>OX451741.1:1478826109-1480165109 GCA_948472305.1 Vicia faba | reverse complement strand
TTGCACAGTCAAAACCCTAATTGCACTACAGTCAACTGTAGGGGCAAAATGGTCATTTGGCAGTCAAAAGTTCAAATTTTTGGTCAACATATCATTTTGAAGCCACAAACATCATTTGATCAATGCTTGATCATGATTCTCAAAATTTGGCTCAAAAATCATCAAGATGCAAAAAGTTTCCTTATTTGGACAATTGAAAAAGTCAACTGAAATTGACCAGGGCATAACTTTCACATGGATTATCAGAAAAATTCCATCCAAATCTCATTTTGAAGAGAAAGACATTTCCTACAACTCATCTTCATACTTCAAGTCCAAGAAATGCTCTCACAAAAAGTTATCAATTTCAACATTATAGGTCATTTTCAAAAGTCAACAAAAAGGGACTTTAAGTCAAAGGCCATAACTTGAGATTGGTAAATCCAAATGACATGGGACCAAAGACAGTGGTTATAGGACTCAAAGACCTTTCCAAAATGTCCAAGAACATGAGAAAAGCTTAAAAATTGAGCAAGTTATGCCTTGTGGAAGTTGGGAAATTTTTGGATACTTTGAAAAGTCAACATTAATTCAAATGACCTAAAATTGCTAATGGGCCCATTTTTCTTCCACAATTCATCATTATAAGCATGTGCACGACCACTTGGCCCAAAGGGAAGTATTTCTTCATTTTTTATTTATTTATTTGAATTTTTATTTATATTAATTCATTTAAATCATTTAAATATATGAAAAATACTTAATTTAACCTAACAAATCTTTTTGCACATGTTTTAGTCTCAATAATTCGTGCACATTCAAATATGGGAAGATTTGGCTTGATTGGATCCTAATTGATACAAAATTGTATGGAAAAGATTGAAAAAACAAAGCTTGAAAATCCAATCTTCAAAACCATCATTGCATTGGATTTGTTCTACTTTTCTTGACCTAATGGACTCACTACATATGCTAGAACACAACCCTAATCAGAATAGAGACCAAGCTGCGCAAAAGAACACAAAGCAAACTTGAAATTTTTCTCCACAAAGTCAATTCTGAAAACATCCTTCCAGGGCGATTCAAGACCTAATTCTTGTTCCATTAGCTTCCTTGGAGATCACTGAACACATTCCAATCAAAGACAACCATCAAAACACGAGGAATTGGTAACATGAACGCAAACTGTATCAAGAAAAATCCATGATCGTATTTTAATTTCTAGACATTCTCATAGCATTTTAATGGTTGATTCGTGTTCATTATGAAGTTTTGAAGCTAACCAATGCATTTAATTGTCTTTTTATGCTGTGTACGCGATTATGCCATGTTTGTGTTCTAGGGTTTGCAGGACCTCAAAATTGGGGTTTCTTATTTAAAGAAAAATTAGCCCTCAAAACCACCGCCATTCAACTCAGCGCATCTGGACGAAGAAGATACCATACTCGCGCCTAATTTATGGACCCTCTAGATCTATTCGCTATTTTCCCAAAACTGGCTTAAGGGAACATTTGCAAAACCGTGGCCATTGCTTTTTATATTTTCAGGGACATGAAGACGATGATGTCGTGGCTGCCAACGACTGGCTAGTTTGAAAACTCGCGCGCTTTAACCCACTAACGCGTTGTTTCATATTATATTATTTGTTGTTTATTTATTTAACAAAAGGATTCAGTGGTTCAGCTGGCAAGCGTTGATTGTGTTGACGTCCAAGACCTGGGTTCGAGCCCCAGGTCTGCATTATTCTTCATATTATTTTTCAAACAAAGTTCACATGCCGTTTCACTTACTGAGGACTATGATACACTTCCAAATCAAGCGTGACACGTCCCTCTCAAGCTCAATCCAAAGGCATAGAGTGGAGGAACACCATAAACTCAGGTCAACATTGCTACACGCTAGTGGGAAAGTCAAACGGACCTGAAGGTCATTGGGCCTGAATTACCAAGGCCAAACCTCCCATTTGGGGACTACCACCCCCCCTGGTTTGCAATTCTCTATATTTTCTTTATATTTTATTTTCAATTATTATTTTTTATTTTCTTTATTGTTTTGATTTAATTAATTATTTTTACTAAATATAAAAAATGCAAAAAAATCAGAAAAGATAAAAAATATAAAAAAATATTTTATTTTAATATTTCTTGTAAATAAATGCATGTAAATTAATTAGTTTAAATTAGGGTTTTAATTTTAATTCCTTTCATAACAAAATCTAAAAAATATAGAACTAGGTTAATTAACGTTTTATTCCTTTTCAATTTTTCTTTTTCACAATAATATTATTTATTTTATTTATTTTCATAATTAAATTCGCATGTAAAAATTAAATTAAATTTAGGTTAAATTCCAATGTTTTCTTAATAAATTAAAATTAAATAGAATTAGGATTAGTAGTTAATTTTAATTAATTCTTTCTTTTTTCTATTAAATCATAAAATACATAAAAACACAAAACATAAATCTTTCTTTCTTTTAATTAATTTCATCATGTTAATTTAATTTTGCAAAAGGGTCCAACGCCCTCGTTCGTAATTTCTTGTTTCTTCGCATATTTATTTTATGTCATTTAAATAATTATGTACCTCTCCAGAAGCCGTGTAAATTACTTCTCGCACTCTTAATTCTTTTACTTTATTTATTTTCCGTCAAATCGGGTCCTGGTTAATTTTGGCGATGTGGACCCGCGCCATTTGTAATAGCTTAGAATTTACTTTTCCCGCAAATATCTTAACTGTTAAACAAAGCATGCAAGAATGAATGTCTAAATAAAAGCAATGCGTAGAACACCAAAAACATGACAAGACAAATGCAAATGAAAACGACACACAAATCGCACACACCACCCCTAGGATACGCCTCACTGTTGCCTTGCCCCGAAAAGTGATCGTCGAGTAGAGGACGTTTTAGTAAGTCCTCATGATCCAGGAACCTGGCATGAGGGTAGCTTCTAAGGTGTCTTCCCATTACTCCGGTGATCACATTGTTGCCTTGTCCCTCGAAACGTGGCCGTCGACTATAGGACGTCTTAGTGAGTCCTTGTGTCCATTGATCTAGTTGCCTAAAACAAAGTTGCCTCGAATAAGTTGCCTCGGAACGGTTGCCTCGGAATAAAAGATCAATGGCATAAGGGTAGCTTCTAAGGTGTCTTACCTTTGCTCGGTGACCACAATGTCCCTAAACTCGAATTGACCCGAACACCTCCAACGGTGGTGCTACCTACCTCTCAATGGTGGGATGGCACTACTTTAAAGGACATTTACACAGACGAATTCCTTAGGGTAGGTAGGTTCTCGTAGATACTTGCTCTAATCTCAAAACAAATTCAAAAAGACTTTTCACACTAACACTTTTCAAAAAGCTTTCGAAAGCAATTTTTCAAACACTCTTGAGGACTGATACAAGAGTCGAACTGAAACTTTCAAAGAAACTTTTTAAAACCCACAGTTGAAAAGCAAACAAACCATTTTTGAAAACACAATGAGCAAGTATCTAAGAGCCCATGGATAACCATGGATAGAAAGGGTGCTAACACCTTCCCTTTCTATAATCTACCTCCCGAACCGAGAGCAATCTCTTTAAGGAATTTTTCTGTGCTTTTGTCCTTTCCATTTGGAGAAAATAAAAGACGGTGGCGACTCTTGCTTCCGCGACATTTCGCGAACCAGCGTTAAACAGTCAGTTCCAGATCCACCGATCACAGAACTGGCGACTCTGCTGGGGAATGATACTCTTATAAAGTGAGGTGTACCTTAGGGCTTAGTTCATAACTGTGTTTTCAATTATATTGACTTGCTTGCTTTACTATTGTGGGTTGCATGGGAGTTACATAGATCCTAACCCGGATCTGGGGATACCCTGTTTAGGTAGCATAAGCTGCGAGGGACCTGTCCGGCGTATACCGACATGGGTGAAGCAGTGGCTACGTTGGTGTGGCGCCTTGGTCTGTACCGATATCCCTCGTGTTGAAACGGGGAGAATATGGGTCTTCCAAGGAGTCATTAAGCACCAACAGACCTTAGAACCTTAAATGACACAACTTGGCCATTAGAACAGTAGCAGTATGATACGCCCATTGAGGCTAAACTCTCGTGATGGTTCTGGCCGCAAGAAAAGATTGCGATGCTGGAGTTATGACCGATTGAGGGTAGTCAATGATATTGGGATCCTCTAAGAACCCGGTTACTTTGATAGGACAGGTATGAACCAACCAACTGAAAGAGGGTAATACCTAGACCGCATGCTGGCCTAAACTCTAAGGGTCTCTCTTGTGTGACTTGTGTGCCTTCGTACTTGACTATCTGCATGCTCGTTACCTGACACTTGTTTCTTGCAGGTTTTGTTTATAGTCCTTAATTGGGACTCATAACAGGGTATCCTAAGTTTCTTGCAGGTTTTGGTTTGTAGTCCTTAGTTAGGGACTCATAACAGGGTTTACTCACATTACCCCATGCATACCATAACATCATACCATTGCATACATCCTAACCCATTTCAAGGATCTCAAGGGCTTGTGATGCAGGTCATGATGAATCAAACATCTAGCAAGGGGAAAAGAGGATTTATTTTCCTCTAGCCAAAGTTGCAGAGGCTATGACCCACTTGATATGGTGAGCTCTGACTCTTGAAGAAGGTTCCCTTAACCCAGGTTGTTTGGAAATCAAAACCAGACATGGTGACTAAAGTCAGGGGCTATGACCCACTGGATATGGTGAGCCTTTGACCCTTCAAGAAGAATCCTCAATAGCATGGGTTTCCTTCAATCAAAGCTACCGGTTTCAAATCTTAACAAGTTTCTCTGTTTACCCCGCGAGGTCCTTGAAATCATTGCATGCATATCATACATATCATTGCATAACAGGTACCCTTTCTCTGCAGGTTACTTACCTTCTTCGCTGTTTATTTCAGCAGTCTCGACATGAATCCTGAATCCTCAACCGAGCACACTATCAAGGCCCTCCAGGCTCAGAACGCCCAGTTCCAAGGGCTGATCATGAATCTGACCCAGGGGCAACAAGATCTGAAGGCTCTGCTCTTGAAGAAGGAAAAGAAGAAGAGGAGGACTGTTTTGTTCAGCCCTAGACGCAGATCTGGGAACACCCTGCAGGATCAAGCTGAGAGGACAACTCCATCTGTGGGGAAAGGCAGTCATCAAGAGGAAAGGATTCCCAGTCCAGTGGTCTCCGACAATGAGACAGATTTCAACGATGAACAGTACCCTCCGGCTGAGGATAGGTACAAACAGCTGGAAGACCGGCTAAGTGCTATGGAGATACAAAAGGTGCCTGGCCTGGACTTCGAGGATCTAGGTCTGTCTACTGGTGTGATCATCCCTCACAAGTTCAAAGCACCATCCTTTGCAAAGTACGACGGGGCATCCTGTCCAAAGCTGCATCTCAGGTCCTACGTGAGGAGGATCCAGCCCTACACGGCCGACAGAAACTTATGGATCCACTTTTTCCAAGAGAGTCTTTCAGGGACTCAGCTTGACTGGTTTTATCAACTGAATGGAGCCAACATCCGTACCTGGGAAGACTTAGCCACTGCATTTTACAAGCAATACCAGTACAATGCCGACCTTGCTCCTACACGTACCCAACTCCAGGGTATGTCGCTGGGGTCAAGTGAAGGTTTCAAGGAATACGCGCAGAGATGGAGAGATCTTGCTGGGAGGGTGCAGCCTCCATTAACTGACCGGGAACTCGTTGATATGTTCTTGGGAACTCTATCCGGGCCGTTCTTCAATCACCTCATTGGTAATTCATCTGCTGGATTTACCGACCTCATCCTAACTGGCGAAAGAATTGAAGCTGGTATCAAGAGTGGGAAAATTCAAGAGGCCACACCTTCTGACACTCACAAAAAGCCTTACACGGGAAAGAAAGAATCTAATGCTGCGTACAGCCAAAAGAGTCGTCGTGACCAACATGCAGGGGCAGTCATGATCTCTGGTTCTGCACCACGCCGCCAACCACAAAAGGGAAATCAGCGGAGGCCGGACGAGCCTAAAAGACAATTCACCAATATTAACATGCCATGGTCACAAGCATTGCAGCACATGTTGAAGATGAACCTGATTGCAGTAATCAACCCTCCTGCAAACCCCAAGACCTCCTCTCCAAGCTACAACCCAGAAGCAAGGTGTGCTTATCATTCTGATAGCCCGGGGCACGATACCGAGGATTGTTGGGCGCTGAAATACAAGATTCAGAATACGATTGATGCTAAAGAGATTGAATTCGAACCTGCCGAGACTCCCAATGTGATCGCTGCTCCCTTGCCAAAACATGGCTAGGATTGAGAGATTTATGTTCATTTGAATTCAAATTGTATCTTTCTTTTCTTATTCAAACAAACAATTATTATGTTAAACTCTTTTATTTCATGAATGCATTACACATGTCTGTCTTGAATTAATCATGTTTACTATACTTAAAACTGCTTTCATATTTTATGATGATCAACTCTCGACTGAAAATTCTAAACCTCTTGAGGGAGGATGACGAAAACGATACCGCAATCTACAGTATGCTTTTGAACAGACCCCGCTGATGAGGTACAGGCATTGTTTCAATCCCTAAACACTGGAGTTATAAGGAAGATAATCCCTCGTCAACCCCTCTGAGCCAAAGAAGTAGAAGTTTTTATTTTCGAAAATCAAAACCCTTAATCACAACCTGGGGCAGGGTAGTTCTCTCAGTTGATCCAAGTGCATAACGAATGGCACCAAAAAGTCCTTACAAAACGAAGAAAGACAGTGATGGTTCCGAATAATCAAGAAGGACAGGCAGTCACTATATCTCTCAAAATAAAAAAGCCCAAGAAGTCAAAACCTATAAAAGGGACTTATGAAACTGGGGCATCCCGCTGACTGTAATTCCAAAAAGGAAACAGTTCAGGCAAAAAGAAAGGGATAACAAAAATCAAGAAAGAGGTCTCACAAACCCTCACCAAAAGCAAAAATGACTGCCTAGTCAGAATAAATCATCAATGTCCGAATCATCACCAGAAAATCAGAGCAAAGACTCAAACAAGGTCTAACGTATGATCAACTGAGTTTAGGTTTGGAGAACATCACGAAGAGCAGGTGGGTAAAAATAATTTGAGCCTTTATCCTTTGTTTCTTAAACCGTGAACCAGGCCACGTTATAACCCTTAAAAGTCCTAGCTGAAGCATGGGTTAGTTCGAAAGCATACTGTTACGAAGGTATCCTGACTCCTGAAGGTTTGCTGTAAAATCTTGAGTTGACACCGCATTGTATTACAAAAAATGCATTTTCAAAATTCAAGACGGACATAGGCTTTTTGCATTCTTAAAATAACCTTGTTTGCATATGATTATTTGTTTGAACAGCAGGGAAATTCGCACGATGAACACCTTGTGAACAGAAGTACCTCCAATCAAGGGGCACAGTAGGAGCATTGCCCAGTATCTGGGGCATGACAAAATACTTTCAACAGGGGCAACTCCTTACATTCTGAGAGCGTGGACATAGTCGAAAAAATGCTACGCACAATCAAAGACCCGCTAGGTTGACACACCTAGGCAAAAATAAGGGTTTCCCGGCGAACCAAAAGGGTTCGGGCAAAAATAAGGGATGAACATGGAAAAATATGTACACCCGGCAAGTCGAAAACCTGAAAAAGCGGCTTGGGCAAAAATGGGTATCCCGGTGGACTGAAAACCCGAAAGGGCGGTCCAGGCAAAAGTTAGGGATCAAAGCGTACGACTATATTCCGGTATCTCATCACTTGTCTACCCGAAGATTTGTCAATCACCCACACAGGTATCCTTTTCCCTCACCTCCGAAACAGGGGCAATAATGAGTTATCCAGGCGATCTAATTGCTCTGTCAACCAAAGTACAAAGGAAAGATCAACATAGGGATGATTACCATCTACCTTTACAAATTCCAGATTGTGGGTTAACATCCGAAACCAAACAGGACAATCATCCACTTAATCAAAATCATGCAACCCTACGCCGATTCCTTCTCAATTTTTAGATAAGGTCTTACACAGACTCACCCTCCACAAGTAACCTTACCCCGGTTCATCCAGAAGTTTTACACGAACTTATCCCGAAGTAACCTTACCCCGGTTCATCCAGAAGTTTTACACGAACTTATCCCGAAGTAACCTTACCCCGGTTCCTCCAGAAATCTTACATGGATTTATCCCAAGTAACCTAACCCCGGTTCCTCCAAAAATCTTACATGGACTTATACACAAGTAACCTTACCCTGGTTCATCAAGAAATCTTACATGGATTTATCCCAAGGCAACCTAACCCCGGTTCCCCTAGAAGTCTTACATGGACCTATCTCAAGATGACCTGACCCCGGTTCATCAAAAGAAGTTTTTACACAAACTTATCCAAGTAACCTAACCCCGGTTCATCAAGAAGTTTTACACAAACTTATCCAAGTAACCTAACCCCGGTTCCTCCAGAAGTCTTACATGGACCTATCTCAAGATGACCTAACCCCGGTTCATCAAGAAGTTTTTACACAAGCTTATCCAAGTAACCTAACCCCGGTTCCTCCAGAAGTCTTACATGGACCTATCTCAAGATGACCTAACCCCGGTTCATCAAGAAGTTTTTACACAAGCTTATCCAAGTAACCTAACCCCGGTTCCTCCAGAAGTCTTACATGGACCTATCTCAAGATGACCTAACCCCGGTTCATCAAGAAGTTTTTACACAAACTTATCCAAGTAACCTAACCCCGGTTCCTCCAGAAGTCTTACATGGACCTATCTCAAGATGACCTAACCCCGGTTCATCAAGAAGTTTTTACACAAACTTATCCAAATAACCTAACCCCGGTTCCTCCAGAAATCTCACATGGATTTATCACAAGTAACCTAACCCCGGTTCCTCCAGAAATCTCACATGGATTTATCACAAGTAACCTAACCCCGGTTCCTCCAGAAGTTTTACACGAACCTATCCTGCGGCAACCTAACCCCGGTTCCCCCCAGAAGTCTTACATGGATTTAGCTCAAGATAACCTCACCCCGGTTCATCAAGAAGTTTTACATGAACTTACCTCATCAAGCAACCCTACACCGGTTCCCTCTCTTCAAGATGCAGTTTTACATGGACTCGTCACCCAGAAACCCTACACAGGTTCTCCCTTTCCAAGAACGAAGTTTTACACGAACTCATCATCAGGAAACCCCACATAGGTTCCCTCTTTCAACTTACAAAAATTACGGTTCAAAACCTCCCCAGGAGAGTCCAATCCAGTTCCCCAGGAAATTTGGAATTCATATCCCCCAAGCAGTAAGCTTATCCCCAGTAGATTCTGGAAGCTTATCCTTCGCAGAACACGAACGCGTCGTCCGGCTTTATTCAAAGAGTTATTTCCTTAACAGGATATAACTGGGTTATCCTCAGCCAAAAGCCATAGAAAGAGCGTCCCCGATGAAATCTCTTCTTATCCCCAGCAAATTATTAGCAACACTCAACAAGGCATCCCTCTTCCCACAGAGTATTACTCCCCAAGCATGGTCGCTAGAGTATCTTTTCTCCCCGTAGAATCTTCCATTTGCCAAGTTTATTCCGCAACGGAGTCATCTTCTCCTACCGGTATTCTTGCAGTTATCATCCCCAGCGGAAGCAAAAGCTTATTCTTCAACATCAGCCCAGGATACGACTTCCCGGCACCCGTCAAGGATTCACTTTCCTAGACAAAAACATACATAAAACATCACGTACATCATTATAGCATGCATAGACACATCATATCATACAAATCTCATTTATGTTGAGAACATCATTGCTTGGTCCATATCATGCATTGTATATGACTGACCTTTACCTTTCAGGAAAGACACAGTTAAAATTCTCAATCATATTTCAAGACCTAGACCGGTTCAGTTAATCGACTCAAAAGATTTCTTATCCAGTCCAAGGCCTTCTCTAGTCCAGCTAAATCGACTCCTAACATATTTTTCTGATAAAGACTCAGCAGAAGTTATTCCAGATTATAATTTCCTATTGGTTCTCTCTCCGACGGTGCATGAGATTTCCATTTTAGGGTTTTCTTTAAGATTATAATTTTCAGATGGGTTCCCTCTCCGACGGTGAGTGAGGTGATATTCTCTTATGGTTCCCTCTCCGACGGTGAGTGAGGTGGTAAGTCCTTTTCAGATGTTTCCCTCTCCGACGGTGAGTTAGGTGATAGTCTCTTATGGTTCCCTCTCCGACGGTGAGTGAGGTGGTAAGTCCTTTTCAGATGTTTCCCTCTCCGACGGTGAGTGAGGTGATAGTCTCCTATGGTTCCCTCTCCGACGGTGAGTGAGGTGGTAAGTCCTTTTCAGATGTTTCCCTCTCCGACAGTGAGTGAGGTGATAGTCTCCTATGGTTCCCTCTCCGACGGTGAGTGAGGTGGTAAGTCCTTTTCAGATGTTTCCCTCTCCGACGGTGAGTGAGGTGATAATTTCCTATAGTTCCCTCTCCGACGGTGAGTGAGGTGATAATCCCTTTTCAGATGGTTCCCTCTCCGACGGTGAGTGAGGTGATAGTCTCCTATGGTCCCCTCTCCGACGGTGAGTGAGGTGGTAATTCCTTTTCAGATGATTCCCTCTCCGACGGTGAGTGAGGTGATAATCTCCTATGGTCCCCTCTCCGACGGTGAGTGAGGTGGTAATTCCTTTTCAGATGTTTCCCTCTCCGACGGTGAGTGAGGTAATAATCTCCTATGGTTCCCTCTCCGACGGTGAGTGAGGTAATAATTCCTTTTCTATGGTTCCCTCTCCGACGGTGAGTGAGGTAATAATTCCTTTTCTATGGTCCCCTCTCCGACGGTGAGTGAGGTGATAATCCCTTTCAGATTATAATTGCCTGTGGTTCTCTTCCCGATCCTGCAAAGATGGTAATTCCCACCAAGATTTTCTCAACGAGCGTTGTTGAAGTTAAAGTCACCCAAGGTCCTCTTACCGTTCGTGCTAAGGTAGTAACCATCCCTGGTTCATTCATCATCTTGTGAAGCTCCAGATTCAACTCCTGTGACCAGTCAGGACATATCTATACCAAACATCTGAAAACCAGTTCTTGCAACGTGTCAGGTACTCGTTTTTTCTTTTGCAGGTATGCAGGTTCCCGCTAAGGAATCTCTTACGCGATCAACATTCAGATGGCATCTATAAGCCCATCACCCTATTCATCAACCTCTAAATGGCATCTATAAGCCCATTCCACCATCACTGCTTCTATGTGAGCGCAAATTTCTGGGCACTTTAGTGTTCAATCATCTTCTACCCTCGGATTACGAAAGGCACGTCCGCCAATCTGCATCCTCAGGTCTAAGAAGATTGAACAGGGGCAACTGTTGTACCCCAAAATTTGCCCTCCCATATTCTTCAAAGACTTGCCAAGTCAAGCTGCAAAATTCCCCAAGGGTTGCACAGTGCAAAGGTCTCCCATACAGTCAAAACTAGGGTTTGTGTTCTGATCAAGAAAATGAAGTTTTCGAAGGTCCAATCAAGTCTCATATGCTTACAAATATGGTCAAGTATCCTCATGCCAAGTTTCAAGACATTCAGCTCAAAAATTGCACAGTCAAAACCCTAATTGCACTACAGTCAACTGTAGGGGCAAAATGGTCATTTGGCAGTCAAAAGTTCAAATTTTTGGTCAACATATCATTTTGAAGCCACAAACATCATTTGATCAATGCTTGATCATGATTCTCAAAATTTGGCTCAAAAATCATCAAGATGCAAAAAGTTTCCTTATTTGGACAGCTGAAAAAGTCAACTGAAATTGACCAGGGCATAACTTTCACATGGATTATCAGAAAAATTCCATCCAAAGCTCATTTTGAAGAGAAAGATATTTCCTACAACTCATCTTCATACTTAAAGTCCAATAAATGCTCTCACAAAAAGTTATCAATTTCAACATTATAGGTCATTTTCAAAAGTCAACAAAAAGGGACTTTAAGTCAAAGGCCATAACTTGAGATTGGTAAAACAAAATGACATGGGACCAAAGACATTGGTTAGAGGACGCAAAGACCTTTCCAAAATGTCCAAGAACATGAGAAAAGCTTAAGAATTGAGCAAGTTATGCCTTGTGGAAGTTGGGAAATTTTTGGATACTTTGAAAAGTCAACATTAATTCAAATGACCTAAAATTGCTAATGGGCCCATTTTTCTTCCACAATTCATCATTCTAAGCATGTGCACGACCACTTGGCCCAAAGGGAAGTATTTCTTCATTTTTTATTTATTTATTTGAATTTTTATTTATATTAATTCATTTAAATCATTTAAATATATGAAAAATACTTAATTTAACCTAACAAATCTTTTTGCACATGTTTTAGTCTCAATAATTCGTGCACATTCAAATATGGGAAGATTTGGCTTGATTGGATCCTAATTGATACAAAATTGTATGGAAAAGATTGAAAAAACAAAGCTTGAAAATCCAATCTTCAAAACCATCATTGCATTGGATTTGTTCTACTTTTCTTGACCTAATGGACTCACTACATATGCTAGAACACAACCCTAATCAGAATAGAGACCAAGCTGCGCAAAAGAACACAAAGAAAACTTGAAATTTTTCTCCACAAAGTCAATTCTGAAAACATCCTTCCAGGGCGATTCAAGACCTAATTCTTGTTCCATTAGCTTCCTTGGAGATCACTGAACACATTCCAATCAAAGACAACCATCAAAACACGAGGAATTGGTAACATGAACGCAAACTGTATCAAGAAAAATCCATGATCGTATTTTAATTTCTAGACATTCTCATAGCATTTTAATGGTTGATTCATGTTCATTATGAAGTTTTGAAGCTAACCAATGCATTTAATTGTCTTTTTATGCTGTGTACGCGATTATGCCATGTTTGTGTTCTAGGGTTTGCAGGACCTCAAAATTGGGGTTTCTTATTTAAAGAAAAATTAGCCCTCAAAACCATCGCCATTCAACTCAGCGCATCTGGACGAAGAAGATACCATACTCGCGCCTAATTTATGGACCCTCTAGATCTATTCGCTATTTTCCCAAAACTGGCTTAAGGGAACATTTGCAAAACCGTGGCCATTGCTTTTTATATTTTCAGGGACATGAAGACGATGATGTCGTGGCTGCCAACGACTGGCTAGTTTGAAAACTCGCGCGCTTTAACCCACTAACGCGTTGTTTCATATTATATTATTTGTTGTTTATTTATTTAACAAAAGGATTCAGTGGTTCAGCTGGCAAGCGTTGATTGTGTTGACGTCCAAGACCTGGGTTCGAGCCCCAGGTCTGCATTATTCTTCATATTATTTTTCAAACAAAGTTCACATGCCGTTTCACTTACTGAGGACTATGATACACTTCCAAATCAAGCGTGACACGTCCCTCTCAAGCTCAATCCAAAGGCATAGAGTGGAGGAACACCATAAACTCAGGTCAACATTGCTACACGCTAGTGGGAAAGTCAAACGGACCTGAAGGTCATTGGGCCTGAATTACCAAGGCCAAACCTCCCATTTGGGGACTACCACCCCCCCTGGTTTGCAATTCTCTATATTTTCTTTATATTTTATTTTCAATTATTATTTTTTATTTTCTTTATTGTTTTGATTTAATTAATTATTTTTACTAAATATAAAAAATGCAAAAAAATCAGAAAAGATAAAAAATATAAAAAAAATATTTTATTTTAATATTTCTTGTAAATAAATGCATGTAAATTAATTAGTTTAAATTAGGGTTTTAATTTTAATTCCTTTCATAACAAAATCTAAAAAATATAGAACTAGGTTAATTAACGTTTTATTCCTTTTCAATTTTTCTTTTTCACAATAATATTATTTATTTTATTTATTTTCATAATTAAATTTGCATGTAAAAATTAAATTAAATTTAGGTTAAATTCCAATGTTTTCTTAATAAATTAAAATTAAATAGAATTAGGGTTAGTAGTTAATTTTAATTAATTCTTTCTTTTTTCTATTAAATCATAAAATACATAAAAACACAAAACATAAATCTTTCTTTCTTTTAATTAATTTCATCATGTTAATTTAATTTTGCAAAAGGGTCCAACGCCCTCGTTCGTAATTTCTTGTTTCTTCGCATATTTATTTTATGTCATTTAAATAATTATGTACCTCTCCCGAAGCCGTGTAAATTACTTCTCGCACTCTTAATTCTTTTACTTTATTTATTTTCCGTCAAATCGGGTCCTGGTTAATTTTGGCGATGTGGACCCGCGCCATTTGTAATAGCTTAGAATTTACTTTTCCCGCAAATATCTTAACTGTTAAACAAAGCATGCAAGAATGAATGTCTAAATAAAAGCAATGCGTAGAACAACAAAAACATGACAAGACAAATGCAAATGAAAACGACACACGAATCGCACACACCACCCCTAGGGTACGCCTCACTGTTGCCTTGCCCCGAAAAGTGATCGTCGAGTAGAGGACGTTTTAATAAGTCCTCATGATCCAGGAACCTGGCATGAGGGTAGCTTCTAAGGTGTCTTCCCATTACTCCGGTGATCACATTGTTGCCTTGTCCCTCGAAACGTGGCCGTCGACTATAGGACGTCTTAGTGAGTCCTTGTGTCCATTGATCTAGTTGCCTAAAACAAAGTTGCCTCGAATAAGTTGCCTCGGAACGGTTGCCTCGGAATAAAAGATCAATGGCATAAGGGTAGCTTCTAAGGTGTCTTACCTTTGCTCGGTGACCACAATGTCCCTAAACTCGAATTGACCCGAACACCTCCAACGGTGGTGCTACCTACCTCTCAATAGTGGGATGGCACTACTTTAAAGGACATTTACACAGACGAATTCCTTAGGGTAGGTAGGTTCTCGTAGATACTTGCTCTAATCTCAAAACAAATTCAAAAAGACTTTTCACACCAACACTTTTCAAAAAGCTTTCGAAAGCAATTTTTCAAACACTCTTGAGGACTGATACAAGAGTCGAACTGAAACTTTCAAAGAAACTTTTTAAAACCCACAGTTGAAAAGCAAACAAACCATTTTTGAAAACACAATGAGCAAGTATCTAAGAGCCCATGGATAACCATGGATAGAAAGGGTGCTAACACCTTCCCTTTCTATAATCTACCTCCCGAACCGAGAGCAATCTCTTTAAGGAATTTTTCTGTGCTTTTGTCCTTTCCATTTGGAGAAAATAAAAGACAGTGGCGACTCTTGCTTCCGCGACATTTCGCGAACCAGCGTTAAACAGTCAGTTCCAGATCCACCGATCACAGCGACATTTCGTGAACCAGCATTCCAAAACAGTCAGTTCTATTTCCACCGATCACAGTAACCATGTGGTCCAAGTATCATTAATGATTTTCATTGTTCATGTTGATTATTAGGTGTCTTTAAAAAGAAAGAAAAACTCAAGTGAGCAAAATAAAAATGACATAAAAGTAAATGCTCAAGTGAGAAAAGATGAAAATAGCATGAAATGTAAAATGCTAAAAGTAAATGGTACATAAAGCATGAAAATAAAAGCGTAAAGTAAAGTTAATTGTTAGTAATTAGTGGTTAGTTGGATGACCATCTTGAAACTTGCATTTGGAACTCATTAGAGGTTTGGTAGAACCAAAGCCTCCACACAACAAGTTGCATTTGCTTTTTGTCAAGTATATCATCCATTTTGGAATCCTCACAAGGCAACATGTAATGATTAACGATGTTTAAGTGATCCGCGTTGACCAAAGGTGTTGTAGATCCATTAGAGGATTGGTAGAACCAAAGGCTCCACACAATGAATCTCAAGTTTATTGGATCAAAGAGATCAAATTAACATACTTGGGCTTGCAATCATAAGTTTGGGCCATGAATGATCATTTATTCGAATCGGGACAAAATTTAGCGCTATGTTAAGCAATCGTAAGTGGACTTATGTAGAAGTCACACCTATTTTGAGACCGGTCAATAGCAATCTATGTACTTCATGTTTGGATAAATGATATAGAGATCACCATCGCTTAACATGTAGCACAATTAAAAAAGAAAGGAATAAGATGAAGAGGGAGGGCAATGATAAGCTAATTTGGATCACCATTTCAAAATTCTTTCATCTTTAAATTCAACCACTCCTCTAGATGGATTAAAGCACTAAACATATCATTAATCCAAAGCACCAAAAATGAATTAAATAATTCACTCTTAGGTAGATTTGAATTGATGAACATTTATCCAACTTCATCTACATCACAAAGTCCATTGAGTTTAAAGACAAATTGGAAATTTTAAAATTGCAATCCAAACCAACAATCAAAAGGAGTGAGTAGAAAAATCATTTTGGATCAAAGCTGCCCCAAAACAAGGCAAAAAAGTGCATTCTGTCCCTGTGCAGTCGATTGTAGTAACTGTGCAATCGATTGCACACAATGTTATTTTCAAAAAAATTGTGTGAAACGCTTCTGTGCAATCGATTACACAGTTACTGCAATCGATTGCACACTGTTACAGTAGCAAAAACAGCATTTTAAAAGGCCAATTTCTTGTTCAAACTTTCCATCAAACACCTTATGATCATGGATCCAATTGAGCACGAAAATTCCATCAAATTATGAGAAAATAACACCATTGGAATCACAAAATAATGCTCAAAGAATCAAACCCAAAGATCAACAAGAGATCACATTGTGAAAGATGAATTATACAACTTACCAAAGGTAGATCTAGAGAATTATCAAAACAACTTCAAGAATTTGCTTCAATTCAACCACAAGAATCAATTGACCAAGCTTAGATGTAGAGAATTGATGAAGAAAAAGTGTTTGGATGAAGGTTTAGCTCAAAGATTAGTAAGCTTCAATGCAAAGCTTACTAACTTTTTGAAAATGGAGCTTTGAGTGAATTTGGTAGATGGAGAGAATTGAGAGATTTTTTAGCAAGGTGGATTTGGTTATCAAAAGCTTGAAATTTGAATGAAATGAGGCCTCTATTTATAGAGTTTAGGATTGGGATTAGTGGTAATTTGGTAATTAATTCTTGGAGCCAAAATTTGAATTACTGATAACTCTTTCAAAAATTAGAGCCAAAATTTGAATTAATGATAATTCTTTCAAATATTAGAGCCAAAATTTGAATTAATGATAATTCTTTTTAAAAATGAAAGATTGGCACTAAAATTTGAATTAATGATACATCTTTCAAAAGTGAAGGAAAATTGGAGCCAAAATTTGACAAGTTTAAAATGCTGATTTTTTTTCAAATTTCATGATGTGCAATCGATTGCACTACAGTGCAAATCGATTTGCACAGTGTATCTTTCCAAAAATTACGCAAAATTCACTTTGTGCAATCGATTGCACTCTAGGAGCAATCGATTGTACAGTGACAAAAAAATGAAATTTTTTTAATTCTTTTTCTTTGCAAATAGAGATTTTAGGGAAATAATACCCGAAAACCTTATTTGCCATATGCTTCGACTCGGTACCTACAAAACACAAATATGCAAAGACAAAGATAAATATTTTTTGCATTTTGAGTAGAAGTTAGTCAACAACACAAGAGAAAACTTAAAGATAGGATGTAAATGTGATGAATGAAGCTATTTATTAATGATTGTGACTGAATGATAAAATATGGTATGAAAGTGCGACTGAAAAAATTTAGGGGCAAAATTTAGGGTACAACAGTTACCCCTATTTAATTATCTTTTAGCCAGATAGGCGGAAAGTAATTAAATACAAACAAACCTGAATTTTGTCCCTGATACGATGAGATGATTGCATATGTTATGAATGAATGCATGGACTCTTTTTTGACATATATTTTTTGAATGATGTATGAGATGAGACAGACTTTGTGGGAATGTTGAAAGACTCAAAACTGGAAACTTGTGGTAGTTTAGATGAAATGATGTGGAAAGACACACCGGGGAGCAACAAGATACTTCTGGATATCTGTCTGGGTGACAAGGAGTAACCAGTAATACTTGGAAAAAAGAGATAAAACTCGAGAAGGAAAGCAGCAACATTCGAGAATGGCATTGAATGAGGCGAACAACTCTCTGGAAAAGGCAATCAGAAACATCTAGAAAAACATTAGATGTAGGATGAGACCAAATCTGAAGCTATATCAGAGTCGTCCAGGAAAGACACTGGACGGAAAAGAAACACGACATCCAATACTGGCTTTGAATGAAGGGAAAACTCAACGTCTAATAATGGATTTAGACGAGAGAAACGATCACAATATCCAATACTGGCTTTGAATGAGTGAAAGAGATATTGACATTCAATACTGGCTTTGAATGAAAGAAAAGCTCAACGTTTAATAATGCCTTTAGATGAGAGAAACGATCACAATATCAAATACTGGCTTTGGATGGAAACAAAAGATCCTGACATTCAATACTGGCTTTGAATGAAAGAAAAGCTCAACGTCTAATACTAGCTTTAGACGAGAGAAAAGATCACAACATCCAATACTGGCTTTGAATGAGTGAAAGAGATATTGACATTCAATACTGGCTTTGAATGAGTGAAAGAGATATTGACATTCAATACTGGCTTTGAATGAAGAAAAAGGTAACAACATCCAATACTAGCTTTGGATGAAAAAAGAGAAACAACTCAAACTGATGTTTGCTTTGGTAGGTGCCAAGTAAGTTGGACTTTAATCTCAAGGTGACACGTCAACTGCAATAAGACCTTGGAAAATGAAAATGAGGATGAAACACTCTTGTTATGCATTATGTATGAATTTTGTTATGCATGATATGTGAATGATCTATGCAGGTAATGCCGACGTTTACGACAATGGAGTTTGACTCTTTTGTGAAGGTAAGATTGGAAGTTCAATTCCTCAACATGGAGAACTCTGCAAAATTTAATTGGAAAGAAAATATCCTGAACCCAAATTTGTCACACTTGTAAACTGTATTGAACCGATGATCTTCTGAGGAAGGACATGAAGAGCTACTTGGGGACTTGTCCCAGATTAGCTTACTGTTGAAGATAAACTGATCATGGCTTTAGTCGAAAGTTGCTGGAAATAAGCTGATCATGGCTTCAGCTCCGAAATGACTATTGGAGATAAATTGATCATGGCTTTAACTTCTGAAATGTTTGTTGGGAATAAACTGATCATGGCTTCAGTTCTGAAATGATTGTTGGAGATAAACTGATCATGGCTTCAGTTCTTGAGATAATTGTTGTAAATAAATGCCCCTGTATGAGTCTTGAAAATGATTTCCTGGCTGGCTAATTCTGAGAAAACTTGCATTGAGCAGTAAATCTTGAACTGATTCACAACAGGATCTGGAAGATACTTGCCCCTGATAGGGTCACTGACCAAGTTTCTCAGCTGTTTGAAATTCCTTGATGAGGAAAGCTTGTTTGCAAGCAAAATTGTTTATTCAAACATGGTACTTTTAATGCAAAGTTCATGCAAAAGTTTTGAATCCAAAATCGTTTTTGAAATGATGTTATTGGTGTATAGAAAATGCATCACTGGTTAAAACACTGCGGTTTATACTTTTAAAGTGAAAACAAAGGTATGAAACCAAAACAAATGATTCGCAAAAGATCATAGGAGTCAGTTTACGCAACCTTGCTTTAGTATGCTTTCAAAAGAAACCCGGCTTCAACTAGGTCTTTTGAGGGTTGTAATGTGGTCGGGTTCACGGTTTAAGAAATAAAGGATAAAGGCTCAAAGTTTATTTGTACCCAACCCAATCTTCGTGATGTTCTCCAGTCCTACATTCAGTTAATTCATAATATGCATTCAGTTTCCAAGAGATTTTGGAATTGCACTGATGGTAGCAATAACGATGGCTCAGAAGCTAAAGGAATTATTGAGAATGACAATCATTTCTTCTTACATATTTTTGCTGTTTTGAGGACTTTTGTCAATTCTGGTGGAGAATTTTGAGGATTTGAAGACCTCTTCTGATTGAATTTATTATTCCCAACTTTTTCCTGAACTGTTTCATTTGAGATTACAGTCAGCAGGATGCCCCAGTTTTTGCCTGAACTGTTTCATTTGAGATTACAGTCAGCGGGATGCCCCAGTTTTTTGCCTAAGTCTCCTTCATAGGTTTTGACTTAGCAGGATTTTTCTGTTGATTTTTATTTTCATTTCATTTTTCCTTTTTTTGGAAAGATAATGATTGCCTTGCTAAATGATTACGGGGAACCATCTTCGTCATTTTTTGTTTGAGAGCATCTTTGACACTTCTTGCTGTGTGCAAAGGAAAGCTTGATCGCGACCTTTGTTGAAAGGTGTCTTGCAGGATTTCTCTTGTAATTGAATGCACAAACAAATTAACTGAGAACTACCCATCCTTGGGTTAAGATTGTGGGTTTTTCTGTATAGAAAGAAACTCCAACTTCTAGGCTCAAAGGGGTGAACGAGGGATTAACTTCCTTATTTCTCTAGTGTTTGGGAGTTGAAATAATGCCTGTATATCCTCAGCAAAGTTTTATTCGAAAGCATACCAGCAACAATTATGGGTATTTCGTTTTCGTCATCCTCCCTCAAATCTTTGCATAAACAAAATCTTGATAAAGGGAGTAAACAAGAGAAATATATTTGAAAGCAGTAAATGAAAAATGATTTGAATCAAAATATTGCAATGCTCATTTCATTAGAATTAACATGAAAGTACAAACAGAATTTGAAAGGAACAATTTTAACATAAACAAGGGACAAATGCAAACAGAAAGAAACATGGCCTAGTGACTAATCAGTAACAAGGATGAGTTGTCCTGTCTGAAACACTGGCTTTAGGAGGTGACTTGAGGGTATCCCGAATCAGTCTTCAGCCACTTTGTTTTGGCATAGGATTGTTGATGACATTAGGACCTGCCTCTTTGAAAGTAAGAAAATTGGTTTTCACCAATTCTTGCACTCTGTTTTTCAAAGCATAATAACTTTCTAAATCATGACCGGCCAGCTCCTTGATGAAACTCACAGTGAAGGTCAGATCTGAACCCGGCTGGAGGAGGATTTCTAGGAATCAGAGGCCTAGTTGTAATCAATCCCTTCTGCACCAATGCATGGTACAATTCAGTGTATGTCATAGGGATGGGATCAAACTGAGCCCTATTCCGATTCTGGTTCTGCGCAATATTCTGTCGTTGAGGGACATGAACTATTTTAGCATTGACCGCAGGAGTAACAGCCGCTACTTGTGGTTGATCAGTGTATTGATGCCTACGGAGAGGACTTCTTCTCTCAGTCGAGACAGCATTGGCTTCTACCTCTTTCTTCTTCTGAAAGTTCCCAAGGTATTTCTTTGCACCATTAGAAGATTCAGCAGCTTTAGACACTTTACCATTCTTGATTCCTTCTTCTAATCTCTGGCCAATAGTCACCAGGTCTGTGAAGCTGGAAGACACACTACCAATCATCTTATCCCAAAAGAAAGGGGACAAAGTATCCATGAACAAACCAGTTATCTCTTTTTCTGCCAGAGGTGGTTCAACTTGAGATGCCAATTCTCTCCATTGTTGAGCATATTCCTTGAAAGATTCTTTCTCATTCTGAGACATATTTTGTAGTTGGCGACAATCAGGTGTCATGTCGAGGTTATATTTGTATTGCTTTATGAAAGCATCAACAAGATCTTGAAAGCATCGGATACGACCTTTCTCAAGTCCCATATACCATTTCAATGAAGCTCCACTCAGACTGTCTTGGAAACAATGGATAAGCAGCTTGTCATTCTTTGTGTAAGCAGACATATTTCGAAAGTACATCACCAAATGACTTCTTGGACAAGTGTGCCCCTTATATTTCTCAAACTCGGGAGTCTTGAACTTTGCAGGCATAACCAGATCAGAAACCAAGCACATATTGTTAGCATCAACACTGAAGAACTCATTTCCTTCCATAGCTCTGAGTCTCTTCTTCAAAGTTTGGTATTGTTCTTTGAAATCTTCAAACTCACCGAAGTCTCCTTGACTCACACTTCGAGGAATGGCAACATGGTGCTCAAAGAGAGGATTCCCAAAAGCAGCTTGTGCAGCAGGTTGACGAAAAGCAGTATGAACGATTGGATGAGGTTCAGTGAAAACTGGAGCTTGAAAGACTGGTCGGGAAGACTGACCAACCATTGAAGTAATTACAACAGGTGGAGAGTAATTCTGAGGTAACCCAAACTCTGGCCATGCAGTAGATGTATGCTGGATAGGTTGAGTGTCAACAGCAGCAGTTGGGATTTTAGATATCACAGTCCTTAGAGGTGGCTCTCCTCTGGAAATTAGGACTTGCATCATCTCATTAAGTTTGGCCATGCCTAACTTTAACTCGCCGATTTCCATTCTGACTTCCATGTTGTGTTGTTCTTGGTTTTACATTCTCAATCTAACAACAGCTCTAGTCCCGTAGTTATGTTGAGGAATCAGCTTGACGGTAGATGACTAACTGGAAGGAAGAAGCAACTGGGAATAAGATCCTGATCAACCTGGATGTATGCCAAATGATGCAGAGGATGCAAATGATATGCAATGTTATGCAATGCACTGCACATTAACAAGATCACACGGTTCAGAGTCACGAGCCTGGAGTCAAAGGTACAACCAATAAGGTATGGACTAACTGTTATCACCTGCCGAACAAGGTTCTAAGAGGTTCCCAGAGGCTACATCCTTCCTTTGGATATTACCAACGTCCCGATTAACTTGGTAATTAGCAATATTCTCAGGAAAGACTCGTCCGAGCATAGTATCGCATGACAACTATTTCCAGATTACTCTGTCATAGCTTCCGCACTACACCTAAAAGGCCAAGATGAGTTAGGTAATCTACGGTCCTCAGCTTCAGTAGGCTCCCAGGTCGAAAGCAGTACGTCTTCCCGATTACTCGGTAAACGACACTACAGTCAAAGGGGCCTCCACTGAGTGGGGGATCTCATGCCTCCTTTTTTGGGATTACTCCCTCAAAGTTAACATGACTATAACGCCCGTCTTATCTTAAAGTTTGCCCTAGTCCGGGTATAGGACTTATAAGAAATCCCCAAGCACCCTGTAAACTAGGAAAATCCAGATAAACATATATACAAAATATAACATATAAACACAATAACACATATACAGATATAAACAAAGATAGGCTCAACCCACTTAGGGATGGACCAGCATGAGGTCAATCTTTCCCCAATGAAGTCGCCATTTTTTTTGTAGCGGTAGAAATGTGCAAGACTAAGCCATTGGATTGACTAGACTTTATACAAATCAAAATAAAAATCGCCACCGCGTTTTATTGTTTCCAAAGGAATGGGAAAAGAGCGAATAACCCAAAAAGAGGGGGAAAGATTCAAGGTAAGGGGGTTGGTTATGCAAAGGGAAGGTATTAGCACCCTAAACATCTACGGTACTCTGCAGGAACCTCTTTGTAAAATCTGTATATTTTGGCTATAAAATGTGTTATATAAAAAATGGATGGTGGAGGCGAGAAGAGAAATATTTTTTTTATGATTTTTGCACCCGCCGCGGTTGCGAACATTTAGTGCCTACGTACCACCTTTCATGCAATAGGGGATCAGTGTACACGTAGTTCCTCTAGAAAAGACTTGTTTGTTGATTGTTTTTAAACAAGGAGACAAGTCGTCATTGTAAGGAGAGAAATCTCGACTAACACCCACAAGGTGTAAGAAAGATGGACCCTGCGTCAACAAGAGTGAGGGTTTGAGAACGCCTCTAGTACTCAAGTGGAAAAGTCGACACCTTTATAACCATAGGGATAGGAGAATGTTGCTCGACTATCAATGAATCATGTCTCACCTTGAAAAAAAGTTTTGAATGGAAAAGGTGCTTGGGCGCACAAAAGAGTTTGAGTGAGTTGAAGTGTTTTGTTAATTTTGAAAGAAATGTTAAAGTATGATTAAATGAATTGAAGTTTGTTTAAAGAAAATAAGTTTTAAAAGAAAAGGCATTCGACAAAGTCGAGGTTTATTATGAAAGAGGTTCGAGTTTAAAAACAAAGAAGATTTTGAAAGAAGATGAGAAGGTTTTTAAAATTAAAGAAGATGGGAGGAGATGAAGGGACTATCCTAAAGCATAAGGTAAAAGCTAAGGAAGAGAACCGTCTAACCAACATGAAGCCGATACTTGACATTATAAGCCAATGTAGAATTCCCATTCTTTGGATTGAAACTAAGCAAGCAAAGATACTAGACCTCTTGAGAGAACCAAACTTCAAGTGTTTTAAGTCTTTGCAAAAATTGGGCAGAGTAACGACTGTATACGGGTGAATTCTAGATTACAAACAAAGATCGTAATCTCAATAACCTGCACAAAAAAAAAACAAACAACCCAATGTCTTGAGGTAAACCTCAAGAACTCCAGACAAAATATCAAATAAAGTCACAAAGTCTCCAAGATAGGCCAAGGTCTCTAATCCTAAGTCCAAGAAGTCCATCACTCCATAATGCAAAGGATAGTAACCATGTGGTCCAAGTATCATCACTCCACACAACAAGTTGCGTTTGCTTTTTGTCAAGTATATCATCCATTTTGGAATTCTCACAAGGCAACATGTAATGATCAACGATGTTTAAGTGATCCGCGTTGACCAAAGGTGTTGTAGATCCATTAGAGGATTGGTAGAACCAAAGCCTCCAGGCAATGAATCTCAAGGTTATTGGATCAAAGAGATCAAATTAACATACTTGGGCTTGAAATCATAAGTTTGGGCCATGAATGATCATTTATTCGAATCGGGACAAAATTTAGCGCTATGTTAAGCAATCGTAAGTGGACTTATGTAGAAGTCACACCTATTTTGAGGCCGGTCAATATAAATCTATGTACTTCATGTTTGGATAAATGATATAGAGATCACCATCCCTTAACATGTAGCACAATTAAAAAAGAAAGGGATAAGATGAAGAGGGAGGGGAATGATAAGCTAATTTGGATCACCATTTCAAAATTCTTTCATCTTTAAATTCAACCACTCCTCTAGATGGATTAAAGCACTAAACATATCATTAATCCAAAGTACCAATAATGAATTAAATAATTCACTCTTAGGTAGATTTGAATTGATGAACATTTATCCAACTTCATCTACATCACAAAGTCCATTGAGTTTAAAGACAAATTGGACATTTTAAAATTGCAATCCAAACCAACAATCAAAAGGAGTGAGTAGAAAAATCATTTTGGATCAAAGCTGCCCCAAAACAAGGCAAAAAAGTGCATTCTGTCCCTATGCAGTCGATTGCAGTAACTGTGCAATCGATTGCACACAGTGTTATTTTCAAAAAAATTGTGTGAAATGCTTCTGTGCAATCGATTGCACAGTTACTGCAATCGATTGCACACTGTTACAGTAGCAAAAACAGCATTTTAAAAGGCCAATTTCTTGTTCAAACTTTCCATCAAACACCTTATGATCATGGATCCAATTGAGCACGAAAATTCCATCAAATTATGAGAAAATAACACCAT
The DNA here is from genome assembly GCA_948472305.1 of Vicia faba. Classification (NCBI taxonomy): domain Eukaryota; kingdom Viridiplantae; phylum Streptophyta; class Magnoliopsida; order Fabales; family Fabaceae; genus Vicia; species Vicia faba. Next base: position 1,480,139,731 of record OX451741.1, on the reverse strand, counting down.
TGGAATCACAAAATAATTCTCAAAGAATCAAACCCAAAGATCAACAAGAGATCACATTGTGAAAGATGAATTATCCAACTTACCAAAGCTAGATCTAGAGAATTATCAAAACAACTTCAAGAATTTTTTGCTTCAATTCAACCACAAGAATCAATTGACCAAGCTTGGATGTAGAGAATTGATGAAAAAAAAGTGTTTGGATGAAGGTTTAGCTCAAAGATTAGTAAGCTTTAATGCAAAGCTTACTAACTTTTTGAAATTGGAGCTTTGAGTGAATTTGGTAGATGGAGAGAATTGAGAGATTTTTTAGCAAGGTGGATTTGGCTATCAAAAGCTTGAAATTTGAATGAAATGAGGGCTCTATTTATAGAGTTTAGGATTGGGATTAGTGGTAATTTGGTAATTGATTCTTGGAGCCAAAATTTGAATTAATGATAACTCTTTCAAAAATTAGAGCCAAAATTTGAATTAATGATAATTCTTTCAAATATTAGAGCCAAAATTTGAATTAATGATAATTCTTTTTAAAAATGAAAGATTGGCACTAAAATTTGAATTAATGATACATCTTTCAAAAGTGAAGGAAAATTGGAGCCAAAATTTGACAAGTTTAAAATGCTGATTTTTTTTTCAAATTTCACGCTGTGCAATCGATTGCACTACAGTGCAAATCGATTTGCACAGTGTATCTTTCCAAAAATTGCGCAAAATTCACTTTGTGAAATCGATTGCACTCTAGGAGCAATCGATTGTACAGTAAAAAATATGAAATTTTTTTAATTCTTTTTCTTTGCAAATAGAGATTTTAGGGAAATAATACTGGAAAACCTTATTTGCCATATGCTTCGACTCGGTACCTACAAAACACAAATATGCAAAGACAAAGACAAATATTTTTTGCATTTTGAGTAGAAGTTAGTCAACAACACAAGAGAAAACTTAAAGATAGGATGCAAATGTGATGAATGAAGTTATTTATTAATGATTGTGACTGAATGATAAAATATGATATGAAAGTGCGACTGAAAAAAGTTAGGGGCAAAATTTAGGGTACAACACCTACTATGGAAGAGTTTTCTCAGTTATTGGGGGTACCTATCATTAATCAGTTACCATTCAACGGTATGGAAAAAGACCCAAAACCCAAATAGATTTCTCAAGCTCTGTCTTTACAACAGACTGATGTAGTGGCAAATTGGGAAACCAGAAGAGGTGTCCGAGGATTTCCAGCTAAGTTTCTATTTGAGAAAGCTCGCAATTTTTGGGATACCCTGGATTTGTAAGCTTTTGAAGAAGTGTTGGCCCTTCTGATCTATGGGATGGTACTATTCCCTAACACGGACCACCTCGTAGATGAGAATGCCGTTAAGGTTTTTCTGTCTCATAATTCGGTGCCAACTTTACTTGGGGATATTCTACACTCTATGCATACTCGCACTCTAAAGAGAAGAGGAACTCTTCTGTGTTGCACTCCTCTATTGGATAGGTGGTTTATTTCGCACCTACATCGGTCTATTTTGAGAAATGAGTAGGGTATGAGATGGTCTCACAGGTTGATGTTCCTTACACATTCGGATATTCATTGGTGTTCTCGATCCTTGGAGAGTGTTACCATTATTGATCGTTGTGGGGAATTCCCTAATGTCCCTCTCTTAGGTATTAGGGGAGGAGTCACTTATAATCCTTTTTTGGCGTTACGACAATTTCGTTATGCTAGAAGGCATGGTCCTCACGACACACTCGTCCAAGGAATCACATTTGACTATGAGAATGATGTTCAAGGTTATCATAAGAGGATCATTCGAGCTTGGGGCATGATAAACAGAGTTGATAGCAAGACACTGGGGCACAAGAATTCCATCCCTCTTGAGACTTACCTCAAATGGGTGTGAGCTCATGCTCAATGTCTTATAATGCCTTACCCCGCCATCTTACCTGTGATTATGGAGCCAATTGCTGATGGAGACACTCCTTACATTGTTCTTCATCCTGACATGCCAAATGATTTTGAGGAGATACAGAAATCTTGGATCCAACTCAAAGAAGAACGGGATACCTTCTAAACCCAATTCTACGCCAGCGAGAAGAAGGTTTTAAAGCTCACCAGGTTACTTCACAAAGAGAAGAGTATAAATGCTTACATTGCACCAAAGAGGATGTGCATGTGGGAAGCTTGAGTCTTCTTTTGCTTGGAGAGTTTTATTTTTGTTGTGTTCCCTTGTAAACCCAAGAGGCATCATTGTGACTGATAAAACTTCTTAATGCAATTAACATTTGCTCTCTTTCTGTTTAAGCAAATTTAAGTCTTAGAAATCCTTGAAAACATTGCATACATATATCATACATATCATTGCATAAGCATGTTTCAAAGCAGGTCTCTCATGTTCTCGCTGTTTATTTTAGCAATGGCTCTCAAACAAGACAACATAGATCTCCAAACTCAAGAGACTCAATTCATGGAAATGTTTTTAAAACTATCCAAGGGGCAAAAAGAGTTGAAAGCATTCCTCGCTGGGAACCTGGTCAAGAAAAATCCTGAAGACAATAAGGAAGAATGGTTGGAACAACTGCAAGCTGAGGTAGAAGAAATAAGAACCCAGATGCTGGGGCAGATAACTCTTATCCAAGGCCTAGCCCGGGGACAAGAAGAGTTGAGAGCCATTATCAACAAACTTCATCAAGATGGTTGCAGACGTATGAATCAAACAGTCGAGGTTGGGGGCCAATTCATTGATCAACCTCCGAGAAGATAAGAGGCTGGTTTGGTGAAGAGTGGACATTTCCAAATTGCTACCACATCACAGGTCCAACAACAACCTCGCCAAAAACAACGGGTTAATCAGAGTAGGCCTGATACACCCAAAAGGAAGTTTACCAAACTCAACATGCCGTTGTCTCGAGCTTTACAACACATGTTAAGGATGAATCTGGTTACGTTGATAGGGCCTCATCTGAATCCCAAGACTTCTTCCCCTAACTACAATCCTGATGCAAGGTGTGCATATCACTCCAACAGTTCGGGGCATGATACTGATGATTGTTGGATGTTGAAATATAAAATTCAAAACTTGATTGATGAAGGAGTGCTGGAGTTTACACAAGATGGTCAGGCTAAGTTCTTTTGCCATCCCTCCAAGGCACGCCATCTGAAGTGACAAGATCAGCCAAAGAGGCTTTTTGTTCATTTGAATTCTTAATTTGTAATTTTCTTTTGATTGTTCGAACATTTATTCATGTCAAACTTTGTTACTTTATCAATGCATTCCATATGTCTGTTTTGAATCAATTCATTCGTATTCACTATATTTAAACTGCTTTCCTTTTTGTGATATTCAAATCTCAATCAAAAGCTCTGGGCCTTTAGAGGGAGGATGACGAAAACGATACCACAATCTCTACAGTATGCTTTTGAACAGACCCCACTAACGATGTACAGGCATTGTTTCAAAATCCTAAATAGTGGAGTTATAAGGAAGATAATCTCTAGTCAACCCCTTTAAGCCAAAGAAGTAGGTATTTTTCTTTTCACATAAAATTAAAACCCTTAATTATAACATGGGGCAGGGTAGTTTCTCAATCAATTCGAACGCGTATTCAGTCGCAATCTTCCGCTTCGTACATAACAAATGGCATCGAAAACGTCCTTCTAAATCAAAAGACAATGAATGTTCCGCGTAATCATTGGAATAGGCAGTCATTATTTTTCAAAAATAGAAAATCCCGTTAAGTCAAAACCTATGTGTGAGACGGTGGGAGAACTGACTCGGGTCGTTTGCGTTTGATCACAATTGTGCGGTTAGCAAGTGTCGCCACCGACTTTTCTTTTATCCAAAAGGAAAGGTAAAAAAGCATAGGAAAGACCTTTCGAGATTGCTTCTCGGGTTCGGGGGGTAGATTATGAAAAGGGAAGGTATTAGCATCCTTTTCATCCATGGTTTTACATGGGCTCTTAGTTACTCGCTAGATCACTTGCTTTTGTTTGAATGTGCTTATGGTGTGGGTTTTGAAAGTATTTTGAAAATGTCTTTGCAATGGTTCTCGTCTCTATAAGAATGCATACAAAGTGATGTTTCGAAAAATAGTTCAAAGAGGTGTTTGTGTATTGTGTTTTTTGAAGGTGATTTTGAAAGGATGTTTTTGTAACGATTCTCATCTCTATAAGAACGTATACAAAAAGTTTGTCTTTTTGAAAAATGTTTTAATGTGAAAGTATAGGTGTAAAATGTTTGGTTGTGAGCAAGCGAGCAACTAAGACCGAATCTATCTACTCAAAAGGTCTTAAGTGTTCTTTTCTTCCTCCTTTAGATGTTAATATCTTACCATTGATTTGGTAAGAAGCCCATCGTTGGATGTGAAGGGACAGGCGCAGGACGTTTGTACAGTCATAGAAGGCAACTTGTGAGACGCTTTAGCAATTTTCGTAAGGGACTAGATCGTTTTACCGAAGGCAACATCTAGGGACATCGAGGGACTACGATCTTTTTTTATCGAAGGGTCTTTGCTAAAACGTCCCATATTCGAGGGACATGATTGTATTTCCGAGGCAACGAGCGAGGTTACCCTAGAGGTGCACGTGTGAAAAAAGTGTGTTTGACTCAAGTTATTTTGTTCTTTGATTAGGTTATCTAGCGATTGATTTTGAATCTTTCCATACAAGCCTATTTACTATACAGTATATAAAAAACAGTAAATTGCGGAATTTAAATTTCTACGCTATTACAGAGCTTTCGGGAATGGGGGTACAAATTTACAAACGGGGATGGATCAATGCGATAAAAAGTCTGAATAGGTAAACAATACAACCAAATCGAATTGAGAAATTAATCAAAATTACAACAAGTTTATGAAGTAAAAATTAATTGACAAAGTATAAGATTCTAAGTATTTTGTTTGAAAAGTTTTTGAAAAGAAAAATGGAAAAAAATCTATTCTATTAATTAGCTAAGGAGATTAAATAAAATGCATGTATTTTTGTTTGGATTTTATTATGAAGAAACTAAATAATTTAAAAGAAAGTTCTCTAAATTAAAATGTTAACAAAATTATTCACAAAATCCTAAATTAATTAGCTATATTCTTATTTATATATTTTTAAACTTAACTTAAAATTCTAAGTTAAATAATGATTTAAATATTTTGAGATAACGAAAACTAAAAAAAAAGCAAAAATAAACTAAAATGATTTATCAAAGTGTGTAAATAGGATGATGGGGAAGTATGAAAGAAATCTGGATGGGCTTTGAATGGGGTGATACCCAATAACATTATTGTTTGTTTTCTTTCAGCAAATAAAAATAAAACTGGGCCGGACCGGGTAAGGTCCAACCCAGCTCTGCTCCAAAAAACCAAATTGGGTAATGTAACCCTAGCAGATGAACAACAATGCATCCCTTCTTCTTCTCTGCTTCGTGAAACCGATCCCTTTCTCTGTGAAACCCTATGTAACAAAAATAACAAAACTCGCCCCTTGGTCCTCTATTACAATGTTTATTGCTCAAATATTCCAAAATCACAACATAAACCAATTAGTTTAAATTTTCAACCGAAAACCCTAGAATTAGAAATTGGAAATGAAACTCAATCAAGGAGCAATTCAAACAATGAATGTATGGATACGAATCAGAGAAGCAAAGGCTACAAGATGGTATAAAAAGAACTCAAAAATCTTACCTTGTCAGAGCATGTCTGCCGGATCCCGACTTCGGCAACAGTAAGTTATGTTCTCCTCTCCTTTTATTCTTCTGTTGTGCAAGCTTCTGTATGTTTTTTTATTGTTATGTTGCGTTACTCTGATGATGGATTGATGATTGATGCAATGATAATGATGTTGTTAATGTTTGCAGATGAACATGGAAGGTGAGTTGAGGGGTTGAAAGGTAGTGTGAGTTATGAAGTGAAATTTTATGGTGAGGGGTTCGTTGAAACGTTGCAAATTGATGTTTGATGAAGGTTGACAGTTGGACGTTGATGGTTGATGTACGAAGGAGTATGGTGTTGAAATGGTTTGTGTTTTCTATTGTTCTTAGCTCGATTTTCCTGGTTCTGTATTGTCTTGGTTCTATATTGTCTTGGTTCTATCTTCTGACTTATGGTTTTTGTGCTGTGATTTGTAGCTTGTTGGTTTTTCTGTTTTGACAGGGGTTTGTGCAATGAGTTTTTAGTGATTTATTTTGAGTTTTTGCCCTCTTTCTCTATTGTCCTCTCTCTCCTTTTTTATGGAACAATTCCTCTATTATATTGAAAATAAGATGGAAAAATGGGGGGGAAAGTTGGTGAAGTTTTCTTGAACATATGTAGTATGCTGACCTTGGGCTTTAGGGTACAGGTTATGTTATGTCTACTTTGGTGAAAATTTTGACTGAGTTTTGGGCAACATTTTGTCTTTCCTAGTGCAGGTTTAGGGCAGCCATAACACATGTTATGCAGGGCTACCTTTTGGCAACTTTGCAGGATTTTGGACTGTTGTATGGGCTATATTGCTAGGTGATATCCCTTTCATCTTTCCTTTTTCATCTTTCCATGAAATAAAGTAATCTTTCTTATTTCACAAGAAATTCTGAAGGGTTTGTAAAAGCTTTGGAAAATGATGATAGGCTTTTTTTGTTGAGCAAGCCTGCTAGTTATGCTTTGCCTTGTTCCATTTTGTTTTACTTATTGCGGCCTTCTTCTGTCATCCTGGCAGCCTATGTTTCCTTGCTTGCCATGTTTTCCTATTATCTATTGTGATATTTGCTGCAATATTGCAGCAAGCTTGCCCTGCTGTTCTGTTTGCTGCAGGTTTGTTTTGCAGCTTGTACTGCATCATTGCAACCTAATGATGCATGTCTTGCTGTGTTGCTATTTTGCTTGCATATTGACCTTGGACTTGGTAGCTTTGCTTGGCAGCTTTAACTTGTTTTGCAGCCTGTTCTTTTGCAGTCTTCGACTTGCTGCTATATTTGCTGCATATTGTGCTGCTTGTATAGAAGCCTGTTGTTTGGTTTGCCTGTTCTTGTTGCTTATGCTTGCTTTACTTGCTGGTTTTGCAGCCTGTTCTTCCTGTTATATGCTTGTTTTGTTTGCTTTTCCTTCTTGTGAACCAAGGTCCAACCTTGGGATTTGCAAGAATGGGAGGAGAGAGATTATGATAAAACAAAACAAACTTAAAAATCTGATTCCTATATACAAACCCTAATGATGAAATTCTCTTTTCTTTTCTTTACATATCACCTTCCTTGAATCGTTTGCTAACTTTCTCTTTTTTCTTGTTTCATGAACATGAGGTGTGGATGGCAAGCGAGGATTGCTTGAAGGTGAAGTAATGGAGACTTGAAGAAACAAAATAAAAGTTCTCTCTTTGTAGACAAAAAAATTGTAATTCTTTGTAAACAAAAACTTATAATTTATTTCATTTCTAATGTAATAAATACGAAGCCTTGAATAAATTTGGTGTAATGAAATTTATTGTTTAAAACTTCAATTTACTTAAACTTTGCAATTCTCAATTGAATGTTTTTGGATTAAAACATCTTGGTTTGGTAACTTGGATTTCAAGCAATCACAAAATGATCAAATAACCAATGCGCCTTGTACTCCAATCAAATTTCTAAACAAAAAAAATGTTTAAAAATTCAATTCTAACTTGGTTAACTCAAACCCAAAGTCATGGTCATCTAAATGACAGACTTAATCTTCGCCTCTTGTCCACACCAAATTTTCATTCAAAATGAAACTCGCACACCATGCTTGATAAAAATGGAATTTCATTGTCAAACCAACATGCTTTTAGGAACAATCATCAATCTTGTAGGATTAACATATTTCAAAACAACTGGGATTGAGAACATTTGAAATCAAACAAAAATGACTTGCGATGATTCGATAACTTTCAAAGTCTCCCAAACATAATTTATTTTCAATCTTTGAAGATAAACTCGTGAGCGACATCATATGACCATATGCAGAAATAATCGCCTCAAGATCTTATAATTTGATGAAATCATAATTCTTAGAAATCGGGCGACAGTTATTTGAGATTAGGTTAAAATCCATGAAGCGACTTCTAACGTATTCGAATTTTGGTGATTTTTTACACGTAATCAGCCCTTAATTTGTGAAGAGAAATTGGAGATAACATCAGGGAGAATCATACGTAAGAAGAACCGCTCGAAAACATTGAATAATGAAGAAGTTACAGTCGCTTGAACTTGGTCCCACAAAAGGTCAGCTTTTGGGTTAATGGAGTCATTTTCAGTCGTCTGAACCATTGACTGAGCAAACTTGCAATGCGAGGTTTGAAACTCGACACGAACATCCTTGAGGAGACATGAAAATCTATGAAGACCATTTGAAACTTTGAAGAGTCAATTTTCTTTGAGAAACGTCAAACCCTAATCGTTGACTTACTACCTAGGAAGAGAATCTGTCCGATCAAACTTCTGAGCCAAATTGAGTATTCAAGAAGACCTAGGATGGTATCTTGAATAAAAATGAGAGGGTAAATTTTGGAGTACAACAGCTTCCTCTGTTCAATCTTCTTAACTTGAAAAGTGAGATCGGCATGTTTGCCATTCGTAGCTTGAAAGTGGAAGATGATTGAACACCAGAGTGCCCAGAAATTTGCACTCGGTGATGTGTTGGTCGATTGTGTAAAGAATGGGCTTAAAGATTCCATTTGGAGATATAACAGAAAGCTGTTGGAAATGGGCTTAAAGATGCCATTTGAAGGTGATTGCGGACAGGAATCAGACCAAGTCTAAGTTTGACTTCAACTGGGGAAATGTGAAATCAATCGTATCTTCTCGAGTCCCGGTCTTGTAGGGTTATAAACCGTTGTCTGGAGATAAAGGGGAAGGAACCTGGATAATAGGGTTGCTTCGAAAGGAAAGCCTGGATCTGAATGAGTACCAGGATGGCGTCCGTGTCTGGAGTGTATCTGAACTATATCTGAATGCTGAATTTGAATGAGTACCATGATAGCATTCGTGTCTGGAGCATATCTGAACTGTATCTGAAAGCTGAATCTAAATGAGTATCAGAATGGCATCCGTGTCTGGAGCGTATCTGAACTGTATCTAAAATCTGAATCTGAATGAGTATCAGAATGGCATCCGTGTTAGGAGCGTATCTGAACTGTATATGAAAGCTCAATTGGTCGTGTAGCCAATTGTCCTCGGCCTGTTTCAGGTATTAATCTCTGATTTGTAGATGATAGTCATTGGTTAACCTTATCCTGCAAAGGGTAAACGTTATCTATATGCATTGTCATAATGTTTGAAATGCATGGTACAATGAGATTGTGATGTATACATTCGTATCATCGATGTTTATGATATATGGACGCGACTTATGTGTATGTGAGCCAATCTGCTATATTGCTCTTGGATTAGGGAAAATAAATCCCTGACTACTGCTGGGAATGTAGAGTGTAAGTCTTCATGTTTGTGAAGTTGAAGTGTTGATGAGTTTCCGCTTAGAGAAATAAACTCTGTTGTAAGGGAAACGTCGTGTATTGCTTGTGAAATCCTGTTGGGGAATCCCGAGAGATTTGGCGACTTCTATCGGGGAGTGATAACTGGAAGTTTTGTTTAGCTGGGGATTAAACTTCATACTGCAGGGATTTTATGGAAATAGGTTAGAGAGATTTCCCTATTTCTAAAAGCCATTAGCGATTGTCTTTTTATTTGTTCATTTGTAAACGGTAATTATGTTCAAATGCATTTGTTCAAAAATAAATCATTGGACGTTTTTGCAAACAAAACACAAGACTAAAGTAAAAACAGATAGGTTTGTACTTTCAAAGAGATATCTTTGTATTTACTTTGAGTAAGTATTTTTGTACAATGAGACAAACATTCTAGTAAGAGAATGTCGTCGTAAAAATGAAATTTGATACAAAGAAAAGATAGATATGTGTAATAATCCCATGGGGTTCTCATTCCGCTATAGCCTTCGTGTCTCTGAGCATCTTGTCTATTTGTTGCCTTGTCCGCAGCTGATTGAATTGATCAGAACCGTTGAGTTTGCAAGTTGTCCGTAAGGTGATCCAATGGGACATAGTCATACGCTTTAATTCCTTAACTTTTGCCTGGGCCGCCCTTTCGGTTTTTCAGTCCACCGGGATACCATTTTTTGCCCAAGTCGCCCTTTCGGGTTTTCAACTTGCCGGGTGTACAGATTTTTTTTTGTTTTATCCCTAATTTTTGCCCGAACCTTTTTGGTTCGCCGGGATGCCCTTGTTTTGCCTAGGTGCGTCGACCTAGAGGGTCTCTTTATGTGTAGTATCTTCTGACTATGTCCGTGTTCACAGGGTGTGGCAGGTCATTACCATCCATGGTAGTTAAGATCATTGCCCCACCTGAGAATATGCTTTTGATTACAAATGGTCCTTCATATGTAGGAGTCTATTTTCCCCTGGGATCACCTTGCGGCAGTATGATGCGCTTGATCACCAGATCCCCAACTTGATACACTTGTCGTCTGACCTTTTTGTTGAAAGCCTTGATCATCTGTTTTTGATACATTTGACCATGACAGACAGCAGTAAGCCTTTTCTCATCAATCAAGTTCAGTTGATCAAGTCGAGTCTAGATCCAATCTTCTTCGTTCAGACCTGCATCCTTCATAATTATCAGAGAGGGGATCTGGACCTCAATAGGCAAGATAGCCTCCATGCCATATACCAGAGAGTAGGGTGTTGCCCCGGTTTATGTGCGCACCGTGGTACGATACCCGTGGAGAGCGAATGGTAGCATCTCATACCAGTCTTTGTACGTGACTGTCATTTTTGTATGATCTTTTTTATGTTCTTATTTGCAGCTTCGACAGCGCCATTCATCTTTGTCCGATAAGGGGAAGAATTGTGATGCTGGATCTTGAATTGTTCGCGCAGGGAGGTGGTCATAGTATTATTTAGATTCGTACCATTATCTGTGATGATTCTTTCTGAGATACCATACTGGTAGATGAGATTCTGTTTAATGAACCGGGCGATAACATTCTTGGTAACGGAAGCGAAAGAAGCTGCTTCAACCCATTTTGTAAAATAATCAATGGCCACTAAGATGAAGCGGTGTCCATTAAAAGCTGTTGGTTTGATTTCCCCAATCATATTGATGCTCCACATAAAAAAGGGCCAAGGAGCCGTCAAGACATTCAGAGGAACCGGAGGTACGTGCACCTTGTCAGCATAGATCTGACACTTGTGGCAGGTTTGAGAGTGTTGATAGCAATCTGCTTCCATGGTAGACAAGTAATAGCCTGCCAGTAGGATCTTCTTTTCCATCGTATGCCCACTGGAATGGGTTCCAAAAGTGCTTTCATGTAACTCATCCATGATCTTTTCCGCTTCAACCTTGTCTATGCACCGAAGTAACACAGAGTCATGGTTGCGTTTGTAGAGAATGCTATTACTAAGGAAGAATTTAGGAGAGAATCTCCTTAAGAACTTCTTATCATTGACTGAAGCTCCTTCCGGATATTCTTGAGCCTCTAGATACCTCTTGAGTTCGTGAAACCAAGGCTGGTCCACTACTTCTTCAGTATTAATCTCGTGACAGTGAGCTGGTTCATCCATTCGTTCGATGGTGATCTGGGGAGCCTCGTTATCCCAATTAAGTTTAAACATGGATGACATTGTGGCTAGTGCGTCTGCTAGCTGATTTTCCTCTCGCGGGAAATGCTCGAAAGTAATCTTCTCAAAATGTGGGAGCAATGTCAACACACGTTCTTTGTAGGGGATAAGGTTAGGGTGTTTGGTGTCTCATTCCCCTTTGATCTGGCTGATGACCAAAGTTGAATCTTCGAATACATTTAAGGATTTTATCCCCAAGTCTATGGCAGCTTTGAGACCAAAAATGCACGCTCCGTATTCCGCCATGTTATTTGTACAATTGAAGCAGAGTCTTGTCATAAAGGGAGTATGACATCCTTTAGGAGATATGAGTACAACACCTATACTATTGCCGAGTGCATTAGATGCCCCATTAAAAACCAGAGTCCATTGGGATCCTTATTCAGGTCCGTCATATGGTCTGAATTCTTCACATTTGTTTACCATCATGATGTCTTCATCTGGGAATTCGAACTTCATGGACTGGTAGTCTTCCACAGCTTGGTGAGCAAGGTGATCAGCTAGTACACTGCCCTTTATTGCCTTCTGGGTAGTATACTGTATGTCATATTCTGTCAGGATCATCTGCCATCTTGCTATTCTCCCAGAGAGAGCAGGCTTCTCGAAGATGTGTTTTACTGGATCCATTTTAGATATTAACAAGGTAGTATTGGTCAGCATATATTGTCTTAGCCGGCAAGCAGCCCATGCCAGAGCGCGAAAAGTTTTCTCGAGCAGTGAATATCTTGTTTCACAGTCGGTAAACTTTTTCTCAGGTAATAAATAGGAAGCTCTTTTCGGCCAGACTCGTCATGCTGCCCCAACACACACCCCATTGAATTTTCCAAAACAGTTAGATACATGATCAATGGTATTCCCTCGACTGGTGGCATCAAAACAGGAGGCTCTAGTAAGTACTCTTTGATCTTTTCAAAAGCAGTTTGGCACTCATCATTCCATTTGAATACTTGATCTTTCTTCAGTAATTTGAAGATTGGCTCACAAGTAGCTGTTAGATTAGAAATGAATCTAGCAATGTAGTTTAATCGTCCCAAGAATCCTCTGACTTCCTTCTCGATACGAGGAGCAAGCATCTCTTGTATCACTTTCACCTTGGCAGGATCCACCTAGATACCTTTATTGCTGACGACAAAGCCTAGGAATTTACCAGACCTCACTCCACACGTGCATTTATTTGGGTTCAACCTCATCTTATATTTCTTTAGTCTCTCAAATAGTTTCTGTAAATGATCAATGTGCTCTTCTTCTGTCTGAGATCTGGCTATCATGTCGTCCATATAGACCTCTATTTTGTGATGTGTCATGTCATGAAATAGAGCTACCATGGCACGCTGATAGGTTTCCCCAACATTCTTCAGTCCGAATGGCATAACCTTATAGCAGAATGTGCCCCACTGTGTGACAAAGGTTGTTTTCTCCATGTCCTCAAGCGCCATTTTGATTTGGTTGTAGCCTACGAAACCGTCCATGAAGGAAAACACTTTATGTTGTACCGTATTGTCTACTAGAACATCAATGAGGGGTAGTGGGAAATCATCCTTAGGGCTTGCCCTATTCAAATCTCTGCATTTCACGCACATTCGCACTTTGCCGTCCTTTTTAGGCACGGGAACAACATTGGAAACCCATTGCAGATAGGAGGTGACGGCCAAGAATCCGGCGTTGAATTGTTTAATGACTTCTGCTTTGATCTTCTCTGACATATCTGGTCGCATGCAACAGACCTTTTGTTTTACCGGTGGACAGTCTTCTTTTGTTGGTAGACGATGTACCACGATATCTGCATCAAGTTATGGCATGTCTTCGTATGACCAGGCAAAGACCTCAACATAATCATGCAGCAACTGAATCAGACGCTCTTTGACACTAGGTTCCAGATTAGCACCCACCTTGACTTCTCTTTTGTCTTCTTCGGTACCTAGGTTGATTGTGTCCACTTGCTCTTCGTGGGGCTGAATGGTTCTCTCTTCTTGTTGTAGTAATCTGGAAAGATCCCCTGGTACTTCACAATTTTCCTCACCTTCGTCTTCGGCTTGGTAGATTAGATTTTCCAAGTCACAAAAGGCCATAGAAAAACCGTTACCCATGGGATCCCGAATGGATATAGATCTGCATTGTGAGTGTGAGTGTGTATAAGAGTATAGCTATCTTTGAAAGAAATGAAAATGTAAAAAAGAAAAACAATGAACACAAAGTTTGTAGGCAAAAAACGTCCATGATTCATTGATGTCATATGGAAATGAGATAATAACCCTTACAAATGGACCATTGTGCCTCGGGTAAGACACAAGGTTTTAAGAGTCTAAAATATTTTAATATTACAGGTCCGACAAAATGTAAAGACAAATTACTGTGGGATAAAAGTGATCGGGACAAAATCTCTAGCCTCCCAGTTGCTAAGCCCTCCACTGACAGTTGGGAAAATCCAATCCTCCAGGTTATAGCTATCTTCATCATCTTCCACTGTGTTGACTTCGCGGTTGCTGATCATCAAGGGTGGTCCTCCGGCACGAGAGTGGCATACAGCTTTCTGGGCACCTGAAGTGAAACCCAACCCAAATTTGTCATATTTGTATGGGATATCTGGGAGTTGGCCCCAAATTATGCATCCACCTTATTCTATCACTGCCCTGGCATCCTTCAAAGACGACATCTTGAGAGGAGGCCTTGTGATCTTGGGAACTTGAGACACAACCTTGGTTACTGCCGCAGTATGCGGAACTTCTTCAAAGTGCTGGAATGGAGTTTTCAATAAATTCACCATCTAATTCCACATATCTGAAGGAATTTAGATGGCTGACCATATACTCTTCTTCTCCATGAACAATGATGATTTTCCCTTGAATTGGATATTTCAGCATTTGATGCAACGTGGAGGTAACATCACCAGCATTGTGGATCCATGGTCGGCCTAAAAGGCAGGAATATGAAGGGCGAATATCCATTACATAAAAAGTTGAATCAAATGTTTGGGTTCCAACTTTTATGGGGATGTCCACTTCCCCATGCACCATCCTTTTTGAGCCGTTAAAGGCCCTCACTACTATGTTGCTCAGTTTCAATGTCAATCCTTCACAGTCAAGCCTATCAAGAGCCTTTTTAGGAAACACATTTAGAGACGAACCAGTGTCCACCAAAACATGAGCCAAGGTCGTACCCCTGCATTTAACTGAGACGTGCAATGCCTCATTATGCTTCCTCCCTCTTGGCGTTAAATCAGCATCTAAAAAACCTAAACTATTATCTACAGTCAAGTTGGCTACACAGTCTTGGAACTGATCGGCAGATGTTTCTTGGGGTACATGAGCAGTTTTCAGGAATTTTACCAAGGCCTTGGCATGAGCCTCGGAACATAACAACAAAGCCAACATGGAAATTTTGGATGGAGTCTGCCCCAGTTGCTCGACTACGTTGTAGTCACTTCTTTTTATGATCTTTAGAATTTCCTCCATCTCTTTTCGAGAGGTCTCGGGGATAGCTACTGATTGTGCCTTCGTCCGAAAAGGCTCAACCAGAATACCTTTACCTCGAGTCTCAATTGACTCGGCAACAGGAATGTCAATAGGGGTGATAATAGGGACTGTAGCAGCTTTGTCAGTAGGAGTCTTAGCAGAGATGATTGTAGGACTGGGAATAACCTTTAGAGGAGCAACAACAACAGGAATGATTACGGGTCTAGAAACAGCTTTTGGAGGAGCAATTTCTGGAGAAAAACCCTTCTGCTTCAGGTTATCTTGCTAGTCCTTGGGATATTACTGATATCGGAGTCAACTTTCTCAGAACTTGAACTTTCAGCAGCTGGCCAATCTTGCTTGATACCGTGGTAGTAGACATCACCTCCATAATTCCACAGGACGGTTTTGTCTGACGAATATGGGATTGGTCCAGGCATTGTAATAATCAACGGAGCTACTTTTGGAACTGATGTAATTCTAACGGGTCTTTTGGTGGAGACCCTGGAAGAATTTTCGGAAATGGTCACGATGGAAATATCATTATAAGAAACAGTTGGAACAGAATTCTTTTCAAACAAAATTTCCTTGTTATCTATTAGGCACTGAACGCCTGCTTTTAACAGAGGACAACTGGTTGGCGAGGACAAATAGAAATGACAGCTTTCATCACAGGCTGGTGTTGTACCCCAAACTTTTCCCTCTCATTTCTCAAGGGATCACCCTGGATCCCAGGTTTGCTTCTATCAAATTTCCAAGCCTTGAACTACAAATTTTTCAAGGAAATCACTCACAAGGGAAAAATGGTCAAAAGCACATTGAAAAAGTCAAACTTTGACTTTTAAATCAAAAAATAAAATTTCTAAACATTTGGAAAATTTTCTAAGTGTTAAGAGAATATGATGCTTCAGAACTTCTGAGTCAGCCTCCATGCAAGTGCAGTCAGAGTTTGCAAACGTGGTTCAGAATGCAATCTTCCATCAGAACGTGACTCTTCAGCACATAGAGGTTACGCTTCTGATCTTCTCTGACCAGGTTATCACCATAACACTCAGCAAATTCTGGATATTCTCAAGATAGAGTTTGGGCAGAACTTCTGGACAAGTTTTCACAAAAAAGCTTCAGTCAGAGGTTACAAACATGGTTCAGAACACGACGCTTTAGTCAGAACATGTGGAAACAATGTTCTCCTTCAGAACATGCTAGAGCCAGAAGATAAAAAAATCAGAGGATCGATGCTATGCTGAAGTAGAACTTCTGATCCAGAACAAAGCCTTGGTGTAGAGTTTCACGCTGCAGGATTTCTGGTTGTGATAAGTCTCACCATCATTTAATGCTCATTTAATGCTCACAACCACCTTCTGAGTCTTTATCCAAAGGATCTTCACCACGTGTACCTCTATTTTCTTGGGACAACAACTTTGCTACTAAGCCCATGCTTTGCTTTTCGCTTTTCCTTAATTCCTGCTGACAGCTACCATGCTTGCTTCAAAGACAAGGCAACACTTCAACACATGAAGGCTATTTTCAAAGCTTTGGTCAGAACTTGACCAAATCCCAAAACCTTGCTTATACAACTTGCTGCATACCTATGACCAACAGTTGGCTCAGCCTACGCCTGCACCCCGTGATTACACCAAACTAGCATACGAAAATTGTGATGAAAAAGCAAAAGAACAGGATGCCAAAATAGGTTCAAATCCCATTTTTCCCCCCCAAAATCACAGCAAATTCATCTATAAATACTTGGCTCCATCACACTTGCAAGGGGCTAGACTTTGAAAGAGAAACTGGCCAAAAGAGAGAAAGGGAATTTGTAAAAACCTTCATAAAAATCCATAAATCCCAAACAGAAAAACAAACCTTTGTTCTTCCCTTTGAACCAAAGAACACGACCACTCTTCCATCTCTTTTGCTGATTCAGAACATCCAAAGGCAGCCTCTAAAAGCTCCAAGCACGCGCCAGGTAAGTCTTTCTGACTTTACTTGCTTTTCATTCTGAACATCATTAACACGTAAATATCATAGTATTAATGTTTTACATATCATTGCATGAATAGAAAAAACTATGGATCAGAACTTCTAGAATAATGCTAGACTCAGACTTAGGATTGGAACTTCTATGGACTGTTGTGCTGTGATCATTCTGATTTGCTGAACTGAACAAATTGTTGTTATGCTAATTAAGAGCTGAAATGTAACATAGAACTTATGTTGTTCACTCATCATTTTAACACACAGAACTTCCATGATTTTTTCTCACTGTTAACACACACTGAACTTCTGATGTTCACTCACCGGCTCAGCACAACACTGAACTTCTGATGACTCACTCATTATTCTAACACAGCATAGAACTTCTGAGTTCTCCTTACATGTCAAATACACTGAACTGCTGACGTTTGCTCACTGTTTTAGTGTAATACAGAACTTCTGACTTTTGGTTCACTGGATGTACACCACCCAGAACCTATGTGTTTTTCCCTCTAACGTATTTGCAGGACTTCAAAGTGTATCAATCCAGAACCTCTGTTCCTTTTCCCTCTGACATTTTTTGCATGAACTCAGAGTGTACCAAATCAGAACTTCTAATTTTGACGCTCCCTTCTGAGTCACACGTCTGGCTTCAGAACTTCTGATCCTTGTTTCTTTGTTTGCAGCAGCACGCTGTTTCTATCTTGCATTCATTTTCCTTTTCATCATTTCTAATATTAACATAAAAACATAAAATATTTTTCCTTTTTAATTTATTTCCTTAAGAAAAACATTTTCTAAACAAGTCCATTTTACATTTCTTGTACATTATTTCAATATGGTTGTAATAATAACTTAGGACTTATTTTTACTTGAAATCCCCATTCGTACATATGTACCCCCATCCCCTAAATATTGTAATAGCGTAGAATTTACATTTCTGCAATTTATTGTCTTCCTTATGCTGTAAAGTAATTAGGCGTGTATGGCAAGATAAAATCAATAAGTAGATAACCAAAAATCAAAGACAAATGCATGTAATCAAACACACTTGCACACAAGCACCCCTAGGGTTACTCCACTTGGTTGCCTTACACAAAAATGATCATATTACGCATGCGAAGTATCTTGGCAAAAACAAACAAATATAAGATCATAGTCCCTCGATGACGCTATTCCAAGTTGCCTTACAAAATGATTTGAGTCCCTCAAAAATGCTAAGATATTTTGCAACATTGCTAATCATGGTTATACGATGACCCACGCCCGTCCCGTTTACATCCAAAGATAAGGTTGCTTACTAAATCAATGGTAAGACAACAATGTCAAAGGAATAGAAAATGAACAAGAAATACATTTGAGTAGGTAGATTACTTCTAGTTACTTGCTCCTTTTCAAAACAACTATCATTTCTAGTTTCAAAAACAAACACACACATTTCCAAAAACAAACACACACATTTCCAAACATCTTACAAACATTGAAACATTTTCAAAAAGACAAACATCTTTGTATACATTCTTACGAACGAGAATCATTACAAAGATTTCCTAAACAATGGCCTCTTTTACAAAATGCTTTCAAAACCACACAAAGCACAATTTCAAAACAAAAAGCAAGTTATCTAGCAAGTAACTAAGAGCCCATGGAAAACCATGGATGAAAAGGGTGCTAATACTTTCCCTTTCCATAATCTACCCCCCGAACTCAAGAAACAATCTCAAAGGTCTTTCCTGTGCTTTTTCACCTTTCCTTTTGGATAAAATGAAAGTCGGTGGCGACTCTTGCTAAACCGCAACATTTGCGAGAAAACGCAAAACCCTCAAGTCAGTTCTCCCACCGTATACACCTGGGAATACACCGGAATTCAACAAGTTCTTTTTGATAGTTGGGAGTGGGGTCACAAGTTCATCAACTGAAGTAACAAACATATCTTCTTCAATGGCATTGACCTCACGGCCATGCTTGGGCATGGGGGTAGTAATGACATTGGGAATTTTTGGCGCGTCGAATTCAATCTCTTTGGCTTCAAGAAGGACTTGTACTTTGTTCTTCAGAGTCCAACAGTTGTTAGTGTCATGGTCGGGACTCTCAGAATGGTATGCACAGCGGGCATTATGATGATAGTGAGGAGAGGTTGTGTTAGGGTTCTTTGGAGCTTCTTTCAAAGTCACTAGGTTGGATCTTAACAAGTGTGGCAATACTTGAGATAGTGTCATATTAATTCGGGTGAATTGTCTGACTAGTCTCTCCATTCTTGGCTGGTTGTTTCTTTGTGGAGCAGGCGCATGTTTAGGAATCATGACAGCCCCCACCGTTGGATAGCGTTCATCCCTATCTTGATTTCTCTGAGGATATACAGCAACAACTTTTTTCTTTCCAATGAATGGTTTCCTTACAGCAGCAGGGGATGCATCTTTTTGAATTTTCCCATTCTTTATCCCGACTTCCACCCTTTCTCCGGTCAGTATCAACTCAGTAAAGCTTGCCGATGAACTCTCAATTAAGTGATTGAAGAAAGGACCAAACAAAGTGCCCAAGAACATGTCTACTAATTCTCTTTCAGATAAGGGAGGTTGGACTCTTCCTGCTAAGTCCCTCCATTTTTTCGCATAGTCCTTGAAGCCTTCACTTGATATCATGGTCATACTCTAGAGTTGAGTACGGGTGGGCGCAAGATCAGTGTTGTATTGGTATTGTTTGTAAAAGGCAGCGGCCAGATCTTCCCAGTTACAAACATTGGCTCTTTCTAACTGATAAAACCAATCAAGCTGAGTTCTAGACAGACTGTCTTGGAAGAAATGTACCCATAAATCCTTGTCAGTGGTATGAGGCTGGATCTTCCTCACATAGGACCGGAGATGCATTTTGGGACATGAAACTCCATCATATTTGGCGAACACAGGTGCTTTGAATTTTGGAGGAATGAAAATCCATGATACTAACCACAGCTCCTCAAAGTCCAATCCAGGAACTTTTTGGATTTCCATTGCACTTAACCGTTCTTCCAGATACTTATACTTATCGTCGACTGGAGGATATTTTTCTTCAGAATAATCTTCTTCTTCCTCTTCCTCTTCTGACTCTGGCTGGACAACTGTTTCTTTGCCTTTCCCATGTTGATTGTCTTTCTCACCAGATGACGTTGCAAAGTCTAAGGTCCTTCTTGTCTTCCCTTGGAATCTTCTTCCCGTGTTTAGAACTCCTGTTATTTTCTTTATTTTCTTCTTTTTCTTTTCAACCAGCAAGGTCTTCAACTCTTCTTGTCCTTTGGCTAGAGTTAAGAACATCTGTTGAAACTGAGCGTTTTGGGCTTGGAGGTCCTTCACTGTTTGCTCGAGATCCATCTTACTGAAATAAACAGTAGAAAGATGAGGAGACTTGTTGCAAGAAACCTGCTTATGTTATGATGAATGGTAAATGCGTATGCAATGATTTCAAGGATTTTAGAGATTCAAATTTGTTTTAGACAAAAAGGAAACACACGTTATATTAATAAATTAAAGCTTGAGTACATCAATGCCTCTTTGGGCTTACACAGAAATACAAAAAAAAACTCTAAGATAAAAAGGTTGTTCGCATCCTCTTTGGTGCGATATAGGCATTCAGGTTCCTCTCCTCATGAAGTTGCTTAGTGAGTTCCAAAACCTTCTTCTCGCTTGCGTAGAATTGGGCCTCAAAAGTGTATCGTTATCCCTTGAGTTGTATCCAATCTCTTTGTAAGTCTTCAAGAGAGGTGGGCATGTCAGGATGCGGGATGGTGTAAGGAACATCTCCTTCCATGACTGGCTCTATGATCACCGGGAGAATGGAGAGATAAGGCATCATAAGACTCTGAGCACGAGCTCGTACCCATTTGAGGTAAGACTCAAGAGGGATGGAATTCTTGTGCCCCAATGTCTTGCTATCTACCTTGTTCTACATCCTCCAAGCTCGGATGAATCTCTGGCAAAGACCTCGATCGTCGTTCTCGTAGTCAAATACCAAACCTTGAATGAGCATCTCATGCGAGCCATCCCTTCGGGCATAACCAAACTATCTTAAGGCTAAGCAGGGGTTGTAGGTGATACCTCCCCTAATGCCAAGTAAAGGGACATTATGGAACTCTCCACAATGGTCGACAATGATAACATTCTCTATAGATCGGGAGAACTTATAAAAGTGGGGTTTACCGTAGGGTCTAGATAATTTCTAAATTGTTTTCTTTGACTGTCTTGATTGCTTTATTTTTAAAGGTAATGTTTAGGTAACTATAGATCCTACACCCGGATCTAGGGAAAATCTTTTAGGTAAGTAGTAATAGATCGTGGAAACTATGCGGGGTATATCGACACGGTTAAAGCGATGGCTTCATTGATGCGACACTTTGGTTGGTACCGGTAGCCCTTGAGTTAATCAAGGAGAATACGGGGACGCTGCATGATGTCATGAAGCGTCAACTGACCTTAGAACCTTAATTGAACAACTTGGCTATTAGGACGTAGTGAGATAACCGTCTTTGGTGTATTTCCAAAGTCGATTGATACTCGATGCTACACTCATTGAGATTTGACTCCCGAGTTTTGTTTGGTTGCAAGTCAGTTGCCTATCAGAACGAAACTTGTGGGAAAGATCAGTGATATAGAGATCCCTTAGAACTCGGTTACTATTCATAGGACAGGTTGAACCAATCAAAACTTCAAGAGGGTATTACCTTAAAAACCCATTCAAGCCTTAAACCTAAGGTCTTTGTGTGATTTTCTTGTGCTTGCTATATCTGTGATTTCTTAGCATAATCATGACATCATAACATAGCATATCAGCTAACCATTTCAAGGATTTTCTAGGGCTTATCTTTTTCTTGTTTTGTAGGATATATCATTCGCTCGCAGGAACACTATCCAAGTCAACCTTCTGAAAGTACATCTTCAACTCAAGGAACTAGCATCAAGGATTCCTGAAAGCTCTTCCTTCACTGAAAAACATGGTCGACTTCTCAACTTGGTCACTTCAAACCCTGATGAATAAATGTTAAAGGTGCTTTTTCAGTTCTTTGACCCGTTGCACCACTGCTTCACTTTTCCTGATTACCACTTAGTGCCTACTATGGAAGAGTTTTCTCAGTTATTAGGGGTACTTATCCTTAATAAGTTATCATTCAACGGTATGGAAAGAGACACAAAACCCAAAGAGATTGCTCAAGCTCTGTCTTTATAACAGACTGATGTAGTGGCAAATTGGGAAACTAGAAGAGGTGTCCTAGGATTTCCAGCTAAGTTTCTATTTGAGAAAGCTCGCTATTTTTGGGATTCCCTAGATTTGCAAGCATTTGAAGAAGTGCTGGCTCTTCTCATCTATGGGATGGTACTATTCCCTAAAATGGACCACCTCGTAGATGCGAATGCGGTTAAGGTTTTTCTGTCTCATAATTTGGTTCCTACTTTACTTGGGGATATTCTACACTCTCTGTATACTCGCACTCTAAAGAGAAGAGGGACCATTCTGTGTTGCACTCCTCTATTGTCTAGGTGGTTTATTTCGCACCTACCTCGGTCTATTTTGAGAAATGAGCAGGGTATGAGATGGTTTCATAGGTTGATGTCCCTTACACATTCGGATATTCATTGGTGTTCTCGATCCTTGGAGAGTGTTACCATCATTGATAGCTGTGGGGAATTCCCTAATGTCCCTTTCTTAGGCATTAGGGGAGTAGTCACTTATAATCCTTGTTTGGTGTTACGACAGTTTGGTTATGCTATAAGGGATGGTCCTTACGACACACTCGTCCAAGGAATCACATTTGACTATGAGAATGATGTTCAAGGTTATCGTAATAGGTTCATTCGAGCTTGGGGCATGATAAACAGAGTTGATAGCAAGACATTGGGGCACAAGAATTCCATCCCTCTTGAGACTTACCTCAAATGGGTGTGAGCTCGTGCTCAATGTCTTATGATGCCTTACCCCGCCATCTTACCTGTGATTATGGAGCCAATTGTTGAGGGAGACACTCCTTACATTGTTCTTCATCCTGACATGCCAAATGATTTTGAGGAGCTACAGAAATATTGGATCCAACTCAAAGAAGAATGGGATACCTTCGAAAGCCAATTCTATGCCAGCGAGAAGAAGGTTTTAGAGCTCACCAGGTTACTTCACGAAGAGAAGATTATAAATGCTTACATTGCATCAAAGAGGATGTGCATGTGGGAAGCTTGAGTCTTCTTTTGCTTGGAGAGTTTTTATTTTTGTTGTGTTCCCTTGTAAACCCAATAGGCATCATTGTGACTGATAAAACTTCTTAATGCAATTAACATTTGCACTCTTTCTGTTTAAGAAAATTTAAGTCTTAGAAATCATTGAAAACATTGCATACATATATCATACATATCATTGCATAAGAAGGTTTCAAAGAAGGTCTCTCATGTTCTCGCTGTTTATTTCAGCAATGGCTCTCAAACAAGACAACATAGATCTCCAAACTCAAGAGGATCAATTCATGGAAATGTTCCTAAACCTATCCAAGGGGCAGAAAGAGTTGAAAGCACTCCTCACTGGGAACCTGGTCAAGAAAAATCCTGAAGACAATAAGGACGAACGGTTGGAAAAACTGCAAGCTGAGGTTGAAGCAATGAGAACCCAGATGCTTGGGCAGATGGCTCTTATCCAAGGCCAAGCCTGGGGACAAGAAGAGCTGAGAGCCATTATCAACAACAACCTCGCCAAAAACAACGGGTTAATCAGAGTAGGCCGGATACACCCAAGAGGAAGTTTACCAAACTCAACATGCCGCTATCTCAAGCTTTACAACACATGTTGAGGATGAATCTGGTTACGTTGATAGGGCCTCATCTGAATCCCAAGACTTCTTCCCCTAACTACAATCCTGATGCAAGGTGTGCATATCACTCCAACAGTCAGGGGCATGATACTGATGATTGTTGGATGTTGAAATATAAAATTAAAAACTTGATTGATGAAGGAGTGTTGGAGTTTACACAAGATGGTCAGGCTGAGTTCTTCTGCCATCCCTCCAAGGCACGCCACCTGAAGTGACAAGATCAGCCAAAGAGGCTTTTTATTCATTTGAATTCTTAATTTGTAATTTTCTGTTGAGTGTTCGAACATTTATTCATGTCAAACTTTGTTACTTAATCAATGCACTGCATATGTCTGTTTTGAATCAATTCATTCATATTCACTATATTTAAACTGCTTTCCTTTTTGTGATATTCAACTCTCGATCAAAAGCTCTGGGACTTTAGAGGGAGGATGACGAAAATGATACCATAATCTCTACAATATGCTTTTGAATAGACCCCGCTAACGATGTACATGCATTCTTTCAAAATCCTAAATAGTGGAGTTATAATGAAGATAATCTCTAGTCAACCCCTTTACGCCAAAGAAGTAGGAGTTTTTCTTTTCACATAAAATTAAAACCCTTAATTATAACATGGGGCAGGGTAATTTCTCAGTCAATTCAAACGCGTATTCCGTCGCAATCTTTCGCTTCGTACACAATGAATGGCATCGAAAACGTCCTTCTAAATCAAAAGATAGTGATGGTTCCGCATAATCATTGGAATAGGCAGTCATTATTTAAATAAAAAAAAGAAAAACTCGTCAAGTCAAAACCTGTGTGTGATACGGTGGGAGAACTGACTCGGGTCGTTTTCGTTTGATCGCAATTATACGGTTAGCAAGAGTCGCCACTGACTTTTCTTTTATCCAAAAGGAAAGGTGAAAAAGCACAGGAAATACCTTTCGAGATTGCTTCTCGGGTTCGGGGGGTAGATTATGAAAAGGGAAGGTGTTAGCACCCTTTTCATCCATGGTTTTCCATGGGCTCTTAGTTACTCGCTAGATCACTTGCTTTTGTTTGAATGTGCTTGTGGTGTGGGTTTTGAAAGTATTTTGAAAATGTCTTTGCAATGGTTCTCGTCTCTATAAGAACGCATACAAAGTGTTGTTTCGAAAAATAGTTCAAAGAGGTGATTGTGTATTGTGTTTTTTGAAGGTGATTTTGAAAAAGATGTTTTTGTAATGGTTCTCGTCTCTATGGGAACGTATACAAAAAGTTTTTGTCTTTTTGAAAAAGGTTTTAATGTGAAAGTATTGGTGTAAAATGTTTGGTTGTGAGCAAGCGAGCAACTAAGAGCGAATCTATCTACTCGAAAGGTCTTAAGTGTTATTTTCTTCCTCCTTTAGATGTTGCTATATTACCATTGATTTGGTAAGAAGCCCATCATTGGATGTGAAGGGATAGGCGTGGGACGTTTGTACAGTCATAGAAGGCAACTTGTGAGACGCTTTAGCAATTTTCATAAGGGACTAGATCGTTTTACCGAAGGAAACATCGAGGGACATCAAGGGACTACGATCTTTTATTATCGAAGATTTGTTAAAACGTCCCTTATTCGAGGGACATGACTGTATTTCCGAGGCAACGAGCGAGGTTACCCTAGAGGTGCGCGTGTGAAAAAAGTGTGTTTGACTCAAGTTATTTTGTTCTTTGATTAGGTTATCTAGCGATTGATTTTGAATCTTACCATACACGCCTATTTACTATATACTATATAGAAAATAGTAAATTGCGGAATTTAAATTTCTACGCTATTACAGAGCTTTCGGGAATGGGGGTACAAATTTATAAATGGGGATGGATCAATGCGATTAAAAGTCCGAATAGGTAAACAATACAACCAAATCGAATCGAGCAATTGATCGAAATTACAACAAGTTTATGAAGTAAAAATTAATTGACAAAGTATAAGATTCTAAGTATTTTGTTTGAAAAGTTTTTGAAAAGAAAAATGGAAAAAAAATCTATTTTATTAATTAGCTAAGGAGATTAAATCAAATGCATGTATTTTTGTTTGGATTTTAATATGAAGAAACTAAACAATTTAAAAGAAAGTTCTCAAAACTAAAATGTTAACAAAATTATTCATAAAATCCAAAATTAATTAGCTATATTCATTTTTATATATTTTGAAACTTAACTTAAAATTCTAAGTTAAATAATGATTTAAATATATTGAAATAACGAAAACTAAAATAAAATTGCAAAAATAAACTAAAATGATTTATCAAAGTGTGTAAATAGGATGATAGGGAAGAAAGAAATCTGGATGGGCTTTGAATGTGATACCCAATAACATTATTGTTTTTTTCTTTCAGCAAATAAAAAAAACTAGGCCCGACCGGGTCAGGTCCAACCCAGCTATGCTCCAAAAAACCAAATTGGGTAATGTAACCCTAGCAGATGAACAACAACGCCTCCCTTCTTCTTCTCTGCTTTGTGAAACCGATCCCTTTCTCTGTGAAACCCTATGTAACATCAATAACAAAACTCTCCCCTTGGTCCTCTATTACAATGTTTATTGCTCAAATATTCCAAAATCACAACATAAACCAATTAGTTTAAATTTTCAACCGAAAACCCTAGAATTAGAAATTGGAAATGAAACTCAATCAAGGAGCAATTCAAACAATGATTGTGTGGATGTAAATCAGAGAAGCAAAGGCTACAAGATGGTATAAAAAGAACTCAAAAATCTTACCTTGTTAGAACTAGTCCGTCGGATCCCGACTTCGACAACAGTAAGTTTTGTTCTCCTCTCCTTTTGTTCTTCTGTTGCACAAGCTTTTGTGTGTTTTTTTATTGTTATGTTGCGTTATTCTGATGATGGGTTGATGATTGATGCAATGATAACGATGTTGTTAATGTTTGCAGATGAACATGGAAGTTGAGTTGAGGGGTTGAAAGGTAGTGTGAGTTATGAAGTGAAATTTTATGGTGAGGGGTTCGTTGAAACGTTGCAAATTGATGTTTGATGAAGGTTGACAGTTGGACGTTGATGGTTGATGTATGAAGGAGTATGGTGTTGGAATGGTTTGTGTTTGCTATTGTTCTTAGTTTGATTTTGCTGGTTCTGTATTGTCTTGGTTCTATATTGTCTTGGTTCTATCTTCTGACTTATGGTTTTTGTGATGTGATTTGTAGCTTGTTGGTTTTTTTGTTTTGACAGGGGTTTGTGCAATGAGTTTTTAGTGATTTGTTTTCTGAGTTTTTACCCTCGTTCTCTATTGTCCTCTCTCTCCTTTTTTATGGAACAGTTCCTCTGTTATATTGAAAATAAGATGGAAAAATGGGGGGAAAAGTTGGTGAAGTTTTCTTGAAAATATGTGGTATGCTGACCTTGGGCTTTAGGGTACAGGTTAAGTTATGTCTACTTTGGTGCAAATTTTGACTGAGTTTTGGGCAACATTTTGTCTTTCCTAGTGCAGGTTTAGGGCAGCCATAACACATGTTATGCAGGGCTGCCTTTTGGCAATTTTGCAGGATTTTGAACGGTTGTATGGGCTGTATTTCTAGGTGATATCTCTTTCATCATTCCTTTTTCATCTTTCCATGAAATAAAGTAATATTTCTTATTTCACAAGAAATTCTGAAGGGTTTGTAAAAGCTTTGGAAAATGATGATATGCTTTTTTTTGTTGAGCAAGCCTGCTAGTTATGCTTTGCCTTGTTCCATTTTGATTTACTTATTGTTGCCTTCTTCTGTCATCCCGGCAGCCTATGATGCCTTGCTTGCCATGTTTTGTTGTTATCTGCTTTGATATTTGCTGCAATATTGCAGCAAGCTTGCTCTGTTGTTCTGTTTGCTGCATGTTTGTTTGGCAGCTTGTGCTGCATCAATGCAGCCTAATGATGCTTGTCTTGCTGTGTTATTATTTTGCTTGCATATTGACCTTGGACTTGGTAGCTTTGCTTGGAAGCTTTAACTTGTTTTACAGTCTGTTCTTTCGTAGTCTTGGACTTGCTTCTATATTTGCTGCATATTATGCTGCTTGTATAGCAGCCTGCTATTTGGTTTGCCTGTTCTTGCTGCTTATGCTTGCTTTACTTGCTGGTTTTGCAGCTTGTTTTTGCTGTTATATGCTTGTTTTGTTTGCTTTTCCTTCTTGTGAACTAAGGTTCAACCTTGTGATTTGCAAGAATGGGAGGAGCGAGATTATGATAAAACAAAAAAAACCTTAAAAATCGGATTCCTATATACAAACCCCAATGATGAAATTCTTTTTTCTTTTCTTTACATATCACCTTCCTTGAATCGATTGTTGACTTTCTCTTTTTTCTTGTTTCATGAACATGAGGTGTGGATGGCAAGCGAGGATTGCTTGAAGGTGAAGTAATGGAGACTTGAAGAAACAAAATAAAAGTTCTCTCTTTGTAGACAAAAAATTTGTAATTCTTTGTAAACAAAAACTTGTAATTTATTTCATTTGTAATGTAATAAATACGAAGCCTTGAATAAATTTGGTGTAATGAAATTTATTGTTCAAAACTTGAATTTACTTAAACTTTGAAATTCTCAATTGAATGTTTTTGGATTAAAACATCTTGGTTTGGTAACTTGAATTTCAAGAAATCACAAAATGATCAAATAACCAATGCGCCTTGTACTCTAATCAAATTTCTAAACAAAGTAAATGTTTAAAAATTCAATTCTAACTTGGTTAACTCAAACCCAAAGCCATGGTCATCTAAATGACAGTCTTAATCTTCGCCTCTTGCCCACACGAAATTTGCATTCAAAATGAAACTCACACGCCATGCTTGATGAAAATGGAATTTCATTGTCAAACCAACATGCTTTTAGGAACAATCATCAATCTTGTAGGATTAACAGATTTCAAAACAATTGGGATTGAGAACATTTGAAATC
Organism: Vicia faba; assembly: GCA_948472305.1. Lineage (NCBI taxonomy): Eukaryota > Viridiplantae > Streptophyta > Magnoliopsida > Fabales > Fabaceae > Vicia > Vicia faba. The sequence goes on along the minus strand of OX451741.1, from coordinate 1,480,110,981 downwards.
AAACAAAAATGACTTGTGATGATTCGATAACTTTCAAAGTCTCCCAAACACAATTTCTTTTCGATCTTTGAAGATAAACTCGTGAGCGACATCATTTATGACCATATGCAGAAATAATCACCTCAAGATCTTGTAATTTGAGGAAATCATAATTCTTAGAAATCGGGCGACAGTTATTTGAGATTAGGACAAAATCCATGAAGCGACTTCTAACGTATTCGAATTTTGGTGATTTTCTACAACTAATTAGCCCTTGATTTGTGAAGAGAAATTGGAGATAACATCATGGAGAATCATACGTAAGGAGAACCGCTCGAAAACATCGAATAATGAAGAAGTTACAGTCGCTTGAACTTGGTCCCACAAAAGGTCCGCTTTTGGGTTAATGGAGTCATTTTCAGTCGTCTGAACCATTGACTGAGAAAACTTGCAATGCAAGGTTTGAAACTCGACATGAACATCCTTGAGGATACATGAAAATCTATGAAGACCATTTGAAACTTTGAAGAATCAATTTTCTTTGAGAAACGTCAAACCCTAATCGTTGACTTACTGCCTAGGAAGAGAATCTGTCCGATTAAACTTTTGATCCAAATTGAATATTCGAGAAGACCTAAGATGGTATCTTGAATAAAAATGAGAGGGAATGTTTTGGGGTACAACACTATGAAGGAGACTTAAGAAAAATTGTGGCATCCCGCTGACTGTAATCACAAAAGAAACAGTTCAGGCAAAAGTAGGGATAACAAAATCAAAAAAGGAGGTCTTACAAATCCTCGACAAAAAGAAGATTACAAAAATGACTGCCTCTTCAAAATAAACTTTCAGTATCTGAACCATCTCAGGAACATCAAGGACAAGGTGCCAAACTCAATTGGGATCTGAACGCACAATTAGCTGAGCATAGGATCGAAGAACATCACGAAGAATGGGTTGGGTACAAATAAAATTTGGGCCTTTATCCTTTGTTTCTTGAACCATGAACCAGGCCACATTATAACCCTTAAAAGTCCTAGTTGAAGCATGGGTTAGTTTGAAAGCATACTGTTACAAAAGGTATCCTGACTCCTGTAGGGTTCACTACAAATCCTGAGATGACATCACTCTTTTACAAAATTTATTTGTTTTACTAAAAAATGAATTTTCAAACTTCAAGACAGACATAAGCTTTGCATTCTTAAAATACCATTATTTTCATATGACTATTTGTTCAACAGCAGAGAAATTTGCACGACGGATATTCGATGAACAAAAATCTTCTCAGTGGATAGAATCACCTCATATGGAAATACATTCCAGTGATAGGCCTTTCATAATGAAGGTGCATAGCATGATGTCCATCTGATCTGGGGCAGTCAAGTCGAGGTTCAAAGAATCTCTCAAAAATGCCAAATAGTCAGGGGCATATCTCCCTCTGAATCATTTGGGGCATTAGACACGAATTCTAGAAACGAACCCTGTATGGTCAAACAAACACCTTCTTGAAGTGTGACTACACTTACTACTAAGGACAGTGGCAACTCTCTGCACCCGGTGAACATGGACATAGTCGGAAGTTACTACGCATGAACAAAGACCGGCTAGGTTGACTGGCCTAGGCAAAAATAAGGGCATCCCGGCGAACCAAAAGGGTTCGGGTAAAAATTAGGGATAAATACAAAAAATTTGTACACCCGGCAAATGGAAAACCTAAAAAGGCGGCTTGGGCAAAAAAGGGTATCCCGGTGGACTGAAAACCCGAAAGGGCGGTCCACTAAAAAGTTAGGGATTAAAGTGTACGACTATGTCCCGTCATCTTATCACTTGTCTATTAGTAGAAGACTTATCATCCTGATCAGCATTTACCAAGCACCCCATGAGTAGGTACTTTCTCTGGCAGGTATAGGGGAAGAGATATTCTGAGACGAAGTCACCGTTACACATGACCCTGTGACGTCTATGTTCCCCGCAGAGTAGAAACAACCAAAGTTTTGATCTCTTCTTCCCCGACAGGAATTACTTTCTTCAGCAAATTTCCTTCAGAGAGCTGAAATCTGTTTTCCCCAACCGAGTTTTATAATTTCAAATAGTTTAAAAAACCTCCTCCCAGGTAGGGTTTATTTCTCTAACTGCGGAAGTTTAGGCCCCAACAGAGTTTATATCTCCACATCGATAAAATCTTCCAACAAAGCATCTCCTTCCCCAGAGTTATTCTTAGGCAGAAGTTAAAGATCCTCGGAAATTACCCTCAAACGGAAAGAGGAAATCCCCAGCAAATCATATTCATTCACCATCCTCAGCGGAAATGAAAGATTCATCTTCCCAATACTCTTCGGCAACAGTTAGGGATTTATTTTCCCAGACTAGGAAATATCGCAACAGCATCCCATATTCATACATCATGACATGCGCAAACACATCGCATACAGTATAATCTCATTTATTTTGAGAATATCATCACAATGCATTTCATACATCATTAAATTGCATACAACTAACTCTTTACCTTTTTCAGGGAAAAGATTAAATCAACAAACACCGTTGACTACTTATGTGACCCGGTAGTCTTCTCAAAAGTTACGTCTGATGAAAGGCTATCTCAGCATTATTCTCAAAAGATGTTCTCACAAGACCTTCTCTGGTTCAGTTAGATCGATACTAAGATCTATCTGATTTCTATTCTAGTTGAAGATATTCCAAGTCTTTTGTTTGGTTCAGTTGGATCGATACCAAGATTTCTCTGATTTCTATTCCAGTCAAAGTTAATTCAAGACCTTCTTTGGTTCAACAAAATCGATACTAAGATTTTCTTGATTTCCATTCTAGCTGAAGACAACTCAAGACCTTCTCTGGTTCAGTTAGTTCGATATTAAGATCTCTCTGATTTCCATTCCAGTTGAAGATACCCCAAGACTTTTGTCTGGTTCAGTTGAATCGATACTAAGATTCTTTTGATTTCTATTCCAGTCAAAGTTAATTAAAGGCCTTTCTCTGGTTCAGTTAGATCGATACTAAGATCTATCTGATTTCAATTCTAGTTGAAGAAACTGCAAATCCTGGAGTCTGACCAGAGAGTATAAGGTGCTGTGAAGCCTGGAATCCGACCAGATAGCAGTTTACATTGTCAATTACTATGAAGCCCGGAATCCGACCAGATAACAGTCAAGCAACAATTCAAGACACTGTGAAGCCTGGATTTCGACCAGATAACAGTATAAGGTGCTGCGAAACCTAGAATCTGACCAAATAGTAGTTCACTTCTTCAATTACTATGAAGCCTGGATTTCGACCAGATAACAGTATAAGGTGTTGCGAAGCCTGGAATCCGACGAGATAGTAGTTCACTTCTTCAATTACTGTGAAGCCTAGATTTCGACCAGATAACAGTTTAAGTTACTGCGAATCCTAGAATACGACCAGATAACAGTTAACTTCTTCAGACACTGCGAAGCCTGGAATCCGACCAGATAGCACTTTACTCTGTCAATTACTATGAAGCCTGGACTCGACCAGAGAGTAGTATACCTCAAATTCAAGTTGAAGCCCGGATCCGGCCGGATAACATCTTAATTTCTTCAAGTCACTGAAGCCTGGATTTCAACCAGATAATAGTTTAAGTTACTGCGAAGCATGGAATACGACCAAATAACAGTTAACTTCTTCAAACACTACGAAGCCTCGATCCAACCAGATAGCAGTTTACTTTTTCAATTACTATGAAGCCTAGACTCGACCAGATAGTAGTATACCTCAAATTCAAGTTGAAGCCCGGATCCAACCGGATAACATCTTAATTTCTTCAAGTCACGAAGCCTGGATTCCAACCAGATAACAGTTTAAGAAAACTGCAAATCCTGAAGTACGACCAGATAACAGTTTAATCTCATTTCCCCAGTAAGTCACTGCGAAGCCTGGAATACGACCGGATAGCAGCCAGCCTTATTATCCTCAGCAAGTCACTGTGAAGCCTAGATCCCGACCAGATAGCAGTTCACTTCCGTCTCTTCAATCAAGAGATGACTCACCAGTAGAGTGATGGACAACTGAAGCTCCTAAGCTCTATTTCTCAAGACGAAGACCGATATTCCTCAACGGAGTCCTCTCCAACAATAGGCATAGGAATCCATACAAAAGAATATCTCATGAAGTCAACATTGTTCTAGATGGCATCTTTAAGCCCATCTCCGACGATTCTCCATCATATTCTCTATATGGCATATTTAAGCCCATCTCCGATGATCTTCCGTCATCTTCTCCAAATGGCATCTATAAGCCCAATTCCGAAATTATCTACACAGTTAAGTATCATTTCAGATGAGTGCAAATTTCTGGGCACTCTAGTGTTCAATCATCTTCCACCTTCAGATCACGAAAGACAGACCAGCCAATCTACATCCTCAAGTTTAAGAAGATTGAACAGGGGCAGTTGTTATACCCCAAAATTTTCCCTCCCATTTTAACACAAGACATACTCCTAGAGGTCCTCAATTGCTCAAGGTTGACCAAGAATTGATCAGACAAATTCTCCTCCTAAGCATGGGTCTTCTAACTAGGGTTTCAATTTTAAGCAAGATGTGTGAGTCCCAAGGATCCCAAATGTTCTCCATTGTCCTAATATGTCCTCAAGATCATTCGTCCCAAATTTCATGCCTTGCACAATAAGTTTGCTCAATCAACTGCTCAAATACCTAGAAAGCAACTATACTGGGTCAAAAGTCAATTGTGGCCCAAATATAGTCAAACTTCAATTTTTTGGTCAACATCAACATTTCGAAGTAATATCCATCATTTGATCAAGGGTAGATCATGATTCCTCAAGAAATGCTCCTAACTCATCAAAAGGCAAAAATGGCAAATTAGGGTTTCTATAGGAAAAGTCAACCAAACTTTGACCAGACATAACTTTCTCATACTTTATCATAAATTTTCCTACCAAGGCTCACTTTGAAGAGAATCCAATTACCTACAACTTCTCATCATTCCTTAAGTTCAAGAAATTCCCCAATCAAAAGATACAAACTCATACATTATAGGTCCTTTCAAAAAGTCAACAAAAACACCTTTTGGGTCAAAGCTCCTTACATGAACATGGAAGATCCAATTGAGATGAAACCAAAAATGTTATTTAGAGGATATCCTAAGCTCTCTAAAAAGTCAAAGAACACCCTCTTAGGATTAAAATTGAGAGAGATAAGGATTGCACAAGTTGGGCAATTTTCAAGAAATGCATGAAACCTCAATTGGGCAAATTTGTATTTTTGAGCTATTGGGCCCCATTTTTAGAGTCCAAACGTGCTCATGATGCATCTAAGGATCTCTAAACATGTCCATGCATCATTTTGTTTTTTATTTTATTTATCTTGATTATATTCAAATAAATTCAAAATAAATACTAAATAAATGCAAGAATATGCAAGATATAGAATATGTAAATCTTTTTTAAACCAAAGAGATCATAGCCAGCTATCAAAACCGTGTGGACTGAAAAAGGAAGTGGATATCTTCTTTTGGGAAAGATTTGAATCAAAATCTTTATATTTTAAAAGAGCATTGATCAATTGGATTCTTGCTACAATTGTAAACCTAATGAGATACACGACGTAAGTACAACAAGTCCAAACCTAGAGGATATGCGTAGCCAGTATAACAAGAACCCTAGAGAATTTTCAAAATTTTAAAGGATATTGAAAATCTCTATTTTGTGATCCATCCGTTTGCAGATAAAACCAGGTGTCCTATCCATCTCCTGAAGGTCTCGGCCAACCAAGTCACATCCTTTTGGTAAAATTTTCGTATTTGAATCTCTTAACACACGCGATTTAAATGAATCCAAAGCATACATTTGTGTTCATATGATTGTTTTGAATCGTTCTAACGTGCTACATGAAAAGCTAGAGGCTTAGAATGCAGGTTGCCATGGTTGGGGCTTAGAAATGGTCAAGGCAGGAACATGATGATACAGGTCTCCTCAGGCCAAATGGCCATCACCATTGAATTCGTAGCATGCAAAATAGGGGGGGGGGGGGGGGGGGTAGCCTGAATTTGGGGCTTTGATTATGCGTATTTTTGCAGATCCAATTTTTACAGGGCCGGAGAAGACGACCAGAGATCTGCTGTGGCGTCTTTGACTTGTATTGACTCCGTTGGGAGTCTGCGTGGCAAGATCACACGCTTTAATTGGTTCACTTAAATCTTACAGTGCGTGCGTTTTGCTGACTAGATTTTGTTGCCTGATTTTCACTTATGTTATTTTTGTTTCATTATACTAACAATTGATTCAAATGGCCCAGCAGTGATGAGTAAGCGTACAAAGGTATTCCCTCCTAAGGGGCCTGGGTTCGATCCCAGGAATTGATATTTTGCATTTTTCTAACAATCATGTTCCAGATCTAGTGCACTGGAGAAGCAACAAGCGTATGATGGGCCTCACACTTGGGCCATCCAATCTTGATATGGTAGATCCAACGTTCCAGGTGACTGGAGACCATGGTGGACTTCCCTACCATAACAGCACTGGATCCAGCGTAGCTATGGGCCAACAGATCTGGGCCCTTAGCAAAAATCCCAGCCTGCACCCTCGGGTTTGCTTTCTCACCCCCCAGGCCCATTTTTTATTTCTTTATGCTTTTCATTTAATTTATATTTTCTATTTATTCATTTTTTTTCTAAAATCATAAAAATCAGAAAATCATCAAAAAATAGGATTTAGAGTTTTTTTAACAAAATTAATTTTTGCAAATTAATTTAATTAAAGTTTAACCTTTTTCTTTAATTTAAAATTAGTTAGAAATTAGGCTTAATTTCTAAATTTTTCATAAAATACCAAAAAAATAATTTTAATAAGCAAATTAGATTTTTTAGGGTTTAGAATTTATTCTGGTGTTAATTTTTGCGTGTTATTTTTTTTCATACGATTATTCTTGTTATGTAACTGTGCCCGGTTTGTAATAGTTTAATTAGGGTTTTCAATTTCCGCATTTTACTTTTCGTTCATTATTTATGTAACTACACCAAAGCCTTGTAATAGTTGTAGGAACTTCATTTCTCGCTTTATATTTTTTATATGCTTGTATATAAATTGTTAGTCACTTAGGCGTGCATGACAAGAATTAATCAAATTAATAATTAGGTCATTAACTTCAAGATAAATATCTGAAAAAAGCACAGTTGCACCCCTAGGGTATAACCTCACTTGTTGCCTTTGTAAATGGTCATGTCCCTCGAACGTAGGGATATCTTAGCAAAGACCCTCTGTTTAAAAATCATCATAAAGATCATGGTCTCTTAACGTCCCTCGAGTTGCCTACGAGAAATGATCTTGTCCCTTAATTTTGCCTATACGATGACAATCCCTTCGAAATGCTAAGGTATCCTTACATGTTGCCTTAAATGACCATAAGCGTCCCTTTTGATAGTCCCTCAACATTCGGCGATAGGGCTACCTACTCACTAATAGTAGGATAGAACCATCTAAAAGAAAGGAGGAAAAGAACATCCTTTTTCGAGTAGGTAGACAATTCTTAAGTACTTGCTCAAATCTGATTTTTTACACTTACCCACTTTCAAACCCCTTTTCAAAAATGCTTTATCACACTCTTGAGGACTGATACAAGAGTTATCATAAAGCAATCAAAAATATTTCAAAACACACAAACACGAAAATAGTTTTCAAAAATGAGCAAGTACCTAAGAGCCCGTGGAAAACCACGAATAGAAAGGGTGCTAACACCTTCCCTTTCCATAATCTACCCCCCATACTCAAAAACCTCTCGAAAAAAGGTTTTTTCTGTTCTTTTTTCCTTTTCCTTTGTTGGATGAAATAAAATTCGGTGGCGACTCTTGCTTACCGCGACATTTGCAAACAAAAAATGCAAACCAATATTAACAGTCGGTTCTACCACCGTATCACACACGATAACTTGAGTTAGAGGCTATGACCCACTAGACATGGTGAGCTCGATTCTTGTAGAAGAACATTCAACGATACAAAGTTCTTCCGTCAAAGAAGCAATCAAAATTCAAACATTTTCTTGTGTTTACCCCACGAGATCCTTGAAAACATTGCATAAGCATATCATGCATATCATCACATAAGCAGGTATTTCAAGACAAGTTTCTTATCTTTTCCATGTTTATTTCAGCAAAAACAAATGGCTCTTGAACAAACAGTTAAGGATCTTCAGGAACAGAAGGCTCAATTCCAACAGATGTTCCTGGCTCTCGCTAAAGGACAAGAAGATCTGAAAGCTCTCATTGTTAAGGATAAGAAAAAGAAGGCAAAGAAATAGGCTGGCATCCTGAACATGGGAAGAAGATTTAGAGGACCAACCAAGCGCGCTCTAGAAGTTGCAACTCCATCAAATGAGAGGGATAATCAAGAAGAGGATAACAAGAAGATAAAAGAAGAAGATAACAGCCCAGGGTCTGATGAAGAGGAAGCTGATTTTTTTGAAGAACAATATCCTCCTGTTGATGACAAGTATAAACAACTGGAGGATCGTCTCAATGCTAAGGAGATTCAGAGGGTACCTGGTTTGGACTTTGAAGAGTTAGGGTTGGTCTCAGGAGTGGTCATCCCACAAAAATTCAAAGTTCCCACTTTTGTAAAATATGACGGTGTTTCATGTCCCAAGCTTCATTTGAGGTCTTACGTCAGGAAGATCCAACCCCATACAGCTGATAGGATATTATGGGTTCACTTCTTTCAGGAGAGTTTATCGGGGACGTGGTTAGAATGGTTCTATCAATTGGAAGGAACCAACATCTGCAATTGGGAAGATTTGGCTGCTGCTTTTTACAAGCAGTACCAATATAATGCTGACCTGGTGCTGACTCGTGTACAGTTGCAAAACATGTCCATGAGCTCAAATGAAGGTTTCAAAGAATGTGCTCAGAAATGGAGAGATCTAGCTGGAAGAGTGAAACCTCCTTTGATTGATTGGGAAATGGCGGACATGTTCATGGGTACACTGATAGGCCCGTTCTTTAACTTGTTGATTGGAAGTTCTTCGTCTTGTTTTATAGAAAGCGGTATCAAGAGTAGGAAGATTTCGATGGCTACATCTTCTAATGCTGAGAAGAAGCCTATTGGTGGTAAGAAGGAAGTCAATGGTATGTATGGCCAGAAGGGTCGTAATAAGATAGACTACAAACAATCTGTAGGGGAAGTACTGGTCTCTAATCCAGCACCAGTGCAACGACGACAACAAAGCAATCAGCTTAAATAAGACACGCCCAAAAGACAATTTACCAAAATCAACATGTCTTTGGCTCAAGCATTGCAACACATGTTGGAGATGGAGTTGATTATATTGAGGGATCCACTTCAGAATCCCAATATATCCGCTCCTAGCTATCATCCTAATGCAATATATGCATAACATTCCAATAGTTATGGACATGATACGAATGACTGTTGGGCATTGAAGAACAAGATTCAAGATTTGATTGATTCTAAGGAGATTGAGTTTGGCCCAATTGAGACTCCTAATGTCATTACTTCTCCCATTACAAAATTCATATTCAGACATAAGCTTTGCATTTTTAAATGCCATTGTTTGCATATGACTAATTATTCAACAACATAGAAATTCGCATGAAGAATATTCATTAAACGGAAATCCTCTCAATAAACAGAATCACCTCAGATGGAAAAACATTTCCAGTAACAGGCCTTTCATAATCAAGGGGCATGACATGGTGTCTAACTGATCTGGGAGAAGTCGAGTCAAGATTCAAGGAATCTGTCAAAAGTGCCGAATATCCAGGGGTAGACCTCCATCTGAATCACTTGGGGCATTGAACATGAGTTCTAGAAAAGGGCCACGTAAGATCAAGCAAACATCTTTCTGGAAGTTCTACAACACTTACTACTATGGGCAATGACAATTCTCCGCACCCTGTGAACACGGACATAGTCAGAAAATACTACGCATGAAAAAAAAGACCCGCTAGGTTGACTAACCTAGGAAAAAATAAGGGTATCCCGGAGAACAAAAAAAGTTCAGGCAAATATTAGGGATATATAAATAAAACTGTACACCCAGTAAGTCAAAAACCTGAAAAGGCGGCTTAGGTAAAAAAAGGGTATCCTAGTGGACTGAAAATATGAAATGACAGTCCAGGCAAAAGTTAGGGATTAAAGCGTACGACTATGTCCCGTCATCTCGTCACTTGTCTATCAAAAGAAGACTTATCGCCCTTGTTGTACCCCAAAATTTTACCTCCCATTTTACTCAAGATATGCTCATTAAGACCCTCAACTTGCTCAAGGATGCCCAATAGTTGACCAGACAAACTCTCTCCTAAAGCAATGAACCTCCAACTAGGGTTTCCATTTTCATCAATATGGGTGAACTCCAAAGGCCTCAAATATTTTCCATGGTCCTAATATGTCCTCAAGAACATCCATGTCAAGTCTCATGCCTTGCATAAGAAGTTTGCTCAGCCAACTGCTCAAATGCCTAAAAATCAACTGTGTTACGTCAAAAGTCAATTGTGGCCCACATACAGTCAAACTTCAATATTTTTGGTCAACATCAACATTTTGAAGTGATGCTCATCATTTGATCAAAGGTTGATCATGATTCCTCAAGGAATGCCCCTAATTCATCAAAACTCAAATGTTGCTAAATTAGGGTTTCTTAAGAAAAGTCAACCAAACTTTGACCAAGCATAAATTTCACATACTTTATCAAAAAAAATTCATCCAAGGCTCATTTTTAAGAGATTCCAATTTCGTACAATTCATCTTCAGCCCTCAAGTTCAAAAAATGCACTCATAGAATGATATGAATTTCTATATTATAGGTCCTTCTGAAAAGTCAACAAAAACACCTTTTGGGTCAAAGCTTCTTACATGAACATGGAAGACCCAATTAAGATGAAACCAAAAGGTTTGTTTAGGGGACATTCTAAGCTTTCTAAAAAGTCCCAGAACACCTTCCTAGGGCCAAAATTGGAAGAGATATGCATTGTCAAATTTGGTCATTTTTGGAAAATTGCCAAAAGTCAAATCTGCTGAAAAGTGCATTTTTTGTCAAATGGGCCTAGCATTTCAGGATTGTATCTTGTTAGGGACATGGTCCACGACCCAAACACTCTCCCACATATCATTGGCTTTATTTATTTTATTTATTTTGATTTTAATCATTTAAAAAATCAAATTAAATCAAATAAATGATATAAATAAGTAAAGATTTGTTTTTGATCTGATTTTGAATAGAATCACAATCCAATTATGCTGTCAAACAAAATTAAATTGTGCAAAGGCTGATTGGGATGAGAATGGCTTGATTTGGATTGATTTAGGAATAAATAATGCAAAGAGGAAATCAAATCCAATCTTCATAATTTGCCAAGATTTGAATACTTTTTGTTGACCTAATTCAGTGCACTACGTATATAGAACAATTCCCAAGCACAAAAAAAAGGATTGACCACGTGAAGCTGCCAAGACAAGTTGCCACTTTTTGACAAAATGTATCAAGACGAATTCTATATTAGAGCCATCCTCAAGGAGATTTAAGGATTGCAACACGTTCCTGGACACCCACAGAAGCTTTTCCAACCATTTGCACACATTAAGACGCCCAGAATCAACCTTCATATCTCTCACGGTTTTCCATATTTCTTGAATTCGATTTTTATTATTTGCGCATGGTTAACATTATTTAAGCATACATTCATGTTTATATTGTCATTTGGAACGTATTGGTATGATTAATTATAAGTTTTGATGCATATATGGAAAATTGCCATTATTAGGGTTTATGCTTGCGTTTTAGGGCTTCTCTGTACAGGTAAAATTAGGCCAAGAAAATGGTGCCATGATACTCGTGAGATCAAGACGAGTTGATTGGTGTATTTAGAATTAATTTATCATGTGTTGTATGGATTTTTGAAGATTGCAGGTTTATGGCTATGGAGTTTTATCCGTAGGTATAAATCTGATACCTAAAACGACGGACAGGGAAGAAGATGATGACTTGTCACCACCCCACTGGTCCATTTGAATAATCACACACGTTTTGGCTTTATTCAGCCTATCCACTCTTTTTTATATATTATATTTTGGATTTATTACATTAACAACTAACCAACGCAACACAGATGGCAGGGGGTAGGGACATGTGAAGTAAAAGACCTGAGTTCAATCTCAGGTCCAAACGTTTTCTTATTTTCTGAACATTTAACTGCAGATCCAGCGTGCCTCATAGCTTAGCGTCCATCATGCACCCCACTAATCCATCCACTAGATCATTGCCAACACAGATCCAACGCTCAAACCAAAGAAGGACCATGGTACACTCTCCAGGCGCACCAACACTGAATCAGGCGTGGGGAATGGGCTCAGCCATAATGGGCCTGGACAAATTCAGAAGCACACCCCCCTGGATTGCTTGTGCAGGCCCAAGTCTATTCTTTTTTATTTCAATTCTTTTTATCATTTATTAATTATTTCTATTTTCAAATAACACCAAAAATAATGTTTTTTTATTTAATTAAAAAAATCATAAAAACATCAAAAATCATTTTTTTACAAAAATATTTTACTAATTAATTAGTTTAATTAAATTAGGGTAATTTAATTCTTTCTTTTATTATGATTTAAAATAATTAGAATTAGGGTTTAATTTTGTACATAACCTAGTTTTTTCTAAAAAATAACATAAATATTTCTCAATTAGATTTTTTAGGTTTTCCAATTATTTCTTGCATTTAATTCGCCGCGCACGCTTTTAATTTTCCCTTTTTTATTATTGTAACTGCTCCGAGTTTGTAATAGATTTAAATAGGGTTTTAATTCCGCATTTTATTTTCAGTCAAAATAATTATGCATCTGACCAAAGCCTTGTAATAGCTAGGACTCTAGTTTCTCTCATTTTAATTTCCGCAAACTACAAACTGCTTAGATGTATGTATAGGATTGTATGGAAAGACAATTTGAAATGAAAACAGTAGAAAACCCTAATTGTGCAAAGATAATTAACCGAAAAAATACACTTGCACATGCTCACTCCTAGGGTTTACCCCACTTGGTTGCCTTTGGTAAACGGTCATAAAGTATAGGGAATGTTAGTGGTCGTCCTCTAGTCTCAAAAGATCTAAAATGACCCATTCAGATGTTGCCTAGGAAAAAGATCTCTAAGGCTTTAGGATGATTACTAAAATTTCCTAACATTGCTTTTATGATCGTACTTGTCCCTTCGAATGTCCCTTAAAACTCCAACGACGGTGCTACCTATTCCTTATTAGTAGGATAGCGTTGTCTAAAGGAAAACGAACAGACTTTTTTCGAGTAGGTAGATTAGTTCCTAGGTACTTGCTCAAACAAATACAATTTTTCACACAAACACTTTTCAAAACAATTTTCAAAACCACTTCGTCACACTCTTGAGGACCGATACAAGGGTTATCACGAAGTAAAACTTTTCAAAATAAGCACACACAAGCAATTTTAAAAAAAATATGAGCAAAGTACCTAAGAGCCCGTGGAAAACCACGGATAGAAAGGGTGATAACACCTTCCCTTTCCATAATCTACCCCCCGTACTCAGAAACCTCTCGAAAAAAGGTTTTTTCTGTTCTTTTTTCCTTTTCTTTTATTGGATGAAATAAAATTCGGTGGCGACTCTTGCTTACCGCGACATTTGCAAACCAAAAACGCAAACCAGTATTAACAGTCGGTTCTGTCACCGTATCACACACGTTAACTTGAGTTAGAGGCTATGACCCACTCGACATGGTGAGCTTGATTCTTGTAGAAGGACATTCAACGATACAAAGTTCTTCCGTCAAAGAAGCAATCAAAATTCAAACATTTTCTTGTGTTTACCCCACGAGGTCCTTGAAAACATTGCATAAGCATATCATGCATATCATCACATAAGCAGGTATTTCAAGACAGGTTTCTTATCTTTTCCATGTTTATTTCAGCAAAAACAAATGGCTCTTGAACAAACAGTTAAGGATCTTCAGGCACAGAAGGCTCAATTCCAACAGATGTTTTTGGCTCTGGCTAAAGGACAAGAAGATCTGAAAGCTCTCATTGTTAAGAATAACAAAAAGAAGGCAAAGAAACAGGTTGGCATCCTGAACATGGGAAGAAGATTTAGAGGACCAGCCAAGCGCGCTCTAGAAGTTGCAACTCCATCAAATGAGGGGGATAATCAAGAAGAGGATAACAAGAAGATAAAAGAAGAAGATAACAGCCCAGGGTCTGATGAAGAGGAAGCTGATTTTTCTGAAGAACAATATCCTCCTGTTGATGACAAGTGTAAACAACTGGAGGATCGTCTCAATGCTATGGAGATTCAGAGGGTACCTGGTTTGGACTTTGAAGAGTTAGGGTCGGTCTCAGGAGTGGTCATCCCACAAAAATTCAAAGTTCCCACTTTTGTAAAATATGACGGTGTTTCATGTCCCAAGCTTCCTTTGAGGTCTTACGTCAGGAAGATCCAACCCCATACAGCTGATAGGATATTATGGGTTCACTTCTTTCAGGAGAGTTTATCGGGGACGCCGTTAGAATGGTTCTATCAATTGGAAGGAACCAACATCTGCAATTAGGAAGATTTGGCTACTGCTTTTTACAAGCAATACCAATATAATGTTGACCTGGTGCTGACTCGTGTACAGTTGCAAAACATATCCATGAGCTCAAATGAAGGTTTCAAAGAATGTGCTCAAAAATGGAGAGATCTAGCTGGAAGAATGAAACTTCCTTTGATTGACTAGGAAATGGCGGACATATTCATGGGTACTCTGATAAGCCCGTTCTTTAACTTGTTAATTGGAAGTTCTTCGTCTTGTTTTATAGAAAGTGGTATCAAGAGTAGGAAGATTTCGATGGCTACATCTTCTAATGCTGAGAAGAAGCCATTTGGTGGTAAGAAGGAAGTCAATGGTATGTATGGCCAGAAGGGTCGTAATAAGATAGACTACAAACAATCTGTAGGGGAAGTACTGGTCTCTAATCCAGCACCAGTGCAACGCCGACAACAAAGCAATCAACTTAAACAAGACACGCCCAAAAGACAATTTACCAAAATCAACATGTCTTTGGCTCAAGCATTGCAACACATGTTGGAGATGGAGTTGATTATATTGAGGGATCCTCTTCAGAATCCCAATACCTCCGCTCCTAGCTATCATCCTAATGCAATATGTGCATAGCATTCCAATAGTTATGGACATGATACGAATGACTGTTGGGCATTGAAGAACAAGATTCAAGATTTGATTGATTCTAAGGAGATTGAGTTTGGCCCTCTTGAGACTCATAATGTCATTACTGCTCCCATTACAAAATTCATATTCAGACATAAGCTTTGCATTTTTAAATGCCACTGTTTGCATATGACTAATTGTTCAACAACACAGAAATTCGCATGACGAATATTCATTGAACGAAAATCCTCTCAATAAACAGAATCACCTCAGATGGAAAAACATTTCCAGTAACAGGCCTTTCATAATCAAGGGGCATGACATGGTGTCTAACTGATCTGGGGGAAGTCGAGTCAAGATTCAAGGAATCTCTCAAAAGTGCCGAATATCCAGGGGCAGACCTTCGTCTGAATCACTTGGGGCATTGAACATGAGTTCTAGCAAAGGGCCACGTGCGATCAAGCAAACATCTTTCTGGAAGTGCTACAACACTTACTACTATGGACAATGACAATTCTCTGCACCCTGTGAACACGGACATAGTCAGAAAATACTACGCATGAAAAAAAAGACCCGCTAGGTTGACTGACCTAGGCAAAAATAAGGGTATCCCGGAGAACCAAAAAAGTTCAGGAAAATATTAGGGATATATAAATAAAACTGTACACCCAGTAAGTCGAAAACCTGAAAAGGCGGCTTGGGTAAAAAAGGGTATCCTATTGGACTGAAAATATGAAACGACAGTCCAGGCAAAAGTTAGGAATTAAAGCGTATGACTATGTCCCGTCATCTCGTCACTTGTCTATCATAAGAAGACTTATCGCCCTTGTTGTACCCCAAAATTTTCCCTCCCATTTTACTCAAGATATGCTCATTAAGACCCTCAACTTGCTCAAGGATGCCCAATAGTTGACCAGACAAACTCTCTCCTAAAGCAATGAACCTCCAACTAGGGTTTCCATTTTCATCAAGATGGGTGAACTCCAAAGGCCTCAAATATTTTCCATGGTCCTAATATGTCCTCTAGAACATCCATGTCAAGTCTCATGCCCTGCACAAGAAGTTTGCTCAGCCAACTGCTCAAATGCCTGAAAATCAACTGTGTTAGGTCAAAAGTCAACTGTGACCCACATACAGTCAAACTTCAATATTTTTGGTCAACATCAACATTTTGATGTTATGCTCATAATTTGATCAAAGGTTGATCATGATTCCTCAAGGAATGCCCCTAATTCATCAAAACTCAAAAGTTGCTAAATTAGGGTTTCGTAGGAAAAGTCAACCAAACTTTTACCAAGCATAACTTTCACATACTTTATCAAAAAAAATTTCATCCAAGGCTCATTTTTAAGAGAATCCAATTTCGTACAATTCATCTTCATCCCTCAAGTTCAAAAAATTCACTCATAGAAAGATATGAATTTCTATATTATAGGTCCTTCTGAAAAGTCAACAAAAACACATTTTGGGTCAAAGCTTCTTACATGAACATGGAAGACCCAATTGAGATGAAACCAAAAGGTTTGTTTAAGGGACATTCTAAGCTTTCTAAAAAGTCAAAGAACACCTTCCTAGGGCCAAAATTGGAAGAGATATGCATTGTCAAAGTTGGCCATTTTTTGAAAATTGCCAAAAGTCAAATGTGCTCAAAAGTGCATTTTTTGTCAAATGGGCCTAGCATTTCAGGATTGTATCTTGTTAGGGACATGGTCCACGACCCAAACACTCTCCCACATATCATTGGATTTATTTATTTAATTTATTTTGATTTTAATCATTTAAAAATCAAATTAAATCAAATAAATGATATAAATTAGTAAAGATTAGTTTTTGATCTGATTTTGAAAAGAATCACAATCCAATTATGCTGTCAAACAAAATCAAATCGTGCAAAAGCTGATTGGGATGAGAATGGCTTGATTTGGATTGATTTAGGAAGAAATAATGCAAAGAGGAAATCAAATACAATCTTCATAATTTGCCAAGATTTGAATACTTTTTGTTGACCTAATTCAGTGCACTACGTATATAGAACAATTCCCAAGCACAAAAAAAAAGGATTGACCACGTGAAGCTGCCAAGACAAGTTGCCACTTTTTGACAAAAAGTATCAAGACGAATTCTATATTAGAGTCATCCTCAAGGAGATTTAAGGATTGCAACACGTTCCTGGACACCCACAGAAGCTTTTCCAACCATTTGCACACATTAAGACACCCAGAATCAACCATCATATCTCTCACGGTTTGCCATATTTCTTGAATTCGATTTTGATTATTTGTGCATGGTTAACATTGTTTAAGCATGCCTTCATGTTTATATTGTCATTTGGAACGTATTGGTATGATTAATTATAAGTTTTGATGCATATATGGACAATTGCCATGATTAGGGTTTATGCTTGCGTTTTGGGGCTTCTTTGTACAGGTAAAATTAGGCCAAGAAAATGGTGTCATGATACTCGTGAGATCAAGACGAGTTGATTGGTGTATTTAGAATTAATTTATCATGTGTTGTGTGGATTTTTGAAGATTACAGGTTTATGGCTATGGAGTTCTATCCGTAGGTATAAATCTGATACCTAAAACGACGGACAGGGAAGAAGATGATGACTTGTCACCACCCCACTTGTCCATTTGAATAATCGCATGCATTTTTTCTTTATTCAGCCTATCCACTCTTTTTTATATATTATATTTTGGCTTTATTACATTAACAACTAACCAACGCATCACATATGGCAGGGGGTAGGGACATGTGAAGTAAAGGACCTGGGTTCGATCTCAGGTCCAAACGTTTTCTTATTTTCTGAACATTTAACTGCAGATCTAGCGTGCCTCATAGCTTAGCGTCCATCATGCACCCCACTAATCCATCTACTAGATCATTTCCAACACAGATCCAATGCTCAAACCAAAGAAGGACCATGGTACACTCTCCAGGCGCACCAACACTGAATCAGGGGTGGGGAATGGGCTCAGCCATAATGGGCCTGGACAAATTCAGAAGCACACCCCCCTGGATTGCTTATGCAGGCCCAAGTCTATTCTTTTTTATTTCAATTCTTTTTATCATTTATTAATTATTTCTATTTTCAAATAACACCAAAAATAATGTTTTTTTATTTAATAAAAAAAAATCATAAAAACATCAAAAATCATGTTTTTTACAAAAATATTTTATTAATTAATTAGTTTAATTAAATTAGGGTAATTTAATTCTTTCTTTTATTATGATTTAAAATAATTATAATTAGGGTTTAATTTTGTACATAACCTAGTTTTTTCTAAAAAATAACATAAATATTTCTCAATTAGATTTTTTAGGTTTTCCAATTATTTCTTGCATTTAATTCGCCGCACGCGCTTTTAATTTTCCCTTTCTTATTATTGTAACTGCTCCGAGTTTGTAATGGATTTAAGTAGGGTTTTAATTCCGCATTTTATTTTCAGTCAAAATAATTATGCATCTGACCAAAGCCTTGTAATAGCTAGGACTCTAGTTTCTCTCATTTTAATTTCCACAAACTACAAACTGCTTAGATGTATGTATAGGATTGTATGGAAAGACAATTTGAAATGAAAACAGTAGAAAACCCTAATTGTGCAAAGATAATTAACCGAAAAAATACACTTGCACATGCTCACTCCTAGGGTTTACCCCACTTGGTTGCCTTCGGTAAACGGTCATAAAGTATAGAGAATGTTAGTGGTCGTCCTCTAGTCCCAAAAGATCTAAAATGACCCATTCAGATGTTGCCTCGGAAAAAGATCTCTAAGGCTTTGGGATGATTACTAAAATTTTCTAACATTGATTTTATGATCGTACTTGTCCCTTCGAATGTCCCTTAAAACTCCAACGACGGTTCTACCTATTCCTTATTAGTAGGATAGCGCTGTCTAAAGGAAAACGAACAGACTTTTTTCGAGTAGGTAGATTAGTTCCTAGGTACTTGCTCAAACAAATTCAATTTTTCACACAAACACTTTTCAAAACAGTTTTCAAAAAAACTTCGTCACACTCTTGAGGACCGATACAAGGGTTATCACGAAGTAAAACTTTTCAAAATAAGCACACACAAGAAATTTTTTAAAAAAAAAGAGCAAAGTACCTAAAAGCCCGTAGAAAACCACGGATAGAAAGGGTGCTAACAGCTTCCCTTTCTATAATCTACCCCCCGTACTCAGAAACCTCTCGAAAAAAGGTTTTTTCTGTTCTTTTTTCCTTTTCCTTTGTTGGATGAAATAAAATTCGGTGGCGACTCTTGCTTACCGCGACATTTGCAAACAAAAAATGCAAACCAGTATTAATAGTCGGTTCTGCCACCGTATCACAGAACTGGTGACTCTGCTGGGGAAATTAAATAAGTGGGGTATACCTTAGGATATAGGTCACTTTTTAAATTGCTTTCTTGTTTGCTTTGCCTGCTTTATATTCAAGGGATTTGTTTGGGTAATATTGAAGATCCGACACCCGGATCGGGGAACACCTTTTAGGTAAGTAGCAATAAACTATGACGGAACTGTGCGGGGTATACTGACACAGTTGAAGCAGTATCTACGTTGATGTGGCACTTTGGTTGGTGCCGGTAACCCTTGAGTCAATCAGGGAGAGTACAGGGCCGCCGCGTGGTGTCGTGAATCATCAACTGACCTTAGAATCTTTAATTGCACAACTTGGCCAGTAGGACGTAGCGAGATGGCTGGCTTTGGTGTATTCCCAAGGTCGACAGATACTCGATGCTACACTCATTGACGTTTGACTCTTGAGTTTTGTTTGGTTGCGAGTCAATTTCCTATTGAACGAAGTTGGGGGAAAGATCAATGATATGGAGATCCCTTACAACCCGGTTACTATTTATAGGACAGATTGAACTAATCAACTTCAAGAGGGTACTACCTTAAAACCCATGCAAGCCTAAACCTAAGGATGTTTGTGTGACTTGTGTGCTTTCAACTTGAACTACTTTCAGGGTTTTATTATCTGACAACAAGAGTTCCTTGCAGGTTTTGTTTACAGTCATTGTCCAATAACTTGGATTTCTTGCAGGGTTTACTTGCTTACATCACCTCGCACATTTGCTTAAACGCATAGCATACACATTGTTGTACCCCAAAATTTGCCCTCCCATATTCTTCAAGAAATTGCCAAGACAAAACTTCAAAATTCCCCAAGGGTTGCACAGTGCAAAGGTCCCCTATACAGTCAAAATTAGGGTTTGTGTTCTGATCAAGAAAATGAAGTTTCCAAAGGTCCAATCAAGTCTCACAAGCCTACAAATATGTTCAAGCATCCTCATACCAAGTTTCAAGACATTCAGCACAAAATTGCACAGTCAAAACCCTAATTGCACTACAGTCAACTGTAGGGGCAAAATGGTCATTTGGCAGTCAAAAGTTCAAATTTTTGGTCAACATATCATTTTGAAGCCATAAACATCATTTGATCAATGCTTGATCATGATTCTCAAAGTTTGGCTCAGAAATCATCAAGATGCAAAAGTTTCCTTATTTGGACAGTTGGAAAAGTCAACTGAAATTGACCAGGGCATAACTTTCACATGGATTATCAGAAAAATTCCATCCAAAGCTCATTTTGAAGAGAAAGACATTTCCTACAACTCATCTTCATACTTCAAGTCCAAGAAATGCTCTCACAAAAAGTTATCAATTTCAACATTATAGGTCATTTTCAAAAGTCAACAAAAAGGGACTTTAAGTCAAAGGCCATAACTTGAGATTGGTAAATCAAAATGACATGGGACCAAAGACATTGGTTAGAGGACTCAAATACCTTTCCAAAATGTCCGAGAACATGAGAAAAGCTTAAAAATTGAGCAAGTTATGCCTTGTAGAAGTTGGGAAATTTTTGGATATTTTGAAAAGTCAACATTGATGCAAATGACCTAAAATTGCTAATGGGCCCATTTTTCTTCCACAAATCATCATCCATGGCATGTGCACGACCACTTGGCCCAAAGGGAAGTCTTTATTCATTTTTTATTTATTTATTTGAATTTTTATTTATAATAATTCATTTAAATCAAATTAAATATATAAAAAATGTCTAACCTATTTTTTTTCAATCTTTTTGTGCACATTATATCATCAATAATTCGTGCATATCCCAACATGGAAAGATTTGGATTGATTGGTATGATTGAGAACAAAAAACACATGGAAAAGATTGAAAAAAGATATTGAAAATCAAATTTTCAAAATCAATGAATGCAATGGATTTGTTCTATTTTTCTTGACCTAATGGACTCTTTACAAAAGCCAAAAGACAACCCTAATGCTCATACACGCGCAGCTGCTCAGAAAAGCCATTATCAAACTTGGAAAATTTGTCAAGAAACTCAAAACTGAAAGTTCACTTCCAGGGCGATTCAAGACATAATTCTTGTTCCATCAGCTTCCTCAAGGTCCACTGAACGATTCTCAATCAAGAATACTCATCAAAACGCCCAGAATTGGTATAATGAAGTCAAACTGTTTCAAACAAAATTCATGATCGTGCATATCAATTCATGCGTTTTTTACAAGTTTTAATATGTGATTTACATTCCTTATGCTATTCTGAAACTAACCCATGCGTTTGATTGGATTATTATGCATTATGGACGATTTCACCATTGCCAAGTTTTAGGGTTTGCAGAGTTTTGAATTAGGGCTTTTGAAACAAAGAAAAATTGGCCTTCAAGACCCATACCATTAGAATCAGCGCATATGGACGAAGACCATGGAACCCTCGCGCTCAATTTATGAGCGTCGTAGGGCTAATCGCTATTTTCTAGTAGCATGCCTAAGGAAACGCATAAAAAACCGTGGCTTATGTTTTGTATTTCAGGGACGAAGAAGAAGACGAACTCGTGGCGTCAATTGGTTGGCTCTTTTAAAATTCGCGCGCAAAGACCCACTAACGCTTTTGCTTCTTTTATAATATTTGTTGATTATTTAATGTTAAACGCGTGTGAGATGGTCCAGTGGCAAACATTGTTGTTGTTAATCCTCATGACCTGGGTTCGAGCCCCAGGTCTTCAATAATTTCAATGTTATTTTTCAATTAACCATCACATGCAGTTTCGCTTACTGAAGACCATGATACACCTCCTCATCAGGCCAGCCACGCGTACGTTTAAAGCAATCCAAGGGTGCAGATTGGAGGAACAGCATAAGGTCCAGTCAACGCTGCAGCACACTACCTGGAAAGTCAAACGGATCAATGCCTTATTGGGCCTGGATTTCTAAAGAATACCTCCTAATTTGGGATCTGAACCCCCTTTGGTTTGCAATTCTTCCTATTCTCTTTATTTTTTCTATTTTCTATTTTTCTTTTTAATTGTTGTTTTAGTAATTAATTTTATTATTTTCACAAAATATAAAATACCAATAAAAATCAGAAAAAAGGGAAAATACAATAAATATTTTTGTCTTAATATTTTCCATAAATAAATTTGCATGTAAATAAAATTAGTTTTAAATTAGGTGTTAACTTTAATTCTTTTAATAATAATAAAAAAGATGTAGAAATAGGTTTAATTAATAATTTTTCATCCTTTTATTTTTCTTTCATAAATATATCAAATAATTAAATATTTTATTTTTATAATTAAATTGCATGAAAATAGCTTAGAGTTAATTTAGGTTAAAAAACTTCAATATTTTCTTAATAAATTAAAAATAATTAGGATTAGGGTTTGCATCTTATTTTAATTTCAATTAATTCCTTTTTCCTATTAAATCTTAAAATACCAAAAACAAAAACAATTTCTTTTCTTTTTTTAATTAATTAATTCATGTAATTTCAATTTTTGCAAAAGGGTCCAACGCCCTCGTTCGTAATTTCTTATTAATTCGCGTATTTATTTTATTTCGTTAAATAATTATGTATCTCTCCCGAAGCCATGTAATTATTAGTCGCACTTCTTAATTCTTTAAATTCTTTTACTTTCTTTATTTTTCTGTCAAATCGGGTCCTGGTTAATTTTTGCGATGTGGACCCGCGCCTTTTGTAATAGCTTAGAATTTACTTTTCTCGCAACCTTTTAACTGTTAATCAAAAGCATGAAAGAATGTATGGACAAAATAAAAACAAGCGTAGAACACCAATAACATGACAAGATAAATACAAATGAAAACGACACACGAATCGCACACACCACCCCTAGGGTACGCCTCACTGTTGCCTTGCCTCGAAAGGTGATCGTCGAGTAGAGGATGTCTTAGTAAGTCCTCATGATCCGGGAACCTGGCATGAGGGTAGCTTCTAAGGTGTCTTCCCATTGCTCTGGTGATCACCATGTCCCGAACCTCGAATTGACCCGAACACCTCCAACGGTGGTGCTACCTACCTCTCAATGGTGGGATGGCACTACTTTAAAGGACATTTACACAGACGAATTCCTTAGGGTAGGTAGGTTCTCGTGGATACTTGCTCTAATTTCAAAAAAAACAAATCAAAAATACTTTTCACACCAACACATTTTCAAAAAGCTTTCGAAAGCATTTTTTCAAACACTCTTGAGGACCGATACAAGAGTCGAACTGAAATTTTCAAAGAAACTTTTTAAAACCCACAGCTGAAAAGCAAACAAACTATTTTTGAAAACACAAATGAGCAAGTATCTAAGAGCCCATGGATAACCATGGATAGAAAGGGTGCTAACACCTTCCCTTTCTATAACCTACCTCCCGAACCGAGAGCAATCTCTTTAAGGAATTTTTCTGTGCTTTTGTCCTTTCCATTTGGAGAAAATAAAAGACGGTGGCGACTCTTGCTTCCGTGACATTTCGCGAACCAGCGTTAAACAGTCAGTTCCAGATCCACCGATCACAGAACTGGCGACTCTGCTGGGGATCTAACTTAAAGTGAGGTGTACCTTAGGGATAGTTCATAACTGTGTTTTCACTTGTATTGATTTGCTTGCTTTAATATTGTGGGTTGCTTGGGAGTTCTATAGATCCTAACCCGGATCTGGGGGATACCTTCTTAGAAAGTAGCAACAAGGTTGTGAGGGAACTGTGCGGGGTATACCGACATGGTTGAAACAGTCTGCTACGTTGATGTGGCACTTTGGTGTGTACCGGTAACCCTTGAGTTCAGTCAAGGAGAGTACGGGGCCTCCGCGTGGTGTCGTGAAGCATCAACAGACCTTAGGAACCTTAATGAACTATCTTGGCCTCTTTAGGGTAGTGAGATAACTGACTTTGGTGCAGTCCGAGGTTGGTTGATACTCGATACTACACTCAATTGAGGGTTGCTTTCCTGGAATATTTCGGTCGCCAGTTCAGTGGCTAAATCGAAACGATGAACAATGAAAGCAATCCCGTGATATTGGGAACCTTAGAACCCGGTTACTTTGATTAGGACAGGTTGAACCCACCAACTTCAAGAGGGTACTACCCAGACCCCATGCTGGCCTTAAACCTTAAGGGCTTGTCTTGTGTGCCTTGTGTGCCTTACATGTTTGTCTTTGTACATATCTGTGGTGTGTTTAATCATAGCATCATGACATCATCCAGCATCATATGCATTGACTAACCATTTCAGGGGTTCGAATTTTCATCTTTGTTCTTGTTTTGTAGGACATAGAAACTGTTCGTAGAAAGACAATTCAAATCAGTCTTGTAAGGATCCCTCCTCAGCTTAAGGAGCTTATATCCAGGATTCCCGAGAACTCTTCATTCAGTGAAAGACATGGAAGTCTCATCAGCTTGGTCAATACCAACATTGAGGAAGATATGATAAAGGTCCTGTTCCAGTTCTTTGACCCCCTGCATCACTGTTTTACCTTCTTGGACTATCAGTTGGTACCTACATTGGAGGAGTTCTCCCGGCTCCTGAAGATCCCTATCCTTGATCAGCTACCCTTCAACGGTACAGAAAAGGAACCTAAGCTTGAAGATATTGCTAAAGCCTTGCACCTACAGTCATCTGACCTCAAGGGACATTGGGAAGTTAGAAGTGGTATCAAAGGGTTCTTAGCCAGGTTTCTGTTTGAAAAGGCCCTTGAATGTTGGAACTCCCTTGACTTGCAAGCTTTTGAAGAAGTTGTGGCCCTCCTTGTCTATGGTTTGGTGTTGTTCCCTAACCCAGATCAACTTATTGATATCAGTGCTGTCCAGATCTTTATGTCCAGGAATCCTATACCTACGTTGCTGGGGGACATCCTTCACTCATGTCACACTCGAACCATGAGAAAAAGAGGTGTCCTTATGTGTTGCACTCCTCTCCTGGGAAGGTGGTTTATTTCGCACCTTCCCCAATCAGTTTTGAAGAATGAGCGGGGTTTGAGATGGTCACAGCGGTTGATGACTCTTACACATGCAGATATACATTGGTGCCCTAGGTCCAGAGAAGATGTCACTATCATTGATCGTTGCGGGGAGTACCCTAATGTTCCTTTACTGGGAATCAGAGGAGGTATTACTTACAGCCCATGCCTGGCTTGGAGACAGTTTGGTTATGCTCGGAGGGATGGTCCTCATGACATGTTAATTCCTGACATAGTTTTTGACTTCGACAATGATACTCAAGGACTTCGCCAGAGATTTATCAAAGCTTGGAGGATGCCCAGTAGGATAGACAGCAAGACACTGGGGCACAGGAACTCCATCCCGTTGGAACCTTATCTCAAGTGGGTACGCGCCCGCTCTCAGAAGTTAGTAATGCCTTATCCTCACATGCTCCCAGTAATCAAAGAACCAGTCTTGGAAGGAGAAGTGTCCTACACTATTCAGCACCCTGATATGCCCACATCCTGGGAAGAGATGCAGAAGAGCTGGATCCAGCTTAAGGAGGAAAGGAATTCTCTTGAGACTAGTCTACATGCCAGTGAAAAGAAGGTCCTGGAGCTCACCCGCCTGTTACATGAGGAGAGGAATCTCAACACTTATATAGCTCCAAAGAGGATGCGGAGCATATTTTGGGATTGATTTGTTTTTTGTATTATTTTGCCCATGAGGCTTTGATGTATTAAACAATGATTTCTTTAATGATAACGTGTGTTCCTTTTTGTCTACAACAAATTTGAACTTTTGAACCCTTGAATGCATTGCATAAACACATCTCATTCATCATGTGCATAGCAGGTTTTTTCCACTTTTCAGGTTGCTTACAGTTCTTCGCTGTTTATTTCAGCATCATGAATCCCGACTCGTCATCAACTGAGACCTCCATCAAGGCTCTTCAGGTGCAGAATGCACAGTTTCAGGAACTAATCAAGGGTCTGGCCCAAGGCCAAGAGGAGCTGAAGGCTATGCTCCTGAAGAAGGAGAAGAAGAAGAAGAGAAGAACTGTTCTGTTCAACTCGGGCCGAAGGTTTGGTAATGCTCTGCAGCAGGAAGAGGCTGGTTCTTCTGTTGGCAAGAGTAGTCCTCAGGCAGAAGCAAGGGTTC
Source organism: Vicia faba (assembly GCA_948472305.1). Classification (NCBI taxonomy): domain Eukaryota; kingdom Viridiplantae; phylum Streptophyta; class Magnoliopsida; order Fabales; family Fabaceae; genus Vicia; species Vicia faba. The sequence goes on along the minus strand of OX451741.1, from coordinate 1,480,084,432 downwards.
CTAGTCCGGTAGTCTCCGACAACGAGACTGATTTTGATGAAGAGCAGTATCCTCCTGCAGAAGACAGATACAAGCAACTGGAGGATAGGTTGAAAGCTATGGAAATTCAACAGGTACCTGGGCTGGATTTCGGAGATCTGGGTTTGTCAACTGGTGTGATTATCCCTCACAAGTTCAAAGCACCATCCTTCTCTAAGTATGACGGGGCGTCTTGTCCCAAGCTGCATCTAAGGTCCTATGTTCGAAAAATGCAACCGTACTCTGCGGATAAGAATTTGTGGATCCACTTCTTCCAGGAGAGTCTTTCAGGGACTCATCTTGAATGGTTCTATCAGCTGGATGGGACCAAAGTTCATAACTGGGAGGAGTTGGCTACTGCTTTCTATAAGCAGTATCAATATAATGCCGACCTTGCTCCTACACGTACCCAACTCCAGGGTATGTCTTTAGGTTCAAGTGAAGGTTTTAAGGAGTACGCTCAGAAGTGGAGAGACCTGGCTGGCAGGGTGCAGCCATCATTGACTGATCGGGAGTTGGTAGACATGTTCTTGGGGACCCTATCTGGGCCATTTTTCAACCATCTCATCGGGAATTTGTCTGCAGGGTTCACTGATTTGATTCTGACTGGAGAGAGAATTGAGGCTGGGATGAAGTCTGGAAAGATTCCGAAGGGTGCATCATCTAGTTCTGAGAAAAAACCCTTCAAGAAGGAGGCTAGTGCCGTGTATGGTTCCAAGAGATCAGAGAGACCTGAACGCCGCCAATCTGTCAGTGCGGTAATGATTGCTAAACCTGCTGCCGCTCCTCGGCCAACTAATCCTCAAAAGGTTGAAAGACCCCGGAGGGAGTTCACCCGCTTAAGCATGACCTTATCACAGATCCTTCCACAGTTGCTATCCACTAACTTAGTGACTGTCAGGGAGGCTCCGAAGTTCCCCAATACTGCATCTCCCAAGTACAACCCGAATGCTCGTTGTGCTTACCATTCAGATAGCCCAGGGCATTCTACCGATGAATGTTGGGCGTTAAGGAATAAGGTGCAAGACCTTATTGACGCGAAGGAAATACAGTTCGAAGCGTCTGAGAGGCCAAATGTAGTTACTGCTCCTATGCCTCAGCATGGGGTAAACGTTGTTGACGAAGACGTTTATGCTGTTTCTGTGGATGATCTAGCCACTCCTCTGAAGACTGTCAAGAAGAACCTGCTGCTGGCCGGTTTATTTCCGGGTTGCAGTGAGGGTTGCCTGTTCTGTGCTGTGTCTCTATCTGGTTGTCCCTTGCTGAAGATAGGCATCCAAAGCCTAATGGATAGCAAGGAGATTCTGTTTAAGAAGTCTGCTGTTCAATTAGTTCCGGTGGAAGAAGTTTCTGTGGTTACCATATTCAACAATCCGATCAAGGCTCTCCCGAAGAAGCCCGTTCAAATCATGACCGTTGCACCTGTGGTTATCACTGTTCCGGGGCCCCTGCCCTATGTATCTGATAAAGCTGTCTCTTGGCATTATGGGGCAGATGTATATGTAAATGGGATTAAACAAGAATTCAACGCCGGCGCCAGCATCTGTGATATCACTGGCCCAGCCAAGGTTACCCGCAGTGGCAGGCTCTTCTCGCCTGACATTGCACCTCCTGCTGCTCGAAGACCGCTTCTCATAACTCCTACAAGTGTACCTGTTCCTGCTGCTGATCCAATTGTTTCTCCTGCTGCCGAGTCATCCAATGCTCGGGGCAAGGGAATTGAAGTTGAGCCTGCCCAGATGGAGGCACCTGTACCTATAACTGCTGAGGCCTCCCAACAAGAGATGGAGGAGATTCTGAAAATTATAAAGAAGAGTGATTTTAATGTTGTGGAACAGCTGGGGCACACGCCCTCCAAGATCTCCATGCTCTCTTTATTGTTGTGCTCCGAGGCCCATGCTAAGGCCTTAATCTCATTCCTCAAGACGGCCCATGTGCCACATGAGGCATCTGCAGTCCAGTTCACGGATTGCGTGGCAAATCTGACAGCAGATAATGGCTTGGGTTTCTCAGATGCTGACTTGACCGCGAAGGGAAGAGACCATAATGATGCTCCGCATGTCTCTATCGAATGCAGGGGCACTACCTTGGCACATGTGTTGGTGGATACTGGTTCTTCTTTGAATGTGCTACCCAAGAAGGCTTTAGACCGCCTAGATTGTGAAGGCCTGGAATTAAAACCCAGCAATATCATCGTCAGGGCCTTTGATGGTTCAAAGAGGATGGTTCATGGAGAGGTTGACATTCCGATTCGTGTGGGCTCTCAGGTGTTTGACTCCACATTTTATGTGATGGATATCCGTCCATCTTACTCTTGTCTATTGGGTCGACCTTGGATACATAAGGCTGGGGCAGTGACCTCTACCTTGCACCAGAAGCTGAAGTACCCCGTCAGAGGGAAGATCGTCACTGTGCAAGGAGAGGAGGAATATATGGTGAGCCACCTAAACTCCTTCAGATACATTGAGATGGACGGGGAGTTTATTGAAACCCCCTTTCAGCATTTCGAGGAGGTGCTTCCAATTACAGCAGCATCAGAAACAGCAGCAGAAGAAAGTGTTCCTTTGAAGATGGCTTCCCTGAAGGATGCCCGGGCTGTGGTTCAAAAGGGTGAGTGTGCTAACTGGGGCAGGCTTCCAGACTTTACTCAGAAGACTGATAAATTTGGGCTGGGTTTTACTACAGAGGGTCAGAAATCTATGAGGAAAGCGAAGATCGGAAGACCTCCTGTATTCATTACAAATCCAGGAGTGAATGCTGTTGGGGAAGACAATGAAGTGGACGAAGCTGAATTCAATAGCTGGATCTATCCAACGGCTGAAGGCGGGTTGAACAATTGGATTTCTAAGGACCATACTCCTGTTACCTTTGTGACGCAGTAATAAATTTCTTTGTTTCGTTATTTTGTAATAAACAATAAATAAACTCTACAGCCCGGTGTCTTACCCGAGGCACCGTGGTTTCATTTGTGAGGGCATATAAATTGTCATTTCATATATCATGAATGAAAATCTTGGACGTTTTCTCGCATTACAAATCTTATGCTCCTTTCCTGTCTTTCTTTCCTTTACATATTTTTCAAAACAGCTGTATTTACACACACACTCACTCATACAGGTTTCAATCCACTCTGGATCTTACTGGTAACGACTCTGCTACTGCCAGTTATGACTTCGAAAATCCGATCAACTTAGCCGAAGACGAAGGTGAATATGATTGCGAAGTGCCTGGCGAGCTTGCAAGATTGTTGCTTCAGGAAGAGAGGGCAATTCAACCCCATGAAGAGCCAGTGGAGACAATAAACTTGGGTACTGAGGCAGACAGGAAAGAGGTAAAGATTGGTGCCAACCTAGAGCTCAGCGTGAAGCAACGGTTGACTAAGATGCTGCATGATTATATGGAGATCTTTTCCTGGTCCTACGAAGACATGCCCGGGTTGGATACCGATATTGTGGTCCATCACTTGCCAACTAAGGAAGACTGCCCTCCAGTTAAGCAAAAGGTCCGTCGTATGCGCCCAGAGATGTCTGAGAAGATTAAGGCCGAGGTTATGAAGCAGTTTGACGCTGGGTTCCTTGCAGTGACTTCACCCTCAGTGGGTTGCTAATGTGGTGCCGGTACCTAAGAAAGACGGTAAGGTCAGAATGTGTGTCGACTACAGGGATCTGAACAGGGCCAGCCCCAAAGATGACTTCCCTTTACCTCACATTGATGTCCTTGTTGATAATACAGCTCAGCACAAGGTATTCTCTTTCATGGATGGCTTTTCAGGTTACAATCAGATCAAGATGGCACCTGAAGACATGGAGAAGACTACATTTGTGACTCAGTGGGGCACCTTCTGTTACAAGGTCATGCCTTTTGGATTAAAGAACGCTGGGGCAACCTACCAACGTGCCATGGTTGCTTTATTTCATGACATGATCCATCATGAGATAGAAGTGTATGTGGACGACATGATCGCAAGGTCCCAGACTGAGGAAGAGCACCTAGATCATCTGCAGAAGTTGTTTGACCGGTTGAAGCTATACAAGCTGAGATTGAACCCGAACAAGTGCACCTTCGGGGTAAGATCTGGGAAGTTGCTAGGCTTCGTGGTAAGTGACAAGGGTATTCAAGTGGACCCTGCTAAGGTCAAAGCTATTCAAGAGATGCCAGTTCCCAAGACAGAGAAAGAGGTCAGAGGCTTTTTAGGACGTCTGAATTACATCGCTCGGTTCATCTCGCATCTAACTGCTACTTGTGAACCAATCTTCAAGCTGCTGAAGAAAGATCAGGTAGTACGCTGGAATGATGAATGTCAGGCTGCTTTTGACAGAATCAAAGAGTATCTCCAAGAACCATCTATCCTTATGCCACCGGTTGAAGGGACACCTCTGATATTATATCTAACAGTGCTTGACAACTCAATGGGGTGTGTGCTGGGGCAGCATGACGAGTCTGGCCGAAAAGAGCATGCCATTTATTACCTTAGCAAAAAGTTTACCGACTGTGAGACCCGATACTCACTGCTTGAGAAAACTTGCTACGCTTTGGTATGGGCTGCTCGCCGGCTGAGACAGTATATGCTGACTCACACTACTTTGTTGATCTCAAAGATGGATCCTATAAAGTACATATTCGAAAAGCCTGCTCTGTCTGGGAGAATAGCAAGATGGCAGATGATCTTGACAGAATACGACATTCAGTACACAACCCAGAAAGCCATCAAAGGAAGTGTATTGGCAGACCACTTGGCACATCAGGCCGTAGATGACTACCAATCAATGAACTTCGAGTTTCCGGATGAAAGCATCATGATAGTAACTGACTGTGAAGTACCGGGACCGGATGAAGGACCTGAACCAGGATCCCGATGGTCTATGCACTTTGACGGAGCATCCAATGCTTTGGGAAACGGTATCGGCGCCATCATCATATCTCCTCAAGGTACTCATACTCCACTCACTGCCCGGCTATGTTTCAACTGCACCAACAACATGGCGGAGTATGAGGCATGCATCATGGGTCTTCAAGCTGCGATTGACCTAAGAATCAAGTTTCTGAGTGTCTTCGGAGATTCCGCTCTTGTGATCAATCAGATCAAAGGAGAGTGGGATACGAAACATCCGAACCTTATTCCTTACAGAGAATGTGTGTTGACCCTGATCCCCCACTTCACAGAGATAACCTTTGAACACTTTCCAAGAGAAGAGAATCAGCTGGCGGACGCGTTAGCTACAATGCCTTCTATGTTTAAGGTCAAATGGGATAATGAGGCTCCCCGGATCATCATCTGGAAGTTGGACGAACCGGCATACTGTTGTGATCTCGAGACTGAATTGGTGACTGAGAAGCCTTGGTACCATGAAGTGAAGAGATATCTGGAAACTCAGGAATACCCGGAAGGTGCCTCTGTCAATGATAAGAAATTCCTGAGGAGGTTCGCATCAAAGTTCTTCCTTAGCAACGGCATCTTGTACAAGCTAAACCATGATTCAACCTTACTGCGTTGTGTGGATAAGACTGAAGCAGAAAGAATCATGGAAGAGCTACATGAAGGGACCTTTGGTACACATTCCAGTGGACACACTATGGCTAAGAAAATCCTACGGGCAGGATACTACTGGTCTACAATGGAAGCTGACTGCTACCAACATTCCAGGATATGCCATAAGTGCCAGATTTATGCAGACAAGGTGCACGTTCCTCCAGTTCCCCTGAATGTTCTGACTGCGCCTTGGCCGTTCGCAATGTGGGGCATAGACATGATCGGCGAGATTAAACCTACGGCATCCAATGGACATTGCTTCATCCTGGTGGCGATTGATTATTTTACAAAGTGGGTCGAAGCAGCTTCCTATGCCACGGTAACCAAGACTGTTGTGGCACGGTTCATTCGGCACAACCTGATCTGTCGGTACGGCGTCCCTGAGCGGATTATTACAGACAACGGTACCAATCTGGACAACAAAATGATCGCCGAGCTCTGCGAACAGTTCAAAATACAGCACCACAATTCTTCCCCTTACAGACCGAAGATGAATGGGGCTGTAGAAGCAGCAAATAAGAACATCAAGAAAATCGTGCAGAAGATGACAGTGACTTATAAAGATTGGCACGAGATGTTACCGTTCGCTCTGCATGGGTACCGTACCTCAGCTAGGACGTCAACCGGGGCAACTCCTTTCTCTCTGGTTTATGGTATGGAGGCAGTCTTACCGATCGAAGTGCAAATACCCTCTCTCCGGATAATGAAGGATGCAAATCTGAACGAAGATGATTGGATCCAGACACGACTTGATCAGCTCAACCTCATTGATGAAAAGAGACTTGCTGCTATCTGTCATGGTCAGACGTATCAGAAACGGATGATCAGGGCATTTAACAAAAAGGTCAAACCACAGGAATATCGAGTCGGGGATCTGGTAATCAAGAGAATCATCCTTCCTCAGAGTGATCCAAGGGGCAAATGGACCCCTACGTACGAAGGGCCATTTGTGGTTAAGCATGTGTTCTCAGGAGGAGCAATGATATTAACCAATATGGATGGTGACGACCTTCCTCACCCCGCCAATGCAGACATAGTAAAAAAATACTACGCATGAAAAAAGACCCGCTAGGCTGACATGCCTAGGCAAAAATTAGGGCTTCCCGTCGAACCAAAAGGGTTCGGGCAAAATGAAGGGATGAAATGAAAAATCTGTACACCCGGCAAGTCGAAAACCTGAAAAGGCGGCTTGGGCAAAAATGGGTATCCCGGTGGACCGAAAACCCGAAAGGGCGGTCCAGGCAAAAATTAGGGATAAAGCGTAATACTATGATTCATTGATCACTTTGCATCCAGAATCCGGTATCTACATCAAGCTCAGACGGCATCGATCAGTCAGCTTCACCTTCAACCAAGGTCATCAAGTGATGAGACGCTCGGAGTTATAAAGGCAATAGCAGAGTTGAAACCCAGTGGGATCATTCACTTCACACAGCTGTTTTATTTTCTTTTGTACAAAACTTGTATAAACTCTTTTGTTCGGCGGCGTTCTCTTACTAGGACGTCAGCCTCTTGTACACAAAACGCCTATTTTCAGGCCATTTCAAAATCAATACAAAATATACTTTTCAGTTAAACGTGCCAATTGTTTTTCTGTTTTGTTTTGCGAAGAACGTCCAAGGTTCAATTTGTGATATATGCATTGACAATAATTTGCTAACTCATAAATATTTGCATACGAAACAAAGAATTGATTACAGGTAACACTAGAAATAGGGGCAATAAAGAGTTGTCTAAGCAATCTAATTGTTCTGTCCTCCAAGGTACCAAGGTAGGTGCAGCTAAAGAACATAACCAGTACCTCTTAATTCCCCAGAAAGTAAGTCAGCAAGTCAGTGCATTCTTCTCCAAGCAGAGTTATCAATCTCAAGAAAGTTGAGTATCCTCCAGTAGATCTCAATACTTCCCCATCAGCATATATACTCTTAACAAGCATCCCCGGCAGTCTTGGTCTAAAGATTGTTCCCCGGCGGCATATCAACGTTCAAAGGATCATTTCCCCAGCATATCAAAACTCCCCCAGAAGAGTCCAATCCAGTTCCCCAGGAAGATTGGAATTCACGTCTCCAAGCAGTAAGCTTATCCCCAGTAGATTCTGGAAGCTTATCCCCTTGCAGAGCACGAACGCGTCGTCCGGCTTTATTTAAAGAGTTATTTCCTTAACAGGATATAACTGGGTTATCCTCAGCCAAAAGCCACGGAAAGAGCATCGTCAATACAGTTTTCTTATCCCCAGCGAAGTCTATCAAAACTTCCAACACAACAAGAGTATCCTCAGCAAGTTACTATCAACACTCAGCAAAGCATCTCTATCCCCACAGAGTATAACTCCCCAGCATGGTCGCTAGAGTATTTTTCTCCCCGCAGAATCTTCCACTCGCCAAGTTTATTCCCCAACAGAGTCATCTTCTCCTACCGGTATTCTTGCAGTTATCATCCCCAACAGGAGTAAAAGCTTATTCTTCAACATCAGCCCAGGATATGACTTCCCGGCACCCGTCAAGGATTTACTTTCCTAGACGAAAGCATACATAAACATCACATACATCATTATAGCATGCATAGACGCATCATATCATACAAATCTCATTTATGTTGAGAACATCATTGCTTGATCCATATCATGCATCGCATATGACTGATCTTTACCTTTCAGGAAGGATTCAGCTAAATTCTCCATCATATTTCAAGACCTAGACCGGTTCAGTTAATCAACTCCAAAGATTTCTTATCCAGTCCAAGGTCTTCTCTAGTCCAGCTAAATCGACTCCCAACAGATTTTTCTGATGAAGACTCAGTAGAAGTTATCAGGTTATAATTTCCTAATGGTTCTCTCTCCGACGGTGCATGAGATTTCCATTTTAGGTTTTTCTTTGAGATTGTAATTTCCTATTGGTTCTCTCTCCGACGGTGCATGAGATTTCCATTTTAGGTTTTTTCTTTGAGATTATAATTTTCCTATTGGTTCTCTCTCCGACGGTGCATGAGATTTCCATTTTAGGTTTTTTCTTTGAGATTATAATTTTCCTATTGGTTCTCTCTCCGACGGTGCATGAGATTTCCATTTTAGGTTTTTCTTTGAGATTATATTTTCCTATTGGTTCTCTCTCCGACGGTGCATGAGATTTCCATTTTGGGTTTTTCTTTGAGATTATAATGTCCTATTGGTTCTCTCTCCGACGGTGCATGAGATTTCCATTTTAGGTTTTTTCTTTGAGATTATAATTTTCCTATTGGTTCTCTCTCCGACGGTGCATGAGATTTCCATTTTAGGTTTTTCTTTGAGATTATATTTTCCTATTGGTTCTCTCTCCGACGGTGCATGAGATTTCCATTTTAGGTTTTTCTTTGAGATTATAGTTTCCTATTGGTTCTCTCTCTGACGGTGCATGAGATTTCCATTTTAGGTTTTTCTTTGAGATTATAATTTCCTACTGGTTCTCTCTCCGACGGTGCATGAGATTTCCATTTTAGGTTTTTTCTTTGAGATTATAATTTCCTATTGGTTCTCTCTCCGACGGTGCATGAGATTTCCATTTTAGGTTTTTTCTTTGAGATTATATCTTCCTATTGGTTCTCTCTCCGACGGTGCATGAGATTTCCATTTTAGGTTTTTCTTTGAGATTATAATTTCCTACTGGTTCTCTCTCCGACGGTGCATGAGATTTCCATTTGAGGTTTTTCTTTGAGATTATATTTTCCTATTGGTTCTCTCTCCGACGGTGCATGAGATTTCCATTTTAGGTTTTTTCTTTGAGATTATATCTTCCTATTGGTTCTCTCTCCGACGGTGCATGAGATTTCCATTTTAGGTTTATCTTTGAGATTATAATTTCCTACTGGTTCTCTCTCCGACGGTGCATGAGATTTCCATTTGAGGTTTTTCTTTGAGATTATATTTTCCTATTGGTTCTCTCTCCGACGGTGCATGAGATTTCCATTTTAGGTTTTTTCTTTGAGATTATATTTTCCTACTGGTTCTCTCTCCGACGGTGCATGAGATTTCCATTTGAGGTTTTTCTTTAAGATTATATTTTCCTATTGGTTCTCTCTCCGACGGTGCATGAGATTTCCATTTTAGGTTTTTCTTTGAGATTATAGTCGCCTATGATTCCCTTCCTGATACTGCGAAGATGGTAATTCCCACCAAGATTTTCTCAACGAGCGTTGTTAAAGTTAAAGTCACCCAAGGTTCGCTTACCATTCATGCTAAGGTAGTAACCATCCCTGGTTCATCCATCATCCTGTGAAGCTCCAGATCCAGCTCCTGTAACCAGGCAGGACACATCTATACCAAGCATCTAAAAATCAGCTCCTGCAACGTGCCAGGTACTCATTTTTTCTTTTGCAGGTATGCAGGTTCTCGCTAAGGAATCTCTTACGCGATCAACATCCAGATGGCATCTATAAGCCCATCATCCTATTCATCAACCTCTAAATGGCATCTATAAGCCCATTCCCATCACCACACGGCTACTATGTGAGCGCAAATTTCTGGGCACTCTAGTGTTCAATCATCTTCCACCTTCGGATTACGAAAGGCGCGTCAGCCAATCTGCATCCTCAGGTCTAAGAAGATTGAACAGGGGCAACTGTTGTACCCCAAAATTTGCCCTCCCATATTCTTCAAGAAATTGCCAAGACAAAACTTCAAAATTCCCCAAGGGTTGCACAGTGCAAAGGTCCCCTATACAGTCAAAATTAGGGTTTGTGTTCTGATCAAGAAAATGAAGTTTCCAAAGGTCCAATCAAGTCTCACAAGCCTACAAATATGGTCAAGCATCCTCATACCAAGTTTCAAGACATTCAGCACAAAATTGCACAGTCAAAACCCTAATTGCACTACAGTCAACTATAGGGGCAAAATGGTCATTTGGCAGTCAAAAGTTCAAATTTTTGGTCAACATATCATTTTGAAGCCATAAACATCATTTGATCAATGCTTGATCATGATTCTCAAAGTTTGGCTCAGAAATCATCAAGATGCAAAAGTTTCCTTATTTGGACAGTTGGAAAAGTCAACTGAAATTGACCAGGGCATAACTTTCACATGGATTATCAAAAAAATTCCATCCAAAGCTCATTTTGAAGAGAAAGACATTTCCTACAACTCATCTTCATACTTCAAGTCCAAGAAATGCTCTCACAAAAAGTTATCAATTTCAACATTATAGGTCATTTTCAAAAGTCAACAAAAAGGGACTTTAAGTCAAAGGCCATAACTTGAGATTTCTAAATCAAAATGACATGGGACCAAAGACATTGGTTAGAGGACTCAAAGACCTTTCCAAAATGTCCAAGAACATGAGAAAAGCTTAAATATTGAGCAAGTTATGCCTTGTAGAAGTTGGGAAATTTTTGGATATTTTGAAAAGTCAACATTGATGCAAATGACCTAAAATTGCTAATGGGCCCATTTTTCTTCCACAAATCATCATCCATGGCATGTGCACGACCACTTGGACCAAAGGGAAGTCTTTATTCATTTTTTATTTATTTATTTGAATTTTTATTTATAATAATTCATTTAAATCAAATTAAATATATGAAAAATGTCTAACCTATTTTTTTGAATTTTTTTTATTAATAACCAAGTATTAAAAAAATATTTCGCGAATAACCGGGTTTCGGAAAAAATTACGCAAATAACCATGTTTGAGATGGCTCCACAAAGGAGGAGCCATCTCATTTGGCGCCTCCTCCTCTTTTTATAAGGGAGGCGCCATCTCATTTGGCGCCTAAGGGCAAATGGCAAGCCCTAAGCCAAATGAGATGGCGCCTATGTGCAAAATTAGGTCAAAAAAAAATTTTTTTTTTCCTTTCCTGCGCGTTGCGTATTAGACAGAGATAAACAAAATTGATTTTTTATTTGAAAAAAAATAATTACATTCAACTGTTTTACATTTAAATAACAGTAAAAAAATAGATACAAAAAATACTGGAAAAAAAAAGATACATCAATGATCCCCAGGAACCCGGTAATGACCCCCAGTTCCGCATCCCCGTCCTCGCCTTTCTCTTGCTGGGTGCCGTCTCGTTTCCTGTTGCGGCAAGGTCGATGGCCCAGCGAAGTCAATGCGATCCGAATCCATGAAATCAGTAAGATCTCCATATCTCGAAGATCCGCTCTGGTACAGTCGGTTACCCTTACCCTCGAAGTTTGGTCGTGTTGGCGGTGGGTGGGGTTCCATGGTTGGTCGGTAGCATTGGTCGTCTGAGTATGGGGGGTAGAAAGGAAATGGATCTTGGGGTGTTTGGTACTGTGGATGTTGGGTTGTTTGGTGATATGGTGGTTGATGGTAGGTTTGGTCGGGTTGGTCATAATCTTCTGACATTCCCATATCAGGGCTAAGGCTGGATGTTGAGGGCCCCATATTGGGATATGTGGAAGACTGAAATTGTGTATGGGGTATGTGGGTTTGCTGGTATTGGGGTTGGTATTGTGGTTGGGTTTGAGGCATATCTGGGTATTGGTAGTTTGGCGGTGATTGTGGTTGGTAGTACGGCATTTGGTTGTAGTTGTGTTGTGGTGGGGAATGTGGTTGTGTGTTTGTTGGTCTGTTTCTTCTTGGGGGTTGGTTTGAGGTTGATGGATTTTGGGTTTGTTGGTGGGGAATCGAGGGTTGTGCCCATTGTGTGCGTGGGTCAACCAAGTATCTCGGATGAGACACGTGCATATCTGGGTTACTAACCGACCTGTACCACGACATATATTGATCGGTGTGTCGCATGTTACCTTGAGTAAGGAAAATAGGGGATTGCAAGATGTAGCGGTGACGCCTTTGCCACATTTTACACCATTCTGGAGCAAAGTCTTTCCAGTTGGTTAGATTCCACTGGGCGTCGACCCTTTTTAGATGCCAGGGGGACAAATCTGTTGGGTCACTTGGTATGTCTTGGATCATTCCGAACTGCATCTTCACACGGTCGCTGTGGTGCATCTCCACAATGTTGAACCGAATGAGTGCAGTCTTTGCAGTCCAAGTTGCTGCATCCTCTGGATTTGGAGAATGGTCCAAACCCAAATATGGTCTCCAGACGAACTGCGATAAAATTTAAATCAGGTAAGCGCAAAAGTAATGTATAAATAATTAAAATGAACAAAAGTTAAAAGCTACGACTTACGTCATCTGGGCCTAAGTGATCCAACAGATTCCGGTAGAGTGCGACATTGAATCTGGGATTCTTGCCGTAATCCATACCCCTCACGCAGTACCTATAGGAAATGAGAAACATGTTATTTTTAGCATATATTTTGGAAAGAGAAGAATAGTTATAAATGCTATAACTTAATGACTTACTTTGTTGCGTAAGGGAAACCAAAAGTGTTGTTGTTGATGGGGTTTAAGGACTCCATCCTCCACCAACCCCAGGCTTGTAGTAAAAATGCGCACCCGTAAAATGTACATTTTTCCTTGACCGCGTTTTTGCACAAGGACATGTACAGGTGGGCTAATACTGCAGAACCCCAACTAAATTTTCTAGTTTTATCAAAATTGGTTAGTAAATGTAAGTACATGAAATTTACACTATTTCCCGTACTTTCGGGAAATAAAAAAGTACCAAAAAGTATCATAATATACGTTCGGGCTTTTACTACTCGGTCATTTTCTGAGGAATTTTCATTTAATTCCATACTTGCATAATGCCGTTTCAGGTCAGTGAGTAGTATTCCCTGCCCTCTTGCTCCACCACCTTCTACCATGTCCCTACCCAACAGTTCTTCACACTGTGAGTTGGGTTGTTGAACCGACCCGTTCACCGCTTTACCGTCAATAGGTAGGCCCAGTAGCATGTACACATCTTCGAGAGTGATGGTACATTCACCTATTGGTAGGTGAAATGTATGGGTCTCCGGTCTCCACCTCTCCAACATTGCAAGGATGAATTTGGAGTCAATGGTGCAGTTGGAGATCTTTATCACGTGTCCAAAACCTGCATATTCCAGATAAGGGACGATAAAAGGGTCGGGAGCCAAGTATTTGTGCGAACGGATTCTGAATCTTTGTGTATCCTGAGATCATAATTACACAAGAGTAAGATTAATTAAGATGAACAACACGTTTTTTAAAGTATGAAAAATGTATAACCAAAGAAGAGACTTACAAATGCAGCAATGTTTTCCCTTGTGCCTCTGTGAGTATCTCCCATTGTTAGAAGGGCCATTCTTCAGAACGCTTGAGAGAATGAAAGACTTAGGAAGAAATAAAGAGTACGAGAGACTTAAGAAATATTTCGTAGCAGAGAGTGAGAGAGTGAGAGTTGTGTGGGTGTGAGAGATGTTTCATAAGGTATGTATTTATAGGCAAATAATTTTGATGTAGTGGTTGCATGCCTCCATTGAAAGTGCCTATAATAATCCGGCAAATGGTTGGCATGACCCTCCTTCTACGCATGTCTATTGCGTCAGGCATATCGTCCAGAATTTCTCGAGGGAGGTCAAGGACAAAACATTGAGGAAAGCGGTGATGAATGCGGGATACGCACTGACACAGCCCACATTCAAATATTACCGCAACGAGATCCGTTTGTCTAACCCAGAAGCCGGTACGTGGATCGATAATATACCGGTCGAAAAGTGGACTAGGTCATACGACAATGGCCAAAGATGGGGGCATATGACAACAAATCTTATTGAATCAATGAATGGGGTATTCAAGGGCATACGAAACCTCCCCATCACTGCCTTGGTGAAATCCACGTATTTTAGGATGGCTGCGTTATTTGCCAAAAGAGGTGAAATGTGGTATGCGGTCTTGCAATCAGGACAACTATGGAGTGAAAGCTGTATGAAATACATTAAGGCTGAAAGTGCTAAAGCCAACACTCACATGGTTACACGGTTTGACCGCCATAGCCACAACTTCATTGTGAAAGAGACAATTGACCACAATGAAGGCCTGGAAAGACAAGAATACAGGGTCATTTTACCTTCTCAATGGTGCGATTGTGGCAGGTTTCAAGCTTTTCGTATGCCTTGCTCTCATGTCATTGCCGCTTGTGCGCATACCCATCAAGACGCGCTTCAACTGCTCTCAAACGTTTATAAATCTGAAACGTTGCTCACTGTTTACAACAACAACTTTCCTTTGGTGGCAAAACCGGACTATTGGCCTGAATACAACGGTGATATAGTTTGGCACAATGACCAAATGCGAAGGAACAAGAAGGGTCGTCCCAAAAGCAGGCGCATAACAACAGAAATGGACGATCTTGACAGGTTGGAAAGAAAGTGTGGTTTATGCCGTCAGGTCGGACACAATCGCAAAAACTGTCCGAATCGGGCGTCTGGCTCGACCGCATAAATTTTGTAATACAATAAATCTTTTCAATATTTGTGTTGTAAACATTATGGGTTTTCCGTTAATAAAACTGTTCACACAATTTAAGAAATTCAATATAGGAAATTACATTAGGGTTCTCGCGTACAACAATGATTAATGATAATCAATATAGGAAATTACATTAGGGTTTTCGCGTACAACAATGATTAACGATAATCAATCTAGGAAATTACAATTGTTAACACAATTTCATCTGACCCATGCATCATCAGCATTACATCACTGTCTGTTTTGACTTCCTCCAACCACACATTAGGTCTTCCTGTCGCATGCGAGGTTGTTGTTCGTTTTCGCTGGATCCTTCGAATTTTTTCCCCCTCGGCGATGTCTCCATCTAGCCACCGCATCAACTCCCGCTTCAGACGCTCCATGGAGTGAATGTGCCAGAATTTCATTTTCATCGCGGGTTTCGTGGCGGAGAATATAACGTAACCATCTCTGCTAAAAATCATAGGCGACGTCATTACGTAAATAAGGGAGTACAAAATAAAAATACAGTGCGAGAAAGTGTGAGAAATTTCAAAGAAACGGACGAATTATTTATAAAACAGCAAAAAACCCTAGTTTTGCCCTAGGCGCCAAGTGAGATGGCGCCTCCTCTCCTTTTTAAGGAGCATGTGCCATCTCACTTGGCTAAAAGCCAATGGAGGCGCCAAGTGAGATGGCGCCTAGGGCAAAACCCTAGGTGCATGCGCCAAATGACTTGGCTCCTCCTTTGTGGAGCCATCTCAAACATGGTTATTTGCGTAATTTTTTCCGAAACCCGGTTATTTGCGAAATATTTTTTTAATACTTGGTTATTAATAAAAAAAATTCTATTTTTTTTCAATCTTTTTGTGCACATTATATCATCAATAATTCGTGCATATCCCAACATGGAAAGATTTGGATTGATTGGTATGATTGAGAACAAAAAACACATGGAAAAGATTGAAAAAAGATATTGAAAATCAAATTTTCAAAATCAATGAATGCAATGGATTTGTTCTATTTTTCTTGACCTAATGGACTCAATACAAAAGCCAAAAGACAACCCTAATGCTCATACACGCGCAGCTGCTCAGAAAAGCCATTATCAAACTTGGAAAATTTGTCAAGAAACTCAAAACTGAAAGTTCACTTCCAGGGCGATTCAAGACATAATTCTTGTTCCATCAGCTTCCTCAAGGTCCACTGAACGATTCTCAATCAAGAATACTCATCAAAACGCCCAGAATTGGTATAATGAAGTCAAACTGTTTCAAACAAAATTCATGATCGTTCATATCAATTCATGCGTTTTTTACAAGTTTTAATATGTGATTTACATTCCTTATGCTATTCTGAAACTAACCCATGCGTTTGATTGGATTATTATGCATTATGGACGATTTCACCATTGCCAAGTTTTAGGGTTTGCAGAGTTTTGAATTAGGGCTTTTGAAACAAAGAAAAATTGGCCTTCAAGACCCATACCATTAGAATCAGCGCATATGGACGAAGACCATGGAACCCTCGCGCTCAATTTATGAGCGTCGTAGGGCTAATCGCTATTTTCTAGTAGCATGCCTAAGGAAACGCATAAAAAACCGTGGCTTATGTTTTGTATTTCAGGGACGAAGAAGAAGACGAACTCGTGGCGTCAATTGGTTGGCTCTTTTAAAATTCGCGCGCAAAGACCCACTAACGCTTTTGCTTCTTTTATAATATTTGTTGATTATTTAATGTTAAACGCGTGTGAGATGGTCCAGTGGCAAACGTTGTTGTTGTTAATCCTCATGACCTGGGTTCGAGCCCCAGGTCTTCAATAATTTCAATGTTATTTTTCAATTAACCATCACATGCAGTTTCGCTTACTGAAGACCATGATACACCTCCTCATCAGGCCAGCCACGCGTACGTTTAAAGCAATCCAAGGGTGCAGATTGGAGGAACAGCATAAGGTCCAGTCAACGCTGCAGCACACTACCTAGAAAGTCAAACGGATCAATGCCTTATTGGGCCTGGATTTCTAAAGAATACCTCCTAATTTGGGATCTGAACCCCCTTTGGTTTGCAATTCTTCCTATTCTCTTTATTTTTTCTATTTTCTATTTTTCTTTTTAATTGTTGTTTTAGTAATTAATTTTATTATTTTCACAAAATATAAAATACCAATAAAAATCAGAAAAAAGGGAAAATACAATAAATATTTTTGTCTTAATATTTTCCATAAATAAATTTGCGTGTAAATAAAATTAGTTTTAAATTAGGTGTTAACTTTAATTCTTTTAATAATAATAAAA
The DNA here is from genome assembly GCA_948472305.1 of Vicia faba. NCBI lineage: Eukaryota > Viridiplantae > Streptophyta > Magnoliopsida > Fabales > Fabaceae > Vicia > Vicia faba. The sequence goes on along the minus strand of OX451741.1, from coordinate 1,480,067,276 downwards.
AAGATGTAGAAATAGGTTTAATTAATAATTTTTCATCCTTTTATTTTTTTTTCATAAATATATCAAATAATTAAATATTTTATTTTTATAATTAAATTGCATGAAAATAGCTTAGAGTTAATTTAGGTTAAAAAACTTCAATATTTTCTTAATAAATTAAAAATAATTAGGATTAGGGTTTGCATCTTATTTTAATTTCAATTAATTCCTTTTTCCTATTAAATCTTAAAATACCAAAAACAAAAACAATTTCTTTTCTTTTTTTAATTAATTAATTCATGTAATTTCAATTTTTGCAAAAGGGTCCAACGCCCTCGTTCGTAATTTCTTATTAATTCGCGTATTTATTTTATTTCGTTAAATAATTATGTATCTCTCCTGAAGCCATGTAATTATTAGTCGCACTTCTTAATTCTTTAAATTCTTTTACTTTCTTTATTTTTCTGTCAAATCGGGTCCTGGTTAATTTTGGCGATGTGGACCCGCGCCTTTTGTAATAGCTTAGAATTTACTTTTCTCGCAACCTTTTAACTGTTAATCAAAAGCATGAAAGAATGTATGGACAAAATAAAAACAAGCGTAGAACACCAATAACATGACAAGATAAATACAAATGAAAACGACACACGAATCGCACACACCACCCCTAGGGTACGCCTCACTGTTGCCTTGCCTCGAAAGGTGATCGTCGAGTAGAGGATGTCTTAGTAAGTCCTCATGATCCGGGAACCTGGCATGAGGGTAGCTTCTAAGGTGTCTTCCCATTGCTCTGGTGACCACCATGTCCCGAACCTCGAATTGACCCGAACACCTCCAACGGTGGTGCTACCTACCTCTCAATGGTGGGATGGCACTACTTTAAAGGACATTTACACAGACGAATTCCTTAGGGTAGGTAGGTTCTCGTGGATACTTGCTCTAATTTCAAAAAAAACAAATCAAAAATACTTTTCACACCAACACATTTTCAAAAAGCTTTCGAAAGCATTTTTTCAAACACTCTTGAGGACCGATACAAGAGTCGAACTGAAATTTTCAAAGAAACTTTTTAAAACCCACAGCTGAAAAGCAAACAAACTATTTTTGAAAACACAAATGAGCAAGTATCTAAGAGCCCATGGATAACCATGGATAGAAAGGGTGCTAACACCTTCCCTTTCTATAACCTACCTCCCGAACCGAGAGCAATCTCTTTAAGGAATTTTTCTGTGCTTTTGTCCTTTCCATTTGGAGAAAATAAAAGACGATGGCGACTCTTGCTTCCGCGATATTTCGCGAACCAGCGTTAAACAGTCAGTTACAGATCCACCGATCACACACATCATAACATCATGCCTTAACATTTCCTTAACCATTTCAAGGATCTCAAGGGTTTGTGATGCAGGTTATGGTAAGTCAGACGTCTAGCAAGGGGAAAAGGGGATTTATTTTCCCCTAGCCAATGTTGTCAGAAGATCAAAACTCAACAACTTGAGTCAGGGGCTATGACCCACTTGATATTGTGAGCTTGACTCTTGTAGAAGCACCTTCAATGATACGAAGTGCTTCAATCAAAGCGGAAAAATTTCAACTTCTGACATTTTCTTGTTTACCCCGCGAGATGCTTGAAAACAATGCATACATATATCATACATATCATTGCATAACAGGCCTTCTAGTACAGGTCTCTCATGTTATCGCTGTTTATTTTAGCAATGGATCTCAAACAAGACAATAGAGATCTTCAAACTCAAGAAGCTCAGTTAAGGGAAATGTTCCTAAACCTATCCAAGGGGCAGGAAGAGTTGAAAACACTCCTCACTGGGAACTTGGTCAAGAAAAGTCCTGAAGACAATAAGGACGAACGGTTGGAACAGCTGCAAGCTGAGGTAGATGCAATGAGAACCCGGATGCTGAGGAAGATGTCTCTTATCCAAGGCCTAGCCCGGGGACAAGAAGAGCTGAGAACCATTATCAATAAACTTCATCAAGATGGATACAACCGTATGAATCAAGCAGTCGAGGATGGGGACCAAGTTATTGATCAACCTCCAAGAAGACAAGAGTTTGGTTTGGTGAAGAGTGGACCTTTCCAAATTTATACTACCTCATGGGTCCAACAACAACCTCGCCAAAAACAACGGGTTAATCAGAGTAAGCCAGATACACCCAAGAGGCAGTTTACCAAACTCAACATGCCGCTGTCTCAAGCTTTGCAACACATGTTGAGGATGAATCTGGTTACGTTGATAGGACCTCATCCGAATCCTAAGACTTCTTCGCCTAACTACAATCCTGGTGCAAGGTGTGTATATCACTCCAACAGTCCGGGGTATGATACTGACGACTGTTGGAGGTTGAAATACAAAATTCAAGACCTGATTGATAAAGGAGCATTAGAATTCACACAAGATGGTCAACTGGAATATTTCTATCAATCCTCCAAGGCCCATCATTTGAAGTGACAAGTTCTAACAAGAGGTCTTTTCGTTCATTATGTAAGTACAAAGTACGCCTAAGAGGGGGGGTGAATTAGGTACTTTAAAAAATTCTGGTTTTAGTGATGATGGATATTATTTTCTGGATTATGGTGAGTCTATGAAAGAGTAAAGTGCATAAAAATAAAGAGAAACAAGCGATATATCATGGTTCCCCTTACAGTCCGAGAGTACTCCAGTCCCCTTTCAACATGAAAGAGATTTCCTTATTCTGGAAAACTTAAACAAGAACTACCCAAAACCAAGAAAAATCCTCTTTGACCAAGAACAATCCTCTTGGATTTTCACTATGTCAACAATGAGAACAATCCTCTCAAAGTGACTTCACTTGTATCCAACAATCCTGGAAAGACAAGATTTATAAAATCACTTAAACTTATTTCCAACAATCCTGAAAAATAAGCAAGTATATAGCAATATTTGATTTGAGTGAGTTTGAGTAGCAATGATCACTTTGAGTGATTTAATCAATGAATTGATCTTCTCTTCCAATGATAATAGTATACAATGACTCAAGATATATAATGCTCAAATTTTTCTGGTTAACAATATGTGAAAGTGTGCAGAAAACTTGTGTATGAAAATGTATAGCAGCTTGAGTTTGATTTTTGAAAACTCAGAAAATATAATTGGAAGAGGTGTTGAAAGGATTTTGAAAATGAGTATTTATATGTTCATAGCACCTCTTTGAAACATCATAAAGTTATGTACATGAATCATGAACAATTTCCAAGATTGAGTGAAAGGTTTCCATGAAATGGTGTTATGAATAGGCATGTGCAAAGCTGTTGTTTTTCAAAATCGTGCAGCATGCAATCGATTACACCCTTTATGTAAATAGATTGCACGGGGTTTCAACAGCTAGAATTTCAAAAGTTTTGAGTGTTAAATCGATTTCACAAGAGTGTAAATTGATTGCATGTGAAGTCAGTAGCAAAAATTGATTGAGTGCAATTGATTGCATAAACATGCAAATCGATTACACTTAGAAACAGTAGCAAAAGATTTGAAAAAATGAAGCATGCAATCGATTGCACTAATATGAAAATCGATTGCACTCAAGTAAAAAATGATTTTTGGCTTTGGAAAAACTTGAGTAAAGGTTTGAACATTATAAATATTTCTTTTTACCATTGAGCATCTATGTCTTAAGTTCAAAGTAAGTATTATCATTATACCTTGAAATTTTGCTAAGTGCTTGAACTGAAGACTTTATTCACAGATGCTTTTAGCTAAGTCAAAAATCTTTGCCTTCTTTATCAATCATGGTTTGTCTTCATTAAAACAAAAGTTCATTTGAGAAGCTTGCTTTTAGATTCTCCCCCTTTTTGATAATGACAAACGATCTTGCTTGATACGTTGTAATTTCCGGAAAGAGCTTCTCCCCCTAAGATGCATAACTTCCCCTTTGTATGAGAAGGTTAGAATCCTTTGAATTTGTTCATCTTGGTTGAAGAGTACCTTAAAAATTCAAGGCAATGAAATATACAAGCATAAAGTACCACATCCTTCTCCCCCTTTGACATTATCAAAAAGAAGGGAAAGATGCAAAAATAAATAGACAGTAATAAAGCAATATTGAAGGGAAAAACTTAATTAATCATGCATCACAAATAGTCTAACAATTACAAAGAAATTTAACAACAAACAAGACGTAGAATAATAGAACAAGGACATAACAGAAAATAGTAGACATAATAAAGTTGGACAGAACTTTATGGTTGATTCATGTCCCGGTTGTTATAGAACCAAGATCCTTGATTTGGAAATTGTTGTTGTAGAGGAGGTTCTGTGTAATGTTGTGGAGGTGCAGCTGGATTATTTGGGTCATATGGTGGAATGTGAAGATGAGAGTAAAGGTAAGAGAATTGTTGATTTACGTCTGTGCGGAAGTCATTAATCCGGGTTGTTGTAGCATCGTTGATAGCATTCCATTGGTTGTTGATGTTGGTATTCATGGAAGCAAATTATTGAGACATGAAATCCATAAGATCTTGATTGCTTGGACCAGAGGGAGCAGTAGGTGGAGGAGGTACAGCTTCACCACCTTCAATTTCTTGATCGTTCCCTTCATCACCAACCACATCTTCACCAATGTAAGTTATAGTTTTTGTTTTCGGATTATAATGAACACCCATTCTTGAGTCAACATTCTTGATTGAAATCTTATGCAGATTTGGAGACATATTGACTTTCTCAAACCCAACAAAATCAATTCCAAATTCTTCTATAATTAATGTAACAAAGTAAGCATATGGTAGAAATTTCGATTTTGCATCAACTCTGAGCATATGAACCATTATGAGCCTTGCCCAATTAACACTTATACCTTTCTTTCTTGCATAGATCAGCTGCATTTCCAGGTCTGTCACGGTGCAGTGGTTTCCAGCCCATGGAAACATAATATAGACCATAAAATAATGAAATAGTCAATTGTCTATATAAAAGTTACCTGCACTCCATGAGTCTCTAGAGGGAATCACTCCGCCTAGACCACGAATCCTTTTGGCACGGAATTCAGCTTTGCTTAATCTCCCAATGCTGTAATAAAATTCCTTTTTCCTATAGTCATCCCATGCTTCGTTTTCAGGGTCGTACAAAGAGCTTCCAGTGTAGGGAATATGTAGAATCTCACCAATAATCTCAGGGGTTAGAGAGATTCGAGTACCCAACACATATGACACCATCTTGCCTTTGTGAGAAGTTAAATTTCTGAAAACTATCTTACCAGATCCGGATAATATGGACCAAATGATGAAATTAATGTTTCTAGTCCATAAGTAGTTAAATCATTTTGAAAAGAGAAACATTCCTGGGGAAAGGATGATAGCATACCATATTTAGGATTGGACACTATCTTTCTTTGAAAATCCTTTGTGAATCTTGCTTCTTGTTCTTCGGTGAGAGATGGAATTAATGGATTCTCAAAGGATGAACCTACCTTTTTCTTCCCTTTCTCTGAAGCTGACACCTTTCGTTTTTGCCTTGAAGCCATGGGTAAGGTATTTTTAGGGTTTTGAAGGTTTTAGGTTTTTGAGGGAAGAATGTTTGATGAGCTTAAGTTTGGATATGATTTGTGAGTAGATAAAAATGAGTGGGTTATATTATATGAATGAAGTTTAATTGGGTTTTCAATAATAGAGATGAGCTTGGGAATATGAGAGAGAGAGAGAGGAATTCTGACCAACAAATATTTTTGTCATAAAAGCATGTTACAGTGGGTGGAATCGATTTGCATACAGATGCAATCGATTTGCACATAAAACAGAAGCAAAATAAAACTGAAACGCACAGAGTGCAATCGATTTGCACTTATGGTGCAATCGATTTGCACTGAAACAGAAAGGTCAAAATTAAAAACACTCAGTGAGCAATTGACTTACACTATTGTGCAATCAATTTGCATCAACCAAAAATGACCAAAAACATATTTTTCTTAAACTTAAACACCACTTAACATATATATTCACATATAGCACGGTTAAAACAAATATATAAAATCATAACAAGGATAGAAAGCACCTTATATGTCGTGTTCATTAAGAATTCCAAGCTCTCGTTGAATCTTGTAAAATGGTTCTCTTCTCAAAGGTTTAGTGAAGATATCGGCAAGTTGATTATGAGTATCTACAAATGTCACCTCGACGTCTCCTTGAAGTACATGATCACGAAGGAAATGATGTCGTATATCTATGTGTTTGGTTCTTGAATGCATGACCGGATTCTTCGTAATGTTTATTGCACTTGTATTGTCACACCGTAGAGGAATGCATCCTAGATCGAGTCCGTAGTCACGAAGTTGTTGTTTGAGCCACAAAAATTGAGCACAACTACTACACGCTGCAATATATTCTGCTTCAGTTGTGCTAAGAGAAATGCATGCTTGTTTCTTGCAGGCCCATGATACTAATGCATTTCCAAGGATGTGACAAGTACCACTTGTGCTTTTTCTATCAGTTTTACAACCTGCATAATCCGCGTCAGAATAACCAACTAAGTTGCAAACAATACATTTAGGATACCATAATCCGACATTTGTTGTCCCTTTGAGATACTTCATGATCCTTTTCACCGCCGTGAGATGAGATTCCTTTGGATTTTCTTAAAAGCAAACACATAGACAAACATTAAACATTATGTCAGGACGGCTTTCCGTCAAATATAATAAGGAGCCAATCATACCTCAATACTTAGTAATGTCGATGGAAACACCTGATTCGTCTTGATCAGCATATGTACCAGAACCCATTGGTGTAGACATTTCCTTACAGTTATCCATGTCAAATATTTTCAAGAGTTCCTTGCAATACTTGGATTGGTTTATGAAGATGCCATATTTTAATTGTTTGATTTGAAGTCCAAGAAAATAATGTATTTTACCCATCATGGACATCTCAAATTCTCCTTGCATCATTGCTGAAAATTCTTCACACATTTCTTGGTTTGAAGATCCGAAAATGATATCGTCAACATAGAATTGAGCTAGCAAAGTGTCATCTTTGATTTTCTTGATAAACAAAGTCTTGTTAACTTTACCCTTTTCAAAACCTTTTTTCGCATAAGAAGTTGCTTAACCGATCATACCATGCCCTTGGTGCTTATTTCAACCCATAGAGAGTTTTTCTCAATTTAAATACATGAGATGGATTCTTGAAATCTTCGAACCCCGGGGGTAGCTTAACGTATACTTCTTCATTGATATATCTATTCAAGAATGCGCTTTTGACATCCATTTGGAAAAGCTGAAAATTTAATGAGCAAACATAGGCAGGTAAGAGATGAATAGCTTCTAACCTTGCAACCGGAGCGAAAGTTTCTTCAAAATCTATTCCTTCTTCTTGATTGTAGCCTTGTGCTACCAACCTTGATTTGTTCCGAAAAATTATTCCATTTTCGTCAAGTTTGTTTTTAAACACCCATCTTGTTCCAATAATGTGTTTGTTGCTTGGCCTAGCGACAAGTTCCCAAACTTGATTCCTTTCAAATTGATTTAATTCTTCTTGCATAGCGATAATCCATTGGTCATCTCCTAAGGCTTCATCAACTTTGGAAGGTTCAATTTGAGAGACAAACGCCATGTTTAGGCAAGCATCTTTGATATTTAGTCTTGTTGTCACACCTTGACTTATATCACCAATTACTTTATCGATAGGATGATCTCTATGAGTTCTCCATTCTTTTGGTAGATCATTGAGATTTGATTCTTGTTGGGATGATTCTTCGTGTTGAATTGGTTGATCTTTGGAAGTATTTTCTTGAGGTTCTTCTAGTATTTCATCATCATCATCACAAACAATATTATCCTCCAAGGTTATCTTTGTCGTTGTTTAAGACAAAGCATTTGCATCCGAAAATGTGAAAGAAAGCAATGTTTGGTTTCCTCCCTTTGAAGAGTTCATATGGAGTTTTCTTCAAGATCGGTCTTATGTTAACTCTATTGCTAACAAAACATGTCGTGCTCACCGCATCTGCCCAAAAATATTTTGGAAGATTTGAATCGCTAAGCATCGTTCTTGCAAGTTCTACAGGAGACCTATTCTTTCTTTCTATCACTCCATTTTGTTGAGGAGTCCTTGGTGCCGAGAAATTGTGAGATATTCCATGTTCTCCACAAAATTCTTCAAATAAATCATTTGGAAATTCTCCGCCATGATCACTTCTTATGGAAGCAATTGTTAGAGACTTCTCATTTTGAATTTGTTTAGCATACTTCTTGAAATCCTTGAATGCATCACTTTTCTGCACTAAAAAGAATGTCCAAGTATATCTAGATAAATCTTCAACAATAACCAAAGCATATACATTACCTCCGAAACTTCTTGTTCTTGATGGACCAAATAAGTCCATATGTAACAATTGTAGTGGCTTTGTAGTAGACACCACATTCTTAGATTTGAAAGTTGATTTTGTTTGTTTCCCTTTTTGATAAGCATCACAAAGTCTATCATTGGCGAAATTTCTCTTAGGCAACCCAATGACAAAACCATGTTTGATTAGTTTATTCAAGTGTTCCATGTGAATATGAGCAATTCTTTTGTGCCACAGCCATGAATCATCGTTGTTCTCCATGAGATATTTTACCTTCAAAGATCGATCATCAAGGGAAATCATGAATATATTATTGATTCTTTTACCTTTAAGTATAACCTCATGAGTGACTTCGTCTTCTATCAAGCATTCATCCTTGGTGAACTTGATCTTGAAGCCTTTGTCACAAAGTCGGCTAATACTAAGAAGATTGTGCTTTAGTCCTTCAACATAAAGAACATCTTCAATGGATGTGAAAGGTGGAGTACCAACTTTGCCTTTGCCAAGAATTCTTCCCTTATTATTGTCTCCATAAGTGACAAAACCCTTGGCCTTTAGAACTAGATTTGAAAATTGGTTTATGTTTCCCGTCATATGCTTTCAACAACCACTATCGAGATACCAAAGATTGCATGTGGTTTTCAAGCATACCTGCAAAAAAAATTAGGCTTTGTTAGGTACCCAAATTGCTTCGGGTCCTTCATAATTAGTGCCTTTCTTTACCCACACATAATACCCACTTGCCACATTAAAGTTTCTAACATAGCAAGCATTAGGTGTATGGCCTTTAATACCACAATAAAAACAAGTAGGTTCAAAGTTACTTCTATATCTAGAAGGATAAGATTTCTTCTTAGGAAATGTTTTCTTTTTAGGATAGTGATGAACTATTTTAGATTTGTTCACTTTCTCTTTGGGTGATTGATCACTAGCCTTAACAAAGATAGTTTTATTAGAACTTGGTTTTGAAAACTTTGAATATCTAAGTCGACTTTTATCATTGGAGTATCTTTGTTGGCTAAGAATACCTTCCAATCCAATTTGGCCTTTTTCATATCTTTCAATGACTCTTTTTAATTGGACAATTTGGAAAGAGAGTGATTCACAATTTTTGCATACAAAACTCTGTTTTTGTTTATCACTTAATTTTTGTTTTTCTTCTTTGAAATCTTTTTCCATAGATTCACATTTTTATTCTAAAGATGAAATTTGTTTCTTTTGAGATGAAATAGTTTTATAGAGAATTTTGCATTCATTTAATAGTTCATCTACAGCACCTTGTGCGTCACTATCAAAAAGAGAAAATTCATTACTAACCTCATTGTCTTCATCATCGAAATGGTTTGAGGCCATCAATGCTAGATTTGCACTTTCATCACTATCGGAATCGGGTGAGGAACTTATTTCATTATCCTCCCATGCAACATAGGCCTTTTTGTTCTTGAATCCCTTTTTTCTTTTGTATCTACCTTTCTTGGAGAGTTTCAGACAATCCGGCTTGATATGACCTTGCTTACCACATTCATAACATGTGACTTCTTGTGTTGATGTGGAAGCTTCCTTTTTCTTGAATTGTTTCTTTCCTTTTGAATGAGAAAAGGATTTGTCATTTCTACCAAAGAACTTACCAAGCCTTTTAACAAGAAGCATGAAATTTTCATCTTCTTTCGAATTGTCTTCCTTTTCAACTTCCTTGGAATCTATCTTTAAAGAAATATTCTTGGATTTCTTCTCTTGATTTTCATTTTTTTCAAGTCTTCCGAGTTCCGTTTCATATTCTTGAAGTTTCCCAAACAATGTTACGGACGACATGGAGGAGAGACTTTTCTTTTCTTAAATTGTCGTTACCTTTAGTTACCATTCCCTAGTTAAAGACCTAACTACTTTCATATTTAGTTCATCATTCTTCAAAGTCTTACCAAGAGCACTTAGATGATTTGTCAAGTGCATGAATCTCTTTTGTAGGTCAAGAATGGTTTCTCCGGGCTGCATTCGAAATAATTCGTATTCTTGACTAAGGGTATTTAGTCTTGATCTTTTAACTTTAATAGTTCCTTCATGAGTTTGTACCAAGGTATCCCATATTTCTTTCGTTGTTTTACATGCCGAGACACGGATGAATTCATCCATGCTAAGTGCACCTTGAAGAAGGTTTATTTCCTTTTTATCATAGAGAACCTTCTTCTTATCATATTTGTCCCATGCAGTTTTAGGCTTTGATGAGCCAGCACCATTGATTACCGTTATAGGGATAAATGGACCATTCTCGATGGCATCCCATATTTATTCTCCTTGTGCTTCTAGATGTGCCTTCATGCGTATTTTCCAGAAGTCAAAATATTCACCACAAAATATAGGAGGCTTGTTGTTACTACCACCATCTCTGAAAACGGGATTTTGATTTGCGGAAGCCATTCTGGATCTTTTAGGAATAGGTTACCTATAACCTGCTCTGATACCAATTGTAAGTACGAAGTGCACCTAAGAGGGGGGTGAATTAGGTACTTTAAAAAATTTGGTTTTAGTGATGATGGATATTATTTTTCTGGATTATGGTGAGTTTATGAAAGTGTAAAGTGCAGAAAAATAAAGAGACACAAGCGTTATATCCTGGTTCCCCTCAAAGTCCGAGATTACTCCGGTCCCCTTTCAACATGAAAGAGATTTCCTTATTGTGGCAAACTTAAACAAGAACTACCCAAAACCAAGAACAATCCTCTTGGATTTTCACTATGTCAACAATGAGAACAATCCTCTCAAAGTGACTTCACTTGTATCCAACAATCATAGAAAGACAAGATTTATAAAACCACTTAAACTTATTTCCAACAATCCTGAAAAATAACCAAGTATATAGCAATATTTGATTTGAGTGAGTTTGAGTAGAAATGATCACTTTGAGTGATTTAATCAATGAATTGATCTTCTCTTCTAATGATAATAGTATACAATGACTCAAGATATATAATGCTCAAAGTTTTCTGGTTAACAATATGTGAAAGTGTGCAGAAAACTTGTGTATGAAAATGTATAGCAGCTTGAGTTTGATTTTTGAAAACTCAGAAAATATAATTGGAAGAGGTGTTGAAATGATTTTGAAAATGAGTATTTATATGTTCATAGAACATCTTTGAAACATCATAAAGTTCTGTACATGAATCATGAACAATTGCCAAGATTGAGTGAAAGGTTTCTATGAAATGGTGTTATGAACAGGCATGTGCAAAGCTGCTGTTTTTCAAAATCGTGCAGCATGCAATCGATTGCACCCTTTGTGTAAATCGATTGCATGGGGTTTCAACAGCTAGAATTTCAAAAGTTTTGAGTGTGAAATCGATTGCACAAGAGTGTAAATCGGTTTCATGTGAAGTCAGTAGCAAAAATTGATTGAGTGCAATCGATTGCATAAACATGCAAATCGATTACACTTAGAAACAGTAGAAAAAGATTTGAAAAAATGAAGCATGCAATCGATTGCACTAATATGCAAATCGATTGCACTCAAGTAAAAAATGATTTTTAGCTTTGGAAAAACATGAGTAAAGGTTTGGATAATATAAAATATTTATTTTTACCATTGAGCATCTATGTCTTAAGTTTAAAGTAAGTATTATCATATACCTTGAAATTTTGCTAAGTGCTTAAGCTGAAGACTTTATTCATAGATGCTTTTAGCTGAGTCAAAAATCTTTGCCTTCTTTGTCAATCATGGTTTGTCTTCATCAAAACAAAAGTGCATTTGATAAGCTTGCTTTTACACATTAGAATTTTCAATTTGTAATTTTCTTTTGATTGTTCGAATATTTATTCATGTCAAACTTTGTTACTTTATCAATGCATTGCATATGTCTGTTTTGAATCAATTCATTCGTATTCACTATATTTAAACTCCGTTCCTTTTTGTGATATTCAAATCTCGATTAAAAAGCTATAAGCCTTTAAAGGGAGGATGACGAAAATGATACCACAATCTCTACAGTATGCTTTTGAACAGACCCCGCTGACGATGTACAGGCGTTGTTTCAAATCCCAAACAGTGGAGTTATAAGGAAGATAATCCCTAGTCAACCCCTTTGAGCCAAAGAAGTAGGAGTTTTTCTTTTCACACTAATTAAAACCCTTAATCATAACCTGGGGCAGGGTAGTTTTCTCAGTCAATTTAGACGTGCATTCAGTTGCAATCTTCCGCTTCGTACACAATGAATGGCATCGAAGACGTCCTTCCAAATCAAAAGACGGTGATGGTTCCGCATAATCGTCAAGACAGGCAGTCATTATCTCTCAAAATAAAAGTCTTCTAAGTCAAAACCTATGAAGGAGACTTAAGAAAAAAATTAGGGCATCCCGTTGACTGTAATCACAAAAGAAATAGTTCAGGAAAAAGACAGGGATGGTAAAACCAAAAAAAAAGGGTTACTACAAGGGGCAGTCATCTGGGGCAGTCAAGTCAAGATTCAAGGAATCTCTCAAAGATGCCAAGTAGCCAGGGGAAGATCTCCATCTGAATCACTTGGGTCATTACACACACATTCCAGTAATGAATCATTTGCCATCAAGAAAACATTTTGACAGTTCTACAACACAACACTATAGACAGTGACAACTCCCTACATCTTGAGAGCGTGGACATAGTTGGAAAATACTATGCATGAAAAAGACCCGCTAGGTTGACTGGCCTAGGAAAAAATAAGGGCATCTCGGCGAACCAAAAAAGGTTCGGCCAAAGGTTAAGGATATACATATGGAAAAAAATGTACACCCGGTAAGTCGAAAACCTGAAAAGGCGGCTTGGGAAAAAAAGGGTATCCCAGTGGACTGAAAATCTGAAAAGACAGTCTAGGAAAAGTTAGGGATTAAAGCGTATGACTATGTCCCTTCATCTTGTCACTTACCTATCAGTAGAAGACTTATCATTCTGATCGGCAGTTACCAGGCACCTCATGAGTTGGGATAACACTCAAGCTATCCATAAAGCCTCCGCAGATACTTTCTCCAGCAGGTACAGGGGCAGAAAAGTCCTGATGCAAAGTCATTGATGTATCCTCAGCATACGACCCCGTGACATCGGCACTCCCCACAGAGTAGAGGCAACCAAAGCTTTAACATCGGCTTCCCCCAATAGGAGTTACTCTCCCCAGCCGGGTCCTTTCAGAAAACTGACATCTATATTCCCCAGCCAAATTTCATAATCGCAAGCAGGTCATAAAGTTTTCTCCAGAGCAGAGTTTATTTCTCTGAATACAGAAGCTCAATCCCCAACAGAGCTTATTACTTCAGCTACGGAAGTTCATCTTCCAACAGAGTTATTTCCCCATAGAGTTATTCTCAAACAGAGTCTCTCCCCGGCAGACTATTCGCAAACAAGAGTAAATCCATGGCATAGTCATCTCCGCTCACCATCTCCGGCGGAATTAGAAGGACCATTTCTTATACGACGATTAAGAATACAATTTCCAGTACTCTCCAACATTCAGGGATTTATTTTCCCAGACTCGGATATGTCACAATAGCATCACACAATGCATTTCATGCATCACATATAATTAACCCTCTACCTTTTCAGGAAAGATGGTTATCATCACCAATTTCCAGCAGGTCCAAGATTAGCTCCTGAAACTAAAATAGAGTAATTAATCTGCGTGACTAAATGAAGCTTTACACGGGTTCGTCACAAAGCAATCTTACACGGGTTTCTCCTAAATGCAGCTTCACACGGGTTTATCCTGAAAATCTTACACGGGTCCCTTCTCATACATTTCCAAATAAAGTTTCACACAAACTTACCACAAAGTAACCTTACCTAGGTTCCTTCTCGGTTCAGATGCGGTTTTACCCAAACTCCTCATGAAGCAACCTTACCTAGGTTCCATCTCGGTTCAAATACAGTTTTACCCAAACTCCCTACGAAGTAACCCTACGACCCAGGTTCCTTCCCATAAGCCCTACTATCTAGACTTTCATTTCGAAGTAACCCTACTATTCAGGTTCCTTCCCATAGCCCTACTATCAAGGCTTTCATTTCGAACTAACCCTACTATCCAGGTTCCTTCTCATGGCCCTACTATCCAGGCTTTCATCCCGAAGTAACCCTACGACCCAGGTTCCTTCTCATAGCCCTACTATCCAGGCTTTCATCCCGAAGTAACCCTACGACCCAAGTTCCTTCTCATAGCCCTACTATCCAGGATTTCATCCCGAAGTAACCCTACGACCCAGGTTCATTCTCATAGCCCTACTATCCAGGCTTTCATCTCGAAGTAACCCTACGACCCAGGTTCCTTCTTATATCCCTACTATCCAGGCTTTCATCCCGAAGTAACCCTACGACCCAGGTTCCTTCTCATAGCCCTACTATCCAGGCTTTCATCTCGAAGTAAATCTACTATCCAGGTTCCTTCTCATAGCCCTATTATCCAGACTTTCATCTCGAAGTAACCCTACTATCCAGGTTCCTTATCATAGCCCTACTATCCAGGCTTTCATCTCAAAGTAACCCTACTATCCAGGTTCCTTCTCATAGCCCTATTATCCATAATTTCATCTCGAAGTAACCCTACTATCCAGGTTCCTTATTATAGCCCTATTATCCACGCTTTCACCTCGAAGAAACCCTACTATCCAGGTTGCTTCTCTCTTATCTCCAGATAACAGTTTACAGCACTGTAAGACATGGACCCGACCAGTTACGGTCGAGTTCACCTTTCCCTAGTAAGTCACTGTGCAGCCTGGACCCCGACCAGATATGCAGTTCACTTCCACCTCCTTAATCAAGAATTAACTCCCCAGTAGAGTAATGGACAACCGAAGCTCCTATATTCTATTTCCCAAGACAAAAATCCACTTTCCTCGGTGAAGTCCTCCTCAGCGGCAGGTACAGGAATCTCTTATGCAACCAATATATTTTCTAGATGGCATATTTAAGCCCATCTTTGACGGTTCTCCATCACCTTCCAAATGGAATCTGTAAGCCCATTCCCGATATGATCGATCGATATTCACTTCATGCGAGTGCAAATTTCTGGGCACTCTAGTGTTCAATCATCTTCCACCTTCAGATCACGAAAGGCAGACAAGTCAATCTATATCCTCAGGTCTAAGAAGATTGAACAGGAGCAGTTGTTGTACCCCAAAATTTTCCCTCCCATTTTACTCAACATATGTTCATTAAGACCCTCAACTTGCTCAAGGATGCCCAAGAGTTGACCAGACAAACTCTCTCCTAAAGCAATGAACCTCCAACTAGGGTTTGCATTTTCATCAAGATGGGTGAACTCCAAAGGCCTCAAATCTTATCCATGGTCCTAATATGTTCTTAAGAACATCCATGTCAAGTCTCATGCCCTACACAAGAAGTTTGCTCAGCCAACTGCTCAAATGCCTGAAAATCAACTGTGTTAGGTCAAAAGTCAACTGTGACCCACATACAGTCAAACTTCAAGATTTTTGGTCAACATCAACATTTTGAAGTGATACTCATCATTTTATCAAAGGTTTATCATGATTCCTCAAGGAATGCTCCTAATTCATCAAAACTCAAAAGTTGCTAAATTAGGGTTTCTTAGGAAAAGTCAATCAAACTTTGACCACACATAACTTTCTCATACTTTATTAGAAATTTTTCATCCAAGGCTCATTTTGAAGAGAATCCAATTTCCTACAATTCATCTTCATCCCACAAGTTAAAAAAATGAACTCATAAAAAGATATGAATTTCTACATTATAGGTCCTAATGAAAAGTCAACAAAAACACCTTTTGGGTCAAAGCTTCTTACATGAACATGGAAGACCCAATTGAGATGAAACCAAAAGGGTTGTTTAGGGGGCATCCTAAGATTTCTAAAAAGTCCAATAACACCTTCCTAGGGCCAAAATTTGAAGAGATATGCATTTTCAAAGTTGTCCATTTTTGGAAAATTGCCAAAAGTCAAATGTGCTCAAAAGTGCATTTTTTGTCAAATGGGCCTAGCATTTCAGGATTGTATCTTGTTAGGGACATGGTACACGACCCAAACACTCTCCCACATATCATTGGCTTTATTTATTTAATTTATTTTGATTTTATCATTTAAAAAATTAAATTAAATCAAATAAATGATATAAATTAGTAAATATTTTTTTTGATCTGATTTTGAATAGAATCACAATCCAATTATGCTGTAAAACAAAATCAAATCGTGCAAAGGGTGATTGGGATGAGAATGGAGTGATTTGGCTTAATTTCAGAAGAAATAATGCAAAGAGGAAATCAAATTTAATCTTCATAATTTTCCAAGATTTAAATACTTTTTGTTGACCTAATTCAGTGCACTACATATATAGAACAATTCCCAAGCACAAAAAAAAAGGATTGACCACGTGAAGCTGCCAAGACAAGTTGCCACTTTTTGACAAAAAGTATCAAGACGAATTCTATATTAGAGCCACCCTCAAGGAGATTTAAGGATTGCAACACATTCCTGGACACCCACAGAAGCTTTTCCAACCATTTGCACACATTAAGACGCCCAAAATCAACCTTCATATCTCTCACGGTTTTCCATATTTCTTGAATTCGATTTTGATTATTTGCGCATGGTTAACATTGTTTAAGCATACCTTCATGTTTATATTGTCATTTGGAACGAATTGGTATGATTAATTATATGTTTTGATGCATATATGGACAATTGCCATTATTAGGGTTTATGCTTGCGTTTTAGGGATTCCCTGTACAAGTAAAATTAGGCCAAGAAAATGGTGCCGTGATACTCGTGAGATCAAGACGAGTTGATTGGTGTATTTAGAATTAATTTATCATGCGTTATGTGGATTTTTGAAGATTGCAGGTTTATGGCTATGGAGTTCTATCCGTAGGTATAAATCTGATACCTAAAACGACGGACAGGGAAGAAGACGATGACTTGTCACCACCCCACTGGTCCATTTGAATAATCACGCGCATTTTTGCTTTATTCAGCCTGTCCACTCTTTTTTATATATATTATATTTGGCTTTATTACATTAACAACTAACCAACGCAACGCAGATGGCAGGGGGTAGGGACATGTGAAGTAAAGGACCTGGGTTTGATCCCAGGTCCAAACGTTTTCTTATTTTTTGAATATTTAACTGCAAATCCAGCGTGCCTCATAGATTAGCGTCCATCATGCGCCCCACTAATCCAGCCACTGGATCATTGCCAACATAGATCTAACGCTCAAACCAAAGAAGGACCATGGTATACTCTCCAGGCGTACCAACACTCAATCAGGCGTGGGGAATGGGCTCAACCATAATGGGCCTGGACAAATTCAGAAGCACACCCCCTGGATTGCTTATGCAGGCCCAAGTCTATTCTTTTTTATTTCAATTCTTTTTATTATTTATTAATTATTTCTTTTTTCAAATAACACCAAAAATAATGTTTTTTTATTTAATAAAAAAAATCATAAAAACATCAAAACTCTTTTTTTTACAAAAATGTTTTATTAATTAATTAGTTTAATTAAATTAGGGTAATTTAATTCTTTCTTTTATTATAATTTAAAATAATTAGAAATAGGGTTTAATTTTGTACATAACCTAGTTTTTTCTCAAAAATAACATAAATATTTCTCAATTAGATTTTTTAGGTTTTCCAATTATTTCTTGCATTTAATTCACCGCGTGCACTTTTAGTTTTCCCTTTTTTATTATTGTAACTGCTCCGAGTTTGTAATAGATTTAAGTAGGGTTTTAATTCCGCATTTTATTTTCAGGTAAAATAATTATGCATCTGTCCAAAGCCTTGTAATAGCTAGGACTCTAGTTTCTCGCATTTTAATTTCCGCAAACTACAAACTGCTTAGATGTATGTATAGGATTGTATGGAAAGACAAATTGAAATTAAAATAGTAGAAAACCCTAATTATGCAAAGATAATTAACTGAAAAAATACACTTGCACATGCTCACTCCTAGGGTTTACCCCACTTGGTTGCCTTCGGTAAACGGTCACAAAGTATAGGGAATGTTAGTGGTCATCCTCTAGTCCCAAAAGATCTAAAATGACTCATTCGGATGTTGCCTTGGAAAAAGATCTCTAAGGCTTTAGGATGATTACTAAAATTTCCTAACATTGCTTTTGCGATCGTACTTGTCCCTTCGAACGTCTCTTAAAACTCCAACGACGGTGCTACCTATTGTAGCGGTAGAAATGTTCAAGACTAAGCCATTGGATTGACTAGACTTTATACAAATCAAAATAAAAATCGCCACCGCGCTTTATTGTTTCCGAATGAATGGGAAAAGAGCGAATAACCCAAAAAGAGGGGGAAAGATTCAAGGTAAGGGGGTTGGTTATGGTACTCCGCATGAGCCTCTTTGAAAAATTTGTATATTTTGGCTATATAAAATGTGTTTCATATAAAATGGATGGTGGAGGTTGTCATACCCCAATTTTTGACCTAAGATCCCTTCTTCATTTGCATTATTTTTCATACGCATCTAAGTCACAGAATACGGTAGGTTTCAAACGTTTCGAGCTTTGACTGTGTAGAAATTATCGAGTGTTGTGAGCATTTTATGAATGACTAACCACTAATCAAGCACGAAGTGCATGTTTTGCTGTTTTATTTTCATGTGCAGAAAATAGGTCTGAAAGAAGAGCATTAGACGTTGTATGTCGATCAGGATTTCGAATCTCAGAACAGAAATGTTGTCGTTCGTTAATTTCCAAAAGACTGGTTCATCAAAGAATTTTAGAGAATTGTGCGTTTATTTCCACATTTTGTCCAGCAAATGGTCTTCGTTTTTCTCCGAATATTTTTTAGGAAGAACAGTCAAAATTCTACCGGCTTTGGTTCATGTGTGTTTCACATTGTTCTAAAATGCAAGAAACAACAGGTTATACCGTCATTTTTTGATTTCTTGAACCAAAAGTCATCTACAAATTTTCTCACGACGCGGGTTGAATTTCGCCGAAATGGAATAATTAAATTCAAAATCATTCTAGAAGAATTTATTCGGAATATCTGGAATTTTCTTTATTTGAATCCAGGTGATAATTAAAGAGGAGTTATTCAAGAGATTTCATTCAAGAATATTCATTTATCACATGGGATATTTATTCAAGATTTCTTGTGATTATTTTGGTGGATCTACATCATGGTTATTTAAATACATTGAAGTATTATTTCAAGAAGTTAGTGAGGAATTCTATTTAATTACATGAGGACATTTTATTTGGTTATAAGATTAATCCATGTGATTTATTTAGATTTCTATCACAAGAATGCAAGATTAAAGTCCAAGACTTGCTTTATTATTTATTCAACATTCAACAATTCATCCAAGTATTATTCAATTATTTCCCAAATTTAAATGGAAAATCTTGAATTTTTATCAAGATATATCAAGATTCATGTTTATGTGAAGATTCAAGATTATTCATAACTCTCAAAGAGTGGAAATATATTGAAGAATGCATATTTATTCAATGTTACAATTTATTGGAGTTTAGTACAAAGTTGCAAGAAGCTAAAAGTTTATACAAGATTTATTTTCAACATAAAAAATTCAACAAAGTGCTAGTGTAGCCCATGTTTGCAACCTTTCTTCTAGCCCACTTTGTTGTATTTTTATTGGTCAAATAATGCTCCAAATAACCTGAAAAAAACAGCAAAGAGAAATGTTGTAAAATGCTACAAAACAGTAAATAAACAGCAACATACAGCAGCTCCAAGTGCTGCCAAAAACCTGCTCTAACCTACATCAAAGTCGCAGCAATTTGTATCAAAATGGCTAAAATGAATGGTAGGAACAAAGCATAGAAACAGCTTGCCAAAACAGTTCAAATTTCTACTGTTTTTTCCCCCTCAAATCCTCCACACTCCACTATAAATAAGAGCTTTTGTCAACACAAAGAAAAAGAAGAAAAATTCAGCAGTAAAAGAAAACAGAAAATTGGTGTTGTTCTAGAAAAATTCATCAAGTAAGAAAAAAACCAGAAAAATAGAGGGTTGTTCTAAAAAAATCCAGCAAGGAGAAAAGATAGCAAATTCAAGGAAGCTTACCATTTTGTTAGAAGCCCCATCGGAGAGGCTCCGATAGGTATATTCTTTTTCCCCTCTCTATCTACTGTTGCATATGTTCATGCTTGAATCACTTGTTGTACCATTTTTTCCTTGCTATGCAATATTTGCCTTATCATTATTTTCATTGCTTTACTGTATTTAAGTTGAGTTGCTGCATGATTGTTAGCATTTTAAACATGTTAGTATTCATAATATCGATAATAATAACAAGTTTAATAAAAAGCTTACTTCTTCCGTCGCGTAATACCGATTTATCGCTCGTTGTCCGATTTAGATCTTGTTGTCCCAAAATGCTTGTTATCCACCTTGCTGTCCCAAAAATTTGTTTAGAGCTTGCTGTCCAAAATATTTTTGCTGTCCAAAACACTTTTGATGTCCAAAATATTTTTGCTGTCTGAAACCTTTTGCTGTCCAAAAAACTTGGTTATCCTTTTGCTTTACAAAATCTCAAAGTCCACAAAATATTTTGTTGTTACAAAATTTCAAAACATGTGCTGTTACAAAAACCAAAAAAATATTTTGTTACAATATCCAAATCCAAAAATATTTTGCTATTCCATATCAAGATCTAAAAATATTTTTGCTGTTCTAATCTAAAAAAAATCAAAAAAATCAAAAAAAAACTTTTGTTCCAATATTTTTAAAAAACCTTTTGTTCCAATATTTTAAAAAAAAACATTTGTTCTTAAAAATCCAAATCCATGTAAATATTCAATCAGTTTTATTTATTTATTATATTCCTTGAATTAAAAAACAAACAAAAAAGATGATCAGTTTTCAACGCATCTCGCCGAAAACTGGAGGCTCGGCACTACTCTTTCCAGCACCGGCAGTTTTTCCGTCGGATCCAACGTGTTTTGTTGTTGTCACGGATGAAGAAGGAGGCGACGAATATTTTTTTTCGTTAACAGAGAGAAGAGAGTTCAGATCTTTGAGAGATAAGGGGAAGGGGGTGTCGTTTGGGCATGGAAGAAGGGATAAAACTTTTGTTGTTTCTTTAGCTTGAGATGAAGGAGAGGACAAAGCGGTTTGTTGTTTCTTTTTCTTACAGTGAAGTTTTCAGTTTGGTAGAGAAGGAGAATTGATGGCGTGAGAGAGAAGGAGGAAATCGAATCTGCAAAGAGAGAGGAGTAGGGGGTTGTTGCGTCAAAGAGAGGGGAAGAAGGGAAGTGATTTCTGTGAGAGAGAGAAGTTTGTTGTTTTTGTTTTACAAAGATCACCTTTACCGTTTTATTTTGTTTTTTTATTGAATATAATTATAAAATTTATTCTTTTCCTCTGCCCAATAAAGCATATAATATATTTTGTTTTTTCCTCCTTCCCCATGCACAGTAGCCAGCGCCGCGCCTCTTTAGTATTAGGGTTTCCAAGTTTTTTTTGTTTTTTTCCTTCCTTGACCCGGTGGCCCATTGGGCCTAATTTAGTCCATTTCTAATTTCAATTTTTCCCTTATGTTTTATTTTAATCACGCTAGTAAATGAATAATGGCACAGTTCAATTGGCAAAATATATTAATAGCATTCTAAAGGTCCTGGGTTCAAGTCCTTGTTATGTCACTTTTCTGTCTTTTTTTTCTTTTGGCCATGTCTTTTATTCTTTTGGTCATATTTCACTTTTATTTAACATAATTAATTATTAATTTAGTTTTCTGTATAATTATTAACTATTATAAAAACACATAAAAACGTTTAATTTAAATTCATCCTTATTTAATTTCGTCAACATACTATTAGTATTTATTTTTATTTTTGTGTTGTTGTTTATTTAATTATTCAAAAATATTTGTTTCATGATTTAATTTTTGTCATGTGTTTAATTATTAAAATTCTATGATTTCGTAATTTAATCTTCGTGTACTTTTGATTACTTATTTAATCGTTAAAACGCATGCTAGTATGATTTAAATTTCATTAGTTAATTGCTTAATTATAATTTTAATTAATCGATTGTTAATCCGCATATCTTTCGTCCGTCTCAATCCAAGGGAATCGTTTTAATTTTTGTCGACTTCATGTCATCAAACACATAGTGTGAATACCCTCATTCATCTTCCGTTTATTATTTTGTTAAAAAACTTAAGATAATTTTCCCAAATATTCAATTTTTTCAAAACTCACACCTTTTAAGTCAAAACTTCGACGTTAGGTCGTTGTATTTTCGAAAACTCGTTCATACCCATTTTTGGCCAAACAATTTATTTTTTAATCAAACAAACTTTTTTTAATAAACAGATATTTCAAAAGGTTCCTATAGAATACTATAGATATATTGGGTGCTAATACCTTCCCATTGTATAACCAACCCCCGAACTCTACATCTCTTTTTCAAAACGCCTTGTATTTTCATTACATTTAAAAGTATTATTTACATCGCATACTTTAGGGTTTTATTTCGCTCTTTTCCCTTTTCCCTTGGAAATAATAAAGCGCGGTGGCGACTCTTGCTTTTTGTGAGACGAATTAATTAATAATTCGATCTCCGATTTACCCCGCTACATTTTTTTATCGCTACAGAAATGGCGACTCTGCTGGGGAAAGATTGACCTCTTGCTGGTCCATCCCTAAGTGGGTTAACCCTAGTTTGTTTTATCTATTTTATTATTATTTGATTTGTTTGATTATGTGTTTATATTGGGGTTTTTGGATTTTTTGCAAAGGACGAATCCTATACCCGGATTAAGTTACACTTAAGAATAGGACGGGCGGTATAGTCATGTTAACTTTGAGGGAGTAATCCCGAAGAAGGAGGCATGAAATTCCCCACTCAGTGGAAGGCCCTTTTGAACGTAATATTTGTTTACCGAGTAATCGGGAAGACATTATTATTTTTGACCTGGGAGCCAGAGAAGCTGAGAACCGTAGAACCCTAACCTATCTTGGCCTTTTAGGTGTAGCGCGGAGACTATAACGGAGTGATCCGGAAGTAGTTGTTACGTGATGCTACGCTCGGATGAGTTTCTCTTGAGAATATTGCTAATTATTGAGTAATCAAGACGTTGGTAATATCCGAAGGAGGAATGTAGACTCCGGGAACTCTTAGAACCTTGTCTTGCAGGTGTGATTAAACTGTTAGTACATACCTTGGGGTGGGCTTTACCTTTGACTCCATGCTCGAAGCGTTGAACCTTTGAACCCCATATTTGTGAACTTGTGTGTAACTGTTGCATTATCATTCATCCATGCATCCATCAACATTTTTTGTAAAAACTTGTTTTTCAAGGAACTTAAGAATGATTTTTGCAGACATCTCAGGTACCGTTATTATGGAGTTTGGAAGATGAAACACTCGAAGTTATAGTTTTAAGGAGCCCAAGATTGAAGAACTGGAGAGTTTGATTCCTAAGATCAAGAACCCGACGGATTTTCAGAAAAAATATGGGTCCATTATACCTCTCATGAAGCGCAAGATGAAGGAAGGCATCCTTAGTACGTTGGTCCAATTCTACAATCCTTTGTATCGATGCTTCACTTTTCCGGATTACCAGCTAATGCCCACCTTAGAAGAGTACTCCTACATACTTGGTTTTCCGATCATCGACTGTGTTCCTTTTTCTGGCTTAGAAGAGGAACCCAAATCTCACGAGATAGCGACCATCACCCACTTGAGGAAGTCGGAGATAGAGGAGAACATGACTACCAAAGGGGGAATCCGAGGCTTATCTACGCAGTTTTTGTTGAAGAAAGCTCGTCATTTTGCTGAGATAAAAGATACTATTTCCTTTGAAGATGTATTTGCTCTACTCGCTTATGGCCTATTCTTGTTCCCTAACATTGATAAGTTTGTGGATATCAACGCCATCATAATTTTCTTGATTGGAAATCCCGTCCCTACGCTACTAGGAGATACCTACTACTCCATCCATCTTCGAAACTCTTATCAAGGAGGGATGATTTTTTGTTGTGCATCGTTGCTGTATCAGTGGTATGCTTCTCATCTACCTAGGTCTGATGTTTTCTGGGATCTCGAGAAGGAGCCGCGATGGGCGCCAAAAATTATGGCTCTCATTCATTTCAACATTGATTGGTATAATCGAGCTTACTATGACGTGAAGATCATCGATAGCTGTGGTGCTTTTCCTAACGTGCCTCTTCTTGGTATGAAAGGAGGAATTAACTATAATCCTGTTCTCGCGCGCCGTCAGTTTGGATACCCGATGAGGGACAATCCAAACAACATTCATGTGAGTGTCTTCTTTCTACAAGAAGGACAAGATCACCAAGCAGCTAAGAAGGAGATCGAAGGAGCTTGGCGTCACATCCATAGGAAAGGGAGAGACATGTTAGGACAGAGAGGTGTTGTTTCTTTGGAGCCTTACCTACAATGGGTTTGTGCTAGGGCTTGTGCTCTCAAGATGCCTTATAAACCCGAGAAACCTTTATTCCCTATTGTTGCATCGTCATTTGTTGATATCCCTATCAAGAACATGGGAGAATACCATGGAAATATGGCTAGGATGAAGTCCTAGAGAGATGCTTGGAAAGAAAAGTATAATATGTCAGAATACAAGAATCGGGTCCTGACTCGACAGCTAAAGGAAAAGTAGGATTTGCTATTTATTCAAGATGGCTGGTTCATTAATCATGATGAGAAGCTTCGTCAAAAGGATGCATTACTAAAGAAATATGCAAATGAAAGGAAGAGAAAGAAGGAAGATTCGGTAAGCGTTGCTCTTGTTCCTAATCCACAAAAGAAAATCATTGATCGATTGGTAGCTGAGAAGAAAGAGATGGAAGACTTTTATGAAGAGAAGATTAGGAAGCTCAAGTTACAGTTGGCATTTGGTCCTTCATCTGATGATTCTGAGTGATCTTTAATTCTTAGTTTTATTTTTTTATTACTGTTGTCATTTTGTAAAACTCTGTAAAAGGGCTTCATGTTCCAAAGTTGTAATTTACTGCTTTTTATTGGGTTGTTGTCCCAAAGTTGTAATTTACTGCTTTTTATTATTGGGTTGTTGTCCCAAAGTTGTAATTTATTGTTTTGTTATGCCAAAGTTGTAAGTTGTAATTTACCGCTTTTGATTAATGAAACAAGTTTTTGTTGTTCCAAATTCCTTTACCATTGATGTGTGCAAAATTATCGAAGTTCCTTGAAAAAACTATCAAAACAAATGATCATTTGCATCGCATATCATGCATCATCCAACATTCCAGTTCACATGTTTTCTAGAGTCTTATCCTTGTTTCTTTTTCCACTCCGATAGATTGTCAAGCTGTCTCATCGGTACGATACCCGAGCCAATCGTCAGAGGAAGATGGAAGATCTAGAATAGGAAAACCATGAGCTTCGTGAGGAGGTTGCTACCCTTCGTGTCGGAATGGAAAAGTTAACTGCGCTAGTGGAAAGTTTGATGGCTGCTCAGAATCAGCCATCGACTGCAGCTGCTGAGATTCAGACTTCAACTATTGTGGTTTCTGAGATTGTCACCGTTCCAACGCCTGTGACTCAAGTCAACTCTCCGTTTCAACATCAGATGCCAAAAGGTTTTCCGTGGGGGATGCCTTATAACTTCATGCCAGAAGGGTATCATCCTGCCGTACAACCTTTGGTTCAACCTACTGTGTCCTTTCCTCAACCAGAGACAACTACTGTGCCGCCTGTAATTCCATCTGTGGCACCTTTCCCTCAACCAGTGATGACAATTGCCGCTCCTGTGGTTCATTCTATGCCATACCTGAATGAGCCTACTTATCATGTTGAGCCTGCTGAAATTCTGGGTCTTTTCAATAGAATGGAGGAATTTCAAGACCAGTTTCAAGAGATGCAGAGGGAGATCAGAGCGCTGAAAGGAAAAGATTTGTTTTGAAAGAATACTCATGATTTGTGTTTAGTTCCAAATGTAAAGATTCCAGCCAAATTCAAAGTGGCGGACTTTGAAGGGTATAAAGGTGACTCGTGTCCGCGGAGTCATTTAACCATGTATGTAAGAAAGGTGTCTACATATTCTGATGATCATAATTTGTTAATTCACTACTTTCAAGACGGTTTTACTGGTGCCGCTCTAAAATGGTACATGGGTTTGGACAGCACTCGGATCCGTAATTTCAACGATCTTAGTGAAGCTTTTGTTCGCCAGTATAAGTACAACATCGACATGGCGCCGGACAGAGATCAACTCCAGGCGATGTCCTAGAAAGACAGAGAGTCCTTTAAAGAATATGCCCAGAGGTGGCGCGAGATTGCTACTCAGATTTATCCCCCTCTTGAAGAGAAGGAAATGACAAAGATATTCCTGAAGACTTTAGGTTCTTTTTATTATGAAAGAATAATTGCCAGCGCACCCAGTGATTTCACCGAGATGGTAAGTATAGGCATACGGTTGGAAGAAGGAATTCGTGAGGTACGTTTGGTTAAGGAAGGAAGTCCATCTAGCAGTATTAAGAAGTTTAGAAGTGTTTTCCCTAAAAGGAAAGAACAAGATTTCAGTGTAATTTTCCCTGGGAGACCAAGGAGAGGCTATTCACATGTTGCGGCAGTCACTCCGGCTGTCTTCCCAACAATGGTGACCCCAACTCATCAAACCCCACCAACTCAGTAACAACCATTTCAACAGCAGCCTCGACAACAGGCTTATCAATTTAATAACCAAAATCGTTCACCAAGGAAACTTCAATTTGATTCCATTCCCATGACTTACACTGAGTTGTTCCCCGCTCTGATCAGGAAAAACCTTATAACGACGAAGCCTCCTCCTGTCGCACCAAATAGTACTTCTCTGTGGTACAAGGCGGACCAGTTCTGTGAATATCATCAAGGGTCGCCAGGGCACAACATTGAAAATTGCTTTGCTCTAAAGGCGGATGTGCAGAGGTTGATTAAGAACGGTATCTTGTCTTTCAAGGATGTTAACCCGAATGTTAGAGATAATCCTTTGCCTCGACATGGGGCAGGATCAGTGAATATGGTGGAAGGTTGTCCGGGAAATTTTCGAGTTTTTCAAGTTGAACACATAAGAGATTCGTTGATCAGGTTACATCAGAGCTTAAGAAGACTTGCCTTTTTTAGGCATCAGCATGATTATGATGTTTGTGAATTTTGTTCAAGAGAGGTTGATTGCCCTATTGTGAAGGAGGATATTCAAAAATTGTTAGACCAAAGGGTTATCACTATTACATATGACAGAGATCCGGAGGATGAAGTGAATGTTATAATACCACAATTCAATTTGCCTGAACCATTAGAGATCGTTTATGACAGTCAGATTGCACCTGTTGCTCCTTTGATCATTTATCCACCTGGTCATGTGCCTTACAACTCAGACCAAGCTATACCCTACAAGTATAATGCCACAATGATTGAGAATGGGGTAGAAGTCCCTATACCGACAATGCCATCTTTCGTTAACATCGTTGATGTGAGCAGAGTTACGAGAAGCGGGCGTATCTTTGCAGCAGTACCTTTGAAGAGACCAGAAGTTCAAGTCAGGAGGCCCATACCGGCAGAAATTCCAGCGAGAAATTTTGAACCCAGGGTTGAGATAGGTGGATCCAATGAACCTATCCCACACCCCTATGATGATGAGATTCTGAAGCTAATCAAGAGAAGTGAATACAAGATTGTGGACCAACTATTGTAAACTCCTTCCAAGATTTCTTTGCTTTCTTTACTAAGAGATTCTGGTGCCCATAGAGAAGCTTTGATGAAGGTCTTGGACCAGGCATTTGTGGATCATGATGTGACGGTTGACCAATTTGATGAGATTGTAGGAAATATTACTTCGTTTAACAATCTTGGTTTCAGTGATGAAGAGCTTCCGGAGGAGGGAAGGAACCATAATATGGCTTTGCATATCTCAATAAGTTGTGGAAATGATACTTTATCAAGTGTGCTGGTGGATACAGGTTCATCGCTAAATGTAATGCCTAAAACTACATTATCTCGACTTTCATACCAAGGTGCTCCCATGAGACCTAGTGGGGTAATTGTCAAAGTGTTTGATGGTTCTAGGAAGACTGTCATTGGTGAAGTGGATCTTCCTATAATAATTGGTCCTCATACTTTTCAGATCACTTTCCAAGTAATGGATATTCGTGCCGCCTACAGTTGCCTATTGGGTCGCCCATGGATCCATGATGCAGGGGAAGTCACTTCCACGCTCCATCAGAGATTGAAGTTTGTAAGGAATGGAAAGCTGGTAATGATTGGTGGAGAGCAGGCTATGGTGGTAAGCCATTTGTCATATTTCTCTTTTATTGATGTTGATGAGGATGTTGGAACCCAATTCCAAGCTCTATCTGTTGCTAATAATGAAGTGAAGAATCAAGGGACATCTATTTCTTCTTTTGAGGATGCGCGACGAGTGGTTGAAAGTGGTTCGGATGAAGGTTGGGGCCAAGTGTTGACTTTGCCAGAGAACAAATCTGGAGAAGGTCTTGGTTTTCATCCCGTGTCTACAAGAGTTAAGCGGGATATAGTTACCCGTCCGATACAAGAAGTTTTCCGAAGCGCAGGTTTTATCCATCCGACTCCTCCTGAAGTTGATTCTATAATAGGAGACGATTCTGAAGAGGACTTACCCGATTTTGTAACGCATGGAGTGGTTTTCCAGAACTGGATTGCTGTTGATGTTCCTGTTGTGATGCACATTTCTGAGTAATGTTTTGTTTTATTTTTGAAAAAAAAAACTTTCGCTCTGCCCAAGGCGAAAAAGTATTTGTCGGGCTATGTTGAAAATAAATCCTTTTGCTCTGCCCAAGGCAAAAGAGAAAATGTATGGGCTCTTTGTTTCAAGTATTTCCAATCATGAATAAAAATGTTATTTTGTTCACTACTGTTTTATTTTTCACTTTTTCTGGGAAATGGTAATGAAAATTAATTGGTAGTAATAGGAAAATATAATGATCTTTTGTTTTATCTATACAACATTCATATTAATCGTTTTCTAAAATAAAGAATAATCATATGTGCAGATTAATCCATGACTTAACCATTGAAAACAATGATCCTATGCCCCCTCCCAACTTTGAGTTCCCTGTGTTCAGAGCCGAGGAAGAAGATAGTGAAGAGATTCCTGTTGAAATTTCCCGTTTACTTGAGCACGATGAAAAGACTATTCAACCTTTAAAAGAGCCTGTAGAGATGATCAATTTGGGTAATGAAGAAGACAAAAAGGAGGTTAAGGTCGGAGCATTGCTTATGCCTAAGGTCAAAGAGAAAATGTTGGAGCTTCTCAGAGAGTATGTTGATGTGTTTGATTGGTCCTACCAATACATGCCAGGTTTGGATAACAATATTGTGGAGCATCGTTTGTCGTTGAGACCTGAATGTCCGCCGATTAAGCAGAAGTTGAGAAGGACTCGTCCCGATATGGATGACAAGATCAAAGAAGAAGTTCAGAAGAAAATTAATGTAGGTTTCCTTGTTACATCGGTCTATCCTCAATGGTTAGCCAATATAGTGCCTGTTGCTAAGAAGGATGGAAAAGTTCGGATGTGTGTAGATTATAGAGATCTGAATAGAGCTAGCCCAAAGGATGATTTTCCATTACCACACATTGATGTATTGGTCGACAGTACCACAAAGTTCAAAGTCTTTTCTTTCATGGATGGTTTCTCTGGTTACAATCAAATCAAGATGGCACCAGAAGATATGGAGAAGACAGCTTCCATTACACCTTGGGGAACATTTTGTTATCGGGTAATGCCGTTTGGTTTAAAGAATGCTGGTGCAACATACCAAAGGGCCATGACCGCTTTGTTCCATGATATGATGCATAAAAAGATAGAAGTTTATGTAGATGACATGATTGCCAAGTCACAGACTGAAGAAGATCATTTGGAACATTTATTGAAATTATTCCAGCGTTTGAGAAAGTATAAACTTCGTCTGAATCCCAACAAGTGCACTTTTGGTGTTCGTTCTGGAAGACTTCTGGGTTTCATTGTCAGTCAGAAAGGTATTGAGGTAGATCTGGATAAAGTCAAATCTATTCGGGAGATGCCCGCACCCAAGACGGAAAAACAAGTAAGAGGATTCCTTGGGAGACTGAACGATATTTCTAGATTTATATCTCATATGACTGCTACCTGTGTGTTAGAACAAAGTTTGAATCTACTACCCTATATTTAAGTTTTGATGATAACAAAGTGAAAAGATATAGTATTTATATGTTTCATGTATGAACTATCTGCTGCCTAAAATTATTATGTTCTGACTTGCAGATACTCTGATTGAAATAAGCAAGATCACATCTATTCAGCATCAGAACTTGATTTCAAACACCAGCATCAGAAGTTGCTACATCAGAATGTCAAAATCAGATGATCAACTCACGTACATGCTGAAGCCTGATGAACAAGACTGCGCTCAACACTCTGATACAGAAACACAATAGTTCATCAGCAGCGAAGCAGAGTCAGAATGAGCCAAGCCAGAACTTGCCTTAAGTAAGCAACGGTATTGTGCATTGAAAGCAAATTAATTCCAACGGCCTCATTCCAGACAAGATCTGCTCAATAAGGAAAGTTCATTATTAGCATTGAACCAAGAATATTGCATCCAACGTTCATCATCTCAGTGCTATATAAACAAGGCTTTGAAGATTGAAATGGTTAATGCTCTCCAAATCTCTACACGCACAAAAGCTAAACCATAATCTTCGTTCTCTCAGTTTTGCTAAACCACACACTCTGATATTTCATTACTGTTTAGCAATCTAGTTTCTAAGCTTCAATTTGTGTATACATCACAGTTGTGATACAGTTTTGTAGAAAACATCCATACACATTGTTTTATCTCTTTGTAAGAAAGTGTTACCTTGACAAACCGGGTTGTGGTTTGAATCAAGAAGGCTTTAGCAGTTGTTAAAGCAGTCTGTAATATTCAGTTGAATATAGTGGATTAAGACCTCGTTGGAGAGAGGCGAAATCACCTTGACGGGTGGACTGGAGTAGTTTGAGATCAAACGAACCAGGATAAAAATATCTTGTTCATTGCATTAGATTTCAGTTTTACAATTCAACCCCCCCCTTGTGTTTTTCACCACTTCAATTGGCATCAGAGCGCCTTGTTCTGAGCTAAAACACTTAACCGTGTCAGTACAAGATCCAGCGTCAGAAAAACACAATGGCAGGAAACAATTCTCACATCAGCAATGACAACAATGAGGACAGAGACAGATTCAGTGGCAAACCTCCAGTCTTTGATGGAGAAAACTTTGATTACTGGAAAGACAGAATTGAAAGCTTCTTTCTGGCACATGATGCTGATCTGTGGGATATGGTGACAGATGGATACACGCACCCTGTGAATGCAAGTGGTCAGAAGATTGATAGAAAAGCAATGTCTGATCAACAAAAGCGTGACTTCAAGAATCACCACAAGGCCAGAACCATCCTCCTCAGTGCCATCTCCTATACTGAGTATGAAAAGATCTCCAACAGAGACACAGCAAAAAATATCTTTGATTCTCTCAGAATGACGCATGAGGGCAACGTTCAGGTCAAAGAAACAAAAGCTCTGGCGCTCATTCAGAAGTATGAGGCGTTCAAAATGGAAGAATCTGAATCCATTGAAACTATGTTCTCTAGATTCCAGATTCTGGTAGCTGGTCTCAAAGTTCTGGACAAAGGATACTCTACTGCTGACCATGTCAAGAAAATCGTCAAAAGCTTACCCAAGCAGTGGAGGCCTATGGTTACTACTCTGAAGCTAGCTAAAGATCTCAACAAAATCACTTTGGAGGAACTTATCAGCTCCCTCAGAAGTCATGAGATAGAGCTAGAAGCTGATGAGCCTCAGAAGCAAGGTAAGCCTTTAGCATTAAAATCTAACAGAAAATTTGAGTCTAAAGTTTTGCAGGCAGTTGAAGAAACATCTGATGGATCCTCATCAGAAGAAGACGAACTTTCCCTTCTCTCCAGAAGAGTAAATCAACTGTGGAAGCAAAGACAAAGGAAGTTCAGGAATCCCAGAAGATCTGATCAGAACGAGTCTTCTTCCAGATACAGAAGGACAGATTCTTCCTCTGGATACAGAAGATCTGAAGGCTCCTCCAGTAGCAAAAAGCCAAACACCAAAGACATCATCTGCTATGAGTGCAACGAGCAAGGACACTATAAGAGTGACTTTCCAAAGCTTCAGAGGGAAAAGCCCAAAAAGAAGTTTGGAAGAGAGAAGAAGAAAAGTCTCATGGCTACATGGGATGACTCTGACTCGTCTGAAGCTGACTCAGAATTAGATGATGAAAGGGCAAACATAGCTCTCATGGCTAACATCTCAGAAGATAGTGAAGCTTCTGAATCAGACTCAGAATCAGACACAGAAGAGGTATTTCCTAACTTTGCTGTTAACTTTACAAAGGCTGAACTTGCTGAAAGCCTTAATGAGATTCTGGAACGTTATCAGCAAATTAGAGCTAAATTCAGAGACCTGAAAGGAATCTTGAATCTGACTCTAATAAAACTGAGAGTCTCAAATTGGAAAATTCTGAGCTGAGAAATAAGATTTCAAAATTAGAAAACACTCTACAAAACTCTCAGAAGGAACCAATTTCTGAAACTCCCAGCAACGCTGATGAGATCATCAAGGAGTATGATTACAGTTTCCAGAAGTTCCTAGCTAAAAGCATAGATAGAAGCAGAATGGCTTCAATGATCTATGGAGTTAGCAGAAACGGCAGGAAAGGAATAGGATACCAAGGTAAGGTTCCTACACCAAAGAATGTCATGGACTTAACCATTAAACACACTCCTCTGAATTCACATTTTGTGTATGGTCACACACATGATATCAAATATACTAGCAGTAAGCACTCTGTGAAACCAAAATTCAACCAGAGTTTTGGTAAAACTAACAAATCAGGACCCAAGAAAATCTGGGTACCTAAGGATAAAATAATACATGTTGCAGATATCTTTAGCAGCAAGTCAGAAACACCAGTCATGGTACCTGGACTCTGGCTGCTCACGACACATGACGGGAAGAAGGCATATGTTCCAAAGCCTGGAACTTAAGCCTGGAGGCCACGTTGGCTTTGGAGGCAATCAGAGGGGAAAGATAATTGGCTCTGGAACTGTAGGTAATGGAAATCTTCCCTCTATTAATAATGTTCTGCTAGTAGACAGATTGATGCATAATCTGTTATCCATAAGTCAATTAAGTGATAACGGTTATGATATAATCTTTAATCAAAAATCATGTAAAGCTGTTAGTCAGAAAGATGGGACTATCCTGTTTAATGGTAAGAGGAAAAACAACATTTACAAAATCAAACTTTCTGAACTAAAGAGTCAGAATGTAAAATGTCTTCTGTCTGTTAACAACGAGCAGTGGATCTGGCACAGAAGATTGGGGCATGTTAGTATGAGAAGAATATCTCAGATTAACAAACTCAATCTGGTCAGAGGACTTCCTAATTTGAAGTTCAATTCAGATGCTCTGTGTGAAGCATGTCAGAAAGGCAAATTTGCAAAACCTTCTTTTAAATCCAAAAATGTTGTTTCTACCTCTAAGCCATTAGAACTTCTGCACATTGACTTATTTGGACCAGTTAAAACTGCTTCAGTCAGTGGTAAGAAGTATGGGTTAGTAATCGTAGATGACTATAGCAGATGGACATGGGTAAAGTTCTTAAGACACAAGGACGAGTCACACTCTGTGTTTGTTACCTTCTGTAACCAAGTTCAGAATGAAAAGGATCTTAGAATCGTTAAAGTCAGAAGTGATCATGGTGGAGAATTTGAAAATAAAGATTTTGAGTCATTCTTTAATGACAGAGGCATTCTGCATGATTTGTCTTGTCCTAGAACTCCCCAACAAAATGGAGTTGTAGAACGAAAGAACAGAACATTGCAAGAAATGGCCAGAACCATGATCAATGAGACAAACGTTGCTAAGACTTTCTGGGCAGAGGCAATAAACACAGCGTGCTACATTCAGAATAGAATCTCAATAAGACCTATTCTGGAAAAGACTCCATATGAATTGTGGAAGAACAGAAAGCCCAACATTTCATATTTTCATCCATTTGGATGTACTTGCTTTATATTAAATACAAAGAATTATTTGAACAAGTTTGACTCTAAAGCACAGAAGTGTATTATGTTAGGATACTCTGAACGCTCAAGAGGGTACAGAGTATACAATACAGAAACACAGATTGTGGAAGAATCAATCAGTGTTCGTTTTGATGACAAGCTTGACTCTGAAAAGTCAAAGCAGAATGAAGTTTTTGCAGGTATAGAAATTGAATTTGCAGGTTCTGAAGACAAGTCATCAGAAGCTCTCAACACAGACATTCCTTCAACATCTGAAAGGAGCACTGCTAGAAATCCTACAACAGCTGCTGATCAACCTCAGAAGAGATTACCCAGAAGCAGCTTGGATCACCCAGAAGAGACTATCCTAGGAAGAAAGGAAGATCCAATCAGAACAAGGGCAAGCTTCAGAAACTCTGAAGAAACACTTATGGGACTGGTGTCTCTGATTGAACCTTCTTCAATTGATGAAGCACTTCTGGATAATGACTGGATTCTGGCAATACAAGAAGAGCTGAATCAATTCACCAGAAACGACGTATGGGATCTCGTTCCCAGACCAAAAGGATTCAACGTCATTGGAACAAGATGGGTGTTCAGAAACAAGCTAAATGAACAAGGTGAAGTCATCAGAAACAAGGCACGAATGGTTGCGCAAGGTTATAGTCAGCAAGAGGGGATAGACTATACAGAAACCTTTGCCCCAGTCGCCAAGTTAGAATCTATCAGACTTTTAATTTCATTTGCTGTTAATAGAGGCATCACTCTGTATCAGATGGATGTCAAAAGTGCATTCTTAAATGGTTATATAGAAGAAGAAGTTTATGTACACCAACCCCCAGGTTTTGAAAATACAAAACATCCAGAACATGTTTTCAAACTAAAGAAGTCACGGTATGGTCTGAAACAAGCTCCCAGAGCTTGGTATGAAAGGCTAAGTAACTTTCTGCTGGAAAATGAATTCACCAGAGGGAAGGTGGACACTACTCTATTCTGTAAATCAGTTAAGAGTGACATCTTAGTCTGTCAAATTTATGTTGATGATATTATTTTTGGTTCTACTAATCCTTCTCTTGGAAGAAAATTTGCTAAGTGTATGCAGGCAGAATTTGAGATGAGCCTCATGGGGGAACTGAAATTCTTTCTAGGAATTCAGATCAATCAAACTCCAGAAGGAACTTACATTCATCAGAGCAAATACATCAGAGATCTTCTGAAGAAATTTGACCTCTCAGAATGTAAGCCATCAAAGATTCCAATGCATCCCACGTGCATTCTGGAAAGAGAAGAGGTAAGCAAAAATGTAGAACATAAAGTCTACAGAGGTATGATTGGTTCTCTCCTCTATCTGACTGCTTCAAGACCTGACATATTATTCAGTGTTTGTATCTGTGCTAGATTCCAATCAGATCCTAGAGAATCTCACTTAACAGCTGTTAAGCGAATTTTCAAGTATCTGAAAGGTACTACTAATCTGGGTTTGTTTTATAGAAAATCTAGTGATTACAGCTTAGTAGGCTACTGTGATGCTGATTTTGCTGGAGACAGAGTGGAACGTAAAAGTACTTCTGGAAGCTGCCAGTTTCTGGGAGAAAATCTGATCTCTTGGTCCAGCAAAAGGCAATCAACAATTGCTCTGTCAACAGCAGAAGCTGAGTACATAGCAGCAGCAGGATGTAGCACACAAATGCTCTGGATGAAAAGTCAGCTTGAAGACTTCCAGATTTTTGAGAGTAACATTCCTATACTTTGTGATAATACTTCTGCTATTTGCTTAAGTAAGAATCCCATTTTACATTCTAGAGCTAAGCATATAGAAATAAAACATCACTTCATTAGGGACTATATTCAGAAAGGTATTTTGAACTTAAAATTTATAGATACAGACCATCAATGGGCTGATATCTTTACTAAACCCCTTTCAGAAGATAGGTTTAATTTCATTCTGAAACATCTCAGCATGAAAGTATGTCCAGAGTGAAAATGTTTTAATTCCATATATTTACCTTCAGAATGTAATTATTTTACTGTGAACTTCTGACCAATCTCCTTTCAGAAAGATAGAACATGCAGATTGTATGAGATGCAAGTCTAAAAGATCTGAGAGTCTAAAGCTCAAAGACAGATGTGCTGATCACTACATCAAACAAGTGTCATCCAATCATCAGCATATCTCTGAAGCAGAACGCGTGCACGCTTCTGAGAAGGCAAAGCGCTGATTGGGTGCATTGAGACACATGTCTGGTAACCGTTTTAAGTATCTTTCTCAAATCCCCCAAAATCAGCAAGCATTTAATGAAAAGTAATCATGCTTTTAAATGGCAATCATGATTTTTCTCTCTCTTAAAAACGTTTATCTTTTCAAAATAATTTTGAAAACTCTATTTAAGCATATTAATCTCTCATTCTTATTCTTTACGCTTTCTCACTAATACTCAAGCATTTTCTGCATATTTCTGTATTTCATCTCTTGCAACCTATTTTCCTCAATTGATTCTCAAAACCCTTTTAGCGTGAACATGGCATCCTCCAGCAGCATTTCTGCAGGTACTCAGAAGAAAGCATCATCTGAGCAATATCAAGTGCCACTCAGAACTCTCCTCACTCCGGTGAAGAATCTTGAAGTGCTTTCTGAATTAATCATTGATTTTGAAAGCTTGAAGGAGAATGGTTTTGACCTAACTGAAGAAGTTAGGGCTCAAAAGTGGGAAAGGTATTTCGATAGGTTGGTTGGACCAACATTCCCAATGCTGGTCAAGGAATTTTGGATTCACGCCAAGGCTTCAACACATCTAGTCACCTCCTTTGTTATGGGGAAGAAGATTGTGATTACTGAAGATCTCATTGCAAGGCTAATCGGTCAAAGTGGTGGTGGCGTCCGTTGTGTGGACATGGCTGAAAGGTGTGCTGATATAGGTGTGGTAGCTGACAGAATTTTCACTCTTGGGATGCCCAGCAGCAAGATTAAAGATCTGAAGGATCATTTCAGAGTGTGGGCTAAGATTATTCTGGGGTGCTTCAACCACAGGAAACCAACTAGTTCTCCTGATTACATAAATGTGGATCAGCAGTTTCTGATCTACTTTATTGATCAGAAGGTAAAGATCAATCTGGCTCACTTCTTGTTCAACCACCTCAGAACCAGTGTGAAAGAAACAAGGGAAGAAGAAAGAACCAAGAGGGATTGGATACCTTTTGGAAGGTTGATATCAGATATTCTGACAGAGAATAGGCTGATTGAGCATCTGATAGAAGCTCAAGAACTAAGCATTATTGAACCAACAATTGGGAAACCTCTGAACGCAAAGAACCTGAAAAAGATGAAGCTGATAGAGAATATTCAGAAGGAACCTAGAGCTACTCCCAGTGCTGATATCTCCAGCAGAAGAGTGCCTCTGAGTGATTTTCCGTTATTCTCTGAAATTGAATCTAAACCAGAGGTGATTCTCAGGTACTTGGATGCGTGCAAGGCAGATGGTACAGATCCAAAGCTGAATATCAGAGATCTGCATCAACCCCAACCAGAAGTGACTCTGAAGAAGACCAAGAAGAGGAAGGCGCCATCAGAAGGATCATCTCAACAGACTCCAAAGAAAAGAGGTAACTCATCTGATGCCCCTGTTTTAAATTCTTCTACTATTCCAGCATCTATCCCTCCTCAAACCTCTCATAGAATCTCAATCCCCATCCCTACCATAGATGAAACTGTTCAAGAAGAAGACCCTTCTGAGGCATTAAAACTCAGAAGACCCAGAACCAAACACCCCAAACAACCAACCATCTCAACAACATCAGCAGTTGACCAAGTGTTGTCTGATATTGATCAACATGCCTCTGATCAACCAAACTCTGAACCACAAAATGTTCCTCCTCCACAACCAGAACAACAACAATATGCTGAAGAACCAGAACAACAACAACCACTCTCAGAAGAACCTCTGATCCCTGAGCAATCAGAAATTCCAACTCCCTCTCCCCAACCAGAAATTAATCCACCATCACCACAAGCAGAGTTTCACCACTCTGAAACTCCTTCCCCTCATCAATCTGAACCTCATTCACCTCAACCATCACCGCTGGCAATTCAGCTGCCATGTGGAACAACTGTTGTCATGCCCCAGTTACCATCCTCATCAGAATCGACACCACCAAATACTCCCAAAACACCACCCAGTCCAATCGTAATATCTGACTCTGATACCCCCTCTCCAAAACAAACAGCTTCTCAGAAAACCTCTGAAAACCCCAGCAGGACTTTCATTGACTTAACCAGTCTTGACCGTCTTGCTGATCTAAAACACAAAATTGCCATCCCAAAACCAAAGCAACCAGATGTTGGCTCTGGTATTTTGAATTTTGAAACAGGTGTGCTGCAATGGATTGCTTCTTTGAAGCAAGTCTGTCCTGGGATGATTGACCCAGCTGCTTCTGATCAGCTCTAGTCACAATTCAGACTTTGGGTACGTGCTGAAGCCCTCAAGTTGCAGGATATCAACTATGAGCAGGCACAACAAAATTTCAGCAAGCTTCTGAATGAAGTTGGAAATCAGCTTCTGAAAGAGGACGTGCTCCATCTGGACAGCGAACCTTGGTCTGAGAAACAGCAAGCTGCAAAGGTGCAACCATCAGAAGAAGACAAGACCATTCAGGCTGAAGAAAGTCAAGCAGAGGATGTTGCTGAAAGTTCTGAGAAGCCTCCTCCTTCTGATGCTTCTCAAGCTGCTTTGGACAGGCAGACTCTGGAAGAACTAAGGCTGAATGACATGCGTCTGCAGCAGCGGATGGATGAAAACGATCAGAAGATGAAAGAGAGAATGGATGTGCAGGACAGCAAGATTGACACTGTTGTCAGCATGGTGCATAAGCAGAATGAGACTGCTGAAAAGATCCAAGCCATGCTGGAGAACCTGTTCACACGCTTGCCTCCTCAACCTTAATCTTTTTTTTCATGCATGACCTTTTTCATGTTTTCCTTGATTTTCTGATGTACTGTTTGATTATGTTTTGTAATATTTTCTTGTTTTGATTCTGAACTATCTTAATATAATTAGTTTTTCTGATCTTAATTGTTTTAGCACTTCACCAACACTTTTTGATTGCTGACAAAAAGGGGGAGAACAAGAAATGATATTTTAATCAATAACGGGCTAACCAGACAGAAATTCTCAAACATTCTAACTCTATTACTTGAAATGTTTTTTTTCTGTCTTGCTTAAAGTCTACAGGCACAAGGAAGCTCCTGGACACTCTGAAGACTAGAAGCTCTGATCAACTAGAAGCTCTGATCAATATGAAGCTCTGATCCGTTCAAATATTCTGATCCAAAGCAAAGCCCTGAAAAGAATAGCTCTGAAGCTCTGCTCTGACATAAAGCTTTTGATAAGTCAAAGACTCTGATAATCTGATGTTCAAAGAAAGGCAAAAAGAT
Organism: Vicia faba; assembly: GCA_948472305.1. NCBI lineage: Eukaryota > Viridiplantae > Streptophyta > Magnoliopsida > Fabales > Fabaceae > Vicia > Vicia faba. The sequence goes on along the minus strand of OX451741.1, from coordinate 1,480,027,534 downwards.
CTGATCCTGAAGAACTCGTATAAGCAAAGGGAAGTAATAAACTCAGGGGGAGTGTCTCTCAACTCTGACATCTCCTTACTCCTTATTCTTTTACTTCTCATTCTGATACATATTCCAGATACCTTTTCACGTTATTTTCATTTAAAATATCTAGTTTTTGTCATCATCAAAAAGGGGGAGATTGTTAGAACAAAGTTTGAATCTACTACCCTATATTTAAGTTTTGATGATAACAAAGTGAAAAGATATAGTATTTATATGTTTCATGTATGAACTATCTGCTGCCTAAAATTATTATGTTCTGACTTGCAGATACTCTGATTGAAATAAGAAAGATCACATCTATTCAGCATCAGAACTTGATTTCAAACACCAGCATCAGAAGTTGCTACATCAGAATGTCAAAATCAGATGATCAACTCACGTACATGCTGAAGCCTGATGAACAAGACTGCGCTCAACACTCTGATACAGAAACACAATAGTTCATCAGCAGCGAAGCAGAGTCAGAATGAGCCAAGCCAGAACTTGCATTAAGTAAGCAACGGTACTGTGCATTGAAAGCAAATTAATTCCAACGGCCTCATTCCAGACAAGATCTGCTCAATAAGGAAAGTTCATTATTAGCATTGAACCAAGAATATTGCATCCAACGTTCATCATCTCAGTGCTATATAAACAAGGCTTTGAAGATTGAAATGGTTAATGCTCTCCAAATCTCTACACGCACAAAAGCTAAACCATAATCTTCGTTCTCTCAGTTTTGCTAAACCACACACTCTGATATTTCATTACTGTTTAGCAATCTAGTTTCTAAGCTTCAATTTGTGTATACATCACAGTTGTGATACAGTTTTGTAGAAAACATCCATACACATTGTTTTATCTCTTTGTAAGAAAGTGTTACCTTGACAAACCGGGTTGTGGTTTGAATCAAGAAGGCTTTAGCAGTTGTTAAAGCAGTCTGTAATATTCAGTTGAATATAGTGGATTAAGACCTCGTTGGAGAGAGGCGAAATCACCTTGACGGGTGGACTGGAGTAGTTTGAGATCAAACGAACCAGGATAAAAATATCTTGTTCATTGCATTAGATTTCAGTTTTACAATTCAACCCCCCCTTCTTGTGTTTTTCACCACTTCACTGTGGGCCGATTTTCAAGCTTCTCCTAAAGAACCAAGGATGTGTGTGGACAGAAGATTTTCATAGAGCTTTTGATAGCATCAAAGAATATTTACTTGAACCTCCCATTTTGATTCCTCCGGTGGAAGGAAGACCTTTGATTATGTACCTGACTATATTGGAAGATTCCATGGGATGTGTGCTTGGTCAACAAGATGAGACTGGAAGAAAGGAACATGCCATATATTACCTGAGTAAGAAATTCACAGACTGTGAGTCTCGATACTCAATGCTTGAGAAGACCTATTGTGCTTTAGCTTGGGCTGCTCGCCGTCTGCGCCAGTATATGATTAACCACACCACTTGGTTGATCTCCAAAATGGATTCGATCAAGTATATCTTTGAGAAGCCCGCCTTATCTGGAAGAATATCCCGTTGGCAGATGTTGTTATCTGAATATGACATTGAGTATCACACTCAGAAAGCAATCAAAGGGAGTATTTTAGCCGATCATTTGGCTCACCAACCAATTGACAACTATCAATCCATCAAGTTTGACTTCCCAGATGAAGATGTTATGTACTTGAAAGCTAAAGATTGTGAAGAGTTGTTACCCGAAGAAGGACCTGGTCCCGAATCCTGTTGGGGTTTGATATTTGACGGAGCTGTGAATTCTTATGGAAATGGAATCGGGGCAATCATCATCACTCCCCGAGGTACTCATATCCTGTTCACGGTGAGATTGAAGTTTGACTGTACGAACAACATGGATGAATATGAGGCATGTATTATGGGTCTTGAAGAAGCAGTGGATCTAAGGATTAAGATTCTTGATATTTATGGAGACTCGGCATTGGTAATTAATCAAATCAAAGGAGAATGGGAGACTCGTCATCCTGGTTTGATCCCTTACAGAGATTATGCTAGAAGATTGTTAACCTTCTTCAACAAAGTGGAATTATATCATATCCCTAGAGATGAAAACCAAATGGCTGATGCTTTAGCTACTTTGTCTTTAATGTTTCAAGTGAATGGTTGGAATGATGTGCCTACAATCAGAGTTATGCGCCTCGACAGACCTGCTCATGTGTTCTCAGTAGAAGAGGTCACCAACGAAAAACCGTGATTCTGTGACATTAAACGTGTTCTTCAAACTCAAGAGTACCCGCCTGGGGCATCCAATAAAGATAGGAAGACGTTGAGGAGATTGGCAAGTATTTTCTTCCTCAATGAAGAAGTATTATATAAGAGGAATTACGACATGGTCCTACTCAGATGTGTAGACAGACATGAAGCAGACATGCTGGTGCAAGAAGTACATGAAGGATCCTTTGGCACTCATGCCAACGGACATGCAATGGCTAAAAAGATGTTGAGAGCTGGTTACTATTGGATGACGATGGAATCTAATTGCTGCAAATATGTGAAGAAATGTCATAAATGCCAGATTTATGCGGATAAGATACATGTGTCGCCGACCTTCCTCAATGTTATCTCTTCACCTTGGCCTTTCTCTATGTGGGGCATTGATATGATTGGAATGATTGAACCCAAGGCTTCAAATGGTCATCGTTTCATCTTGGTAGCGATCGATTATTTTACTAAATGGGTGGAAGCAGCATCTTATGCTAATGTAACCAGACAGGTGGTAGTCAGATTTATCAAGAATCAGATCATTTGTCGATACGGTATCCCGAGAAAGATCATCACTAATAATGGCTCGAATTTTAATAACAAGATGATGAAAGAGCTTTGTGAAGAGTTCAAGATCGAACATCACAATTTTTCTCCCTACAGGCCAAAGATGAATGGGGCTGTTGAAGTTGCTAACAAGAACATCAAAAAGATTGTCCAGAAGATGGTGGTAACTTATAAAGATTGGTATGAAATGATTTCGTTTGCTTTACATGGATACCGTACTTCAGTTCGAACTTCAGCAGGCGCAACCCCATTTTCCCTAGTTTATGGCATGGAAGTAGTACTCCCTGTGGAGGTTGAGATCCCGTCTATGAGAGTTTCGATGGAAGCTAAACTTTATGAGGTTGAATGGTGTCAAAGTAGATATGATCAGTTGAATTTAATTGAAGAAAAGAGATTGACAGCGTTGTGTCACGGTCAACTATATCAGCAGATAATGAAGAAGGCTTTTGATAAGAAGGTTCGACCACGCGAGTTCAGAGAAGGTGACCTCGTGCTCAAGAAGATATTATCTTTCCAACCTGATTCTAGGGGCAAGTAGGATCCGAATTTTGAAGGACCGTATGTCGTTAAGAAAGTTTTCTCTGGAGGTGCCATGATTCTCACAAATATGGACGGTGAAGAGCTCCCGCGCTCCGTGAACACCGATGCAGTCAAGAAGTATTTCGCCTAGGTTTGAGTTGACAGTTCGCTGAGTTGAAGACCCGAAGGGGCGGCTTAGGAAGGCTTTTGGTCAGACCAGTCTTGGCATTTGAGCACATTTTGGAATTCGAAGTTGTTAGGGAGAATAGTGATCATTGTTTTTGTGTAACCTTTTTCTTTCATGTACTATTTCCCAAACTTTTGTAAACCTTTGGAGTCGCGTTGTTAGCGAACTACCATCTTATTAATGAAATTTGAGCATTTATCTTTTTGTGGGCAAAATTTCAACTTTTACGGCAATATTTGAAACAAAGTTATTTAACGCATTCCTATTTTTTAAATATGTCATTGAATACTGAAAGGAATATTAACAGTTGCTCTGAGGATAGTCAAGCCTTGAAATGCAAAACAATACAGTAATTTATCCTTGCATGATGAACATGTTTTATTTCAAAATCGTCATGAGGTGTTGGTTGTGTAACTTGCGTTTCTAGCGGTACTAAGTTTGGTGACTCCCCAGCATTTTCGGTTAAGCTTTATTTCGTTTATCTTTATTTGAGCAGATTTTTGAAGTGTGGTATGCTTTGTATCATGTCAGTGGTCTATTGGTGATTAGAAGATTGGATTTGAATACTTTTCTCCCCAGAAGATTTGAGCCTTGTAGCGTGATACACTCTGACGTTGCTTTTTGATTCCAGTTCCAGTTATTTTCCGTCTCTTTAAGATTGGACGAGTATCTATTCTTTCGTGATATCTTATCATCTTCAAGATATTCCATCTGTCTGTTTTGTCAGCATAACATTCATTTACTCATTTACACTTATATCACGCATGCATATTCACATTTGTCGTTGATTTTGGGTCGTATACCTTGTTTATGTTTATTCAAACAGCGTACATGTTCTTTCCAAGTAGAATGTTAACTTAGGCAGAAAATGTGCTTCCTTTATAAATTCCCCGACTGAGCTAATCCTGGTGGATGAATTTTTGATTTAGCCTTCCTTGTCCATTTCTGGATAGGATGAACCCCCAATTGAGTTATTTTCTCATTGGGTGGAGTCTTATTTGACTGCCGTCTCTCTGGTTTATTCTTGGAGGGAGTTTTTGTCTCTTGCATAGGCTATCTCGAGGTTTTCTCCAGGCTAGGCAACCTAGATGAATGGTACATTTATTTTGCACATTTAAGTATCTGATATCCTAAGGAAGGATCTATTCATGGTTCCCTTTGAAGAAGAATTTTATTCTCTGGCAGTGTTATCGCAACTTTCTTCTGAAATATTTTTGGAAAACGACAAGCGGCGGTCTCTTCATGAGCAACTTGTGCGTTATTATTATTTTTGGAAAACGACAAGCGGCGGTTTCTTCATGAGAAACTTGTGCGTTATTATATTCTTTGGAAAACGGCAAGCGGCGGTCTCTTCATGAGCAACTTGTGCGTTATTATTTTTTGGGAAACGGCAAGCGGTGGTCTCTTCATGAGCAACTTGTGCGTTATTATTATTTTTTTGGAAAACGGCAAGCGGCGGTCTCTTCATGAGCAACTTGTGCGTCATTATTATTTATTTTTGGAAGACAACAAGTGGCAGCTTCTTTATTTGAGAAGCTTGTATGTCATAGTATATTTGGAAGACAGCAAGTGGCAGCTTCTTTATTTGAGCAGCTTGTATGTCATAGTATTTTTGGAAGACAGCAAGTGGAAGCTTCTTTATTTGAGCAGCTTGTATGTCATAGTATTTTTTGGAAGACAGCAAGTGGCAGCTTCTTTATTTGAGCAGCTTGTATGTCATATTATTTTTCGAAGACAAAAGTGGCGGCTTATTTATTTGAGCAGCTTCTGTATCTACAACCATATTATTATTTCGACATTAATTGGTATCTCTCCAGAAATCTCGCAGAAAAGTTTGTTGTGAAATCTCTACATTCAGAAGTCGGTAGTTCGTCATCAGCAAAAAGTTGATATATCTTTTGTCGATCTTTGACCTTGAGTTGTGAACTCACCGTTATTTTGGGTCAATAATCTGTTTGTTTTGTGGCCTATGCAAGGCGCCTTCTTTGTTAGGGTCAGAGGTCGTATCCTCTCAAATTTTATTCGCCGTTAAGAGTTTGTCATTCGAAGTCGATGTCTCATTTCCCCAGTAGCGTACAATCTATGTTCCTATGGTTTGTTGGTGTTTGGTTCCTCCAACATTATCTTGTCTCATACAGTATCATTCTCTATGAATTTAAATACTACATTCATATCATAAACATAATGGCGGTATCTTAGGGCAAAAATTGCGTATTATGTATTTAAGTACCTTCAATCTCGTCGAGACAAAGATTTTAATCTTCATATCTCCGGATAGAAGAAACTTAAATAGGGGCAGCTGTCATACCCAAATTTTTGACCTAAGATCCCTGCTTCATTTGCATTATTTTTCATACGCTTCTAGGTCACAGGATACGGTAGGTTTCAAACGTTTCGAGCTTTGACTATGTAGAAATTATCGAGTGTTGTGAGCATTTTATGAATGACTAACCACTAATCAAGCACGAAGTGCATGTTTTGCTGTTTTATTTTCATGTGCAGAAAATAGGTCTAAAAGAAGAGCATTAGACGTTGTACGTCGATCAGGATTGCGAGTCTCAGAACAGAAATGTTGTCGTTCGTTAATTTCCAAAAGACTGGTTCATCAAAGAATTTCATAGAATTGTGCGTTTATTTCCACATTCTGTCCAGCAAATGGTCTTCATTTTTCTCCGAATATTTTTCAGGAAGAACAGTCAAAATTCTACCGGCTTTGGTTCATGTGTGTTTCACATTGTTCTAAAATGCAAGAAACAACAGGTTATACCGTCATTTTTTGATTTCTTGAACCAAAAGTCATCTGAAAATTTTCTCACGACGCGGGTTGAATTTCGCTGAAATGGGTTAATTAAATTCAAAACCGTTCTAGAAGAATTTATTCGAAATATCTGGAATTTTCTTTATTTGAATCCAGGTGATAATTAAAGAGGATTTATTCAAGAGATTTAATTCAAGAATATTCATTTATCACATGGAATATTTATTCAAGATTTCTTGTGATTATTTTGGTGGATCTACATCATGGTTATTTAAATACATTGAAGTATTATTTCAAGAAGTTAGTGAAGAATTCTATTTAATTACATGAGGACATTTTATTTGCTTATAAGATTAATCCATGTGATTTATTTAGTTTCTATCACAAGAATGCAAGATTAAAGTCCAAGACTTGCTTTATTATTTATTCAACATTCAACAATTCATCCAAGTATTATTCAATTATTTCCCAAATTTAAATGGAAGATCTTGAATTTTTATCAAGATATATCAAGATTCATGTTTATGTGAAGATTCAAGATTATTCATAACTCTCAAAGAGTGGAAATATATTGAAGAATGCATATTTATTCAATGTTATAATTTATTGGAGTTTAGTACAAAGTTGCAAGAATCTACAAGTTTATACAAGATTTATTTTCAACATAAAAAATTCAACAAAGTGCTAGTGCAGCCCGTGTTTGCAACCTTTCTTCAAGCCCACTTTGTTGTATTTTTGTTGGTCAAATAATGCTCCAAATAACCTGAAAAAAACAGCAAAGAGAAATGTTGTAAAATGCTACAAAACAGTAAAAAAAACAGCAACATACAGCAGCTCCAAGTGCTGCCAAAAACCTGCTCCAACCTGCATCAAAGTGGCAGCAATTTGTATCAAAATGGCTAAAATGAATGGTAGGAACAAAGCATAGAAACAGCTTGCCAAAACAGTTCAAATTTCTACTGTTTTTCCCCCTCAAATCCTCCACACTCCACTATAAATAAGAGCTTTTGTCAACACAAAGAAAAAGAAGAAAAATTCAGCAGTAAAAGAAAACAGAAAATTGGTGTTGTTCTAGAAAAATTCATCAAGTAAGAAAAAAACCAGAAAAATAGAGGGTTGTTCTAAAAAAATCCAGCAAGGAGAAAAGATAGCAAATTCAAGGAAGCTTACCATTTTGTTAGAAGCCCCATCGGAGAGGCTCCGATAGGTATATTCTTTTGTTCCTCTCTATCTACTGTTGCATATGTTCATGCTTGAATCACTTGTTGTACCATTTTTTCCTTGCTATGCAATATTTGCCTTATCATTATTTTCATTGTTGTACTGTATTTAAGTTGAGTTGCTGCAAGATTGTTAGCATTTTAAACATGTTAGTATTCATAATATCGATAATAATAACAAGTTTATTAAAAAGCTTACTTCTTCCGTCGCGTAATACCGATTTATCGCTCGTTGTCCGGTTTAGATCTTGCTGTCCCAAAATGCTTGTTATCCACCTTGCTGTCCCAAAAATTTGTTTAGAGCTTGCTGTCCAAAACACTTTTACTGTCCAAAATATTTTGCTGTCCAAAAAACTTGGTTATCCTTTTGCTTTACAAAATCTCAAAGTCCACAAAAAATTTTGCTGTTACAAAATTTCAAAACATGTACTGTTACAAAAACCGAAAAAATATTTTGTTACAATATCCAAATCCAAAAATATTTTTCTATTCCATAACAAGATCTAAAAATATTTTTGTTGTTCTAATCTAAAAAAAATCTAAAAAAAAAACCTGCTGTTCCAATATTTTTAAAAAACCTTTTGTTCCAATATTTTAAAAAAAACCATTTGTTCTTAAAAATCCAAATCCATGTAAATATTCAATCAGTTTTATTTATTTATTATATTCCTTGAATTAAAAAACAAACAAAAAAGATGAACAACTTCCAACGCATCTCGCCGGAAACTGGAGGCTCGGCACTGCTCTTTCCAGCACCGGCAATTTTGCCGTCGGATCCAACGTGTTTTGTTGTTGTCACGGATGAAGAAGGAGGCGACAAATATTTTGTTTCATTAACAGAGAGAAGAGAGTTCAGATCTTTGAGAGAGAAGTGGAAGGGGGTGTCGTTTGGGCATGGAAGACGGGATAAAACTTTTGTTGTTTCTTTAGCGTGAGATGAAGGAGAGGACAAAGCGGTTTGTTGTTTCTTTTTCTTACAGTGAAGTTTTCAGTTTGGTAGAGAAGGAGAATTGATGGCGTGAGAGAGGAGGAGGAAATCGAATCTGCAAAGAGAGAGGAGTAGAGGGTTGTTGCGTCAAAGAGAGGGGAAGAAGGGAAGTGATTTCTGTGAGAGAGAGAAGTTTGTTGTTTTTGTTTTACAAAGATCACCTTTACCGTTTTCTTTTGTTTTTTTATTGAATATAATAATAAAATTTATTCTTTTCCTCTGCCCAATAAAGCATATAATATATTTTGTTTTTTCCTCCTTCCCAATGCACAGTAGCCAGCGCCACGCCTCTTTAGTATTAGGGTTTCCATGTTTTTTTGTTTTTTTCCTTCCTTGACCCGGTGGCCCATTGGGCCTAATTTTGTCCATTTCTAATTTCAATATTTCCCTTATGTTTTATTTTAATCACGCTAGTAAATGAATAATGGCATAGTTCAATTGGAAAAATATATTAACAACATTCTAAAGGTCCTGGGTTCAAGTCCTTGTTGGGTCACTTTTCTGTCTTTTTTTTCTTTTGGCCATGTCTTTTATTCTTTTGGTCATATTTCACTTTTATTTAACATAATTAATTATTAATTTAGTTTGCTGTATAATTATTAACTATTATAAAAACACATAAAAATGTTTAATTTAAATTCATCCTTATTTAATTTCGTCAACATACTATTAGTATTTATTTTTATTTTTGTGTTGTTGTTTATTTAATTATTCAAAAATATTTGTTTCATGATTTAATTTTTGTCATGTGTTTAATTATTAAAATTCTATGATTTCGTAATTTAATCTTCGTGTACTTTTGACTACTTATTTAATCGTTAAAACGCATGCTAGTATGATTTAAATTTCATTAGTTAATTGCTTAATTATAATTTTAATTAATCGATTGTTAATCCGCATATCTTTCGTCCGTCTCAATCCAAGGGAATCGTTTTAATTTTTGTCGACTTCATGTCATCAAACACATAGCGCGAATATCCTCATTCATCTTCCGTTTATTATTTTGTTAAAAAACTTAAGATGATTTTCCTAAATATTCAATTTTTTCAAAACTCACACCTTTTAAGTCAAAACTTCGACGTTAGGTCGTTGTATTTTTGAAAACTCGTCCATACCCATTTTCGGCCAAACAATTTCTTTTTTAATCAAACAAACTTTTTCTTAATAAACAGATATTTCAAAAGGTTCCTATAGAATACTATAGATACATTGGGTGCTAATACTTTCCCATTGTATAACCAACCCCCAAACTCTACATCTCTTTTTCAAAACGCCTTGTATTTTCATTACATTTAAAAGTATTATTTACATCGCATACTTTAGGGTTTTATTTCGCTCTTTTCCCTTGGAACTAATAAAGCACGGTGGCGACTCTTACTTTTTGTGAGACGAATTAATTAATAATTCGATCTCCGATTTACCCCGCTACATTTTTTTATCGCTACAGAAATGGCGACTCTGCTGGGGAAAGATTGACCTCTTGCTGGTCCATCCCTAAGTGGGTTAACCCTAGTTTGTTTTATCTGTTTTATTATTATTTGATTTGTTTGATTATGTGTTTATATTGGGGTTTTGGGTTTTTTGCAAAGGACGAATCTTATACCCGGATTAAGTTACACTTAAGAATACGACGGGCGGTATAGTCATGTTAACTTTGAGGGAGTAATCCCGAAGAAGGAGGCATGAAATTCCCCACTCAGTGGAAGGCCCTTTTGAATGTAATATTTGTTTACCGAGTAATCGGGAAGACATTATTATTTTTGACATGGGAGCCAGAGAAGCTGAGAACCGTAGAACCCTAACCCATCTTGGCCTTTTAGGTGTAGCGCAGAGACTATAACGGAGTAATCCGGAAGTAGTTGTTATGCGATGCTACGCTCGGATGAGTTTCTCTTGAGAATATTGCTAATTATTGAGTAATCAAGACGTTGGTAATATCCGAAGGAGGAATGTAGACTCCGGGAACTCTTAGAACCTTGTCTTGCAGGTGTGATTAAACCGTTAGTACATACCTTGGGGTGGGCTTTACCTTTGACTCCATGCTCGAAGCGTTGAACCTTTGAACCCCATATTTGTGAACTTGCGTGTAATTATTGCATTATCATTCATCCATGCATCCATCAACATTTTTTGTAAAAACTTGTTTTTCAAGGAACTTAAGAATGATTTTTGCAGACATCTCAGGTACCTTTATTATGGAGTTTGGAAGAAGAAACACTCGAAGTTATAGTTTTAAGGAGCCCGAGATTGAAGAACTGAAGAGTTTGATTCCTAAGATCAAGAACCCGACGGATTTTCAGAAAAAATATGGGTCCATTATACCTCTCATGAAGCGCAAGATGAAGGAAGGCATCCTTAGTATGTTGGTCCAATTCTACAATCCTTTGTATCGATGCTTCACTTTTCCGGATTACTAGCTATTGCCCACATTAGAAGAGTACTCCTACATACTTGGTTTGCCGATCACCGACTGTGTTCCTTTTTCTTGCTTAGAAGAGGAACCCAAATCTCAAGAGATAGCGACCATCACCCACTTGAGGAAGTCGGAGATAGAGGAGAACATGACTACCCAAGGGGGAATTCGAGGCTTATCTACGCATTTTTTGTTGAAGAAAGCTCGTCATTTTGCTGAGATAAAAGATACTATTGCCTTTGAAGATGTCTTTTCTCTACTCACTTATGGCCTATTCTTGTTCCCTAACGTTGATAAGTTTGTGGATATCAACGCCATCAGAATTTTCTTGATTGGAAATCCGGTCCCTACGCTTCTAGGAGATACCTACTACTCCATCCATCTTTGAAACTCTTATCAAGGAGGGATGAATTTTTGTTGTGCACCGTTGTTGTATCAGTGGTATGTTTCTCATCTACCTATGTCTGATGTTTTCTGGGATCTCGAGAAAGAGCCGCGATGGGCGCCAAAAATTATGGCTCTCATTTATTTCGACATTGATTGGTATAATCGAGCTTGCTATGACGTGAAGATCATCGATAGTTGTGTTGCTTTTCCTAACGTGCCTATTCTTGGTACGAACGGAGGAATTAACTATAATCATGTTCTCGCACGCCGTCAGTTTGGATACCCGATGAGGGACAAGCCAAACAACATTCATGTGAGTGGCTTCTTTCTACAAGAAGGACAAGATCACCAAGTAGCTAAGAAGGAGATCGAAGGAGCTTGGCGTCACATCCATAGGAAAGGGAGAGACATGTTAGGACAGAGAGGTGCTGTTTCTTTGGAGCCTTACCTACAATGGGTTCGTGCTAAGTCTTGTGCTCTCAAGATGCCTTATAAACCCGAGAAACTTTTATTCCCAACTGTTGCATCGTCATCTGTTGATATCCCTATCGAGAACATGGGAGAATACCAAGGAAATCTGGCTAGGATGAAGTCCGAGAGAGATGCTTGGAAAGAAAAGTATAATATGTCAGAATACGAGAATTGGGTCCTGACTCGACAGCTAAAGGAAAAGGAGGATTTGCTATTTATTCAAGACGGCTGGTTCATTGATCATGATGAGAATCTTTGTCAAAAGGATGCATTACTGAAGAAATATGCAAATGAAAGGAAGAGAAAGAAGGAAGATTCGGTAAGCGTTGCTCTTGTTCCTAATCCACAAAAGAAAATCATTGATCGACTGGTAGCTGAGAAGAAAGAGATGGAAGACCTTTATGAAGAGAAGATCAGGAAGCTCTAGTTACAGTTGGCATTTGGTCCTTCATCTGATGATTCGGAGTGATCTTTAGTTCTTAGTTTTATTTTTTATTACTGTTGTCATTTTGTAAAACTCTGTAAAAGGGCTTCATGTTCCAAAGTTGTAATTTACTGCTTTTTATTGGGTTGTTGTCCCAAAGTTGTAATTTACTGCTTTTTATTATTGGGTTGTTGTCCCAAAGTTGTAATTTATTGTTTTGTTATGCCAAAGTTGTAAGTTGTAATTTACCGCTTTTGATTAATGAAACGAGTTTTTGTTATTCCAAATTCCTTTACCATTGATGTGTGCAAAATTATCGAAGTTCCTTGAAAAAACTATCAAAACAAATGATCATTTGCATCGCATATCATGCATCATCCAACATTCCACTTCACATGTTTTCTAGAGTCTTATCCTTTAGTGCCTACATACCACCTTTCGTGCAATAGGGGATCAGGATACACGTAGTTCCTCTTTTGAAAATCTTTAAACACAAGTGTGTTGGTTAATATGAAGAGATAAGACATCATTGTCATTGTCCGTGTGGAAAACATACTTACTACCCACAATCATGAGAAAGGAGAATTTGCATCATCTCAAAGTGGAGGATATGCCTGGATTTTAAAATCAACAATGCCTCACTCAACACCCAAGTGGAAAATATCTCTCTTCACTACATATTGTAGAAGTATAGTTGTTTGCATCACTACAAGGATTGACAAGAGTCTAACCTTTTGAGAAAAAGTTTTAAAGATAAAAACCAAAGTGGCAAAATGGTTTGAAATGAGATTGATTGGCTTTTAGTCTTCTCACAAAAAAAGTGTCAAATTCTTCATTAAATTGATTGAAGTTTATTTATGAAAAGATTTTTGAAAATGCATGGGTGTAAGCCCAAGTTTATTATGAAAGTGGTTCAAGTTTTTAAAATAAGAAGAGTTTCAAAAGGAGGGAGATGATTTTTGAAATTAAAGAAGATGGGAGGAGTAGAAGAGGCTATCCTAAAGCATAAGGTAAAAGCTAAGGATAAGGACCATCTAATCAACAAGAAGCCAAAGCTTGATATTAAGCCAAGATAAAATTCCCATTCTTTGGATTGAAACCAAGCAAGCAAAGATACTAGACCTCTTCAAGTGTATTAAGTCTTCACAAAAATTGGGCAGAGTAACGGCTGTATACAGGTGAATTCCAGATTACAAACAGAGGATGTAATCACAAAAACCTGCACACAAAAAAACAAACAAGCAACCCAATGTCTTGAGGTAAACCTCAAGAGCTCCAGACAAAATAATCAGATAAGATCACAAGGTCTCCAAGATAGGCCAAGGTTTCTAATCTTAAATCCAAGGAAAAGTCCACTGCTCCATCATGCCAAGGATAGTAACCAAATAGTCCAAGTGCCATTAAAAGTTTTTTAGGGTCCATGTTGATTATTAAGTATCTTAGAAAAAGGAAAAAAAAAAAGCTCAAGTGAGCAAACTAAAAATGACAAGAAAATAAATGCTCAAATGAGCAAAGATGAAAATGGCATGAAATGTAAAAATGCTAAAAGATAAATAATACATAAAGCATAAAAGAATAAAAATCATAAAATAAAGCAAGTTAATAATTAGTGGTTAGTTGGATGATCATCTTGAAACTTGCATTTGGAACTCATTAGAGGATTGGTAGAACCAAAGCCTCCACACAACAAGTTGCATTTGCTTTTTGTCAAGTATATCATCCATTTGGAATTCTCATAAGTACCATTTAATGATCAACGATGTTTAAGTGATCCGCGTTGACCAAAGGTATTGTAGATCCATTAGAGGATTGGTAGAACCAAAGCCTCCATACAATGAATCTCAAGGTTATTGGATCAAAGGGATCAAATTAACTTACTTGGGCTTGCAATCATAAGTTTGGGCCACGAATGATCATTTATTTGAATCGGGACAAAATTTAGTGCTATGTTAAGCAACCATAAGTGGACTTATATAGAAGTCGCACCTATTTTGAGGCCGGTCAATAGCAATCTATGCACCATTTGTTTTGAGACATGATATAGAGATCATACTCCAACAATATTTAGTGCAAGAAGAAGGGGATGAGATGAAGGGAAATTAGGGAAAAAAAAGAAAACCACATTTGAATTAATATTTAATTAAACTATTATTAAAATCATTCATCCATTTTTTGTGGAGTTAGACTCAACACCATGGATCCAATGATGTTAATAAAGCCATGACCAAAAAAAAAATCAACCCAAGACAGCCAGAAAATATTCACAAAATGATATAATATTTAATATATGTATTAAAGGATAAAAAAATATTAAAATAAACTAAAAAATAAGGGGGGAAATATCAATAATATTCAAATTAATCAAGAAATGAAAAATAAAACCATAGAAAAATCAGAAATGGGTCCAAATATTTTTATAAAATTTTTGGGGATTTTTAAAAGTCAGAAACTATTTTTAAAAATTAAAATAAATGGGTGAAATAAACAAAAATGGTAAAAATAGTAAAATCAGAAACAAAAATAAAATAAGGTCACCAATATTTGTCACAATATCATTGGATCATTCTATAATTTTTTCAGAATTTAAAAATGTGTAAAAGTATTTTTAAACATTTTAAACAAATCAAATGAGTGTAAAATTCATAAAAAATACCAAAACACAAAAATAAATTGTGAAAAAACAAAAATCAGAAAGAGAATAATCAAAAATATTTTTCATAATTTTATCAGATTTTTTGGACTAAAAATGAATTTTCTATAATTTTTTTAATTTTAAAACAATTAAAATATAAAAATCAGAAAAAGAAAATAAAAGAAAAAGATGTGGACCATTGGATGAGAGTCAAAACGCGTTAGTAATCAAATCCAAAGGATCTGGCGCCCTGTGCATATCATGGTCTTTACTGAATAATGTACAAAATCATTTAATAAATCAGAATTTGAAAATAATAAATGTCACGCTTTCATTAGTTAGAAGATGACACGTTGGTCATCTTCAACCTCCAGCCCTCAGAATTGCAAGTCTCTCCAACTGTAAAATTAGAAGCTCAGACCTATGTCATTCGCTTCGTCCCTTCAAGATGAAGACAACCAAACCTTCGCGACAAATTTTTATAAACTGTAACTCAAGCAATTTGGAAAGAAAGTTTTGAAAGGGGATTTGAAAATTCATGGTCAAAACATGTTTCCAGATGAAAGTAACTGTTGCGACTAGAACCAGGGCAATGAGAGTAACACAATGATACCAAAGTTTTGAAGAATTGATGAAGGAATCTACCTATTGAAGTTGAGTTGCAGAGCTCTGAAACTGGACTTCTATGGAGAAATTTAAGGCACGATTCTTGAATGTAAATGTATGGTTAGGTTCAGGGATGATCTAGGAAGGTGAATTGATGAAGAAAATGGATTAAAAAGGCTTGAGAATAGGATTCGAAGTAGCTGAATTCTGAGTTGTGAAGCAAGTTTGGCATGGTGATTCTGGCTATCTAAGCTTGGGAAATTGAATGGGGGATGACCCTCTATTTATAGGGAATCAAATGGAATGCTCAAGCGTGTGGAATGATGCAAATCGGAGGGAAATCGTGTGAACCTGATACACGAGCAAAGTGTGATCTGATTTGCATCAAAACTAATCAAATCCTTGCGTTTCAAGGCTCTAATCCACTTTGGAAACTTGGTTAAACATGTTTAGATCACAAATGCATGCTAATTTGATGTTTAAAGGCCAAAACATGGATTTCAAATTCTGACTCATGGTGAAACTTCAGTTCCAAGTTACCAAGTTCAATCCAATGGCATTTCCACCTCAAGGGGTCTTAGGGCAAAATTCTTGATGCTTTGGAAAGATGATGCTATAAGCTTTGTAATGGAAAAAGAATGGAATCAAATGGATGCTTGAGCTGAAAGTTACATGGAGTCAAAGTTGAGAAAAAGGAGTTGACTTTCCATACTTAGAAATATTTCAAATTCTTCTTTAAAAATGACCTATAATCTCTTGCTTCCAAACATGGCCTTACATTTAGAATTTGCTCTTGATCAAAAAATATGGAATTAAGCAGACCTCTGGAATGACATTTTGCAATTTGAACCACTCAAAATCTCCAAAAGTTGAGCAAGTTATGACTTGTTAAAGTTGGCCAAAAATCAAGAAATGACATATAATCTTTTGCATTCTTAAGGAAACTTCCATCCATTTTTTCACTTTGCACATAAAAGAAGGCATGAAGTACACATCCTTAGCATCATCATGAAAAAAGAATGGGCCCAAGGTGATAAAAATTGACCAAGTCATGATCATTTGAAGTCACATATGGAAAATTTGGGATTCATCTGCGTGACTTGTAATCTTTCTTCTTCACCAAGTTCCTTCCACATGAAAACTCCTTTGGAATTTTGCAGTGATTTATTGGTAACTATTTGAAGAGAAGAATGCTTTTAGAATCACTCAAAAATATCAAAATATGAGCAAGATATACCCCTCTGAAGTCTAAAACCCTAGCTTCTAGATCAAGAGAAAGCTTGGTGGAACTTTGCCAATTTTGAACAAACTTTTTGTGCCAATGCTCTTCCTTTGTGAATAGAATTTGTTGAGGATGGGGATGAGGAATCATGGCCACCAAAACTACTTTCATACCATATTCAAAACAACTTCATTGGTGAGGTTTGAATCTCTCAAGCTTTGACTAGGGAATGGAAATAAACTCATGAACCCATGATGCAACTTGCTAGACCTCCTTGCTTTTACCTACATTATTAGCAAGTAAGACAAACCAATATTGTATTTGTTAATTTAGAGCAAAATATCATAGTAAAATATCCATGTTCACCAAAGAAAATAAGTCAAGGTGCTTGGTAATTCCTCAGAAGAGCAAGGCTAAAGATAAGGAGAAGAACCAAAAAGCCCTAATGTGATCTTGTGGTGATTAAAACAAAATGGTATGATGAAGGGATCTTAGGGGTAAAAATTGGGGTCCAACAGCTTCCCTTATTTAAGTTTCTTCTATCCAGATATATGAAGGTTAAAAATCTTTGTGTCGACGTGATCGAAGATACTTAAATATAAAATAAACCTTGTTTTTGGCCCTAAGATGCCATGCAAACATTTATGCATACGAATGCATATGAATGGAATAAAAAGACGCAAAGTAGTATTGGGGATGCAACATGAAATGTAGCAACAAAAGAGCAATCCCACCAGGAAAATAAATCACTGGTAAACCACAATAAAAGAATCAGAGAGGAGGATAACAAGCATCGACGTTCATTGCTGATGGTCTACCAATGTTTACTGGAGGTAGGAAGAGAAAATACATCATATCACCGCCGTTCACTGACGATGAACTATCAACGTTCACTGAAGATAGTAAAAAGATAACAAACACCGACGTTCACTGCCAATGTACTACCAACGTTCACTGAAAGTAGAAAGAGAAAATCATATCACCTCCGTTCACTGACGATGAACTATCAACATTCACTGAAGATAGTAAAAAAATAACAAACACTGACGTTCACTACCAATGTACTACCAACGTTCATTGAAGGTATAAAATAACTAACATTGACGTTCACTGCCAATGTATTACCAACATTCACTGAAGGTAGAAAAAAGAAAATACATATCACCGCCGTTCACTGACGATGAACTATCAACGTTCACTGAAGATAGAAAAAAGATAAGAAACACTGACGTTCACTGCCAATGTACTACCAACGTTCACTGAAAATAGAAAATAACTAACATTGATGTTCACTGATAATGAACTATCAATGTTCACTGAAGATGGTAAAAAGATAACAAACACCGACGTTCACTGCCAATGTACTACCAACGTTCACTGAAGGTAGAAAATAACTAAAATTGACGTTCACTGCCAATGTATTACCAACGTTCACTGATGGTAGAAACAAGAAAATACATATCACCGCCGTTCACTGACGATGAACTAACAACGTTCATTGAAGATAGCAAAAAGATAAGAAACACTGGAGTTCACTTGCGATGTACTACCAACATTCACTGAAGGTAGAAAGAGAAAATATAAAGTTTCCCCAAGATTCTGGTGTTTTACCACGAACAGGTGCCAACTTCTTCTTTAACCAAGGAAATCTGCCTGGAAAGGGTAATACATAATCTGTCTCAAATAAAGAGACTCCTACTTATTGTCAAGGGGAATTTGCGAAGAGAAATGACTTTCTAGGAATAGCAATATGACTTCCCGGGGACATGCCATGATATTCCTGCTGAGGAGATAGAGTCTTCCTGTGCAAAATAAATGCACGAACCAAAACTCAAAGTTACCAAAGATCCGTAAATCTAATTCAGAAATAAACTGGAGCAAGACGGCCAGTGTAGATACATCCTTTGAGAAATAAACCCAAGCGGGACAACCAAAATCAACTGAGCCAAGAACGTTGCAAGAAAGGTCAGAACACAATGTTAATGAATGATGATTTTAGTTATGCATGATGCATGTATGAATGTATGAGTGTTATCGTGCATATGCTGATAAAAGGATACATAATTAGTTCAAATAAAAAAAACCACCTCAGGTACTAAGGGCACTGGGCTAATCTTCAACCAGAAAGATCAATCCAAGAAAGGTAAAAGCAACTGCGGAAACCAAATCCATTGCCTGCGTTAACTTTACTGAGGAGAAACATAATCCGGATGTAACCTAGTCAAACAAATATCAGGATAGAACATCTTTCTTCTGGTTTCATCGGAGAAAACAGCTTTTCAAAAGCAACATGCCTACTGGAGATTTCGAGACCAGCCTCAAACAAAGCGGACGGATGCTGACACAACCAAACTTCTTTGGGGAATTCAAGCCTACCTCACTGGAGAAACATTTCATCACGAATACTCATTACCAACAAGATATGCCCTGGGATAACCTTCCTGGGAAATCAAGAAGTCAACTGGGGATAGTGGGGTTACAAATCCAATACTGCACCTTACACCCACTGATATCGTCTTTAACCATCTGAGAGGCACACAAGGATTGCGCATCTACCAGCAAAATGACCTGAGAAATACTTTTATGAAGGGAGTAACCTTTCTTAAAACAACCCGAGTTTGTTCATTCTTGGGACCACCATTCTTGTTGTCATTGTTTCATCACAAATTCCAAAGTAAATTGAATTGTAAAGATCTCCTTTTTTATGAAAAGTCAAATTTGCTTTTTAATCTCTTTGCTTTAAAAGTTATTATCAGTAATAAATGACGTCTTTGCAAGCTAAATAAAAATAAGAACAGAAAAACTTTGGGCAAAAGCTCGAATTTCATTAATAGAATGGTAGTCTGCGAATGGCGAGACTACATGGATGACTACAAAGTTTGGGAAATGGTAATACATAATGGAAAAGATACATCGAGATACAATGACAACTATCCCCCCTAACAACTTTTGAAATCCTGAGCAGCAGCTTTCGTTGAAGTATGGTGAGGATCCGAGAAGATTGTTGCTTCAACGATCAACTCTTGTCTGACGTAGTTACTTGCCAAGAAAGTCCCTAACTTTTGCCTAAGCTACCCTTGCGAGTTTTCAACTTAGCGGGAAATTTATTCTGTTTATGTCTCTATTTTTTGCCTAGACCGCCCTTTCGGGTTTTCGGCCTAACGAGACGCTCCTTTTTTCCTAAGCCGCCCTTTCGGGTTTTCAACTTAGCGAGCTGTTATTTTATTTCTCTAGGCGAATTATTTCTTGACTCATCATCATTCATGGGACGTGGGAACTCCTCGCCATCCATAGTTTCAAGAATTAATGCACCACCAGAGAAGGCTTTCTTGACAACATACGGGCCTTCGAAATTAGGAGTCCACTTGCCCCTAGAATCAGCGTTGAAAGACATGATCTTCCTGAGCACGAGGTCGCCTTCTCTGAATTCACGAGGTTTGACCTTTTTGTCAAATGCTTTCTTCATTCTTTTCTGATATAACTGCCCATGACACAAAGATGTCATTCTCTTCTCTTCAATCAAATTCAATTGGTCAAACCTGTTCTGAACCCATTCTGCCTCTGTCAATTTGGCTTCAATTATCACACGTAACGAGGGAATCTCTACCTCGACAGGGAGTACAACTTCCATTCCATACACCAGAGAAAATGGGGTTGCTCCAGTTGAAGTGCGGACAGATGTTCGATATCCATGTAGAGCAAAAGGGAGCATTTCATGCCAATCCTTATAAGTAACAACCATTTTCTGAATAATTCTCTTGATATTCTTATTAGCAGCTTCAACAACCCCATTCATCTTAGGCCTGTATGGAGATGAATTGTGATGGACAATTTTGAATTCTTCGCACAGTTCTGTCATCATCTTGTTGTTCAAATTTGAGCAATTGTCAGTGATGATTCTGCTTGGCACACCATACCGACATATAAGGTTATTCTTAATGAAGCACACGACCACCTTCTTAGTAACATTGGCATAAGAAGCAGCCTCCACCCACTTGGTGAAGTAATCAATTGCTACTAAGATAAAACAGTGCCCATTTGAAGCTTTGGGTTCTATCATCCCAATCATGTCAATACCCCACATAGAGAAAGGCCATGGGGAGGAAATCACATTGAGGAGTGTCGGAGGTACATGGATCTTATCGGCATAAATCTGGAATCTATGGTACTTCTTTGCAAACTTGTAACAATCAGATTCCATCGTCAACCAATAATAACTTGCCCTTAGCATCCTTTTAGCCATTGAATGTCCATTAGCATGAGTGCCAAATGAACCTTCATGGATCTCATGCATCAACATGTCTGCTTCGTGTCTATCCACGCATCTGAGCAAGACCATGTCAAAATTCCTCTTGTATAACACATTTTCACTGAGGAAGAAACTGCCTGCCAATCTTCTCAGTGTCTTTCTATCTTTCTTTGACGCACCAAATGGGTATTCCTGAGTCTGAAGAAAATGCTTGATATCATAGTACCAAGGTTTTTCATCTGCTACCTCCTCTGTCGCAAACACATGAGCGGGCCTATTGAGCCGTCGAACTGTAATTCGGGGTATATCATTCCAAGCATTTACTTGGTACATGGAAGCCAGAGTTTCCAGAGCATCTTCCATTTGATTTTCATCCCTAAGAATGTGGTGGAACTCAACTTTATTGAAGAAGGGTAATAATCTTCTAGCGTAATCCTTGTAAGGGATCAAGCCAGGGTGACGAGTATCCCATTCTTCTTTAATCTGATTTATTACCAATGCTGAATCACCGTACACATCTAGAATTTTGACTCGGAGATCAATAGCTTCTTCGAGACCCATGATGCAAGCCTCATATTCTGCCATATTATTAGTGTAATCAAATGTTAACCTTGCAGTAAAGAGAATATGTGATCCATGAGGAGTAACAATTACAACACCAATTCCTTTACCATAAGCATTCACAGCTCCATCAAATACCATACTCCAACGAAATTCAGGGTCGGGACCCTCTTCGGGCAATGGTTCGTCACAATCTTTCACTTTCAAGAACATCACATCTTCATCGGGGAATTCATATTCTGCAAACTGATAATCTTCCACCGGCTGGTGAGCAAGGTAATCTGCCAACACACTACTTTTGATAGCTTTTTGAGTGTGGTATTCGATATCATATTCAGACAACAACATCTGCCAACGGGCAATTTTCCCAGTAAGTGCAGGCTTTTCAAAAATATACTTGATTGGATCCATTTTGGAGATCAACCAAGTGGTATGATTCAACATATACTGCCGCAAACGCTTTGCCGCCCAGGCCAAAGCACAACATGTTTTTTCTAGCATAGAATACCGCGACTCACAATCAGTGAACTTTTTGCTGAGATAATAGATGGCGAACTCTTTCTTTCCCGTTTCATCCTGTTGTCCCAGAATACAACCCATGGATTTATCCAACACAGTTAGATACATAATTAACGGTCTTCCTTCTACGGGAGGGAGCAAAATAGGAGGTTCAAGCAGATACTCTTTAATACTTTCAAATGCCCTTTGGCAGTCATCCGTCCACACACAACCTTGATCTTTCTTTAACAACTTAAAGATCGGTTCACACGTTGCAGTCATGTGGGAAATAAATCTGGAGATATAATTCAAACGCCCAAGGAAACCCCTGACTTGCTTTTCAGTTCTTGGTGCTGGCATTTCTTGAATTTCTTTGACTTTGTCAGGGTCAACTTCAATTCCTTTCTGGCTAACAATAAAACCAAATAATTTCCCCGATCTAACTCCGAAAGTGCATTTATTTGGATTCAAGCGGAGACGATATTTCCTCAAACGCTGAAACAACTTCAACAAATCTTCTATATGCCCTTATTCAGTTTGGGATTTGGCAATCATATCATCAACATATACTTTGATTTCTTTGTGCATCAGATCATGGAATAGGGTTGTCATAGCCCTCTGGTACGTTGCACCAGCGTTCTTCAACCCGAAGGGCATCACTCTGTAACAGAATGTTCCCTAGGGTGTGATAAACATTGTTTTTTTCATGTCCTCTGGAGCCATTCTTATTTGATTATACCCGGAAAATTCGTCCATGAACGAGAATACCTTGAATTTTGTTGTGCTATCCACTAACATATCAATGTGTGGAAATGTAAAATCATCTTTTGGACTAGCTTTATTTAGATCTTTGTAATCTACGCACATGTGGACTTTTCCGTCTTTTTTCGATACTGGGACAATATTGGCAATCCATTGAGGATACACTGACGTCACAAGAAAACCAGCATTAATTTGCTTTAGGACCTCCTCTTTGATCTTTACTGCCATATCCGGGTGGGTTCTTCTCAACTTTTGTTTAACTGGCGGACACTCTGGCTTCAACGGCAAACGATGCTCGACAATATCTATATCTAGACCAGGCATATCTTGATAAGACCAAGCAAAAATATCCACATACTCTTTCAATAACTCAATCAACCCGCTTTTTACATCAGGATGCAACGATGCTCCAATCTTGACTTCCTTCGGATCTTCCTCTGGACCCAAATTAACAACTTCCAAAGGCTCTTTGTATGGTTGGATGGTATTTTCCTCGTGCTCAAGCAACCGTGAGACCTCTTCTGGGATCTCATCATAATCTTCTTCTTCAGCCCCAAACACAGGACATTCAAAGTTGGGAGAGGGTGCAAGGTCATTGCATTCAACGGGTTTTTTAATTAATCTGCACATGTGATTTATGATTACTTTTAGAAACTGACTCATATAACAAGTGATCATGCAGATTAATTTTCAGTTATTATTTATTTTGAAAGGTTTTTTTTATTACCATTTCCCAAGAAAAAGCAGAAAATAAAAGACATAATTTTGGAAGAAAAGACAACTTTTATTAATGATCTTAACAGTTATAGCAAACAGATAAGCCCTACAACATTAATACTTCCACCTTGGGCAGAGTGAAAGCTTTTCAAAAGAAAGAAACAGATTAACAAAACAAATTACTTTGAAACATGTATCCAAGAAGGAATATCAATGGTGACCCAGTTCTGAACTCGGACTCCATGCGTCACATAATTCGGTACTTCCTGCTCCGCTTTATCCTCTTCAACAGCATTAATTCCAGAACCAATCGGAAGGAGGTAGCCTCCACTGCGGAAAACATCATGATAATTGTTCACAGAAGACTCCAACTTCAGACCTTCGCTTTTGCCACTCCTTGAAAAGAAACCCAAACCAGCTCTGTTTTTGTTCACGGGTGGATCCACAAGTCATCCCCAAACTGCATTGTGACCATTACGCACAACCTGCTGCGCGTCCTTCAGCAAAACCATGGAATTCTCATTCTTCCTTATGTTGTCAATGGATAGGGCTTGGAACTGGGTTCCAACAGAAGCCTCATCCGCCTCTACAATACTGAAAGAGGATAGATGGGATATCAACAACGCTTGCTCCCCGTTTATGATCACTACCTTCCCTTCACGCACAAATTTTAGCTTCTGATGCAGAGTTGAAGTGACAGCCCCTGCTTCGTGTATCCATGGCCGTCCAAGCAAACAACTATATGCGGGAATAATGACCATTACCTGGAAAGTTATCAAGAACAAGTGCGGTCCTATATGGATGGGCAAGTCCACTTCAGCGATGACAGATTTTCTAGGCCCATCAAAAGCCTTCACAATGATGCCACTCGGGCGCATAGGTGTTCCCTGATATTTTAACTTCATGAGGGTACTTCTCGGTATAACATTCAACGCGGATTCGTTATCAATTAGCACATTGGATAGCGAGTCATTCTTGCAATTCATAGATATGTGGATGGCTAGGTTGTGATTCCTCCCTTCATCTGGTAACTCATCATCGCAAAAACTCAAGTTGTTACATGACGTACTGTTTCCGATCACGTTGTTGAATTGATCCAATGGCATGTCATTCTCCACAAAAGCTTGGTCTAGTACTCTCATTAGTGATTCTCTATGAGCGGAGGAATTCATCAATAAAGCTAGGATGGATATCTTTGAAGGAGTCTGCAATAGCTAATCCACAATTTTGTAGTCGCTCATTATAATTATTTTCAAGATATCATCCACTTCTTTCTCCAATGTAGCTCCACTAGTCTCTCCTACAACCTTCTTAGGCTCATCGTTCTCAGCAATTTTCTTTCCAGCAACAACATCTTTTCGAATAACCAGTGCAAACACACGACCACTACGGGTCACCCTGCTATTATCAGCTATATTTCCAACATCTGGCATTGGCTGGATGGGAACTTCCATCCCATCTTCCAAGATTGTAGCATTGTATTTGTAAGGCACAACCTTATCCGATTTATAGGGAACAGGACCTGGAAGACTAATTACCAGTGGGGTAACAGTTGGTTTTCTATGGTACTCCATCTCAAGATGAGCGGGTGCACCAAAACAAGATACAATGACGTTTACACCTTCCTCGGCATAATCAGCCCTTAAAAGACCATTTTCAGCCAACAAATCTTCGTCTAAAGAAAAATACTCATCCGCGGAGGCATATTCTTCCTCTGACTCTTCTCCCATCAAACAAACTTCAACCATATCAATCTCGTGATAATCATCTCTCTGACCTGTGATCCTGATAGTCCCATTGTCTAACAGCAATTGAATACCCTCTATCACAATAGAACATCCTCGGGGGTTTTGACAACAAACTATGCAAGATCCATATTGGTGTTCCACCTGACCAGCAGTACGGCAAAAGGTAGCATGCAACTGTACGAGATCTTCATTCAAATACTCCACATTGAAAATTCTGAATTCACCAGGACATCAAGAAACCATATTCACTTCCTATTCATACTCTGCCCTAGGCCTGATTATATGGATTAAACCTGCATCCATCATCTCCTGTAAATCAGCCTTTATCTTCTCGCAACCCTGTATATTTGTACTACAAATAGCACAACCGGCATGGTCATGTGTATAATAACTGAATTCACAGAGGTCTGCGTGCATTTTCACCAAATCTCCTCTAACCAGATTAATGTCAAAAATCCAGAAGTCACCTGGACAACCGGCCACCATATTTATAGCACTTACTCCCCCGTGCTTGGGTAGTGGATTATCTTTCACATTAGGTCTCATGTCCTTGAAAGATAGAATTCCAGACTTCACCAACTTTTTCACTTCACTCTTCAAAGGATAACAATTTTCAATGCTATGCCCTGGTGCTCCCTGATGAAAAGCACACGTCTGGTCCGCTTTGTAATACCAAGGCAGTGGTGATGGTACAACGGGAGGTGGTCGTGTCTGGACCAACTTCTTCTGAATCAATGCTGGTAGTAGCTCTCCATAACTCATGGGAATAGGGTCATAGTTCTCCCTTCTCTGATTATTCCCCTGGTTCCCCTGCTGGGACTATCTCTGATAAGCAACGGTAGTCAGAGAGACATTCATAACAGGAGTAACTGAAGCAACTTGCTGGTGACGCTGATAATTCCTTCTAGGAGCATTCATTATCCTCTCTTGTATGACAGCATTGGTATCCCCCTCTTTCTTTTTTGTAAACCCATAAGCTGGCTTTTTCACACCTCTGAATCCTTCACCCTTTGTCAAACGGCCTTCTCTTACTGCCTCTTCTAGGCGGACGCCCATTCCTACCATATCTGTAAAATCATTCGGGGCACTTGCTACCATTATTTCGTAGTAGAAAGCACTCAGCGTCTTCAGAAAAATTTTAGTCATTTCATTCTCCTCCATAGGGGGAATCACTTGTGCAGCCACTTTGCGCCATCTCTGCGCATACTCTTTGAACGATTCTCTGTCTTCCTGAACCATGGCTCTAAGCTGGTCACGTTCAGGCTCCATGTCCACATTGTACTTGTATTGTTTTATGACTGCTTCTCCCAAATCATTAAAGGTATGGATGTTGGCGCTATCTAAACTCATGTACCATTTCAACGCTGCGCCGGTCAGACTATCCTGGAAAAAGTGAATCAGCAGACGTTGATCATCGGTGTGGGTAGACATTCTCCTTACATACATCACCAAGTGAGCACGAGGGCAAGTGTTGCCCTTGTACTTCTCAAACTCAGGGACCTTGAACTTAGCAGCCACTTTGACATTCGGGACCAAACATAACTCATTCACATTCTTCCCAAATAACTCTTTTCCCCGAAGAGCCTTCATCTCTCTTTGCATTCTATCAAACTTCTCTTGGAAATCATCCATTCTGTCATAAAGACCCAAGTCTTCACTCCGCGGAGGGAAAGGATGACACACATCTTCATTAACAAATGGAACCAGATTCACCGAAGGAGGTGCAGCAGGAATAGTATGCACCACGGGAGGTGCTGGAGTAACAACATTTGGAACCACTGGAGCATCTTGGGGGCCCAAATTGAAACCTTCAGATGAAAAATTCTCCGGAATTCCCCACGGATAACCCTGAGGCATGCGGTTTTGAACAACAGTCGGAGTAGTGGATACATGAACAATAGGAACTTCAGCATTTGCCCTTGTTGGTTGAGGTTGAACACTCGGTGGCTGATTCTGAGCATCCACCAAAGCTTCCACCAGAGTAGTCAAATTGGCCAAGCCTGCCTTTAAAGCAGAAACTTCTTCGCGCAGATCGCGATTCTCCTGTTCTAAGTTGTCCATCTTCTTTTTGAAGTTAGCCCGAGTGTTGTAGTGATGAGTCATCTTGCTGAACGAAGTAAAAAGTTGGGTAAGACACCTGGATATGCATGTTAAATACAAGAAATATGTGCAATATGATGCATGATATGCAATGCACATGATTTATTTTTTACTTTATCATTTAATATTTCAAGGGATTTAACGTTTATAGACATATTGCAAACATCAAAATAATAATGCATTTGAAATACTGAAAACTTTTATTATAATAACTTTGAAATAGGTTACAAGTTTCAATGATCCCAAGTACAAGACGAGAATACAATCTAAAATCCCGAGAAAAGGAACTGATAGAGATTAATCTGTACGCTGGCGCTTCCCTGTGAGTCTAGAAATCTGAGCTCTCAACCTCTGGTTTTCTTCCACATGTCTGATGGAAACCTCCTTCCAATCATCTGAATCGGGAAGTGAACAAACAGCACCTGTTTTAGGCTTAGGGGAAAATAAATCCCCTTGCCTCTCCATAGACTCCACAGCTCGACTCTCAAGGATCTCGATCAAATCATCTTTCTCCTTCAAGTCTGCTCTATAGGAACCCTCTAAAGTCTGGAACTTGTTCTTCCAAGCATCACTTTCTTGTTGCATCCTAACCAAAGCGAGTTGCAGCTCTTATAGATCATCCAATAAGGGAGGAGTGGTCTTTACAAACAGATCAGGCATGGGTGTCTCCCGAGTATACGGCATCTTCAACTGAATGGCTCTCAATCGGACCCACTGAAGATATGGCTCCAAAGAAACAGCACCCCTAGGTCCCAAATCCTTCCTACTCTTCTTATGAATGTGACGCCAAGCCTTTGCAATCTTCTCCCTAGCTTCCCTGTGGTCTTCTCCTTCCTTCAGAAAGAAACTACTCAAATGAATACTATTCAGTTTATCCCTCGTCGAATAACAAAGTTGTCGCTGTGCAAGAACATGGTTATAGTTAATTCCTCCCTTTGTACCAAGACGTACATTAGGAAAACTACCACAACTGTCAATAATCTATATATCCTGATAAGCTCGATGATACCAATCAATATCTGAGTGAGTAAGTGCCGTGATCTTAGGAGCCCAACGAGGTTCCTTCTTGACATCCCAAAAAGCATCAGACTGAGGCATATGAGAGATGAACCATTGGTCCAACAAAGGCGTGCAACAGATAATCATTCCCCCATGATAAGAACTTCGAAGATGAACAGAGTAATAAGCATCACCCAACAGTGTAGGAACTGGGTTTCCAATCATGAAAATCCTGATAGCGTTAATGTCGACAAATTTGTCCACATTAGAGAATAAGAATAATCCGTAAGCAAGTAAAGCAAATATGGCCTCAAAGGCAACCGTACTCTTCATTCTGGAAAAGTAACGAGCTTTCTCCAATAAGAACTGGGCTGGTAATCCTCTAATCCCTCCTTTGGTAGTCATATGGGTTTCCACCTCAGACTTCCCCAGATGAATTAAAGCAGCAATCTCATGTGGTTTTGGCTCACCCTCCAAACCAATAAAAGGAACACGATCGGTAACAGGTAAATCAAATAGATATGAATACTCTTCCAGTGTAGGCATCAGCTGATAATCGGGAAAAGTAAAGCAGTGATACACCGGATCATAGAACTGGACCAAGGTTAAGAGAAAACCCTCCTTCATCTTCAGCCTCATGAGAGGAATAATGGATCCATACTTCTTCCGAAAGTATGCAGGACACTCAATCTCTGGAATTAGACTGACCAACTCATCTGTCTTGGGATCCTTGAAACTGTATTTCCCGGTCTTTCTCTTTCCAGAATCCATGGTTAACAGTGCCTGAGATGTTCACAAATAGTCAACCTTTAAATCCCTTGAAATGTTATTTTCTTCAAAAGATGCTTATGAGTGCGTGGATGCATGATGCAACAATCACACACAAGATCACATATATAGGGTTCATAGGTTCATCGTCACGAGCATGAGGTCGAAGGTACTACCCATAAGGTGTTGGTCTAAAAAGTTATCACCTGCCGAACAAGGTTCCAGAGGTTCCCAGAGTCTACATCCTTCCTTCATATATTACCAACTTCCCGATTAACTCGGTAATTAGTAATATTCTCAAGAAAGACTCGTCCAAGCGTAGTATCGTGTGACAACTATTTCTGGATTACTCCGTCATAGCTTCCGCACTACACCTAAAAGGCCAAGATGGGTTTGGTATTCTACGGTCCTCAGTTTCAGCAGGCTCCCAGGTCGAAAGCAGTACGTCTTCCCGATTACTCGGTAAATGAAACTACAGGCAAAGGGGATTCCACTGAGTGATGGATCTCATTCCTCCTTTTTTGGGATTACTCCCTCAAAGTTAACATGACTATACTGCTCGTCCTATATTAAAGTTTGCCCAAGTCCGGGTATAGGACTTATGAGTAATCACCAAGCACCCTGAAAATTAGGAAAATCCAAACAAACATATATACAAAATATAACACATAAACAACAATAGCACATATACAGATATAAACAAAGATAGGCTTAACCCACTTAGGGATGGACCAGCAAGAGGTCAATCTTTCCCCAGTGAAGTCGCCATTTTTCTGTAGCGGTAGAAATGTTCAAGACTAAGCCATTGGATTGACTAGACTTTATACAAATTAAAATAAAAATCGCCACCGCGCTTTATTGTTTCCAAAGGAATGGGAAAAGAGCGAATAACCCAAAAAGAGGGGGAAAGATTCAAGGTAAGGGGGTTGGTTATGCAAAGGGAAGGTATTAGCACCCTAAATATCTATGGTACTCCGCAGGAGCCTCTTTGAAAAATTTGTATATTTTGGCTATATAAAATGTGTTTCATATAAAATGGATGGTGGAGGTGAGAAAAGAAATATTTTTTATGATTTTTGCACATGCCGCGGTTGCGAACCTTTAGTGCCTACATACCACCTTTCGTGCAATAGGGGATCAGGGTACACGTAGTTCCTCTTTTAAAAATCTTGAAACACAAGTGTGTTAGTTAATTTTAAGAGATAGGACATCATTGTCATTGTCCGTGTGGAAAACATAATTACTACCCACAATCATGAGAAAGGAGAATTTGCATCATCTCAAAGTGGAGGATATGGCCTGGATTTTAAAATCAACAATGCCTCACTAAACACCCAAGTGGAAAATATCTCTCTTCACTACATATTATAGAAGTATAGTTGTTTGCATCACTACAAGGATTGACAAGAGTCTAACCTTTTGAGGAAAAGTTTTAAAGATAAAAACCAAAGTGGCAAAATGGTTTGAAATGAGATTGATTGAATTTTAGTCTTCTCACAGAAAAAGTGTCAAAGTATTCATTAAATTGATTGAAGTTTATTTATGAAAAGATTTTTGAAAATGCATGGGTGTAAGCCCAAGTTTATTATGAAAGTGATTCAAGTTTTTAAAATAAGAAGAGTTTCAAAAGGAGAGAGAAGATTTTTGAAATTAAAGAAGATGGGAGGAGTAGAAGAGGCTATCCTAAAGCATAAGGTAAAAGCTAAGGATAAGGACCATCTAACCAACAAGAAGCCAAAGCTTGATATTAAGCCAAGATAAAATTCCCATTCTTTGGATTGAAACCAAGCAAGCAAAGATACTAGAACTCTTCAAGTGTATTAAGTCTTCACAAAAATTGGGCAGAGTAACGGCTGTATACGGGTGAATTCCAGATTACAAACAGAGGATGTAATCACAAAATCCTGCACACAAAAAAAAAAACAAGCAACCCAATGTCTTGAGGTAAACCTCAAGAGCTCCAGACAAAATAATCAGATAAGATCACAAGGTCTCCAAGATAGGCCAAGGTTTCTAATCCTAAATCCAAGGAAAAGTCTACTGCTCCATCATGCCAAGGATAGTAACCAAATAGTCCAAGTGCCATTAAAAGTTTTTTAGGGTTTATGTTGATTATTAAGTATCTTAGAAAAAGTAAAAAAGAAAAGCTCAAGTGAGTAAAGTAAAAATGACAAGAAAATAAATGCTCAAATGAGCAAAGATGAAAATGGCATGAAATGTAAAAATGCTAAAAGATAAATAATACATAAAGCATAAAATAATAAAAAGCATAAAATGAATCAAGTTAATAATTAGTGGTTAGTTGGATGATCATCTTGAAACTTACATTTGGAACTCATTAGAGGATTGGTAGAACCAAAGCCTCCACACAACAAGTTGCATTTGCTTTTTGTCAAGTATATCATCCATTTGGAATTCTCATAAGTACCATTTAATGATCAACGATGTTTAAGTGATTCGCGTTGACCAAAGGTATTGTAGATCCATTAGAGGATTGGTAGAACCAAAGCCTCCACACAATGAATCTCAAGGTTATTGGATCAAAGGGATCAAATTAACATACTTGGGCTTGCAATCGTAAGTTTGAGCCACGAATGATCATTTATTTGAATCGGGACAAAATTTAGCGCTATGTTAAGCAATCGTAAGTGGACTTATATAGAAGTCTCACCTATTTTGAGTCCGGTCAATAGCAATCTATGCACCATTTGTTTTGAGACATGATATAGAGATCATGCTCCAACAACATTTAGTGCAAGAAGAAGGGGATGAGATGAAGGGGAATTAGGGTAAAAAAAGAGAACCACATTTGAATTAATATTTAATCAAACTATTATTAAAATCATTCATCCATTTTTTATGGAGTTAGACTCTACGCCATGGATCCAATGATGTTAATAAAGCCATGGCCAAAAAAAATCGACCCAAGACAGCCAGAAAATATTCACAAAATGATATAATATTTAATATATGTATTAAAGGATGAAAAAATATTAAAATAAACTAAAAAATAATGTGGAAAATATCAATAATATTCAAATTAATCAAGAAATGAAAAATA
Source organism: Vicia faba (assembly GCA_948472305.1). Taxonomy (NCBI): domain Eukaryota; kingdom Viridiplantae; phylum Streptophyta; class Magnoliopsida; order Fabales; family Fabaceae; genus Vicia; species Vicia faba. The sequence goes on along the minus strand of OX451741.1, from coordinate 1,479,995,422 downwards.
AAACCATAGAAAAATCTGAAATGGGTCCAAATATTTTTATAAAAATTTTGGGGATTTTTAAAAGTCAGAAACTATTTTTAAAAATTAAAATAAATGGGTGAAATAAACAAAAGTGGTAAAAAATAGTAAAATCAGAAACAAAAATAAAATAAGGTCACCGATATTTGTCACAATACCATTGCATCATTCCATAATTTTTTCAGAATTTAAAAATGTGTAAAAGTATTTTTAAACATTTTAAACAAATCAAATGAGTGTAAAATTCATAAAAAATACCAAAACACAAAAATAAATTGTGAAAAAATAAAAATCAGAAAGAGAATAATCAAAAATATTTTTCATAATTTTTTGAGATTTTTTGGACTAAAAATGAATTTTCTATAATTTTTTTAAATTTAAAACAATTAAAATAAGAAAAATCAGAAAAAGAAAATAAAAGAAATAGATGTGGACCATTGGATGAGGGTCAAAACGCGTTAGTAATCAAATTCAAAGGATCTGGCGCGCTGTGCATATCATGGTCTTTACTGAATAATATACAGAATCATTTAATAAATCAGAATTTGAAAATAACAAATGTCACGCTTTCATTGGTTAGAAGATGACACGTTGGTCATCTTCAACCTCCAGCCCTCAGAATTGCAGGTCTCTCCAACTGTAAAATTAGAAGCTCAAACCTATGTCATTCTCTTCGTCTCTTCAAGACGAAGACAACCAATCCTTCGCGATAAATTTATATAAACTGTAACTCAAGCAATTTGGAAAGAAAGTTTTGAAAGGGGATTTGAAAATTCATGGTCAAAACTTGTTTCCAGATGAAAGTTACTGTTGCGACTAGAACAAGGGCAATGAGAGCAACACAATGATACCAAAGTTTTGAAGAATTGATGGAGGAATCTACCTATTGAAGTTGATTTGCAGAGCTCTGAAACTGGACTTCTATGGAGCAATATAGGGCACGATTCTTGAATGTAAATGTATGGTTAGGTTCAGGGAAGATCAAGGAAGGTGAATTGATGGAGAAAATGGATTGAAAAAGGCTTGAGAATAGGATTCGAAGTAGCTGAATTATGAGTTGTGAAGCAAGTTTGGTAGGGTGATTCTGGCTATCTAAGCTTGGGAAATTGAATGGGGGATGACCCTCTATTTATAGAGAACCAAATGGAATTCTCAAGCGTGTGGAATGATGCAAATTGGAGGGAAATCGTGTGAACCTTATACAAGAGCAAAGTGTGATCTAATTTGCATCAAAACTCATCAAATCCTTGTGTTTCAAGGCTCTAATCTACTTTGGCAACTTGGTTAAACATGTTTAGATCAAAAACGCGTGCTAATTTGATGTTTAAAGGCCAAAACATGGATTTCAAATTCTGACTCATGGTGAAACTTCAGTTCCAAGTTACCAAGTTCAATCCAATGGCATTTCCACCTCAAGGGGTCTTAGGGCAAAATTCTTGAAGCTTTGGAAAGATGATGCTACAAGCTTTGTAATGGAAAAAGAATGGAATCAAATGAATGCTTGAGCTGAAAGTTACATGGAGTCAAAGTTGAGAAAAAAGAGTTGACTTTCCATACTTAGAAATATTTCAAATTCTTCTTTAAAAATGACCTATAATCTCTTGCTTCCAAACATGGCCTTGCACTTAGAATTTGCTCTTGATCAAAAAATATGGAATGAAGTAGACCTCAGGAATGACATTTTGCAATTTGAACCACTCAAAATCTCCAAAAATTGAGCAAGTTATGACTTGTTAAAGTTGGCTAAAAATCAAGAAATGACCTATAATGGTTTGCATTCTTAAGGAAACTTCCATCCATTTTTCACTTTGCACATAAAATAAGGCATGAAGTACACATCCTTAGGATCATCATGAAAAAAGAATGGTCCCAAGGTGATAAAAATTGACCAAGTCATGATCATTTGAAGTCACATATGGAAAATTTGGGATTCATCTGGGTGACTTGTAATCTTTCTTCTTCACCAAGTTCCTTACACATGAAAACTCCTTGGGACTTTTGAAGTGATTTGTTGGTAACTCTTTGAATAGAAGAATGCTTTTAGAATCACTCAAAATTATCAAAATATGAGCAAGATATACCCCTCTGAAGTCCAAAACCCTAGCCTCTAGATCAAGAGAAAGCTTGGTGGAACTTTGCCAATTTTGAACAAACTTTTTGTGCCAATGCTCTTCCTTTGTGAATAGAATTTGTTGAGGATGGGGATGAGGACTCATGGCCACCAAAACTACTTCCATACCATCTTCAAAACAACTTCATTGGTGAGGTTTGAATCTCTCAAGCTTTGACTAGGGCATGGAAATAAACTCATGAACCCATGATGCAACTTGCTAGACCTCCTTGCTTTTACCTACATTATTAGCAAGTAAGACAAACCAATATTGTATTTGTTAATTTAGAGCAAAATATCCATGTTCACCAAAGAAAATAAGTCAAGGTGCTTGGTAATTCCTCAGAAGAGCAAGGCTAAAGATAAGGAGAAGAACCAAAAAGCCCTAATGTGATCTTGTGGTGTTTAAAACAAAATGGTATGATGAAGGGATCTTAGGGGCAAAAGTTGGGGTACAACACCTATTCCTTAATAGTAGGATAGCACTGTCTAAAGTAAAACGAACAGACTTTTTTCGAGTAGGTAGATTAGTTCCTAGGTACTTGCTCAAACAAATAAAATTTTGCATACAAACACTTTTCAAAATAGTTTTCAAAACAACTTCATCACACTCTTGAGGATTGATACAAGGGTTACCACGAAGTTAAACTTTTCAAAATAATCACACACAAGCAATTTAAAAAAAAAGAGAAAAGTACCTAAGAGCCCATGGAAAACCACGGATAGAAAGGGTGCTAACACCTCCCCTTTCTATAATCTACCCCCCATACTCAGAAACCTCTCGAAAAAAGGTTTTTTCTGTTCTTTTTCCTTTTCCTTTGTTGGATGAAATAAAAGTCGGTGGCGACTCTTGCTTACCGCGACATTTGCGAACAAAAAATGCAAACCAGTATTAACAGTTGGTTCTGCAACCGTATCACAGCCCTGATCAGCATTCACCAAGGGCTTTAGAAGTTAAGGTATGTTCAAGTCTCCGTGGACCCCCACAGAGCCAATTCCATGAGATTATCTCCATAAATTAATCTTCACAAAGTCATACGTTCCCCACAATTTCCCCGGCAGATCGCTCTGGAGGATAAAATAGTATGATCTTCTTCCTGGCAATATCACCAACCTACGAAGTTTCAATCAGTAAAGTTCATGGAGTTTCTCTTCCCCAACTAAGCTTGTTCCTCCAAGGTTGTAAAACCCCCTTCAGACTTTTGTTCTCCAGCAGAGTTCATTTCCTTAACAAGGGTGTTTCCTCAGCAAGAGTACTTCCTCATTAATATGGTTTATTTCCCCAAACAATTTATCATCTTCTAGATACAGTGCAGATATAATCAAGACATAGATTAATTTCGGCACTCATTCCAGATTTCTCTTCTAGATGCAGTACAGATACAATCAAAACACGGATTTATTCTAACATTCATTCCAGATTTCTCTTCCAGATACAGTTCGGATACGATTTAGATATGGATGTCATTCTGATACTAATTTAGTACTGTGATACAGTGGCAGAAACGACTGTTATACTGGTTTTGCATTTTTATTCGCAAAATGTTGCGGTAAGCAAGAGTCGCCACCGACTTTTTTTTTATCCAACAAAGGAAAGGGTGAAAAGAACAGTAAAAGACCTTTTCGAGAGTTTTCTGAGTAAGGGGGGTAGATTATGGAAACGGAAGGTGTTAGCACCCTTTCCATTTGTAGCTTTCTACGGGCTCTTAGATTCTTAGCTCATTTTAAAAGTACCTTGTGCTTTGTGTGTTTTGAAAAAAATGTTTTGAAAATGCCTTAGCGCGGCAATTTGCTTCGTGATAACTCTTGTATCAGTCCTCAAGAGTGTTGACAAAGCAAATGTTTTTTAAAGTTGTTTTTAAAATGTGTAAGTGTAAAAAGTTCGTTTTGAGCATAACATCTAAGAACTATCTACTTATACTCGAAAAGGGTTGTTCTTTTCCTCCTATCCTTTAGATAGTGCTATCCTACTATTAGTGAGTAGGTAGCCCTATCATTGGATGTTGAGGGACAATCGAAGGGACGTACAGTCATAAAGGCAACATGTGGAGACACTTTACCAGTTTTGTTTAGGGACTAGATCATTTATCGAGAGGCAACTGTAGGGTCATTGAAGGACTTATGATCTTTTATTTTACGGGTCTTTGCTAAAGCGTCCTTATTTTCGAGGGACATGACTGTTTTTTTTTGAAAAGGCAGCCGAAGTGGGATACCCTAGAGGTACGCGTGTGTAAATGATTAAATTCAGCTTATTTATCTTTGTTATTAAGTTTGCTAACGTTTGATTTCAGTCTTTCCATACAAGCTTATTAGTCATACATCTAACAGTTAATATATATATATATATATATATATATATATATATATATATATATGTGTGTGTGTGTGTGTGTGTATGTGTGTGTGTGTGTGTGTGTGTGTGTGTGTGTGTGTGTGTGTGTGTGTGTGTGTGTGTGTGTGTGTGTGTGTGTGTGTGTGTGTGTGTGTGTGTGTGTGTGTGTGTGTGTGTGTGTGTGTGTGTGTGTGTGTGTGTGTGTGTGTGTGTGTACAGGAATTAAAAAGGTGTGGAAATGTAAACCCTACGCTATTACATGGCTTCGGGAGGGGGAATTTATATGTCCAAATGGGGAAAAGAAAATAAAGAAAATGGTAGAGTCCTAGTTAATTATCTATTACATCTCCATCAGCAGGTACAATAATATAAAAAAGTGACGAAGCAATAAACGTGCGTGAAATTGAAAATAATTTCCAAAAATCCTAAGAAATAAAAATCTCTTTGTTTTTTTTATAAAAGAAAGTAAAGTCTAATCTTACTTAATTTTAATTTAAAGAAAAAGTTAAACTAATTAACTAATTCATTTGATTAATTTAATTAGAAAAATATTAACCTAATGTTTTTTTTTATTTATTTATTTTAAAGTTAATAAAGAATAAAGCAAAATTAAAGACACGAAGGGTCCTCTTCGATTCAGGGAAGAATGATAGTTTTTTTCGATCCAGGGGGAAAATGTCTTCTTCGATCTAGGGGAGGAAGTTATTCCTTTCGATCTGGGGGAGGAATTTTCACTCTAGACCTACAAGATAAATATTAGCAAAAAATATGACCTGGGAGTCGAACCCAGGTCGATCGATCCTGCGTACATTGGTTTATTTAGGCCACATCTGTAGTATGGGCGTTAGAAACGAAAGAAAACAAAAGTGGACCTGGCTTCGAATCCAGGCCCTTAGCTTTGAAAACAAATTGAATAGAGCCACATGATGTCCTGGGCATGAATCAAACGCTGAACAAACACTAATACATTATGAAATTATAAACATGAATTTGAAAGTTTACCAACAATGGGAGGCTTCGATTTGGCACTTTGGGGTGTGACTTGGATAATGCTTGGGAACGCTTCCTGCAGACTTCAGGTAGTGAATGGAGCTTTACTGGAAATTCCTTCGATTGGGACCACTTATGAGAATTTTGATAGCTTTGGGGTGGTTTATGGGGCAACGTAAGCGTTCAGTATGTATATTGGGTGTAGTTTCTGGGCTTATGTCTCGAATGCGTGTGTGTATCTTCCTCCTTCTTTTTTTCATGTTTGCAATGTGTCCTAGGCCTTGTATTTATAGGACATAGGGGTGTATGAAAATGGTAAGAGACAGCCATTAACCCAACTTTGAATGCCATGAGACCAAAATCAGACACATTAAGAGACTTCCATTTTTGAAATATTCATGCCTCTTTGGAATCTTGAATGAACCTGGAAACATTTGACTTTAAAATGCCTTCAGGTCATGCCCTTTGTTTGGCCTTAAGTTTCCTCCTTCGAATGGCTTTGATTTCATCCTTATATCTCCTCCGATTGAGTCTATCTACCTCAATTCGAATTGCTCAGATCTTGATCTGAATTGCACAAGGCCTCGACATCCTGGCTTCTTCGATCAACCCCTAAGTTCGCTCTCTTCGATTGCTATGACACTACTCAACTAGCCTAATCAAAAGACTTAATTCTAGCCAGTCGAAGCTTCCTTTGGCAGGAACGTACTTGTAAAGGGGGCTTGGGCTTGGCAACATGCAGGATTTTGGCCAGTAAGCATCTTGGACCAAGACTCGCCACAAAGCCAACTTGTTTCCAATAATAATATGTCCTTTGAATGAACCAATGAATGCTTCTTCGAAGGGACCACATGAATGCACCTTCGAAAGGACTATCATGTGTGTCAAAGTGTGAGAAACTGTGCATCCATTGCCCAGTCGAAGCTGGCATAAAGGCAGCCAATGCCTTATGGACGCTAGCATGAGGGTGGCTAAAGCAACCATAAAATGGGGCATTCCCTAGTGAATCGAATCAGGCATGAAGGAGGTATTTTCCTTGTGGGTCGAAGGAAGCTTTTTGCCTATTAGATTGAAGGAAAATCTGAAGAAGTCTTGGCCTTGTGTGCTGAAGGAAAACTGAAGAGGGGGCATTTCCCTTGTGAATTGAAGGCATGTCTGAGACAACCCTTTGTCTTGTGAATTGAAGACCAGTGAAAAGGGCATTTTGCCTTGTAGATCAAAGGCAAGCTGATGGGTCTTTGTTAGAACATAGTTTGATTCTACAACCCTTAGTTAGAGTTTTGATGATAACAAATACAAAGAACAAATATGCACCTAAAAATTATGTTATTTTGTATACAGAAGTTCTGACTAAAGCAGCATCAGAAGATAAGCTATAGAAGCTACACGTTGAAGCAATCAGAATTTGCGCTGAAGATTGATGACCAGAACCTGCGCTTAAGGAAAGTAAACTCTGATTCTGAACAAGAGCATAATAAACTAAGTCATCAATGTGCTGAAGCATCAGCAGCAAGCAAGGATGAAAATATTCTAAAGCGTTATTATTCATTCAAGACCGCATCAATTACAACGGCTTCTTTCAGACAGGATCTTCTCCAAATGGAAACTGAGTTAATGAAATTTATCATGCTTAAATGGTCAACGGGAATCTATTGCATATATAAACAAACTCAGTGATCAAATCGGTAACGATTTTGCAATACTATTCACGTGAATTCAAAAAGCTGCAAGCATACTCATCATATTTACACGCTCTCATTTTGTGTAAATTATCACAGTTGTGATAACAGTTTTTGTAAAGAAAAACAACAACACACAGTACTCTTGTTTATTTGATTAAAACAGTGTTCCTTGAGATTAACCGGATTGTGGTTGTACTCAAGAAGACTTTAACAGCTGTTAAAGTAGTGATTGTAATCCTTTTGAGATTAGTGGATTAAGACCTCGTTGGAGAGAGGCGAAATCACCTTGACGGGTGGACTGGAGTAGTTTGAGATCAAACGAACAAGGATAAAAATACTGTGTCATTGTGCTTTTGATTTCAAGTTTTTAATTCACCCCCCCCCCCCCTCTTGTATTTTTCACTTCTTCAATTGGTAACAGAGCGCCTGGTTCTGAGCTTAAACACTTAACCGTGTCAGTACAAGATCCAAGCTGCAGAAAAACATTATGGCGGGACCAAGCCAAAACATCAGCAATGACTACCATGAAGACAAGGACAGATTCAGTGGCAAACCTCCAGTCTTTGATAGAGAAAACTTTGACTACTGGAAAGATAGAATTGAGAGTTTCTTTCTGGCCCATGATGTTGATCTGTGGGACATGGTATCTGATGGATACACACATCCAGTGGATGGAAGAGGTCAGAAGATAGACAGAAAAATGATGTCTGACCAGCAGAAACGTGACTTCAGAAATCACCATAAGGCCAGAACAATACTTCTCAGCGCTATCTCATACTCAGAATATGAGAAAATATCAAACAGAGAGACCGCCAAGAACATGTTTGACTCTCTGAGAATGACGCATGAAGGCAACATTCAAGTCAAAGAAACCAAGGCCCTTGCGCTCACTCAGAAGTATGAGGCATTCAAGATGGAAGATAGTGAATCCATAGAAGCTATGTTTTCAAGATTCCAAATCCTTGTTGCTGGACTAAAGGTTCTTGACAAAGGGTATTCTATTGCTAATCACGTTAAGAAGATCATCATAAGCTTACCCAAGCAATGGAGGCCAATGGTCACAACACTCAAGCTAGCCAAAGATCTCAACAAAATATCTCTGGAGGAACTTGTCAGCTCCCTCAGAAGTCACGAGATAGAGCTAGAAGAAGATGAGCCTCAAAAGCAAGGTAAGCCACTAGCTTTAAAATCTAACAGGAAATTTGACTCTAAGGTTTTGCAGGCTGTGGAAGAAACTTCTGATGGATCCTCATCAGAAGAATATGAATTGTCTCTCCTCTCCAGAAGGGTGAACCAACTGTGTAAGCAGAGACAAAGGAAATTTAGAAATCCTAGAAGATCAGATAATCAGAATGAATCCTCCTCCAGATACAAAAAGTCTGAGTCTTCCTCTAGATACAGAAGATCTGGAGGTTCTTCAGGATACAGAAAGCCAAATAACAAGGACATCATCTGCTATGAGTGTAACGAGCAAGGGCACTACAAAAGTGACTGCCCAGGGCTTCAGAAGGAGAAGCCGAAAAAGAAGTTCTTCAAGGAAAAGAAGAAAAGCCTCATGGCAACATGGGATGATTCGAACACCTCTGAAGCTGACTCAGAGTCAGATGATGAAAGAGAAAACATAGCTCTCATGGAAAACGTGTCAGAATAAAGTGAAGCTTATGGTTCAGACTTAGAATCAGACACTGAAGAGGTATTTCCTGACTTTACCATTAATTTTACTAAGGCTGAACTTGCAGAAAGTCTAAATGAAATTCTGGAAAGGTATCAGCAAATCAGAGTCAAATTCAAGAACCTGAAAAGGGATCTTTCCTCTGACTCTGAAAAGTCTGAGAGTCTCAGATTAGAGAATTCTAAGTTAAAAGAAAAAATTTCAAAATTAGAAAATGATTTGCAAAATTCTCAGAAGGAAACAATCGTAGAGACTCTCAGTAATGCTGATGAGATCATCAAAGAGTATGATCACAGCTTTCAGAAGTTTCTAGCTAAAAACATAGATAGAAGCAAGATGGCTTCAATGATCTATGGAGTTAGCAGAAATGGAAAAAAAGGGATAGGATATCAAGGTAAGGTATCCTCACCTAAACAGGCCATGGGCACACACATGACATAAAATATACAAGTAGTGATTATTCTGTCAAACCAAAATTCAATTAGAATTTTGGTAAATCTAACAAACCAGGACCCAAGAAGATATGGGTACCTAAGGATAAAATTATTTATGTAGCAGACATCTTTAGCGGCAAGGCTAAAACACCAGTCATGGTACCTGGACTCTGGCTGCTCTCGACACATGATTGGAAGAAGGCATATGTTCCAAAGCCTGGAACTTAAGCCTGGAGGCTACGTGGGCTTTGGAGGCAACCAAAGAGGAAAGATCATTGGCTCTGGAACAGTAGGTAATGGAAATCTTCCCTCTATAAATAATGTGTTATTAGTTGATGGATTAATGCATAACCTGTTATCCATAAGTCAATTAAGTGATAACGGTTATGATATAATCTTTAATCAAAATTCATGCAAAGTTGTTTGTCAGAAAGATGGGACTATCCTATTTAATGGAAAGAGGAAAAACAACATTTATAAAATAAAACTTTCTGAACTAAAGAGTCAGAATGTAAAATTCCTACTTTATGTTAACAACGAGCAATGGGTCTGGCACAGAAGATTGGGGCATGTTAGTATGAGAAGAATATCTCAGATTAACAAACTCAATCTGGTCAGAGGACTTCCAAACTTGAAGTTTAGATCAGATGCTCTATGTGAAGCATGTCAGAAAGGCAAATTTGCAAAACCTGCTTTCAAATCCAAAAATGTTGTTTCCACCTCTAAGCCATTAGAACTTTTGCACTTTGACTTATTTGGACAAGTAAAAACCGCGTTTGTTAGTGGCAAGAAGTATGGGTTAGTAATCGTAGATGACTATAGCAGATGGACATGGGTAAAGTTCTTAAGACACAAGGATGAGTCACGCTCTATGTTCGTTACCTTCTGCAACCAAGTTCAGAATGAAAAGGATCTTAGAATTGTCAAAGTCAGAAGTGATCATGGTGGGGAATTTGAAAATAAAAATTTTGAATTATTTTTTAATGAAAAAGGCATCTTGCATGACTTCTCTTGTCCAAGAACTCCCCAACAAAATAGAGTTGTAGAACGAAAGAACAGAACATTGCAAGAAATGGCCAGAACCATGATCAATGAGACTAACATTGCTAAGATCTTCTGGGCAGAGGCAATCAACATAGCGTGTTACATTCAGAATATAATCTCCATAAGACCTATTCTGGAAAAGAATCCATATGAATTGTGGAAGAACAGAAAGCCCAACATTTCTTATTTTCATCCATTTGGATGCACTTGATTTATTCTGAATACAAAAAATTATTTAAAAAATATGACTCTAAAGCACAAAAGTGTATTATGTTAGGATACTCTGAACGCTCAAGAGGGTACAAAGTATACAATACAGAAACACAGATTGTTGTAGAGTCAATCAGTGTTAGGTTTGATGATAAGCTTGACTCTCAAAAGTCAAAGCAGAATGAATTCCTTGCAGGTATGGAAGTTGAACTCATAGGTACTGAAGACAACTCGTCATAAGTTCTCAACAGAGACACTCCCACTACATCAGAAAGAGTCACTGCAAGCAATCCATCAACTTCAGTTGATCAACTTCAGAAAAGGCTATCCAGAAGCAGCATAGCTCACCCAGAAGACAAAATACTGAGAAAGAAGGATGATCCAATCAGAACAAGATCAATATTCAGAAACTCTGAAGAATCCCTCATGGGACTGGTCTCTCTGATTGAACCAACAACAATTGATGAAGCGCTTCTGGACAATGACTGGATTCTGGAAATGCAGGAGGAATTGAATTAATTCACCAGAAATGACGTATGGGATCTGGTTTCCAAACCAAAAGGATTCAACGTCATTGGAACAAAGTGGGTGTTCATAAACAAACTGAACGAGCAAGGAGAAGTCATCAGAAACAAAGCACGACTGGTAGCACAAGGTTATAGTCAGCAAGAGGGGATAGACTATACAGAAACCTTTGCTTCAGTCGCCACGTTAGAATCTATCAGACTTTGAATATCATTTGCTATAAACAATGGCATCACTCTATATCAGATGGATGTCAAAAGTGCATTCTTAAATGGCTATATAGAAGAAGAGGTATATCTGCACCAACCCCCTGGGTTTGAGAATTCCAAACACCCAGAATATGTTTTCAAACTAAAGAAGTCACTCTATGGTCTGAAACAAGCTCCCAGAGCTTGGTATGAAAGACTAAGTAACTTCCTGTTAGAAAAGGAATTCACCAGAGGGAAAGTGGACACAACCTTATTCTGTAAGACAGTTAAGAATGACATTTTAGTATGTCAAATTTATGTTGATGACATCATCTTTGGATCTACTAAACCCTCTATGGGAAGAGAGTTTGCTAAATGCATGCAGGCAGAGTTTGAGATGAGCTTGATGGGGGAACTCAAATTCTTTATGGGCATTCAGATAAACCAAACTCCATAAGGAACTTACATTCATCAGAGCAAATATGTCATAGAACTTCTGAAGAAATTTGATCTCTCAGAATGTAAGCCCTCAAAGATTCTAATGCACCCCACGTGCATTCTGGAAAAGGAAGAGGTAAGTAAAAAGGTAGAACAGAAGGTCTACAGAGGTATGATTGGTTCTCTCCTCTATCTGACAGCTTCAAGGCCTGACATTTTATTTAGTGTTTTCTTATGTGCTAGATTCCAATCAGATCCTAGAGAATCTCACTTAACAACAGTTAAGCGAATTTTCAAGTATCTGAAAGGTACTACTAATATGGGTTTGTTTTATAGAAAATCAAATGATTACAGGTTAGTAGGATATTGTGATGCTAACTTCGCTGGAAACAGAGTAGAGTGTAAAAGCACTTCTGGAAGCTGCCAGTTTCTGGGAGAAAATCTGATCTCATGGACTAGCAAGAGAGAGTCCACAATAGCACTATCAACAGCAGAAGTTGAATACATAGCAGCTGCTGGATGTAGCACGCAAATTCTCTGGATGAAAATTCAACTTGAAGACTTCAACATATTTGAGAGTAACATTCCTATCCTCTGTGACAATACTTCTTCTATTTGTCTCAGTAAGAATCCAATTTTGCATTCTAGGGCTAAGCATATAGAAATAAAACACCATTTTATTAGGGACTATATTCAGAAATGGATTCTTAGCTTAAAATTTATTGACACAAACCATCAATGGGCTGATGTCTTCACAAAACCTCTTTCTGAAGATAGGTTTAACTTTATTCTGAAACGTCTCAGCATGAAGCTATGCCCAGAATAAAATGTTTTATTTATATCTTAACCCTCAGAACTTTATTATTTTATTATTTTCTGTGAACAATTGATCAACCTGTCTTCAGAGTTTAGAAGTACAGATTGCATCAGAATATATCCATGAAGATCTGAACGTTTCATTTCAAGGATAGAGGCGTGCAGTTCACATCATCAAACCGTTGTCATCCTTTCATCAGCTACCTTCTGAAGCTGAACACGCGTTTAATTTTTGAAGGGCTCAAGGCGCTGATTGGATGCATTGAGACACTTGTCAAGGGTAACCGTTCATTATCTTTCTAAATCCCCTAATTTCAGGTGTCATTAATGCATATAATCATGACTAGTTTTTCTTTTTCTTACTGCTTACGTTTTCAAGAAACCTATTTAAACTCAAAATTAATTTTTACATTCATTCACTTTTACTCTCTCAATATTTTCTCTCGTTTCAAGTTCTTGCTTTCAAAAACCCTCTTCATCTTCTTCAAAATCCCGTGTGAACAATGGCTTCATCAAGTCTCTCAAATGTCAGTTCTCATGAATCTGCTTCAATGGAACAGTATGAAGAACCCCATAGAATGCTCCCTGCACCTATTGATAATCTGGAAGTTCTCTCTGAACTGATTATTGATTTTGAAAGCTTGCAAGAAAATGGCTTCAATCTGTATGAAGACGTTATTGCTCAAGGATTGAACAGGTACTTTGACCGTCTTTTGGGGCCAACCTTTCCCATTCTTTTCAAGGAATTTTGGATACATGCTTCTTCTTCAAATCATCAGGTTACTTCTTATGTCATGGGGAAGAAAATTGTTATTACAGAAGATCTTATTGCAAAGCTTCTTGGATACAACGGTGGTGGTGTCAGATGCATTGACATGGCTGAAAGATGCTCTAACCTAAGATCAATTACAAAGGAAATTTTTACTCATGGACTACCCTCTAGTAAAATCAGAGATTTAAAGGATCACCATAGAATTTGGGCCAGGATCATTCTAGGGTGTATCAACCACAGGAAGCCCACAAGCTCTCCTGATTATATCAACATTGATCAGCAATTTCTGATCTATTTCATTGCTAAGAGGACAAAGGTAAATCTTCCACACTTGCTATTTAACCATCTCAGAACAAGTGTGAAGGAAACAAGAGAAGACGAAAGGACCAAGAGGGATTGGATTCCCTTAGGAAGGCTGATATCAGATATTCTAACAGAGAATAGGCTGATAGAACATCTGACGGAGGCTCAGGAAATTAGCACATTGGAAGCAACCGCTGGGAAGCCTCTGAATGCTAAAAATCTGAAGAAAATGAAGATCATTGAGAATATCAAGAAGGAACCAACCGTTACCCCTCATGAGACCATTACTTCAAGAATGATACCTCTGAGGGATTTTCCTTTATTTTCTGAGATAGACTCCAAACCAGAAATAATAGTCAGATACCTTGAAGCGTGCAAGGCTGATGGAAATGCCCCAGAAATCAACATTCAGGATTTGCACAAGGCTGCTCCAGAGGTTGTTCTGAAGAAATCAAAGAAGAGGAAAGCAGCAGGAGAAGACCCTCTCAGAGGACACCAAAAGCTGCCAAAAAGAAAGGTAATCCTTCCTCTGTTTGTTATAGAATCAATAAATGTATCAACATCTGAAGCCATGCCTTATCAACCAGAAAATTCATCACCCCAAACCTTTGAAGACTTTGACATAGGGTTTGATCCATCTGAAACTCTAGGTCATTTTCTGAATGAACCTCACTCCACCTCTCAAAATCCAAATCCTGAACATGACCAACCAGAACTTGCCATACTTCTGTCTGATATTGATTTATTTGATAAAGATTTTTCCTCTCCCTTACCATAAAATCCAAATTATCAACTCCCAGAAAATCCAAACTCTCAACAACCACCAGAAATTCCTCAACCAGAACTTCCACATTCACAATCACCTCAACAACCACAATCTCCACAATCAGAAATTCCTCAACCAGAAATACCACAATTAGAAGATCTGAACTCCAACTCACCACAACCAGAAACTCAACCATCTGAAATTCCATCCTCTGATATTCCTGAATCAGAAACCCAACACACCTCTACAAACCAATCTGAAGACTCTCATTCAGACTCTGATACCATAATCCCAATACCTGGAATTATAGAACCTCTTGCGGTTCGCATGCCTCTCACCATTCACGACATTCCAGAAATTCCTTCATCCCTTGAATCCACACCACCAAACTCCCCTACCAGTCCAATTATCATTCCTGACTCTCCTACTCCTTCACCCACTAACATTCCAGCTGACAACTTAAGACTTGTCATTGATCCAATTGTGCTGAAAAGACTAGCTTCCATCTCACACAAAACTGTCATTCCCAAACCTAAACCAACTGAAACCACATCAGATGTTGGTACAAGTTTGTTGATTTTTGAAACAGTAATACAGGAATGGATAAATTCTTTGAAGCATGCAAGTCAGGAGATGTCTAATCCTGCTGCTTCTGATTATATGTGGGCAAGATTCAGAAATTGGCTTAACGCTAAAACGTTGAAACTGAAGGAATTGTGTTTTGAAAAGGATCAGCAGAACTTCAGTGATAAGCTGAAGGCTTTTCAAGTCCAAGTTCTAAGAATACTGTTCAAGAAAGAATCCTCTCGCTGGATAATGCTCCTTAGAAAGAGCATCATCCTTCAAATGAAGCTGAACCAGAATCAGAAAGTCTCTCTCTGACTACTGCTCCAGAAAATATGATTACAGCAGAAGAAATGGTTCACTCAGAAGAAGCTGCAGAATCCTCTGATCAACATCCAACTCCTGAAGAAACACCAGCTTCCTCCTTAGTCATGTAAACTCTGGAGGAGTTGAAGAAAGAAAATGCTTTAATACATGCAAGGCTGGATAAGCAGGAGGATACGAACACAATGATTAAAAGTATTATGAGTAAACAAGAGACGCCACAAAGGAAATCAGAGGCATTTTGGGCAAGCAAGAAGAGTCAAATACTCAGATCAAGAGCTTGCTGGAAGCGTTGTTCACACGTCTTCCCCCTCCTTCTTAGATTTTCTTTTAAAATTGTTTATCTGAAACTTTTATGTTTACCTCTTTGTTCTTGGAACTTGTCATTTCATTATGTTTTAAATATAATTCATCTCTTTTGGCTCTGATTATATTGTCTTTTTGATACATGACAAAAAGGGGGAGAAAGTAAGATATTTTCAATAATGGTTTACCAAGACAGAAGTCTCAAACATTTTGAATTACTTAACCTCTACCTTCTAAAAAGTTTAAACAGGTACAAATTCTGATAGGAGATGCAGCTAAACTCTAATGAGAAGGAACTTAAGGGAAGTAATCAACTCAGGGGGAGTTTCTCTTAAACCTTTTGTTCTTTTTTTTCATTGAAAATTCTAGTTTTTGTCATCATCAAAAAGGGGGAGATTGTTAGAACATAGTTTGATTCTACAACCCTTAGTTAGAGTTTTGATGATAACAAATACAAAGAACAAATATGCACCTAAAAATTATGTTATTTTGTATACAGAAGTTCTGACTAAAGCAGCATCAGAAGATAAGCTATAGAAGCTACACGTTGAAGCAATCAGAATTTGCGCTAAAGATTGATGACCAGAACCTGCGCTTAAGTAAAGTAAACTCTGATTCTGAACAAGAGCATAATAAACTAAGTCATCAATGTGCTGAAGGATCAGCAGCAAGCAAGGATGAAAAGATTCTGAAGCGTTATTATTCATTCAAGACTGCATCAATTACAATGGCTTATTTCAGACAGGATCTTCTCCAAATGGAAACTGAGTTAATGACATTTATCATGCTTAAATGGTCAACGGGAATCTACTTCCTATATAAACAAACTCAGTGATCAAATCGGTAACGATTTTGCAGTATTATTCACGCGAATTCAAAAAGCTGCAAGCATAATCATATTTCCACGCTCTCATTTTGTGTAAATTATCACACTTGTGATAACAGTTTTTGTAAAGAAAAACAACAACACACAGTACTCTTGTTTATTTGATTAAAACAGTGTTCCTTGAGATTAACAGGATTGTGGTTGTACTCAAGAAGACTTTAACAGTTGTTAAAGTAGTGATTGTAATCCTTTTAAGATTAGTGGATTAAGACCTCGTTGGAAAGAGGCGAAATCACCTTGACGGGTGGACTAGAGTAGTTTGATATCAAACGAACCAGGATAAAAATATTGTGTCATTGTGCTTTTGATTTCAAGTTTCCAATTCAACCCCCCCCCCCCTTCTTGTGTTTTTCACTTCTTCAGTCTTTGCCTTGTGAAACCAAGGCAAGCATGAGGAAGGTTTTGTGAATTAAGCTTGATCGAGAGAGACTGAATGCCCAATCGGAGCTTGTATGCAGGAGTTCACTGCTGGTGAATCGAAGCAAACTTGTAGGGGATTCTTGTTTTGTGCGCTGAAGGCACACACAAAGGGAGTATTTTCCTAGTGCGCTGAAGGCACGCACAGAGGGAACTGCTGGAATGATACTTGTGGACCAAAGCTTGCTCGAAGGGTGCCAAATACCAAATTGAAGCTCACTAATCAAAGCATGATCGAAGAGTGTCAAACGCCCAATCGAAGTACCTTGTTCATAAGCCAAATCGAAAGACAACTTGATTATCTTCAAAAATTTATATTTTTCTCTAAGCAAGTGTTTGTAACCACCTATGCAAGATACAATCTTGGAAAACATGAGAGGGAAAATTTTTGGGTACAACAGCTGCCCCTATTCAATCTTCTTAAACCTGAAGATTTAGATTGGCTTGTTTACCTTTCGTGATCTGAAGGTGGAAGATGATTGAACACTAGAGTGCCCAGAAATTTGCACTCACATGATATGATGATTGACAGTATAGGGAATGTGCTTAAAGATGCCATTTGGAGAAGGTGACTGAGAGTCATCAGAGATGGGCTTAAAGATGCTATCCAAAGTAGATGTTGACTTCCTAAGAGGTCTCCTTGTGGTGATTCCTGTTCCTGTTGTCTGAGGAGGACTCTGCTGGGGAATGTGGGTTTTTGTTGTTCTCCTGCTTGAGGAAACTCTGTGGGGAATAGAGTCTAGGAACTTCAGTTATCCATGGCTCTACTGAAGAGTTATCTCTGGAGAGATGAAATTTTGTTGTTTTCTGGTTGAAATCTAGGCTTCACAGTAGCTTGCTAGGGATAATGGAATTAACCATTACATTGAAATGTATTAGGAAGAGCCTATGTAGGGATGTTTAAGGATGAGTCTGTTTTAGACTGCATTAGGATGATGAGAAGGAACCCGTGTAAGATAACTTCAGGATGAGTCTGTGTTAGACTACATCTGGATGATGAGAAGGAACCCGTGTAAGATTGATTCAGGATGAGCCCGTGTTAGACTACATCTGGATGATGAGAAGGAACCCATGTAAGATTGCTTCAGGATGAGTCCGTGTTGGACTGCATCTGGATGATGAGAAGGAATTCGTGTAAGATAACTTTAGGATGAGTCTGTGTTAGACTACATCTAGATGATGAGAAGGAACCCGTGTAAGATTGCTTCAGGATGAGTCCATGTTATACTACATCTGGATGATGAGAAGGAACCCGTGTAAGATTGCTTCAGGATGAGTCTGTGTTAGACTGCATCTGGATGATGAGAAGGAACCCGTGTAAGATTGCTTCATCTAGTCGTGTAGATAGTTTTCCTGTCTGGTTTCAGGTGTTAATCAACAAATCAGCTGTTCGCAGATAGTTGTCCTGTCTGGTTTCAGGTATTAATCTAGAACTTGAAAATCGTCGGTTGCTGAGATAGTTGTCCTGGCTTGTTACAAGTATTAATCTCTGGCCTGAGAAAGAAAGATAGTTTTCCTGGCTTTTTACAGGTGTTAATCTTCAATCTCCTTATGTAGATAGCTTTCCTGGCTTGTTACAGGTATTAATCTCCAGTCGGTCATCCATAAATAGTTCTCCTGGCTTGTTACAGGTGTTAATCTGGAACTTGAAAATTGTCGGTCGCTGAGATAGTTGTCCTGGCTTGTTACAGGTATTAATCTCTGACCTGAGAAAGAAAGCTAGTTTTCCTGGCTTGTTACATGTATTAATCTTCAATCTCTTCATGTAGATAGCTCTCCTGGCTTGTTACAGGTATTAACCTACAATCGGTCATCCACAGATATTTCTCCTGGCTTGTTACAGGTATTAATCTACAATCGGTCATCCATAGATAGTTCTCCTGGCTTATTACAGGTGTTAATCTGGAACTTGAAAATTGTCGGTCGGTGAGAAAGTTATCCTGGCTTGTTACAGGTATTAATCTTTGACCTGAGAAAGAAAGATAGTTTTCCTGGCTTGTTACAGGTATTAACCTTCAATCTATTCATGTAGATAGCTCTCCTGGCTTGTTACAGGTATTAAACTACAATCAGTCATCCACAGATAATTCTCCTGGCTTGTTACAGGTATTAATCTGGGACTTGTTTTTGTCGGTCGTTGAGATAGTTATCCTGGCTTATTATAGGAATTAATCTCTGACCTGAGAAAGAAAGATAGTTTTCCTGGCTTGTTATAGGTATTAACCTTCAATCTCTTCATGTAGATAGTTTTCCTGTCTGGTTTCAGGTGTTAATCTACAGTCGATCCACAGATACTTCTCCTGGCTTGTTACAGGTATTAATCTAGAACTTGAAAATTGTCGATCGTTGAGATAGTTTCTCCGTATGGTTCCGGGAATTAATCTTAGACCTACTGTGTAGGTTGACAGAGTTTGTCTGTCTGCCAATTTAACCTGAAAAGGTAAAATCGATTTCACGCAATGTCATAATGTATGAATTGCATGATGCTCTCAAAATAAATGAGATTGTGATATATGCATTTGTGCTGCATATTCTATGATGTTTGTAACATGATGTATGAATGCAATGTATGAACATGTCAGTTATTCCATTGCTGTATTGTTGAACTAGGGAAAATAAATCCCTAATTACTGCTGGGGGGAAGAATGTAGGTCTTCAAATTTGTTTAAGTTGAGACGCTGGGAGATGAAATTCCTTTGTTAGAGAAATAAACTTTGTTGGGGAAGGTAAACTCCATGAACTGTTTGGGGATTTTGTTGAAATCCTGTTGGGGAATCCTGAGAAGCTTGGCGACTTCACCGGGGGATCTTTAGGTGTTGGAGCAGTAATTGGAGATTCTTGCTCGGCCGAGGATATGAAAACCTGACACCATTAAGTCACATACTAAGAATATGGCGGTGACCTTATAGTAGGATGCCTCTGCCTCTGTACCTGCTGGAGAAGGTATCTGCTGGAGAAATATTTGTGGGGATTTTGTGGATGGCCCTTAGATATTGTCCCGTTTCTTAAAGTTATTAGCAATTGTCTTTCTGTTTTTAGGTGTATATTTATAAGCAGTAATCACATTCAAATGCATATGTTCAAAAATAATCATTGGGCGTTTTCGCACACAAAACAGTAAAATAAAAACAGAATTTTTGCACTTTCAAAGAATAGTTTTGTATTAACTTGAATAAGCATTTTTGAACAAGGAGACGGACATCCTAGTAAGAGGATGTTGTTGTAAGAATGGAAAATATATAAAAATAGTATACAAAGAAAAACAGCTATGTGAAATAATCCCATTGGGTTCCCGTTCTGCTATTGCCTTTATGTCTTTGAGCGTCTCATCTCATTCGCTGCTTGTCCAAAGCTGGCTGGATTGCTTAGTACCACTTGAGCTTGATAGTTGATACTGAAGATTGGTTGTAAGGTGATCCAACGGGACATAGTTATACGCTTTAAATCCATAACTGTTTCCTGGACCGCCCTTTCGGGTTTTCAGTCCACTGAGATACCCTTTTTTGCCCAAGCCTCCTTTTCAGGTTTTCGACTTGCCGGGTGTACAAATTTCTTTATGTATATCCCTAATTTTTTCCTGGACCCTTTTGGTTCGCCAGGATTCCCTAATTTTTTCCCAGGCCATTCGACCTAGCGGGTCTTTGTTCATACATAGTATCTTTTAACTATGTCCGTGTTTACCGGGTGTGGAAGATCGTCACAGTCAATAGTAGTTAAGATCATGGCCCTACCAGAAAATGTGTTCTTGATCACAAACGGACCTTCGTACGTGGGAGTCCATTTTCCCCTGGGATCACCTTGCAGCAGTATGATGCGCTTGATTACCAGGTCACCAACTTGATATACCTAACGTCTGACATTCTTGTTAAAAGCTTTGATCATACGTTTTTGGTACATATGACCATGGAAGACTGCCGCGAGCCTCTTTTCGTCAATCAGGTTTAATTGGTCAAGTCAAGTCTGGATACATTCATCTTCATTCAAATCTGCATCCTTCATGATTCTCAAGGAAGGGGTCTGGACTTATATGAATAGGACAGCTTCCATACTGTATACCAGAGAGAAAGGAGTTGCCCTTATCGATGTGCGCATTGTGGTGCGGTAACCATGAAGAGCAAATGGTAACATCTCATTCTAGTCTTTATATGTCACTGTCATCTTCTGTATGATTCTCTTGATATTTTTGTTAGCAGCTTCAACAGCGCCATTCATCTTCGACCGGTAAGGAGAAGAGTTATGATGCTAGATCTTGAATTGCATGCAGAGCTCGATGATCATAGTGTTATTGAGATTGGTACCATTATCCATGATGATTCTTTCTGGAATACCGTACTGTTGTACCACAAAATTTTCCCTCCCATATTCTTCAAGATTTGCCAAGGGCAAGGTTCAAAATCTCTCAAGAGTTGCACAGTCCAATTACCTCCTAACAGTCCAAAACTAGGGTTTTGTTTCTGGAAAAGAAATTGAAGTTTCCAAGGGCCTAATCAAGTCCCAAATGCCTAAACATTGTCAAGCATCCATATGCCAAGTTTCAAGACTCACAGCACAAAATTGCACAGTCAAAAACCCTAATTGCTTCACAGTCAACTGCAGGAGCAAAATGGTCATTTGACAGTCAAAAGTCAAAAATTTTGGTCAACATCTTATTTTGAAGCCACAAACATCATTTGATCAATTCTTGATCATGATTCCCAAAAGCATGGCTCAAAAAGTCTCAAGATGCAAAAGTTTCTATTTTTGGACAGCTGAAAAAGTCAACTGCAAATTGACCAGGGCATAACTTCCACATGGTTTATCAGAAAAATTCCATCCAAAGCTCATTTTGAATAGAATGACATTTCCTACAACTCCTCATCACACTTCAAGTCCAAGAAATACTCACAAAAAGTTATCAATCTCAACATTATAGGTCATTTTCAAAAGTCAACAAAAAGGCACTTTAAGTCAAAGACCATAACTTCAGATTGGTAAATCAAAATTACATGGGACCAAAGGCATTTGTTAGAGGACTTCAAGACCTTTCCAAAATGTCCAAGAACATGATCAAAGCTTAAAACTTGAGCAAGATATGCCTTGTGGAAGTTTGGAAATGTTTGGGAATTTTGAAAAGTCAACTTTGCTTCAAATGCCTCAAAATTGCTAATGGGCCTCAATTTCTTCCATGAATCATCACCCAAAAGCTATGCACGACCCATTGACATCCAAGGGAGTTATTTCATCATTTTTTATTAATTATTTGAATTTTTATTATTATTAATTCACTTAATTAAAATTAAATATGAAAAAATACTAAATCATACCTTTCAAATCTTTTTATGCAGCATATTCACTCCTTATGAATCCAATAATTCGTGCATCACTCAAAAGGAAAGAATCTCCCATGATTGGCATAAGAAAGGCATGAAAAAGATTGAAAAAGATTGGATTGGAAATCAAATATTGGATCATTGAATACATGGATTTTGGGCTGGTTTTTTGACCTAGTTCTACTCATATACATAAGCATAATCAAACCCTAATGCCAAGAACACAGAAGCTGCGCTGCAAACAGAAGACCACATTGCAACTTTTTGACAAAAATTTGAAAACTGAAAACCTAATTGCAAGGTGTTTCAAGGTCCAAAAAGCATTCCAATCCACTCCTGGCATTACTAGGTAACTATTCCAATTGAAATCAAGTCTCCACGCATAAGGAATTGGTAGAACCACGTTGCCCTGTTCATAAATATTTTCATATTCGTGTTTGAATTTGCATACACTTTCCATACGTTTTAAGCATTGATTTATACTAACATGAGTGTTCTGAAGCTATTGGCATTCTTTGATTGAATTTTTAAGCCCTGTACACGAATCCACCATGAAAGCTGCCTAGGGTTTCAAAACTCTAATTTTGGGGTTTTACGCATAAGGCAAAATTGGCCAATAAAACCAGTACCATTGGAATCGTGACATCAAAACAGATTGAAATCACCCATCGCGCCCTTTTTCTTTTTGCTTATGAGCTAATCGCTATTAGTCCATGGCTGTTTTAGTGGGGGTTTAAAACCCCCGCTATCTATTCTATATTTTCAGGCAAAAACGAAGAAGCAAGGGAGAAGACGCTGAGCTGTTGGCTTGTGGTTGGTTAGTTCAAACATTGGCGTGTTTTATTTTAATCCAGCATAACATTGTTTTCTCTCTCATAATAATTATGGTCCACTAAATGCACAAAGAGACTCAATGGCTCAGTTGGCTTGTGCGTTGTCCTACAGGTATTGGGACCTGGGTTTGATTCCCAGGTCCCCCACCCTTTCCATAATTTTTCTTCTAATGTACTTCTATGCAGCATGCCATCCAAGGACCATCATGCGTCCTCACTATCTAGCCTGCCAAGTGTCCAGGAACTCCAATCTAAGGGTCAGAATGGGAGGATTACCATAGACGTTAGTCAATCATTCTGCACGTGACCACTGAAAAGTCAAAAAGGCCTCATTCTGATGGGCCAAAATGCTCACAATAAACCTCCTCAATTGGGTCAACCACCCCCCATGTTTGCATTTTCTTTCTCTCTTTTTGTTCTTTTCTTTTGTTTATTTAATTATTCTTTTTTATTGTTCTATTTAATTCCCAAAATAATTTTCATAAATATAAAATCCAGAAAAAGTCAAAAATAAAATATGTTTTATTTAATCTTTTAAATTCCTTAATAGTTTTTTTTTTGTAAATAAATTCCCATAATCAATTTAGTTTAATTTTAGGTTTAACTTTAATGTTTTTTCTTAAATAACTAAAATATATAAAAATTAGGGTTTTTAGCATTTTACTCTTTTTCTCAATAATTAAATTTTTCTTCTTATTATTATTAACCATTAATTAATTTTGTAAATAAATATGTCATTTAATTAATTAGGGTAAATTAGGTTAAAACTTAAACATTTTTTTCTTTAATAATTAAAAACAATTTAGAACTAGGGTTTTATTTAATTTCAAATTCCAATTAATTTTCTTTATTTCCATTAAATACAAAAACATCAAAAAAAGGAAAACAAGTTCTTTTCTTTATTTAATCATTAATTAATTTTTAATTTCAATCTAATCTTTAAAGGGTCCAACGCCCTCGCACTTTCAATTCCAATTTCCTTTCGCCCGTTTGTCTTTATTTTTCGTTTTAAAATTTATGTAATTGCCCCAAAGCCTTGTAATAGTAATTAGGACATTTACTTTCCGCACTTTTATTCAAAATCGGGTCTTTGTTAATTTGGCGATGTATAGACCCGCGCCTTGTAATAGCGTAGGACTTCTATTTTCCGCATTTTAATTTCCGCACCTTTTAACTGCTAATCACATGAAAGAATGAATGGCCAAAAATAAAATCAAAGTGTAGCTCACCCAATACATGATCAAGATAAAACATAACTGAAAACAATACACAATTCACACACCACTCTTAGGGTACGCCTCACTGTTGCCTTGCCCCTCGAAACGTGGTCGTCGAGTATAGGACGTTTTAGTAAGTCCTTATGTCCATGAACATGGCATAAGGGTAGCTTCTAAGGTGTCCTACTGTTGCTCTGGTGATCACACTGTTGCCTTGCCCCTCGAAACGTGGTCGTCGATTATAGGATGTCTTAGTAAGTCCTTATGTCCATTGATCCCGTTGCCTCAAAACAAGTTGCCTCGAAACGGTTGCCTCGGAATAGTTTCCTCGAAACGGTTGCCTCGGAATTAAAAAGGATCAATGGCATAAGGGTAGCTTCTAAGGTGTCCTACTGTTGCTTCGGTGACCACACTGTCCCTACACTCGAATTGACCCGAACACCTCCAACGGTGGTGCTACCTACCTCTCAATGGTGGGATGCACTACCTTAAGGACATTTACACAACCTAATTCCTTAGGGTAGGTAGATGACTCGTAGATACTTGCTCTATTCAAAAACAAATCAAACTCTTTTCACACCGACACTTTCAAAAAAGCTTTCAAAACAATTTTTCAAACACTCTTGAGGACTGATACAAGAGCCGGTCTGAAATCTTTAAACGAAACTTTTTCAAACCCACTCACATTTGAAAAGCAAACACATTTTGAAAACACAAATGAGCAAGTATCTAAGAGCCCATGGATAACCATGGATAGAAAGGGTGCTAATACCTTCCCTTTCTATAAATCTACCTCCCGAACCGAGAACTAATCTCAATAAGGAATTTTTCTGTGCTTTTGTCCTTTCCATATTGGAGAAAATAAAAGACGGTGGCGACTCTTGCTTCCGTGACATTTCGCGAACCAGCATTAAACAGTCAGTTCCAGATCCACCGATCACACGTACCGACAGATAATGTTATGTCTGATAAATTGGGCCACAACATTCTTGGTAACAGAAGCAAATGAAGTTGCCTCGACCCACATCGTGAAGTAATCAATGGCAACCAGGATGAAGCGGTGCCCATTAGAAGTTGTAGGTCTAATTTCTCCAATCATATTGATGCCCCACATTGCAAATGGAAAAGGAGCAGTCAGGACGTTTAGAGGAACTGGAGGCACATGTACTTTATCAGTATAGATCTGGAATTTGTGAGAGGTTCGCGATTGCTGATAACAATCTGCTTCCATAGTGGACCAATAGTATCCTGCCTGTAGGATCTTTTTAGCCATCGTGTGCCCTCTAGAGTGAGTGCCAAAGGTACCTTCATGAAAATCAGCCATAATCTTTTCTGCCTCACTCTTGTCTACACATCGAAGCAAGGTAGAGTCGTGGTTGTGCTTGTAGAGGATCCCGTTACTGAGGAAGAACTTGGCAGAGAACCTTCTTAGGAACTTCTTATCATTGACTGAAGCTCCCTCAGGATACTCTTGGGCTTCGAGATATCTTTTGACTTCATGGAACCAAGGCTTGTCTATTACTTCTTCAGTACCAATCTCGTGACAATATGCGGGTTCATCCATCCTTTCGACAGTGATATGAGAAGCCTCATTATCACCTGACCTTGAACATGGATGACATAGTAGATAGTGCGTCCGCTAGTTGATTTTCCTCTCGTGGAAAATTCTCAAAAGTAACTTCTTCAAAGTGTGGAATCAGTGTCAACACATGTTCTTTGTAAGGGATGACATTAGGATGCTTTGTGTCCCATTCTCCTTTGATATGACTGATTACTAAGGCTGAGTCTCCAAATACACTCAAGAATTTGATCCTTAAGTCGATAGCAGCTTTGAGACCCATAATACATGCTTCATACTCATCCATATTGTTGGTGCAATTGAAATATAATTTGGCAGTGAAAGGAGTATGACAGCCTTTAGGAGATATGATTACAGCGCCGATTCCATTTCCAAGATCGTTGGAAGCTCCATCAAAAACCATAGTCCATCGGGATCCTTTTTCAGGTCCTTCATCCGGTCCAGGTTCTTCATAATCAGTTACTAACATGATGTTCTCATCCGGGAACTCAAAATTCATGGATTGGTAGTCATCCACAACCCGATGAGCCAAATGATCAGCTAGTACACTTCCCTTAATTGTTTTTTGGGTTGTATACTGAATGTTGTATTCAGACAGAATCATTTGCCATCTTGCTATTCTTCCAAAGAGAGCGGGTTTCTCAAAGATGTACTTGATAGGGTCCATTTTTTATATCAACAAGGTAGTGTGAGTCAACATATACTGTCTCAGTCAGCGAGCAACCCATGCCAAAGCGCAACAAGTTTTCTCGAGCATTGAGTATCTTGTTTCACAGTCGGTAAACTTTTTTCTAAGGTAGTATATTACATGCTCTGTTCGACCAGACTCGTCATGCTGCCCCAGCACACACCCCATTGAGTTCTCTAATACTGTTAAGTACATGATCAGAGGTCTTCCTTCAACTGGAAACATAAAAATTGGAGGCTCTTGAAGATATTCCTTGATCTTGTCAAAGGCGTTATGGCAGTCATCATTCCACTTCACTGCTTGATCTTTCTTCAATAATTTGAAGATTGGCTCACAAGTAGCAGTCAGATGGGAAATGAATCTGGCAATGTAGTTTAGGCGTCCCAAGAATCCCCTAAATTCCTTCTCGGTGCAAGGAGTTGGCATTTCTTGTATAGCTTTGACATTTGCAGGGTCCACTTCAATGCCTTTACCGCTGACAACGAATCCTAAGAGTTTACCGGATCTTACTCCAAAAGTGCACTTATTCGGGTTCAGCCTCAGCTTGTACTTCTTCAACCTTTCAAACAGCTTATGTAGGTGATCAAAGTGCTCCTCTTCGGTCTGGGACATGGCTATCATATCATCAACGTAGACCTTTATCTCGTGATGGATCATATCATGAAACAAAGCTATCATGGCGCGCTGATAGGTTGCCCCGGCGTTATTTAACCCAAATGGCATAACTTTGTAATAGAAAGTGCCCCACTGTGTGATGAAGGTCGTTTTCTCCATGTCCTCATGTGCCATTTTGATCTGATTGTACCCAGAGAATCCATCCATGAAGGAGAATACCTTATGTTGTACGATGTTGTCAACCAGAACATCGATGTGGGGAAGCGGAAAGTCATCCTTGGGGATTAACCCTGTTCAGGTCTCTGTAATCCACACACATACGTACCTTACCATCCTTCTTAGGTACTAGAACAACCTTATCAACCCACTGGGGATAAGAAGTGACAGCTAAGAAACCAACAATGAATTGTTTCATGACCTCAGCTTTGATCTTCTCTGACATCTCAGGCCACGTACGACGAACCTTCTATTTCATGGGAGGGAAATCCTCTTTTGTGGGTAGGTGATGAACCACGATATCAGTGTCAAGTCTCAGCATGTCTTCGTACGACCAGGCAAAAACCTCAACATAGTCATATAGCATCTGAATTAACCGTTCCTTGACATTATGCTCCAGATCGGCCCCTATCTTGACTTCCTTCTTGTCCTCTTCAGTACCCAAGTTAATTGTCTCAACCGGCTATTCATGAAGCTGTATGGCCCTTTCTTCCTGTTGTAATAGTCTAGCAAGTTCTCCTGGTACTTCACAATCTTCCTCACCTTCGTCTTCAGATTGGTAGATCGGATTTTCAAAGTCGTAATGAGCAATGGAAGAACCATTATCAATGGGATCTAGAGTGGATGTGGATCTGCAATTTGATATGTGGGTATGTGTAAGAGCATAATTCTATATTTTTGATAAGGTAAAGAAGCAGAAAAGAAAAACAAAGAGCGTGAAATTTGCATGCGAAACTTCCAATATTTTATTGATGACATATGAAAATGAAACAATGACCCTCATAAATAGACCATTGTGCCTCGGGTAAGACACAAGGATTTAATGTTTTAATTGTTCAAATATTACATTTCCTCAAAAACAAAAGAGACAAATTACTCTTGAATAAAAGTAATGGGCACAAAGTCTTTAGCCTCCTAATTGTTGAGTACACTGCCGATGGTTGGGAAGATCCACTTCTCCAGGTCATAATCACTATTGTTGTCTTCCATAGAATTAACTCCAAGGTTGCTGATCCGCAAAGGTGGTCCCCTGGCGCGAGCACGAGAAACAGCTCTATGGGCTCCTGAAGTAAAACCCAAACCAAATTTGTTAGATTTGTAGGGAATATCCGGAATTTGGCCCCAAATTATACACCCACCTTCTTTAACTACTGCTTTAGCATCCTTCAAAGAAGCCATCTTCAATGGAGGTCTAGTAGTCTTTGGAACACTGGCAGTGGTCTTGGTTGCAACAACGGTCTGTGAAACCTCCTCAAAGTTCTGACAGGGGTCTCAATGAACCCGTCGTCCATTTCGACGTACCTGAAAGAGTTCAGGTGGCTCACCATGTACTCCTCCTCCCCATGGACTGTGATAATTTTTCCATTGACTAGGTACTTCAGCATCTGATGTAGGGTGGAAGTTACAGCACCAGCCCCATGGATCCAAGGTCGATCTAATAAACAGGATTAAGACAGGCGGATGTCCATCACATTGAAAGTGGAATTAAAAGTCTAAGTACCAACTTTGATAGGGATGTCCACCTCCCCGTGCACCATTCTTTTAGAACCGTTGAAGGCCCTCACCACAATTTTATTGGGCTTTAGTGTGAGCCCTTCACAATCTAACCTGTCTAGAGCATTCTTGGGTAAGACATTCAGTGATGAACCTGTATCCACCAGAATATGGGCTAATGTAGCGCCCCTACACTCAATGGAGACATGCAGGGCATCATTGTGTTTCCTTCCCTTGGGAGTCAGATCTGCACCAGAGAACCC
Organism: Vicia faba; assembly: GCA_948472305.1. NCBI lineage: Eukaryota > Viridiplantae > Streptophyta > Magnoliopsida > Fabales > Fabaceae > Vicia > Vicia faba. Next base: position 1,479,966,411 of record OX451741.1, on the reverse strand, counting down.
TAGGCCATTGTCAGCTGTCAAACTAGCCACGCAATTCTCAAATTGATCAGCGGAGGTCTCTTGAGGAACATGGGCAGATTTCAGGAATTTCACTAAAGCCTTGGCATGGGCTTCAGAGCATAATAGTAAGGCTGCATTGATACTTTTGAAGGGGCATGCCCTAATTTCCTCACGACATTATAATCACTCTTCTTGATTATCTTTAAAATCTCTTCCATTTCCTTTTTAGAAGCCTCAGGAATGACATCTGGGTGTGCCTTCGTCCGGACAGGCTCAACCAATACTTCTTTTCCCCGAGTCTTGGCCGACTCGGTAGCAGGGATAACAGCAGGGCTAGCAGCAGGAATAACCATGGGAATATTGACAGGATCAGCAGCAGGAATGATCACAGGAGTAGCAATGGTCTTTGGAGAGATCTCGGGGGAGAAAACTCTTCTGCTTCTCATCATCTTACTGTTCCTAATGATATTGTCGACGTCAGGATCAGTACCTTCAGCGACTTTGTCTTTAATAGCCAACAGGTCTTGCTTGACGCCATTGTAATAGACATCGGCCCCATAATTCCAGGTAATAGCTTTATCCGAGGAATATGGTATTGGCCCCGGCATGGTGATGATAAGGGGAGAAAACTTTGGAACAGATGTAATCCTGACGGGTCTTTTGGTGGAGACCCTGGGAGGATTGTCGGAAATGGTGATTATCGAAACATCTTCAGATGAACTTCTGGCAAGAGGAATTTTCTCGAACAGAATTTCTATGTTAACCATCAGGCGTTGGACACCCATATTCAATAACAAACAGCCATCCGGTAGAGTCATACATAAGTGGCAACCTTCACCACATTCTGGAAATAAATCGGATTTCAATAGATTCTCTTTAACAGTCGGGAGAGGAGTAGTTAATTCACCCACAGAAGAAACAAAACGGTCATCATCAATAGCATTGACACCTTGGCCATGTTTGGGCATTGGCCCAGTTATTACGTTAGGTGTCTCGGGAAGGTCAAACTCAATCTCATTAGCCTCAATGAGATCCTGTATTTTGTTCTTTAATTCCCAACAGTCGTTTGTATCATGCCCTAGAGTCTCAGAATTGTGGTAGGCACATCGAGCATTTAGATTGTAGCAGGGAGAGGCAGTATTAGGATTCTCTAGGGCCTGCTTCAGAGTTACCAAATTGGACTTCAGCAGGTGTGGCAAAACCTGGGATAGGGTCATGTTGATCTGAGTGAACTGTCTTCTAGGCGCATCTGGTCTGCACTGATTGTTTCGTTGCTGGTTTGATGCAGGATTGGAAATTATAACAGCCCCTACCGTCGGACGATGCTCAGTTTTGTTGTGATTTCTTTGGCTATAAGCAGCATTGACCTCCTTCTTTCCAGTGAAAGGTTTCTTTGAATTACTGGAGGATGCATCTCTCTGTATTTTACCACTTTTAATGCCAGATCCTACCCTTTCACCAGTCAGTATCAATTCAGTAAACCCATTAGAAGAACTTCCAATCAGATGGTTAAAGAACGGCCCAGATAACGTGCCCAAGAACATGTCCACCAGCTCCCTATCAGACAACGGAGGCTAGACTCTCCCCGCAAGGTCTCTCCACTTTTGTGCATAATCTTTAAAACCTTCACCGGAACCCATAGACATACTTTGCAATTGTGTACGAGTCGGGGCAAGGTCAGTGTTATATTGATAATGCTTGTAGAAAGCAGCAGCCAAATCTTCCCAATTGCAAACGTTGGTTCTCTCCAGTTGATAGAACCATTCCAGCTGAGTCCCTGAACAACTCTCTTGGAAGAAATGTACCCACATATTCCTATCAATAGTGTGGGGTTGAATCTTCCTGACATACGACCTTAAATGCAGCTTGGGACAGAAGACGCCGCCGTACTTAGCAAATGTAGGGACCTTGAATTTTTGTGGGATGACCACCCCTGAAATCAGTCCTAGCTCCTCAAAATCTAGCCAAGGTATCCTTTGGATCTCCATAGCATTGAGTCGATCCTCCAGTTGTTTGTATTTATCATCAGCAGGAGGATACTGCTCCTCAGAATACTCAGGTTCCTCTTCCTCAGACCCTGGATTGTTGTTTTCTTCCACAGGCTTCTCTTCTTGATTGTCCCCCTCATTTGACGGGGTCGCGAAATCTATAGCTCTCTTAACCGGTCTTCTGATCCTTCTTCCCATATTCAATACACCAGTTGGTTTCTTTGCCTTCTTGGTCTTCTCTTTGACGATCAGAGCTTTTAGGTCTTCTTGCCCCTGGGCCAGAGCCAGGAACATTTGCTGAAACTGAGAGTTCTGAGCTTGGAGGTCTTTCACTATTTGTTCGAGAGCCATTTATTTTGCTGAAATAAACAGCGAAAAGAATAAGAAACATGTCTTGGAATACCTGCTTATGCGATGAAATGCATGATATGCTTATCCAATGTTTTCAAGGGCCTTATAGGATTCAAACTCTTTTAACCAAAACATAAACAAAGACTTTTTATTAGTAAGTTAAAACGAAATCAAATTTTACAAAGTAATAACGAATAAGAAACTTCTAAAATTCCTAAGTCTCCCAAGGACGCCTCATTTTGGTGCTAATGTAGGCATTGAGATTCTGCTCTTCGTGAAGCTGCTTTGTCAGTTCCAACACCTTTTTCTCACTGGCATAGAATTGGGACTCAAAGGTATCTCGTTCTTCTTTGAGTTGTATCTAAGATTTTTGCAATTCTTCGAAGTTTGTTGGCATATCAGGATGCAGAATGATACGAGACTCGACCCCTTGAACAATAGTCTCTAAAAACACTGGTAGGATAGCAGCATATGGCATCATAAGATTTTGAGCACGAGCTCGCACCCATTTGAGGTATGGCTCCAAAGGGATGGAGTTCTTGTGCCCTAGAGTCCTACTATCAGTCTTCTTAACCATTCCCCAAGCGCGGATGAACCTCTAATGATAAACTTGCAGATCATTTGAATAGTCGAACACAATACCCTAAATAAGCATATCATGAGGACCATCCTTCTGGGCGTTACCGAACTGACGTAAAACTAAAGAGGGGTTGTAGGTGATGCCTCCTTTAATGCCAATGAGTGGCACATTGGGAAATTCTTCGCAGCGATCAATAAAAGAGATGTCTTCTTGGGAGCGAGGGCACCAATACATGTCAGAGTGGGAAAGAGACATTAATCTTTGGTTCCAACTTAAACCTAACTCATTCTTCATTACTAACCGAGGAAGGCGAGAAATAAACCACCTATAAAGTAGAGGTATATAACACATAAGATTCCCTCGCTTCTTCATGGTACGGGTATGAAGTGAATGCAGAATATCCCCAAGCAATATGGACACTAGATTGTGAGCAAGGAAAATGTTGATGGCACTGACATCTATAAACTGATCTTAATTGGGGAACAGAACCAACTCGTAGATCAAAAGAGCTAAAACATATTCAAAGGCATGGTAAATCATAGCGTCTAAGAATACCTGGCAACATCTTAAATCCACTCCTTCTTTCCCAATTGGACTCAATGTCAGATGGCTTCAAGTGCAAAGCTATGGCAACATCTTCAGCAGTTGGATCTTGTTCTAAACCGGTAAAGGGTATCTGCTCCAATATAGGCAAACCAAGTATTTTGGAGAATTATTCCAGTGTAGGCACCAACTGATAGTTTGGAAATGTGAAGCAGTGGTTCTTAGGGTCAAAGAACTGGAATAAGACACTCATCAAACCCTCGTCAAAACCAGTAGTAACCAAACTGAGCAAGTGACCATATCTCTTGTTGAATGATGAACTTTCAGGAACTTTTGAAACAATTTCTTTGAGTTTGGGAGGTATCTCTACAAAATTGATTCGGATGTTTTTTCTGCGAATTGAAACTATGACCTACAAAACAGAGAAGAGATAAATCCCCAGGCCCTTGAAATGGTTAGTGTACATGCCATGTTATGATGTTATGATTAAGCTTTGAAATCACAAGTATATCAAACACAAACAAGTTACACAGATACCTTAGGTTTAAAGGCTTGCGTGAGTTTTAAAGGTAAGTACTATTGTACCCCAAAATTTGCCCTCTCATTTATCTAGAATTTGCTCACAAGATCTCCTTGGGATCAAAACTGCACTAGGGTTTGATCAGCTCAAGACACCTTCTAAAGCACTGATGACCAAAATTAGGGTTTGAGTTTGAACAAGGATTTTTGAACTTCTAATACCCCATATGACTTTAATAGATTATTGTGGACCCCCAATACTACTCATGCCAAGTTTCAAGTCTTGAATCACATTTTTGCCCAGTCAATTGACCAGTTGATCTAAAAATCAGCTGTATTGGGGAAAAAGTCAACCATGGCCAATTTATAGTCAAAATTCATAATTCTTTATCCACATCAACATTTTAAACCAATATGTATCATTTGATCAAGTTTGGACCATAATTCCTCAAGATATTTGATCAAATCTCCAAAAGGGCAAAATGGTCAAAATTAGGGTTTTGACTGGGAAAGGGCAATTTCTAATTTTTGACCTAGCAAATGGTCAATTGGTTTAAGGCATGATCTCAAGAGTCCAATTGCATCATTTTGACCTAATGACATGATTCAAAACATTGCAAATCCATTGGATTGACAGATGAATTTTGCAGTCAACTGATCAAAAGTCAACTATATACTGAAAAGTCAAACTTTGACTTTTTGATCAAATTCAAGTGCCAAATATCAAAATTCATCAAAACATGTCAAAATAGGAAACTTATTCATCAAGAAATCAAGAAATCAAGATTTCATTTTGAAAAGTCAAAATTTCTAAACTTCAAAATTTTTCTAAGTGTTAACATTTTCTTATTTTTGCATAACTTTGAGCAATTTTTTCATTATGATGCAAGATGATTCAAAGGAAATTTACAACATGAAAGTTGTAGATCTCCATGAAATCTACAACTTTTCTTCACACAACTTCTCCTAAAAATGCTTGGATCTCAAGTTATAATTTTATGAATACATGCTCATGAACAAAAAAAGACTTAGTGAAATTTTGCCCTAGTTAGGCAGATTTTTGACCTAACTTCATGGCAATTTTTCACATAGTTCCAAGGGGAATCTTCAAACTCAATTCAAATAAGAGTTTTAGAGCCTATTGCAAGATTTCCAAAATGTCCAAGAACTCCTTGAGATCATTCTTGAGTAGGGAGAATCGAAGAGATGAAGTTGGGGTTTTGTCACTTGAATTATAGGTCATTTTCATGATGAACACAAATGTAAATCAATGTTAGGCTGCATAATATTTGCTTTGCATGCCTCAAACTTGTTTGTCACTCCATAATTAATGGATTACACAAACTTTTGAGCTATAATCCAAGTGGTTTAAGCTTTATCCAATTCACATTGCCATTTTGGGAAGAAAGTTAACAATACCATTCTTGTTAAGCAAGCTTTTTGCATAAAGTTCACATTGAGCCTCTAACTTGTTCCCTCTGATCATACTCCATCCAAAAAGTCAGAAGAAAGCTTGTTTAAAGCATAACCACTCTATTTTAGCAAGTACACAAGGCATTGAAACTTTTTTTCTCAAGAAATCACATGTTTAGCTTAAGGATGCAAATTCAAATTCTGATCAACAACAAGTCTCCAAACTTGTTGCTTATAAATAGAAGCACTATTTGTAAGCTAGGGCACGAGCTTGAAGCCCCTGAAATACACCAAAACTTTCTCAAATCATAAATTTCCCAAAAACTCCATTGTTGCACAGTTTCTGACCTTGAACCTCAAACTCACATTTCCTTCATGCGTTTCTTGGCCTTTTAGTTTCTAAAGCTTCCTTGCATCAAGAGTAACTCATCTGTGTACCTGTTTCACTTTTGTAACACCATTTTACCTGTCTTTCATAACCAAAAATAGAGCATCATAGTTGGACTTCTCCAGACCATTCCAGCCATCCTCAGCTCAAGCCAACCATTGCATTAGCTTCCTAGAGGTCCAAGGAAGCTAACCTGATCATCAGCACTGCCTGAAACAAGCTCAAATCCATTTCACGATTTCCAGTTTTGAGTTATTTTTCTTGAACTTCTATCTCATTACTTAGGCATTGTTAGGCTTGCATTTGTGAAGATAATATGTAGACCTCATTGCCACGAAGCTGTACATATCCATAGTTTGCAATTACATGGCCTGAGCTTAGAGAATTTTAGAGTTGAAGTTTCTGAAATTTTTAGGGTTCAAATTAGGGCCAGAAAAATTCTCATTTATCTTTGACTTTTAGCTTTAGTTATTTACATGGTTAGAATCGTGAGGAAGAATGCAACAACTTTCATTTTGTCATCTTCCGTTTTTGTTGAGAAATGAAGAAGTTACAGGTACACCGGCTAGAGGTTGAAGATGAAGTCATCAAGACTTGATTTGCCTTACATATTTATTGTTTTGTTTATATAAATGGATGTATAGCCACCCCAGTGGTAAAGCACGCGCATGTTCACCCCATGGTCCTGGGTTCAAGCCCCAGCGTAACCATTTTTACATTTTACATATTTTTTGACACTTTCTAACATGTTTTTGCAGGCGCTGGGCCCTTTGGGCCTGGCATTGTTTTTTCTTTACTAGCTCACCTCCCTGCCTGCTTATGCACCCCTGGCCCATTTGTATTTATTTATTTATTTATTGCATTTTTCTTTTTAAATATATTTTCTAAAATACTAAAAAATCATAAAAATACAAAAAAAAATGATATATTTTATATTTTGACTTATTTTATTTTATTTTTCTATAAACAAAAAAAATATTTTATTTACTATAATTTTTATTTATTTTATTAACTAAATCTTATATACTTAATTAATATTACATTATTTATTTTTTCTTCATACCATTTAAAAATATATTATTTAAATACCAAAAAAAGACAAAATATTTCATGATGCATAAATATTTTCAAGACAAAAATACCAAAAAATACTTTTCTCTAAACTTATTTTCTTTTAATCAACTAAATAGAATTAGGGTTTTATTCAAAAATCTTTTCATAATTAATTTCTTTTCTTAATTGGTTTAAGTTAATTTAATTTTGATTAATTTTTTTTCTCTAATTAGGTTTAGGTTAAAACCCCTTTCATATAAAAAATCCAAACAAAAATCATTTCTTTCCATTTGCATTTGTACTTTATATTTATTCATTTCCTTGTACATTTATTCAATTTGGTTGTAATAGATTAATTAGGTTTATATTATTGCAATCCCCATTCCAAAATTGTATACCCCCCTCCCACAAGTATTGTAATAGCGTAGTAACTTTAAATTCCGCAATTTATCGCTTTATATACAATGCTAGTAATTAGGGTTTGTATGGAAAGACTAAAATCAATACTTAGCAAAACTCTAATTCAAGACTAAATCAAGCATGAAAACAATACACTTTCACACAAGCACCCCTAGGGTTATCCCAATTGGTTGCCTTACACAAAATGGCCATATTACGCATGTAAGGTATCTTAGAAAAAACAAACGAATACAAGATCATAGTCCCTCGATGACGCTATCTAAGTTGCCTTGCAAATGATCTTAGTCCCTAAAAGAAAATGCTAAGATACCTTGCAACATTGTTAATCATGGTTATACGATGACCCACGCCCATCCCGTTTACATCCAAAGATAGGGTTGCTTACCAAATCAATGGTAAAACAACAATGTCAAAGGAAAAGAAAATGAACAAGAAAGACATTTGAGTAGGTAGATTGCTCCTAATTACTTGCTCCATTTCAAAACAAACATCCTTGTTATTTTCAAAACAATCACATACACTTTCAAACATCTTACATAATTGAAAAAAATTTCAAAAGATCAACATCTTTGTATACATTCTTACGAACGAGAATCATTACAAAGATTGCCTAAACAATGGCTTATTCATAAAATACTTTCAAAAACCACACAAAGCATAATTTCAAACAAAAGCAAGTGATCTAGCAAGTAACTAAGAGCCCATGGATAACCATGGATGAAAAGGGTGCTAATACCTTCCCTTTTCATAATCTACCTAGCGAACTCAAGAAATAATCTCAAAGGTCTTTCCAGTGCTTTTTCACCTTTCCTTTTGGATAAAAGAAAATTCGGTGGCGACTCTTGCTAACCGCAACATTTGCAATCAAACGCAAAACCCTCAAGTCAGTTCTTCCACCGCATCACAGAACTGGCGACTCTGCTGTGGAAAATTCTAAAAGTGAGGTTACATTAGGGATAGATCACATTTATTTGCTTACATTGTTTTACTTATATGCTTTACATTATGGTTCTTTATTTGTGTTTGAATCCTCTACCCGGATTTGGGATACATTATAGGTAAGTAGCAATACGTTATGGAAACTGTGTGGGGTATACCGACATGGTCTAAGCAATAGCTACGTTAGTGCGACATATTTGTGGGTACCGGTAGTCTTTGAGTTAATCAAAGAGAATACGGGGCCGCTGAGTGATGTCATAAAGCACTGATAAACTTTTAGAACCTTTACTTGACCAACTTGACCTTTAGGATGTAGTGAGATGACCGGCTTTGGTACAGTCCGAAGTTGGTAGATACTCGATACTACACTCATTGAGGTTTGGTTTCTTGGGATATTTCGGTCGCCATTAAAGAGGCTTGTGCTGAAACAATGACCAAGGAAACAAACCAGTGATATTGAGCTCCTTAGAACCCGGTTACTATTACTAGGACAGGTTTAAGCCAACTAAACTTCAAGAGGGTACTTACCTATAAAACTCCATGCAAGCCTAAACCTAAGGATTTGTTTGTTTTCTTTGTATATGCATACTTATACATAACATCATGAACATCATATACATCCACTAACCATTTCAAGGATTTTTGGGATTCATCTTTGTTCCTGTTTTGTAGGATATGGATTCACTTCGTAGGAAAACTATTCAAGTCAATCTTGTAAGAATCCCTCCACAACTCAAGGAGCTAGTTTCAAGGATTCCTGAAAACTCTCCATTTACCGAGAAACAAGGTCACCTACTCAACTTGGTCACCTCCAACACAGATGAGGATATGATGAAGGTGCTCTTTCAGTTCTTTGATCCTTTACACCATTGCTTCACATTTTCCGACTATCAACTTGTGCCTACTTTGGAAGAATTCTCCCAACTCTTGAGGATTCCCATTCTCAATCAACTACCTTTCAACGGTACAGAAAGAGACCCAAATCCAGAAGAGATTTCTCAAGCTCTACACTTGCACTCATCTGATATCACAACTCATTGGGAAACAAGGAGTGGTGTCAAAGGTTTCTTAGCAAAGTTCCTGTTTGAGAAAGCCTAAAATTGTTGGAATTCCTTGGACTTGCAAGCCTTTGAGGAAATTGTGGCTCTCCTCATTTATGGGATGGTTTTGTTTCCAAATCCTGACCAACTCATAGATGTCAACACCGTCAAAATATTCATGTCCCGCAACCCGGTGCCTACATTGCTAGGAGATATCTTACACTCTTTTCACACTCGCACAATGAGGAAAAGAGGTGTTCTTATGTGTTGCACTCCTCTCTTAGCAAGATGTTTTATTTCGCATCTTCCCCAATTTGTATTAAAGAATTTGCAAGGTTCAAGGTGGTCACAAAGGTTGAGAACGCTCAAACATTCAGACATTCATTGGTGTTCCCAATCCAAAGAGAATGTTATCTTTGTCGACCGTTATGGAGAATTCCCTAATGTTCCTTTACTTGGCATTAGGGGAGGTATCACCTACAACCCATGTTTAGCCTTAAGACAGTTTGGTTATGCCCGAAGGAATGGCCCACACGAGATTCTGATTCAAGGTTTGGTATTTGATTACGACAATGACGATCAAGGTCTTCGCCAGAGATTTATCCGAGCTTGAAGGATGTTAAACAAGGTGGATAGCAAGACTTTGGGGCACAAGAATTCCATCCCTCTTAAGCCTTACCTCAAATGGGTATGAACTCGTGCTCAGAGTCTTATGATGCCTTACCCCTCCATTCTCCCGGTAATCGTTGAGCCTGTCATAGAGGAAGATGTTTCATACACTATCCTACATCTTGATATGCCCACCTCTCTTGAAGACCTACAAAGGGATTGGATACAACTCAAGGGGGAGCGAGATATTTTCGAAGCCCAATTCTACGCAAGCGAGAAGAAGGTTTTGGAACTCACTAGACTACTTCATGAGGAGCAGACTCTGAATGCCTACATCGCACCAAAGAGGATGCGAACTACCTTTTTATCTTAGAGTTTTTGTATTATTTTTCCCAAGGGGCATTGATGTACTCAAAGCTTTAACTTATTAATATAACGTGTGTTTCCTTTTTGTCTAAAACAAATTTGAATCTTTAAAATCCTTGAAATCATTACATATGCATATACCATTCATCATAACATAAGTAGGTCTTTTGCAACAAGTCTCCTTATCTCTCTACTGTTTATTTTAGTAAGATGGATCTCGAGCAAACAGTGAAGGACCTCCAAGCTCAGAATACACATTTTCAACAGTTGCTCTTGACCCTAGCCAAAGGACAAGAAGAATTGAAGACTTTGCTGGCTGAGGAGAAGGAAAAGAAGACAAAGAAGGTAACTGGAGTCCTAAACATGGGAAGAAGATTTCATGGGCAGACAAGAAGAACCCTAGATTTTGCAACGACATCTGGTGAAAGAGACAATCAAGATGGAAAAGGCAAGGAAACAGTTGTCCCGTTAGAATCAGAAGAGGAAGAGGAAGAAGAAGACTATTCTGAAGAACAATTCCCTCCAGCTGATGACAAGTATAAACATCTCGAAGAGCGTTTGAGTGCGATGGAAATCCAAAAAGTTCATGGCTTGGACTTTGAGGAATTGGGGTTAGTGTCGGGGATTGTCATTCCTCCCAAATTCAAAGCACCTGTGTTTGCCAAGTATGACGGAGTCTCATGCCCTAAAATGCATCTTCGGTCATATGTAAGGAAAATCCAGCCCCATACCACTGACAAAGACTTATGGGTACACTTATTCCAAGACAATCTATCTGGAACTTAACTTGACTGGTTTTACCAACTAGAAAGAGCCAACATTCACAACTGGGAAGATCTTGTTGCAGCCTTCTACAAACAATACCAATACAATGTTGATCTTGCGCCTACCCGTACTCAACTCCAGAGTATGGCCATGGTGTCCAATGAAGGTTTCAAGGACTATGCGCAAAAATGGATAGACTTGGCTGGAAGAGTTCAACCCCCTCTATCTGAGATAGAATTGGTAGACATGTTCTTGGGCACCTTGTCTGGTCCCTTCTTCAATCATTTAATTGGAAGTTCATCTACAGGTTTTACTGAACTAATATTGACTGGAGAAATGGTAGAAGCCGGTATAAAGAATGGAAAGAAAGAAGTGGTTGACGTTTATCGTCAGAGAAATCAAGATAGGGCCGAGTGCCGACCAATGGTGGGGGCTGTGATGATCCCTAAACTGTTGCCTGATCAGCAAAGAAATAACCAACCGAGGATGGAAATACCGGTCAGGCAGTTCACCAGAATTAACATGACCCCGTCTCATGTATTACCGCATCTACTAAGATCCAATTTGGTGACCTTGAAAGAAGCTCCAAAAAACCCCAACACAACATCTCCTCACTATCATCCCAATGCCCGTTGTGCATATCACTCTGAAAGTCCCGGCTATGACACTAATAATTGTTGGGCTCTAAAGAACAAAATACAAGATCTCATTGAAGCAAAAGAGATTGAATTCGATGCGCCTGAAAAGCCAAATGTCATTTCTGCCCCTATGCCCAGACATGGCCATAATAACAATGCCATTGAAGAAGAAATGTTTGTTACTTCAGTTGATGAACTTATGACCCCACTTCTGACTATTAAAATGAACTTGTTGAATGCCGGTGTGTTCCCGGGCTATGATGAAGTTTACCGTTTCTGTTTGTCCTTACCAACCAGTTGTCCTTTGTTGAAAGCAGACGTTCAGTGCCTAATAGATAACAAAGAAATTTTATTCGAGAAGACTTCTATTCCACCTGTTCCTTTTGAAGATGTTTCTATCATTACCATTTCTGCCAATTCTTCCAGGGTCTCCACCAAAAGACCCGTTAGAATTACATCAGTTCCAAAAGCAACTCCTTTAATAATTGCAATGCCTGGACCAGTCCCATATTCGTCAGACAAAATCATACCATGGAATTATGGAGGGGATGTTTACTACCATGGTATCAAGCAGGACTGGCCAGTCGCCGAAGATTCAATCTCCGAGAAAGTCAACTCTGACATCAGTAATATTGCAGGAACTAGCAAGATTACCCGAAGCGGAAGGATATTCTCTCCAGAAATTGCTCCCCCAAAAGCAGTTTCTGGACCCGTAATCATTCTTGTTGTTGCTCCCTCAAAAGTTTTTCCCAGTCCTACAATCATCTCCAACAATACTCCAACTGACAAAGTTGTTACAACCCCTGTTACCATTCCTACCAACACTCTTGCTGCCAAATTAACCGAGACTCGAGGAAAAGGTGTTTTGGTTGAGTCTATCAAGACGAAGACACAATCATTGGCTATCACTGAGACCTCCTAGAAAGAGATGGAGGAAATTCTGAAGATCATAACAAGAAGCGACTACGATGTAGTTGAACAACTGGGGCAAACCCCCTCTAAAATTTCCATGCTGGCATTACTACTATGTTCTGAGGCGCATGCAAAAGCCTTGGTAAAATTCCTAAAAACTGCCCATGTACCCCAAGAGACATCTGTCAATCAGTTTCAAGACTGCGTAGCCAGCCTAACTGCAGATAATGGTCTAGGTTTTTCAGATGTTGATTTAACGCCAAGGGGAAGGAAGCATAATGAGGCATTTCATGTCTTAGTTGAATGTAGGGGCACAACCTTGGATCATGTTTTGGTAGACACTAGCTCATCTCTGAATGTATTGCCTAAAAAATATCTTGATAGGCTTGACTGTGAGGGATTGACATTGAAGCCAAGTAACATAGTAGTAAGGGCTTTTGACGGCTCAAAAAGGATGGTACATGGGGAGGTAGACATTCCCATAAAAGTTGGAACACAAACATTTGATTCAAATTTCTACGTAATGGATATCCGTCCCTCATATTCCTACTTGCTAGGCCGACCATGGATTCACAATGCTGGCGCTGTCACTTCTACGTTGCACCAAATGCTGAAATATCTGATTCAAGGGAAGATTATCACCGTTCATGGAGAAGAAGAGTATATGATCAACCATCTCAATTCCTTCAGATATATGGAATTAGATGGTGAATTTATTGAAATTCCATTCCAACACTTTGAAGAGGTCCCGCAAGATGTGGCGGTAACCAAGGTTCTTCCCAAGATTACAAGGCCTCCACTACGGATGTCATCTCTAAAGGATGCCAAAGTAGTGTTAGAAGAAGGTGGGTGCACTATCTGGGGACAACTCCCAGATATCCCATATAAGTCTGATAAGTTTGGCCTAGATTTCACTTCAAGTGCTCAGAAGGTTGTACGCCGCACTCGTGCCGGAGGACCACCCCTGAAGATCAGCAATCGTGAGGTCAACGCTGTAGAAGATGATGAAGATAGTTGTGACTTGGAAGACTGGATATTCCCAACTGTCAATGGAGGGCTCAACAATTGGGAGGCTAGAGATTTTGTCCCGATCACTTTTATCCCACAGTAATTTGTCTTTACATTTTATTGGATCTGTAATATTAAAACAATTCGCACTCTTAAAACCTTGTGTCTTACCCGAGGCACAATGGTCCATTTGTAAGGGTTATTATCTCATTTTCATATGACATCAATGAATCATGGACGTTTTCGCATACAAACTTTTGTGCTCATGGTTTTTCTTTTTTTTACATTCTCATTTCTTTCCAGGATAGCTATACCCTTACACACACTCACACTCACGATGCAGGTATACATCCATTCGGGATCCCATGGGTAACGATACTGCTATGGCCTTTTGTGACTCTGAGAATCTAATCTACCAAGCCGAAGACGAAGGTGGGGAAGATTGTGAAGTACCAGGGGAACTTTCCAGACTACTACAACAAGAAGAGAGAACCATTCAGCCTCACGAGGAACCCGTGGATACAATCAACCTAGGTACCAAAGAAGACAAAAAAGAGGACAAGGTGGGTGCCAATCTGGAACCCAGTATCAAGGAGCGTTTGATTTAGTTGTTACACGATTATGTCGAAGTCTTTGCCCGGTCGTATGAAGACATGCCAGGACTTGATGTAGATATTGTGGTACATCGTCTGCCTACAAGAGAGGATTGTCCTCCAGTAAAGCAAAAGGTTCGCCGCATGAGGCCTGATATGTCAGAAAAGATTAAAGCAGAAGTCATGAAGCAATTCAACGTTGGATTCTTAGCTGTCACCTATTATCCCCAATGGGTTGCCAATGTTGTTCTCGTGCCCAAAAAGGACGGCAAAGTACGAATGTGTGTGGACTACAGAGATTTGAATAGGGCAAACCCTAAGGATGATTTTCCACTCCCCCACATTGATATTCTAGTTGACAATACGGCACAACACAAAGTGTTTTCCTTCATGAACGGATTCTCAGGTTACAACCAAATCAAAATGGCACCTGAGGACATGGAGCAAACAACATTTGTCACGCAGTGGGGCACTTTCTGCTATAAGGTGATGCCATTCGGACTGAAGAATGCTGGGGCAACCTATCAATGTGCCATGGTAGCTTTATTTCATGACATGATACATCATGAAATAGAGGTCTACATGGACGATATGATATCCAGATCTCAAACAGAAGAAGAGCATCTTAATCACTTACAAAAACTGTTTGAGAGACTGAAGAAGTATAAGCTGAGGTTGAATCCAAACAAATTCACATTTGGGGTACGGTCTGGTAAACTCATAGGCTTTATCGTCAGCAAAAAAGGTATTGAAGTAGATCCTGCCAAGGTAAAAGCAATACAAGAGATGCCTGCTCCTCGTACTGAGAAGGAAGTCAGAGGATTCTTGGGGAGTTTGAACTACATTTTCAGATTCATCTCTCACCTGACAGCTACTTGTGAACCAATCTTTAAATTGTTAAAGAAAGATCAAGTAGTCAAATGGAATGACGAGTGCCAATTTGCTTTTGAAAAAATCAAAGAATACCTACAAGAGCCTCCTGTGTTGATGCCACCGGTTGAGGGAAGACCATTGATCATGTATTTGACTGTTTTAGAAAACTCAATGGGGTGTGTATTGGGTCAGCATGACGAGTCTGGCCGAAAAGAGCATACTACTTACTACCTGAGCAAAAAGTTTATCGACTGTGAAACTAGATATTCACTGCTCGAGAAAACTTGCTACGCTCTGGCATGGGCTGCTCGCCGGCTAAGACAGTATATGCTGACTCATACTACTTTGTTGATATCTAAAATGGATCCAATAAAATACATCTTTGAGAAGCCTGCTCTCTTCGGGAGAATAGTGAGATGACAGATGATCCTGACAGAATATGACATACAGTATACTACCCAGAAAGCAATAAAGGGCAGTGTATTAGCTTATCACCTTGCTCACCAAGCTGTAGAAGACTACCAATCCATGAAGTTCGAATTTCCAGATGAAGACATCATGACGGTAAATAACTGTGAAGAATTCAGGCCATATGACAGACCTGAACAAGGATCCCGATGGACCCTGTTCTTTTATGGGGCATCCAATGCACTTGGCAATGGTATCGGTGTTATACTCATAACTCCAGAAGGGTGTCATACTCCCTTTACCGCAAGACTCTACTTCAATTGTACAAACAACATGGCGGAATACGAAGCGTGCATCTTTGGTCTCAAAGCTTCCATAGACTTGGGGATCAAATCCTTGGATGTATTCGAAGATTCAGCTTTGATTATCAGTCAGATCAAAGGGGAATGGGACACCAAACACCCTAACCTTATCCCTTATAAAGAACATGTTTTGACATTGTTACCACATTTTGAGAAGATTACCTTAGAGCATTTCTCGCGAGAAGAAAATCAGCTAGCAGACGCTCTAGCCACAATGTCATCTATGTTTAAACTTAATTGGGACAACGAGGCTCCTCAGATCACCATCGAACGAATGGAGGAACCAGCACACTGTCACGAGATTGATACTGAAGAAGTAATGGACCAGCCTTGGTTTAACGAAGTCAAGAAGTATCTCGAGGCTCAAGAATATCCAGAAGGAGCTTCAGTCAATGATAAGAAGTTTTTAAGGAGATTCTCTGCTAAGTTCTTCCTTAGTAATGGCATCCTGTACAAATGCAATCATGACTCTGTGTTACTTCGGTGCGTAGATAAGGTTGAAGCTGAAAGGATCATGGTTGAATTGCATGAAGGCACTTTTGGCACCCATTCAAATGGGCATACGATGGCAAAGGAAATCCTACGGGCAGGCTATTACTGGTCTACCATGGAAGCAGATTGCTATCAACACTCTCGAACTTGCCATAAGTGTCAGATTTATGCTGACAAGGTGCACGTACCTCTGGTTCCTCTGAATGTCTTGACAGCTCCTTGGCCCTTTGCTTTGTGGGGAATAGATATAATTGGGGAAATCAAGCCGACAGCCTCTAATGGACACCGCTTCATCTTAATGGCCATTGATTATTTTACAAAGTGGGTGGAGGCAGCTTCCTTTGCTTCTGTTACCAAGAATGTTGTTGCCTGTTTCATCAAGCAAAATCTCATTTGCCGGTACGGTATCCCGGAAAGGATCATCACTGACAATGGTACAAATATCAACAACACTATGATCACCGCCTTGTGCAAGCAATTCAAGATCCAGCATCACAATTCTTCCCCTTACCGGCCAAAGATGAATGGTGATGTCGAAGCTGCAAATAAGAACATTAAAAAGATCATACAGAAAATGACAGTCACATACAAAGGCTGGAATAAGATGCTACCATTCGCTCTCCACGAGTATCGTACCACAGCTCTCACATCAACCGGGGAAACACCCTATTCTCTGTTTTACGGCATGGAAGTTGTCTTGCCTATTGAGGTTCAGATCCCCTCTCTAAGAATTATGAAGGATGCAGGGCTGAATGAAGAAAATTGGATTCAGACTCGACTTGATCAACTAAACTTGATTGATGAGAAGAGACTTACTGTTGTTTGCCATGGTCAAATGTATCAAAAACGGATGATCAAGGCTTTCAACAAGAAGGTCAGATGCCAAGTGTATCAAGTGGGAGATCTGGTGATCAAACGCATCATACTACCACAAGGTGATCCTAGGGGCAAATGGACTCCTACCTATGAAGGACCATTTGTAATAAAAAACATTTTCTCTGGTGGGGCAATGATCTTAACCACCATGGATGGCGACGACCTGCCGCATCCTGTGAACGTAGACATAGTCAAAAGATACTACGCATAAGAGACCCGCTAGGTTGACACACCTAGGAAAAACAAGGGCAGGCAAACCTAAAAGGTTCCGGAAAAAATTAGGGATAAAACATAAAAATATGTACACCTGGCAAGTTGAAAACCCGAAAGGGCGACTTGGGCAAAAAAGGGTATCCCGATGGACTGAAAACCCGAAAGGGCGGTCCAGGAAAAAGTTAGGGAACTGAAGCGCACGACTATGTCCCGTTGGATCACCTTACGGACAACCTTTGGCTTCAACCTACAAACTCAGAGGTTCTGATCAATTCAATCATCTTCGGACGAAGCAACAAATAGACAAGATGCTCAGAGATACAAAGGCTATAGCAGAATGGTAACCCCATGGGATAAATACACATAGCTATCTTTTCTTTGTATTAAAATTTTCAATTTTTTTATGACGGCATTCTCTTACTAGAATGTTTGTCTCATTGTACAAAAATACTTACTCAAAGTCAATACAAAGATATCTCCTTGAAAGCGAAAAACTATTTGTTTTTCTTTACTCTTGTGTTTTGTTTACAAAAACGTCCAATGATTCATTGTTGAACATATGCATTTGAACATAATTACTGTTACAAATAAACAAAATAAAAGACAATCACTGATGGTTTTAAGAGGTAGGGATATCTCTCTAAGCTATTTCCATAAATCCCCCACAATTTGCAGTTTAATTCCCAGCGGAACAAACTTCCAATTATCAATCCCCGGTAGAAGTCGTTCATTTTCTCATGATTTTACAAGTAGTACGTGGCATTTCCTTTACAACAGAGTTTATTTCTCTAAGCAGAAATTCATCAACACTTAGACTTCACAACATGAAGACTTATACTCCATATCCTCAGCAGCAGTCAGGGATTTATTTTCCCCAATCCAACAGTAGTGCAGCAAACTAGCTCACATACGCATACATTGCATCCATATATCATAAACATTGATAACAGGAGTGCATTATAATATGCATTTCATACAACATAAACATTGCATTTTAGCTAACATTTTACCCTTTTCAAGATAAGGTTAACAGCTACCATTAACAATGTTCAAAGTTTTCAGATACAGTTCAGATACGCCCCAGACACGGATGTCATTCTGATACTCATTCAGATTCAACTTTTAGATACGGTTCAGATACGCTCCAAACCCGGATGCCATTCTGATACTCATTCAGATTCAACTTTCAGATACAGTTCAGATACACTCCAGACACAGATTCCATTCTGATACTCATTCAGATTCAACTTCTCAGATACAGTTCAGATACACTCCAAACCCGGATGCCATTCTGATACTCATTCAGATTCAACTTCTCAGATACAGTTCAGATACGCTCCAAACCCGGATGCCATTCTGATACTCATTCAGATTCAACTTCTTCAGATACATTTCATATACGCTCTAGACCCGGATGCCATTCTGATACTCATTCAGATTCAGCTTTCAGATACAGTTCATATACGCTCCAAACACGGATGCCATTCTAATACTCATTCAGATTCATCTTTCAGATACAGTTCATATACGCTCCAGACATGGACGCCATTCTGATACTTATTCAGATTCATCTCTCAGATATAGTTCAGATACTCTCCAGACACGGATGCCATTCTAACATTCATTCAGATCCAACTTTCAGATACAGTTCAGATACGCTCCAGACACGGATGCCATTCTGACACTCATTCAAAACTAGCTTTCAGATACAGTTCAGATACGCTCCAGACATGGATGCCATTCCAATAATCATTCAAAATTATCTCCCAGATATGGTTCAGATACGCTCCAGACACGGACGCCATTCTGATACTCATTCTTTCAGTTTATAAATTACAATACAAATAATCACTTTTGGATGGCATATTTAAGCCCGTCTCCTACAGCTTTCTATCACCTCCCTAAATAGCATCTTTAAGCACATTCCCTTAACCATCACATCACCGAGTGCAAATTTCTGGGCACTCTAGTGTCCAATCATCTTCCACCTTCGAGTTACAACTGGCAAAACATGTCAATCTAACTCTTCAGGCTTAAGAAGATTGAACAGGGGAAGATGTTGTACCCCAAAATTTTCCCTCTCATTTATCTAGAATTTGCTCACAAGATCTCCTTGGGCTCAAAACTGCACTAGGGTTTGATCAGCTCAAGACACCTTCTCAAGCACTGATGACCAAAATTAGGGTTTGAGTTTGAACAAGGATTTTTGAACTTCCAATGCCCCATATGACTTTCATAGATTATTATGGACCCCCAAGACTACTCATTCCAAGTTTCAAGTCTTGAATCACATTTTTGCTCAGTTAATTGATCAATTGACCTAAAAATCAGCTGTATTGGGGAAAAAGTTAACCATGGCCAATTTACAGTCAAAATTCATAATTATTGATCCACGTCAACATTTTAAACACATATGTATCATTTTATCAAGTTTGGACCATAATTCCTCAAGAAATTTGATCAAATCTCCAAAAGGGCAAAATGGTCAAAGTTGGGGTTTTGATTGGGAAAGGGCCATTTTTGATTTTTGACCTAGCAAATGGTCAATTGGTTTAAGTCATGATCTCAAGAGTCCAATTGCATAATTTTTACCTAATGACATGATTCAAAACATTGCAAATCCATTGGATTGACAGATGAATTTTGCAGTCAACTGATCAAAAGTCAACTGTATACTGAAAAGTCAAACTTTGACTTTTTGATCAAATCCAAGTGCCAAAGATCACAATTCATCAAAACATGTCAAAATAGGAAACTTATTCATCAAGAAATCAAGAAATCAAGATTTCATTTTGAAAAGTCAAAATTTCTAAACTTAGAAATTTTTCTAAGTGTCAAACATTTCTTATTTTTTCATAACTTTGAGCAATTTTTTCATTATGATGCAAGATGATTCAAAGGAAATTTCAAATATGAAAGTTGTATATCTCCATGAAATATAAATCTTTGCTTCACACAACTTCTCCTAAAAATTATTGGATCTCAAGTTATAATTTTATGAATACATGCTCATGAACTAAAAAAGACTTAGTGAAATTTTGCCCTAGTTAGGCAGATTTTTGACCTAACTTCATGGCAATTTTTCACATAGTTCCAAGGGGAATCTTCAAAAGCAATTCAAAGATGAGTTGTAGATACCATTGCAAGCTTCCAAAATGTCCAAGAACTCCTTGATATCATTCTTGAATAGGGAGAATCAAAGAGATGAAGTTGGGGTTTTGTCACTTGAATTATAGGTCATTTTCATGATGAACACAAATGCAAATCAATGTTAGGTTGCATAATCTTTGCTTTGCAGACCTCAAACTTGTTTGTCACTCCATAATTAATGGATTGCACAAACTTTTGAGCTATAATCCAAGTGGTTTAAGCTTTATCCAATTCACATTGCCATTTTGGGAAGAAAGTTAACAATACCATTCTTGTAAAACAAGCTTTTTGCATAAAGTTCACATTGAGCCTCTAACTTGTTCCCTCTGATCACACTCCATCCACAAAGTCAGAAGCAAGCTTGTTTAAAGCATAACCACTCTATTTTATCAAGTACACAAGGCATTGAAACTTGTTTTCTCAAGAAATCACATATTTTGCTTAAGGATGCAAATTCAAATTCTGATCAACAGCAAGTCTCCAAACTTGTTGCTTATAAATAGAAGCACTATTTGTAAGCTAGGACACGAGCTTGAACCCCCTGAAATACACCAAAACTCTCTCAAATCAGAAATTGCCCAAAAACTCCATTGTTGCACAGTTTCTGACCTTGAACCTCAAACTCACATTTCCCTCATGCGTTTCTTGGCCTTTTAGTTTCTAAAGCTTCCTTGCTTCAAGAGTAACTCATCCATGTACTTGTTTCACTTTTGTAACACCATTTTCCCTGTCTTCCATAACCAAAAATAGAGCATCACAGTTGGACTTCTCCAGACAATTCCAGCCATCCTCAGCTCAAGCCAACCATTGCATTAGCTTCCTAGATGTCCAAGGAAGCTAACCTGATCATCAGCACTGCCTGAAACAAGCTCAAATCCATTTCACGATTTCCAGTTTTGAGGTATTTTTCTTGAACTTCTATCTTATTACTTAGGCATTGTTAGCTTACATTTGTGAAGATAAAATGTAGACCTCATTGCCACGAAGCTGTACATATCCATAGTTTGCATTTACATGGCCTGAGCTTAGAGAATTTTAAAGTTGAAGTTTCTGAAACTTTTAGGGTTCAAATTAGGGCCAGAGAAATTCTCATTTATCTTTGACTTTTAGCTTTAGTTATTTACATGGTTAGAATTGTGTGGAAGAATGCAACAACTTTCATTTTGTCATCTTCCATTTTTGTTGAGAAATGAAGAAGTTACAGGTACACCGGCTGGAGGTTGAAGATGAAGTCATCAGGACTTGATTTGCCTTACATATTTTTTGTTTTGTTTATATAAACGGATGTATATCCACCCCAGTGGTAAAGCGCGCGCTTGTTCACCCCATGGTCCTGGGTTCAAGCCCCAGCGTGACCATTTTTACATTTTACATATTTTTTGACACTTTCTAACATGGTTTTGCAGGCGCTGGGCCCTTTGGGCCTGACATTGTTTTTTTTATTTTTACTAGCTCACCTCCCTGCCTGCTTATGCACCCCTGGCCCATTTGTATATATTTATTTATTTATTGCATTTTTCTTTTTAAATTTATTTTCTAAAATACTAAAAAATCATAAAAATACAAAAAAAAATGATATATTTTATATTTTGACTTATTTTATTTTATTTTTTAATAAACAAAAAAAAAATATTTTATTTACTATACTTTATTTATTTTATTAGCTAAATCTTATAGACTTAATTAATATTACATTATTTATTTTTTTCTTCATACCATTTAAAAATATAATATTTAAATACCAAAAAAAGAATAAAAATATTTCATGATGCCATAAATATTTTCAAGACAAAAATACCAAAAAAATACTTTTCTTTAAACTTATTTTATTTTTATCAACTAAATAGAATTAGGGTTTTATTCAAAAATCTTTTATTAATTAATTTATTTTCTTAATTAGTTTAATTTAATTTGATTTTGATTAATTATTTTTTTCTCTAATTAGGTTTAGGTTAAAACCCCTTTCATATAAAAAAATCCAAACAAAAATCATTTCTTTCCATTTGCATTTGTACTTTATATTTATTCATTTCCTTGTACATTTATTCAATTTGGTTGTAATAGATTAATTAGGTTTATATTATTGAAATTCCCATTCACAAATTGTATACCCCCCTCCCACAAGTATTGTAGTAGCGTAGTAACTTTAAATTCCGCAATTTATCGCTTTATATACAATGCTAGTAATTAGGGTTTGTATGGAAAGACTAAAATCAATACTTAGCAAAACCCTAATTCAAGAATAAATCAAGCATGAAAACAATACACTTGCACACAAGCACCCCTAGGGTTATCCCAATTGGTTGCCTTACACAAAATGGCCATATTACGCATGTAAGGTATCTTAGCAAAAACAAATGAATACAAGATCGTAGTCCCTCGATGACGCTATCTAAGTTTCCTTACAAATGATCTTAGTCCCTAAAAGAAAATGCTAAGATACCTTGCAACATTGCTAATCATGGTTATACGATGACCCAAGCCCGTCCCGTTTACATCCAAAGATAGGGTTGCTTACCAAATCAATGGTAAAACAACAATGCCAAAGGAAAAGAAAATGAACAAGAAAGACATTTGAGTAGGTAGATTTCTCCTAATTACTTGCTCCATTTCAAAATAAACATCCTTGCTATTTTAAAAACAATCACATACACTTTCAAACATCTTACAAAATTGAAAATATTTTCAAAAGATCAACATCTTTGTATACATTCTTACGAACGAGAATCATTACAAAGATTGCCTAAACAATGGCCTCTTCACAAAATACTTTCAAAAACCACACAAAGCACAATTTCAAACAAATGCAAGTGATCTAGCAAGTAACTAAGAGCCCGTGGATAACCATGGATGAAAAGGGTACTAATACCTTCCCTTTTCATAATCTACCCCCCGAACTCAAGAAATAATCTCAAAGTTCTTTCCTGTGCTTTTTCACCTTTCCTTTTGGATAAAAGAAAAGTCGGTGGAGACTCTTGCTAACCGCAACATTTGCGATCAAACGCAAAACCCTCAAGTCAGTTCTCCCACCGCATCACAAGTAGCCTTTTGAAGTTTCAGTTGCCTCAACCTATCCTATTAATAATAACCGGGTTCTAAGGAGTCTCATATCACTGACCTTTCTTTTATGCATTGTTCTAGCTCAAGAACCAAAGTATTGCGGCCAGAATATCCTAAAAGTCTAGTCTCAATGAGTGTAGTATCGAGTATCAACCAATCTTCAGTCGGAACCAAAGTTTTCCATCTCACTACTTTCTAATGGCTTAGGATGAGTCAATTAAAGGTTCGAAAGGTCAGTTAGCGCTTAATGACACTAAGGAAGCCTAATGTTATCCTTGAATGACTCAAGGAACATTAGTACAAGCCAAAGTATCACGCTAACATAGCTATCACTTCGTCCATATCGGTCTACACCGTACAGCCTCCATAATTTATTGCTACTTACCTAAAAAGGTGCCCCAGATCCGGGTGTAGGATATTTACAAGAATACCCCAACAAAACCCTCAAAGAGAAAGCAAACAAAGCATACAAGTAATTTTAAAATGATAAACTAAACTCTAAGGTAACCCCACTTTTATTTCTCCCCAGCAGAGTCGCCAGTTCTGTGATATGGTGGTAGAACCGACTGTTATACTGGTTTTGCATTTGTGTTCGCAAAATGTTGCGGTAAGCAAGAGTCGCCATCGACTTTTCTTTTATCCAACAAAGGAAAGGGTGAAAAGAACACGAAAATGCCTTTTTGAGAGTTTTCTGAGTAAGGGGGGTAGATTATGGAAAGGGAAGGTGTTAGCACCCTTTCCATTTGTAGCTTTCTACGGGCTCTTAGATGCTTAGCTCATTTTAAAAGTACCTTTTGCTTTGTGTGTTTTGAAAAAATGTTTTGAAAATGCCTTAGCGCGGTGGTTCGCTTTGTGATAACTCTTGTATCAGTCCTCAAGAGTGTTGATAAAGCAAATGTTTTTGAAAGTTTTTTTTTAAATGTGTAAGTGTAAAAAGTTCGTTTTGAGCATAGCATCTAAGAACTATCTACTTATACTCGAAAAGGGTTGTTCTTTTCCTCCTATCCTTTAGACAGTGCTATCCTACTATTAGTGAGTAGGTAGCCCTATCGTTGGATGTTAAGGGACAATCGAAGGGACGTACAGTCATAAAGGCAACATGTGGAGACGCTTTAGCAATTTTGTTTAGAGACTAGATCATTTACCGAGAGGCAACTGTGGGGTCATCGAGGGACTTATGATCTTTTATTTTATGGGTCTTTGCTAAAGCGTCCCCATTTTCGAGGGACATGACTGTTTTTTTCCGAAAAGGTAGCCGAAGTGGGATACTCTAGAGGTGCGCATGTGCAAATGATTCAATTCAGTTTATTTATCTTTGTTATTAAGTTTTCTAGCATTTTATTTTAGTCTTTCCATACAAGCCTATTAGTCATACATCTAACAGTTATATATATATATATATATATATATATATATATATATATATATATATATATGTACAGTAATTAAAAAGGTGCGGAAATGTAAACCCTACGCTATTACATGGCTTCGAGAGGGGGAAGTTACATGTCCAAATGGGGGAAATAAAATAAAGAAAACAGTAGAGTCCTAGTTAATTATCTATTACATCCCCATCAGCAGGTACAATAATATAAAAAAATGACAAAGCAATAAACGTGCGTGAAATTGAAAATAACGTCCAAAAATCCTAAGAAATAAAAATCTCTTTGTTTTTTTTTTATAAAAGAAAGTAAAGTCTAAGTTTACTTAATTTTAATTTAAATAAAAATTTAAACTAATTAATTAATTCATTTGATTAATTTAATTAGAAAAATACTAACCTAATGTTTTTGTTTGGATTTTTATTTAATTTAAAGTTAATAAATAAAGCAAAATTAAAGACACGAAGGTGAAACAACCGGCTGAAAATCATCAAACAATAAAGTCGCCATCGAACGTCTTTTATCCCACATGTAGGGAAAGGTAAACATCGAGAAAACCTGAGAAGGGAGAAGTCACGGTCTTGCGACCGAGAGTTCGGGTAAGGGAGTATGTTATGCGAGGGGAAGGTATTAGCACCCCACACACCCGTAGTACTCTACGGTATCCACTCTTGTTGTCTATCTTATGGGTGTGTTTAATCTATGCTTATTGTTTACTATACTACTGAAGAGAGAGTGCATGCAAAAGAAATGAGAAAAGAATGTAGGGAAAATAAAAATTATGCTCGTTCGGGCCCTACCCCGATGCCTACGTATCCCTTTCAAGGAATCAGAGCAGTCGTAGTTCAGCTAATACGTTTTTGTTGGTTTGTATTTTTTAATGAACAATATTAATTTCGCCTTCTGCCGCAACTCGACCTTTGGAGACTTACGCGTCAACACAGAAGTGAATTAACATGCTCTTTTGAAAAAGTTTTGGAGAAAAGGTGCATGGGCGCACAAAAAGGTTTGAATTGGTTTGTGTTTGTTGGTGTTTTTGCTTATGGATAACAGCTAGTTAATCTCAAGAGAGAGATATTAGCCATTTTTCTACTTATTCATGAAATAAGTCTTTGAGACTTGAACCACACCAAAGCTTAGAATAAGAGAATAATAAGATCGAGAAGAAACCCGCTTATCATTTCTCATACTTAACAAAGATATGATTCTCGTCAGTAAATTTTTTAGTATTTTGAAGTTTGTAAGAAAAAGAAGTTTTTGTTTTAAATGCATATGCAAAAGGGGAAGGAAAAGTCAAAGGGAGACTAGCCTATTTCTAAACCTAATGTTATCATACAACGGTAGCCCTAAGTCCAGGATGAATGAAGGGGAAACATCTACCTAATGTTAGCATGCATGGTTTAACAAAACTATCCTATAGGGAACATGCAATGAGAGCGAAGTCGTGATCTCAATTTTTAAATTGAGTGACTCATCGATCATCAAGAAATAAAAGAAAGCAACAAAGTCCTATAGGGAGCATGCATTAAGAGCGAAGTCGTGATCTCAATTTCTAAATTGAGTGACTCATCGATCGACAACCATATAAACAAACGCCAGTACAACACATATAGCAAATGAAGTGTGGAATTCCTGCTACAGGTCTTTAAACAGAGACTTCGAGCGCACGCTCTTTATTTCCTACTTCTCATGATATCTAGAAAGCAATAAAAATGCCGAAATGAGATAAACAAGGGAAAATACCAAGTGGATATCAATCTGTAGCAAAGCGTATCAAAATAAAGAAACCCGACGATCTTCGCGAAAGCTTCACCATTCAAAGAAAAGAGTTAGAAATCAAATGCCTGGAATAAGTATCGACGCATCATCGATTGTGAAAATAAATCACAATCAAAGTATCAAGCGCATCCGCATAATAAACCTGCATAAGACTCAAATGTCACCAAGCAAAGGTGAATCGCAAATTTCAAATATAATCGAATAATCGGAATTCAATTCCTAAAACTAAAATAATAAAAAATCTACAAATTTTTATTGATTTTATCGTTTTTATCATGTAAAGAAGAAAGTTCAACAAAACTAAACAACTATCAAAAGGAAAACATTAAAAGAAAAAAAAGTAGTTGTTATGGGCCTTAGGGGGGGTGCAAGCTGCATCTGGGTGGAATGAGGCACTGAAGGCCCGTCACGAAAGGAGTCCCAAAGGGATTTTTGTTTGCAACCAACGCTTCTCCACAAAAATCAGCAACGGGCTTAAGGGTTTGATCTAAGCTTTCAATCCAATAACCAAATGAACTTCCAAGAATCACTTTCAACATTCCATCAATTATGTTTATTACTGAAACGAGTTAAAACAACCCGGAACGGCTGCGTTTTGCACTGTAATCTTAGGGTAAACACAGGGCAACCGTTTAACTTCTCCGATCTGATTCTCATGTTCTCCGCTGCTCATATTTTCTTCTTCGATCTGCTTTCGACGTCCTTCCTTAATCCACTTTCGACTTCCTTCCTCAACATTGATACGAAACTTCGGTCTTGTTTCAACAGCTTCTTCGATGTGTTTCGTCTTAGTTTGATTCAATGGCCGCAGCTTTGTTTTCGATCTTACAACAAACGCGGTTCTTTCGAGCCTCATCCCTAACCTCTGATTTGCTTCAGATCATCATCAATCGAACCACTATTCAGAGCGATCCTCCTTCTTCGATTTTGCAAATTCGGTGTGCTTCAATGTTGCTACGTGCGCGAATCGTTACTGGTTGTTTTCCGTCAAGGATGATGGTTGAATATTGCAGAGTTGGATTACAAGAAATATTGAAGAAGATCGAAGCAGGGAGAAAGATTGATACAGAACGTGGAATCGATGAAAAGGAAATGCAATTAAAGAAACCAGAGAATACAGAGAAGAATGGTGAGTGTCATACCTGTTGAATTGATGTGCAATGAATGGTTGAAGAATCAATGGTGATGAAAGTTTTGTAGAGGAAATCCAGTTACAAAGTGAGCCTGTGGTTGAAGATGGAGGAAGAGAGTAGAGAGAAGACGCGAGAGTTTATTTTCTGTGATTTTAGAGGATGAAGATGAAGATAGAGAATGAAGATAGAGAATGAAGAAGAATCCATGTAAAGAGAGAATTTTCGAGGGAGAAAGAGAGAGTTTTTGGAGAGTCGCTTTTCAGCAGAATCAAGAATTCCCCCCATCTGGTGAGTTTTGCTCTCTTTGAAGTAGTGAAAAACACAAGAAGGGGGGGTTGAATTGTAAAACTGAAAATCAATGCAATGAACAAGATATTTTTATCCTGGTTCGTTTGATCTCAAACTACTCCAGTCCACCCGTCAAGGTGATTTCACCTCTCTCCAACGAGGTCTTAATTCACTATATTCAACTGAATATTACAGACTGCTTTAACAACTGCTAAAGCCTTCTTGATGCAAACCACAATCCGGTTTGTCAAGGAAACACTTTCTTACAAAGAAGATAAATCTAAGTGTGTGAATGTTTTCTACAAAACTGTATCACAACTGTGATGTATACACAACTTAAAGCTTAGAAACTAGATTGCTAAACAATGATTGAATAAGAGAATGTGTAGTGTTTAGCAAACGGAGAGAAGGAAGATTTTGATCAGCTTTTTATGCATGTAAAGATTTGGAGAGCATTAGCCAATTCAATCTTCAAAGTCTTGTTTATATAGCACTGAGATGTTGAACGTTGGAGCAATATTCTTGATTCAATGCTATTAACAAACTATCCTTATCGAGCAGATCTTGTCTGGAATGAGGCTGTTGGTATTAATTTGCTTTCAATGCACAGTACCGTTGCTTACTTAATGCAAGTTCTGGCTTGGCTCATTCTGATTCTGCTTAGCTGCTGATGAACTGTTGTGTTTCTTTATCAGAGTGTTGAGCACAGTTCTGTTCATCAGGCTTCAGCATATACGTGGTTTAATCTTCTGATTCTGACATTCTGATATGGCAACTTCTGATGCTGATGTCAGGAACCAAATTTCTGATGCTGATTAGGTGTGATCTTGCTTATATCAATCAGAGTATCTGCAAATCAGAACTTAATAATTTAGGCAGCAGATAGTTCATACATGAATCATATAAATAATATATCTTTTCACTTTGTTATCATCAAAACTTAAATATAGGGTAGTAGATTCAAACTTTGTTCTAACAATCTCCCCCTTTTTGATGATGACAAAAACTAGATATTTTTAAATGAAAATAACGTGAAAAGGTATCAGAGAGATGCATCAGAGTAAGAGGTTATCAAAGATAAGGGGTAAAAAAGATATCAGAGTTGAGATATACTCCCCCTGAGTTTATTACTTCCCTTTGATTACAAGTGTTCTTCAGGATCAGATCTTTTTGCCTTTCTTTGAACATCAGAGTATCAGAGTCTTTGACTATCAGAAGCTTTAGATCAGCACATCAGAGCAGAGCTTCAGATCAGCGTATCAGAGCTTTTCTTGTCAGAGCTTTGCTTTGGATCAGAGTATCAAAGCGGATCAGAGCTTCATAGCTTTTAGTCTTCAGAGTGTCCAGGAGCTTCCTTGTACCTGTAGACTTTAAGCAAAACAAAAAGACATTTTCAAGTATAATAGAGTTAGAATGTTAGAGAATTTCTGTCTTAGTTAACCGTTATTGTTTAAAATATCATTCTTGTTCTCCCCCTTTTTGTC
The DNA here is from genome assembly GCA_948472305.1 of Vicia faba. NCBI lineage: Eukaryota > Viridiplantae > Streptophyta > Magnoliopsida > Fabales > Fabaceae > Vicia > Vicia faba. Next base: position 1,479,936,786 of record OX451741.1, on the reverse strand, counting down.
AGCAATCAAAAAGTGTAGGTGAGTGCTAAAACAATTAAGATCAGACAAACTTGTCATATTAAAAGGTTCAGAATCAAACAAAACATATTCAAATAGTACATCAGAAAATCAAAGAAAACATGAAAAAGACATGAATGAAAAAACTAAGGTTGGGGAGGAAAGCGTGTGAACAGGTTCTCCAGCATGGCTTTGATCTGATCAGCAGTCTCATTCTGCTTATGCACCATGCTGACAACAGTGTCAATCTTGCTATCCTGCACATCCATTCTTTCTTTCATCTTCTGGTCGTTTTCATCCATCCTCTGCTGCAGACGCATGTCATTCAGCTTCAGCTCTTCTAGAGTCTGCCTGTCCAAGGCAGCTTGAGAAGCATCAGAAGCAGGAAGCTTCTGAGAGCTTTCTGCAACATCTTCTGCTTGACTTGCTTCAGCTTGAATGGTCTTGTCTTCTTCTGGTTGCACCTTTGAAGCTAGCTGTTTCTCAGACCAAGGTTCACTATCCAGAGGGAGCACAGCTTCCTGAGGCAGCAGACTGTCAACTTCCTTCAGCAGCTTGCTGAAGTTCTGTTGTGCCTGCTCATAGTTGATATCCTGCAACTTGAGGGCTTCAGCACGTACCCAAAGTCTGAATTGTGACCAGAGCTGATCAGAAGCAGCTGGGTCAATCATTCCAGGACCGCCTTGCTTCAAAGAAGCAATCCATTGCTGCACACCTGTTTCAAAATTCATAATACCATAGCCAACATCTGGTTGTTTTGGTTTAGGGATGGCAATTTTATGTTTCAGATCAGCAAGACGGTCAAGGCTGGTTAAGTCTATGAATGTCCTGCTGGGGTTTTCGGTGGTTTGCTTGGCAGCTGTTTGTTTTGGAGAAGGAGTGGGAGAATCAGAGATTATGATTGGACTGCTTGGTGTTTTGGGAGTATTGGGTGGTGTAGATTCTGGTGAGGATGGCAACTGTGCCAAGGTGATTGTTGTTCCACCTGGCAGCTGGATTTCCAAAGGTGATGGTTGAGGTGAATGAGGTTCAGATGGTTGAGGAGAAGGAGTTTCAGAGTGATGAAACTCAGGTTGAGGTGATGGTGGATGAATTTCTGGTTGAGGAGAGGGAGACGGAATTGCTGGTTAAGGAGAAGTTGTTGGAATTTCTGGTTGTTCAGGGATAAGGGGTTCTTCTGGAATTGATGAGAGAGGTTGTAGTTATTCTGGTTCTTCAGCAGATTGTTGTTGTTCTGGTTCTGGAGGAGGGACAATTTGTGGTTCAGAGTTTGGATTGGAGGAGTGATCAGAAGTGTGTTGATCAATGTCAGACAGCACTTTGTCAATTGCTGATGTTGTTGAGATTGGTTTGGGATGTTTGGTTCTGGGTCTTCTGAGTTTTAATGCCTCAGAAGGGTCATCTTCTGGTTTAGTTTCATCTATTGTTGGGATGGGGATTGAGATTCTATGAGAGGTTGGAGGAGGAATAGATGCTGGAATAGTAGAAGAATTTAAAACAGAAGCAGCAGATAAATTACCTCTTTTCTTGGGTGTCTGCTGGGATGATCCTTCTGAAGGTGCCTTCCTCTTCTTCGTCTTCTTCAGAGTCACTTCTTGTTGAGGTTGATGCAGAGCTTTGATAATCAGATTTGGATCTGTACCGTCTGCCTTGCACACATCTAAGTATCTGAGAACCACCTCTGGTTTAGATTCTATCTCAGAAAATAAAGGAAAGTCACTCAGAGGAACTCTTCTGCTGGTGATATCAGCAATAGGAGTAGCTCTGGGTTCCTTTTTGATATTCTCTATCAACTTCATTTTCTTCAAGTTCTTTGCGTTCAGAGGCTTCCCAACTGTTGGTTCAATGGTGCTTAACTCTTGAGCTTCTATCAGATGCTCTATCAGCCTATTCTCTGTCAGAATATCTGATATCAACCTTCCAAAGGGTATCCAATCCCTCTTTGTTCTTTCTTCTTCCCTGGTTTCCTTCACACTTGTTCTGAGGTGGTTGAACAGAAGATGAGCCAAGTTGATTTTTACCTTCTGATCAATAAAGTAGATCAGAAACTGCTGATCCACATTTATGTAATCAGGTGAACTAGTTGGCTTCCTATGGTTGAAGCACCCCAGAATTATCTTAGCCCAAACTCTGATGATCCTTCAGATCTTTGATCTTGCTGCTGGGCACCCCATGAGTGAAAATCCTTGCAGCTATCACGCCCACGTCAGCACATCTCTCAGCCATATCAACACAGCGGACGCCACCGCCACTGTAACCGATTAACCTTGCTATGTGATCCTCAGTGATCACAATCTTCTTCCCCATAACGAAGGAGGTGACTAGATGCGTTGAAGCCTTGGCATGAATCCAGAATTCCTTGACTAACATAGGGAATGTTGGTCCAACCAACCTGTCAAAATACATTTCCCATTTTTGTGCCCTAACTTCTTCTGTTAGGTCAAAACCGTTCTCCTTCAAGCTTCCAAAATCAACGATCAATTCAGATAACACTTCAAGATTCTTCACAGGAGTGAGGAGTGTTCTGAATGGCACTTGATACTGTTCAGATGATGCTTTCTTCTGAGGACCTGCAGAAGCACTGCTGGAGGTTGCCATGTTCACACTAAAAGATTTTTAGAAGAAACTGAGAAAAAGGGTTTTGCAAGAGATGAACACAGAAAAATGCAGAGAATGCTTGAGAATTAGTGAGAAACTGTAAAGAGTTAGAATGAGAGATTAATGTGTTTAAATAGAGTTTCAGAATATTTTGAAAAAATAAACGTTTTTAAGAAAGAGAAAAATCATGATTGCATTTTAAAAGCATGATTACTTTTATTAAATGCTTGCTGATTTTGGGGGATTTGAGAAAGATACTTAAAAACGGTTACCAGACATGTGTCTCAATGCACCCAATCAGCGCTTTGCCTTCTCAGAAGCGTGCACGCGTTCTGCTTCAGAGATCTGCTGATGATTGGATGACACTTGTTTGATGTAGTGATCAGCACGTCTGTCTTTGAGCTTAGACTCTCAGATCTTTAGACTTGCATCTGATACAATCTGCATGTTCTATCTTTCTGAAAGAAGATTGATCAGAAGTTCACAGTAAAACAATTACATTCTGAAGGTAAATATATGGAATTAAAACCTTTTCACTCTGGACAGACTTTCATGCTGAGATGTTTCAGAATGAAATTAAACCTATCTTCTGAAAGGGGTTTAGTAAAGATATCAGCCCATTGATGGTCTGTATCTATAAATTTTAAGTTCAAAATTCCTTTCTGAATATAGTCCCTAATGAAGTGATGTTTTATTTCTATATGCTTAGCTCTAGAATGTAAAATGGGATTCTTACTTAAGCAAATAGCAGAAGTATTATCACAGAGTATAGGAATGTTACTCTCAAAAATCTGGAAGTCTTCAAGCTGACTTTTCATCCAGAGCATTTGTGTGCTACATCCTGCTGCTGCTATGTACTCAGCTTCTGCTGTTGATAGCGCAATTGTTGATTGCCTTTTGCTGGACCAAGAGATCAGATTTTCTCCCAGAAACTGGTAGCTTCCAGAATTGCTTTTACGCTCCACTCTGTCTCCAGCAAAATCAGCATCGCAGTAGCCTACTAAGCTATAATCACTAGATTTTCTATAAAACAAACCCAGATTAGTAGTACCTTTCAGATACTTGAAAATTCGCTTAACAGCTGTTAAGTGAGATTCTCTAGGATCTGATTGGAATCTAGCACTGATACAAACACTGAATAATATGTCAGGTCTTGAAGCAGTCAGATAGAGGAGAGAACCAATCATACCTCTATAGACTTTCTGTTCTACATTTTTGCTTACCTCTTCTCTTTCCAGAATGCACGTGGGATGCATTGGAATCTTTGATGGCTTACATTCTGAGAGGTCAAATTTCTTCAGAAGATCTCTGATGTATTTGCTCTGATGAATGTAAGTTCCCTCTGGAGTTTGATTGATCTGAATTCCTAGAAAGAATTTTAGTTCCCCCATGAGGCTCATCTCAAATTCTGCCTGCATACACTTAGCAAATTTTCTTCCAAGAGAAGGATTAGTAGAACTAAAAATAATATCATCAACATAAATTTGACAGACTAAGATGTCATTCTTAACTGATTTACAGAATAGAGTAGTGTCCACTTTCCCTCTGGTGAATTCATTTTCTAATAGAAAGTTACTTAGCCTTTCATACCAAGCTCTGGGAGCTTGTTTCAGACCATATAGTGACTTCTTTAGTTTGAAAACATGTTCTGGATGTTTTGTATTTTCAAAACCAGGGGGTTGGTGTACATAGACTTCTTCTTCTATATAACCATTTAAGAATGCACTTTTGACATCCATCTGATACAGAGTGATGCCTCTATTAACAGCAAATGAAATTAAAAGTCTGATAGATTCTAACCTGGCGACTGGGGAAAAGGTTTCTGTATAGTTTATCCCCTCTTGCTGACTATAACCTTGTGCAACCAGTCGTGCCTTGTTTCTGATGACTTCACCTTGTTCATTTAGCTTGTTTCTGAACACCCATCTTGTTCCAATGACGTTGAATCCTTTTGGTCGGGGAACGATATCCCATACGTCGTTTCTGGTGAATTGATTCAGCTCTTCTTGCATTGCCAGAATCCAGTCATTATCCAGAAGTGCTTCATCAATAGAAGAAGGTTCAATCAGAGACACAAGTCCCATGAGAGTTTCTTCAGAGTTTCTGAAGCTTGCTCTTGTTCTGATTGGATCTTCCTTTCTTCCTAAGATAGTCTCTTATGGGTGATCCAAGCTGCTTCTGGGTAATCTCTTCTGAGGTTGATCAGCAGCTGTTGTAGGATTGCTAGCAGTGCTCCTTTCAGACGTTGAAGGAGTGTCTGTGTTGAGAGCTTCTGATGACTTGTCTTCAGAACCTGTAAATTCAATTTCCATACCTGCAAAAACTTCATTCTGCTTTGACTTTTCAGAGTCAAGCTTATCATCAAAACGAACACTGATTGATTCTTCCACAATCTGTGTTTCTGTATTGTATACTCTGTACCCTCTTGAGCGTTCAGAGTATCCTAACATGATACACTTCTGTGCTTTAGAGTCAAACTTGTTCAAATAGTTCTTTGTATTTAATATAAAGTAAGTACATCCAAATGGATGAAAATATGAAATGTTGGGCTTTCTGTTCTTCCACAATTCATATGGAGTCTTTTCCAGAATAGGTCTTATTGAGATTCTATTCTGAATGTAGCACGCTGTGTTTATTTCCTCTGCCCAGAAGGTCTTAGCAACGTTTGTCTCATTGATCATGGTTCTGGCCATATCTTGCAATGTTCTGTTCTTTCGTTCTACAACTCCATTTTGTTGGGGAGTTCTAGGACAAGAGAAATCATGCAGAATGCCTCTGTCATTAAAGAATGACTCAAAATCTTTGTTTTCAAATTCTCCACCATGATCACTTCTGACTTTAACGATTCTAAGATCCTTTTCATTCTGAACTTGGTTACAGAAGGTAACAAACACAGAGTGTGACTCGTCCTTGTGTCTTAAGAACTTTACCCATGTCCATCTGCTATAGTCATCTACGATTACTAACCCATACTTCTTGCCACTGACTGAAGCAGTTTTAACTGGTCCAAATAAGTCAATGTGCAGAAGTTCTAATGGCTTAGAGGTAGAAACAACATTTTTGGATTTAAAAGAAGGTTTTGCAAACTTGCCTTTCTGACATGCTTCACACAGAGCATCTGAATTGAACTTCAAATTAGGAAGTCCTCTGACCAGATTGAGTTTTTTAATCTGAGATATTCTTCTCATACTAACATGCCCCAATCTTCTGTGCCAGATCCACTGCTCGTTGTTAACAGACATAAGGCATTTTACATTCTGACTCTTTAGTTCAGAAAGTTTGATTTTGTAAATGTTGTTTTTCCTCTTACCATTAAACAGGATAGTCCCATCTTTCTGACTAACAGCTTTACATGATTTTTGATTAAAGATTATATCATAACCGTTATCACTTAATTGACTTATGGATAACAGATTATGCATCAATCCATCTACTAGCAGAACATTATTAATAGAGGGAAGATTTCCATTACCTACAGTTCCAGAGCCAATTATCTTTCCCCTCTGATTGCCTCCAAAACCAACGTGGCCTCCAGGCTTAAGTTCCAGGCTTTGGAACATATGCCTTCTTCCCGTCATGTGTCGCGAGCAGCCAGAGTCCAGGTACCATGACTGGTGTTTCTGACTTGCTGCTAAAGATATCTGCAACATGTATTATTTTATCCTTAGGTACCCAGATTTTCTTGGGTCCTGATTTGTTAGTTTTACCAAAACTCTGGTTGAATTTTGGTTTCACAGAGTGCTTACTGCTAGTGTATTTAATATCATGTGTGTGACCATACACAAAATGTGAATTCAGAGGAGTGTGTTTAATGGTTAAGTCCATGACATTCTTTGGTGTAGGAACCTTACCTTGGTATCCTATTCCTTTCCTGCCGTTTCTGCTAACTCCATAGATCATTGAGGCCATTTTGCTTCTATCTATGCTTTTAGCGAGGAACTTCTGGAAACTGTGATCATACTCCTTGATGATCTCATCAGCGTTGCTGGGAGTTTCAGAAATTGGTTCCTTCTGAGAGTTTTGTAAAGTGTTTTCTAATTTTGAAATCTTATTTCTCAACTCAGAATTCTCCAATTTGAGACTCTCAGTCTTATTAGAGTCAGATTCAAGATTCCTTTTCAGGTCTCTGAATTTAACTCTAATTTGCTGATACCGTTCCAGAATCTCATTAAGGCTTTCAGCAAGTTCACCCTTGGTAAAGTTAACAGCAAAGTTAGGAAATACCTCTTCAGTATCTGATTCTGAGTCTGATTTAGAAGCTTCACTATCTTCTGAGATGTTAGCCATGAGAGCTATGTTTGCCCTCTCATCATCTGATTCTGAGTCAGCTTCAGACGAGTCAGAGTCATCCCATGTAGCCATGAGACTTTTCTTCTTATCTCTTCCAAACTTCTTTTTGGGCTTTTCCCTCTGAAGCTTTGGGCAGTCACTCTTATAGTGTCCTTGCTCATTGCACTCATAGCAGATGATGTCCTTGGTGTTTGGCTTTTTGCTGCTTGAGGAGCCTTCAGATCTTCTGTATCCAGAGGAAGAATCTGTCCTTCTGTATCTGGAAGAAGACTCGTTCTGATCAGATCTTCTGGGATTCCTGAACTTCCTTTGTCTTTGCTTCCACAGTTGATTTACTCTTCTGGAAAGGAGGGAGAGTTCGTCTTCTTCTGATGAGGATCCATCAGATGTTTCTTCAACTGCCTGCAAAACTTTAGACTCAAATTTTTGTTAGATTTTAATGCTAAAGGCTTACCTTGCTTCTGAGGCTCGTCAGCTTCTAGCTCTATCTCATGACTTCTGAGGGAGCTGATAAGTTCCTCCAGAGTGATTTTGTTGAGATCTTTAGCTAGCTTCAGAGCTGTAACCATTGGTCTCCACTGCATGGGTAAACTTCTGATGATTTTCTTGACATGGTCAGCAGTAGAGTATCCTTTGTCCAGAACTTTGAGACCAGCTACCAGAATCTGGAATCTTGAGAACATTGTTTCAATGGATTCAGATTCTTCCATTTTGAACGCCTCATACTTCTGAATGAGCGCCAGAGCTTTAGTTTCTTTGACCTGAACGTTGCCCTCATGCGTCATTCTGAGTGAGTCAAAAATATTCTTTGTTGTGTCTCTGTTGGAGATCTTTTCATATTCAGTATAGGAGATGGCGCTGAGGAGGATGGTTCTGGCCTTGTGGTGATTCTTGAAGTCACGCTTTTGTTGGTCAGACATTGTTTTTCTATCAATCTTCTGACCGCTTGCATTCACAGGGTGCGTGTATCCATCTGTCACCATATCCCACAGATCAGCATCATGTGCCAGAAAGAAGCTTTCAATTCTGTCTTTCCAGTAATCAAAGTTTTCTCCATCAAAGACTGGAGGTTTGCCGCTGAATCTGTCTCTGTCCTCATTGTTGTCATTGCTGGTGTGAGAATTGTTTCCTGCCATTGTGTTTTTCTGACGCTGGATCTTGTACTGACACGGTTAAGTGTTTTAGCTTAGAACCAGGCGCTCTGATACCAATTGAAGTAGTGAAAAACACAAGAAGGGGGGGTTGAATTGTAAAACTGAAAATCAATGCAATGAACAAGATATTTTTATCCTGGTTCGTTTGATCTCAAACTACTCCAGTCCACCCGTCAAGGTGATTTTGCCTCTCTCCAACGAGGTCTTAATTCACTATATTCAACTGAATATTACAGACTTCTTTAACAACTGCTAAAGCCTTCTTGATGCAAACCACAATCCGGTTTGTCAAGGAAACACTTTCTTACAAAGAAGATAAATCTAAGTGTGTGAATGTTTTCTACAAAACTGTATCACAACTGTGATGTATACACAACTTAAAGCTTAGAAACTAGATTGCTAAACAATGATTGAATAAGAGAATGTGTAGTGTTTAGCAAACGGAGAGAAGGAAGATTTTGATCAGCTTTTTATGCATGTAAAGATTTGGAGAGCATTAGCCAATTCAATCTTCAAAGTCTTGTTTATATAGCACTGAGATGTTGAACGTTGGAGCAATATTCTTGATTCAATGCTATTAACAAACTTTCCTTATCGAGCAGATCTTGTCTGGAATGAGGCCGTTGGTATTAATTTGCTTTCAATGCACAGTATCGTTGCTTACTTAATGCAAGTTCTGGCTTGGCTCATTCTGATTCTGCTTAGCTGCTGATGAACTGTTGTGTTTCTTTATCAGAGTGTTGAGCGCAGTTCTGTTCATCAGGCTTCAGCATATACGTGGTTTAATCTTCTGATTCTGACATTCTGATATGGCAACTTCTGATGCTGATGTCAGGAACCAAATTTCTGATGCTGATTAGGTGTGATCTTGCTTATATCAATCAGAGTATCTGCAAATCAGAACTTAATAATTTAGGCAGCAGATAGTTCATACATGAATCATATAAATAATATATCTTTTCACTTTGTTATCATCAAAACTTAAATATAGGGTAGTAGATTCAAACTTTGTTCTAACAATCTTTTTATAATTCTGTTAGGAGGTTAGAAGGGTTAGATATTGTTATTAAAGTTTGTTACATTATGTTATTGGTCGAACTTTCAGTTACTGATCTGTTAAATGTTAATGAATTGATTAGGGGTTATGGAATCTGTTAGCAGTCGGTTTTGTTTTTCGTTATCTTCAGTTACAGTTAGTTTGAGTTAGTTGGGTGGTTGGAAACTGTTAAGAGAAAACAGTTAGGGGTTATTTAAATTCTGTTAGAAAGTTGGTTAGAGATTTAGTTATTTTGTTAATGAAATTCTTTTTGGTTAGAATTTGTTGGCCAGTTTTGAATTATGTTTGATTTCTATTAGAACAGCTAAGAAGTTGTTAGAAGTTGGTTGAAAGTTTGTTGGACTGTTAAAGGTTGATGGAGATTAGTTAGGAACAGTTAGTTAGAAATCAGTTACAAAAGAGGTTAGGGGATTGAGTTCTATTAGGATAGAAACTCTTAGTTAGTAGTAGTTAGAAGGTGGTTAAGCTAAGTTGACGGTTCTGTTACGAAAGTATTAGTGAAAGTTTTTTGAAGTTGTTTTAGAAAATTTTCTAGAGGAAAAAACAAGATGGTTTTAAACTGACAGTAGAGGGAAGAGAGGTTAGCTTTAGGGTGGCTGTTTGATGGGGTCTGCGATCGACTTAATGTCTGATGGTATCTTAACTGCAAGTGCACAGCCTATCGCGTAGTTTTAAAAGATATCGAACCCACAGGGACTTTGTAATCACGCTAGTGTTGTAAAACAGGTTGGTTTAGCTAAGGCGGAAATTGTCACGTTGGTTTTGGGAAAATTAAGGAAGGTAAATTAATTGATTTTAAAGTAATTATAAAATGAACGGTCGGTATGCAATAGAGTCAACCTAAGGGATCTAATCGGGCCTAGGCATATAAGGATGGTCAACTTAGTTTATCCGTAGAATTAATCAGTTTAAAAACCCTCAACTCACACTTTCATGGTCTTATCTCGGATTATACGTCTAAAGCCCTATACCTGTTTTCGCTAGCCTATAAGTGTTTAGAAGTATTTTTTGGAAACTTAATTAATTCTAATTTGGTTCAAAGCGCTTTCACTGTATTTAAATCAAATGCCTAACTTTAGCTATCCGGTTAAAAACCTCACACTTTCGTGGTCTCGATTTAACCTATTTACTCTTCTTACTTTCGTAACAAAGATTTTATTATTAAGCATAAAAAGTTATAACCAGAGTTAAGTTGGTTAAAGTTTTAGTCTAAGTTTGATTAGAAGCCTAATGTCTTTACTATTCCATACCGACACTAAAGGTTTAGCTAGCCATGGAAATCAAAATAAACATACTGTAAATAAAAGCAAGCAAATATAAATTGGACATTATAAATAATAAATAACAAGCATACATTAATAAATTAATTAAAATGAATTTAATACAATTGCAAAATAAAAACCTGACAGTAAAGCCAATACTTCAATCCTTCTTCCACAAATCGGAAACTCGGACTTGGTATCGGGAGTATTGCAAATTCTGAAGCTTGAATGATAAATCTTAAACTAAAATAATAATTCCCTAATGTTGGAAATTATTATTTGGACAGTGGAATTTAAAAGAATTGAAATAAACAAATGCTGGAAAATGAATACTGAAATAATACTGGTTTCAATTTTGGCAGAGCTTCGGCACAAATAAGCTGTAATAAAACTCCGTGCTTTTTTTGTTCAATATTGAGGTATTTATAGAAGAATAAAATCTGGCAGTTGGTTTGTTAAAACTTGGAACTCAGTCTTCCTTCAAAATCTCCAAAAATATAGTAACCTAGTAGTTGAGGGAGAAATGGTGAACGTGGTGTTTGACTGGAGAGAATTAAGGAGTTTGGAAACTCCTTCTGTTATGCTTGCCACGTTCTGCATTTTCCAAGTGAAGTATTATACGCATTACGTTCGTTACATTGGCGTTACGAGCAGATTTTGGTCTTTCCCGTGTTACGGTCGTGGCCACTGTGTTACGGTCGTAACACTCTTCAAACTGGCTTACGGTCGTGGCAGCTTCATTACGACCGTCACAGCTACAAAAGTGCAGTTCTTTGACAGATTTATTCTTTTCTTCTGTTCTTTTGATGCTTTCTTGCATTGTTTCATGTTTTCTTCTATTTTGAGCTCAATTATGAAATACCTGCAAAAGTGATGACAAACTCGAAATATTCGGGAATTAATCGGGTCAAAATAATACAAAACGGACGAATTTCATAGCAAATAAACGATACGATTTCGTGTTATCAAATTCTCCCATACTTATACCTTTGCTTGTCCTCAAGCAAAACAATCAAATTTAGAATATCGGACAAGTTTTTATAAACGCACATAACTAGTATACCTTTCGTTTTCAAATAATTTCAAGAAATCCTAAGTTAGTTCGGCTGAGAAAATCAAATGAAACAACAACGATACGTAAATGATACAAGCAACAAGCTAGTCGACGACTATCCGTTTTAAACGAAGCGTCCAATTACACTGTTATAATTCAACTCAAGGTTTCTCGCCCATATTTCACCCGGTTTCGTTCTTGCGCAATCACATTAAGCCCATTATCCTTGCACGCACGTAGTGGAATAGCCGGTTAGTGGTTCTGATCAAAACACGACGGTTTCCGGCACAAATATGTGGCAACCTCTTTTATCCAATTGCAAGATGCGGGGGATCAAACCGTAGTCTGCCCTACCGAGTTCAGTACCAGATGCTTCCGAACCACCTAGACAATGGATTCTTATGTTACTTAGTAGAAGCTTTTGCATCCGTTGGATTAAACGATCGGGTGAGGATCGCCCAATTTAGTTGGTGCAATATCTATTTCCTTAAAGCATGTAACATTGTATTTAAATCAATTTACAAGATCATCCACTTATGTTCATCGACTTTCCACGTGGATTGTGTTAGGACTGGTGCTGACTGCTAAGATAAACTAGTAGGGGCTAATTTAAGGTTCGAAACTCAAAGTATCGGTATAACGAAAAATGAAGACGATTCGCGTGAGTAGAGAGTCGAAGGTGTCATAATCGTATAGTTCTCGTTGGATCGCTCTCGGCCTTCTAACTAAGATTTCAGTTAAAGTAGGTAACTAACGGTTGTGCGAATATAAAAGGCTAAAAAATTTTGGTATGGCTAAATAAAATGGGGAGAAAATGAAATAGCGAAATATAACAGAAATAGAAATGAAATTACTCGTTCTGGATTAAGAATACAGTGCTCCTCCCACACTATATCAAACATTGTCTCAATGTTATGACATAATGGTGAGGTTAAATAAAAAGTACATCGGAAAAAAAACAAGGAAAACAACAAGAAAAGGAAAAACTACTGGCGACCACGGCGGCTTCGGGTTCGTGACCGTCTGGAAGGAGTAGCTTCAGGGTCAGAGTCCTGGGGTCCAAGAGATGTAACATCCATCCTCAAAGCGTTAAGCTAGCATAGCACTTCATCTAGCCTTTCATTTGTCGAGCGTTGACCACTCAAGATTTGGACATTTTGCTGATGCAAGGCGTCATAACGCTCCTGATTCTTCCTTTCAAGAGCTACAGCCATCTGATTCTGCTGATGGAGGGCTCTAAGGACGTCCTCCATAGTAAAAGGAGGTGGTGCAGAAGAGGATGACTCAGGAATGTCAGGCGCGGGAGCAGCTCGATCCATTTCTTCTTGCATCTCATCGGCGGGGCCGACATGAGGTTCTTCTTGAGCAGCAGCAGGGCCTTCAGGGTTAAATATCCAGTTGGCTCGGTTCCGAGGGTCGATTCTGTCCCTGCAAGGCAAAACAATATTAGTGTAAACTCGGTTTTGTATCACTGGATGAAATCTTCCATCGTCCCGTTCATGGATGAGGTGGGCCGATTTACAATGATCCAAAGTGAGCAGAACCGGTGGTCGGGACGGCAGATGAACAAGGGTGTCACCATGGTTTAGTGCTAAAGCAAGAGAAGTGACAAGCCCTCCAAAATAGAAAGGTTTGCCGCCTCTGGTGCAGATGGAGTGAATATGAGCCAGGAGGAAAGGTGCGGCATTAATTTTCTGACCCGAGAATGCACAATGCATGAAAAATAGCTCCTTTGAGTTGAGCTTGTGGTTGCTATCTCTCGCAAAGATTGTGTTGGACAAGATGCGGTGGAAGTAACGAATGGCGGGGTTGTGGATTTGGGTGGCATTTAGGTGATCGTATGAATCAGCCCGATTATTGGTCAAGCTATGCCACAAGTTGAAAGATTCCTCATGAAAAGTGTCAGGCACGCGTAGGTGAGCGCCTTCATCGATACAGAAATCAAGTAGGCGACCGAATGCATTCTGAGGGAATTCGTATTCGGTGCTGAAAATTCGGAACCTTACCATACCGGCAAGTTGATTTCTTGTACCGTTTAGAGTAATGTAGCAGAATGAACTGAGAAACTCAAGTGTAAGAGTCTCGTACGTCGGTTGTGGCTGGCTACATAGCGTCCAAAGGTTGACACGTTGTAATAGGTGTTGGACACTTTCGAGCAACCCGAGGTTTCGGAGGCAGTCAGTGTCGACGAACCTCGTAGGGTGGATGCCTCGGCGTTGGAACTTTAGGAACCGTGTCCGTTGAGTTTCACCTGCTTCGCCATTTCGTAGGGTAATGCCAGGAATGAAATTGTCTTCCATTTGCATGCAAAGTGTTTGAGTGAAAATGGGTCTTGGTTGGTGAATGAGAGAATGATAATGATGATACGGGTAATGGATGTATATATGGTGGAAGGAGGTACTGGAAGTTTGAAAATTGATAGGGATTAATTTTGGGTTGAATGGATTAATGGGGAGTTATGGAAGAAGAAGAAGAGAGAAAGGTGCAGGAAAAGGGATCGTTCTACTAACAGGGTTACTGATGTAACCCGTGTTACGGTCGTAACACCTGGCTGACGAGCGTAACGCTCTGAAAGGCGCGTTACGTTCGTGGGGGATAGATGACGATCGTGGCAGCTACAAGTTTTGGTTTTTTTCACAGAACAGAACACAATATAATTTCACATAGTATATTTTTATAGCAGCAGAACATCTCAGGCATTCTAACATAAACACAGCATTAATTAATTCAACATATAATCCAACATATATAATTCGCAAATAGAGTAGAAAACCATAAAATATTTTAAGCGGCATAATGATTGTGAGTTTAAAACTGAAAACAAACAATTGCATTGGTTTAAACTGAGTAACTTGTTCCTTTTTGCCAGAAAAAAAATAAAAATAAATGACGCGTAAGTTTAAATGCAGTAACTTTAAAAATTGGAACTAACTAAAAACAAAGCAGAATGGAAAAAGTCTAAAAACAAAGAATTGAAAAACTGAAAACTGAAAATTGAGAAACTATAAACTGCTTCATCCAATCTTTTCTTTTAATATTTCCAAAGCTTGAGTGATGTGATAGAACTGCTCCACCGAGATGTCAGCCAAACCAATAAGATCCAAACGCATAGTCTTCAATTCATTCTTTATTCCATCAATATCAGTTTTATAGGCATCCAAAGTGGTCAGAATGGTGTTTAATTGTGTGGTATATTCTCCTTGGTTTGTATCAGGGGCTGCTTGTGCTTCAGCCATATTTGTAAAGTCATGATAACCAGGAGGGGTTTCGGGATCTGTTTCGGTTTAAGACATGAAATTATTATCAACAAAATATGATTGTGGTGTTTCCGGTGTTGAAGGGTGATCGGGTGGATTCAATTCGTACAACCAATTTTCGCGGTTGTGGACACTTATTCGGGCATGGTTCGGGAGGGTAAAAAAAGAGTAACAACCTCATCTCTGATGAGCTAGTCATAAGGTGCAGGGCCTAAGTTTCCTATTATCCGATTGTTAAAACAGAAATTAATATTCATAGGCCTAATTGATCCAAATGGTGCACAGTTATTAAGTTGGCAACGAGGTCCAAGAGCATGTGCAATCATTGTAACTAATCCTCCCACACTGATAGGAACATTAGGGTCCTCACTAATGCGGGTAAAGGTCTTCATCCGGAGTGGGACCGCATTGACAGGGCGTCCTAGGTTCATACAATAAAGCAGAGATAATTCATCCTTGGATACAGCGTTTTGATTTTGCTCTTTTCCAAACAGGGTGTGGGCAAGAATCCTATGGAAATAACGGATGGCTGGGTTATGTATTTCGTTGTTATCCATACTTTCTGGGTCAGGGTGATAGTTTCCGGTTAAAGTACCCCAGAAGTAGTCCAGCTCAAAATCCAATAGATCGGCCTCAGGGGTGGTAAAAGCTAAGGGTCCACTGGGGAATCCTAATAAAGTAGCTAAGTCCCTATGGTTATAGGTGAATTCAATACCAAAAAGTCTGAAGGTAATGAATCCTTTTCGGGCTCCAACACCGTGTTCAGGGATGTGAACTAGAGAACTTAGGAATTCAAGGGTAAGCTCTCGGTAAGTGACGAACCTATTTTTCAGGTGGGCTTTCTCCCATCCCAACCGGTTGAACATGTAGTGAATACTGTCAGCAATGCCTAAAGAGTCCATAGTGGGTACATCATGATACAGGGTTAAACTGATTGCTCGCTGAGTCAAAGCCTCAAATCGTCTTTGTTGGTTTCTACCTCTAAAGGCGGCTTCCATAAAGGTCTGTGGGGGATCCATAGGAAAAACAAAACAGGGAAACAGAGTAGAGGAGAAAGTAAAGAGAAAAAGATTATTCAGAAATCCTGTGTCAAGTAAAATTGATTTGAAATCAGCAGCAGTTTCATAAAAGTTTTTAGAAACGAAAAATACTTATATAGAATGCAAAAACAAATAATATAAACAAGATAGCAGGTAAAAACAAATAAAATGGGTTGCCTCCCATGAAGCGCTGTTTTTAACGATATAAGCCTGACGAAATGCCTAGTGAAAGATTATTCGGGAGAAATAGGTAGCAGTTCTACGAGTTTAAGCTTATTCGTATAATCTCTATTATCTACACGATGATATTGTTTTAACCACTGCCCGTTTACAATAAACGGGGCGTTATTTCTATCCGTGATTTCTACCGCTCCGCTGGGCAAAACTCTTGTAATGTCGAAAGGACCGGACCATCTAGATTTAAGTTTTCCAGGGAAGAGTCTAAGTCTAGAGTTAAATAAAAGTACGACATCTCCCACATTAAATTCTTTCCGTGATAAGCGTTGATCGTGCCATTTTTTAGTTCGTTCTTTGTATATTTTAGCGTTTTCGTAAGCGTCTAGTCTTAATTCTTCCAGTTCATATAAATCGAGGATTCGTTTCTCGCCAGCAGCAGTGTAATTGATATTGAGTGTCTTTATCGCCCAATAAGCTTTATGCTCTAATTCTACCGGGAGATGGCATGATTTTCCGTAAACAAGTTTGAAAGGTGTAGTTCCGATAGGAGTCTTATAAGCCGTCCTATAAGCCCATAAGGCGTCGTTAAGCTTGGATGACCAATCTTTTCGAGATATCGCGATGGTTTTTTCTAATATTTGTTTAATCTCTCTATTCGAAACTTCGACTTGTCCGCTAGTTTGCGGATGATAGGGTGTTGCTACGCGGTGGTTCACTCCATATTTAGATAGCAATTTATCGAATATCTTCGAAACAAAATGAGATCCACCGTCACTGATAACAAGTCGAGGAACACCAAAACGCGGGAAAATTATATTCTTGAAAAGCTTTATCACTACTCGTGTGTCATTTGTGGGAGAAGCTATTGCCTCGATCCATTTTGAAACGTAGTCGACAGCGACGAGTATAAACTTGTTTCCAAAAGAAGATGGGAAAGGTCCCATAAAATCTATTCCCCAAACGTCAAAGATTTCCACTTCAAGTATTCCTTTCTGAGGCATTTCGTCGCGCCTTGAGATATTACCGGTGCGTTGGCATCGGTTACAGTTTTTAACGGCGACGTGGACATCCTTCCACAGGTTAGGCCAGAAAAGGCCGGCTTGGAGAATTTTGGCACACATTTTAAAGGTGCTAGTATGTCCGCCACAAGGAGATGAATGGCAATGGGAAATGACGTTTTCTATTTCTTCGTCAGGTATACACCGGCGGAAAATTCCATCGGGTCCTCGTTTAAATAAAAGTGGTCCGTCCCAATAGTAACTCTTGAGATCATGGAAAAATTTCTTTTTCTGTTGGTAAGTTAAATCAGGTGGAAGTGCTCCGACAGCTAAATAGTTAACGATGTCAGCATACCAAGGCAATCCTATGGTCATGTCGATGGCTTCCATAACTTCTTTAGCTTCTGGTTTATTTAAATTCAATTGATCTAGGTCGCTTATCATTTGTGCTATCAGATGTTCATACGGAAAATCATCGTTAATTGGCACTTGTTCGGGTTTTATACCTTCTAAACGGGATAAATGATCCGCTACGACGTTTTCGGTTCCTTTCTTATCTTTAATTTCCAAGTCGAATTCTTGTAAGAGTAAAATCCATCGGAGGAGTCTGGGTTTTGCATCTTTCTTGGCAAGTAAATATCGGATAGCAGCATGGTCTGTGTAAATGGTGATTTTCGCTCCTACAAGGTAAGAACGGAATTTGTCGAGTGCGAAGACCACGGCTAAGAGTTCTTTTTCAGTGGTGGCGTAGTTCATTTGAGTTGAGTCTAGCGTTCTGCTGGCGTAGTAAATTGCGTGAAGTTTCTTATCTTTTCTTTGTCCAAGAACTGCGCCGACAGTGTAATCACTTGCATCGCACATGATTTCGAAAGGTAACCTCCAATCGGGCGGTTGCATGATTGGTGTAGAAATAAGTGCGGCCTTAAGGGTTTCAAAAGCTTGAAGACAATCGTTATCGAATATGAACTCAGCATCCTTCATTAATAGACCGGTTAGTGGTTTTGTAATTTTCGAGAAATCTTTAATAAAACGTCGGTAAAAACCGGCGTGTCCTAGAAAACTTCGTATCTCTCGAACGGTCTTTGGTGGTTGGAGTTCTTTAATCACCTCTATCTTAGCTTTATCAACTTCAATTCCTTTATTAGAAATAACATGTCCAAGTACGATTCCTTCTCTGACCATGAAATGGCATTTTTCCCAGTTGAGCACAAGGTTTACTTTCACACATCGTTCTAAAATACTTTCTAAATTAGACAGACATCCTTCAAAGCTTTGTCCATACACAGAGAAGTCATCCATAAACACTTCCATGATGTCGTCAATGAAATCTGCAAAGATGGCCATCATACATCGTTGGAAAGTTGCGGGAGCATTACATAATCCGAATGGCATTCGTCTGTACGCGAACGTTCCATAGGAACACGTGAATGTAGTCTTCTCCTGATCATCAGGGTGAATCGGAATTTGGAAAAATCCAGAATAACCGTCTAAATAGCAGAAATAGGAGTGTTTGGCTAATCGCTCTAACATTTGATCAATAAAGGGTAAAGGAAAATGGTCTTTCCGAGTAGCTTTGTTCAGTTTTCGATAATCAATGCACACTCTGTGCCCACTAACTACTCTTTGTGTTATCGATTCTCCTTGTGCGTTTTTCACGACAGTGACACCTCCTTTCTTAGGTACGACATGCACTGGGCTAACCCATTTACTGTCGGAGATCGGGTATATAATTCCGGCTTCCATTAGCTTTTTGATTTCATCTCTGACTACAGTGCTTAGAATCGGATTGATTCTTCTTTGAGGTTCTCGAGAGGTTTTGCAATCCTCTTCTAATAGAATATGGTGCATACAAATTGAAGGACAAATTCCTTTTAAGTCTGATATGTTGTAACCTAACGCAGTAGGGTATTTCCTTAGAACGTCTAAAAGTTTTTGAGTTTCGAGCGTTCCTAAACTGGAATTCACTATTACGGGTCGAGTTTGTTCAGTATCAAGGAATTCGTATCGTAGATTTTTAGGTAGAACTTTCAATTCTAGTTTTGGTTTCTTGGAACATGGCATATGATTGGGTGTAAGTGCTAGACTTTCGCTTAGACTGTCATCTTTATATGGTTCTCGCCAATTGTCGTCTTCGAATATCAGAGGGGTTTCGATTTTCATTATTTCGGAATATGTGGTTTGTTCAACTTCCATCTCTCTCACACACTCGTCTATAATATCGAGTAAGTAACATGTGTCATTTATGGCAGGTGCTTGTAGAAATTGAGTGAGGATGAATTCCACTTTTTCCTCTCCGACTTCGAATGTTAATTTGCCCTTCTTTACATCAATTATAGCTCCGGCGGTGGCTAGGAATGGTCTTCCTAGTATGATAGGGGTAACTGAGTCCTCGGTTATGTCCATGATGATGAAATCGGTAGGGATATAGAATTGACCTATTCTAACTGGAACGTTTTCCAGTATACCTACAGGGTATTTAACCGATCGGTCGGCTAATTGGACGGACATTTTCGTGGGTCTGAGTTCTCCCATCTCTAGCTTTTTGCAAATAGATAAGGGCATGACACTAATGCTTGCTCCTAAGTCACATAGAGCTTTGTCTATGACAAATTTTCCAATATTACAAGGTATAGAAAAACTACCTGGGTCTTTCAGCTTAGGAGGCATATTGTTTTGAATGATCGCGCTACACTCGGCAGTGAGTGTAACTGTTTCATTATCCTCTATCTTCTTCTTGTTGGATAGAATTTCCTTAAGAAATTTAGCGTACGAGGGCATCTGAGTGATGGCTTCTGTAAAAGGTATGGTTATATTGAGTTGTTTCAGAAGTTCAACGAATTTCTTGAACTGGCCCATCGTTTTGGAATTTGTAAGTCTCTGAGGATACAGGATTGGTGGTTTATAAGGTGGTGGAGGTACATAAGGCTTCTCTTGCTCCACTGCTTCTTGCGTTTCGCTTTCCTTTTCTTTAGGCTCATTGGCTTGTTCAGGCAGCTCGCTCTGCTTTTGGTACATGGCTGGATTTTCTAGTCTCGGGTCAACAGGTTCGTCGAGTTCTTTTCCACTTCTCAATATCACAGCATTAGCATGTCCTTTCGGGTTGGGCTGTGGTTGACCAGGAAAAATTCCAGCTGGTGCCGCAGTAGATGCTTGTTGTTGAGCTACTTGTGAGATTTGCGTCTCAAGCATCTTGTTATGGGTGGCTAAAGCATCAACCTTGCTAGCTAATTGTTTTATCTGCTCATTAGTATGCAAATTTTGATTCATAACGTCTTTATTAGTCTGAGCTTGGGTAGCAACGAAGTGTTCAATCATGATTTCTAGGTTAGATTTCCTAGGAGTATTAGGTCCATTACCAGGATGATTTGGGATAGCTTTTGGATAACCGGGTGGTGTGGCAGGAGCTTGTACAGGCGCGTATAACGCGTTGTTGTTTTTGTATGAAAAGTTCGGATGATTTTTCCAGCCTGGGTTATAGGTATTGCTATAAGGGTTCCCTTGTACATAGTTTGCTTGTTCAGCTGGAACTCCTGTTAGAAGTGGGCATTCTGGAGCAAGATGTGATTGAAGACCACATAGATCGCAAGTTTGGACAACTGCAGCTACGGTAGCTGCAGGAGCAGTGGTGAGGTTTTCTAGCTTTTGGGTAAGAGCTTCCACTTTAGCATTGACTTGGTCCAGCATATTCACTTCAGACATTCCACCTTTGGTTTGGGATTTCTCCACATTAGCTCTTTCGCTTCCCCATTGATAGTGGTTCTGGGCCATACTTTCGATAAGTTGATTTGCTTCGGCATATGGTTTATCCATCAGTGCGCCACCAGCAGCGGCGTCTATAGTCATTCTTGTGTTATACAACAGACCGTTGTAAAACGTATGAATGATTAGCCATTCTTCTAAACCATGATGAGGACAGAGTCTAATCATATCCTTGTAACGTTCCCATGCTTCGAAAAGTGATTCGTTATCTTTTTGTCTAAAACCGTTGATGTTAGCTCTAAGCATAGCAGTTTTGCTTGGTGGGAAATATCTAGCCAAGAAGACTTTTTTCAATTCATCCCATGTGGTGATTGAATTTGAAGGAAGGGATTGGAGCCAGGCTCGGGCTCTGTCTCTTAAAGAAAAAGGAAATAGGCGCAATCGTATTGCCTCGGGGTTTACACCATTCTCTTTTACAGTGTCTGCGTACTGCACAAACACTGACAGATGTAGATTAGGGTCGTCAGTAGGAGATCCAGAAAATTGATTCTGCTGAACAGCAGATAGAAGCGAAGGTTTTAGCTCGAAATCGTTTCGAGCGATAGCAGGGGCGGCAATGCTGTTGTGAGGCTCCGCTTGCGAAGGAACTGCATAGTCCTTAAGAGCGCGAGGCAGATTTGGTACGTCAGCCATTGTCGATTCTTCGGTAGATTCTGATAACGGGATATCAGGAATTTTTGTTGGAGGAAGATTATTAAGAGATCGGTATTCTTGAATTCGGCGTCTTAATCTTAAGTAACGCTCGATATCGTTAATTTGTAAATGCAAAGGCTCGTTTTGAGAACGAGTGTTTGGCATACACAGAGGGAAATGTAAAAAGTTGCCTTAGTCTAGACAGCGTTGTTTTCAGATTACACTAGTGACTAAACTAAAGTCCCCGGCAACGGCGCCAAAAACTTGATGGGGTCTGCGATCGACTTAATGTCTGATGGTATCTTAACTGCAAGCGCACAGCCTATCGCGTAGTTTTAAAAGATATCGAACCCACAGGGACTTTGTAATCACGCTAGTGTTGTAAAACAGGTTGGTTTAGCTAAGGCGGAAATTGTCACGTTGGTTTTGGGAAAATTAAGGAAGGTAAATTAATTGATTTTAAAGTAATTATAAAATGAACGGTCGGTATGCAATAGAGTCAACCTAAGGGATCTAATCGGGCCTAGGCATATAAGGATGGTCAACTTAGTTTATCCGTAGAATTAATCAGTTTAAAAACCCTCAACTCACACTTTCATGGTCTTATCTCGGATTATACGTCTAAAGCCCTATACCTGCTTTCGCTAGCCTATAAGTGTTTAGAAGTATTTTTTGGAAACTTAATTAATTCTAATTTGGTTTAAAGCGCTTTCACTGTATTTAAATCAAATGCCTAACTTTAGCTATCCGGTTAAAAACCTCACACTTTCGTGGTCTCGATTTAACCTATTTACTCTTCTTACTTTCGTAACAAAGATTTTATTATTAAGCATAAAAAGTTATAACCAGAGTTAAGTTGGTTAAAGTTTTAGTCTAAGTTTGATTAGAAGCCTAATGTCTTTACTATTCCATACCGACACTAAAGGTTTAGCTAGCCATGGAAATCAAAATAAACATACTGTAAATAAAAGCAAGCAAATATAAATTGGACATTATAAATAATAAATAACAAGCATGCATTAATAAATTAATTAAAATGAATTTAATACAATTGCAAAATAAAAACCTGACAGTAAAGCCAATACTTCAATCCTTCTTCCACAAATCGGAAACTCGGACTTGGTATCGGGAGTATTGCAAATTCTGAAGCTTAAATGATAAATCTTAAACTAAAATAATAATTCCCTAATGTTGGAAATTATCATTTGGAAAGTGGAATTTAAAAGAATTGAAATAAACAAATGCTGGAAAATGAATACTGAAATAATACTGGTTTCAATTTTGGCAGAGCTTCGGCACAAATAAGCTGTAATAAAACTCCGTGCTTTTTTTGTTCAATATTGAGGTATTTATAGAAGAATAAAATCTGGCAGTTGGTTTGTTAAAACTTGGAACTCAGTCTTCCTTCAAAATCTCCAAAAATATAGTAACCTAGTAGTTGAGGGAGAAATGGTGAACGTGGTGTTTTACTGGAGAGAATTAAGGAGTTTGGAAACTCCTTCTGTTATGCTTGCCACGTTCTGCATTTTCCAAGTGAAGTATTATACGCATTACGTTCGTTACATTGGCGTTACGAGCAGATTTTGGTCTTTCCCGTGTTACGGTCGTGGCCACTGTGTTACAGTCGTAACACTCTTCAAACTGGCTTACGGTCGTGGCAGCTTCATTACGACCGTCACAGCTACAAAAGTGCAGTTCTTTGATAGATTTATTCTTTTCTTCTGTTCTTTTGATGCTTTCTTGCATTGTTTCATGTTTTCTTCTATTTTGAGCTCAATTATGAAATACCTGCAAAAGTGATGACAAACTCGAAATATTCGGGAATTAATCGGGTCAAAATAATACAAAACGGATGAATTTCATAGCAAATAAACGATACGATTTCGTGTTATCACTGTTATACAGGGCAGTTAGTTAGTTATTTTTCGGTTTTCTGCTTTCTAATATTTCCTTTGTATTTTCTGATCATTCCCTTTGCTTTATTGAGTTGGCTTATTACTTCTGATTTCTTATTTTTGTTCTTTTTTTGTTGCAACCTTTCCTCTTCAGACTTATTGGTGAGATGATAAAAAAACACAGCAAGAACTGGTTTTGGAACCATTTCCTAAAGCTCTTCATCCAATCCATAAACATCATCGCACCCATCTTGATCCTCTGGAAGAACAAGACCAGAAAGGCATTGGTTCGTGATATCAGGTTTAGCTTCAAGAGAAAACCATCTTTTTGGAGAAGAAGTAGCCATTATTTCCGTTTATCCTATTTCCAATTTACAATTTCCTTTCTCATTTCAGTTTCATCTGACTTTTGGATTATTTTATGGAATAGGCCTTGGTGTTAGTAGCTGGCTTGGTTTGAACTGGATGTAGTAATGGTTTGCTCTTGCAGGTACGTAGCATGTTGTTTTTATACAACATTTTTTAGATCATGAAGTTGGCATGAATGATGATATTTTTTGCAGCAAAATGAAGCATGTTATATCCAAAGAACAGGTCATGAATACCATCCTCAACTATCCTTACCCACGGATCAGCATTCTCTCCAAATGATCAAAGTTCTTGAGCAAAGGCAGAATCAAGCTACTAAGAAAGAGATCCTAACTGAAGGCAACAATAGCCAACTTCATATGAAGCTTCGACACTTTTGCGAGAAATAAGTTTGCAGTTGGATATGGTCGGGTAGTTAAAAGGTAAGCTGCATCATACAAATGTTTCAGATATGTGCCAAGAATTTCAATCTGCTTCCCGTCATCCAAAGTTAGAGTCATTATGAAATTAGGACGCCGAGTATCCAAACAAGCAGAGACTTCCTTTAATTCGCAGGCAGCTGCAAGCACATGGTATGTTGTATCCTATTTATAATAGTCATCCGTCAATAGACTCCCCAAACTAAGTACCTTCAGATGTTGCTTAAGCTTCACAAACTTCTCTTCGTGAGATTCAAAATATTTCACAAATTTCACAGAATCACGAACTTTGCTAACAGTTTATCTTATTACCTGTAGTACATCTAATGCAAGGCGACTGAGAACACGGGAATAACAGTTCTGGTTTGATAACTGGCCACCGAGAATCACAGGGTTATTACTAAAGAGATGGCTCCGCACATTTACTTTGAAGGCCTCACTTGAGAAAGACTTATCGAGTGTAGGTGTAAGTACCCGACCCTCCAAATGCCAATCAGATAAATAGCTCATTATGGATTGGCTTATGAGCCTATCCTGTTTTCTGGTCTGCTGACCACAAATCCAATGTTGAGATAAGATCTAATAAAACTTCTTAATTGGAACTTTGCACAACCGACTTATTTGGTCCTATAACTGCCCCCCTTTTGGCTATTCCTGGTCGATGTATTTTTATACTAGCTATGAATTGATGGAACATGTATGCGCAACACTGATTAACTGATTTGTGCCAGGTTAGGCTGGCCTTTGTTGGATAACATCCTTTGAAATTGATGTATTGTGTGCTTTTTTTTTATGCAGGGTTTTATGGCTAGCTTTGCAAGTATGGTAGAGCTTGAGCACAAGGAAAAGTCTGTACTCAAGAATTGACTCAGGAGGATTCTATTTAGGCTTAGAACTTAGAGCTAGCCATGATTTTGCTTTTGTAATGTTCTTTTTTTTGTTCAAGGCTTCCATGGACAATTGTGAATGA
The DNA here is from genome assembly GCA_948472305.1 of Vicia faba. Taxonomy (NCBI): domain Eukaryota; kingdom Viridiplantae; phylum Streptophyta; class Magnoliopsida; order Fabales; family Fabaceae; genus Vicia; species Vicia faba. The sequence continues at coordinate 1,479,911,857 of OX451741.1, read as the reverse complement.
AACTGTTTTGAAACTTTGAATGTGTAACGAATGATAACACGAAAAGGCCTCATATTTTGAATTGGTTCTTAAAAATATTTAAATTTATATTTTAAGCAAACTTGAGTCGTGATACACATACTTTTGGAATTTCCACTTAAAATCATGTCTTAAAATGCTTGAAAACCTTGATTGATATTGCATTTTTGTCAACTTGAACTCAATGGTCTTGAACTTGGAATTTTGAATATTGAACCAATTGGAACTTGAGTCTTCCGCTTGAAAATGAAAGTGATCTCATGCCTTGACTAATTTCTTGAAATGTTGTATTATTTTGCCTTGGTAGTTTGAATTTTAAGAGATTAACCATGGATGGATCTTCCAATTTACACATTTGATTAATTCACCTTAAACTTAATTGAAATCATAAGTCCAAGTTAACTTGCGAAGAAATCCACATAAACCTCCTTCCAATACTAGCATGAATCACCTCTTGACAAACACGTGTTTGAGAACCTTAACTAATCTTGAGGTCATGCCTTATAACCTCTGAATTTACTCATACCTTGCATTGCAGAAAATACTTATGACACTTACATCTCAAAATCATGGATGAATACTTCCCTAATTAAATCCCCATCTCCCCATAAAACTTTAACTTGCATTACAAGTAATAACAACTCGAGAGCATAATAACCCCTCGAGCAATCCTTTGAAGATGAATATGGATCTTGAGACATAGGAGGAATAACCACCAAGACAGCCTTAATATGTAAATCACATGAACCCCAGTTGATGAGTTAACACACTTAATTGCCACGCATAAGAACTACAATTTCCTTGAGATGCGTTGTGATGAAAATGGCTTTGTCTCTTACCTTGAGGGAGATATACTTGTAGCTTGATAAGGAAGAGATCCACAATAACCACGAATCAAAACCCCAAATTCACAATTCAATGTACAAAGAAGAGCCAGCAGAATTAGTGTTGTTTGATAAACACCTCGAACCAAAAGAAAACCCTAGCTTCACAACCATTGATCCTTTGAACCATGATTCAACAAAACATGAATTGGTTAACTGAAGAGTGGATGAATGCCATGTCATAGCCATTAAACCTGATTAAATGATAATCACACTTGTACGAGGAGATGCCTTGATTCAAAGACCACGTATGCTAGGTCACGCCCTTGAGTTCTTGACAAAAAAACCTGCAACCTGTTGTTCATCAGAAAATAATAACCTTGTGGCTTGATGGAAAATAAGTCCAAAAACGAGCATGAACCAAAACCCTAATTCCACAGTCTTGTACACCAAGAGGAACCAGAATAATCAACATATACCCCTCTAATTAGCTGTAATTCTTAACTTCATAATTGTTGATCTTTTGAACCTCAAGTGATCTATTTTTGTGAAAATTTATGCTACGCACATGACCTATTGGAACAATGTAGATGAATGCAAAGTCCAAACCAAAATAAGAGAAATTAGGAGGGAAAATTTTGGGGTGCAACAGCTGCCCCTATTTAATCGCCTTCAACCTGAAGGTGAGATTGGCGTCAGCCTTTCGAACTTTCAAGGTGGAAGAATATTAAATACTAAAAGAACCCGAAAATTTGCGCTCCGAAGCCAGTCCGGTATTATTATGTTTTTGGTTTTCTATATCTTCTATTTTTTATTTTTGCTTTTTTGTGTTAAAGGGGTTATCAGGGATAAATGTATGTTTAACTAGGGTTAGACACACAGAAGAAGAACTTGGCTATCAAGGAACATCTGTTAGGAGTTAGTAACAAACACCTGCAAGAAAGATATCAAAAGATATATGCCTGAAGTCAGTAGCAGACATACGAAAGAGGTATCAAAGATACATATCCGGGATCGGTAGCGGATACGTAAGAAAGAGACAGACTGAAGAAAGCTCTTAAAAAGATATCAAGAACACATGTCTGGGGTTGGTAGCAGACATACGAAAAAGGTATCAAAGATACATATCCGGGGTCGGTAGCGGATACGTACGAAAAAGGTATCAAAGATACATATCCGGGGTCGGTAGTGGATACGTATGAAAGAGACAGACCGAAGAAAGCTCTTACAAAGATATCAAGAACACATGTCTGGGGTTGGTAGCAGACACGTAACAAGAAGGAGACCGGATGAAAGGACTCTAACCAAGAATATTAGGAATATACGTCCAGAGGAAAGGGTGTATAACCAAGGATATCAAGAATACATGTTTGGGATCGGTAGCAGACACATAATAAGGAAAGAGGCCGGAGGAAAGGACTCTAACCAAGAATATCAGGAATATATGTCCGGAGGAAAGGGCGTATAACCAAGGATATCAAGAATACATGTCTGGGGTCGGTAGCAGACACATAATAAGGAAAGAGGCCGGAGGAAAGGGAATATATCTAAGGATATCAAGAATACATGTCTGGGGTCGGTAGCAGACACATAATAAGGAAAGAGGCCGGAGGAAAGGACTCTAACCAAGAATATCAGGAATATACGTCTGGTGGAAAGGGCGTATAACCAAGGATATCAATAATACATGTCTGGGGTCGGTAGCAGACACATAATAAGGAAAGAGGCCAGAGGAAAGGACTCTAACCAAGAATATCAAGAATATACGTCCAGAGGAAAGGGCGTATAACCAAGGATATCAAGAATACATGTCTGGGGTCGGTAGCAGACACATAATAAGGAAAGAGGCCGGAGGAAAGGACTCTAACCAAGAATATCAAGAATATACGTCTGAAGGAAAGGGCGTATAACGAAGGATATCAAGAATACATGGCTGGGGTCGGTAGCAGATACATAATAAGGAAAGAGGCCGGAGGAAAGGACTCTAACCAAGAATATCAGGAATATACGTTCGGAGGAAAGGGCGTATAACCAAGGATATCAAGAATACATGTCTGGGATCGGTAGCAGACACATAATAAGGAAAGAGGCCGGAGGAAAGGACTCTAACCAAGAATATCAGGAATATACGTCCGGGGGAAAGGGCGTATAACCAAGGATATCAAGAATACATGTCGAGCTTTAAGAGTTGCAAATATGCAAGAACTACAAAATCCATCAGGCCAAAGGTGGGGTGTAATTCTTCAAGAGTGGAAATTATCTGAATTACCACACGCCAAGTATGGATACTCAAATACTTGAGAAGAAAGAAAGGCTACACACCGACTCTTACTCACACTCTAACAGCAAAGATAAACACGGGCAAAATAACCAAAGGCTTGCAAGGGCAAGAGAGAATCACGACTTACTAAGACAATGGGAAACACCAAAGCCCAACTGGTGGTACGTCAAACAGACTCCGCTAGGGAAAGAAGAATAGAATCACCCTAGGCTTTTTGTGGAGATAGTTCAAATTTGAATGCATAACAATCAGGTTACTGCAAGTAAACATAATTAGCTTATACTCATGCATGTTTGAATTTTTTGTAGCGTAATGCTCCATACAATGGAAATGCTACACGTTTTGGTAGATGCAATGTAATGTTGCATGTTTAGTAATGCATTAGGAAAACACATCAATAATCGGCTTCCGAGAACACAAATAACTTCCGAACAATTATTCTTGCACATCTGATCTTCTGTAGAGAAAAGGCAATTTGTACTTTACTGGGGAACTGAGATTTGTAACCACCAACCTCTAAAGATCGATATCACTTGGGGAAGTAACTTCCTGGGAAGAATACTGCAAACGTAAATTGCGGTTCAGAGAAAATCTTAAATTCTGATCAAACTCCCCACTTCACGGGGAATAAATTCTTTATCCTCTGTTGGAAAGAGGAAAGCTTTGCTGGGAATGGAAACTTTTGGCATAGAAATTCTTTGACGAAGATAACTTCTGTTGGGGAGTATAGAAATTCTTAAATAAAAAGAATTCTACTCAGACCACACTGGGGATGACATTGCTGGGAGGTAAAAGATCCTCACTTGGGGAAGAAACAAACATCCCGGGATAGAAAATCTATTAGGGATATCTCAACAAAATCTTCTATCCCTGGTAACGAAAGAGTTATGACTGGAATTCTCCTGTACACCTCACCTGAGAGATAGGACACTTGCTCCATTAGGGAAAGAAGAATAGTTCCACTGGGGAGATTGGATCTCATTATACGAAAATCATAATGTTACCCTTCTTGATTCATTTGTTGGTATGCATCTTGTCATACAATACCAACAGTACTTGCAAAACATAAATTGGGGTGACATGCCCCTGTTTGGAATGGAAAACCTCATTGAATAATAGACAACTTGAACTATCAATCACCGGGTAAAAACCGCGATGCAAGATTGCAGCTTCAACATGTCGAATCCTAGGAGAAACGCCACTAAAAAGTAGACTTTAGAGAAGATGCTGCAAAAATAAATTGCAGTCCGACGAAAAGGAATCATCTTGACTTAAAACAACTCCCAATTTCATGAGGAGAAGGACCATTCTCCTCCTGCAGAGAAATGAGGATGCTTCACTGGGGAGAAAATATCTTAGAAGAGAAACCCCTTGGTAGACAGATCTTTGTCAAGTAGCAACAGGTCTTTTACTGGGAGGAGTCATCCCCCTAGGAAGCAATATTTCCATCGCGTCTTGTACGAGTAAACAACCCCAAATGATCTTTGCGTTACTTCTTATATCCTACTGAGGACAACAATCTAAATTTTAATTGGGGATAATATCCTTGACTTAGGACAAAGGATATCAGTAAGTGGACTTGAGTCTCTGATAAGTCGAAGATAACAATCCTGACTTTATGGCATGATTTTCAAATTCACAGGTCATTTAGCCTGCATATCGACTTGATCTAATCAACCACTGAATAAGAGAGAAAGCCCTTACATAAATTCTTGCCCCAGTCTGTAAGGCTTTTGCAGAAAATTTCCTCGAGAGGAATTTTTGAGATTTATACTATTGAAGACAATCTGCCCCCGTGTTATGAACTTTGGAACATGATGTTTAGATAACCAAAATTGGAGATGATTCCAACTATGCTTGAGTGAATGCCCATACATCTCCAAATTCTGGGAAGATTCTCCTCTGATCAACGCATTCTCAGAGAGATTTGTCAAATATTAGTATAACTGCCCCAGTTTGACTGCACTTTGAGGGATAAAATCTTGACTTGAAGGCCTCAGATTGGCTGAATACCTACTCGACGGAGTATTCGACACGCTTGCCCTTGCTCAACAGAATCTTGACAAATCTTCTTTGTCTCATGCTCACGGAGAGATGAGAAACTTGAGGACTTTCGAAGGCAACATAACCTTAGAGTGGTTGGCTTATGTCTTGAAAGTAGGTTACTTCACAACCATACTTCTTGACTTGAACTACTTCATTCTCGAGAAAATACTTAAAGCAATATGTCCCTTGGGACCAACTGAAAGTAATGCACCACTGCCTGACAGAGACTCTGGACAACCAACTTTTGCAATCTACTTCAGATCATTTCTCAAACTGGTATTCTTTTACTCAATAGAGTCAATAGAATATTTTCCCCAGGTTAAGACCATTCTCACAAATAATTCACCTTTAAATGGTATCCTGAAGCAATTTTTCCCTTGAGATGATCAAATTTTCATCTGATGCTCATTATGCAATCTTACATGATGTTTAAGCACTTGCTCATATGCAAAAAATGTTTATTCTCAGAATGATAATTATAATACAAAGCTCATGTTTGTCTTGAAGTTCTAAAAACCTTTATCGAAAAAAACAAAAAATTTTTACGAAAGAAATTAAAAGGATAGTGTGATACCAACTCAAAAAAAAATTGCAAGCCTCGTAGGAGTCAGATTACCGTATTCTCATTACAGTGTGCTTTCAAATTAACACATTCTTCAATTAGGACTTTTAAGGGTTGTAACGTGGCCTGGTTCACGGTTTTAGAAAAAAAGATTTAAGGCTTAAAATATTTGGTGCTCACCCATTCTCCGTGATGTTCTCCAATCCTAAATTCAGTTAAACCAATATGAGCACCCATCCCTCAAAAGGAGTTTACCATAGTTGAGGAGGATATGGCAGTCACTCACCTCTTTCATTCTTGGTGTTTGATCACACGACTTTATTCTTTGTGGAGGATCTTTATTTGGTAATCCCCTTTTTCTATTTTTATGCTTTTTTCTTTCTTTTTGTATTCCCTAACTTTTGCCTGGACAAATTCCTTTTGAATTTGACTTTGAAGTCCAGCGGGATGCCCTGACTTTTTCCTAAGCGACTTGTCTTTTCAAGTTTCAGCTTAGTGGGGCTTTTTGTCTCTTTCTTTTATCATTTCTTTTATTTTAAACCAGTCGCATGATTTCGAGTCATTTTTTACTTCCTGAGAAAGTGTAACTACCTTACTGCTTGGTCAACGAGGAATAACCATTATGGTATCGTCATCTTTTGACCTCTTGATGTGCGAGAGATATCTATTGGGATATCATTCTCAATGATGCACGCTGTTGATAGATGAGAGTTAACCATTGTGGTTTTGTTCTTTCTCAACCTTCTGAAGGATAACCATTGTTGTATCCTTTGATGCGCACTCCTAATGAGTTTTGAACGCTCAATCAGATTAACTGAAATCTACCCTGCTCCGGGTTAAATGTGAGGGTTTTTTTGAACATAAAAGAAACTCCTACTTCAAAGCTCAAAGGGTTTGACGAGGATTTCACTCCCTTATATCTCCGGTGTTTGGGAATTTGAAACAAGGCTTGTACATCGTCAGCAGGGTCCTATTCAAAAGCACATCGTTTAAATTTTTGGTATATTACTGATCATCCTCTCTTCAGAAGTATTTTGCTTTATTTAACAAGAGTTAAGTATCAAAAAGCAAAGGAAAAAAAATTAATGAGTGAATACAAATGGATTAATTCAAGACAAACATACTCAATGCATTGTGATTAATATTCAACAATAAGCAAGCTTTGCATGCAAGAAAGTACTGAACCAAAGCAAGAAAGATTACAAATGAGAATTGCAAATGAAACTAGGAATTGCCACATTGAGGAGACTAGTCTTCGTATGGACTTGTTGCTTCAGAAGATGATCTGGCAGTCTTGATATCTACTGAGTCAACGGAGACTTCAAATTTGACTGGCTGGCCCGAAATTAATAGCCTTTGCATCCAGCAGGTATTGCACATTTTCTTTGAATGGCCTGCAGTCTTCAATGGAATGGCTAGTGCCCCGGCATAGTAATCACATTGCACATTAAGATTGAAATCCATAGGATAAGGAGGAATGACAGGCTTCAGTGGCTTGGGTTCCACTAAAGAAAGCTTGAGCAACTGAGAGAACAACTGGCCATAAGTCATGGGAACAATGTCGAACACCCTCTTTGGCTTCCTATCCCTCTGTTTATCTTGTTTCATACGTCTTTGTTGATGGGTTTGTTGCTGAGGAGTATACTGAACTGGATGAACATGAGGAACATTCCGATTTTGATTAACCAACTGATTTCCAGAACTTGTAAACGGTTGTTGGTGAGAACTATTTGAGAGTATAGGTTGTGGATGATGTGACTCAAGTCGTGAGATTAAACTTTGAAGAGGAGAAGGTGTAACCCTATTCTTTGTAGCAGTTGGCATAAGATTGACTTGCATGCTCAGACCCTCGGGAGTGAAGAGAATTGTCCCTGCATCAAGCAAGTCCTAGACTTGGTGCTTAAAAGCCATGCAATCTTCAGTATCATGATCGGGTGCCCCATAGTGGAATACACACATAGCACTATCGTTAAAGCCATGAGGTAGCCGTTCATGTGTAGTGAAGCTCCGAAGTTTGACTAAATGAAATCCTAGTAGGGGAGGAAGCAATTGTGCATACAATATTGGAATATGATCAAATTGTCGTTCAGGCTGTTTTGGCCTCTGCTGACGGACTTTGCCTTTTGGGTCCTCTTGGGAAATGACAACTGGTTATGAATGGGAAGATCCTGGAACACAAGGCGGTGGAGGAGATACTCCCTGACTTAAAAGAGTCCCCAGATTATAGGTAGGAATGGTACCTCCTATTGTAGCAGGCATGGAAACGTCTCCTTTATACAACATCGTCTCCAAAATTCCCATAACCAAATTCAATTGAGTCTTCAACTGACCATTTTCTTCCTTCAAGAGTTCTTGTCCACAGACCAAATCATGTATGTCTAACATCGAGAACCTCGTTTGTTCTTTCATCTCGTCCAATTCCCCACGAAGTTGTTCCATAACCTGAATCTGATCACGGAGCGGCGGGAAGTCAAGATTTGCAGTTCTGAAAAGAAAACACCGGGTCTGAATAAGGATTCCCGATTCTGAGTACCTTCTGAGTACCTGCTATGGATGCATGAAGATGCATGAAGATGCATGAGGTGAGTGAGAGAATTCCCCTTCTGATATGATTTGGACACCACAGTCTCCGGATTGATCTCGTCTTGGTCCTTGTCTCTAGATGACGTACCATCTTTAATCGAATGATCAATTGCCCCAGAATAATACGCATAGAAGATTCTTTCAGGAGAGCAAATGAATGCTTTACCAAGCGAATCGATATAAACTGCATCATCAGGCATATTGCGTCACAAAAAAAATAATACAGTCTGTCTTCTATCAGAACAAAAGAGACATCCACCTGGTGAAAAAGAGTGTGGCAGTTGGCCAAATAGGAATTTGACCTTTGGAAGAGATGCCAAACAGGTGCTTGGCTTTATATTTCAACCCCTTTGTAGTCTTCAATATCAAAACCGGGTACCCCAGAATAGGGGATGCATCTAGCCTGTGTATGGCAATCAGAAGAGTTGTTTGTGGGAGGAGGACCCCAAAAATCAGAACTGGAGATAATAGGATGTAGCGCAATGGGCTTGTAACAGCATGCTCATCAGGCATCTTCTGTATTTGCTTAAAAGATTTTTTTTCATGAATTCACCAGGGGAAAAAAGATTGGTTGCTGTTGAACAGATCAGTGAACACAAAGTTATGGAGGATGCCCCTGATTAAAAAGTCTGATGCCCCGGTGTGGCAACCACATCTGACGTTGGTCAACAAGAATGAAGCACTGATATAAGATCCTATAGTAAATGGGAACCATCTGCTGATAAGATGTTCCAAGAACTTAGGATTGCATAGCAGTCCATGGTTGGAAGCAATTCCCAAAAGATGAGGAGAAGAGAGAACCTGTTGCGGCAATAAGTTTATTGATCATCATCAGAGCTTCCATGACCTGGTTCATCTGAGTCTTTAATTGACTATCTCCTTTCTCGAAGAAATTTCTGACCGCATGCCAAAGCTTGCGTGTATACCACAGAGTTGTTCCATAACTGATCTCTGAACATGTGGAGCAAGAAATCAAGTTGAACCTTCGAGGAGAGCACCATGTGTGAATAAGAATCCCCAATCTTCGAGTATCTGTTATGGATGCATGAATATGCATGGGGTGCATGAATGGATGCCATGTCATGTTCCTTCATTTCCAAGGAATTTACGTGTGTTGGTTTTGATTTTACGCAAATAAGGATGGAAAAGTTTGGCACAAGGCTTACAAATATGATTCCTTGGAAATAACATAACATGTATGTTAAGTATGTGGTTAACCATGTTATGTATGCAAAGACATGGGATCAAAGTTCCATTATTCCATCATTTCTGAATATGGTTGCTGCGTTATTCTGAATCATATGAATATCACCATATCAGAGGTCTGGCACAGCTTCTGCACATATAAGAACCAAGTACTATGTAGATCACTGATTGTACGGGATCAAGGCTTCTGGAACTGGATACTGTTGAGCCTTTTCTGAACATGCTGGGAATACTAAGATCGAAGGCCTGAATGAACCTCCAAATAAACAAGTCAGGAACTCATAAAATAAATATGAGAACCATACGGTCACCAACAGAATATAGCATCTAAATAAGTCGCCAACAGAAATCCAAAACATAACCATTAGAACCAATAGTCACTGTCTGATCATAGTCTCCATCTGAGCATGAGTAACCATCTAAACATAGTCACCATCTGTACCTGTGATAAAAATTACCTCCCCGCTCATGGGTGAAGATTAGGTCAGGGTAAGGCAAGGGTAACTCGAAAATCACGGGTTCGTTTGAAAGTAAAATCATCGCAACACAGACGTGCATGATGAAAATGCCTTCAAGTGAACCTCATCCGAGCGTGGTATATGACATGGCTGCACTAGTCGGACCATGTCCTATAGCCGTCATGCCCCCATTCTATTCCTAGTGTCCTAGTGTACTCTGGCCTGGGTACTAGGCCTTTTACCTTAATAGTAACATCCCAACCCAATCAAGAAACAGAGATAATACAACAGTAGTATATGGAAAACATTAAGATGTAATGCACTCATATGCTCAGGTATATACAAAATGAATGAATAAACTGAAAGCATAAAAATAAACACCCAAAGAAAATATAACAAGATCTATGAGCGACTCCGAGATGGACCAGCATTTGGTCGACCCTTCCACAGTGAAGTCGCCAGCTGAAACAACCGGCTGAAAATCATCAAACAATGAAGTCGCCATCGAACATCTTTTATCCCACATGTAGGGAAAGGTAAACATCGATAAAACCTGAGAAGGGAGAAGTCACGGTCTTGCGACCGAGAGATCGGGTAAAGGAGTCTGTTACGCGAGGGAAAGGTATTAGCACCCCACATGCCCGTAGTACTCTATGATATCCACTCTTGTTGTCTATCTTATGGGTGTGTTTAATCTACGCTTACTGTTTACTATACTACTGAAGGGAGAGTGCATGCAAAAGAAATGAGAAAATAATGTAGGGAAAATAAAAGTATGCTCGTTCGGGCCCTACCCCGGTGCCTACGTATCCCTTTCAAGGAATCAGAGCAGTCGTAGTTCGGCTAATATGTTTTTGTTGGTTTGTATTTTTTAATGAACAATATTAATTTCGCCTTCTACCGCAACTCGACCTTTGGAGACTTACGCGTCAGCACAGAAGTGAATTAACATGCTCTTTTGAAAAAGTTTTGGAGAAAAGGTGCATGGGCGCACAAAAAGGTTTGAATTGGTTTGTGTTTTTTGGTGTTTTTGCTTGTGGATAACAGCTAGTTAATCTCAAGAGAGAGATATTAGCCATTTTTCTACTTATTCATGAAATAAGTCTTTGATACTTGAACCACACCAAAGCTTAGAATAATAGAATAATAAGGTCGAGAAGAAACCCGCTTATCATCTCTCATACTTAACAAAGATATGATTCTCGTTAGTAAATTTGTTAGTATTTTGAATTTTGTAAGAAAAAGAAGTTTTTGTTTTAAATGCATATGCAAAAGGGGAAAGAAAAGTCAAAGGGAGACTAGCCTATTTCTAAACCTAATGTTATCATACAACGGTAGCCCTAAGTCCAGGATGAATGAAGGGGAAACATCTACCTAATGTTAGCATGCATGGTTTAACAAAACTATCCTATAAGGAACATGCAATGAGAGCGAAGTCGTGATCTCAATTTTTAAATTGAGTGACTCATCGATCGTCAAGAAATAAAAGAAAGCAACAAAGTCCTATAGGGAGCATGCATTGAGAGCGAAGTCGTGATCTCAATTTCTAAATTGAGTGACTCATCGATCGACAACCACATAAACAAACGCCAGCATAACACATATAACAAATGAAGTGCGGAATGCCTGCTACAGGTCTTTAAACAGCGACTTCGAGTGCACGCTCTTTATTTCCTACTTCTCATGATATCTAGAAAGAAATAAAAATTCTGAAATGAGATAAACAAGGGAAAATACCAAGTGGATATCAATCCGTAGCAAAGTGTATCAAAACAAAGAAACCCGACGATCTTCGCGAAAGCTTCACCATTCAAAGAAAAGAGTTAGAAATCAAATTCCTGGAATAAGTATCGACGTGTCATCGATTATGAAAATAAATCACAATCAAAGTCTCAAGCGCATTCGCATAATAAACATGCATAAGACTCAAATCTCACCAAGCAAAGGTGGATCCCGAATTTCAAATATAATCGGATAATCGGAATTTAATTCCTAAAACTAAAATAAATAAAAATCTACAAATTTTTATTGATTTTATCGTTTTTATCATGAAAAGAAGAAAGTTCAACAAAACTAAACAACTATCAAAAGGAAAACATTAAAAGAAAGAATTCATGGGTGCAAGCCAAAATCCAGGGGTGTAGAAGCAATTTGGGCGCTAGGCCCAGCCAAACAGAGTCCATGAGTCTGTTTTTGTAACACAAGCCAACAAGATGCCAAAAAAAAGTTGTTATGGGCCTGGGGGGGTGCAAGCTGGATCTGGGTGGAATGAGGCACTGAAGGCCCATCACGAAAGGAGTCCAATAGAGCTTTTTGTTTGCAACCAACACTTCTCCACAAAAATCAGCAACGGGCTTAAGGGTTTGATCTAAGCTTTCAATCCAATAACCAAACGAACTTCCAAGAATCACTTTCAACATTCCATCAATTATGTTTATTACTGAAACGAGTTAAAACAACCCGGAACGGCTGCATTTTGCACTGTAATCTTAGGGTAAACACAGGGCAACCGTTTAACTTCTCCGATCTGATTCTCTTGTTCTCCACTGCTCATATTTTCTTCTTCGATCTGCTTTCTACGTCCTTCCTTAATCCACATTCGACGTCCTTCCTCAACATTGATACGAAACTTCAGTCTTGTTTCAACAGCTTCTTCGATGAGTTCCGTCTCAGTTTGATTCAATGGTCGCAGCTTCGTTTTCGATCTTATAGCAAACGCGGTTCTGTCGAGCCTCATCCCTAACCTCTGATTTGCTTCAGATCATCATCGATCGAACCACTATTCAGAGTGATCCTCCTTCTTCAATTTTGCAAATTCGGTGTGCGTCAATGTTGCTACGTGCGTGAATCGTTACTGGTTGTTGTCTGTCAAGGATGATGGTTAAACGTTGCAAAGTTGGATTACAGGAAATATTGAAGAAGATCGAAGCAGGGAGAAAGATTGATACAGAACGGGGAATCGATGAAAAGGAAATGCAATTAAAGAAACCAGAGAATACAGAGAAGAATGGTGAGTTTCATACTTGTTGAATTGATGTGCAATGAATGGTTGAAGAATCAATGGTGATGAAAGTTTTGCAGAGGAAATCCAGTTACAAAGTGAGCCTGTGGTTGAAGATGGAGGAAGAGAGTAGAGAGAAGACGCGAGATTTTATTTTCTGTGATTTTAGAGGATGAAGATGAAGATAGAGAATGAAGAAGAATCCATGTAAAGAGAGAATTTTTGAGGGAGAAAGGGAGAGTTTTGGGAGAGTCGCTTTTCTACAGAATCCAGAATCCCCCCCATCTGGTGAGTTTTGCTCTCTTTTTATAATTCTATTAGGAGGTTAGAAGGGTTAGAGATTGTTATGAAAGTTTGTTACATTCTGTTATTGGTCGAACTATCAGTTACTGATCTGTTAAATGTTAATGAATTGATTAGGGGTTATGGAATCTGTTAGCAGTCGGTTTTGTTTTCTGTTATCTTCTGTTACAGTTATTTTGAGTTAGTTGGGTGGTTGGAAACTGTTAAGAGAAAACAGTTAGGGGTTATTTAAATTCTGTTAGAAAGTTGGTTAGAGATTTAGTTATTTTGTTAATGAAATTCTTTTTGGTTAGAATTCGTTGGCCAGTTTTGAATTAGGTTTGATTTCTGTTAGAATAGTTAAGAAGTTGTTAGAAGTTGGTTGAAAGTTTGTTGGACTGTTAAAGGTTAATGGAGATTAGTTAGGAACAGTTAGTTAGAAATCCGTTACAAAAGAGGTTAGGGGATTGAGTTCTATTAGGATAGAAACTCTTAGTTAGTAGTAGTTAGAAGGTGGTTAAGCTGAGTTGACGGTTCTGTTATGAAAGTATTAGAGAAAGTTTTTTGAAGTTGTTTTAGAAAATTTTCTAGAGGAAAAAACAAGATGGTTTTAAACTGACAGTAGAGGGAAGAGAGGTTATATTTTGGGTGGCTGTTATACAGGGAAGTTAGTTAGTTATTTTTCAGTTTTCTGCTTTCTGATATTTCCTTTGTATTTTCTGATCATTCCCTCTGTTTTATTGAGTTGGCTTATTACTTCGGATTTCTGGTTTTTCTTCTTTTTTTGTTGCAACCTTTCCTCTTCAGACTTATTGGTGAGAAGATAAAAAACACAGCAAGAACTGGTTTTGGAACCATTTCCTAAAGCTCTTCATCCAATCCATAAACATCATCGCACCCAGCTTGATCCGCTGGAAGAACAAAACCAGAAAGGCATTGGTTCATGATATCAGGTTTAGCTTCAAGAGAAAACCATCTTTTTGAAGAAGCAGTAGCCATTCTTTCCGTTTATCCTATTTCCAATTTACAATTTCCTTTCTCATTTCAGTTTCATCTGACTTTTGGATTATTTTATGGAATAGGCCTTGGTGTTGGTAGCTGGCTTGATTTGAACTGAATGTAGTAATGGTTTGCTCTTGCAGGTATGTAGCATGCTGTTTTTATATAGCAGTTTTTAGATCATGAAGTTGGCATGAATGATGATATTTTTTGCAGCAAAATGAAGCATGTTATATCCAAAGAACAGGTCATGAAGACCATCCTCGACTATCCTTACCCACGGCTCAGCATTCTCTCCAAATGATCAAAGTTCTTGAGCAAAGGCAGAATCAAGCTACTAAGAAAAAGATCCTGACTGAAGGCAACAATAGCCAACTTCATATGAAGCTTCGACACTTCTGCGAGAAATAAGTTTGCAGTTGGATATGGTCGGGTAGTTAAAAGGTAAGTTGCATCATACAAATGTTTCATATATGTGCCAAGAATTTCAATCTGCTTCCCGTTATCCAAATTTAGAGTCATTATGAAATCAGGACGTCGAGTGTCCAAACAAGCAGAGACTTCCTTTAATTTGCAGGCAGCTGCAAGAACATGGTATGTTGTATCCTATTTATAATAGTCATCCGTAAATAGACTCCCCAAACTAAGTACCTGCAGCTATTGCTTAAGCTTCACAAACTTCTCTTCGTGAGATTCAAAATATTTCACAAATTTCATAGACTCGCGAACTTTACTAACAGTTTCTCTTATTGCCTGTAGTACATCTAATGCAAGGCGACTGAGAACACGGGAATAACAGTTCTGGTTTGATAAATGTCCATCGAGAATCACAGGGTTATTACTAAAGAGATGGCTCCGCACATTTACTTTGAAGGCCTCACTTGAGAAAGACTTATCGAGTGCAAGTGTAAGTACCCGACCCTCCAAATGCCAATCAGATAATTAGGTCATTATGGATTGGCTTATGAGCCTATCTTGTTTTCTGGTCTGCTGACCACAAATCCAATGTTGAGATAAGATCTAATAAAACTTCTTAGTTGGAACTTTGCACAACCGACTTATTTGGTCCTATAACTGCCCCCTTTTGGCTATACCTGGTCGTTGTATTTTTATACTAGCTATGAATTGATGGAACATGTATGCGCAACACCGATTAACTAATTTGTGCCAGGTTAGGCTGGCCTTTGTTGGATAACATCCTTTGAAATTGATGTACTGTGTGTTTTTTTGTATGCAGGGTTTTATGGCTAGCTTTGCAGGTATGGTAGAGCTTGAGCACAAGGAAAAGTCTGTACTCAAGAATTGACTCAGGAGGATTATATTTAGGCTTAGAACTTAGAGCTAGCCATGATTATGCTTTTGTAATGTTCTTTTTTTTTGTTCAAGGCTTCCATGGACAATTGTGAATGAAACTGTTTTGAAACTTTGAATGTGTAACGAATGATAACACGAAAAGGCCTCATATTTTGAATTGGTTCTTAAAAATATTGAAATTTATATGTTAAGCAAACTTGAGTCGAGATACACATACTTTTGGAATTTCCTCTTAAAATCCTGTCTTAAAATACTTGAAAACCTTGAATGATATTGCATTTTTGTCAAATGGAACTCAATGGTCTTGAACTTGGAATTTTGAATATTGAACCAATTGGTACCTGAGTCTTTTGCTTAAAAATGAAAGTGATCTTATGCCTTGACTAATTTCTTGAAATTTTGTATTATTTCGCCTTGGTAGCTTGAATTTCAAGAGATTAACCATGGATGGATCTTCCAATTTACACACTTTATTAATTGACCTTAAACTTAATTGAAATTATAAGTCCAAGTTAACTTGCGAAGAAATCCACATAAACCTCCTTCCAATACTAGCATGAATCACCTCTTGACAAACACCTGTTTGAGAACCTTAACTAATCTTGAGATCATGCCTTATAACCTCTGAATTTACTCATACCTTGCATTGCAGAAAATACTTATGACACTTACATCTCAAAATCATGGATGAATACTTCCCTAATTAAATCCCCATCTCCCCATAAAACTTTAACTTGCATTACAAGTAATAACAACTCGAGAGCACAATAACCCCTCAAGTAATCCTTTGAAGATGAATATGGATCTTGAGACATAGGAGGAATAACCACCAAGACAGCCTTAATATGTAAATCACATGAACCCCAGTTGATGAGTTAACACGCTTAATTGCCACGCATAAGAACTACAATTTCTTTGAGATACGTTATGATGAAAATGGCTTTGTCTCTTACCTTGAGGGAGATATCCTTGTAGCTTGATAAGGAAGAGATCCACAATAACCACGAATCAAAACCCCAAATTCACAATTCAATGTACAAAGAAGAGCCAACAGAATTAGTCTTGTTTGATAAACACCTTGAACCAAAAGAAAACCCTAGCTTCACAACCATTGATCCTTTGAACCATGACTCAATAAAACATGAATTGGTTAACTGAAGAGTGGATGAATGCCTTGCCATAGCCCTTAAACCTGATTAATTGATGATCACACTTGTACGAGGAGACACCTTGATTCAAAGACCGTGTATGCTAGGTCACACCCTTGAGTTCTTGACAAAAAAACCTGCAACCTGTTGTTCATCAGAAAATAATAACCTTGTCGCTTGATGGAAAAGAAGTCCAAAAACGAGCATGAACCAAAACCCTAATTCCACAGTCTTGTACACCAAGAGGAACCAGAATAATCAACATATACCCCTCTAATTAGTTGTAAATCTTAACTTCATAACTGCTGATCTTGTGAACCTCAAGTGATCTATTTTTGTGAAAATGGCACATGACCTATTGGAACGATGTAGATGAATGCAAAGTCCAAACCATAATAAGAGAAATTAGGGGGGCAAATTTTGGGGTGTAACAGAAGGGTCCACCTTCGATTCAGGGGAAAACATGGCCATTTGATTCAGGGAAGAATGATAGGTTTTTTTTCGATCCAGGGGGAAAATGTCTTCTTTGATCTAGGGGAGGAAGTTATTTCTTTCGATCTGGGGGAGGAAAGGATTTTCACTCTAGACCTGCAAGATAAATATTAGCAAAAAAAATATGACCTGGGTGTCGAACCCAGGTACTTCGATCCTGCGTACATTGGTTTATTTAGGCCAGATTTGCAGTATGGGTGTTAGAAACAAAAGAAAACAAAAGTGGACCTGGCGTCGAAACCAGGCCCTTAGCTTTGAAAACAAATTGAATAGAGCCACATGATGTCCTAGGCATGAACCAAACACTGAACAAACACTAATACATTATGAAATTATAAACATGAATTTGAAAGTTTACCAACAATGGAAGGCTTCAATTTGGCACTTTGGGGTATGACTTGGCTAATGCTTGGGAATGCTTCCTGCAGACTTCAGGGAGTGAATGGAGCATTACTGGAAATTCATTTGATTGGGACCACTTATGAGAATTTTGATAGCTTTGGATTGGTTTATGGGGAAACATGTGCGTGTAGTATGTATATTGGGTGTAGTTTCTGGGCTTATGTCTCTAATGCGTGTGTGTATCTTCCTCCTTCTTTTTTTCGTGTTTGCAATGTGTCTTAGGCCTTGTATTTATAGGAGATGGGGTGTATGAAAATGGCAAGAGACAGCCATTAGCCCAGCTTTGAAGGCCATGAGACCAAAATTAGACACATTAAGAGACTTCCATTTTTGAAATATTCATGCTTCCTTGGAATCTTGAATGAACCTGGACACATTTGACTTTCGAATGCCTTCAAGCCATTCCCTTCGATTGGCCTTAAGTTGCCTCCTTCGAATGGCTCTGATTTCATCCTTATAGCTCCTTCGATTGAGTTTGTCTACCTCAATTCGAATTGCTCAGATCTTGATCTGAATTTCACAAGGCCTCGACATCCTGGCTTCTTTGATCAGCCCCTAAGTTCGCTCTCTTCGATTGCTATGACACTACTCAACTAGCCTAATTGAAAGACTTCATTCTGGCCAGTCGAAACTTCCTTTGGCGGGAACGTACTTGTACATGGGGCTTAGGCTTGGCAGCATGCAGGATTTTGGCTAGCAAGCATCTTGGACCAAGACTCGCCACAAAGCCAACTGGTTTCCAATAATCATGTGTCCTTCGAATGAACCAATGAATGCTTCTTCGAAGGGACCATGTGAATGCACCTTCGAAAGGACTATCATGCGTGTCAAAGTGTGAGAAATTATGCATCCATTTCCCAGTCGAAGTTGGCACAAAGGCAGCCAATGCCTTGTGGACGCTAGCATGAGGGTGGCCAAAGCAACCATAAAAGGGGGAATTCCCTAGTGAATCAAATCAAGCATGAAGGAGGTATTTTCCTTGTAGCTCAAAGGAAGCTTTTTGCCTAGTGGATTGAAGGCAAATATGAAGAAGTATTGGCCTTGTGTGCTGAAGGTAAACTGAAGAGGGGGCCTTTTTCTTGTGAATCGAAGGCATGTCTGAGATAGCCCTTTGTCTTGTGAATCGAAGACCAGTGAAAGGGGACATTTCCCTTGTAGATCGAAGGCAAGCTGATGGGTCTTTGCCTTATGAAACCAAGGTAAGCATGAGGAAGTTTTTGTGAATTAAGCTTGATCGAAAGAGACTCGGCGCCCAATCGAAGCTTGTATGCAGGAGTTCACTACTGTGAATCAAAGCAAACTTATAGGGGATTCTTGTTTTGTGCGCTGAAGGCACGCACAAAGGGAGTATTTTCCTAGTGCGCTGAAGGTACGCACAGAGGGCACTGCTGGAATGATACTTGTGGACCAAAGCTTGCTCGAACGGTTCCAAATACCCAATCAAAGCTCACTAATCAAAGCATGATCGAAGAGTTCCAAATGCCCAATCAAAGTACCTTGTTCATAAGCCAAATCGAAAGACAACTTGATTATCTTCCAAAATTTATTTTTTTTCTCTAAGCAAGTGTTTGTAACCACCTATGTAAGAAACAATCTTGGAAAATATGAGAGGGAAAATTTTGGGGTACAACAAGTACATATTTCAGATATGGTTCAGATATAGTCCAGATATGGATATTATTCTGATACACATTTAATACATCTTCAGATACAATCAAGGCATGGATTTATTCTGAAACTCCCTAGCTTGAGTGTGCTTCTACCATAAATCATTGGCAAATCCCTCTCTCCAGTGAAGTCGTCACTATCCCCAGAGAGTTGCTATGGAACCTGGAAATCGGACCAGATGTCAGTCAAATTTATCCTCCCCAGGCGAGCCGGAAGGTTATCCATCTCTTCTATTCCCAGTAAGGGTATAAACTCCCCAGTAGAACAATGAACATCCAATTTTCTTAAACTCTTCTCCTCAAGTAAGAATTAACACGATCCAACAGAGTTTCTTCAACCAAAGAGAAAAAATCAATGTTCCCCAGCGGAGTTTCCTCGAACAAGAAAGCAGGGATCCCCAGTGGAAACAATTCCTAGAAGATCGAATATACATATACTTTTCATCCCCAGCAACAGTCAGGGATTTATTTTCCCCAGACAAAGATGCTCGAGTTTACAAATGCACCTCAATAACATTTCACATTCATACATCATTTACAAATGACATAGCATGTGCATACAAAACACATATAGCACAATCTCGTTTATTTTGAGAGCATCATTACACAATAAAATACCTACATCATGCCATTGCATAAAACTAACTTTGTCTTTTCAGGTTAGTTCCCGAACAGATAGAGATTGTCAACAGTTTATCATCTTCCAGATACGGTTCAGATACGATCTAGATACAGATGTCATTCTGATACTCATTCCAGATCATCTTTCAGATACAGTTCAGATACGCTCCAAATACGGATGTCATTCTGATACTCATTCAGTACATCTACAGTTCAGATACGCTCCAGATACGGATGTCATTCTGATACTCATTCAGTACATCTTTCAGATACAGTTCAGATACGCTCCAAATACGGATGACATTCTGATACTCATTCAGTACATCTTTCAGATACAGTTCAGATACGCTCCAGATATGGATGTCATTCTGATACTCATTCAGTACATCTTTCAGATACAGTTCTGATACGCTCCAAATACAGATGTCATTATGATACTCATTCAATACATCTTTCAGATACGCTTCAGATACATTTTCCATTCTGATACTCATTCAGTACGTCTTTCAGATACAGTTCAGATACGCTCCAAATACGGATGTCATTCTAATACTCATTCAGTACATCTTTCAGGTACGCTCCAAATACGGATGTCATTCTGATACTCATTCAGTACATCTTTCAAATACAATTCAGATACGCTCCAAATATGGATGTCATTCTGATACTCATTCAATACATCTTTTAGATACGGTTCAGATACGCTCCAGATACGGATGTCATTCTAATACTCATTCCAGATCATCTTTCAGATACAGTTTAGATACGCTCCAAATACGGATGTCATTCTGATACTCATTCAGTACATCTTTCAGATACAATTCAGATACGCTCCAAATACAGATGTCATTCTGATACTCATTCAGTACATCTTTCAGATACAGTTCAGATACGCTCCAAATATGGATGTCATTCTGACACTCATTTAGTACATATTTTAGATACGGTTCAGATACGCTCTAGATATGGATGCCATTCTGATACTCATTCAGTACATCTTTTAGATACAGTTCAGATACCCTTCAAATATGGATTCCATTCTGATACTCATTCAGTACATCTTTCAGATACGGTTTAGATACACTCCAAATACAAATGTCATTCTGATACTCATTCAGTACATCTTTCAGATACAGTTCAGATACGCTCCAAATACGGATGTCATTCTGATACTCATTCAATATATCTTTCAGTTCAGATACGATCAAGATATAGATTCATTTTGATACTCATACTCAATACATATCCATATAAAATCACGACATAGATTCATTCTGACACTCCCCAACACGTCTGCTACATACAATCGGACACAAACTCATTCTAGTATACTTTTCATACAAAGTCAGATGCATAGACTTCTTTTGGCTCAGATAAAATCAACCGTAGATTTATTCTGATACTTTTTTCAATTTGGAGTCAACATTTACTTTGGATGGCATCTATAAGCCCATCTCTGACGACTCTCACTCATCTTCTCCAAATGGAATCTATAATCCCATTCCCGATATCATCAACCAATAGTGTTACTTCACGCACAGGCGAGTGCAAATTTCTAGGCACTCTAGTGTTCATTCATCTTCCACCTTCAGATTACAAATGGTAGACAGGCCAATCTAACTCTTCAGGTTTAAGAAGATTGAACAGGGGCAGCTGTTGTACCCCAAAATTTTCCCTCTCATTTTATTCAAGACATACTCATAGAGGTCCCCCAAATGCTCAAGGTTGACTAAGAATTGACCAGACAAATTCTCCTCCTAAGCAATGGATTTCCAACTAGGGTTTCACTTTTCACAAAGAAGTTTAGGTTTAAAAGGACTCAAGTGATTTCCATTGTTCCTAATATGTCATCAAGAATGCTCATGCCAAGTTTCATGCCTTGCATCACAAGTTTACTCAGTTAATGGCTCAAATGTTTGAAAATCAACTATATTGGTCAAAAAGTCAACTATGGTCAACATACAGTCAAACTTCAAGATTTTTGGTCAACATCAATATTTTGAAGTGATATTCATCATTTGATCAAGGGTTGATCATGATTCCTCAAGGAAAGCCCTCAGATCATCAAAAGTCAAGAATTGCCAAATTAGGGTTTCCTTAGGAGAAGTCAACTGAACTTTGACCAGGCATAACTTTCACATGCTTCATCAACTTTTCCCCAACGAAATCTCGTTTTGAATAAAATTCAATTCTATACAACTTTTATTTTCTTCTCAAGTCCAAAAAATGCTTCATTTGGAAGATATGATCTCATACATTATAGGTCATTTTCAAAAAGTCAACAAAAGACACTTTTTGTCAAGGGAACTTACATCAATATAATGTCTCCAAATGCATAAATTATTAAAAGAGAAAGTATATGTGACATCTTGGGCTTTCCAAAAAATCAAAGATCATCACTAAAAGATGAAAATTGAGCATGTTATGGTTTGCACAAGTTGGGAAAATTTGTGAAAAATGCATGAAGTCAACTTTGAGAAATTGCATTTTAAAGATTAATGGACCTAACTTTTAGTGTTCAAACATGTTTATGACATACCTAAGGACCTCTAAACCTAACCATACACTATTGTGATTTTTATTTCTATTTATTTGAATTTTTATTCATTTAAATATGAATTAAATCAAATAAATTAAATAAAAATACAAGAATAATGGGCTAGTGCATTTGGGCTTGGCTTGACCCATCATGGAGCCCAATATTTCGTGAAAAGACCAACAAAAAACTGTCCAGGTTCATGCAGCATCAAGAATGGCAAGAATCATCCAAATATGGCAAACTTTCAATATGTTGGATTTTTGTCTCGTGGCCTTGAAAGCTTTGTTTCTTGCCATACTTGCTCTTCTCCTAACTCTACAAATACATAACATTACAAGCCTAAAGGAGCATGAAATCCATCTTCAAAAATATCTCCAATTGCCTAACAAATGCTCTACAAAATTTTCAAAAAAAATAGCAAACTAGTGCAAAGTCGTATTTGCATTTCAAAGCCCCAACAATCTAAACAAGTGACCAAATCACCTCTCTGATGCATCCAGGAATCGAATCCAACTCATAATTGAGTCCCGTCACGTTCAGAATGATCACTACGATCATCATCGGTTTGGTATAGCTTTCATGGATTCAATCTGTTAATATATATATATATATATATATATATATATATATATATATATATATATATATATATATATATATATATATATATATATATATATATATATATATATATATATATATATATATATATATATATATATATATATATTGTTAACCAATCTAACGCATGCATATATGTTTATGGAAATGATTAGAGCAAGTTTAACGTATCACATGTGAGTTTAAATGATTAAATCACAGGATGCCATTGTTAGGGCTTAAGAACTTTTGAGCTTCGTAATTCAAAATACAAGGACTTTCAGGCCAAACAAAAGCCAGATCTAAAGAATCAAAGGCGCGTTCCCACCATACATCCTTCAAGGGCCATACGTACAGGATCCTGTGCAAATACCTGGGCTCTGATTTATTGGGCTTGGGACGTTTTTAGATTCTCACCCCCTATTTGCTTGTTGCAACATGGCCCATATTATCCTTTGTCTTATTTATTTTCTTTTGTTTTAATTAATTCCCTTTTCTTTTTATAACAAAAAAAAATCATAAAAAAATCGTAAAATCAAAAATCACAAAAATAATTAAACTTAAATTTTGTAAATTAAGTAATTTATTTATTTATTTTGATTAATTTAAAACCAATTAGAATTAGGTTTATTGATTTCAATTATTTTTTCCAAATCAAAAAATCAAAAAAAATTAGAATTAGTTTTCTTTTTTTAAATTTTAATTCTCATTAATAATTAATATTTTTCTTTAAGATTAGATCTATTTTAGTTAATTTTTTTTATTTAAACATTTTTCTTAAAATAAAACAAACAATAAAAAATAAATAAATTACTTAGACCTTTCTAATGGTTTCAAAAATTCTTTTAACCCTCGCGCGTTCATTTTACTTCCCGCGTTATTATTTCCTTATTATTGTATCTGTTTATGGTTTGTAATAGTTAAAAACTAGGATTTTATTTACCGCTTTTATCCCCAATTTTTGGACTTGTTATTTTTCCCCCTCCCCGAAGCCATGTAATAGTTTAACTTTTAAATTCCTCACTTTAATTTTCCGCACTGATATATTAACTGTTAGATATATACCTAATAGGATTGCATGACAAGAATATAAAAATAAAACCTTAGCAAACCTAACATCAAAGAAAAATAACTGAATACAACACACTCGCACATGTGCACCTCTAGAGTATTCCCACTTTGGTTGTCTTTGGAATAAAACGGTCACGATTCTCGAATGTAAGAGATTTTAGTGGCTACCCTTTGGTTTAAAAAGATCATAAGTCCCTCGATGACCCTTTCGATGTTGCCTCGGTAAAATGATCTTAAAACCTTAGGATAGTTACTAAAGTATCTTGCTAAGTTGTCTTTGTGACTATATGATGACCGTCGATTGTCCCTCAAACATCCAACGATTGGGCTATCTACTCACTAATAGTAGGATGGCACTGTCTAAAGGAAAAGAGGAAAAGAATAAACCTTTTCGAGTAGGTAGATAGTTCTTAGATGCTTGCTCAAAACAAAATATTTTCCACACTTACACTCCTTTCCAAAAATATTTTCAAAAACACTTTTTATACGTTCTCAACAATACGAGAAACATTACAAAGTTCGCCGCACTAAGGCTTATTTTTAAAATACTTTTTTTTCAAACACACAAGCACAAGGTATTTTCAAATGAGCTAGCATCTAAGAGGCCGTAGATAACTACAGATGGAAAGGGTGATAACACCTTCCCTTTCCATAATCTACCCCCCTTACTCAGAAATAATCTCGAAAGGTATTTTTCTGTTCTTTTCACCCTTTCCTTTATTGGATAAAAGAAAATTTGGTGGAGACTCTTGCTTACTGCAACATTTGCAAATACAAACGCAAAGCCAGAATAACAGTCAGCTCTCCCACCGTATTACACGGTGCAACAATAAAAATAACAATATTGATTGTTTGTCCCCGACAACGGTGCCAAAAACTTGGTGCGTCCGCAATTGCACAGAAATATCAAAGTAATATAAAATATTGTCGAACCCACAGAGACCAATATCAACCTACTGTAACCTATCGTTGCTTTGTAAAGCTAAGGCTAATGAATAATTGATTTAGGGGAAACTAAGCACTAAAATTGAAATAAAATAAGATTAAAGAAATATATAAGAAAAGAGAGATCGGAATATGTATTCCGCGTACCTCAGTGACTCTATAACTCGTTGGCTTATATTAATGTTAAACATGTGTTTAGTATAAAATATCAATTTAAATACTGGACCTCACACTCTCGTGGTTTTGAATAAAGCCACATTCCTTAACCAAGAGAGTATGCTCTCACTCGCCCATTTTAATTAAGGAATGTGTTTTGAAAATTGAACAAGTCTTAATCGATAATTAAAGCGCTCTCGCCCTCTTTAAGATCGATGTCCCGTTTTTACTATCTGGTTCGACCCACATGCTCTTGCAGTGCCGGCTCGAACCTTAGTTAATTTCTCACTATCGTGACAAAATCATGTTAAGTAACCTCTCACTCTCGTGACAAGGCTATTTAAATTAAGTTTAAAAACAAGAACCAAAAACAAGATTTTCATATAAATATTAAGAAACATTGTTAGCGAGTCCCGTCGGAAATGACGGTCCTTACATACCAAACTCGAAACAATTTAGTTAGACATATTTAAAGAAATAAACATGCAATTATAATTATTAACCATGAACATGCATATTTAGATTTGTAATGATAAAACAATATTATAAGAACAAGAAACTAAAATAATTGCAAATAAATAAACCTCGAAGTAAAGCAGACGAAATAAACTTGAATAAAACTACGGACGAAATAAATCTTGAAACTTGAATAAAGCTTTAAAATAATATCGGCAAGATTGTGATCCAAGATTACATAGATTGTAGGCATAAAACTAATGGTGTGTGTTGTACCCCAAAATTTTCCCTCCCATTTCTCAATGATTTCTCATCACATAATCTTTGAAGCCCAAGATCCAGTTAGGGTTTCATCTGCTCAAGACTTCTCCTTGCACTGTGGACCCAAATTAGGGTTTATGTTTGCACAAAGATGTTTTGACCTAAATTGCCTAAGATGACTTTCATGCTTCATATTGGACTCTCAAGTTTATCCATACCAAGTTTCAAGCCTTGATTCCAAGTTTTGCCCAGTCAATTGGACAGTTGACCTAGAAATCAGCTGTATTGGGGAAAAGTCAACTGTGGCCAATTGACAGTCAAACCTCATGAAAATTGACCCACATCAACATTATGAACTCATATGGACCATTTGATCAAGTTTGGATCACAATTCCATAAGAAATTTGATCAGATCACCAAAAGGGCAAAATGGTCATTTTTAGGGTTTTGACTGCACAAAGGCAATTTTTGACTGTTTGACCTAGCCAATGGCAAACCAAGCTCATATATGGACTCAAGAACCCCATGGAATTATCTTGACATGCTCAACAAACTCAAAAGATCCCAAGTACACAAGATTGACAGTTGAATTTCCCAATTAATTGATCAATTTTGACTGTATACTGAAAAGTCAAACTTTGACTTTTTGTTCAAAATCAAGAGTCAAGATTCATTTTTCATCAAAACATGCCAAATCATGAAACTTGTTCATCAAGAAATCACAAAATGCAAATTAGGGTTAGAAATTAGAATTTTTCATAACTTAGAATTTTTCTAAGTTATGAAAAACCCTAATTTTTTCCCAACTTTGCCCCACTTTTTCACCAAGATCCATTTGGATTCAAACAAAAGTCAAAACATGAAAGTTGTAGCTTGTTGCATAATCTACAAATTTGATTCACAAAGTTTTCCCATTTGAGGCTTGTATCTCAAGTTATAAATTTTTGAATAAGGGTATTAAACCATTCTTAACTTAGTGAATTTTTGACCTATTTTGACAAGGTTTTCTACCCCACTTCAAGGCCATTTTACATACACTTCCACTTGGAATTTCAATTTTCATTTCAAAGATGGATTGTAGTACATATTCCAAACTTTCCAAAATGTCCAAGAACTTCTCAAACAACCTCATAACTTGAGAGAATCGAATTTCACAATTGGGCAAAAACTCACTTTTGATTTGAGCATGAACATGTTCATAACTTAGGCCATTTTCAAGTCAGCATAGTTTATGCTAAATTACAGGTCCTAAAACCCTTTAACACTCAATAATTCAATGCAAAACCTTTGTGCCAAGACCTTGTTTCATGAGCTAAAGCATTGTATGATGGATTAGTCCCAAATTAGATAAAGCATTCTTTCTATTTTTGCAAAAGTTTCACTTTATGTCCAATTACAAATCCAAAAAGTACAGTCCATATCTAATTGGCACAAGTTTATGTGTTAATCACACTGATCAAGGAGGGATTAGGCAGCATAGTATGAGGGCCTGTACAGGCTAGAGGCACAATGTCACCATGGCTTGCTTAAAGTGTAAGAAACACATCATAACTCACAACAACTTTGGTATCAGCTTACAAACACTTAGACAAACTTATCAAACACATTCCAAAGATCAAAACCAAGCTATTGCACGAGCCTTTTACCTCCAATCCCTCCCACAACTCAGAATCACCTTGAAACTGCTCAAACAGAGCCACCTCTGCAGATTGAGTTCCAACTCTCAATCCTTTCAAGCATTCTTGCCCAAACCAGTTCACATACATTCCCTAACATCTATGCAAGCTAACCAAAAGCAAAAACACGACCTGTAACCCCTCTAACCACTTCCACCATTTTCAGTTTCTTGTTTTGCAGGTGGAGTGCTCCAGCACGATTCAGAAGCTTTCAAGACAAAGTAAACATTGGAATAGCATCCCTGGACCTCAAGGAAGCTTTTCCAATCATCACCTTGCACTAAAAGCTCCCTCATTGCCAGATAGAACTTCAGCTGAACAGGTATCTTGGTGAACTCGTATCTCTCTTATTAGACATCATTAGCTTTAAGTTTGTGAATAAACAATGTTCTACTCATGCCACTGAACATGTACATGTTTTTACTTTTCATTTCTTTTGCTTGAGCTGTGAGAATTTGAGGTTTAAAAATGGCAGAAAATCTAGGTTAGAATTTGGGGGAGAAGAAATTATCCCTCATCTTAGAGAGTTAGGACAAGTTCTGCATATGGTTGGATTTGTCTCTTGATGCTGAACATTTTTTATGTTATGAGTTTTTATTAATAAGCCAGGAATCAGGAGTTAGAAGATCCAGAACAGGACGCGCGTTTTTGAATGTTTTGGCTGAAGGTTGAAGACAATGTCTTCTTGGGCTGGGCCTGAGCTATTTTCCTTTTCACACCACCTTTTTTGATTTTACCTCCCTGAGCCCATTTGCTTCATTTCTAATGATTTTTGACTTTTTCTTTTTTTAGTTGACTCATTTATTTTTTCTCAGCATATTAAAAATTTAAAAATATTTTTTTCATCATTTTGATTTTATTAGGTATTTGTTTGATTTTTCTTTTGGTTTGTACATAAATAAATAAATATACACTCTTTTGTTTAAAATAATAAAATAGTACAAATATACTTTTACACATTTTTATTTTATTTTTACCTCCTGAAATATTTTATAGAAAATTACTTTTTGTATTTAAATATTAAATATTATTAATTAATACATATAATACATATTTTGTAAATAATATAAATATATAGGTATATATTAATATACTTAGGATAAAAATACCAAAAAAATGTACATATTTTATTTTTTAATATTTAATACTAAAAAATACCCTTTTTACAAATATACTATATTTTATTTTATTTTTGTGTGTAAATAATAAATAATTGATTAATTCTCCTTTGATTAAAAATTAGGGTTTTTACCCTAAATTTGAAAATACTTCAAAAATAATACCTTTTTATTTTCTTTTTATTTTACATACATCATACTTTTTTTTCATACATATAAAAATTATTTTTTGCATTCTTGCATATTTGTTTTATTTCTATTTTATTTATGCTTTTAATCATATTGTAAATATTCAAAGCAAATGATGTAATAGCTTAGATTCAATTTCTTGTCTAAATATCTCCCCATTTGAACATTTGTACCCCCCTCCCCATATTACTGTGTTGTAATAGCGTAGGAATTTAAATTTCGCACTTTAAATGCTTTCTAAACGTACTATGCTAGAATTAGGGTTTGTGTGCGAACAAAACGAACAAAATAGTTGGACCTAATTTCAAGACAAACAAGCATGAAAATGGACAACACATTTCACACTTGCACCCCTAGGGTATTCCACTTTGTTGCCTTCAAATAAATTGGGCCATATTGCATGTTGAATTTCTTTGGGTTTTAAAACAAACAATCAAATGATCATAGTCCCTCAAAATGTTGCCTAAATAAATGATCAAGTCCCTTTTAAAAGAAAATTGCCCAAAGACATTTAACACTATTGAAATTATGGTCTAAACGATGACCCACGCCTGTCCCTTTCACCTCCTAAAATAAGATTGTCCACCAAATGCAATGGTGGAACAAAATTGTCAAAAAGATTTAAAACATAATAAAAATCTTTGAGGAAACTTTAGGGTAGATAACTCTTAAGTACTTGTCAATTTGCAAAGAAAACACTTGCCTAATTTCAAAACCCACTTCACAAACACTTTCAAAACCAACTTTCAAAAAACCTTGAAACATCTTTTTAAAGACAAAACACCTTTTGTAAAACATTCGAGTAAAGAATTGTTACAAGGGTAGCCTATACAAGGCATCTTTTCAAAACATTTTCAAAACCACACATCAAGCACCATTTCAAACAATTGAAAACTAAGGCAAGTTGATCTAAGCAAGTACCTAAGAGCCCATGGATAACCATGGATAGAAAGGGTGCTAACACCTTCCCTTTCTATAATCTACTCGCCGAACCCAAGAAAATATCTCAAAGGTTTTTGCTGTGCTTTTTAAACCGTTCCTTAGGATAAAATAAAAAGTCGGTGGCGACTCTTGCTCAACCGAAACATTTGCGAAAACAAACGCAAAACCACAGTCAGTTCTCCCACCGTATCACAGAACTGGCGACTCTGCTGGGGAAAATTTTTAAAGTGGAGTAACCTTAGGGCTTAGATCACCCTCTTGCATGATTAATTGTTTGTCTTGATTGCTTTATATTTTGGCTCTCTTGTTTGGGTTTGTAATCCTCCACCCGGATTTTGGGAAACATTTCATAGATAGCAATACGTTGTGGAAACTGTGCGGGGTATACCGACACGGTCAAAGCAATAGCTATATTAGTGCGACATATTTGTGAGTACCGATAACCCTTGAGTTCAATCAAGGAGAGTACGGGGCCGCTGAGTGATGTCACTAATCACTAATGACCTAGAACCTTACTTGACCATCTTGGCCTTTTATTAGGGGTAGTGAGATGACCGGCTTTGGTGCAGTCCGAAGTTGGTAGATACTCGATACTACACTCATTGAGGGTTGTTTTCTTGGAACATTTTGGTCGCTAGTTAAGTGGCTAAACCAAAACAATGAACAATGAAAACAATCCAGTGATATTGAGCTCCTTAGAACCCGGTTACTATTTATAGGACAGGTTTTTTAAGCCAACTACACTCAAGAGGGTACTCACCTATGAAACCCCATGCAAGCCTGAAACTAGGGTTTTGTGTGATTTGCTTGTACATATGTTTTGTGCATACATCATAAACATCATGAAGCATCATATGCATTTACTAACCACTTCAAGGGTTTGGATCTTCATCTTTGTTCCTGTTTTGTAGGTCATGGAAATTCCTCGCAGAAATACCATTCAAGTCAACCTTGTGAGAATCTCTCCTCAACTCAAGGAGCTCACCTCAAGAATTCCGGAAAATTCATCCTTCAGTGAAATACATGGTAGACTGCTCAGCCTAGTCAACACCAACATTGAAGAAGACATGATGAAAGTGCTATTCCAGTTCTTTGACCCTCTTCACCACTGCTTCACTTTCCCTGATTATCAGTTGGTACCCACTTTGGAGGAGTTTTCTCAACTCCTAAGAATCCATATCCTTAATCAACTACCCTTCAACGGTACGGAAAAGGAACCAAAGCCGGAAGATGTTGCTCGAGCATTACATCTACAACCATCCGACATCAAGGGGCATTGGGAAATCAGAAGCGGCGTCAAAGGATTCTTAGCAAAATTCTTGTTTGAAAAGGCACAAGAATGTTGGAATTCATTGGACCTACAAGCCTTTGAAGAAATTGTGGCACTCCTCATCTATGGGTTGGTCTTGTTCCCAAATCCTGACCAATTAGTAGATGTCAACGCCGTCAAAATCTTCTTGTCCAGAAATCCAATACCAACATTGCTTGGGGACATCCTCCACTCATTTTACACACGAACAATGAGAAAGAGGGGTGTTCTCATGTGTTGTACTCCTATTCTTGCAAGGCGGTTTATTTCGCACCTTCCACAATCTGTCTTGAAGAATGACCAAGGTTCAAGGTGGTCCCAATGGTTGATGACTCTTACTCATTCTGATGTGCATTGGTGTTCTCGGTCCAGAGAAAATGTCATCATTGTCGATCGTTGCGGAGAATTTCCTAATGTTCCTTTACTTGGAATTAGGGGAGGTATCACCTACAACCCTTGCCTAGCTTTAAGGCAATTTGGATATGCACGGAGGGATGGCCCTCATGATATGTTGATTCCTAGCCTAGTTTTTGACTTCGACAACGATGCACAAGGACTTCGCCAAAGATTCATCAGAGCTTGGGGAAAACTCAACAAGGTCGATAGCAAGACTCTGGGACACAAGAACTCCATCCCTCTTGAGCCCTATCTCAAGTGGGTACGAGCCCGAGCCCAGAGTCTAATGATGCCTTATCCTCATGTACTCTCAGTGGTTAAAGAGCCCGTCAATGAAGGAGAGGTTCCCTACACCATCCTGCATCCAGACATGCCTACATCGTGGGAGGAAATGCAGAAAAGTTGGATTCAGCTCAAGGAGGAAAGGAACACTTTTGAAGCTAGCTACTACGCCAGTGAAAAGAAGGTTCTAGAGCTTACCCGCCGACTCCAAGAGCAAGAGGCCCTCAACACCTACATCGCACCAAAGAGGATGCGCAATGTCTTTCTGCCTTAAGAAGTTTATTTTGTAATATTTGGCCCATGGGGCATTTATGTACTAACAAATTTCTTCTTATTAATATGACGTACGTTCTTCTTTGTCTGAAACAATTTTGAATGTTCTAAATCCTTGAATGCATTGCATACATCAGCATACCATTCATCATGTGCATAAGCAGGTCTCACTCCATGTTTCCTTATCTGTCTGCTGTTTATTTCAGTAGGATGGATCTCGAGCAAACAGTCAAAGACCTACAAGCTCAGAATGCACAGTTCCAGCAACTCCTGATGACTTTGGTTAAAAGTCAGGAGGATATCAAGACTCAATTGGGGAATAAGGACCCAGTGAAGAAGAAGAAAAAGAGGATTGGGGTGGCTACTTTGGGGAGAAGATTTGACAGAGAAGCTCGGAGAGTGCTTGAATTTCCTCCTACTTCTGATGAAGGGACTAGTAAAAGAGATGGAGTTGCGGTGCCTTCCGAGTCTGATGCGGAGGAAGAGGAGGTTGAAGAGGATGAAGATTATTCTGACCAGCAATATCCTCCAGCTGATGATAAATATAAAGGGCTAGAAGACAGATTGGCTGCCATGGAATTACAAAGAGTACCGGGTTTGGAATTTGAAGACTTGGGCTTGGTTGCCGGGATTGTGATTCCCCCAAAATTCAAAGTGCCAAGGTTTGTTAGGTATGATGGGCTGTCCTGTCCCAAAATGCATCTCAGGTCCTACGTGAGAAAGATTCAACCCTATACAGCAGATAAAAACCTCTGGATTCATTTCT
This sequence comes from Vicia faba, assembly GCA_948472305.1. Classification (NCBI taxonomy): domain Eukaryota; kingdom Viridiplantae; phylum Streptophyta; class Magnoliopsida; order Fabales; family Fabaceae; genus Vicia; species Vicia faba. The sequence goes on along the minus strand of OX451741.1, from coordinate 1,479,878,974 downwards.
TTCAAGACAGCCTATCGGGAGCTCAGTTGGAGTGGTTTTATCAGCTAGAAGGAACCAGTGTCAGAAATTGGGAAGATTTGGCCACCAATTTCTACAAACAATACCAGTATAATTCTGATCTTGCTCCTACTCGTACCCAACTTCAGGGTATGTCACTAGGAACAAGTGAGGGATTCAAAGAATATGCACAAAAATGGAGGGATTTGGCTGGCAGGGTGCAGCCTCCTTTAACCGACCGTGAACTCGTTGATATGTTTCTTGGGACCCTATCTGGGCCATTTTTCAATCATCTAATTGGTAACTCTTCCGCGGGGTTTACCGATTTGATCTTAACAGGCGAAAGAATAGAGGCTGGCATCAAGTCAGGAAAGATTCAGAAGGGGGTTGCTGCAAGTGTTGAGAAGAAACCTTTTAAGAAGGAGACAGCTATGGTATATTCTCAGAGAAGAGCAGGGAAGACGGAGCGTCGGCCAACTGTGGGGGCCGTAATGATTCAAAACACTCTGAGTGAGCAGCCTCGCTATAACCAGTCCAGACCAAATCAGCAACGAGTGGAACGGCCACAACGGCAGTTCACCCGTATTAATATGACTCCAGCACAAGTGCTTCCCCATCTGTTGAAGTTGAATCTTGCCACCATCAAGGAGGCACCAAAGAATGTGAATACGTCCTCTCCGCATTATCATGCCAATGCTAAATGCGCCTACCATTCAGACAGTGTTGGACACGACACCAATGATTGTTGGGCACTCAAGCATAAAATCCAAGACCTGATAGAGGCAAAGGAGGTAGAGTTTGACGCTCCAGAGAAGCCTAATGTGATATCTGCACCCATGCCGAAGCACGGCCGAAATGTCAATGCCATTGAAGAAGATTTGTATGTTGCTGATGTCAGTGATCTGACTACTCCACTGCTAACCATTAAGTTGAATTTGTTAAGGGCCGGGATCTTCCCGGGATGTAAAGAAGACTGCTATTGTTGCTACTCTCTGCCGTTTGATTGTCCGCTACTGAAGAAAGGCATCCAAAGCCTTATGGATAGTCGACGAATTTTGTTCGAAAAAGTTTCTGCTGTTCCAGTTCATACTGAAGATGTCTCAATCATAACCATTCACGCCAGTCTTTCCAAGGTCGTCAAAAAGCCTGTTAAGATTACACCAGCTGCAAAATCTGTTCCTTTGAAGATAACAATGCCAGGACCTGTTCCCTATGTTTCTGAGAAGTCGGTACCTTGGAACTATGGCGGTGACATCTACTACCATGGTATCAAGCAAATCGAGATAATTGAAGAAAATTCGGATGATGAAGAAGCCAGCATTAGTAACATTGCAGGCACCAGAAAAATCACCAGGAGCGGGAGAATATTTTCTCCAGAGATTGCCCCTCCAAGAGCAGTCTTTGGACCCTCATCAGCTAACGAAGTCATCCCTGCACCAATAAAACTCTCTGCTAGAACTCCTCTGATTGAAGACGTTGTTGTTCCTAGTACTGTCTCTCCTACCGCTGCTGACAAAGGTAAGGGAATCCAAGATGAGCCCGTCAGGACGAGGGCTCAACCCTTGGTTATCCCGGAAACCTCCAAGAAGGAAATGGACGAGATTTTGAGGATAATCAAGAGAAGTGATTACGATGTGGTGGAACAGTTGGGGCAAACCCCCTCCAAGATCTCCATGCTGGCACTACTACTTTGCTCAGAAGCGCACGCTAAAGCCCTGATAAAATTCCTGAAGGCAGCTCATGTACCCCAGGAAACCTCTGCGGATCAATTTCAAAATTGCATGGCTAGCCTGACTGCGGACAATGGATTAGGTTTTTCTGATGCCGACCTAACCCCTAAAGGCAGAAACCACAATGATGCTTTGCATATTTCAATCGAGTGTGGCGGAACCACTCTTGCACATGTTTTGGTTGATACCGGTTCGTCGCTGAACGTTTTTCCTAAAAAGGCCTTGGACCGGCTAGATTATGAAGGGTTGGAATTGAAGCCGAGTGATATTGTTGTCAGAGCTTTCGATGGGTCGAAGAGAATGGTCCATGGAGAGGTTGAAATTCCCATCAAGATAGGTATTGAGGTGTTTAAATCCACTTTCTATGTGATGGACATCCGTCCGTCATACTCTTGCTTGCTGGGTATGCCTTGGATACACCATGCTGGGGCAGTCACCTCCTCCTTGCATCAAATGTTGAAGTATCCTGTCAAGGGAAAGATCATCACTGTCCATGGCGAAGAGGAGTACATGATTAGCCATTTAAATTCTTTCCGGTATGTGGAGGTTGAAGGAGAGTTCATTGAGACACCGTTTCAACATTTCGAAGAAGTCCTTCCTGAAATAGCAGTAGCGAAGTTGACGGCTGAGACACCAAGACAGATGGCCAGGATGGCATCTCTGGAGGATGCAAGGGCCGCAATAAAAGAAGGGAAGAATTCAGCATGGGGGCAGTTACCTGACATTCCGCATAAGACTGACAAGTTTGGATTAGGGTTCACAACCGCTGGCCAGAAAGCTAAGCGTCGTGCGAAGATTGAAAGAGCGTCAGTCAAAATTTCTCCCTACGGAATCAATGCTTTGGAGGATGAGGACAAAGAGAACAACATTGAAGAGTGGATTTATCCAACTGTCAAAGGAGGATTGAGCAATTGGGAGGCTAAGGACTTTGTCCCCATCACTTTTATTCATCAGTAATTTACCTGTTAAACATTTCCTATTAGGTCTGTAATATTTACTTTCAAAACAATCCGTACATTATCTTTTCACCTCCTGACTTGCCCGGGGCATGTAGGTCTACTTGTAAGGGTTTTGATTATTTTTCATATTCATATGCCATGTTTAATGATTCATTGGATGTTTTTCATTTGATAAACTGCTTATGTTCATTTTCTTTCCTTTTTCATTTTTTGTTTAAGGATGGCTATCCCTTACACACACCCACACTCACCAATGCAGGTACCCATCCACTCCGGATTCCATGGGTGACTATTCTGCTGTATCTTTCAATAACTCTGAAGATCTGGTCAACCTAGCCGAGTATGAAGATGACGAAGGTTGTGAAGTACCCGGAGAACTAGCCAGACTTCTGCAACAAGAGGAAAGGGCCATCTTACCGCATGAAGAGTCACTAGAAACTGTTAACTTGGGAACCGAGGAGGACCGGAAGGAGGTGCAAGTAGGTGCCAATCTGGAACCAAAAGTCAAGGAGCGCTTGGTACAGTTGTTGAATGAGTATGTTGAAATCTTCGCTTGGTCCTATGAAGACATGCCGGGTCTAGACACAGACATCGTGGTTCACCGTCTCCCCACAAGAGAAGACTGTCCACCAATCAAGCAAAAAGTTCGCCGAATGAGGCCTGACATGTCCGAAAAGATCAAAGCAGAAGTAATGAAACAATTCGATGTTGGCTTTCTGGCTGTTACGTCCTATCCTCAATGGGTCGCTAACATTGTGCCAGTACCTAAGAAAGATGGCAAAGTCAGGATGTGTGTGGACTACCGGGATTTGAATAGGGCCAGCCCTAAAGATGATTTCCCGCTACCTCATATTGACATCTTGATCGACAATACAGCTCAGCATAAAGTGTTTTCCTTCATGGACGGATTCTCGGGCTACAATCAAATCAAAATGGCTCCCGAGGATATGGAGAAAACAACTTTTGTCACACAATGGGGCACTTTCTGTTACAAGGTGATGCCGTTCGGGCTGAAGAACGCAGGGGCAACTTATCAACGCGCCATGGTAGCTTTATTTCATGATATGATACATCATGAGATTGAAGTTTACGTAGACGATATGATAGCTCGGTCACAAACAGAGGAAGAGCACCTTGAACATCTGGAAAAGCTGTTTGCCAGGTTAAAAGAATACAAGCTCAGGCTGAATCCAAGTAAATGCACTTTTGGAGTTAGGTCTGGTAAACTCCTGGGATTCATTGTAAGCAACAAAGGCATTGAAGTCGATCCGGCAAAAGTAAAAGCAATACAAGAGATGCCTGCTCCCCGTACTGAAAAGGAGGTTAGAGGATTCTTGGGGCGCATAAACTATATTGCCAGATTCATCTCACATCTGACTTCTACCTGTGAGCCAATTTTCAAACTCTTGAAAAAAGATCAGGTAGTGGAATGGAACGACGATTGCCAAGCTACTTTTGATAGAATCAAGGAATATTTGCTAGAACCTCCTATTCTGATGCCACCCGTCGAAGGAAGACCATTGATCATGTACTTAACCGTCTTGGATAACTCAATGGGGTGTGTTTTGGGCCAGCATGACGAGTCTGGTCGAAAAGAGCATGCTATTTATTACCTTAGCAAAAAGTTTACCGACTGTGAGACTCGCTACTCACTGCTCGAGAAAACTTGCTGCGCTTTGGTATGGGCTACTCGTCGACTAAGACAGTATATGCTGACTCATACTACCTTGTTGATATCCAAAATGGACCCTATCAAGTATATCTTCAAGAAGCCCGCTTTATCTGGAAGGATAGCTAGATGGCAAATGATCTTAACCGAGTATGACATCCAGTACACCACCCAAAAAGCTATAAAAGGGAGTGTATTAGCTGACCATCTGGCTCATCAGGCTATCGAAGATTATCAACCCATGAGATTTGACTTCCCAGACGAGGACATCATGAATTTGGACAACATTGAAGGTGGCGGACCGTATGACGGACCCGAAAAGGGATCCCGATGGACCCTGTACTTTGATGGTGCTTCAAATGCACTTGGAAACGGTATTGGCGCAGTACTCATTTCTCCGGAAGGTTGTCACACGCCTTTCACGGCCCGACTTTGCTTCAGCTGCACGAACAACATGGCTGAGTATGAAGCCTGCATCTTTGGTCTCAAGGCTGCTATAGACTTGGGGATCAAATCCTTGATCGTATTCGGGGACTCGGCTTTGGTTATCAGTCAAATCAAAGGAGAGTGGGATACCAAGCATCCTAATCTTATCCCATACAAAGAACATGTCCTAACATTGTTGCCTCATTTCGAGCGAATTACCTTTGAGCATTTCCCGCGAGAAGAGAATCAGCTAGCAGATGCTCTAGCCACAATGTCCTCCATGTTTAAACTCAACTGGGATAACGAGGCTCCCCAAATCACCATCGAGCGAATGGATGAACCCGCGCATTGTCACGAGATTAATACCGAAGAAGTAATGGAACAACCTTGGTTTCACGAAATCAAAAGGTATCTCGAGACTAGAGATTATCCTGAAGGAGCTTCCGTGAATGACAAGAAGTTCTTAAGGAAATTTGCTGCTAAGTTCTTCCTGAGCAACGGCATCCTTTACAAACGAAGCCATGATTGTGTATTACTCCGATGCGTAGATAAAGTTGAGGCAGAGTTGATCATGACTGATATACACAGCGGCACATTTGGCACTCACTTGAGCGGGCATACAATGGCTAAGAAGATCCTGAGGGCAGGCTATTACTGGTCTACCATGGAAGCTGATTGCCATCAACATTCCCGTACTTGCCACAAGTGTCAAGTCTACGCTGACAAAGTTCATATTCCTCCAGTTCCCCTCAATGTCCTGACTGCTCTGTGGCCCTTTGCAATGTGGGGCATTGATATGATTGGAGAGATCAAGCCCACGGCTTCCAACGGACATCGCTTCATCCTGGTTGCCATTGACTATTTCACCAAATGGGTCGAAGCAGCTTCCTTCGCCTCTGTCACCAAAAATGTGGTTGCCCGCTTTATCAAGCAAAATCTCATATGTCGGTATGGTGTTCCAGACAGGATCATCACGGACAACGGTACAAATCTGAATAACACAATGATCACTGCATTGTGCGAACAGTTCAAGATTTATCATCACAATTCATCTCCCTATCGGTCGAAGATGAACGGTGCTGTTGAAGCTGCGAACAAAAACATTAAGAAAATCATTCAGAAAATGACAGTCACTTACAAGGACTGGCATGAGATGTTACCGTTTGCTCTGCATGGATACCGTACGACGACACGTACTTCAACTGGGGCAACCCCATTTTCTCTGGTTTATGGCATGGAAGCTGTTTTGCCTATGGAAGTCCAGATCCCTTCTCTAAGGATTATGAAGGATGCGGGTTTGAATGAAGATGATTGGATGCAGACCCGACTTGATCAACTCAATCTGATCGACGAAAAGCGACTTGCTGCTATATGCCATGGTCAGACGTATCAAAAACGGATGATCAAGGCCTTCAATAAGAAAGTCAGACGTCAAGTGTATCAAGTCAGAGATCTCGTAATCAAGCGGATTATCTTACCACAAAGTGATCCCAGGGGCAAATGGACTCCTACATATGAAGGACCATTTGTGATCAAGAGCATATTTTCTGGTGGTGCAATGATTCTGACCACCATGGACGGCGACGATTTGCTGCACCCTGCGAATGCAGACATAGTCAAAAGATACTACGCATAAAATAACCCGACAAGTCGAAAACCCGAAAGGGTGGCTTGGGCAAAAATGGGCATCCCGGTGGATCGAAAACCCGAAAGGGCGATTCAGGCAAAAATTAGGGATAAAAACAAAAAAATATGTACACCCGGCAAGTTGAAAACCCGAAAGGGCAGCTTGGGCAAAAAGGGGGTTTCCCGGTGGATCGAAAACCCGAAAGGGCGATTCAGGCAAAAGTTAGGGAATTAAAGCGTATGACTATGTCTCGTCGGATCACTTCAAAAACAATCTCTTCATCAACCAGTTCCGGGTTTCTGATCAATCCAGTCATCGGCGAACGAAGCATTGAATGGACAGATATTCAGAGTTGTGAAGGCTGTAGCAGAATGGAATCCCATGAAATTATTTCACATAGCCATCTTTATTTTGTATAAATTTTTCAAATATTTACGACAAAATCCTCTTACTAGGATGATTGTCTCCTTTGTACAAATATACTCAAAGAAAATCAATACAAATACTTTTCCCAGAAATTTGTGTCATTTCCTTTTCTTTTCTCTTGCACTATTTGTTTTATTTTGAGAAACGTCCAATGTTTTGTTAAATAGGCATATGCATTTGAAACATAATCATTTTCTTATGAGTCGGGAAAGAGGATTACCGATAGGTCGAAGGTACAGTTGGATATCTTGATACCCTTCAAAGGAAACCCCCGGGAGATTTGGAATCCATATCCCTAAGCAAATCTTGAAACTCACCCCCAGTAGATGCTGGAAGCTTATTCCCTGCAGAGTACGGACGTCTCTCCCGAGTTTTATTCGAAGTTATTCCTCACAAGGCCTTATAACTGGGTTATCCTCAGCTAACAACCACGGAAGATCGCACTCGCCAGAATTCTTCTTATCCCCAGCGGAGTTCATCAAAATTACCCAGCAGTAACTTATCTTTGCAAATCCCCAGCCAGAGAATCCTCCAGAATTCAATTCCCCTCAGAGTTTAAGTTTCAGTATCCCCAGCGGAGCCAGACCATTGAACCTTCTCCCCACAGAGTTTTAGGAGAATAAATCTTGAGTTCCCCAGTGAAGTCGCCAGAGACACTTCCCACCAAACTGAAGATTCCCGGTCTCGTATCCCCAGCATAAGTCTGCTAGATTAGTACTCCCCAGTAGAAGTCATCAGGAATTCCCCAGAGGTTTGGTATGCAACCCAAGCTCCTTATTCCCCAGTCACAGCCAAGGATTTATTCTTCCCGGCAGCAGTCACGATGCTTTTATCTTCAGCCATCCAGGATTAATCTATCCCCAGCAAGATAGCTCATCAGCTTACATGCGCATTCATTACATTCATATCATAAACATTGATATAACATATATTGCATCATACATTTCATGCAACATAATTTTGTGTTCAGCTGACATTTTGTCCTTTTCAGGATAAGAATAAAAAGCTATCCTTAACAGTTTCAGATGCAATTTTACACGGATTCATCATCGAGCAACCCTACACCGGTTCTTATTCAACCTCAAGATTTCTGAAAACAGTTCACGGGTTCTCCAAGTAACGGATGTTAACCTATCACTTGTTCAGATTCTTCTCAAGACTTCTGAAAACAGTTTATGGATTCTTCCCAACAACGGATGTTAATCTATCGACTTGTTCAGACTCTTATCAACCTTTGAAAGCAGCTTACGGACGCTTCCCAACAACGGATGCTGCTCCATTGCTTATTCAAACTTCAAGATTTCTGAAAACAGTTCACAGGTTCTCCACTAACGGATGTTAACCTATCACTTGTTCAGATTCTTCTCAAGACTTCTGAAAACAGTTTATAGATTCTTCCCAGTAACGGATGTTAATCTATCGACTTGTTCAGATGCAACTTTCTGAAAACAGCTTACGGACGCTTCCCAACAACAGATGTTGCTCTATTGCTTATTCAAACTTCAAGATTTCTGAAAACAGTTCACAGGTTCTCCAAGTAACGGATGTTAACCTATCGCTTGTTCAGACTCTTCTCAAACTTCTGAAAACAGTTTACGGATTCCTCCCAACAACGGATGTCAATCTATTGCTTATTCAGACCCCCAGCTCGAATACGGTCCAAAGCTTGGACGCCTTCCTGATATTCCCTTCCAGATGGAATCTATAAGCCCATCTCCAAATGGCATCTATAAGCCCATCTCCAAATGGCATCTCTAAGCCCATTCCCGCATTCATTGCTTTGACGAGTGCAAATTTCTGGGCACTCTAGTGTCCAATCTCCTTTTACCCTCGAGTCACGAAAGGCAAACTTGCCAATCTAACTCTTCGGATTCAAGAAGATTGAACAGGGGCAACTGTTGTACCCCAAAATTTGCCCTCCCATTTCTCAATGATTTCTCATCACATAATCTTTGAAGCCCAAGATCCAGTTAGGGTTTCATCTGCTCAAGACTTCTCCTTGCACTGTGGACCCAAATTAGGGTTTATGTTTGCACAAAGATGTTTTGACCTAAATTGCCTAAGATGACTTTCATGCTTCATATTGGACTCTCAAGTTTATCCATACCAAGCTTCAAGCCTTGATTCCAAGTTTTGCCCAGTCAATTGGACAGTTGACCTAGAAATCAGCTGTATTGGGGAAAAGTCAACTGTGGCCAATTGACAGACAAACCTCATGAAAATTGACCCACATCAACATTATGAACTCATATGGACCATTTGATCAAGTTTGGATCACAATTCCATAAGAAATTTGATCAGATCACCAAAAGGGCAAAATGGTCATTTTTAGGGTTTTGACTGCACAAAGGCAATTTTTGACTGTTTGACCTAGCCAATGGCAAACCAAGCTCATATATGGACTCAAGAACCCCATGGAATTATCTTGACATGCTCAACAAACTCAAAAGATCCCAAGTACACAAGATTGACACTTGAATTTCCCAGTCAATTGATCAATTTTGACTGTATACTGAAAAGTCAAACTTTGACTTTTTGGTCAAAATCAAGAGTCAAGATTCATTTTTCATCAAAACATGCCAAATCATGAAACTTGTTCATCAAGAAATCACAAAATGCAAATTAGGGTTAGAAATTAGAATTTTTCATAACTTCGAATTTTTCTAAGTTATGAAAAACCCTAATTTTTTCCCAACTTTGCCCCACTTTTTCACCAAGATCCATTTGGATTCAAACAAAAGTCAAAACATGAAAGTTGTAGCTTGTTGCATAATCTACAACTTTGATTCACAAAGTTTTCCCATTTGAGGCTTTTATCTCAAGTTATAAATTTTTGAATAAGGGTATTAAACCATTCTTAACTTAGTGAATTTTTGACCTATTTTGACAAGGTTTTCTACCCCACTTCAAGGCCATTTTACATACACTTCCACTTGGAATTTCAATTTTCATTTCAAAGATGGATTGTAGTACACATTTCAAGCTTTCCAAAATGTCCAAGAACTTCTCAAACAACCTCATAACTTGAGAGAATCGAATTTCATAATTGGGCAAAAACTCACTTTTGATTTGAGCATGAACATGTTCATAACTTAGGCCATTTTCAAGTCAGCATAGTTTATGCTAAATTACAGGTCCTAAAATCCTTTGACACTCAATAATTCAATGCAAAACCTTTGTGCCAAGACCTTGTTTCATGAGCTAAAGCATTGTATGATGGATTAATCCCAAATTAGATAAAGCATTCTTTCTATTTTTGCAAAAGTTTCACTTTATGTCCAATTACAAATCCAAGAAGTACAGTCCATATCTAATTGGCACAAGTTTATGTGTTAATCACACTGATCAAGGAGGGATTAGGCAGCATAGTATGAGGGCCTGTACAGGCTAGAGGCACAATGTCACCATGGCTTGCTTAAAGTGTAAGAAACACATCATAACTCACAACAACTTTGGTATCAGCTTACAAACACTTAGACAAACTTATCAAACACATTCCAAAGATCAAAACCAAGCTATTGCACGAGCCTTTTACCTCCAATCCCTCCCACAACTCAGAATCACCTTGAAACTGCTCAAACAGAGCCACCTCTGCAGATTGAGTTCCAACTCTCAATCCTTTCAAGCATTCTTGCCCAAACCAGTTCACATACATTCCCTAACATCTATGCAAGCTAACTAAAAGCAAAAACACGACTTGTAACCCCTCTAACCACTTCCACCATTTTCAATTTCTTGTTTTGCAGGTGGAGTGCTCCAGCACGATTCATAAGCTTTCAAGACAAAGTAAACATTGGAATAGCATCCCTGGACCTCAAGGAAGCTTTTCCAATCATCACCTTGCACTAAAAGCTCCCTCATTGCCAGATAGAACTTCAGCTGAACAGGTATCTTGGTGAACTCGTATCTCTCTTATTAGACATCATTAGCTTTAAGTTTGTGAATAAACAATGTTCTACTCATGCCACTGAACATGTACATGTTTTTACTTTTCATTTCTTTTGCTTGAGCTGTGAGAATTTGAGGTTTAAAAATGGCAGAAAATCTAGGTTAGAATTTGGGGGAGAAGAAATTTTCCCTCATCTTAGAGAGTTAGGACAAGTTCTGCATATGGTTGGATTCGTCTCTTGATGCTGAACATTTTTTATGTTATGAGTTTTTATTAATAAGCCAGGAATCAGGAGTTAGAAGATCCAGAATAGGGCGCGCGTTTTTGAATGTTTTGGCTGAAGGTTGAAGACAATGTCTTCTTGGGCTGGGCCTGAGCTATTTTCCTTTTCACACCACCTTTTTTGATTTTACACCCCTGAGCCCATTTGCTTCATTTCTAATGATTTTTGACTTTTTCTTTTTTTAGTTGACTCATTTATTTTTTCTCAGCATATTAAAAATTTAAAAATATTTTTTTTCATCATTTTGATTTTATTAGGTATTTGTTTGATTTTTCTTTTGGTTTGTACATAAATAAATAAATATACACTCTTTTGTTTAAAATAATAAAATAGTACAAATATACTTTTACACATTTTTATTTAATTTTTACCTCCTGAAATATTTTATAGAAAATTACTTTTTGTATTTAAATATTAAATATTATTAATTAATACATATAATACATATTTTGTAAATAATATAAATATATAGGTATATATTAATATACTTAGGATAAAAATACCAAAAAAATGTACATATTTTATTTTTTAATATTTAATACTAAAAAATACCCTTTTTACAAATATACTATATTTTATTTTATTTTTGTGTGTAAATAATAAATAATTGATTAATTCCCCTTTGATTAAAAATTAGGGTTTTTACCCTAAATTTGAAAATACTTCAAAAATAATACCTTTTTATTTTCTTTTTATTTTACATACATCATACTTTTTTTTCATACATATAAAAATTCTTTTTTGCATTCTTGCATATTTGTTTTATTTCTATTTTGTTTATGCTTTTAATCATATTGTAAATATTCAAAGCAAATGATGTAATAGCTTAGATTCAATTTCTTGTCTAAATATCTCCCCATTTGAACATTTGTACCCCCCTCCCCATATTACTGTGTTGTAATAGCGTAGGAATTTAAATTTCGCACTTTAAATGCTTTCTAAACGTACTATGCTAGAATTAGGGTTTGTGTGCGAACAAAACGAACAAAATAGTTGGACCTAATTTCAAGACAAACAAGCATGAAAATGGACAACACATTTCACACTTGCACCCCTAGGGTATTCTACTTTGTTGCCTTCAAATAAATTGGGCCATATTGCATGTTGAATTTCTTTGGGTTTTAAAACAAACAATCAAATGATCATAGTCCCTCAAAATGTTGCCTAAATAAATGATCAAGTCCCTTTTAAAAGAAAATTGCCCAAAGACATTTAACACTATTGCAATTATGGTCTAAACGATGACCCACGCCTGTCTCTTTCACCTCCTAAAACAAGATTGTCCACCAAATGCAATGGTGGAACAAAATTGTCAAAAAGATTTAAAACATAATAAAAATCTTTGAGGAAACTTTAGGGTAGATAACTCTTAAGTACTTGTCAATTTGCAAAGAAAACACTTGCCTAATTTCAAAACCCACTTCACAAACACTTTCAAAACCAACTTTCAAAAAACCTTGAAACATCTTTTTAAAGACAAAACACCTTTTGTAAAACATTCGAGTAAAGAATTGTTACAAGGGTAGCCTATACAAGGCATCTTTTCAAAACATTTTCAAAACCACACCTCAAGCACCATTTCAAACAATTGAAAACTAAGGCAAGTTGATCTAAGCAAGTACCTAAGAGCCCATGGATAACCATGGATAGAAAGGGTGCTAACACCTTCCCTTTCTATAATCTACTCCCCGAACCCAAGAAAATATCTCAAAGGTTTTTGCTGTGCTTTTTAAACCTTTCCTTAGGATAAAATAAAAAGTCGGTGGCGACTCTTGCTCAACCGAAACATTTGCGAAAACAAACGCAAAACCACAGTCAGTTCTCCCACCGTATCACAGTGTGGTAGTTCCCCGATGTAAGAAACTACCACTTTTACAAAGTGATTTCTGCCTAAAACTATGAACAGCGCTTCCGCGCACAAACTTGGATGCCCCAAACAATGAATGCTATGTCCTTTATATAGTGAGAAATGGTGGGAGTTACTTCCAAATTCGTGTGAGGAGTAGTGGATGTAAAATTAAGCTTCACAAATAAGCTTTTGTTTTGATGAAGACAAACCATGGCTAACAAAGAAGGTAAAGATTTTGATCAAGCATCTAAGCATCTAAGGATAATATCTTCATTCAAAGCTCTCAACAACTTTAAAGGTATAATAATATTATCAACTTTGATCTTAAGATATAGATGCTCAAAAATGAAAAAGAAATGTTTAAGAATCATTACTCAAGCTTTTCAAAGATAAAATTTCATTTTTCTTCTGCATGCAATCGATTTACATCTTAGTGCAATCGATTGCACACTTCAAAATTTCAGATCTTTTGCTTCTGTTTCTATGTGCAATCGATTTACATTACCTATGCAATTGATTGCATACTTAAATTTTTCAAAATTTTTGCTACTGACTTTGCTTGCAATCGATTACATTGTTAGTGCAATCGATTGCACTCAATTAATTTTTGCTACTGACTTTGCATGCAATCGATTACATTGTTAGTGCAATTGGTTGCACTCTTCAAGATTTTGAAAAAATAGTTGTTAAAAACCTTGTGCAATCGATTTACACCAAGGGTGAAATCGATTGCATACTGCACGAATTTGAAAAATAGCAGCTTTGTTCATGCCTTTTCATCATGCCTTTTTATTACATCTTTTCACTCAAACTTGGCATTTGTTCATGATACATTTCTAGATCTTCATGATGTTTCAAAAGGGTGTTATGAACATATAAATATCAAATCTAGATCTAACACCTTCTTTCAAAATATTTTCTGAAATTTCAAAATACAAACTCAAGCATTCTTCATTTTCATGCATAAGTTTTCTGCACATTTTCATACATTAATAAACAGAAAACTTTGAGCAAATATATCTTGAGTCTTTGTACAATATTATTATTAAAAGAAGAAGATTATACATTGTCAAATCACTCTAAGTGATCAATATTACTCTACTCACTCAAACTCCCAAATTGATTTTTACTTACTTATTTTCCAGGATTGTTGGAATTAAGTTTAAGTGTTTTTGTTGAAATCTTGTCTTTCCAAGTTGTTGGATACAAGTGTTGTTACATTGAGAGGATTGTTCTCATAGGTAACTTAGTGAAAATCCAAGAGGATTGTTCTTGGTCCAAGAGGATTGTTCTTGGTTTGGTTGGTAGTTCTTGTTTAAGTTTGCCACAATAAGGAAATCTCTTTCATGTTGAAAGGGGACTGGAGTACTCTCGGACTGTGAGGGGAACCAGGATATATTGCCCGTGTCTCTTTATTTTTCTTCATTTTTAAGCTTTCCTAAACTCACTTATAACCAAAAAAAATAAGAACCATCATCACTAAAAACCAGAATTTTTAAAGTGCCTAATTCACCCCCCCCCCCCTCTCTTAGGCGCACTTCGTACTTACAGTGGAGATAATGGAGATCATGGTGAGAGAAGTTGAGAAAATCATTGGTTGAGTGGGTCAATAACGTGAGAAAAACAACAACAAAAAATACTTGGCCTGTAAAAATTAGGTGTGGCAAGGGCCACATAAAGCGTGGTGAGGGCCATACCTCCCAGTCATGCATGGATAGGGCCACGGACCCAGAAAGCTATTTTTCTTGTTCTTTTGCTCATTTCTTCTCTATTTCTTCCCAGTTTCTTTCTTTCTTCACATGGAGGCTCTTTGTTAGCATATACCTGAAATGCAATAGAAATACCGGTATAATATGACATAAATAAATGAAAACGATAAAATAATTCATGTGAGTCGAATATACAGTATAATTTTGCGTTATCAATATGCGTCCATGAACGATAAAAGTTTATAACCTGCAGAATTGTTTATCAATGTTAAGTAGTGGATATGCATATTTGGGGAAAGACCTATTGAGATCAGTATAGTCAACACACATGTGCCACTTTCCATTATATTTTTTCCCAATACAATGTTTGACAGTCAGGATGTGTATTAGGCCTCAGAAATAAAATTTGCCTCTAGGAGGTCTTTTACAACTTTTTTAGCAGCCTCCGCTTTTTCAAGAGACTACCTACACCTACATTGAATTACTGCCCTAGCGGCTGGATCTATGGTCAGCTGATGGCAGGCAACCTAGGGGTCAAGTCTAGGTATCTTAGTAGCGCTCCATACAAACAGGTCAGCATTCTCCCTCAAGCACGCTTTGAGCTACTTTCTCGCCAAGTCAGGGAGCCATGTTCCAATCTTCACACCTTTGTTCGGATCACTGGCGAGGAGGACGACTTCAAAATCTCCATCTGGGATGTGGCGCACGAGATGAAGAAGCTCCCTGTTGCCCGCGGGTTGTTCAGCTCCTCCCTCCCTCTCCTCCTCTCGTAGCTCATCTTTGGGGAAGTGGGTGTCAAGGTCTACTAAATAGACATGGAGTGACGGCTTCTGCTCGGCGGGTGCTATTTTCTGGGCTAGCTTGTCTTCGACAAGTCGGGCTTGCTTGTTGGTTGTCTAAGGAGAATTATCGATTGAATTTTGTCCTTTAGCAACTGCGTTGAAGCATCTTTTGGAAACTTCAATGTCTTTGTGCATAGTGATGGTGTGGCCTTTATTGGTGTAGTACTTCATCTTCGAATGGACCATGGAAGGCACAATGGTCAACTCGGCCAGAGTTGGCCTTCCCAAGATTCAGTTGTAAAGAGACTGGCATTCGATGACCAAGAAACAGACGGTGACTTGTCTTGTCGTCTCTTCTTCCCCGGAGGTGACCATCATCTCGATGTAACCTCATGGTTTGGTGGACGTGCCATTAAAACCATGTAGGTCAGATACCACATATGTTGTTAGGTGGGTGTGGTTGATACGGAGAATGGTGAATAAGTGTGCATACATAATGTCGACGGAGTTGCCTTTGTCGACCAGGATGCGGAAGACGTCGTAGTTCTCCATTTTTTCTCTTTCTAGGAGAGAGATACTAGCATTCTGCGCTGATTCGGGAAGTTCTTCAAGGTAAGGGATGATGAATTCATACTTTCCCTGGAACCTTTTGAGAGTAGTGTTCTTGGCTAAACTCGCGTCGATCAGTTTCTCGAACTTTCTTTTAACTGATTCAACGATGGTCTGGTTGAATCCTCTACCGGATATGACCATAGCGGCGGGGAATCTTTCCCAGATGTTATGGGTGGAGATGGGCATATGGTCCTCCTTTACACGGACGAAGAAATCCTCCGGCCAGGAGTCGCACATGGCTATATACAGAGGCGCGTCATCCAAGGGTGAGGTGTCCTCCTCGGCCCTATTCTTCTCGCGAGTATCTTGTCGGGGAGCCTAGCTCCTGTGGGGGTATTGTCTCAGGAGGCCTTCCCGGATGAGAGTCTCTATGGCATCCTTGAGGTGGATGCAGTCCTTTGTCACGTGGTCGTGACTCCTGTGGAAACGACAGTACTTGGATTTGTCCATATTGGGCTTCAGGGGAGACAACTTGGGAAGTCAAACTCCAGCTTGCTTGAAATCAGAGTTGATACACTCCGCGAGGATCTGGTCACGGGGAGTGGTCGGCTGAGTGTATTCAATAAAATGGCTCGCAGGTCCCCTGTGTTTGTGGGAGTCACGAGGCCGGTCTTCCCTCCTTTTATCTTTGCATCAACGTGGAGCCATAGTCTCGTCATGCTTCGGGATTTTGGTGTTCTCTCGACTCCTCGAGTCTCGGGTGTTATCGGTCGCATCTTTCTCCTCGTACGTGATGTAGGACTGAGCCTTGTAGAGGAGGTCCTCCCACGACTTTGGAGCCTCGATGCTGACTGCTTTTTGGAAATCGCTTCCAAGGCGCAGCCCTTTCTTGAGCAGGCGCCTCTTCATACGGCTAGTCGTGGGTACTTGGATGGCCTTGCTGTTAAACTACTCAATATATGCTCGGAGGGGCTCGTCGTTCCCATAAATGATGGCCTCGAGGAACGCCTCAGTTTTTGGGTGTCGTCGAGAGGATGTGAAGTTCCTGCTACACTGAGTTTTCAGAACCTTCCATGAAGTGATCGGCTCTGGAGCAAGGCTTTTGTACCATGCCATGGCACTTTTCCTCAGATTCATGGGAAATAATCTGCACCTGATGGCTCCCCTAATATTGTGGTAGTTGAGCATGGCTTCGAATCCCACGATGTGATCGTCAGGTATGTAGCCCCATCGTAAGTGGCCAAAGGTGGTGGTTGCTCCATCCCAGTGGGAATCGATGTCTCCATGATTGCTCAGGATAGTGGACCATTGTGGTCGTCTTCGTTACTTCGGTCGGGAGAGTGCGGTGTGGAGGAGTCGAACCGAGGGCCCTTTCAGCGGGGTGAATCTCTTGGTTGACTCCTGTGTTTTTCTGGATGCCCGTCGGCCATGTTCCTCTTGGGAACTGGGGATCTCCTCTCTTTGCACGGTGGATTTCGATCACGCTTCTTATCGACTTCAGGTTGTGGTCTCTCTAGTCGGGGGCATCACTCGGTTCGATGATGAGAGAGGCTTTCAGATTCGTTTTGTTGGTGTCTCGGCGGGGGAGAATCAGAACGAGCGTTTCATCATCTCGGTGTCAGGTTGTGGGATATTTGCCCTTCTTTAGCGCTCTGGTGTGCTCACTCTATTGAGAGGTCAGATAGTTGGTCGGATTGATGGCCGCGAACAAGGCCACAATGGTGGTATCAGTGTTGAGTGGCACTGGGATCTCTTGATACTTGCTGGTTTGGTCGACATGATGATGAGTGTCTAGGGGGTACTCCTTGGACGAGGAGGATGCAGTTCATCCGTCCCTGGGGTCACCTTGCTCGTGACCAACTGTCCCATTGTTGTTGTTCTCGTTGTGGGCAAAAACAGTAGCGTCGATGTTGACATCGTTGTGCTGGCTGGCCATGATGATCAAAAGTTTGAAAGTTTGCTTTGGTCTTGAGATATAGGAAGACGGGGAATCAAAGGGTTCCCACAGATAGCACAAGTGGTCATACCGGACCAGAATGGATCTTCAATGGCCTGCAGCACTTGGACTTTGCAGTTGTTGAAGTGAATGGGGGTACATGCAAGATACTCTGATGCCAAAATGAGATTCAGAGTGAAAGTGCATGTATAGAGTTAGAGTAGAATAATGAATGTACCTGACCCTCTAGTGAAAGAGAGTATTTATAGCCCCCAATGTTGGGCCAAGGTATCCATTTGGGCCAGGTGCCCAAGCCCAATATGGAGACTTCCAGGATTCACGTGAGTGAAGTAGGGAAGCATGTGCGCACGATCTCGGGTCAACTGTCCCGCAATTCTCGGATAGTGGGTGACTAGTTCTTTCTGGAGGGAAAGAGGTTCTGTGAGATTAGGGGCAGTTGGCCACATGCCCATTGAGGGGAATGTAAGAGTGATTCCCAATGGTCATGGTTATTTAGGCCACAACGTTGGACCTTTCTTGAGCTAGCATCAGACTGGGCCATGCCCTACAGTGGGCCAGCTATCGGCCCAATCCATAACAGTTGGATATATATTTTTAGGCTTGAAAATAGAAAACACTTATAGGCTAAGTAACTATAATATGGCGGTGATGAAACAGTGGTATAGCTGCATCCACTTGAATTCACTCACTTTAATTCTTATTAGCTAAGCAAGTTAAGAGACTTATCTAATAAGTCACCTCTTCAATTTTGTTTTGATAACCTTTTCTTAATTAATAAGAATCTCAAATTACCCTTATAGACTTGATTTAATTAATTCAACATTGCCTCCCTTAAATCAAGCTCACGCCATTCCAAGCATTCTCTTAAACTTATAAAATAGTTCAATCTTTAATGGTTTTATAAAAATATCAACAATCTATTCTTCAATTGAACAATACTTGATCATCACTTCTTTTTCAGATATCAACTCTCTTATCTTGTAAAATTGAATATCAATATGCATGCCTGGACCGTCCATGAAAAACTGGATTCTTACTCAGTTCAATAGTTGACTTGTTGTCACAAAATATATTTGTTGGACTATTTTGCTTTTGGTGTATCACTTCTAAAATTCTTCTCAACCACACTATTTAAGTAGCACAATTGGTTGTTGCAATATATTCTACTTCAGCAGTAGCAACAATTGGTTGTTTCTTTGAAGACCATAAAATTGCACCTATACCTAAATGAAATGTATACCCTAACGTGGTTTTGTTGGTTTCTATATCTCTAGCACAATCATTATTCGTGTATCTAACAATCTCCACTTCTTTATTACTAGCATAAAAAATTCCATCAGTCAATGTACATTTAATATAACGAAGAATCCTCTTAGCTCCTTGCAAATGACTAACGTATGGTTCTTCCATGGATATGTTGAGCAATCCAACTCCATATACTATATTTGGTCTTGTCACAATCATATATCTCAAGCTTCCGATCAAAATTTTATAACATGTTGAATCAACCCTTTTGCCATCATTTTCTCTTGTCAACTTCAATATTTCTTCAACAGACGTGTAAATTGGCTTTGAATGCTTCATCTTGAACTTCTTCAAAATATCAACTGCATACTTCTTTTGGGAAATGAAAATTCCATTTTGTTGGACGACCTCAATGCCAAGGAAATAGGACATTAGGCCTAAATATGTTATTTCAAAATGTCTAATCATAGCCTCCCTGAATTTTGCAATCATCTTTGAATTATTTCCAGTAAAAATCAAATCATCAACATATAGGTACACAATAAGGACATATAAGATCAATGTACTTGATATATAATGTGTACTCGTGAGGTTATCTATGAAACCATTCTTCAGAAAATAAGAATCGATCTTGTTATACCAAGCTCTTGGCGCCTGCTTCAAGCTATATAATGCTTTCTTCAATCTATAGACTTTATCTTTATTTCCTTTGACTACATATCCAACACGGTGCTCAACGCACACTTCTTCTTTAAGATTACCATTAAGAAATGGAGACTTAACATTCATTTGATGTATTTTCCAACTATTTTGAACTGAGATCGAAATAAGTATTTTAATTGTATTCAACCTTGCAACATGAGAAAATAACTCAAAGTAATCAATACCTAGTTTTTACTTGTACCCTTTTGCCACTAATCTTGCTTTAAAGCGATCAATCTCACGCTGGGTTTGTACTTTATCTTGTACACCCACTTTACTCCTATAGTTTTCTTGCCTGCTGGTAACTCTGTCAACTCCTATGTTTGATTCTTCTCAATTGCATTGATTTCTTCATTCATGGCTTTTTTTTTACAATTTTCATAACTTGAGGCTTCTTCAAAATTTAGTGGCTCACAATTTGCAAATAAAGAAAAGTTGATAATCTCCTCATCAAATGAGTCAATATCATTATTCAAAACGCAATCTTACAGTCTGGTTGTTAATTTATGTGGCCTTTGTTGTCAGTTAGATGTTTCTGGTTCATTAGGTGTTGGATCATGTTCATTATCCTCTTCGTAATCATTTGAAGTAACTATTGGATCTTTTTGTGACTTTAAGGACCAATCCCACATTTCCTCCTTCATCAAAAGTCACATCTCGACTGATAATCACCTTATTTATCTCTGGATTGTAAAGCTTATAGGTTTTTCAGTTTCAACTATAGCCAACAAAGATACATCTCTCTCCTTTGTTATCTAACTTCTTTCTCAGTTGATCTGGTACATGAGCATATGCAATACATCCAAAAAATCTAAGGTGACGGATTGAATGTCTTCTTCCACTCCAAGCTCTTTCAGAAGTCTTTTCGTGGACACTCTTTGTAGGACACATGTTTAAAATATAAACCGCGTTAGCAACCGCTTTTGCCCAAAATTTCTTAGGAATTTGTTTAGCCTTCAACATGCATCTCACCATATCCATGATTGTTCTATTTTTATTTCAGAAACTCCATTATCTAAGATGTGTACCTTGTTGTTAGTTTTCAATCCCATGTTGCTCAAAGAAACTTGTACCGACGAGATGTTCTTGGCCTCTGTCTATTCTCAATGCTTTAATTTTACAACCACTTTGTTTTTTTACAAAGGCCTTGAATGTTTTAAAGGAATCACATGCTTCTGATTTTTGTTTCAAAAAATACACTAAAGTCTTTCTACTGAAATCATCAATAAAAGTAATACAGTACTTACGACCACCTGGTGTTGGTATTTCCACTGAACACAAGTCTGAATGAATTATCTCTAGCAGCTTCTTCGCTCGCCAAGAGATTCTAGATGGAAATAAATCTCTATGCTTCTTTCCAATTTGATAAGTCTTGTCATACCCCAAATTTGTTCTACCCTTTATCAAATCGTATGGCATATGCACTTCACTCCTTCATATGCATTACTTTTTTTATTAGGTCATTTTATACATCATGCATCATTAATCATAAACTTGGTATGGGATCAAGGAAACATGATAGCTAGGGTTTCACATGGTTTGGATTTCCTACATCATGTAAGCTTGTTTCTATTGAGGTTTTCAATTGATCACGGATTAAGGTTTACTCCCTTATGCTTGGAACTATCAGATAAATCTTAGGGTTTGTCCTCATAATCATCATGGGCTTCCTCTCAGCACTTGGGATATTGATGAACTGGTCAAATAACCATGATTGGTTTTCATTTCGTTACTTATGGTACATGAGGTTGAATTTCATTCACTCAATTAGAGGTTTTGGTCCCTTACATCATAAGTTTCATAATTTCATCACATGGTATTATCAACATCTTTGGTGAAAGAGACCTCCCGAAATTAGGGTTTGCCTTGTGCTTGCTTTTATCATATGTATTTCTGAGGTGTTATGATTATCATACGATCTATCGCGATATAAGGTTTCATGTGGTTTTATCACCATTCAAGGTATGGTTCATTGGATTACTTACGAGTCACATGCTTTGCATTTTTGTATGGAGTGGAGTTACATAGTGTTTGAAAATCATTTCAATTTGAAAGAGATTGGATGAAAAATATTTGAAGTTCAAATGAAGGGGCAAATATGGAGGAAGATGCATTTCAAATTTTGTTTGAAAAGAGAATTCAATATATTCAAATTTTAAAGGCTGTTACAAAGGAAAAAAACATTACAATCAAAACGATTACAAAAATGGAAATTATAAAGAAAAAACCAATGTTAACTTTCGGTCAACAGTTGACCAAGTTTGACCTAGACCTAAGGTTCTTCGTGATCTTCATGACCATGTTGCTAGCATGCAAAATCATTTAAACTTCAGAGCAAATTCAGTACAGCCATCACACATCAAAACTGTTTCACATAATGCACCATGTGTTCATTGGCTCCATATTGTCTTCAAGTTAAAGCCCTGCATCCAAAGACATTCCAATTAAAACCACACCTGCAGCCAACATCAAAACATCTTCATAAAGTTCACAGACCAGTTCATAACCATACATATGCATTCAAAACCATACAGACTTACATATCCATCATACATTCACCACATTTTTTAACTGTCAACTTAGCAGAGTTTCCTAACTGCTAACTAAACAGTACAACTCAGCTTTAACGGAACATAACTGATCTTAACTCATAACAGAGTTTCCATTTTTTAATTATTTTTATTGTTTAAAAAAAATACAAAATGAATCAAATGCTGAAGATATGGATTGTGCTGGATCCGTTGAGCTTATGTGCCTCTTATCTCCCTCTAGGCCCACGTGTCCCCTTTTTTTTGGAAGCTGAGTGGTTAAAAAAACAAAACAAAATTATGATGGATCACTTCTGTAATGGGCCTGGGCGCCCAGATTGCTACTTCATTTAGGCTTTTCACCCCCTGAAACAATTTTTTACTAATTGATTTTGTGTGATAATTTTTCCATGAGATTCTTGACATGACGAAATGATGACAAAAATATGTGAATTTTAGGGCCTTGATTTTAGATTTTTTTTTAATTTTTGTTCATGAAAAGATATTAAATGCCTTAATGATTGTTCTTTAATCTTGATGTGGTTTGTGAACTTGTTGACCTACAGAGTTGGTGTGATGTTGTCATGATTCTTAGGTGTCTTAATTCAATTTTAATTTTTTGATTAAATTGAATTAAATAGATTTTAAGTCTTAATCCTGGCATGATAATTTTAGGATAAGAATTTTTCCTCTGATCCTAACATTAGGACTATTGCATGCCAATATTAGGATTAGTCTTCCTTAATCATTTTCTTTCTTTTGCGTCGCATTTTAAAATTAAAATCATTTTCTTGAGCAAATTCAAAACACCTAAAAAATAAGATGTGTACAAATACGTCACGGGTCTTAAGCACGTGTGGAGTACTTTGGATACGAGACGTCTGGCTCGACCATCCAAAAGTCTCTCATGTCATAGACTTCAGTATTGTACATATCTCAAATATTTTCACAAATAAATGGGAGGTACTCAGACACCCCGGTATTGGAGGACCATCTGAGGTATTCTCCTAACAAAACACAAACAAATTCAAAATTTCTTTTGCGTTAGGGCTTTCCTCCTTAAACTTTTTTCCTGAAAGACCATATTAATTTTGTTCTATGCAATATGTGAGTCTCCAACGGTCGAGCTGCAATAGAATAGGAACTTAACATCGTTCATAAAAAACACCAACAAACCAAAAATTATATGGTGAACTATGAGTGTTTTGATCTCTCATTGCACGAAGAGGGTACGTAGACACAAAGGTTCGTAATTGCAGCGAGCACAACTAATAAAAAATTTATTTTTGTACATAATTCATGCATGTATTCCTTTAGCAAGTAAGCATTAGATATAACACGTCCTTTGATTAGAACAACAATAGTGGATCCCATGGAGTACCACGAACGTGAGGGGTGCTAATACCTTCCCCTCGCATAACTGACTTTGTACCATTTCTCTTGGTCGTAAGACTATCTTATCCTTCTTTTTGGGATTTTCTCGATATTTTCCCTTCCTTCGGGATAAATAAAGTTCGATGGTGACTATGTTTTTTCGCGGCGTGACAAGTCTCACATACTCCATTAGGAATATTCACAACAGGCAACCCAGAAACATATCACTACTATAAATAACGATTGTAACGTCGGACGCGGAATATATTTTACCTCGGCACTATATGCGAGGTGAATAAGGTCGTCATAAAAAGTAAAGACTTATCACCTAGATGTTTAAAACGTTGAGGTAAAATTTTATCAGTGCATGGGTTTGAACTCCAGCAACAACAACTTTTATTATTTTCAAAACTAGTATATCTTTTATCTCGGTTTATCAAAATAACTGAGGGGTATGATTATTTATTTATTTTTTCAAAAACTATTACATTATTTACCTATAATATTACATTGTTTATCCAAAATATTAAAATTAAAATAAAAAACAAACTTCCTAGGGATCTAGATAGAAAACAAATTCCCTCAAGATGTAGACTTTAGATCTTCGAAATTATTGAATATAGGTGAAGATCAAATGTTGGGTGCAAGAATATTATCTACGGATCTTGCATGCATTTGTTTCTGGTGAAAAATTATGGTAAGATAATTAATATCAATAATCAAAAATATTTTCAGTATAATTTTTTTATAATAAAACTAACCTTGAACCCAGATGATTTTCTGCTCATGAAATCCATCGTAGAGAACTCTACCAAGAGTCTTTAGATTTTAAGCGCTTCATATGTTTCATTTAGGTTAGATTTTCAATATTGTAAGAGAACTTATATAATGGATGTCCCTTAGGTTTCACGCGAATCACTAATGGAAGATTCTTGAGCATTAATAACCTTTAAATGGACGGTAAAGATTTGTTTAAGACCGTTGAAAATAGTGAAAAATAAAACTTAACTATCCTCTTGGTTTTGGAATAAAATTGAGGGGATAGATTATTTTTTTTTATACAAAATAGTACATTATTTACCCATAATATTAAAAATACATTGTATGCAACAAATTTTCGCAGAATATCAAGATTGCTTACCCATAATATTAAAAATACAACATGTCCAGGACCCATACAATATGCTAGAGATCTGTTTCTCCATAAGAATTTTTATTTTTCACTGATATCTATCTTCTAAAAAGTTAAGCCCCCTTCTTTGTTTAAACTTTTAAAGGTTGAGCTCCGTTCTTTTTTTAAGTTGAAGAAAGAATGATTTTCTTCACTTGCAATCTATCAAATAAGCAAAAATACAACAATAACATTTCACCCCAAAAAAAATACAATATTATTTTGTGAGATAGATTACAAGGGTGGGAAAAAAATGTTTTGTTCTAGATAGAAGAACATTGAAGATTTTTTCTGCCTTTTAATCTATCCTGAATAATAATGTGAGTTGGGGCGGCTTCATATTAGCACAGATTGAGATTAGGGTAAAATCTAGTGATTGCTTTTATAGTAAAACATGCTTATTATACCCCTCAATTTATTTATAAAATCTAGGTAACATTATTATTATTATTATTATTATTATTATTATTATTATTATTTAACTATCATCTCAGTTAAGGTTATAAAAGCAACGTGATAGTTATAATTATTTACTGATTTTTGAATTATCACCTTGGTTAAGGTTAAAAACCATGTGATAGTTATTATTATTATTTTTTAATATTACATTGTCTACACATAATATTAAAATAAATTGTTTACAACAAATATCTTTAATGGTTTTTCTGCACTTGCAATCCATCATATAGGTGTTGATGTTTGAATGTTAGAACTTTACATTCAAGATTGATTGTTGATGTTATCCTTATCATTGCCTTCACTAGCGTATACAATGTGTATGTGTTGATTGCATCCAACTTCTAATAAGGTGTTTGTTTCAAAAATTGAAAAATATTTTTTCTGCACTTGCAATCCATCAGTAAAGACTTTTAAGAATAAATCATAGTTGTTCAAAACCTTCAACAAAAACTACAACAACATCAACACCATTGTTTGAGATGGATTGCGAAAGCTGAAAAAATAATTTGTTCAAGGTAGAAGAACATTTTTTCAGTTTTGCAATTCATCCCAAAAAATGATGCATTCGACGGTGGGGCGGCTACAAATAAGATAAGATTAGGATGAAATTTGTTCAACGAGCGTTTTTATAGTAAAATTTGATTATTTTATCCCTCAGATTATCAAAGAAACCAAAGGGTTAGATCATTTATTTTATACTTGTAAACAAATAAAAACATAAAGTGCAATAGCTGGGATTCGAAGCATGTGCAGAATGGTATATCACCTCGGTTTTTAAAATATAGAAGAAACAAATTGTTTTTTTAATAAAAGAATAAAATATGGCGTGCCTTGGAATAAAACCTCGGTTTTTTTCTGGATGATGTGAAAGCTTCGTCATTAAAAAGCGTTATTTTTTGTAGTGTATTCTTTACTCGACCGGTAATTCAAGCCGGAAAAATGAAAGTTGAAAAATCTCATGCGTCACTACCAATCTTCATTTGTAATGATAGAACTCAAGTAAGGAAATTTTTCATGTTGAATTTTCAAAGGAAATAGGTGGTCGGTGTCATTCTTACATTTGTGATAAAAATGTCATTTCTGTTAATCAATGTGCAGAAACCATTGTGAATCTGCATGTTGTAACCTTTCTCTAACAATTGTCCCATACTAAATAGATTGTAATGAATACCAAGAACATAGAAAACATCACTAATAAAGTTTTGTTATCCATCTTTCAACCTGATAGAAGTTCAGCATTTCCCCAAAATTGGAATATTTGAATTGTTTCCAAACTTTACCACTGACTTTGTTGTTTCATCTAGAGAAGAAAATAAATCCCTTTTCCACACATATGATTACTACATCCAGTCTCCAAATACAAAATATTTTCTTCTTATGAAAAGGTATTACTTGCCAAAAATAAATTTTGTGGATTTTCAAAGTAGTCATCAGTATTTTAATACGAACTTTCTACCACATTTATCTGATGTTTGTATCTGTAATCAAATGCTTTGTGTCTAAACTTTCTACGGTGATAACAATTATAATCTGTCCTTTCTTGATTGTAGTAACCTCTTCCTCGACCATGATTGTTAAATCCAAAATTATTTCCTCGACCATGATTGTTTAATCCAAAATTATTTCCACCTCTTCCTTGATTGGATGGATTAAAATTATTTTCTCTCCATTGGTTGAATTTGTCACGTCCCCTTTCTCCATAATTTCCACGTCCTCTGCCTCTATAATTTCATCTTCCTCTATTGTAATTATTTTGACCTCTTTCTTCTCCAGTAAGACATGATTCATCAGTGTTATTGAAATTTACCTAACTCTTGAGAGCTTCTTCTTTTACCACTTTCTCGGTCTTTTTTTAATATTCTCTTGACATGATTTTCAATGCTTTCCTGTAACTCTGCTATAGACAAGGTATTTGTATCGTGGACTCAATTATTATAGTCATCACTGGGTCAAACTTCACCAGCATTGTACGTAAAAAATTTCTACCACTTTACTATCTAGAATATCTTCTCCATACTCTCATCTTGTTGACGAGATTTATAACACGAGAAAAATATTGTTCTGCTATTTTTGAATTAGACATTTTGTACCTTTCATATTCTCTACGCAATAATTATAATTTGGACTTTTGAGCCTTCTCTACTCATTTATGTGATAACTTTAATATGTCTCACGCTTCTTTAGCACTTTTGGCATTTGTTATTTTGCCAAATATTGAGTAATCAATTCCTTGATAAATTTGTGAAAGTGCCAACTAGTCCCTTCTACGAGCGACTTCATCAGCTCCTTGTTGTAAACTAGGATCCACAAAACTCCGAATATTACGAGCCTTTAGATGTGTTGTCATCGACAGTTCTCAGTAACTAAAATCTAACTCGGCGGTTAATTTTGGACCAGACAGACAAAATTGTAAGTGTTTGCCATATCTCTCTCACAAAAATAATCACAATATTTTTTGACACAATGAGAACTTTTTTGTTTTTCACACACTCAAAAATATTTTTGACACTTACACTAGCAGGACCTAACCTGATCTGATACCAATTTGATATCAAATGAAATTTGTAATAAATATTCTCACACACAGACACATTAATTTAAAAGGAGAGAGTTATTTTATAATTAACTCACTAACATATTCAACTTTCATTTATAAAGGCATCAGGGTTGAATACATGTTTATAGGCTTTAAGTAGAAAACAATTATAGGATAAGTAACTATAATATGGCAGTGATGAAACAATGGTATAATTGCATCCACTTGAATTCATCCACTTGAATTCTTACTAGCTAAGTAAGCTAAGAGACTTATCTAATAAGTCACCTCTTCAATTTTATTTTGATAACCTTTTATTAATCAAGAAGAATCTCATATTATCCTTCTAGACTTAATTTAATTAATCCAACACTTAATGTTGTCTCAATTTATAATGACCCGTTAAGGCAAATCTTGATGCCAATTTCAGGTTGGATCATATTCTCACCTCAATTTGATGTAACTAGGCCCCATCTAAATCGGTTGTCTTCTCTTGCAATTAATAGTCTTCTCTTGCAACTCCTCCAAAATAAAATTGTTATGAGAAAAAAATATTTTTAAGTGTATGTGGTCTTATCCAATCCTAACGGTCTTGCTTGTGGGTTGTCTCTTGGGCTGATAGAGTTTAATTCTCACTTGTTTGTTACGTGTAATATGGTGACACATTTTTGATATATGATCTTTAGATAGATTAGAAGGGTGGTTGTTTTGTCGTGTGATCTTACTTCACTTTATGAAATTGTTATTTCTTTAGAGAATTTGTCTATGGGTTAGAGGTAGTCTTGTCATGATATGGAATTTGGTGGCGTGTTCTATCCAGAAATATTGAAATAACTATATTTTTTACAGGTACACCAATAAATGATGAGGATATGGAAGATAAAACATTTTTTGTCTTACTCATTTACCTTTTCTAAACGATTTGACAATTCTATTCTCTACTTTAACTAATAGCGTTTGATAGTTTATGGCATGATTATCTGGTCTTTGTGTTTTCTTACATTACAAATGAAGGATGTTGTTTTGTTAATGTTAGTGGTAGTTTTCGATACTAGACTCTAGTTAATTACCCTTCGGTGGTATAATGTTTAGTGCGCCTGGTATTAATGTTTCATTGGATATATGTTTAGTGCATCTCGTATCTCTATGTTGTATGATATTATTGTTTATTTGAGACTTTCGAAACATATCTTGTACTCTTTTTTAGTATATTTGTGTTATTGTGTGAAACTCTTGTGTCGTTGATTCTCTTTTTATATTTATATATTCTATACGTTGTTAATGTAAAAAAAAATTTAAATTAACCGGGGTGAATTCTAGGGTGAACAATTAACTAAATCCCTCACCATGAACCACATTTAAAGACAATTAGATTAAATAAATCTGCACATCTTATCATGTATCACACCATATTAAATTATTTCATCAATCTTCTTTCTCTTTTGTTTTGAGTAGCATCTTCTCCCTTAGTATCTCTCACATCACTACCACAACACCAACATTAACACTCTACCATTAACATTAGTGATATAACTCGATTAAAACTTTCATATTTTTTCTCAAAAAAACACTTTTTATTTCTCAGTATTTAAATTTATCAAACAACATGGGCTAGTCCTTTCTAAATTGCAAAAACTAGTCTATTAAAAAAATTAATGGGAGAACAACAACAAAAACTTTTTTGCCATTTCTAAGTGTCAACAACTATTATTATAAATTTCAATCCAAGATCTATACTTCATATGGAGGAACCAAAAGAATCTTTATTATTTTCTTTAAAAAAAAAAAACAAATACTCCTAACATACTGAATATGGTAGGAAAAAAATTGAGTAAATTTGATCTGTCATATAAATATTAGATTTAGCACTGCCTTTGGATCTGTTTTCGTCTTCAAGGATACGTGACGTTAATGTGAGAGTGGTGGTAATAGCAGTTGTGATTGAGCGAAAAGTGGACTAAAAAAAATAAGAAAGAGCATAAAATCCAATGTAGTTTAGTGTATTATAAAATCTGTGAACTTATTAAATCTAATGGATATTAAATGTGGTTCATGGTGAGTGATTCAATTAATGTCTCGCCCTAGAATTAACCATTAACCAGACATAAAAATATGAACTTTAAAAATAATTATTTAATTTTGAAATGACTATTTCACAAATGGACTTTAAATCACAAAGAAATAGTTCATTGGAAGGGAAAAATGTTAAAGTATCAATTTGATTTTGAGGAAAAAAATTACTAAAAAATCTCAAAATAAAATAATAGTTTAATTTGAATTATTTTCTTAAAAATGATTTAATTAGATTTAGTTATAATTATATTCAATGATTCATTTCTGCTAATTAATATAATTACATATTTTTATTATGTTAAATAAAATATTACAATCAGACTATATAAAATCTACCATATATAACATACTAGGCTTTACATATAACATACTAATAACGATCATATATAAGTAAAGGGCATTACTGTGAGGATGGACATTGAAAATTCAAATTTGTTATTCTATATTTTGGAGATGTATCTCTGGACGTATTTATAATATACACATCTTAGTACTTTGTGAGTGAGTCATCTCATTTTATATAAATTTAATTTGGATATACATTTCCAAAATATTCTGGAGATGCACTTTCGTAAACATGAAATATCATGTAGTATACTGATATGAAGTTTGATCTAGTAATGTCTTTCTAATACTTCATGCTGAAATATTGCAGATAGAGGAGGAAATATCATGTGATTCAAATAGATGATGTGTAAGTGAGAGATAATTTGATTGTGGAGACATCACTATTGTGAATTGATGATCGAGAGGTGAAACACTTGAGAGGAAAAGAGATCTTTCTGGTGAAGATAGTGTGGGGAGGACCTATAGGAGGAAGCATGATGTGAGAGCTGGATACTCGAATGAGAGAGTCTTATCCGAAGATTTTTCGTTCAGGTAATTTTCGAGGGTGATAATTCTTTAATTGGGAGAGTGTTGCAACACCCTGTTTCTCGTTAATTTTAATTTACTTGAGTTAATATTAATTTTTATGAATTATTTATGTGTTTGTGTAGTTTTGTGGAAATACTTGAAGTGGATAGAAATTAAGTAGAATTTTAATTAATTTTAATTATATAAAATAATAAATAAATAAAAATAGATTTGTGAGAGATTAGGTGGAAATTGGAATTAATAGAAAGATTTGGTAAAGTGGAGATAATTAGAAAGGAGATGATGCCTAGGTGTAATTATTATGTTAATACCATGATTTTAGGATTGACAAAATTTTGCTAAAATATGGTTTGCAGCATGATATTTTAGAAGGTGTTCTAACATACTGGCCAAGAGGCAGATATTCTGACAGATGTTGTAACATCTTGTATCAGAACATTAGTATAGGTTGTATTGTTTTTTTGACAGATTTAAATTGATTATGTGAGATTCATTTTGGTTTTATCTCACTGATTTTTCGCAGGTCAAGAATATTCAATTTGGAATAACTGGTTTATCTACAATTGTACACAGGTTGTCAAAATTGGGCTTTGAGACAATTTAGGAAACCTTGTGTTTTATTCCAAAATTTAAGGAGATATTTCTGCACAGATTGGTGCAACTCTCAGTGTGTGCAACAAGGAATATATGGGCAAAGGTTCAAAGCCCAAGGATTATTGAAGAGTATTTAAAGAAACTACCTATACCTAAATTCATTAAGAACTTTGTAAAAAATAAGGGGAAGCCGAATTTTCTTAGTCTTAGGTTTTGAGGGTTCTTCAAGGGGTTTCTATTTTTATTTGTGTCCTCGGTTCTTCAAGTTTGTCAAGTTATTGTCTAACTCTTGAAGCTTTTAAGCAAGAGAGTTTGAGCTTTTCTAATTGAAGTGTGATCTTCAATTGTATTCTCTAGTCACTGGTTTGTGGTTGTATATTCTAGTCAATGGGATTGTGGTTGTAGGTCTAGTCTCTGGGATTGTGGTTGTAGATATCACTAAAATGATTGGAAGTGAGATGGTAATTTCTCATATCTAGGAGATGCCTAGTGTTGTACCCCAAAATTTGCCCTCCCATATTCTTCAAGAAATTGCCAAGCCAAGTCATAAAACTCCCCCAAGGGTTGCACAGTCCAACTGTCTCCTATACAGTCAAAACTAGGGTTTGTGTTCTGACCAAGAAAAGGTAGTTTTCAAAGGCCCAATCAAGTCTCACATGCCTACAAATATGGTCAAGCATCCTCATATCAAGTTTCAAGGCATTCAGCTCAAAATTGCACAGTCAAAACCCTAAATTGCACTACAGTCAACTGTAGGGGCAAAATGGTCATTTGGCAGTCAAAAGTTCAAATTTTTGGTCAACATATCATTTTGAAGCCACAAACATCATTTGATCAATGCTTGATCATGATTCTCAAAATTTGGCTCAGAAAATCATCAAGATGCAAAAGTTTCCTTATTTGGACAGCTGAAAAAGTCAACTGAAATTGACCAGGGCATAACTTTCACATGGATTATCAGAAAAATTCCATCCAAAGCTCATTTTGAAGAGAAAGACATTTCCTACAACTCATCTTCATACTTCAAGTCCAAGAAATGCTCTCACAAAAAGTTATCAATTTCAACATTATAGGTCATTTTCAAAAGTCAACAAAAAGGGACTTTAAGTCAAAGGCCATAACTTGAGATTGAAAAATCAAAATGACATGGGACCAAAGTAATTGGTTAAAGGACTCAAAGACCTTTCCAAAATGTCCAAGAACATGAGAAAAGCTTAAAAATTGAGCAAGATATGCATTGGAGAAGTTGGGAAATTTTTGTGAAATGGCAAAAGTCAACTATCCTTGAAACTTCAATTTTTGACAAAAGGGCCCACTTTCTTCCACTTGATTCAGCCTTGTCATGCCACACACGTGTCCCATGATTAATTTCAAGATCAAACATTGATTTTTCTATTTTATTTAATTTTTATTAATTTAATTCATTTTAAATCTTTAATAATTCAAATAAAATTTAAAAATCAATGGAATAGTGTCATTTGAATTTGAATAGCTTCCATATATCATGTTCCAGCTCACAAACTCATGCTAGGGTTAGGTTGTACACCAAGTCTTGGTTTTTCTTAAAAAAGGGAAAGTTTGTTAATGGTGAAAAACCTAAGACTAGTTCTCTCATGGGCATGGATCAAGGCCAGCTAATGACTTAATTCCCTTCCCTCATAAGTACTGAGTCTAACCCTAATCACAGGACACTGAATGCTGCGCTCAAAGACCATAGACAAACTTGAAGTTTTCTCCATAAAAAGCAAAACCGAAATCATTGATAGGGGGCGATTCAAGGCATAAAAGTTTTTCCAATAGCTTCCTCAAGTCCTCCTGATCACATTGCAATCCAAAACATCAACTTAAACTCCAGGAATTGGTATATAGAACCCTCCCTGTACAGCAAAAAAGTGACAATCGTATTTTCAATTCTAGGCATTCTCATGACATTCTAATTATGGATTCTTGTTCCTTGTGATGTTTTAAAGCTAACCATTACGTTTAATTTGATTGTCATGCTGTGTATGAGATTTTGCCATGCGCGATTTCTAGGGTTTACAGGTTTGTCAATTTAGGGCTTTGGTAACGAGGCAAAATTAGAACTCCAGACCAATGCTATTCAACTCAGCACATGGAGACGAAGAGGAATCTACCCTCGCGCTCAATTTATGAGCGTTGAGGAGCTATTCGCTATTTTCCAATAGCCTACTTTAAGCCACGCCCAGAAAACCGTTGCTATTGCGTTTTGTTTTACAGGGTAATGGAGAAGATGATGTGCTGTCCACACATGATACGTTGCTTTTAAATTTCGCGCGCGTTGGGGCCACTAACTCTCTTTTCTTTTTATAATATTTATTAACCATTATATATTAAAATTGATTCAAGCGCTTCAGTGGTAGACGTTCACCCTTGCAATGTCCAAGACCTGGGTTCGAGTCCCAGGTCTGTATAATTTCCAATATTCTTTTTCAATGTGAATTCCCATGCAGCGCTAGCGTTAAGGCACACCATGTTCCATCACCATCAAGCCAGCCACGCGTCTAGCATATCCAGATCAAAGGCTCAAGGTTGCTGAACACCATAAGCCTTAGTCAAAAGTCCCTTACGTGGCCTAAAAAAGTCAAACGGATTTCAAGCTTATTGGGCCAGTTTCTTGAATCAACACCTCACAATTGGGGCCTGAACCCCCCCTGGTTTGCTTTTGCTATATTTTTCTTATTTTTATTTTTTATTGTTATTTTTATTTTTTTATTTGTTTAAAGTAATTATTATTTTTACAAAGTATATAAAAACATCATAAAAAAATCCAGAAAAAGATAAAAAATGTAATAAATTATTTCATTCTAATATTTTCATAAATAAATTAACATGTAACTATTAGTTTTAATTAGGTTACAATTTTAATTAATTTTGATTCCTTTTAATTTCCCTTTTTTTACAATAATAATATTTATTTTATTTATTTTCATAATTAAAAATGCATGTAAATTAACTTAGGTTTAAATTAGTTAAAAATTCAATATTTTTCATAATAAATTTAAAAAAACATTAGAATTAGGGTTTACATTCAATTTTAATTTTGATTAATTCTATTTTTTCCATTAATTCCTAAAAACACCAAAAATACCAAAAACATTTTCCTTTTAATTTTAATTTTAATTTCTTGTTAATCTTAATTTTGCAAAAGGGTCCAACGCCCATATTTTTAATTGTTTAATTTGCGTATTTATTTTATTGCTTAAATAATTATGTATTTCTCCCAAAGCGTTGTAACTTAAACTTCTCGCACTTTTGTTTCTTTTGCTTTATTTACTTTTCTGTCAAATCGGGTCCGGTTTAATTTTGGCGATGTGGACCCGCGCCATTTGTAATAGCCTTAGATCTACTCTTTCCCGCAAATACTTTTAACTGTTAACAAAGCATGCAAGAATGAATGGCCTTAAATAAAATCAAGCGTAGATCACAATGAACATGACAAGACAAATATCAATGAAAACGACACACAAATCACACACCACCCCTAGGGTACGCCTCACTGTTGCCTTGCCTCGAAAGGTGATCGTCGAGTAGAGGATGTCTTAGTAAGTCCTCATGATCCGGGAACCTGGCATGAGGGTAGCTTCTAAGGTGTCTTCCTATTGCTCCGGTGATCACCATGTCCCGAACCTCGAATTGACCCGAACACCTCCAACGGTGGTGCTACCTACCTCTCAATGATGGGATGGCACTACTTTAAAGGACATTTACACAGACGAATTCCTTAGGGTAGGTAGACGACTCATGGATACTTGCTCTCTTCAAAACAAAAATTCAAAGACTTTTCACACCAATACTTTTCAAAAGTTTTCAAAGCAAATTTTTCAAACACTCTGACGTACGAGTCGAACTGAAATTTTTCAAAGAAACTTTGTTAACCCACATTGAAAAGCAAACAAACATTTTTGAAAACACAATGAGCAAGTATCTAAGAGCCCATGGATAACCATGGATAGAAAGGGTGCTAACACCTTCCCTTTCTATAACCTACCTCCCGAACCGAGAGCAATCTCTTTAAGGAATTTTTCTGTGCTTTTGTCCTTTCCATTTGGAGAAAATAAAAGACGGTGGCGACTCTTGCTTCCGCGACATTTCGCGAACCAGCTTTAAAACAGTCAGTTCCAGATCCACCGATCACAGAACTGGCGACTCTGCTGGGGACTTAAACTTAAAGTGAGGTATACCTTAGGGCTAGGTCATAACTATGTTTTCAATTGTCTTCTTTGCTTGCTTTATTATTGTGGGTTGCTTGGGAGTGCTATAGATCCTAACCCGGATCTGGGGATACCTTCTTAGAAAGTAGCAACAAGGCTGTGAGGGAACTGTGCGGGGTATACCGACATGGTTGAAACAGTCTGCTACATTGATGTGGCACTTTGGTGTGTACCGGTAACCCTTGAGTTCAGTCAAGGAGAGTACGGGGCCTCCATGTGGTGTCATGAAGCATCAACAGACCTTAGGAACCTTAATTGAACTATCTTGGCCTCTTTAGGGTAGTGAGATAACTGACTTTGGTGCAGTCCGAGGTTGGTTGATACTCGATACTACACTCAATTGAGGGTTGCTTTCCTGGAATATTTCGGTCGCCAGTTCAGTGGCTAAATCGAAACGATGAACAATGAAAGCAATCCCGTGATATTGGG
The DNA here is from genome assembly GCA_948472305.1 of Vicia faba. NCBI lineage: Eukaryota > Viridiplantae > Streptophyta > Magnoliopsida > Fabales > Fabaceae > Vicia > Vicia faba. The sequence goes on along the minus strand of OX451741.1, from coordinate 1,479,842,900 downwards.
AACCTTAGAACCCGGTTACTTTGATCAGGACAGGTTGAACTCACCAACTTCAAGAGGGTACTACCCAGACTCCATGCTGGCCTTAAACCTTAAGGGCTTGTCTTGTGTGCCTTGTGTGCCTTACATGTTTGTCTTTGTACATATCTGTGGTGTGTTTAATCATAGCATCATGACATCATCCAACATCATATGCATTAACTAACCATTTCAGGGGTTCGAATTTTCATCTTTGTTCTTGTTTTGTAGGACATGGAAACTGTTCGTAGAAAGACAATTCAAATCAGTCTTGTAAGGGTACCTCCTCAGCTTAAGGAGCTTATATCCAGGATTCCCGAGAACTCTTCATTCAGTGAAAGGCATGGAAGCCCCATCAGCTTGGTCAACACCAACATTGAGGAAGATATGATAAAGGTCTTGTTCCAGTTCTTTGACCCTCTGCATCACTGTTTTACCTTCTTGGATTATCAGTTAGTACCTACATTGGAGGAGTTCTCCCGGCTCCTGAAGATCCCTATCCTTGATCAGCTACCCTTCAACGGTACAGAAAAGGAACCTAAGCTTGAAGAGATTGCTAAAGCCTTGCACCTACAGTCATCTGACCTCAAGGGACATTGGGAAGTCAGAAGTGGTATTAAAGGGTTCTTAGCCAGGTTTCTGTTTGAAAAGACCTATGAATGTTGGAACTCCCTTGACTTGCAAGCTTTTGAAGAGGTTGTGGCCCTCCTTGTTTATGGTTTGGTGTTGTTCCCTAACCCAGATCAGCTCATTAATATCAGTGCTGTCCAGATCTTTATGTCCAGGAATCCTATACCTACGTTGCTGGGGGACATCCTTCACTCGTGTTACACTCGAACCATGAAAAAAAGAGGTGTCCTTATGTGTTGCACTCCTCTCCTGGGAAGGTGGTTTATTTCGCACCTTCCACAATCAGTCCTGAAGAATGAGCGGGGTTTGAGATGGTCACAACGGTTGATGACTCTTACACATGCAGATATACATTGGTGCCCTAGGTCCAGAGAAGATGTCACTATCATTGATCGTTGCGGGGAGTATCCTAATGTTCCTTTACTTGGAATCAGAGGAGGTATTACTTATAGCCCATGCCTGGCTTGGAGACAATTTGGTTATGCTCGGAGGGATGGTCCTCATGACATGTTAATTCCTGACATAGTTTTTTACTTCGACAACGATACTCAAGGACTTCGCCAGAGATTTATCAAAGCCTGGAGGATGCCTAGTAGGATAGACAGCAAGACACTGGGGCACAGGAACTCCATCCCTTTGGAGCCTTACCTCAAGTGGGTACGAGCCCGCTCTCAGAAGTTAGTAATGCCTTATCCTCACATGCTTCCAGTAATCAAAGAGCCTGCCTTGGAAGGAGAAGTGTCTCGCGTTATTCAGCACCCTGATATGCCCACATCCTGGGAGGAGATGCAGAAGAGCTGGATCCAGCTTAAGGAAGAGCGGAATTCTCTTGAGACTAGTCTGCGTGCCAGTGAAAAGAAGGTCTTGGAGCTCACCCGCCTGTTGCATGAGGAGAGGAACCTCAACACTTACATAGCTCCAAAGAGGATGCGCAGCATATTTTGGGATTGATTTGACTTTTTGTACTTTTGCCCATGAGGCTTTGATGTATTAAACAATGATTTTCTTAATAATAACGTGTGTTCCTTTTGGTCTACAACAAATTTGAATTTTCGAACTCTTGAATGCATTGCATAAACACATATCATTCATCATGTGCATCACAGGTACTCTTCTTTTCAGGTTGTTTACTGTTCTTCGCTGTTTATTTCAGCATCATGAACCCTGAATCATCAACCGAGGCATCTATCAAGGCTCTTCAGGCGCAGAACGCCCAATTTCAGGAGCTGATCAAGGGCTTGGCTCAGGGTCAACAAGAGTTGAAGACCATGCTTCTGAAGAAGACTAAGAAGAAGAGGAGGACTGTGCTATTTAACACTGGGCGCAGACTCGGGAACACCTTACAGGTTGAGGCTGAAAGGACTACTCCATCTGTGGGGGAAGGTAGTCACCAAGAAAGGGAGGTCCCTACTCCTGTGGGCTCTGATACTGAAATAGACTTCAACGACGAACAATACCCTCCTGCTGAAGACCGGTACAAGCAGCCGGAGGACAGATTAAAGGCTATGGAAGTTCAGCAGGTGCCTGGACTGGATTTCGGAGACTTGGGGTTATCTACTGGGGTGGTGATTCCACACAAGTTCAAGGCACCTGCCTTTGTGAAGTATGACGGGGCTTCCTGTCCCAAGATGCACCTCCGTTCTTATGTAAGGAAGATCCAGCCTTACACAGCAGACAAGAACCTTTGGATCCACTTCTTCCAGGAGAGTCTTTCAGGGACTCACCTCGAATGGTTCTATCAGCTGGATGGAACCAGCATTCGTAACTGGGAGGATCTGGCCACTGCTTTTTACAAGCAGTATCAATATAATTCCGACCTCGCTCCTACGCGTACCCAGCTCCAGGGTATGTCGCTAGGGTCGGGTGAAGGTTTTAAGGAGTACGCCCAGAAATGGAGAGACCTGGCTGGCAGGGTGCAGCCACCATTGACGGACCGGGAGCTGGTAGATATGTTTTTAGGGACCCTATCTAGTCCATTTTTCAATCATCTCATTGGTAATTCCTCTGCTGGGTTTACTGATCTGATCCTGACTGGTGAAAGGATCGAGGCCGGTATAAAATCGGGGAAGATACAGAAGGTTGCCTCCTCCAGTACTGAAAAGAAACCCTTCAAAAAGGAGGCTAGTGCTGTATATAGCTCCCGGAGACCAGAGCAACCTGAACGCCGCCAATCTGTCAGTGCGGTAATGATTGCCAAACCTGCTGCCGCTCCTCGGCCAACTAATCCTCAAAAGTTTGAAAGACCCCGGAGAGAGTTTACCCGGTTAAGCATGACCTTATCACAGATCCTGCCACAGTTGCTATCCACCAATTTAGTGACTGTCAGGGAGGCTCCAAAGTTTCCCAATACTGCATCCCCCAAGTTTAATCCAAATGCTCGCTGTGCTTACCACTCTGATAGCCCGGGGCATAGCACAGATGACTGTTGGGCCCTAAAGAATAAGGTTCAAGACCTCATTGATGCAAAGGAAATACAGTTTGAGGCGCCCGAGAGGCCGAATGTTGTAACCGCTCCCATGCCCCAGCATGGAGTGAATGCTGTTGAGGAGGATTTGTATGTAGCTTCGGTGGATGATGTTGCTACTCCGCTGCTGACGGTCAAGAGGAACCTGTTGCTAGCCGGTTTATTTCTGGGATGTAGCGAAGGTTGCCCTCTATGTGTTGCTTTCCCTGCTGGTTGTTCTCTGCTGAAGTCAGACGTCCAAAACCTGATAGATAGTAGAGAGATTTTGTTCAGAAAGACTGTTGTTCCTGCTGCTCCTGTTGAAGAAGTGTCGATCGTTACCATCTTCAACAACCCTTCCAAGGCTCCTTCAAAGAAGCCTGTCCAAATTTTGCCGGTTCACAAGATTGCTCCCATCACCATTACTGTTCTGGGGCCTATCCCCTACAATCTGATAAGGCTGTCCCATGGCACTATGGGGCGGATGTTTATGTTCTGGGTGTGAAACAAGAGTTCAACATTGATGCTGGTGTCTCCAACATCACTGGGCCTGCTAAGGTCACTCGTAGTGGAAGACTGTTCTCGCCAGACATTGCTCCTCCGGTAATTCATAGGCCTTTGGTCTTCACGCCTGCCAGGGTGCCTGTTTCTCCCCCTGACCAAGTATCCACCCCTGCTACCGAGTCATCTGATACTCGGGGCAAGGGGATTGCTGCTGATGTGCCTGCCAGGACGGAGGCACCGAAGACCATTGTTGAGGCTTCCAGGCGGGAAATGGAAGAAATCCTCAAGATAATAAAGAAAAGTGATTTCAACGTTGTAGAACAGCTGGGGCACACCCCCTCTAAAATCTCCATGTTGTCACTGCTGCTGTGTTCAGAGGCCCACGCCAAGGCTCTGATTGCTTTCTTAAAGACAGCCCACGTACCCCAAGAGACGTCTGCTGACCAGTTCACCGACTGTGTGGCCAACCTAACCGCTGATAATGGCCTGGGTTTCTCTGATGCCGATCTGACAGCAAAGGGGAAGAACCATAATGACGCCCTGCATGTCTCCATTGAATGCAGGGGCACTACTCTTGCTCATGTGCTGGTTGACACAGGTTCTTCATTAAACGTGCTGCCCAAGAAGGCTCTGGATAGGCTGGATTGTGAGGGTCTAGAGCTCAAACCAAGTAACATTGTTGTCCGGGCCTTTGACAGGTCCAAAAGAATGGTACATGGTGAGGTGGACATCCCAATCAGGGTTGGGTCACAGGTATTTGATTCAAAATTCTATGTGATGGACATCCATCCGTCCTATTCTTGTTTGCTGGGTCGCCCGTGGATCCACAAGGCTGGAGCTGTGACCTCCACGTTGCATCAGAAGCTCAAGTACCCGGTCAGGGGGAAGATCGTAACGGTGCAAGGGGAAGAGGAGTACATGGTCAGCCACCTCAACTCCTTCAGATACGTAGAAATGGATGGGGAGTTCATTGAAACCCCCTTTCAACATTTTGAGGAAGTGCCACAAACCTTGGCAGCAGCAGAAGCAGTGGATGAAGAGGTTTCTCCTTTGAAGATGGCCTCCTTAAAGGACGCCCGGGCTGTGATCGAAAGAGGTGAATGTGCAAACTGGGGCAAGCTCCCTGATCTTACTCCTAAGACTAACAAGTTTGGGCTGGGTTTCACCACAGAAGCTCAGAAAGCAGTGCGCAAGGCGAGAATTGGGAGACCTCCTGTGCTCATCACCCACTCAGAAGTGAATGCTATTGGAGAGGAAGACGAAGTGGAAGAGTCAGAGTTCGATAGCTGGATCTACCCGACGACCGACGGTGGATTGACCAATTGGACTGCTAAAGACTTTACACCCATAACTTTTGTTCCCCAGTAATGAACTTCTTTGTTTTGGATTTGTAATAAACAATAATTTGAAACTATATGGCCCGGTGTCTTACCCGGGGCACCGTGGTTTTGTTTATGAGGGCTTTTGTTTGTCATTGTCATATATCATAAATAAAAGCATTGGACGTTTTTCACATTTCAAATTTTGCGCTCCTTTTCTTTCCTTTCTTTACATATTACAAAACAACTGTATTTACACACACACTCACTCATACAGGTTTCAATCCACTCTGGATCTCACTGGTAACGACTCTGCTACTGCCAGTTATGACTTCGAAAATCCGATCAACTTAGCCGAAGACGAAGGTGAAGATGATTGCGAAGTGCCTGGTGAACTTGCAAGACTGTTACAACAGGAAGAGAGGGCAATTCAACCCCATGAAGAGCCAGTGGAAATAATAAACTTGGGTACTGAAGAAGACAAGAAAGGGGTAAAGATTGGTGCCAACCTAGAGCTCAGCGTGAAGCAACGGTTGACTCAGATGCTGCATGACTATATGGAGATCTTTGCCTGGTCCTACGAAGATATGCCCGGATTAGATACCGACATTGTGGTCCATCACTTACCAACTAAAGAAGATTGCCCTCCGGTTAAGCAAAAGGTCCGCCGTATGCGTCCAAAGATGTCTGAGAAGATTAAAGCCGAGGTTATGAAGCAGTTTGATGTCGGGTTTCTTGCAGTGACTTCTTACCCTCAGTGGGTTGCTAATATGGTGCCGGTACCTAAGAAGGACGGCAAGGTCAGAATGTGTGTCGATTACAGGGATCTGAACAGGGCCAGCCCCAAGGATGACTTCCCTCTACCTCACATTGATGTCCTTGTTGATAATACAGCTCAGCATAAAGTGTTCTCTTTTATGGATGGTTTTTCAGGCTACAATCAGATCAAGATGGCTCCTGAAGACATGGAAAAGACTACATTTGTTACTCAGTGGGGCACCTTCTGCTACAAAGTCATGCCTTTTGGACTAAAGAATGTTGGGGCAACCTACCAACGTGCCATGGTTGCTTTATTTCATGACATGATCCATCATGAGATAGAAGTGTATGTTGACGACATGATCGCTAGGTCCCAGACTGAGGAAGAACACCTTGATCATCTACAGAAACTGTTTGACCGTTTGAAACTGTACAAGCTGAGGTTGAACCCGAACAAGTGCACCTTCGGGGTAAGATATGGAAAGTTGCTAGGCTTCGTGGTAAGTGACAAGGGAATTCAAGTGGACCCTGCTAAGGTCAAAGCCATTCAAGAGATGCCAGTTCCTAAGACAGAGAAGGAAGTCAGAGGCTTTCTAGGACGTCTGAATTACATTGCTCAGTTCATCTCACACCTAACTGCTACCTGTGAACCAATCTTCAAGCTGCTGAAGAAAGATCAGGTAGTACGTTGGAATGATGAATGTCAGGCTGCTTTTGACAGAATCAAAGAATATCTCCAAGAACCACCCATCCTTATGCCACCAGTTGAAGGGAGACCTTTGATACTTTACCTGACAGTGCTTGATAATTCAATGGGGTGTGTGCTGGGGCAGCATGACGAGTCTGGCCGAAAAGAGCATGCCATTTATTACCTTAGCAAAAAGTTTACCGACTGTGAGACCCGATACTCACTGCTTGAGAAAACTTGCTGCGCTTTGGTATGGGCTGCTCACCGGCTGAGACAGTATATGCTGACTCACACTACCTTGTTGGTCTCAAAAATGGATCCTATAAAGTACATATTCGAAAAGCCTGCTCTGTCTGGGAGAATTGCAAGATGGCAGATGATCTTGACGGAATACGACATTCAGTACACGACCCAAAAAGCCATCAAGGGAAGTGTATTGGCAGACCACTTAGCACATCAAGCTGTGGATGACTACCAATCAATGAACTTCGAGTTTCCGGATGAAAGCATTATGATAGTAACTGACTGTGAAGTACCTGGACCGGATGAAGGACCTGAACCAGGATCCCGATGGTCTATGCATTTTGACGGAGCATCCAACGCTTTGGGAAATGGTATTGGCGCCATCATCATATCTCCACAAGGTACTCATACTCCACTCACCGCCCGGCTGTGTTTCAACTGTACCAACAACATGGCGGAGTATGAGGCGTGTATCATGGGTCTTCAAGCTGCGATCGACCTGAGGATCAAATTTCTGAGTGTCTTCGGAGATTCCGCTCTTGTGATCAATCAGATCAAAGGAGAGTGGGATACGAAACATCCAAACTTGATTCCTTACAAAGAATGTGTGTTGACCCTGATCCCCCACTTCACAGAGATAACATTTGAGCACTTTCCAAGAGAAGAGAATCAGTTGGCGGACGCGTTAGCTACAATGTCTTCAATGTTCAAGGTCAAATGGGATAATGAGGCTCCCCGGATCATCATCTGGAAACTGGACGAGCCGGCATACTGTTGTGATCTTGAAACTGAATTGGTGACCGAGAAGCCTTGGTACCACGAAGTGAAGAGATATCTGGAAACTCAGGAATACCCTGAAGGCTCATCTATCAACGATAAGAAATTCCTGAGAAGATTCGCAGCCAAATTCTTCCTTAGCAACAACATCTTGTACAAGCGAAACCATGATTCAACCTTACTGCGTTGTGTGGATAAAACTGAAGCAGAAAGAATCATGGAAGAGCTACATGAAGGGACCTTTGGTACACATTCCAGTGGACACACTATGACTAAGAAAATCCTACGGGCAGGATACTATTGGTCCACAATGGAAGCTGACTGTTACCAACATTCCAGGACATGCCACAAGTGCCAGATTTATGCAGACAAGGTGCATGTTCCTCCGGTCCCCCTGAATGTTCTGACTGCGCCTTGGCCGTTTGCAATGTGGGGCATGGACATGATCGGCGAGATTAAACCTACGGCATCTAATGGACATCGCTTCATCCTAGTGGCGATTGATTACTTCACGAAGTGGGTTGAGGCAGCATCCTATGCTACGGTAACCAAGACTGTTGTAGCACGGTTCATTCGGCATAACCTGATCTGTCGGTACGGCGTCCCTGAGAGAATTATTACAGACAACGGTACCAATCTGAACAATAAGATGATCGCTGAGCTTTGCGAACAGTTCAAAATACAGCACCACAATTCTTCTCCTTACAGACCGAAGATGAATGGGGCTGTAGAAGCAGCAAATAAGAACATCAAGAAAATCGTGCAGAAAATGACAGTGACTTATAAAGATTGGCATGAGATGTTACCGTTTGCTCTACATGGGTACCGTACCTCAGTCAGGACGTCAACCGGGGCAACTCCTTTCTCTCTGGTTTATGGTATGGAGGCAGTCTTGCCAATCGAAGTGCAAATACCCTCTCTCCGGATAATGAAGGATGCAAATCTGAACGAAGATGATTGGATCCAGACACGACTTGATCAGCTCAACCTTATTGATGAAAAGAGACTTGCTGCTATCTGTCATGGTCAGACGTATCAGAAACGGATGATCAGGGCATTTAACAAAAAGGTCAGACCACAAGAATATCGAGTCGGGGATCTGGTAATCAAGCGAATCATCCTTTCTCAGAGTGATCCAAGGGGCAAATGGACCCCTACGTACGAAGGGCCATTTGTGGTTAAGCATGTGTTCTCAGGAGGAGCAATGATATTAACCAATATGGATGGTGACGACCTTCCTCACCCCGCCAATGCAGACATAGTAAAAAAATATTACGCATAAAAAAAAAAAAAAAAAAGACCCGCTAGGCTGACATGCCTAGGCAAAAATCAGGGCTTCCCGTCGAACCAAAAGGGTTCGGGCAAAATGAAGGGATGAAAATGGAAAAAATCTGTACACCCGGCAAGTCGAAAACCTGAAAGGGCGGCTTGGGCAAAAATGGATATCCCGGTGGACTGAAAACCCGAAAGGGCGGTCCAGGCAAAAATTAGGGATAAAAGCGTAATGCTATGTCTCATTGATCACTTTGCATCCAGAATCCGGTATCTACATCAAGATCAGACGGCATCGATCAGTCAGCTTCACCTTCAACCAAGGTCATCAAGTGATGAGACGCTCGGAGTTATAAAGGCAATAGAAGAGTTGAAACCCAGTGGATCATTCATTTCACACAGCTGTTTTATTTTCTTTTGTACAAAATTTGTATAAACCCTTTTTGCTTGGTGGCGTTCTCTTATTAGGACGTCAGCCTTTTGTATACAAAATGCCTATTCACAGGCCACTCAAAAATCAATACAAATATACTTTTCAGTTAAAATGTGCCTTTTGTTTTTTCCTTTTCTGTTTTGTTTTGCGAAGAACGTCCAAGGTTCAATTTGTGATATATGCATTGACAATAATTTGCTAGCTCATAAATATTTGCATACGAAACAAAGAATTAATTACAGGGGACATTAGAAACAGGGGCAATAAGGAGTTGTCTAGGCAATCTAATTGTTCTATCCTCCAAAGTACCAAGGTAGGTTCAGCTAAAGAACATAACCAGGCATCTTAAATTCCCCAGAGAGTGAGACAGCAAGCAGTATACTCTCCTCAAGCAAAACAGTTATCAACCTTAAGGAAGTTGGGTGTCCTCCCGCAGATCTCAACATTCCCCAGCAGCATATATTCTTAACAAGCATCCCCGGCAGTCTTGGTCTAAAGATTGTTCCCCGGCGGCATACATCAACATTCAAAGGAATCACTTCCCCAGCATATCAAAACTCCCCAGGAGAGTCCAATTAGTTTCCCCAGGAAAGTTGGAATTCATATCCCCCCAAGCAGTAAGCTTATTTATCCCCAGTAAATTCTGGAAGCTTATTCTTCACAGAGCACGAACGCGTCGTCCGGCTTGATTTAAAGAGTTATTTCCTTAACAGGATATAACTGGGTTATCCTCAGCCAAAAGCCACGGAAAGAGTGTCGTCGACAAAGTCTTCCTATCCCCAGCAAACTATTATCAACACTCAGCAAGGCATCCCTCTTCCCACAGAGTATTGCTTCCCAGCATGGTCGCTAGAGTATCTTTTCTCCCCGCAGAATCCTCCATTTGCCAAGTTTATTCCACAACGGAGTCATCTTCTCCTACCGGTATTCTTGCAGTTATCATCCCCAGCGGAAGCAAAATCTATTCTTCGACATCAGCCCAGGATACGACTTCCCGGCACCCGTCAAGGATTCACTTTCCTAGACAAAAACATACATAAAACATCACATACATCATTATAGCATGCATAGACGCATCATATCCTACGAATCTCATTTATGTTGAGAACATCATTACTTGATCCATATCATGCATTGCATATGGCTGACTTTTACATTTCAGGAAAGATCCAGTTAAAGTTCTCAAGCTATATTTCAAGACATAGACCGGTTCAGTTAAATCGACCCTAAGATTTTCCTGATGCTTATCCAGTCAAAGGCCTTCTCTGGTTCAGTCAGATCGACCCTAAGATCTCCCTGATGCTTATCCAGTTGAAGATATTTCAAGACCTTGTCCGGTTCAGTTAAATCGACCCTAAGATTTTCCTGATGCTTATCCAGTCAAAGGCCTTCTCTGGTTCAGTCAGATCGACCCTAAGATCTCCCTGATGCTTATCCAGTTGAAGATATTCCAAGACCTTGTCCGGTTCAGTTAAATCGACCCTAAGATTTTCCTGATGCTTATCCAGTCAAAGGCCTCTCTGGTTCAGTCAGATCGACCCTAAGATTTCCCTGATTCTTATCCCAGTAGAAGACATCCAAGATTTTTTCTCAACGAGCGTTGTTGAAGTTAAAGTCACCCAAGATTTTTTCTCAACGAGCGTTGTTGAAATTAAAGTCGCCCAAGGTTTTCTTACCATTCACGCTAAGGTAGTAACCATCCCTGGTTCTTTCATCGCCGTTTGAAGCTCCAGACTCAGCTCCTGTAACCAGTCAGGACACATCTATACCAGGCATCTAAAAATCAGCTCCTGCAACGTGTCAGGTACTCATTTTCTGTTTTGCAGGTATACAGGTTCTCGCCAAGGAATCTCTTACGCAATCAAACATCCAGATGGCATCTATAAGCCCATTCCACCATCACTGCCAATATGTGAGCGCAAATTTCTGGGCACTCTAGTGTCCAATCATCTTCTACCCTCGGATTACGAAAGGCACGTCCGCCAATCTGCATCCTCAGGTCTAAGAAGATTGAACAGGGGCAACTGTTGTATCCCAAAATTTGCCCTCCCATATTCTTCAAGAAATTGCCAAGCCAAGTCATAAAACTCCCCCAAGGGTTGCACAGTCCAACTGTCTCCTATACAGTCAAAACTAGGGTTTGTGTTATGACCAAGAAAAGGTAGTTTTCAAAGGCCCAATCAAGTCTCACATGCCTACAAATATGGTCAAGCATCCTCATATCAAGTTTCAAGGCATTCAGCTCAAAATTGCACAGTCAAAACCCTAAATTGCACTACAGTCAACTGTAGGGGCAAAATGGTCATTTGGCAGTCAAAAGTTCAAATTTTTGGTCAACATATCATTTTGAAGCCACAAACATCATTTGATCAATTCTTGATCATGATTCTCAAAATTTGGCTCAGAAAATCATCAAGATGCAAAAGTTTCCTTATTTGGACAGCTGAAAAAGTCAACTGAAATTGACCAGGGCATAACTTTCACATGGATTATCAGAAAAATTCCATCCAAAGCTCATTTTGAAGAGAAAGACATTTCCTACAACTCATCTTCATACTTCAAGTCCAAGAAATGCTCTCACAAAAAGTTATCAATTTCAACATTATAGGTCATTTTCAAAAGTCAACAAAAAGGGACTTTAAGTCAAAGGCCATAACTTGAGATTGAAAAATCAAAATGACATGGGACCAAAGGAATTGGTTAAAGGACTCAAAGACCTTTCCAAAATGTCCAAGAACATGAGAAAAGCTTAAAAATTGAGCAAGATATGCATTGGAGAAGTTGGGAAATTTTTGTGAAATGGCAAAAGTCAACTATCCTTGAAACTTCAATTTTTGACAAAAGGGCCCACTTTCTTCCACTTGATTCAGCCTTGTCATGCCACACACGTGTCCCATGATTAATTTCAAGATCAAACATTGATTTTTCTATTTTATTTAATTTTTATTAATTTAATTCATTTTAAATCTTTAATAATTCAAATAAAATTTAAAAATCAATGGAATAGTGTCATTTGAATTTGAATAGCTTCCATATATCATGTTCCAGCTCACAAACTCATGCTAGGGTTAGGTTGTACACCAAGTCTTGGTTTTTCTTAAAAAAGGGAAAGTTTGTTAATGGTGAAAAACCTAAGACTAGTTCTCTCATGGGCATGGATCAAGGCCAGCTAATGACTTAATTCCCTTCCCTCATAAGTACTGAGTCTAACCCTAATCACAGGACACTGAATGCTGCGCTCAAAGACCATAGACAAACTTGAAGTTTTCTCCATAAAAAGCAAAACTGAAATCATTGATAGGGGGCGATTCAAGGCATAAAAGTTTTTCCAATAGCTTCCTCAAGTCCTCCTGATCACATTGCAATCCAAAACATCAACTTAAACTCCAGGAATTGGTATATAGAACCCTCCATGTACAGCAAAAAAGTGACAATCGTATTTTCAATTCTAGGCATTCTCATGACATTCTAATTATGGATTCTTGTTCCTTGTGATGTTTTAAAGCTAACCATTACGTTTAATTTGATTGTCATGCTGTGTATGAGATTTTGCCATGCGCGATTTCTAGGGTTTACAGGTTTGTCAATTTAGGGCTTTGGTAACGAGGCAAAATTAGAACTCCAGACCAATGCCATTCAACTCAGCACATGGAGACGAAGAGGAATCTACCCTCGCGCTCAATTTATGAGCGTTGAGGAGCTATTCGCTATTTTCCAATAGCCTACTTTAAGCCACGCCCAGAAAACCGTTGCTATTGCGTTTTGTTTTACAGGGTAATGGAGAAGATGATGTGCTGTCCACACATGATACGTTGCTTTTAAATTTCGCGCGCGTTGGGGCCACTAACTCTCTTTTCTTTTTATAATATTTATTAACCATTATATATTAAAATTGATTCAAGCGCTTCAGTGGTAGACGTTCACCCTTGCAATGTCCAAGACCTGGGTTCGAGTCCCAGGTCTGTATAATTTCCAATATTCTTTTTCAATGTGAATTCCCATGCAGCGCTAGCGTTAAGGCACACCATGTTCCATCACCATCAAGCCAGCCACGCGTCTAGCATATCCAGATCAAAGGCTCAAGGTTGCTGAACACCATAAGCCTTAGTCAAAAGTCCCTTACGTGGCCTAAAAAAGTCAAACGGATTTCAAGCTTATTGGGCCAGTTTCTTGAATCAACACCTCACAATTGGGGCCTGAACCCCCCCTGGTTTGCTTTTGCTATATTTTTCTTATTTTTATTTTTTATTGTTATTTTTATTTTTTTATTTGTTTAAAGTAATTATTATTTTTACAAAGTATATAAAAACATCATAAAAAAATCCAGAAAAAGATAAAAAATGTAATAAATTATTTCATTCTAATATTTTCATAAATAAATTAACATGTAACTATTAGTTTTAATTAGGTTACAATTTTAATTAATTTTGATTCCTTTTAATTTCCCTTTTTTTACAATAATAATATTTATTTTATTTATTTTCATAATTAAAAATGCATGTAAATTAACTTAGGTTTAAATTAGTTAAAAATTCAATATTTTTCATAATAAATTTAAAAAAACATTAGAATTAGGGTTTACATTCAATTTTAATTTTGATTAATTCTATTTTTTCCATTAATTCCTAAAAACACCAAAAATACTAAAAACATTTTCCTTTTAATTTTAATTTTAATTTCTTGTTAATCTTAATTTTGCAAAAGGGTCCAACGCCCATATTTTTAATTGTTTAATTTGCGTATTTATTTTATTGCTTAAATAATTATGTATTTCTCCCAAAGCGTTGTAACTTAAACTTCTCGCACTTTTGTTTCTTTTGCTTTATTTACTTTTCTGTCAAATCGGGTCCGGTTTAATTTTGGCGATGTGGACCCGCGCCATTTGTAATAGCCTTAGATCTACTCTTTCCCGCAAATACTTTTAACTGTTAACAAAGCATGCAAGAATGAATGGCCTTAAATAAAATCAAGCGTAGATCACAATGAACATGACAAGACAAATATCAATGAAAACGACACACAAATCACACACCACCCCTAGGGTACGCCTCACTGTTGCCTTGCCTCGAAAGGTGATCGTCGAGTAGAGGATGTCTTAGTAAGTCCTCATGATCCGGGAACCTGGCATGAGGGTAGCTTCTAAGGTGTCTTCCTATTGCTCCGGTGATCACCATGTCCCGAACCTCGAATTGACCCGAACACCTCCAACGGTGGTGCTACCTACCTCTCAATGATGGGATGGCACTACTTTAAAGGACATTTACACAGACGAATTCCTTAGGGTAGGTAGACGACTCATGGATACTTGCTCTCTTCAAAACAAAAATTCAAAGACTTTTCACACCAATACTTTTCAAAAGTTTTCAAAGCAAATTTTTCAAACACTCTGACGTACGAGTCGAACTGAAATTTTTCAAAGAAACTTTGTTAACCCACATTGAAAAGCAAACAAACATTTTTGAAAACACAATGAGCAAGTATCTAAGAGCCCATGGATAACCATGGATAGAAAGGGTGCTAACACCTTCCCTTTCTATAACCTACCTCCCGAACCGAGAGCAATCTCTTTAAGGAATTTTTCTGTGCTTTTGTCCTTTCCATTTGGAGAAAATAAAAGACGGTGGCGACTCTTGCTTCCGCGACATTTCGCGAACCAGCTTTAAAACAGTCAGTTCCAGATCCACCGATCACACCTAGGTTGAAGTTACATTGGGTAGTGATTAAGTGATAAGTTGTAAATTGGGATTATTTAGGATTATTATTAGTACTACTAATAATGGATTTCTCATAACATACCTGAAGTTCCAATTGGTAATATTTCCTTCCACACTGTTGCATATGCAGAGAAATGGAAGTTTGTGTCTCAAAGAAGGATAGCCTTAGAAAGAGAGTTGGTAGAGATGCTCTTGACTGTAGAGAAGTCGTGAGACTCATTGAGAAATCATGTCTAATAAGAACTGTAACATGATTGATAGAGTGCTATGAGACACTTGTAAGAGAGTTCATAGTAAATATTTCTAGAGACTATGCCAATATAAGTAGCAGTGACTACAAAAAAGTGTTTGTTAGAGGAAACTGTGTGGAGTTCTCATCTAAGATTATCAACAAGTATGTGGGAAGAAATGAGAGTGAGATGGGAGAAGTGGAGGTTAATGATATTACTGTGTGCAGAGAGATTACTGCAAAAAGGGTGAGTTATTGTCCGGGGGAAAAGAAGCTCTCAGTGAGTAATCTAAGTGTTAAATATTGTGTTAAATAGAATAGGAGTTGTCAATTGGGTTCCTACAAATCACACCTCATCAATAACTCCAGGGCTAGGAAGATTCATTTAAATCGTTGGAACAAAAACCAAATTTGATTTTGCTAACTATGTATTTGAGCAAACCATCAAGCATACGCATTCATATGCTGTGAAAATGCCAATTGCCATTCCCACCATTATTTATGGTATAATCATGAATCAACATCCTGGGATCTTAAATAGTTCAGATGAGGCAATCAAGAGAGAGTCTCCTCTATCCTTGCACTACAAGCTTTTTAAAAGGTCACATGTTTAGGACATTGCTACAACATATGGGAAAGAGAATGTGGGTCCAGTTTCAGCAGAAGAAACTATTTGTGAACTCAAGGAGACTTATAAGGAATTGGATGAAACCATCAGAAGTTGCACTGCAAGAAAGATCAGATTGGAAAAGCTTATTCCATCTTTGGAAGCTAAAAGGGATATGGATACTAAGGAAGAATAAAATCATGCTAATGATGGAGCTAAAGAAAGCAATGAAGAGGAAGAGACAACTAGTAATAGCAGTGGGTGAACTGTTGTGCTCTCTGATGTTTTAGGTGTATTCTGTGTTTATCTACTGTAATTAACAATCTATTGTTTAAGGGCTTATGACCCATTTGGTTTGTAAGGCACTCTATGCCATTTTGGTATAATTCATAAACCTTATGTTCCAAAACATGTGTGTTTCCACCTGGTGCTTAGTAATTTGTTTGATTCCATTTTATTTGTTTGTTTTATGTGTGCTTGGTTTTATTTTTTGTTTCCACTTGTGCTTTTATTTGTGTTTCCAATTTTTTATTGTCTGTGTGCAATATGTACTATTGTAATTTGTGTTTCCATTGTTTACATTTACTTTAGTTATTTTTGTCAAGATTTTGGATAAAAGGGTGGAGTTGTATGTTGTGCGTGTTTTTTGGTTGCTTCATGAATGCAAATATTTAGAGGGAGCATGATGTTTCATGTTGTTGCCTTGGTGTGTGCTTCTGTTACTGCTACTGATGTAGTCACTTGCATAATGAGGATGTCTTAACAAAGGTTCCAACATCTTGTCTGATGTTTGTTTGAGAATCCTTTTGGATCTCTCTTATGAAGTGGATTTTTCTTTGAGGGGAAGAACTTATTATTTTTGACAGGGGGAGTATTGTACTTGTATGATTGTGTAGCTGTTGTTAACTCTAATATATTATTTATGCAGTTTGTGTGTGGTTTTATTCCTCTCTTTTGAAGTTTTGTGCTAAGAGTGTTTTAGACAAAATTTGCCAAAGAGAGAGTTTGTTAATACCATAGTTCTAGGATTGGTGAATTTTGCTAAAACATGGTTTGCAGAATGATGTTTTAGAAGGTGTTCTAACATGATGGACATGAGGCAAATATTATGACAGATGTTGTAACATCCTGTATCAGAATATCAGTACAGGTTGTACTGTTTTCTTGATAAATTTAAATTAATTCAGTGAGATTCCTTTTGGTTTTATCTCACTCATTTTTCACAGGTCAAGAATATTCAATCTGGAACAATTGATTTATCTCCATATGTACACAGGTTGCCAAAAATTGGGCTTTAAGACAATTTAGGAAACCTTGTGTTTTGTTCCAAGATTTAAGGGGATATTTCTGCACAATTTGGTGCAGCTCTTAGCATGTGCAAAAAGGAATATATGGGCAAAGATTCAAGGGCCAAGGATTTCTGAAGAGTATTTAAAGAAACTACCTAAACCTAAATTCATTAAGAACTTTGTGAAAAATAAGGGAAGCTGAATTTTCCTAGTCTTAGGTTTTAAGGGTTCTTCAAGGGGTTTCTATTTTTATTTGTGCGTCCTCGTGTATCTCTTGATGCATTTGAGTTGACTGATTGTTACTTGACAAGTTTGTCAAGTTATTGTCTCACTCTTGAAGCTTTTAAGCAAGAGAGTTTGAGCTTTTCTAATTGAAGTGTGATCTTCAATTGTATTCTCTAGTCACTGGTTTGTGGTTGTATATTATAGTCATTGGATTATGGTTGTAGGTTCTAGTCACTGGGGTTGTGGCTGTAGATATCACCGTGGTGATTGGAAGTGAGATGGCGATTTCTCATGTCTTGGAGGTGCCTAGGTAGAAGTTGCATTGGGTGGTGATTAAGTGATAAGTTATAAACTGGGATTGTTTAGGCTTAGAATTAATACTACTGTTAGTGGATTTCCTTCCTGGCCTGGTAGCCCCCAGAGTATGTGAGTTGCATCGAACTAGGTTAACAACTCTTTGTGTTATTTTACCTTCTGCACTTTATAATTCTGCATAATTTTATTTTGGTAAAAGTTTTTGTCTGTCAGTAGATGTTATAACATTTGTCATGATATTGTGCTTGTGTGTTGAGACATCAGTATTGACATCTGATTTTGTGTGTGCTAGAATTACATATTAAATTAAAGAATTAGGTTTATTATTAAAAAGGGATTAATAGAGCTTATTTGTGTTTGTGCATGAATTGAGAATTAGAAGAGAGAGAACTTTTGTGAGAAAGAGCAGGAACAAGGGTTAGAGAAGGAAGAGAAGCCATAACCAAAGCTTGAATTATTTGCTGGAAAATTAAGGTAATGGGGAAATTACTCTAATATTGGTTTTAGATGCATGAAGGGTATAGAAAGATCCTCACCCTCCTCTTGGTTTTTCATCTTTTACCATTGTTGATGTTTATATGTTCTTAAAAAAATTTGATGATAGATTTGTGGTGATTGATGTTGTTAATATGAAATTCGTTCATTTCTTTACTACTTATTTTTGTGTGTCTCTGTATGTTTAAATTGATTGGATTGTTATTCATGTTTAAGGTTTTTTGTGTGATGAACATATTATTAGATAAATTGATTATTTATATGATGAATCAGTGGCTAATTGGTGTTATAAACATTGTATGATATATATGTAATCTTTTCTATTCAATTTGGGTGACTGGGGGTCAAAATCAAAGCTTTGATAGGGCCCTAATGGTTGAATTGCGTTCTGGTTTTGTTGTAGAACTGGACATTTTCGCTTAGCAAGGAGGAACTTGCTTAGTGAGTCTTTGCTTAGCTAAGGAGAGTCTCACTTAGGGAGATTAACAAAGTGGTTAAGGGTTCTGGTTTGAGATTCCCGCTTAGCGAGCTATGGCTTCACTTAGCGAGAGCTTGCCTAGCTAGCTGCAGGGTTGCTTATCGAGCGATGGCAGAGTTGGTTTTTTCGATTCTGTTTTTTGAGCTATTTTTTATTCCAACAACGGTTGGTTGTTGTTTTGCTATGTATTATGATTTTAATAATATTTGAGAAGTTTTTCATAATTATATATTGTGAATTATAGTTATGTGTATGAGTTATGAGTTATTATTTCAATTATATGATGATTTACAATTATATATGTTATTGATGTTAGAATGTGTAGTTTAGAGTGAGAACTACTGTGATTGTCTTATGTCTTATTGTGTATCATTCAAAGTGAAACTAGTGGTGTTGTTGAACCCTCATGTTGTTGATACATGTCGTGCATCATGTGTGTCAGTGTTACAAAGTGACGAGTCGTTGATTTAGAAGAGGGGGTCAGTGATGAGTTTTGGTACAAAGAGGAATCAGGTACAAAGAGGAACCACAATGAGTAGATGAATGTCAGTAACATAACTCTGATGTCTACAAAATAATACCACATGCATTGAGTAGAGATGTTGTTCACATTGCATACCTAAACACATTGTGATTGTTTTACTGATATAGATAAAGCGTAGATTGACAATTGTGTTAAATATGATACCCCTGCTATGTTTTGAACCGTTAATATATTGAATATATTCTCACCCTCTTCTACTTTGTTTGGGTGGTGTTCTATATGTCGTGGTACATATACTAAGAAAGATCAACAGTTGTTGTAAGTTGGAAGATGACATTGAGGCTTTTCTCCATTTATTTATCATTTTCTATCATTTTAGTTTTCGATTGCTTTGATATGTAACATTGGGAACATGTCCTTTTTTCAATGTTTGAGTTAATGTTTTGAATTATTTAAATTTAATCAAGTACTTTATTATGAAGAGATAATTTAAATTACATTTAAATTAGATAAGCTCTTCTTGCATAGCAAGTAACCATCTCTCGTCAAGTAAAGCACCAAATATCTATTTAGGTTCAATATGAGAAATGAAAGCAGATTACTTGTAGAAATTATTAAATTGTGATCTATTACTTACACCTCTTTTGATATCTCCCAGAATTTAATCCAACATATGATCTTTTGCAATTGTCCAATTACGAGGCAGCTGATTTGAGGTCTCTTGGTTATCATCCTCGTGTAAGCTTTCATCTTTATCTTAATTAATATCCTCATACTTTTGTGAAGGAGAAGGATCCTCTTTGGGGTTTTCATCATTGGTCAAGTTCTATGTTATCACACCTAAAATAGCATAACAAATACCTTTCCCCATTTTTTGGAGTGAAGACTCGTCAAATGCAACATGAATAGATCCGTCTATTGAAGTTGTTCTATGATTGTAAACTCTATAATCTTTACTTGTAGATGAGTACCCTAAGAATATTCCTTCACCGAACTTAGCATCAAACTTACCAAGATTGTGCTTTCCATTATTTAATAAAATATTTGCAACCGAAAACACGAAAGTAAGAAATGTTTGGTTTCCTACCTTTAAGTAACTCATATGGTGTCTTCTCTAGGATAGGTCGAATGACCACCTTGTTTAAGATATAACATGCAATATTAATCACATCCAGCCAAAATTAATTAGGTAGGCTCATTTCACTTATCATTATCCGAACCAATTCTTCTAAAACAAAGTTTTTACACTTAACAACACCATTTTGTTGTGGAGTTCTCATACATGAAAAGTTATGGGCGATCCCTTTTTTTGTTACAAAATTTTTAAAATTAGTGGTTAACAAATTCACCATCATGATCACTATGGAGTATCACTCAAATTTAATCTAAAATGTTTTCAAAGTTAACACATAAAAACCACCGAAGCAGAGCCTTTAAAAGTGTGATTTTTTAAAGGAAGTGAGTCTGTAATTAATTACAATCTTCTTGTAATCGATTACCAATATTAAAATTTGAATATTTTTGAACGTTGGAAGCTTGTAATTGATTACAACATCAAGGTAATTAATTACAACCTCTAAACTAACAACTTTTCATGAAACAACATTATTGTATCATTGTAATGCATGACAATGCTTCATAGAACATTTTCAAAAGTTGTGTGTCCATTTAAATAGGTTTTTAGGATTGTATATAAGGCACTTTACATATGAAAAAGAAAAAAACAACTTTCACATTCTCATTTACACAATTTAAAGATCACCTTTAAATATCATTCATTTTCAAAATGGTTTGAAACTTTGTAAACGTTCATAAATTAAAAAGGTTTCAAAACAAAAACAAATTATGAGCATTAAGTGATATATGTTTGAATTGTAATATTGATAAGAATCAACAATCAATATTTTAATGTGATTATTGTATACCCAATATAAGTTCTTCATTTCTTAACAAAATTAGCGTGACTTGTTTTACTATAGTGTTTGGTGAAAATCATCATAGTAGCTGGTGATTAAGAAAAAGGTTCTGAGTTGGGGTGATTTAAAGTCCACCATAGAGTTTGGGTTTGTTTTGTAAATAAGAGATTAGTGTGCTTTCTTGGTTGGTTGATATGTTTTTCTTTAGAGTACTTGGTGTGAGACTTGTAAAAAGCATTTAATCATAATTGAAAATACTTTAAGGGAGTACAAGGACTAGATGTGCTCTTAAGTTGGTAAGGGAAACTAGTATAAATCTTTGTTTGTTCTTTACTTTATGAACTTTAAATTATGCACTTTATATACTTTGAAAGTAACATTCATATCATCAGTTATGATACTTTAGCAAGTTACGAAACATAGCGCAAAATCAAAAATAAAGTCACCCCCTCTTAGGTTGCTTCTTATTGTTACAGTTGGGGGAACTACAACCCAATTGGGAAGGGTTATACTACATATGTCATAGACTATCTCACATATCCTACAAGCTCGAAGAGTTGGATGGACGACTCATTCCCAAAACATAGAACTTAATTAACCTAAGATATTACTATAGTTAATTATTTTTCGATTATTTATGTAAAGACGAAAGGTAGTTGACCTATCACTGTATAAATCTCTTTGAAAACTTTATCATTATTGATAGCAGGTTACTTCATTCTTCAATCGACATAAATGTTGGACATCCACGAGAAAATCCTTATCGTCCTCAAAAGACAATCTAAATGCTAGACTTCCACTAAAAGATCTCTGTCGCCCTCAAGAAGCAATCTAAAAGCTAGACGTTCACTAGAAGATTTTCATCATCCATTAAGGGCAATATAAATATTAAAATTACATGGGAATATCCTTGCAGAGCCTAAAACAATAAATTAAAGTCTCATATGAGGGACTCAACTCAAAGTCTCACCTAAAAAACTCAAGTCAAAGTCTCGTCTAAGAGTCTCAACTTAAAGTCTCGCCTGATGAACTCAAATTAGAGTCTCGCCTGAGTGACTCAAGTGAGAGTCTCGCCTAAGAAACTCCAAGTAAATAAAATAAATCACTTTATCCTTTATA
Organism: Vicia faba; assembly: GCA_948472305.1. NCBI lineage: Eukaryota > Viridiplantae > Streptophyta > Magnoliopsida > Fabales > Fabaceae > Vicia > Vicia faba. The sequence goes on along the minus strand of OX451741.1, from coordinate 1,479,820,946 downwards.
AAGACCTCATGTTTGAGGGATTGTGTATTGATATAAGTGCAAAGACCCTCCCCAATTGGAGGCGCTAGAACCCTCAAGACAAGCAAAGTGGCACATAGCCCACACGAGGGACTCCCTAGCTGTCCATTTATTGGGATGGACGCCCATTTCTTGATTAAGTTGCACATTTCCTATATGACTCGCTCGATTCATAAGAACTTAGGAGCGGTGATATGTCTCAGTCCATATCTGTTAGAAGAAAGAGCCACAAAGGGCAACATCCTATTCCTTTGAAGAATAGAGAATTAACTGTCTACTCCCCACAATCTCGAAAATGATTATTATTATCTCTCAGAGCTTGAGTTCTAGGCCCATGAATTTCTTATAAATACCTCAATCCTAAAGCTCAAAAGACATCAAATTTATTAAAAAAACACCAAATACATAACTCCTCGCAATTTATGTGTGAACAACCCTTAAAAACTTTCAATAATTCTCTAAAAAATAATGTCAACCGTCAAATTACTAATATAATGATAGTTTTATAGTTATACAAAAATTGTCTTTGGGTAACAAAAAAAATATCTGAGATAAACTATTACAAATTTTAATAAATAATGTATTTTATTTTTCATAAATATATTTATTTATTTTTAGTATTTATTTAACTAATTTATTAATTTATTAAAATATAATTACAATAAATAAAAATATATTTAACAATTAAAAAAAAGGAGAAAGGCTCACCAATCCTATTGACAGGTGCAGTCATTTCACTAAAAGAAAATTTATTTAGAATGGGAGTAATTTAAAATTTTGAGGACAATAGAGTGTATTTGAAAATTATGGAAGAAAATGTGTGGTATAAAAAAAAAATCTACTAAATGCCTCCAAAAAATATCCACCGATTTTTTTGAAAGTCGAAAAGGAAAATAATTTATAACAAAAGTAGAATGGTTTGGTAGTTATCATATTTTGATATGACTATACATACATTACTTTAATCTATATATGGTTAGATATTTGATATTTGTGGACACACATGTCCTCCATCCAATGAATGTGTTTGTCTCACACGCGCTTATATCAAATGGAAATCATAAAACCACGATACCTAACTAGAAATATGTGCATTTCCCGCGAACTATAAAAAAAAATATCTTCATTATTTTTATAATAAAAAAATCAAAATCAAAATATCTTCTTCTTTTTTTTATTAAAAAAAAAAAAATTTTAAATTAAAATATCTTTCTCTTATGACGTGGTGGTGAGAAAGAATTTACTCCTAGATATTTTCGAACAAAATATCTTTCCTACTTACCATGTCTTATAATGTTTCTTTCTCCTTTCAATCCACCCTTCATTTTTCAACTAATTACAAATATGCCATCCCTTAATTACTGTGTTTTTACGCACATACCCTTTCGTAAATTATTATATTAACAAGGGTATCTCCGTCATAAAACTTCAAACATTCTTCCTTATTACATACTCCTAGTTTAGAGCTATTGTCAGAGAAAAAAACAGAACAAGTTTGTTTCTTGAGACATTCTAGAGAGAGAGAGAGAGAGATAGATCGAAGATATGGCTATGGCAAGAGATAAAGAAGATGAAGAGGTACAGAATGAAAATCAAAAGGGTGGGAAGAGGTTGAAATGCATGAACATGATGAAGAATGAACAAGAAAACCGAGTTGTTGATGAAGAAGAAGATGAAAGTGAACTTCCATTGAAACCAGAGTTTTTCTTCTACCCAACAACTCCAACTTCGTTTGTTGTTTCAGATGCACTTGAATCAGATTTTCCAATCATTTATGTCAACAAAGTGTTTGAAATTTCAACTGGGTATCGTGCCCATGAAGCCCTTGGTCGTAACTGGTAAGATTTTGGGGTTTAAGTATTTTTTGTTGATTTAAGATTTGAATTTATGTAAAGTTTGTAAATTTTCATTGTTTAATTTTGACCCAGTTTCCTTAATCAGTGAAAATGATTCTATTCTTTCAGATCTAGACAAACCACATTTTTTCATGGAATCAATTATTTCTAAATTTGAGATTTGTGATTGTGAATTGATTAAGTGCTTGTGAAAAAGATCTTGTTTTGAAGATATTTGATACTTTTTATTCCTTTATTACTAGATATTTCTGTTGGAGTAGTTTGACTATGTTCACTTTTGAAAAAATATTCCTCTAATTAGTTTGAAATTTCTGTTGTTTGCAGCCGGTTCTTACAGTATAGAGATCCTCGAGCTCAGCGGCGGCATCCTTTGGTGGATCCGGTTGTTGTGTCGGAGATTAGGAGATGTCTTGAGGAAGGTATTGAGTTCCAAGGTGAACTTTTGAATTTTAGGAAGGATGGTACTCCTTTGGTGAATAGACTCAGGCTTACGCCGATTCATGATGACGATGGAGTTGTGACACATGTGATAGGCATTCAAATCTATTCAGAGGTGAACATTGATCTTAACCATGTTTCGTATCCGGTTTATAGAGAGACTTGCATTCAAGATTTTGATAAAAATAGTAAGTGTTCTCCCAAGAGTGGAAGATTATTGTACAGTCCGCAGCAGCAGCAGCAGCGCAGAGAGATGTGTGCCATTCTTCAGCTTTCTGATGAGGTTTTGGCGCATAATATTTTATCGCGTTTGACACCGAGGGATGTTGCGTCGATTGGTTCTGTTTGCAGGAGGATTCGTCAACTAACGAAGAACGAGCATGTTAGGAAGATGGTTTGTCAGAATGCATGGGGCAAAGAAGTGACAGGTACATTGGAACTGATGACCAAGAAGTTAGGATGGGGTCGACTATCTCGAGAGCTAACTACTCTAGAGGCTGTTTGCTGGAAAAAAGTGACAGTTGGAGGCGGAGTCGAGCCTTCCCGCTGCAATTTCAGCACTTGTGCTGCAGGAAATAGGCTTGTATTGTTTGGAGGTGAAGGAGTCGATATGCAGCCTATGGATGATACTTTTGTTCTAAACCTCGACGCCAAAAATCCAGAATGGCAAAGGGTTATCGTGAAAGCATCCCCGCCCGGCCGGTGGGGTCACACGCTCTCCTGCTTAAATAGTTCTTGGCTAGTGGTTTTCGGTGGATGCGGTAGGCAAGGATTGCTCAATGATGTGTTTGTGCTTGACTTGGATGCTCAACAACCAACATGGAAGGAGGTCTTCGGCGGGGCACCGCCTCTTCCGAGATCATGGCACAGTTCTTGCACAATTGAAGGCTCCAAATTGGTGGTCTCGGGTGGTTGCACGGATGCCGGAGTGCTTCTTAGTGACACACATTTGCTCGATCTAACAATAGACAATCCTACATGGAGAGAAATTCCAACTCCATGGACACCACCTTCTAGGTTAGGACACTCGCTATCCGTCTATGGTAGGACAAAGATTCTCATGTTTGGTGGACTTGCCAAGAGTGGACACTTAAGGTTAAGATCAGGAGATGCTTATACAATTGATTTGGAAGCTGAACAGCCACAATGGAGACAACTAGAATGCAGTGCATTCACTGGATTAGCAAATCAAAACGAGGTTGTTCCTCCTCCTAGATTAGATCATGTTGCTGTAAGCATGCCTTGTGGGAGGGTCATTATATTTGGAGGTTCCATCGCAGGTCTTCACTCGCCATCTCAGCTATTTCTATTGGACCCGTCCGAAGAGAAACCTTCGTGGAGGATCCTCAATGTTCCGGGGCAACCACCTAAGTTTGCTTGGGGTCATAGCACTTGTGTGGTTGGAGGGACTAGGGTTTTGGTGTTGGGTGGACATACAGGAGAGGAATGGGTACTCAACGAGTTGCATGAGTTATGCTTGGCAAGCCGACAGGATTCCGACATGTAATGACTGATCACTTCTAAAAAGTTTATTGGACTGGATCCTCTAGGGTCAATCTATTTGAATCTCGACCATTGGACTGAGCTGCAACTCAGATGTAACGGTCGGGACGGTCAATCTATTTGAATCTCGACCATTGGACTGAGCTGCAACTTAGATGTAACAGTCGGGATTTGGTTGTTTTGACGGCAGAGGATCTAGTTTGAAGCGAAACCCTAGCACTTCTCTCGAGACAAGTTTTTGGTCACAAAAGAAAGGCTTTTCTTCTGTCTTTAGCAGTTTGGTTTTGTTTATAAACTATTGTATCATTGTTATATGATGATTTGTATCATGAGTATATTTACTAAGGTTTTAATTTGATTTATGGCTCTATGAAACCTTGTATTGTATCATCCCTCCTTTTACAAATATTTTATAATAATAATTCTTTTATTTGTAAATTTTTATACTTATAAAGTTATAAGCTATCTAACTCAAACACACTCTTTAATGCATTAACCACAACAAAACAGATGATTAGCTGGATGAGAAACCGATGGCATAAAAAGACAATAGTTTCACAAAAGCACAACTTGTCTCATTGTAAGTATGGTTTAAGTTAATATGCATTTTAAGATGAGTACTTATGTTGATTTTTAGAATTCTAAAATGATTTATTACTCCATCTATATATAATATTTTGCATGCGTTAATTTTCATATAAGATCCTCTATAAATTTTGGCATTTATTAATGATTATTTTTCAACAATATTCATATTAAATTTATAATTAAAAATACACATTTATTTCTCTTTATAATTTTTAAAATTTATAATTAAAAATACACATTTATTTTTCTTTCACATTTTAGTTTTTATTGCATCTAAAAATATTTTGGTGAGTGTAAAATATCAATTGTCTTTTACAGATTCTTCTCGCCTAAAAATATGAGTGTTCACTTTTAGCGAAACCTCCCCTCCAAATCACTTTTTTCATCGATTGATCGTGATAAAAGAAATGTATTAAGAGTCTAATTTTTAGAGCATCATTAATGCTTTTTCAGTAAGTAATTTATTTTGAGTTTTATACAGGACTAATAAACGATTCCTACAATATTATATCATCCTTATACAATTCATACACATTTTGCATCAATGATTAAAAAAAAGATGAGGTATGTTATATTAACATTGATATGATACATTATTATGAATCGAACATTAATTATGGTATTGTATTTTATTTATGTTTTTTTATAATATTTCCATGTTATGCGCTATACTACATCAAATTCCCATTAAAAAAAACTAGTTTAAAGTATTTTGTATTTTGTGTTGAAGAATGATACATGACCTGTATTTATATATAGGTTGATGGTTTATAATTTAATATGCTTGAAAATAGAATAAATCCTAACAAATTATTAACAACTTTTAATGATAAAGTAAATTCTAACAAACTAATAACAAACTTTGAAAATAAGATAAACCTTAACAAAAACTAACAAACTAACAGACAAATAACAAACATTTTAAAATATCTCTAATACTCTCTCGAATTGGAGAGTGAGGATTTTGAATGCTTAATTTGAACATCAGGTCTTGAAAAACTTTCACGTCTAAGGACTTGGTAAAAATGTATGTATTTTGTTATTTGTTGGACAAGTAAGTTGTGCTTATGGCATCTGACTGTATGTGTTTTTGATAAAATGACAATCAATTTCAATGTGCTTTGTTCTTTCACGGAAGACTGAGTTTGCAACTAAATGAAGAGTTGTTTGATTGTTACAGTTTGATGCATGGAACTTGTAGAGTCTTCAATAGATTTCGTAGCCATAGTATTTCACTCGTGGCATGTGTCGTTGCACGATATTCAATCTCACTTGAGAAGCGAGAGAATGTGGCTTGTTTCTTTGTTTTCTATGACATTGGAGCATTGCCAAGTTTTATTAGGTAACCTAAAATGAAATTTCTGGTGATGGGACATGATGTCCAATCTGAGTCACAATAGCCAATTAGTTGTAGATTATTAGGTTGTGAAAGAATGATACCTTGGCCAGAAGATTTTAGATATCGTAGGAGTCACATAGCAACACCTTAGTGGTCTTAGAGTGGTGTTTGTATGAATTGACTTAGAATGTGAATTGAGTAGGCTAATTCAGGCCTAGTGATAGTTAAGTAGATTCGACGACCAACTAATCTCTTATACCTTAACGGTTCTAAGAGTGGAGGTCCCTTGGCCAAAACAAGTTTATGATTTTGTTTCATGAAAAATAAAGAAGGCTTACAACCAAGCATTTCACATTCTTGTAGAATGTCTAAGGTGTATTTTCTTTGACAAAATAATATCCCTTTTGACCCTTGTGCTAGTTCCAGACCTAAAAAGTATTTAAGTGAAACAAGATCTTTCATGTGGAAACACTGACTAAGACATTGTTTTAATTGATCACAAGTTGCAACATCATTACTAGCAATGATCAAATCATCAACATAGATCAAAACAACAATAAAAATTGATCCATGTGAATAAGTAAATAGACTATGATCAGACTGGTTATGCTGGAAACCATATTTTGTCAATGATTGAGATAGTTTTCTATACCAATTTCTAGATGCTTGTTTCAATCCATACAATGACTTTTTCAATATGCATACCAAATCTCTGTTTGGAACTTTATATCCTTGTGGATGACTGATATATACTTCTTATGTCAATTCTTCATGTAAGAAGGCATTGCTAACATCCATTTGGTGTAATTTCTATCCTTTCGCCACTGCAATTGTTAACAAGCATCAGATTGTGGTCATTTTGGCCACTGGTGCAAAGTTTCATTGAAGTCCTCACCTTTTATTTGTGTGTAACCTTTTGCCATTAATCTGGCCTCGTACTTTTCAATCTCACAGGTAACTTTATGATTGATTTTGTACACCCATCTACATCCTATCAGTTTTCTTCCTTGCGGTAAATGAGTTAGTTCCCATGTCTCATTGTTTTTTAAAGCCTTGATTTCTTGAGCCGTGGACTCCTTCCAAGCTATGTGTTTGACTACTTGGATATGTGATTGAGGTTCTTCGCCATTAGTGATATTTGCAAGGTAAGCTCTATGTTTTTGTGAAAACTTATCATATTTTAAAAAGTTTGAGATGGGATATGTGATACCTGGAGAGGATTTTGGAACTGATTTCATGCACTTTGGGTTTATGTTTAATTTTTCACAATCATAGTCTTTTAGATAACCTGGAGGTCATCTTGTGCGTGGCACGTTTTGAGGCTCCCCTTTACTTGAGACTTCTCATTCACTTTCACTTGATGATTCCTTTTGAGAATCATTGATGACTTCCTTGTTCACGTCATTTATGGATACATATTATTGCTTTATGGGCTCACTCTCAGTTTGACTCACGTATTCAGGCTCCTTAATGGTTAAACTCCCCATAGGACCTGATGTTTGGTGATTATGGGGGAATTTCTTCAAGGCTTGGTGCTTCCAATTCTGCATCATTATAAAGTGAAGGTTCATCATTGAGGTTATCATTTGATGAGTTATTTCCAAAATTAGTAGGCTCGTTATTTTCTTGCACATGGTAAGGAAATACATGCTCATAAAACACTACATTTCTTGATATGCAACATTCACGAGTTTTTGGATCGTAAACTTTCCATCCTTTTTTTCCTTGCGGATAGACAATAAAAATGCACCTTTTAGCTTTGGGATCAAACTTACTGATTGCCTTTGAGTTATTCTTCTTGTAGCATAAGCAGCCAAAATTTCTCAAGTGTTCATAGTTTGGTGCTTTCTTAAAGAGTAACTCGTATGGAGTGATTCCCTCATTTGCTATTGTAGAAGTTCTGTTGATTATATATGTTGTTATAAATACACAATCTCCCCAAAAATGTAATGGGAGATTTTCTTGAAAATGCAAGGTTCGTGCTATGTTCAGAATTTGTCTATGCTTGTGTTCCACACGTCCATTATGTTGAGGCATGTCAACGCAAGACATTTCATGTATAATCCCTTCTTTTTGAATGAAACACTTGAAATCAGAGTTGGTAAAATTTGTTCTATTGTCAATCCTAATCATCATGATATGCATATTAAACTGCCTTTTGATTATGTTGCTAAAACTAATCAAATCATGTAAATTTTTTTGTCTTATGTTCCATTAAATATACCCATGTGTTACAAGTGTAATCATCTACAATGGTTAGAAAGTAATGTGATCCATTATTTGTGGTAGTTTGGTATTTCCCCCATAAGTCACAGTGAATCAGTTAAAAAGGTCTTCCAGCTTTATTAATACCTAAAAGGAAAAAGGGTTTATACACTGTTTTTACTTGTGGCATACATCACAACAGTCTGTTCTATCAAAGTTACAATTAACTAAATTAAAATATGTTAAAGAAATTGATTTGAAGAATGTCCCATTCTAACACGTCATAAGGTTGTCATGTCCTTCTTAGCTGCACCCATGAAGCCTTGTTGATGTTTCTCTGTGAACACATAAACCCCTTTATGCAAGTTACCTGATCCAATCTTCCTCTTCGAGGCTCGGTCATGTATTATGCAAGAACTTCAATCATAAGTCACATAACAATTTAAATCACATGTTAATTTATGAATTTAAATCAGATTGCATTTAAAATCAGGAACCAATAACACATCTTTTAACATAAGGGAATTTGACAAATTCACATCTCCCAAATTTTCAACTAAGGTTGAAATCCCTATTAAAGTTATGTATAAATATTTATCTAATTTTCTGATTTTATTCAATATTAAGGTCAAAGGAGTCATATGGTGTGAGGCACCACTATCAAGTATCTAATTGAAATAATATTCAAATTTACCAGTCATGTTTTCATGTGGGTTTGCATGATGTTTGGTACGGACTCCATGCAGAGCATGTCCTAATGCTGATGCTTTTGGGTTGTCTTTTCTTTTAGCGCCTTAAGCAAGATTTTCTACTTGTTGCCTTCCTGGTTTGTTAGGTTCTCTCCTTTGAGTTCTTCGTGATTCCCAACTTGCTGGATATTCAACATTCTCAAAGCATTTTTCCTTGACATGTCCAATTTCCCCACAAAGATCACACTTTAATCTTGAGTGATATTACGTTCCCCTCTTCCTATATGCACTTGAGTAAAACGCAGATTCACTTTCAACCTTAGAATATCTTTCCTTATCCGCTGCAAAATGAGATTCTTCTCTTTGCATTTGATTAAAGACATGCCTAAGAGAAGGTAATGGATCACTATTGAGTATGGTTGCCTTGACATGTTAGTAATGTTCATTATTTAAGCCTCCCAGAAAGAGATGGACTCATTGTTCTTCTTCCCTTTGTGTCAACACTTTAGCATCTCCACAACTGCATTCAGGTAGGATTTGTAATTCACTCAATCATCAACGAGACTTTTGAATTGAGTGTAGTAATTTGTTACACTTATTTTTGGTTGTTTCTGAATTAAACATAAGTTTCTCCATATCTGATGGATTTGTGGTGTATTAGTCCGAGAAAAGCTTTCTTCAAGATCCACCCACACATCTCGAGTCGTTGAAGCGTGTGAGATGCTGATGTGTAGATTTAGTTCTATCGCATTGATCAACCAAGTTGTCATTGGATCCGCTTTCTCTCAGTCATGGTATATTTCATATTGGCTTGATGGTTTCTTGATGCTTCCATCAATGAAACCCAGTTTCATCTTTGCGCGCAAAGCTGTCTTGATCGATCTTGACCATGTGTGGTAATTCACTCTATTCAACAGTACTGTCAAGAGTGGATTTCTAGGATTATCATATTTGTTTAGATGATAAGATTATGTATTCTTTGTTGTTCTTCATTTCATATTTGGAGGTATTTTTACTCTCCAATATCTATTCTGAATCGAAATCATACTCGAATGCCATAATAGAAAGTTAACTTGAAATTACTTTGTATTTTATGTTGGTCAACAACGAAGAGTGATACATGATGTACTTTTATATATAGTTTGATTGTTTATAACTTGAGATGCTTGAAAATAGGATAAACCTTAACAAACTAATAACAAACCTTGAAAATCGGATAACTTTAACAAACTAATAACAAACCTTGAAAATAAAATAACCCTAACAAAAACTAATAACGAACTAACAAACTAACAAACAAATAATAGAAAATTTAAAATATCTCTGATAACCATTCTTTAATAAAATACACTTAACTACCCTTATTGGAATGTTTTTATTAGAGATGTTTTTAGACGAACGGGATTCTAGTTTTTTCTTAATGGCAAATATATTATATTAAAAGGAGTCAAGAAAACATCAACCGGAGGCAAAAAAATATCATCAAGAGTAATTCAAAGCACAAGAAGTGTCTAGAAAAAAGAAAAACAAGATATAAGACAAAAATTTGCAAGAACCAAAAAAAGAGATCAAACAAAAGCACAACCACAACTATTGAAAAATCCCATTGGTACTCGCAGGCTAGAGCTTGAACCAATCATATCTATCATCAATAGATCGGATCTCAGCCAAAAAGAAACTGAAGGTCCACCACCACACTCTCAAAAGTGCAAACTCTCAATCTACTATAAGTGCAAATATAAAATAGAATTTTGAAGTCAATTCATGAAGGTGCAAGAGTTCTCCTTTGTCCTATTCAAAAACAATTTTGAGACCAAACAAATGCCTTGCTCCTCCATTTCTTTTGATGTTATTGTGATTCTATTAAAGATTAAATTATTGCAGACTTTCCAAATATTTTACCACACTCCTAAGATCCTGGTGGATAACTACCTGTCTCCTCAACCACCTAAAAACTTTATACTACACTGAGGAGGTTGTCTCACAAGTAACAAAAAGGTGAGAGACTGATTCATCAAGAAACCCACATAAAGGATAAACAAGCCTACTAGTATTCAATGACACCCGTCTTCTAAATAGGTTGACTCTAGAGGGAAATTTATCCTACAAAACTTGCCAGGAAAAATCAAGATCTTAGAAGGGGATCAACTACGTCAAATAAGAGAAAGAATATGATTCTTAAGAGAAATATGGGTCATGTAAGAAGATAAACTCTCTCTCCGAATAAGATAAGCAAAGGCCACTGAAAAAATATTATCTATACAGTGCTTCTAAATTCACTTAACTTTGTCCAAGGTAAGGATAACCTTTCTAAGCGATGCTTGAAACTTCTCAAGAACAGACAACTCTCTAAGAAAGAAGGTTCTCCTCCATTTATGGTCTCAAGTCATGACCCCTCTAATAATAACTCCTATCTCATCCACTAGTCCTTTTTGCTAGAGAAAAATAGAGAAAAGGTAGGAAACTTTTCTTAAATGTTAAGATCCCTAAGGGCCTTCTTCCAAAAGGAATTGTGATAACCCGAACCCATTTTTTTAGTAATGCCTTAAAAAAACCAGACTAATCTATAATTTTATTTTTCTCCAGGAAGAGATATTTATTTTCACCAAGACGGAGAAGAACGGAAACCCATATCCCTACCTCTAGGGGAGGAGATAGAGATACCACCATATCTAGCTACCAAAATGTCCCTCCAGAACCCTGAATCTCCTACAAGTAACCTTCATCTCTACTTTGCCAAAGAGAGCCAAATTAATCAGAGATCCCTCACACTTAATTGCCATATACTCTTAAGTTTACACACATCATCGCAATTCACCTAGGGAAATTTAATTTTTACTCTTCACACCTCCCCAAAGAAAATTCCTTGGTAAAAATATTATCTTCTTCCAAACCATAACATTCATCTTTATAAAGGACAAAAAGAAAACATGAATAACATTAAAAATTGAATTAAGGAGGATAACTAAAACTAACATATTTATGCTTCTATAAATTGAGTCTTTTTTCCAACAAAATAACCAAAGGCTCCCAAGTAGACTCAAGTTGAGGGTTAGCCTCAACAGGAGTTAGCCTCAACAGGAAAACCACGATACTTAAAAGGAAGACATGTTATCTCACAATGGAGAAACTCCCTAGAAGTGAGGAAAACATGATCAACATTAAAATCCATCAAACTATTCTTGAAGAAGTTAACACAAAGACCATAAGCCCTCTCAAAACCTCTAAGAATAGCCTTAATACACCATAGATTGTCAATAGATAGTTCATCCACCAGAAGAGTGTCGTCAGTATACTGCAAGTAAGACACAACCAACCCCGAGTTACCTACTTTAAACCCAGAATAAAGACTTAGCTCCTCGGCCCTCACAACCAAATCACTGAGACCCTGCCACCAGGAGAAAAAAGAAAGAAGATATGGGATTTCCTTGTTTTAAGTCTCTTTGATGCTAATTTTTTGGGTAGGGAATCCATTAACTAGCACCACAATATTACCAGCTAAAATACAAACTTTCATCCAAGATATTCATTTTTCACTAAACCTAAATTTGATCAGCATATAATCTAGAAAATTTTAGCTAACTGAATCAATCATATACTTTCTCAAAATCCACCTTAAAAATAAGGCAAGGAAGGAGATTTAGATCTCTTGGTCAAGTCAACCATCTCGTTAATAGTCACTACTTCATCCACCAACATTTTCATTTTTAAAAAAATAGCAGATTGATTAGGTGAGATAAGCTTTTCTATCACAACCCCTAGTCTAATAGCCAACACTTTAATCATCAACTTTATACAAGGATCCCACCAGGGAGATAGGTCAGAAGTCACCAAGATTTAAGGGGGAATTGACTTTATGGATCAGAGTCACAAAGTAAGACATAAAATTATGAGGTAGAGATGCGGAGCGGTGTAATTGGTCAAACATAACCCTCAAGTTGAGTCTAAAAAGGTTCCAATTTTAAAATAAAAATAAAAATTAAACTTCTGACCTAAAGGGAGACGACACCATACAAACGAGATCGGAAGACAACACTATCCAGACGAGATTTATCATAGTCAGGTTCTCTAGTAATCCAACATTAGGCTGGAAAATAAATAAAATCTAGCTGAGAAATTTTTACTCTCAAATTTAAACTATTCATCTTTATTTGTTAACCACTTGAACCAAATTTCTTTAACTATATCAAATATTATCATCAAAAACGTATTTTTTAATAGTCATCATAATTTTACTTTTTTTTCATTATGAAATATTGGACAGTCGTTAGGAATAATTTAAATTCTTAAATGTTCTCGGTCTTGATTTTCTTGACAAAAGTTTAAGATTACCTGCTTTAACGGCTTCATGCAGTAACTGATCTCAGTCGTTGATAAACAATCCAACAGTTCTTATTTATGCAGCATATTTAACTGAGTTCTTATTTATGCAGCATATTTAACTGCTTTTATATATTATTGTATTGCCGCTACTTCAAGTATTTTGTCATAAACTAGCAGAGAATGAAGTAATAGACTTAGAAAGGTAAGCTCTTCTGAAAAAATCAACATTGAGTTAAAATAATAATAATCTTGTTGTCGTATACTAGCAGAGAATGAAATAATGGACAGAATGGTAAGCTCTTCCAAAAGAATCAACATTCAGTCAAAATAACAATAATAATAATCTTTCATGATAATAATAGTGATCAACACAGTTGAGAAATATTCCAACAACTCTAGTTAAATAAAATCACAACGTAGAACTCAGTGGCTTTATACACTGGGCCAAACAAAAGAATATAGGCATGTGCAAATCAATTTCTATTAACCGTAGACCATTCTGTTCAAGTTTGATTGGAAAAATATAAAAACAACAAAATATGTGACAAATCTTCCTCAGTGTCTAGTATCTGTTATAATTTGTGGAATCTTCCCTATTTCCAAGCCATAGTATCTGTGGTAAAATGTGGGATCTTCACTATTTCCAAGCCCATAGTATCTGTTGTAAAAAGTGGGATCTTCCCTATTTCCAAGCCACGGAGTCAATATCGTCTCTAGCTTGCTTGTACAATTCAAGTCTTTTAGCTATTTGATTTCTTCTTTCCATTAGGGCTGGGTCTTCATCCAACATGGCACCCAATCTATCCTTCTGTTTATCAATCAGTTTTCAGTTATAATAAACTCACTGGGTACGTGTACCGAGTCATTAAGTTATCCTTTTCTATGAAACATGAAGTATTGTAGTTGTAATATAGCTAAAATTACAAGCAACACATGCTCAACTAATTGTAACTTATTTATAACATAAAGATAACATTTTAAAGGAAGGAGAGGAAATTGTGTTATATGGGCAAAAATTTGATTTAAAGTAATAAAATCATACCTCCTTCTTTCCGACTTGAATGTAAAAGTAGTTTAACAATGATCTCTTGGCTTCTCTGACTTGGCAATAGACTACGGCTTTTGGTATAGTATTCTTAAGTGTATCACAAACCATGTTGATATAAGCACTTACATTTGATCCTGAAACAAGGAAACATAATATATTTAACCCAGATAAATGTCTAACTTCACATATCTACAGTGTAGAATCAAAATTCGAACTTAGAAGATACATGACATATATAAGTTTGTCCAAAACTAGGAATAGATCCTCTCTATAAAAATAAGTTTGTTATAAGCTTGTAAGATTTAAAGGTCCATTTCAGCAAAACCAGCCCTTTAATAATGATATGCTTGACAATGCAATTTATACTTGTATGTTTAGAAAAGGCCAGTAAAAAATTAAGTACCAATCTTGCGGAGGTGATTGTCAGTAAAATTATCCGTGTTAGGGGGAGCATTCCGGTTTGAATTTGGTGGTCCATTTGAATTCTTTTCTGGTTCGAGATGAATCTTTCTAAAAAAATCTGCAGTTAGATAGCTAGACTCCATATCAACCAACCGCATAACTGTCTTCTTGCTTTCGTCTCGGAATCTATCCAGAGCTTCATTTGCTGCAGTTGCAATATCATGGGAAAGCGTTGGGAATCTTCTTAACTCCTACACACCATGAAGTAGCACACATGTAAGACTCAATTTCCAGTTTCTGTGGATTCCCCTCCATCCATCCCCCAAAAAATCAGGTACTTCCCCTTAAATCCAAAACTAAATTATAGGCCTGAGCAGCATCTAGCATAAGTAATTTAGTGTTGATGTATGAATATATCGTTAGCTACATTCACTATATTTTCTCAGCATAAAAGAAACACTAATAATCAAAGCTGACACAGATGAATTAAATTTGAAATAAAGAACAGCATCATCCAACTTGCATGTCTATATTTGAAAGTTACAAACTGTTGAAAAAGAGTTATATCAACTTCATATTCCTTACCTCAGTTTCTGCAACTGACTTTCGTACAAGTTCCTTTAAAACAAAGTGGACCTGAAGAAAGATAGCACGTAATTTATAAATGAAAAGAGCATAATCTCACTAACATAAAACAGTAAGAACTGCTTGTTGCATAAAGAAAAAGAGGGGAATAATGACAGAATGTAACATATATTTAAGTCAAGAAGATTACAGCATCCACAGAGGCTTCAGCTGGGCCTTTGAAATAGCTTATAGACCCTTCAATGAGTCTTCTATAACCCTGCTCTGGAGCAATCAGATGAGGTTGATACCCATCAGCTTCAGTGACAATTTTTTGGACATTTTTTAAGGAAAGATGGCGATCAAAGGGTAACTTTTTCAAAGCAGCCGGTAATTGGTGATCAAAAACTCCGTATATCCGGTCCCCACCAGGACGCCTGAAATAGAAGTTGGTCAATTGATCATATATAGATTAAATTCTCCAAGAAAGTTAACACTAGAAGCGGAATAGTTTTATATCATTTTAGAAAAAGGAAAACAATAGCATACTACAAGAACATACCCTCCATCCAGGTGCTCTTTAAATACTTTGTCGAATGCACGACACATTTCTAAAATTGTGTATAGTTGGGCCTACATAAATAGGCAGTACAACTTAGTATAAGTGTACAAACAGAAATTACGCAATTTCAAATATAAGAAAAATAATTTCATAATAGAAATTGTTTCTGACCCCAGAGTCCACGGCAATCGGCCTGCCAATGCGATCTAATTCTGCATTAAGGTCGTCAATGGTCTTGTTTATTAAAGCAATGATACTAGGTATCTTCTGCCTAATTACTTGTTCCAAATGCTGAAATCAAGAAAACAATGAAGGAAAAGAAATAAATCATTGAATGAATTAGAAATCCATAATAAGTTTCGTTACACAATAAAACAAAAATACCAAATGAGAATACCTGAGATAGAAGCTTAGCAAGATATTCTGAGCCCATTTTATGCGCCAAATGTCCATATTCAGGACTTGTCTCAAAGTATTCACGTTCCTTCCTTCGAGCGGCAATCATGTCAACATTTTTATTAATATCAGCTTGAGAACGGTTCACAATTCCAACCCATGGATGCTGCAGCCTGTATTGCCTTCCCTCAAGAACCTTCATGTTTCACATAAAGAACATCCATCATTTTGCATTGAATGTTAAACTACAATTCCACACTCAGTTACATAGAAATCAATCCTAGTTATTGATCACTAAAACATAAGATAAGCACACGGTTGTAAGAAAATCCATACCTCAACTGCATTAGTTCCTTTATCCATAAGATCAAGTTTTGTAACCACTCCAAATGTTCTTTCACCTGATAAAAGAAAAGTTTCTCTGTATGAGCTGGCTAAAAAGGAAACAGGGAAGAAAACTATTGGAAGAGCGCTGAGTATATCCCTGAAATTCTTCCAGTATAAACAGCCATACCTGAAGGATCAACTTCTTTTGCAATTTTTATGGCATCTGAAGTGGCAATATCTTGATTGGCAGGAGAAATAGCCAAGATAATGCAGTTTGGCTTCACAATGAAAGAACACAATTAGACACTGAATTTGGTAAAAAAAATGTACTACAAAAGGAAAGTTCAGTATGATTAAAATGACCGATAAATTATTAAAAAGTATTGCAACAACGAACTATTATGCCGAGCTTTCGATCTTTAGTGGTGAAGGCTGGTATAACCCATATTCGTTCTGATTGTCATTGTCTAGTATTTTGTTTGTTTTCTCTAGGTCTATTGATCCTTTACAACAGCAATGAAGTACTTATAAATCAATGTTTTATAAATCTTGCCATATAATAGATTATATCCAAAGTTAAGTTCTGGTATGGTTTACAGATTCTAGCATTAAGATATAACATGGTCCGTCGGGAAGACAGAGACTGACAGTGAACTTATGACTAATTATGAGCAAATTGTGATGACAACTAATCCAGATAGAATAATCTTCTTATAAAGATAGATACAAGAAAAATATGAAAGGAAAATATTCTCATGGAGAAACGTACAACATAAATTACTACATTCTTCCATTCATATCAAGAATATAATTACCTTCTCAACATACAAACGGACCATGTTTTCAATATCTTGAACAATACTCTCTTGTTGCCCCTCTGAAAGTAGACAAAATTTCAGTATATGTTAGAGATTTTGATAAGTCTACTCAAAATACCACTCAATTTCTATTAAAGTATTGGGATATATATTCTGGCTTACCTACAGCAACCTTCGTCAACCCAGGAAGATCTATGAGGGTTAAGTTTACAACTGCAGATAAAGCCCCAAAAAATAATCATATAACTGATACTAATCTCAAACCAAAGACTCATTTAGATAAAAGGCATTATTAATGAAAAATAAACCATGTGTTTTAACATTCCCATTTCCCAACAAAGAGAGAGCAAATTAAAAGAGAAATCTATGATTTTAGCCTCGGAAAACTGACTGATTGTCAATAAGCAAAAAGTGCAACATGGTGTGAAAAACATTCAGACAAAAAAAAAATGCTAATCCCCTGTCTGAAGTTCAGTTTACCAAAGCTATCACTTGGAAGCAATAGTTGTTTGCAATCATAATCATAATAATTATCCCCTTGAATTTTCTTTAGCGCATGAGAAATAAATGCTCGAGACTGTGTAGCATTAATACAAGATCTAAATCAACCTAAACAGGACTAAATCTTAAAATTTTGGCCCGAGTCTAGTTGAAATAATTACCTTATCAAACAAATCATAATTAATTTAATTTACAAAACATTCACCACGAGAAAAGGACTAGAGAATTTTAAAAGCTTAGAATCCTACAAGCATTAGTGTAAAGTTTAGCTTATTTTGGACCTCAGAATTGTGAGTGGAACCCTCATGATATAGTAGGGTCTGCATGAAAATTACTCCAATTGACTTGAAAAAAGTGTTCTATGGAGTATTTGTTGCCTCTCAATGATATCAAGGACATAAAAAGGCAACTCCAAACAATTCTAAAAGCCCCCAATCAAATTGGATTCATGTTTAATCTATCATGATATACATGGAATGCAGCTACAAACCATTTGGAGAATAAATGCTGAGGTGAATAGGATGATTTGAAATCTGCTTTGACTTCCCAGTTATTCGATCTGTTTCATCTGCTATTTCCTTCCTCACAGCAGCTGCATGGACATTAAAAAGGAGCAGAAAATAACCAATTAGTTGGGAACTTACACGACATTACAAATTACTGAAATCCTTTTACTTATTAGCCACATTGAATAATTGATACAATTAAAGCCTCTATTTTGAATACACAAGGCAAGTACTATAATTTAGTGCCAGTTTAAAATTGAAATTTGATGGTGGTTAAATCCACCACTGTCGTGAGGATAAATTATCCATTAAGTCTTCATTGTTTCAAATAATAATGGCACATTACTATAAAAACGAAAAGATTTCATGCATATCTTAGCATTACTATAAAAACAAAATGATTTCATGCATATCTTAGCTACTCATTATTGCATATCTTTTTGAAGCAAAATAATAAACTTCATTTAGTTGATATTTACCAATTAGTTGGGAATTTACAAGACATAACGAATTACTAAAATCTTTTTACTTGTTAACGACACTGAATAATTGACACAATCCTAGCCTCTTTTTTAAATACACAAGACAAGTACTATAATTGAGTGTCAGTTTGAAATTTAAGTTTGATGGTGGTTAAATCTACCATTCTCGTGAGGATAAATTATCCCATTAAGTCTTCCATCTTCATGGTTTCAAATAATAATGGCGCATTACTATAAAAACGAAACAATTTCATGCATATCTTAGCTACTCATTATTGCATATCTTTTTGAACAAAATAATAAACTTCATTTAGTGGATATTTAGTCAGAAACTTCGTTTACCAAAGTCGGTGAATCTCTTTCTTGGCAAGTGAAGAAACTCTGCATATTCCTGCCCATTTTCAGTCTTATGAAGTTGCAGTACCAGCGGTCTCCGCGTAACAATACCTTGTAAATAATGAAAAACAACATCAAAAAGCCATTCATTCAAAGAAACAAAATAAAAAAAAAAAAATAAAAAAAACCCTCCACTATCATCTAAAGATAAAATAAAGCTAAACATATAAGCTATTGGTCGTCTTCAGAACTTAGTGAAAATAAGTTGAAAAATATTTTTGAACATACAGTCTTCACAAGTCCATGTAACTATGTAAGTCAATCCTCACAACTCACAGTCCAAATAAGTCAATCCAAATTTGACCTGTTCGATTAACAGTAACTACTACTCAGCATGATAGCATAGCATCATTTATCGAATATGATACATGAATCAATAGCTATTACTTCCAACTTTCCGAACTACATTGCCATTTCCATTGTTATTCACAGTTGATAAAAAAAAACAAAAAAAAACTAGATCTAAGTCTAAAATCCAAAAATGAACCGAATATGAAAGCAGAAAAGTAGAACGAAAGTGAAGAATACCAGATCCACGAGGGAGAAAGTCTCTTCCAACTACACTTTCCAACACAGAGGATTTCCCCGAACTCTGATAAACATTCAACAAATGCGATTTGAATTTGAGCAAGATGAAATTGATTTAAAGGAAACAAGAGGATATAAATAAGAGAAAGAGAGTAGTTAGTTTACTTGTCCGCCGACAACGGCGACGGACGGAAGAGCTTCCCAGAGAGATAAACCCTCGCCGCCGTGATCTCCCAAGACGGTGCAAGCTCGTTGGATCTTGTTGATGAGACCAATCAAGCTCGTCATCGTCGCCATTTTGGATCCCAAATGCAAAATCACAGATCGGGATCAGAGATTTGGGAGGGAATGAAGGTTTATGGTTTTAGATCCGGAGAGTTTTTTTTTTTTGGAGATGAAGAATGCGCGTCCAAAAATGTGGTTATGAATGGAAAACCAACGTGAACAGCAATACAAAAATGGAATGTAAAGAGACGGAGGAACGAACGAACCAAACTTTATTTTAAACGGTTTTTTTATTTTATCTCTGGTGGGGAGAAAATCGTCAATGAGTAATTTCAAAAATAACTTCGTTCTAAAGTCACATTTTGAAGACTATAGTCTATAATGACTCTGTGACACGACATTTCACTAAATGATAAATAAATAATTAAATTATTAAATCAAGTAAAATCTCTTCTTTTATTTTTCTCTAAGAATGTTGTGTTGTTGTAATATTGAAGATATTGTGGAGATATTTTCACTTATAGAATTAATACTCTCTCTTTAGTCTTACTTAGAAAAAAAATTATTTTTAACTATTGAAATAGATTAATTATTCAATAAATTTGAAAAATTAATTTTCTTTTATAATCAGGATGACATTGTACAAAGTAGTAAATTATGTACTTTTTTTTTAGTTTTAATGTTTTTCCTACACATATTTAAGTTATTATTTATCTTTCGGATAGCACTTTAAATTTTGAATGACTACAAAAATTATTTAAAATATACCATTTATATTTGCTTATTTAAGTAAGAAAAAAGATAAAAATGTAAAGAAAAACAACACCATATATAATCTAAAACTATATATATAATGGTGTCCATTTAACGTTTTCACTATAAAATTTAATGAAAACTGTGTAAATTTATTTAGAGAATCTCTTAATGTATCATATAGGGTGACAAAAAAATCTATGCAAAATCAAACTGTCTTTTTTATTCTGAAAAAAAAAATTCGGAAGCATTTTTTGCATCACACACAAAAGAATAAAAATGGATTTATCCTACAGATAAATTTAATTTTGTTTCAGAGATACATCTCTGAAAGTTTGATAAAATAAATTGTCAATTGACCATTATATAGGGAGTTATCTGGAGATGTACCTCAGAAAATTTGAAGCAAAAATTTAGAAATTTGTCACCTTTGCATGTTAGATTATTTTGGAGATGTATTTCCAGAAAATCAAATGTGAAATTCAAATTGCTAAAAACAGACACTTGCATGATCATAGCTCATTTCCATTTTTTCCATAAACCTTCTCAAAAAACCCATCTATTCTCAATCAAGTTTTTCACTCCAAAACTTTATTCTTGTGTTTCATCAATTCAAAAGGAGCAAAAGAAGTTGAAATTTAAGATAAAGTTCATTCATTTCATCTCTCATTGATCACATTAATCTTGTTTTAAAGCTGAAAGGATTATGCTATAACCAAGAGTGTATTTCCAAATTTTTGATGAACTCATTTTGAAAACTGTATGTGCTACTAGCTCAATTGTTAGTGGGAATAGAATGAACATGTGCTCGAACTCCAGGATACAGGGTTTGATTCCCATGGAAGGCCAAAACTCAACTAGTGAGGGGGTAGAGAAGATCATGGGGTAACTGTACCAGGAGCGCCTTGCGAGGGGGCCCGAGTTGTTATAGTGATCACATGTTGTAATGGAATCATACAGAGACATCTAAACTGGGGTTTGGTGTTATAATTGAAAGGTCTGATAACGACTCCGATACGAGAAGTGAATTTGTGATATTGATATGTAAAAGAAGTGGGAAATATATATCTCATCTCCAGAATTTTAAACGAGAAGATATCGGTTCAAAAAAAGGTGAGTGTCTATTTAAGTTGTGTGCTTATCGGTTGGCAAATAATAAATGAAGATTTAATGTGATATGTGATTTACATAACCATGATTTGTGTGTAAAGTTAATTGGTTATCCAATTACATGTCATCTCTTTCTGGAAGAGAATGAATGTGTTTCTGACATGACATTGAATTTGGTGCAACCTAAAAACATAGTTGCAACCTTGAAGCATACAAGACCCAGGAATATCGCAAATATCAGGCAAGTGTACAATAGGCTCTATCAATCTAAATTAGCGCTCATGGGAATAGAACTGAAATGCAACACCTCTTAAAACTTCTAGATGATAACAATTACATATCTAGGCACCAGATATGCGATGATAGAGTAATAATTAGAGATAATTTTGGACTCATCCTTATTCCATAAATTTGTTCAACATGTTTACCATTATGTTCATAATTAATTCAACGTATAAAACCAACAAGTACAAACTTCTATTATTGGAAACTATTGGTGTTACCTCTTGTTGTACCCCAAAATTTACCTCCCATTTTGAAGGCAATTGATTCAAGACACCTCCTCATATTCTTAGGGTTCTCAATTGCTCAAGAATACTTAAGGGTTTGAGCATACGAGCACCTCTCCTAAGCAATTGACCTACAACTAAGATTTCGTGTTTTTCAATGAAAATTGAGCTTCTAATGCCTCAAGTGGATTCCATGATTCCTCATATGCTTCAAGGTATCCTCATGACAAGTTTCAAGCTTTGCATCACAAATTTGCTCAGTCAACTGCTCAGATAATTGAAAATCAACTATATTGGATAAAAAGTCAACAGTAGTCAACATACAGCCAAAACTCAAGATTTTTGGTCAACATCAAGATTTTGAAGTCACATTCAGCATTTGATCAAGGTTTGATCATTATTCATCAAGAAAACTTAAGATTCATCAAAAGACAAAAGTTACTAAATTAGGGTTTTGTTTAAGAGAAGTCAACTGAACTTTGACCAAGCATAACTTTCATATGCTTCATCAGAAAATTCTCAACCAAAACCTATCATTAAGGAAATTCAATTCTCTACAAATTTGTCTCTCTAAGCTCAAAGCCAAAAATGCTTCATTTGAGAGATATGAATCAAAACATTACAGGTCATTTTAAAAGTCAACAAAAAGACATCTTTTGTCAAAGAAATTTACATCAACTTAAAGACTTCAAATGAAAAAGTGCCCAACATGAGAGTTGTAGGGAGCGTCTTGAGATTTCCAAAAAATCCAAGATCACCTTCATATGACAAAATTGGAGAGAGTTATGATTGGTGAAAGTTGAGTAATTTTGAGAAAATGCATGAAACCACAATTGAGCAATTTTGGACTTTTAGGCTAATGAGCCTAACTTTTGAAGTTCAAACGTATTTATGACATGTTTAGGGACCCCTAAGTCCATTCATGCATTATTTTAATTTTTTATTTAATTTATTTTGATTTTATTCATTTAAATTCAAAATCAAATTAAATAAATATTAAATAAATATTAAATAAATGTACAAGGCATGTGGACTTTTGTTTTGGATCATTTTGAAGCCCGAGATCACATATCCAACATAAAAAAACTGTGAGGGATGAAGAAGGAAATAGATCTTCATGTTTTAGAAAGTTTTTCAATTGTTTTGGAAACAAATAATTACTTTGATTGCACATGTTTCCTTCCAAGAATGTTAACTTAAAAACTAATCTATTATAAATATAGGACACACTCCATAAGACAAGGAGATAGATTGGCTGCCATAGAAACAAGTTCTCAAACACAAAATTTTCAAAGAACAGGTGCAAATCGTATCCCAATTTTCTAGTCATTCTCAACTGAAACGAAGCCTCGAATCATCATCCTGACATTCCTAAGAACCTCCTCAAGTCCATAACCACGTTCAACCGTGCCTAGAACGCCTCCCCTCAATCACACAAGTGGTAAGGGTTTTCTAATTTCAAATTTTTTAATCCCTGTGTTATTAATAAGTTTCATATGTCCAGACGTGTTAAACAAGAAACATATAATAGGTTGGAACCAAGCGTGTGAAGAGAAGGGAGGGGATTCGAACCCTAGTGATGCCAAAACCCTTTTCGCTTTACTTTCTTCATTTTCCCTTTCTTTTTATTAGTTATTTTATTATTAATTAACTTTTTTTTAATCAAAACTTATACATAAAAAATCAGAAAGAAGTCATATAATAAAATCAACAAAAAATTAGTTTTAGGGTGTAAATTAATTAATTAATTTTTTGGACAATTAGATTTTAGGATTTTTATTAATTAAAATCAATTAGAATTAGGATTTTAATTATTATTAATTAACACTTAAGTTATTTTCATAAAACACCAAAAATATGAACTTAGATTAATAGGGCATTTAAACTTTTTTCCAACATTTTCTTATTCTTTTTGCTATTTATTTTTTTAGACAATTATATAGGTCGCACAGTTTAATGTAATAGTTTAGAATTGCATCCCCATATTTTTCTAATTATGTAACTCTCCCAAAGCCTTGTAATAGCGTAGATTTACATTCTCGCTTTATGATAAGAATAAAATCAAATATAGATAACCTTAATTTTCAAGATAACATAATTGAAACCAATATACTTTGCACACTTTGCACCTCTAGGGTAACCTCTCTTTGTTGCCTTCGAAAACATGGTCATGTCCCTCGAAAGTAAGGGTAATTTAGCAAAGACCCTCGATTAAATCATCATAGTCTCTTCGAATAAAGATCATAGTCCCACGATGTCCCTCGAGTTACCTACGAAAAATGATCTAGTCCCTTGTTGCCTATAAATAATATGATGACAGTCCCTTAGAATTGCTAAAGTATCCTTACAAGTTGCTTTCTATGACCATTCGACGACCCTTCGCCTATCCCTTCATATCCAATAGATAGGGCTACCTACCAACTAATGGTACAAATAGCACTATCTCTAAAGGAGAAGGAAAAGAATAAGAATGACCTTAAATGGGTAAGAATTTTTAATCGCTTGCTCACAACTCTTTTCTAAAAAATAAACATTTCACACATCACCTTTTCAAAACAAACATTTTCAAACACTTTGTACGCATTCTTGAGGACTGATATAAGAATCATTACAAAGTTAGTCGTACTTTGGCTTTTTAAAATTACTTTCAAATCACACATACAAAGCAAATTTCAAAAAGTGAGCTAGCGATTAAGAGCCCGTAGATAACTATGAATGAAAAGGGTGATAAAACCTTTCCTTTTCATAAGTTACCCCCCGAACTCAAAATATATCAAGGTCTTTCATGTTCTTTTCAGCCTTTCCTAACATTGGATAAAAGAAAAGTCGATGGCGATTCTTGCTAACCACAACATTTGCGATAAAATGCTAAACAAGTCAGTTCTCCTACCGTATTACACCTCTATTGAGAAGACTTGTTCTGCCAGGTTTTCACTTTTATAGTGCAAAAAAGATGACAAATTTATTTAGGCTTTAGAGGTGTGTTAGGCAATGTTGAAGGACCAAGAAGAAATGTTGAAAGTCATTGTTACCAGTTGCGATACCGCATTAATGAATTTGGTTGCAAAGGTATTTCCTATAGACATACTCATTTTGATAGTTATTTATAAATTTTTTGTAAGTGACATTGTATTAATGTGTTATGATGTCTAATATATACATTTTGAATTTTTCCAAAAAAAACTGCATTGGTTACATGTTGTTGTCATGTTATGTTTCTTTTCTATTATGTCATGGAAGGTTCCTGAAGTACATTTCTGGAATAAAGGGTGGTTCTGGAGATACATTTCTAGAATGTGCTCTGGTATAAGATAAGGTTTGTAAGGTCCATATTAGTCTCTCACTACTATAAATATAGAGCACCTGTCATTTTGTTTCATACCATAACACAATACACTAGAATGAACATCATTTGGCATGTTGGATATGTTTACTTTACCGATGATACACCTTCGAGAGAATTTAAGATCACTGAGCAGACCCCTCTTAAAGACTTGCAATATATAATACAAGAGCTTCTATCATGTGGAGATAATCGCAAAATTATGAAGATCGAGTATCGCTTGACATCCGTTGACAAAGAATGGAAGCTCTTGAGTTTAGTAACTACGAGCTGAAGACATTTGATGATTTAAGGGCTATTTGGAGAACTTTTTCCATTTAGAATCAAAAGTTCTAATCGAGCTGGATGCGACTGTTTCAAGATTGATTAATGATATTATCAAGATGTTACAACGGCCACTTGGATATTAAAGTGTAATGTTTGATTTATGTTAAAATCGCTTATGTATTATTGAGTTTATGATATCAATGGTGTTTTTGTTTTATCATGTTGTTGTTTTTACATTTTATTTTTCTGCTTATGCTTCATAACATTCCATAAATATACCTCTAAAATATTTACGTATATACATCTCCAAAATAATTGATGTTTCAGTAAACATTTGGTGCATCCAAAGATACATCTCTGGAACCTGGGGATATTATATTATTTTCACGTGGTGCACAAGAAGAATATCAGGTGCATTAAGAAATTCTCGTTTATTTATAGTGTTTCGGGCCGTCCACTACGCCTAAAGAAGGAGGAATTTTCCCACCACCCCTCAAGTTGAACCTGGCACCCCCACATGATGGGTGATTTTACAATAATACTCTTTGCGATTTTTTGCGTTTAAAAAAAATGTGTTTTTCATATTTTCAGAAAATTTGTGTTTTTATCGGATTTTTGGATATATTTATGAGTTTTTATTGGATTTTTTATGGTTATATGAATTTTTATCGGATTTTTGGGAGAACGCATGAGTTTTTACTGAGTTTTTCAAAATTTTCCAGATTTTTCAAAACTCTATGAATTTTTGTCGAATTTTTCAAAATACACTATCATATTTTTCAAAACTCTATAAATTTTTATCGAATTTTTCAAAAATCAATGAGTTTTTACAAGATTTTCAAAAAAATCTATGAGTTTTTATCAGATCACTACTACAAAACGCGCAAACAACAATACCATGTTTACGACGTATCCATATACACCATAGTAATAGGTTAAAATTTATGCACCTAGTAAGTTGTTGGATTTATTAATTGCGGTTGGTTTTAAACATTGTAGTAAAAAATGATGTGTAGCACGCTTCGATTCTCAACAACCATATTTTTTCCATTTTTTTAGAGTATATTAAGCGTGTGTCACCTATCTCCATTATTTAAAAATAAATTTTTAATGATTTAACATCAGTGAATATGTCAACCATTGTTAGAGGACTTAAGTTTCCACTACGGTTGCTTTGTCTAACCGCGATTAACGGGTTTACTGATAAATTAAAACAAAACTTATTTTGTATTTCTTTCATAAGACGCCCTATGTGAACAAGTGAGCCAGAGACGATGGCAGTGGCTCAAATCTTCACCCTCTTCGTTCATTTGATTCTTCAGCTTCACAGTACAATACTCTTCAACATCTTCATTCCTTTTTTATTTGTTTATGTTGTATATGCTTAAATCTTCACCCTCTTTGTTCATTTGATTGTTCAGCTTCGTAGTACGGTACTCTTCAACATCTTCATTTGTTTTTTCTTGGTTTATGTGTATATGCTAAAATCTTCACCCTCTTTGTTCATTTAATTCTTCAGTTTTGAAGTACAGTACTCTTCAACATCTTCATTCCTTTTTTTCTTTGTTTATGTTGTATATATTCTCAAGTCAATATGAGAGTACATTTTTCATTTGCTTTAGGTTTAGCTTTGCATATGATCAAGTTAGTTTTTGGATTAGATTTTGGTGTGTAATTCACATTATTATACATGTATAAATTTCAGAAGTTGTTATGGATCGTAGTTGGATGAAAGCCAATAGATTAGGTCTGGTTTATGAGAAAGGAGTTCTTGAATTCCTTGAATATGCTGATAAACATCTTTCCAACAATGATGGTATCTTTTATTGTCCTTGTGTTGTTTGCACAAATATCGATAAGGGTACAAAGAAAGAAATATTCCAGCACCTTTGTTGTGATGGTATATATTAAAATTATATAATATGGACGTGGCATGGTGAGGTGGATAAAGAGAAAATTTGGGCGTCACAAAGTCAAAGAGTAGATAAAGATAAATATATGGAATATCAACTAGAGGATATGTTTCGTGATATTGTGGAATCTTCTTTTAAGAATACTCATTTTTTATACTATATGTAGTGATAAAGACACCCTCGTATATAAGGTATGCACAAATTTTACACGATTATCGGCGGTGTTAAAGTTATTTAATCTGAAGGCAAAAAATGGATGGTCGGATAAAATTTTCACGGAATTACCTAAATTGTTAAAGCAAATGTTACCAGATGATAACAAATTTTCAGACCGTTGCTATGAGGCCAAGAAGATATTGTGTCTAATGGGTATGGAGTATATTAAAATACATGTTTGCCATAATGATTGCATATTATACAGGAAAGAGTATGAAGACTTGTATCAATGTCCGAAATATGGTGTGTCGCGTTACAAGCTGAAGGGCAACAATGGTGATGACAATGACTATGACAATGTTAGTAGAAAGCATCCTTCTGCTAAAGTGTTATGGTACTTACCAATAATTTCACGATTTAAGAGACTTTTTGCTAATTCAAATACTTTTTGCAAGGTATTAAAGTTCCACAGGGTTACTCATCAAACATCAAGAAACTTGTATCAATGAAAGATCTCAAGTTAATTGGTTTAAAATCTCATGATTGTCATGTATTGATGCAACAAATTCTACCAGTGGTTATGCATGGGATCCTACCAAAGAATGTGAGAGTAACTATAACGATATTGTGATTATTCTTCAATGCCATATATAATAAAGTTCTTGATTTCAAAAAATTAGATGAATTAGAAGATGAGGCTGCCATAATCTTGTGTCAATTGGAGATGTATTTTCTTCCATCATTTTTTGACATTATGGTTCACTTACTTGTTCATCTAGTCAGAGATATCAGATTTTACGGTCCAGTTTATTTAAGGTGGATGTATCTAATAAAGTGATATATGAAGATATTTAAAGGATATACGAAGAATCATCACCGACCGAAAGCTTTGATTGTTGAAAGGTACATCACTGAAGAAGTTGTTGAGTTTTGTACAAACTATTTTTCGGAAGCATATTTTGTAGGCATTCTAAAGTCTCGTCACATTGATCATACAGACGAAAGATGTATTCAAGATCTAAATGTTAAGTTAATGGCTTGGTATGTAGTTATTCAAGCATATTTCTATATATTGAATAATATAAATGAAGTTAAACCTTTCATAGATACTCATAAAAAAAATTTGAGGAAAAAATATCCCTGAATGAGTGACAAGTTGTTGTTGATAGAGCATAACAAGAGATTCATAGATTGGTTTAATAAAAGTGTATCTAATGATCGTAGTGCATCCGAGATACTTAAATGGTTGTCGTACAAGCCAAAATTTTGTGTCATTACTTGGACTGCATACAAGATTGGTCATTATACCTTTTATACAAAATCAAAAGATGATCGTAGTACAATACAAAATAGTAGGGTTATGGTTGACGCCGAATTGATGTATTTCTCTAGTTCAAAAGATAAGAATCATGTATTGGCAACTACCACATTTTATGTTGTCATTAATGAAATTTGGGAGATTGATTATGTTATTTTTAAAGTGGCTTTATTTAAATACAAGTGGGTTCCCAATAATAGTAATGGTGTACACATTGATAACTTAGGATTCACCCGTGTCGACCTTGGCAAGGCATATTTTATGATCGAACCATTCATCACGACTTCTCAAGCAAAACAAGTTTTTATGTTACCGACCCATCAGACATATCAGGGAAATGGTCAATCATTCTCCAAGGGAAACACATTCCTCTTAGTGATGAAAGTTTTGATATTTCGTCCGCACCTTCTTACACAACACAAGTTCCTACCTCATATGATGAAGTTGATGGAGATGTTGTCCATGCTATTTGAATCGATCATGAAGAATGCATTTGGAAAAATTAACAGGTACATAATTTATTCTTTATTCATAATATATTCATGTATGTTATATTTCTAAGTATTTTTACTAACAAGTATAATTATTTGAAACTATAGGTCTTTAGAGTCAAGAGACCAAGAGACAAGACACCAAGAGACAAGACACCAAAATACCAAGTTACAATTATGTGATGTTATTTAATGTGTAAACCGTAGATTATTTATGCTGATAATTTGTAGGATGTTTGTTATGGTACAATTGAATATGATACAATCATGTGATATTATGAATATGATACAATTAATATTATTCAGATAACTTTATCACAAATGTGAGTCTTATTTTCTGCGGTGATATGGTGAACAATAGTACAGGTTAAAAATGAGATTAATTATAAAAGCATGATAATATCTGTTAATTATGCAGAAAATTTAACAATTGTTAAAGTCATAACCGTTATAATATCTCGTGCGCTATCCAGAAAATAATAAATATCAAAACAGCGCATATGGGAATCGAACCCAGGACCATTAGATTTATCACAACGGTCTTTTAGAAAACTGTTGTGATAAGGAGCGCACTTTCCAGTTTATTACAACGGGGCTATTGGGACGTGATTGTAAGTATCATATATTTAACAACACTCTACATAACAACGATTGACCCCGTATTGTTATATATCTTTTCCAACCGTTGTTAATTGAGTTTTCCGTAGTAGTGGATTTTGCAAGAAATTTATGAGTTTTTACCAAAAATTTTAAAAACTATGAGTTTTTACCGAATTTTTCAAAAAATATGGTAGTGTTAGTTTCAGTTTTTTTCTTTATCAGAAATTAACTATAAGATTTTTCTAAAATTCCGAAAAATTAAAAAATAAACCATGTTTATAAAAAAATCTAGAATATTTAATTCATTTTTCTAAAACCCGGTAAAAATGCATACTAGACTTTTTATAATACACTATTAAAATTTTCAATTCGTACCAGATTTTTTATTTGCACTACCGAATTTTTCGTTCACTATTTTTTAGTTAAATTTTGACAAGGGTATTTTATCCATTATGAAAAGTTATGGGGTGTCAGGTTCAATTTGGGGGGTGGCTGGAAGATTTCTCCTAAAGGAGTGAAGGCCCAATACAAACGAATAGGTGGGCTTTTTTCTCCTACCAAACAGGTAATCACCCCCGCAAGCATTCTTCCAACCGTCTAGATTGAAGTTGCATGTTTTTGCTACCTTAAAGATTATGATTTTGTTGTTTGTCTTTTAAGCTTTTGGTTTTATTTGTATATCATTGAGTCTCCTCATCAATTGCGTATTTCTGCATTGAGTTTTAGTTCTGTATTTTAGAATATAAAAATTAAAATGTTTGATTATATTGTAAGTAATATGCTTCAAGTTATTTTATCAAATTTTTAGATCAAGAACTATATTTGAGATTGGTTCAAGTCATGTTACTGATAGAATCTCAAAACCTCTTTAAATTTGCACAAAAAATAGGAATGTGATTCGAATCACACGTCCCATGACTCGAATCAGATGAAACAAAAACTTTTAGGAAATATCTTATTTATCATGATTCGAATCATAACACCCTTAATTCGAATCACAACTTGCACTTGATTCGAGTCATGCAAGACCGCATTTATATGGTTTTCCAATGTATCATTTGATTCGAATCACATTTTTTATGACTCAAATCACACATATGGGTTTCTCATATGTTTCAAATTTTGATTTGAATCACTTTGCCATTTGACTCGAATCATATTTTTTGTGTGCTTATGACTCGAATCAAACATCATTTTCTCTCTCATTTTTATGGTTGATCTCCAACACGTATAAATGACATTTTCTCTCTCAAAACCTTCAAATGTTAGAAAACACACACTTCCAATATTAATTTGAAAACTCTAAAAACACTTATTCCCTCATATATTTTAAAGAATTTTGAGTCTTTCTTAAACACTTGCAAACAATTTATTTCATCTGCTACCTCATTATTTTTCCATTGTTATATGGATCTGAATCTTATCTTTGAAGATTTGTTATTGTTAAGGAGATTTATTTTTTTAATTTAACATTTCATTGAAGATTCAATTATGATTTTAGAGAGTCGTAGGGTGTGTAATGTTGTGGTTGGTTTTGATAATTCTAGTGAAAAAATAGGTTCTTCTCCCCATGTTTATCTTGTTAGTATTGTGTGGAAGCCTACTGGCAAAGTGGGAGTTCTTCTCAATCTTCGGACTAAACAACACTCAAGATATCAGTAGGATCGAGTAAAGATTGATGCAGAATAAATACTTAGGAGTAAGTTGTTAGTGCTGGAAGATTAAAGACGATTTCTTTTGAAGATTTTGAAAAGAGTTTAGTTTGTAGATTGTGTACAAGTCAAGGATCCAAATTGAAGATATTTATATTTTCAATGTTAATTTGGATATTATAATTGTACTAAACTTGTGTAATTTTTTAATAAATATTATTAGAAGATCAACAAAGTTTCATTGGGAAACCATTAGAGACTAGAGTAGGCACAAAACAAAGACGAACTAGTATAAACCACACACACACACACACTTTCTCACACACACGCTTTTTTTATCTCTCTCTCTCTCTCTCTCTCTCTCTCTCTCTCTCTCACACACACACACACACACACACACACACACACACACACACACACACACACACACACACACACGCGCACACACACATACACACACACACACACACACACACACACACACACACACACACACACACACACACACACACACACACACACACACACACACTTTCTCTCTATTGTGGGTTAGGTTGTTCTTTATTGATTTTATAGAATCGTATGTTGTTAGGTTTGTCCTTGATAGCTATTTATTTCATAAGTGTATATTTTTCATAATTGGCACTTTAATTTTGTTTTGTTGAAGAATATTGAAAATTATGATTGTAGAATCCGCATAGTGTTAATATTGTAAAAATACACACCTAGTGTAATTTTCATATATTTAATATATTACATTGAATTGTATATTTTGGTGAAATTTCTTATTCAATGTTGATAGCTTTGTGGAATGTTTAAGTTATTCTCTACAACTTTCACCCTATAAGCAAAATCTTTGTATACACAAAATTTGCTTCCGCCACACAAATCATATTTCATTTTTCAATCTTTGATAAAGTTTTTCATAGTATTTTCAATGAAGTTTTTATTTGGGAGGTCTATTCGCCCCCCCCCCCCCCCCCTCTAGACTGTTGCAAACTCCATATTCTCGCCTAACAATTGGCCTTGAAGTTGGTCTTTTGATTAGGTCTAAGCGAATCAAAAGTTTTAGAATATGGAAAATAATGACCCGAAGGGACCATATAGTAGAGCCCAAAGTTTCAAAGGCGAAAATTATACTTATTGGAAGGATAACATGTATGTACACTTAATTTCATTAAACAAACATCTATGGGTAGCAATTACCGATGAGTCTTTTATTCCCAAATATAAAGTCAATGATCTTACTAAACTCCCGAAATATTGGAACACTGATGAAACCAGAAGGAATCATATGATATGAAGGTGAGGAATATATTGATATATGCATTAAGCACCAAAGTATATTAATCCATCTCACTTCATAAGCCTGCACAATCAATGTGGAATGATCTTTAACTTCTTTATAAAGGAACTAAAGACATTAAGGATTCTAAAATCAATATAGTGATAGAGGAGTATGAACTTTTCTGTATGGAACCCAGTGAAACTGTGGAATCCATGCAGACTTGTTTTCTCCCTTTAATCAACAGGTTAGACAACTTGGGAAAGTCCTTTTCTAACAAAGGTTGCGCTAACAAAATTTTAAGGTCTATGTGCAAGGAATGGAAACCAAAGGTTATAATCATTAAAGAATCAAATTATTTTAACAATTTGAATATTACAAAGCGATTTAGAAAGTCGTTTGAACATGAGAAAAAATTTAAATGGCTCGTTGCAGGTGAAGTAAAATCGAAAAAAGAAAGAGAATTCCAAAGAAGAGAAGAGGTACATATCCTGTAAAGCTAGATGAGCTTATTAGTCAAGTGCTACAATCAATACATTAAGAAACATAAGCTCGTGTATTCAGACAAAAATTCAATCATCTTCAAGAAGTCACATTCACACAAGAAGGAAAATAAGAGAAAATAAGAAGATGTTACATGCTTTGAATTCAGAAAGTCAGGTCATTACTGAACAATGTGTTTGAGTAAAAAAAGGTGTAATAAGAAAAAGTATAAATACTTCTAAAAGATGAAAGGTAACCATGCCAAAGGTCGTAGTCCCTATATTGATTGGGAAGAAGAAGATGAGAGCTCCTCTTTATCTTCCAGTTGTAGCTCAAATGATGAATATGAAAACTTATGTTTGATGGCATATAAGAAAAGCTAAGTGTCATAACCGGCAAAAAATAAGAGAGTTGCCACCATTAATTTTTAACCTAAGGATGTGAATTTAATGGATAACCCTAATTTTGTCAGAGGTTCTAAGTTCATAAGTTAATTAGATGAAGGGAAGATGTTAGTCACCCTTCATCTTCCTTGTTCTCAAGGACTCCACTTTTAGGTTTAAGGGTAAAATGGGTATTTGGTAATCAATATTTATACATATTAAGAAAGAATTTTAGTTTTTTAAGTTGTGAACTCGCCTTGGTTTTAACCGCGTGCCTACGTATCTCCTTGCAAAGAATCACAGTCCAAATTCGTAGTTCGTATGTGTTTGATTAGTTTTTTTATGGTTTGTGGAAATATTTGGAATTCTCCTTGAACCATGTCTGAGTTTGAAAATAGCTTAGTCGTAGACGTAGTTCGCAGTTAATAGAAAATATCTCCACAGTCCTTTTTGA
This sequence comes from Vicia faba, assembly GCA_948472305.1. Taxonomy (NCBI): domain Eukaryota; kingdom Viridiplantae; phylum Streptophyta; class Magnoliopsida; order Fabales; family Fabaceae; genus Vicia; species Vicia faba. The sequence goes on along the minus strand of OX451741.1, from coordinate 1,479,786,515 downwards.
AAATAAGTTGAATTTGAATTATGTTAATGAAAAAAAATGTTAGTATTTGATGGGTTAGCTGTCTTAGAAATTATGATGCAATTTGAAAAAAAGTAAGTTTGAATGATAAAAAACATTTGTTGAATTGACAAAAAGGTTAGTATTTTTAGAAAATAACCAATAAATAATTATTTTCTTATTATTAAAAATATGTTAAATATTTTCAATAATAATCCAATATTTATTTATCAAAATAATTTATGATAAATGAAAAAATATTTTAATTCACAATAAAAAATGATAAGAGAAAATTCGATGATTATTGACGCATAAATATATCAAGAATAAATAATTGAAACAAATTAAAATAAATTAAGAAAAATAATTGAATAAATAAATTATTTAAATAAATCAGAGGGGGTGTATTTTTAGTTAGCTTAGTAAAAACAGGGGGTGTAGATAGACTGGGCTTGAGCCCAATGTTTTGTTTCAGTCTAATAAGGTGCGGGGGGTGCTAATTTTGACTAAGGCAGTAAAGAGAGGGTGTAAATAGAATAGGATTAGGCCCAATACAGACTATAGGTCTGTTTGAGCAATGTGCAGGGAGGAGAATGGAATTATGGTGGAAACATAATGTATGGCGCTTGATCTTGATCAGAAGGTCCCCGGGACTTAATCTTGGGGTGTTGGATCAGAGTATGCAAAATGGAGGAACGGGATGTAATTTCTACCAAGGACGTATAATGTCTTAACGCATGGAAGAAGTCAAAGTATGCTGATCGTGTAGCCATCGTGACGCCACATGTCTAGTATCAACGAATGGAGGGAGTATTATAAAAGCGAAGTCACGAGCTCCAGGCTCATCTTCCACTCTCCTTTCTCTCTCTAGCAAAAAAAACACAATTGTTATAAAAGTTTAGAGAGAGAGGCTCTGGCCTCTCTCTAGGATTTTAATCACCGGAATTCTCCACCGCTGGCCGGAAATCGCTTCTGTCGGTGGTTGGCCATCCTAACGCCCTTAACCACCATCTTCACCACCATATTCATCCAACAAAGCCCAGATCGATGAAGATATTCATCCAACCTTCATCCAAACCCCATGAACCATAGGCAATATTCATTCATACCCCAAGAACCCTAAGGGTTCTAGATGAACCCTAACCCTATCCAAACCCAAAAACACAAATTGAGGAACCCTAACCCGCCCTAACCTTAAGGTATACAAACCCTAACCCCAAATCAACCCAGAAACACCAATTCTACCAAAATTGCACGATTAAAAAGAATCTAAAAACCAATCACAATAATTAATCGAGCCCTAAAAGCTAAGTCTCAGGCTTACTTGGTCTTTACCGTGAATCTTCTCGTTTCTCCTTTCTGCTCTTTCTGATTCCTCTTCTAATTCCTTCTTTCTTCTTCTTCACAGGTATTAAAGTTAGAGGCTAAGCTCTGAAGAACTTAGGGTTTCAGTCGTGAAACCCAAGTTTTCAAAAAATGAAGAGCTTTGGTAGTGTGTAATGGATTAGCAGAAGCAATGAAGAATCTCTAAGGTTTTTTTGTGTGTGTCCATAATCAATAGTTTAGGGTGCAATTTATAGGTTTTAGGAATTGTTAGATTAGGAAATTAGTTATAGTAATTGACAATTTTAGGTTGTAAATTAGAGTTGATTGATCCAATCTTGTAGATATGGTTCAGAAATTAGAAGATTTGATTTGAGATTTTGTTATAGAATAGAATTAGGCTTTTTGTTTGTATGTATCTGGACTGTAATGTATATGTGATTCATTTAATCAATAAAAATGAATTTTAAGCAAATATTTGATTCAGATTTGATCTAAAACAAAATTTGAAACCTTGGGCTTTTGATTAGTGTTCTGGGCGCAACAACAAAAATTAGGGTTTTTACCCTATGTTATCCTCCAGTCAACGAAACTTGAATAATAATAATAATAATAATAATAATAATAATAATAATAATAATAATAATAAAAGGTAACAATAATAATGTAAAATAAAAAAAATAATAATAATAAAAGGTAAAACGCATAATAGGAGGGAGTTGACTCAGGGTCAACCTCTCTTCAATGTATAGCACTATTCTTTGTTAAAAATAAAAACAATAATAATAATAAACCATATGCAACCTGCGTTTACCTTCGGTCAAAAAATAGTAAGATTGGGTCTTCCCAAAAATATCTTAATGGATCATTTAGATTTAAATTAAACCTCTCTAACGAAAAAATACACCCCATTCTTCTAACTTTAAACAACCAATAAGATGACACTGCAAATTAGTCAAACTAATGACTACAAAATTTAAAATGACAAAAATGACCAATAAAGATGAATTGATTAGTGGGGGAAAATTTGGGGTATGACAGCTGCCCATATTTAATTGCTCCTCAATTGAGGGTGCGAGAATACGAAGGTATCGCACATTCAGATAAGATGATTATTAAATAACGGAAGACCCCAAAATTTGACCGTAGACTTGAAAAGATATGAAAAGATAAACACCACTAGATAGATAGATAGGTAGGCAATGGTGATGCAGTTAACTCACAAATTCCCGAGCATGAATATAAATAATCTAGATATGATGATGCAGATAACTCGTCAACACGTAGAAAAGTAGTAATCATAGATTTTGTGTATTTACCGTAATCTAGGAGATAAATAACACAAGTTTGAAAATTAACTTAGCGCTACTTTAAGACTGATGCAATAAGCTATATCACAGTTACTGTGTATTTACCACGATCTGGAGGGTAAATAACACTAGTTTGAAAGTTGACTTACTAACGCTACAACGCAGAATTTGTCTATTCATCACAACCTAGGGGGTGCATAATACAAAGTTTCCTAGCTCATTGTCACTTGGAGACTAACACAATTAACTATATCGTAGAAAGAATGAAAAACTTATTGTTGCTTAGAGACTAACGCAACGAGTTAAATCGCATATTTTGTATATTTACTACAACCTAGGGAGTAAATGATACAGGTTGAAAATATCTTACTAATGCTCTGAGACTAATATAGTAAGGTAGTATCGTAGATTCGTGTATTTATCACGACTTAGAAGATAAATAGCACCCACTTGATAATTCATCGTCGCTTAGAGACTGATACAATGAATTCTGTTGCAGAGAATAACTTACTAAAGCTTCGAGACTAACATAGTAAGCTATATCACCGCTTTGCATATCTATCACATCCTAGGGAATAAAAAATGCGGATTTGATGTTTGAATTTGAGTTTGATAACTAAATCTTAGATAACTAAACTAAAGATGCAAATCACGGATATACCAGTTGTGTCTATTCTCAACCAAGGTATTTGTTGAATAATGCTAAGGTTTGAACTTTTGGTTCGCGTAGATAAGTTAGCTCGTAATAAGCCCTAAGGTGTTTCGCAGTATTCTTGGCCGAATAAATTTTGAAAATGCAACGCCCAATGTATATGCAAAATGCCCTAAATTGTTATGATACCTAATGACAATGTTATTGATATGATACCCAAATGTGTTATTTTGTATATGCACCAAATGTCTCGTATGTGCATGCTCCAAGTGTTTTTTGTAAATGTTTTTGATAATTTCCTCCTGTTAAATCATGGGCTTCTTCCTAAGTCACCAACTCTCTGACATTTTTTGTTGTTTTGTCGTGGTGTCTCAGAGTTGATTTGAATTTGATATGCAGAAGTGAACAATGTTAATTTGATAATGGTAGTTATTTCGCAGGCGTAGGCGTAGGCATGGACGCAGACGTGTATTTTCTTTCGACGTTTTTCTAACCAAAATTCTTTTTGATGTTTTATCAAATGCTTTTATTTGTTTTGTCAAATCCCCAAAATAATTTCAACATAGTGTTTACAAGAAATATTCATAGTAGTTTGCAAACAAGTCGAAAAAAGAAAAACACAATTGAATTTGAATTTGAAAAATAGATTGTTTTATTGATGAAAATGCCTTTGAATAGGCGAGAGCACAAGATGCAATTCCTAAAAAGAGGTAATTACAGAAAGTTTTTAACAAAATTTGGAAATGGCAATAAAAATGATAATTGATATTGCTGTTTCTCCAATATCCTTTAATAATTCCAATCTCCTTTGCTTCTAAGTCAAACGATTTAGATCAATCCTTCTCTTTCATAGTAGTGGTAATAAATTCTCAAATCGTAGTCTATTTGTTCATTTTTTGAATAAGATCCCTAACTTTTCCCTGGATCTCCATTTTGGGTTTTCAATCCATCGGGATAATGATTTTGTTTATATGCTCCTAATTTTTGACTGGATCTCCTTTTAGGGTTTTCAATCCACTGAAACTCTCCTTTTTCCTAAGTCACGCGTTTAGGGTTTCGACTTAGCGGACCTTTTATACATAGTATTTTTTGAGTGCATCGACGTTCGTAGCATGTGGTAGTTCTTCCCCATCCATTATTGTGAGGATAAGACCTCCACCAGAGAATGATGTTTTAACCACATATGGAACTTTAGAGTTAGGTGTCCATTTACCACGTGAATCTAGGCGAGTTATAAGAATCTTCTTGAGAACCAAATCCCCTTCTTTGAACACTCGAGGACATACCTTTTTATCAAATGCCTTCTTCATCCATTTTTGGTACAACTGACTATGGCACAGAGTCGTTAAGCATTTTTCTTCAATTAAGTTGAGCTGATCAAGTCGTTTCTGAACCCATTCTGTAATAATTTTGCTAGAATTCCCATATCTGCATATAATTTTCTGCTTGATAAATCGAGTGACCACTTGCTTAGTGACATTTACATATGACGCAGCTTCTACCCACTTGGTAAAATAATCAATGACGACTAATATGAATCGGTGTCCATTAGAAGCCTTTAGTTCGATCATTCCTGTCATATCAATTCCTCACTGTTGTACCCTAAAATTTTCCCTCTCTTTTCTCAAGATACTTCTCATCAAAGATCTCAAAAACTTAAGGGTTCTCAAGAGTTGATCAGACAAGCTCATCTCCTAAGAACTGAGACCACAAAATAGGGTTTTGGTTTTTTCAAGGACAATTGGACTTTTGATGCCTAAAATGACTTTCATGTTTCATTATAGGTCTCCAATATTTCTCATACCAAGTCTCAAATCTTGCACCACAAGTTTGCTCAGTCAATCGCTCAGATGACTGAAAATCAGTTGTATTGGGTAAAAAGTCAATTGTGGTCAACATATAGTCAAACTTAATGATTTTTGGCCAATATCAACATTTTGAAGTCATATTTATCAATTGATAAAAGGTTGATCACGATTCCTCAAGAAAAGCACTCAAATCATCAAAGAGGCAAAATTATCAAAATTAGGGTTTTGACTAAGAATGACTGATCATTGACTTTTAACCTAGTACTGACCTAATGGCTTGAAGCATGATCTCAAGGACTCAATAAAAAAATATTGACCTAATTTCATGGCTCAAATCATTTCTCAAGATCAATGGATTGATAGTTGAAATTTGATCAACTAATAAAAGTCAACTGATACATAAAAAGTCAAACTTTGACTTTTTTGGTCAACATTGAATTTCAAAGATCAAGATTCATCAAGACCTTCAAAAATATCAAACTTAATCATCAAGAATCAATAAAGTCAAGAAAAGTCCATAAAAAGTCAAAGTTTTCAATACTTAGAAAAATTCTAAGTGTTTTTACCCTTGATAATTCCATTACTTCATGACATTTTTTCACCAAGATGCAAGATGATTCAAGGAAAACTTTCAACTTGAAAGTTGTAGATCTTGATGAATTCTACAACTTTGTACCTTAGGGTTGATGTCTAAAAAATGCTTAGATTTGAAGATATAGGCTCATGAAGTCATGACTTTTTTATTAAAAACAGTTAGTGAAATTTTCATCAAGTTAGGCGGTTTTTGTGTCCCAACTTCTTGGAAAATTTTCACCAAGTTCCAAGTTTATTTAGCCAAAGTGGTAAATATGAAGGCTATAGACAATGTTTCAAGCTTTCCAAAATGTCCAAGAACTTGAAGAGATCGTGCTTGAGCTAGGAGAATCGAAGAGAAGAAGTTGAGCATCCATTCTTGAATTACAAGGCATTTTCATGAAGAACACATGATCCAATCTCAAGCCATGCTGCATAAATCTTGCTTTGCAGGCTTCTAACTTTCATATCTATCCATAATCATATGTTTACATAACTAATTGAGCTATGATCCAAGAGCTTGAGCCATTGTCCAAGTGATCATTCCATTAATGGAACAAAGTTCACACTTCCATTTTGGAAAAGTGACTTTAATCATAAAGTCCACTCTCCTTGAGCTTTGCACTTGTTCCTTCTGAGAATACACTATCTCAAAGCTAAGAAGCAACCATATATAACCTGTTAACCACACTACAAGCCCTTGTACTATGCATTGAAACCATGTTTGTCAAAGTTTCTTCAAAATCAAGTCACATAACCATAACATGTGATTCTTGATTTCTGACTACCTCAAGCTTCCAAACCTATTGCCTATAAATAAAGAAGCTATTTGCAAGATAACACACGAATGCACAAGCCCTCTAACCATCTCAAACTCCCTCAAACCATAATTTTCACAAAAAACTCCATAACTTGTCATTTCTGACTTTGAACACCAAACTCATAATTCCCTCGTGCGTTTTCACTCTAAGTCAATCACAAAACTTCCATGCATCATATACAAATCATCCCCACCCTTGCTACACAACTGTAACTTCATTTATACCATCCTTCATTTCCAAAAACTCACCTCTGCAACTTGACTTCTCCAGCACAATTCATGCACTTTCAGCATAAAGTAAGAGTTGCATTAGCTTCCTAGGAGTCCAGTGAAGCTATCCAGATCATCACCACACTTCCAGAAGTGCTCAAACTCCATACACGATTTCCAGTTCGGAGTTAAGTTTTCTCAACTTTGAACTCTCTCTACAAGCATCATTAATGGTTACTTTGTGAATGAAAAATGTAGACATCATTGCCCTGAAGTTAACCATGCCCTTAGTTTTCATTTATGTTGCTTGAGTGATGCGAATTTTGAAGTTGAACTTTCTGAGAAAATTAGGTTTATTTGGTACCAAGCAAAATTCATGTTCATCTTTGATTTATAGATTTAGTTATTTATATGGTTGAATTCGTGGTGAAAATGGAACAACTTTCATGTTTACATTTTTGAAAATGATTGAGAAATGAGCAGGTTTGAAATTTCAAAAATGTTGGCAATGGCTTTTGGCGTGAGGTTAGGGATGAAGTGCCATCAGGAAAGAGTTTATTTTAAATTTATTTCAACTTATCTTAATAACGGATGAAATAGCCACCCCAGTGGCAGAGGAAGCGCGCATAAGGCATTGATCAATAGGGACTTGAATTCGAGCCTCAGTGGTACCATTTTATTTGTTTCAGATTCAATGCAATCACGTACAAGGCGCCTATCATGAGCCTCACATAAACACCATTGGTTGTTCAACAATTCAAATCCAACGCTCCATAATGGAAAGCCCATGGTGCACCCTCTCAAATTAATCATACTGGATAAACAAGCATTAGACTTTGTTTCTGGGCCTTTGACTGAATTTCTTCCCAACACCCCTTCTTTTACTAAAACACAAGGCCATTTAAATTTTTTTTATTTTGTTTCCGACTTAATTAAAAAAAAATATATTTGGGCCCAACGCCCCATTTTTCTTTTCAACCCCTATTTCACTTTTTAACCCCCAAGCCCAATGTTTTTCACAATTCTTTATATTTTCTTTATCTCTTTATTTACTTATTTTTTTAATCAAAAATATAAAAAATATATTTTCTTAAATAATTAAATTAAAAATATTTTAATGTGAATATTTTATTTTATTAAATTAAATTTTATTTACTCTTTTGCAAATTACTATTAACATTAATACTCAATTTATTTTATAAACAAAATTATTAGACTTAGGTTTTATTTTAATTAACTTAGATTTTAGGTTTTGATTAAATAATTAATTAAATTTTCTTGTAATTAAAATCAATTAGTTAATTAGGTTAATTACTAAAACCTTCTTCCATGAAAAATCACACAAAAAACATTTTCTTTATTTCTTGCTTCCTCTTTACATTTTGTACATTCTATTATTATTTATATTCAATGGTATGTAATAGATAATTAAAGCTTTATTGCTTTCTTCCCCCTATTCACAAAACTTGTATCCCCCCATTCCCAAAGCATTGTAATAGCGTATGACATTTAAATTCCGCAATTTATCACTTTCCTTATTATTGTTAGTAATTAGGATTTGCATGACAAGACCTAAAATCAAACATTAGACAACCCTAATTCAAGATAAGATACTTGAAAATAAAACACTTTGCACACATACACCTCTAGGGTAACCCACACTTGTTGCCTCGGATAAAAATAGTCATACCCCTCAAACGTGTGATGTTTTAGCAAAGATCCTTGATTAAAAGATCGTGGTCCCTCGATGACCCTTCAATGTTTCCTTCGGTAAACGATCTTAGTCCCTTACGAAAATTGCTAAGATATTCTACAAGTTACCTTCTATGACTGTACGATGACCCATGCTTGTCCCTCCCATCCAATGATATGACTCCTTACCAACCAATGGTAAAATAGAACTATCTAAAGAGGAGTAAAAGAATATAGACCTTTTGAGTAGGTAGATTGCTCGTAATTGCTTGGTCACAAACTAAAACCATTTTAACACCTCACACTTTCAAAAACAAACATCTTTCCAAACACTCCAAATATTTCCAAAAATAAATATTTTGCATACATTCTCAATGATACGAGAATCATTGCAAAATTGTCGTACTAAGGCATTTTCTAAATATTTACAAAATAAACATTTTATATACATTCTCAAAGATACGAGAATCGTTACAAAATCAACACTTTCAAAACATCTTCAAAACATTTTTCAAACATACACAATCATAAAGCATTTCAAAGTGAGGTAGCAATTAAGAGTCCGTAGATAACTATAGATGAAAAGGGTGCTAACACCTTCTCTTTTCATAACCTACCCCCCAAACTCAAGAAAATTCTCGAAAGGCCTTTCATGTTCTTTTCACCCTTTCCTTTATTAGATAAAATAAAAGTTGGTGGCGACTCTTGCTATCCGCAACATTTACGATCAAACGCAAAACACCCAAGTCAGTTCTCCCATCGTATCACAGAACTGGAGACTCTGCTGGGGAGTAGCTAAAAGTGTGGTTACCTTAAGAGCTAGATCACCTTTATTGCTTTACTTATTTTCCTTGTTTGCTTTACATTTGTGGGTTATGCTTGGGTTATTTCTTGTATAGATCATATACCCGGATCTAGGGCATATTAGGTAAGTAGGAATAGATCATGGGGATTATGCCGCATAATACCGACATGGTTGAAGTGATGGCTATAGTAGTGTGACACATTTGTTAGTATCGGTGTCCCTTGAGTCCATTCAAGGAGAATACATGGCCAATGTGTAGTGTCATGAAGCACTAACTGATCGTAGAACCTTAGTTGAACGACTTGGCCATTAGAAAGTAGTGAGGTAGTTGGCTTTGGTGCAAGACTAAAGTTGGTTAATACTCAATACTACACTCATTGAGATCGGACTTTCGGGATATTTTGGCCACAATTTGGATGCTTGAGCTAAAACAATACCCGATGAAGAAATATCAGTGGTATTGAGGCTCCTAGAACCCGATTACTTCTTTTAGGACAGGTTGAACCAACTAAACTTCAAGAGGGTACTTACCTATAAACCTAATACAAGCCAAACCTAAGGCCTTGTGTGCTTTGTTTGTGTATGATTATTTATTCATGACATCATAGCATCATGCCATAACATTTTCACTAACCATTTCAAGGATCTAGGGATTTATCTTTGTTCTGTTTTATAGGATATGGCTTCCACTAACAAAGATACCATCCGAATCAACTTCGTAAGGGTGTCTCCTCAACTCAAAGAGTTAGCATCGAGGGCTCCTAAAAATTCTCCATTCACCAAAAGATATGGTCGACTTCTCAATCTGGTTACCTCAAGTTTTGAAGAAGACTTGATGAGGGTGCTCTTTCAGTTCTTTGACCCTGTACATCATTGTTTCAACTTTCTCGATTATCAATTGGTGCCCATAATGGAAGAATTATCTCAACTACTAGGAGTACCTGTTCTTGATCAAATACCCTTCACTGGTTTAGAGGAAACTCCAAGACCTGAAGTTATTGCTAAGGCCTTACATTTGAAGAGTTCTGACATTGTAGCCAATTGGGAGACAAGAAGTGGGGTCAAAGGATTTCTGGCTAAATTCCTGATGGAGAAGGCTCGACTATTTTGGGATTATATGGATTTACAAGCTTTTTAGGAGATCTTGGCTCTTCTAATATATGGGTTGGTGCTTTTTCCTAATGATAACACGAAAAGATATAGCATTTTTCGCCCGAATTATATAGATTAAAATTGTGATTCTTCGATTATTATGTCACATTTTATCCCTTTTTGTAGTTTTTGAAACATATTTCAGGTACTTAGTATTTGCAAGGCATAAATAAGAAAAGGAAGAAAAAGAATGGAAAATGAAGAAGAAATGGCTTTAAAACAGCAAAAATGCATTTATGTAGTAGAGAACCGTGCCGCCCACCACAAAGGCGTTACGACTGACACACATTAAGTTTTTGTGCCCCTCGGCACACTCACGTTACGACCGAGACAAATATGGATTACGTGCCCACGATCCAAGCAGTTACGAAGCCTTCGCCAATGAAGCGTACTCAACGCATATTCCTGGATTTTCTCCATGCTTCAGTAACGTAAATCATGGGATGTTACCTATTTTTCCTCAACAAAATACACTCTATATATGGAGGCAGTTACCAACAATTGAATCTCTCTGCTCCCTCACATTTTGATCTCTCTCTGACACTTTGAACAATTACGCAATATTATTATTTTCAATTCCATTTTCTCTGTTCAACAATTATTTTATTGCATTCCGTTTTAGTATTTTCCGGTTAGATTTCCAGCATTACTTTCCTAGTCGTAGAACCACTTAGGCAAAAAAAAACCTTACTGTTAAAGCAACATTTTTCCACATCGGAGAAATACTGCAACACTAGTTTGTTTCCAGACTTCCAGAATTTGCCTATGATTTCCATAATTAGTTCGAGATATTTTTTTACTACAAGTCAATCCTACCGGCTTGTGGAGGATATGCAATACTCAGATCAATTGCTTGGTGTTCACATTCAGGTTCCTATTTTATTAATCACAATTTATTTATTTCCTGCCATGCATGCACTGTTGAATCTACGCTTTAATTTTGTACTGTTTTGGAATAATATTATGTCTGGATAGATTCTCTATACCGGTATGTAAAACTTGACCAAAAGGATTCGGTAATTAATTGACATTATTATTTTTTACAAAAATAATTTTCTGGTTTTAATTTCCAATTAAATATTTAATTGTTTTTGTACGGAAGTAAGAAACAATCTAAGGTTAAAATCAACAGAGCGGAAGTTTGAGGTTTTACCCGGATAGTGGTTATTGAAACATTAATTTTAAAAATAGTGGAAGCGCTTTAAAGTTAATTGGATCTTATTTGTTCTCAAAAAATACTTTTGAGTTTTAAATGAAACAGCGGAAGCGCTCATTTCGAGCTTAAGTGATATGATCTAACTCAATAGAACAGAAGTTTGAGACGAGGGTTTTTAAACAAATAGTTTCACCGGAACTGTGTTTTAATACTAAAAACAAATGCCAATGACGTACTGAATCCCTTAAGTTAACGAAATACATACCGGTATCCCGTCATTAATTATTAAATTCTAGTTAATTCCCGATTAAACCCAAACACCCAAATTTATAATTACCCTTAGCTTTACATAGTAACCCTTAGATAACAGTAGTTTTAACCATCAGTCCTTGTGGGTTCGATATCTTTTAAAACTACGCGATAGACTGTGCACTTGCAGTCACTATACCTGATAGACTCATAAAGTCACGATCAAGTTTTTGGCGCTGTTGCCGGGGACTGAATTAGTCGAATACTGTAAATCCCTTGTTACGCAGTATAGACTAAGGCAACCAATTTTATTTTAATTTTTAACCGTCGATTGTATGCCAAGTACTCGCTCTAAGGATGAGGAATTAGAACAACCAATCGACGAAGTCGAGCGTTTTGTTAGTATAAGACGCCGAATCAGAGAGTACCAAGCCAAGTACAATCTTCCCAAAACCAATCCTCCAAACCTTTCTCTTCCTGACCCCAAAATGGCTGGAGGACTTCAAAATCATCCTCTGAAGGATTATGCTCCCCCATCGCAAGAGGAACCCCATAACAGTATTGTTGCTCCCGCTATCGCATGAAACGATTTCGAGTTAAAGCCTTTGCTTTTGTAAGCTATTCAACAAAACCAATTTTCAGGATGTCCTATGGACGATCCAAATCTTCATTGTTGTACCCCAAAAATTTACCCTATTTATTTTCATTATTACGTACATGCATATCATTGGTTTTATGGTTATGGAATCAAGGTATATTTAGCAAGCTTCGTCAGGTTACAAGTGACATTTATTTCGCCAATGGATGTTCTCAGAGTATTTTCCGTGCTAAAGATCGGTTCGCCGTTTCGCAACGCTTCGGGGTTCAAAGATTCACAGTCCAACCCGACACGTCATATTCAGGTGTTCTTTCTCCAAGATATCCCTGATAACATATTCTCAAATTCAGGTGCGGCTCGAGATCCAATTCTTTAAAGAAGGTCTCCGAATGTGTGATTTTTTCTCAAAGAAATATGGTGAAAAAGGGTGTTGAAGTGCAGTTTTTACGCACTAAAAAATTCATAACTTTAAGACCGTGGCTCGTTTTGAAACTGTTATGGTGGATAAAATTCCTTCTTTATGTCATCTACATTTTCACCACTCACGGATGGAAGCCAATTTCAATCAGAAGGTCTTCAAAAATGCGGATTTATCAAGTATTTTCGTACAGAAAATTTGTTTCAGAAGTTTATTTGCATCAGGTTCAGAAAATCATAACTTGGTCGATTTTCATCGTATTGAGCTGGTTCCGGCGCCAAAATTTCAAAAATATAGTTGGCTATGTTTTCACAGGAGGTAACGAGTTCGAATGATATTCAAAAGGCCTTCATTTTCTCCCTATAGTGCACGTGATGCACCGAAAATTCATAACACGGTCAATTTTTATCGGATCGGGCCCATCTTTTTACACAAGGTCACTAACTCAGAGATCTACAAATTTTTATCCAAAGTCAAGACCGGGTTCTGCTCGGATCAATACTAGTTTTTTATTGAAGAACGTGTCAGAGTTGACATTGGACCCCAAAATAAGTTTGTCTGAGGCGAAACTTAAAAAATTCATAACTAATTCACTGTTTATCCGATTGAGCCCATTTTCAGACAAGAGTTTGTTCTCGATGTTGGCTACATTTTGTTTCACATTTCAACTTCAAAAATTGCACTTAAGTCCATGCGATTTAGCCTGGAACGTGTCAGACTCAAGTGAATAAAAATCGGCACTATTGCTTGTGGTTATTAGAGGCCCAATTGCACATTCAAAGCCCATATCTTTGCTCTAATTTCCATTATATAATCTCATTCTTTTCACACAAACATGACGACATAAAAAACCTTTGCCACAACCTTGTCAAAATATTAAATTCTTTCAAGAACCCTAAAAATCTTGAAATCCTTATTACAAACCCCATCTCACTACAAACAAACCATTCTCCGATAAGGGTAAGACAAATTTGATCTCCATGATCAAAAGGGTGTAGAAGCATTCATACATGCCATATTGGTTTTAGCATTACAAAATTTCATATATTTATTTTCTTTGTATTTTATGGTATACTAATTTGTTTAATGTGTTCATGAGATTCAACACTACAGGTTTGGACCATCTAATGGTCCCATGCAGATTTATTATAAAACATTGAGGCCAAAACAAAACAACAACCAATGCATGACTCATGGCTAGGCAGGCATCCTGAGGAGGCTAAGGGCGTGGGTTCAACATCCACCCCTATTGATTTTGGTTTTCTTCTATTCTATTTATCCATTTACCTATTTTCATTCTTTTTGTTTAAAACCTTTTTCATAAAACCTAATATTTTTCACAAACCTTTGGTTTTTCATAATAAACTCGAATAATTAATTTTAGGTTTTTTTAATTTAATTTTTGGTTCAACACCCACCCCTGACATTTGTATTATTTGTATTTTCTAACCCTATTTTCCATTGATGCTTCTTCCCTTATCTATTTTTTGGCAAACTTAATTCTTTTTTGTTAATCATTAAACATAAGCTTTTTTTAAAGCCTTTTTTTTAATTAAAATTAATTAGGTTTTAGGTTTTTTTAATTAACTTTTTTCTTTCAAAATTAACCTTTTTTTATTATTAATTAAAATTAATTAGGTTTTAGGTATTTTAATTAACTTTTTTCAAAATTAACTTTTTTATTAATTAAAATTAATTAGGTTTATTTAATTAATTATCATAAATCATTTTTATGGCAAGATAAATAAGTGAACTAAATCATTTGCACACTCACACCTCTAGGGTAACCTCACATATTGCCTTCGGAAAAACAATGGTCATGTCCCTTGAACGTAGGGATACCCTTAGCAAAGACCCTCGGTTAAAATCATCATAAAGATCATAGTCCCTCAATGTCCCTCGAGTTACTTACGAGAAATGATCTTGTATCTTGATGTTGCCTATGAATATATGATGACAGTCCCTTCGAACTGCTAAGGTATCCCTATATGTTGCATTATATGACCATAAAGATGACCCGCACTTGTCCCTCATACATCCAACGATAGGGCTACCTACTCACTAATAGTAGGATAACACTGTCTAAAGGTTAAGAGGAAAAGAACGGTCTTTTCGAGTATAAGTAGATAAGTTCTTAGATGCTTGATCAAAACAACTTTTTGCACCTACACAAAAATATTTGTAAAAACACTTTTGAAAACATTCGTCTTGTCAACACTCTTGAGGACTGATACAAGAGTTATCACAAAGCGAATCACCACACTAAGGCATTTTCAAAACAAAGTTTTCAAAACACACAAAGCACAAACAATTTTCAAAACATGAGCTAGCATCTAACAGCCCATAGATAACTACGGATGGAAAGGGTGCTAACACCTTCCCTTTTCATAATCTATCCCCCTTACTCAGAAAACTCTCGAAAGGTCTTTTTTTCTGTTTTTTTCACCCTTTCCTTTGTTGGATAAAAGAAAAGTCGGTGGCGACTCTTGCTTATCGCAACATTTGAGAATACAAATGCAAAACTAATATTAAATAGTCGGTTCTTCCACCGTATCACAGAACTGGCGAATCTGCTGGGGACTTATAAAAAGTGGGGTTACCTTAGAGTTTGTTCCTTTTAAAACTATTTTAATTGCTTGCTTTGTATGCTTTATCCTTGGAGGGTTTGTTTGGGTTGTTACTATAGATACTAAACCCGGATTTAGGGCACCTTTTAGGTAAGTAGCAATATATCGTGGGGGTTGTGCGGGGTATATCTACATGGTTGAAGCAATAGCTACGTTGATATGACACTTTGGTTGGTACCGATAGCCCTTGAGTAGTCAAGGAGAATATGTGGCTGCTGCGTGGTGTCATGAAGCATCAACTGACCTTAGAACCTTTAATTGAACAACTTGGCCATTAGGAAGTAGTGAGATAGCCGTCTTTGGTGTAATCCTAAGTCGGTTGATGCTTGATACTACACTCATTGAGATTTGACTCCCGATTTTTGTTTGGTGGCAAGTCAGTTGTCGATCGGAACGAAACTTGTGGGAAAAATCAGTGATATTGAGATCCCTTAGAAATCGGTTACTATTGATAGGACATGTTGAGCCAACTAAACTTCAAGAGGGTACTTACCTATGGAACTCATGCAAGCCTGAAACTAAGGCTATTTGTGTGAGTTGCTTGCTTTCACTATCTAACGATTTAAACTCTCTACATGGTTTTGTTTATTATCTGATGATATGATTCATTGTCTAATAACCTAGATTTCTAGCAAGACACACTAGTCTTCATCACCCTACATTTTTGCTTGACGCATAGCACACACATCATAACAGCATACCATAGCATTTCCTTAACCATTTCAAGGATCTCAAGGGCCTGTGATGCAGGTTATGATGAACCAGACATCTAGCAAGGGGCAAGGGGATTTATTTTCCTCTAGCCAATACCATCAAAAGATCAAAACACGATAACTTGATTCAGAGGATATTACCTACTCTATATGGTGAGCTTGATTCTCGTAGAAGGACATTCAACAATATGAAGTTCTTTAATCAAAGTTGTAGTCAACTCTTAACATTTTCTTGTGTTTACCTCGCAAGATACTTGAAAACATTTACACATCATGCATGTCATTACATAACAGGTCTTCCAGTACAGGTCTCTCATGTTCTCACTATTTATTTCAGCAAAAGAAATGGCTTTCAAGCAAACAGTAAGGGATCTCTAAACTCAAGAGGCTCAGTTCATGAAAATGTTCTCCAACCTATCCAAGGGGCATGAAGAATTGAAAACACTCATCAATGGGAACTTGACCAAGAAACATCGTGACAGCAATAAGGTTGACTGGTTGGAACAATTGCGAGCTGAGATAGAAGCAATGAGAATCCAGATGCTGGGGCAAATGGCTCTTATCCAAATCCTAGCCTGGGGACAAGAAGAGCTGAGAGCCCTTATCAACAAACTTCATCAAGACGGATGCAACCGTATGAAGCAAACAGTCGAGATTGGGGATAAAGTCATTAATCAGCCCCTAATGAGACAAGTTGTGGGTTTGGTGGAGAGTGGATCTTTCCAAATTGATGCTACATCACAGATCCAACCATAACCTCGCCAACCACAACAGGGTAATCAGCAAAGGCAAGACAAGCCCAAGAGGCAGTTTACCAAAATCAACATACCATTGTCTCAGGCATTGCAACATATGTTGATGATGAATTTGGTTACGTTGATAAGACCTCATCCAAACCCCAAAATTTCTTCCCCTAACTACAGTCCTGATGCAATATGTGCTTACCATTCCAATAGTCCTGGACATGATACAAATGACTGTTGGGCATTGAAAAATAAGATTCAGGACTTGATCAACGAAGGAGTGTTGGAGTTTAACAAGATGGCCAGACTGAATTCTTCTGCCATCCCTCAAAGCCACATCATCTGAAGTGACAAGTTCAGACAAAGAGGCTTTTTTTCATTAGAATTTTCAATTTGTAATTTTCTTTTGATTGTTCGAAGATTTTTTCATGTTAAACTTTGATACTTTATCAATGCATTGCATATTTCTGTTTTGAATCATTTCATTCGTATTCACTATATTTAAACTGCTTTCCTTTTTGTGATATTCAACTCTCGATCAAAAGCTCTATGCCTTTAGAGGGAGGATGACGAAAATGACACCACGATCTCTATAGTATGCTTTTGAATAGACCCCGCTAACGATGTACATGCATTGTTTCAAATCCTAAACAGTGGATTTATAAGGAAGATAATCCCTAGTCAACCCCTTTGAACCAAAGAAGTAGGAGTTTTTATTTTCACACAAATTAAAACCCTTAATTATAACCTTGGGCAGGGTAGCTTTCTCAGTTAATTCAGAGGTGCATTCAGTCGCAAGCTCATCCTTCATACACGACAAATAGTGTAGAAAATACCTTCCAAAAGATGGTGATGGTTCCGCATAATCATCAAAGTAGAAAGTCATTACTTTTCAAAAGAAAAGCCCGCTAAGACAAAACTTATGAATGAGACTTAAGAAAAAAAACTGAGGCATCCCGCTGACTGTAATCACAAAAGAAACAGTTCAAGAAAAAGTGGGGATAACAAAATAAAAAAAGAGGTCCTACAAATCCTAAAAAAAAAGGTTATAAAAATGACTACCTTCTCAAACAAACATTCAATTTCTGAACCATCACCAAGTATCAGAGCAAAGATTCCAAACTCAATTAGGATTTAAAAGCACAATTAACTGAGTTTAGGACTGAAGAACATCACGAAGGGTGGGTTGGGTACAAATAAAATTTAAGCCTTTATCCTTTGTTTCTTGAACCGTGAACCATGCCACGTTATAACCCTTAAAAGTCCTAGCTGAAGCATGGGTTAGTTCGAAAACATACTGTTACAAAAGGTATCCTGACTCCTGTAGGGTTCGCTATAAATCCTGAGGTGATATCACACTTTTACAAAATTTGTTTGTTTTACTAAAAAATTAATTTTCAAACTTTAAGACAAACATAAGCTTTGCATTCTTAAAATACCATTATTTGCATATAACTATTTGTTCAATAGCAAAGAAATTCGCACGACAGATATTCGATGAACAAAAATCTTCTCAGTGGACAGAATCACCTCAGATGGAAAGACATTCCAGTGACAGGACTTTAATAATAAAGGGACATAGCATGATGTCCAACTGATATGGGGAAGTCAAGTCAAGGTTCAAGGAATCTCTCAAAAATGCCAAATATCCAGGAGCAGATCTCCATCTGAATCACTTGGGGCATTGGACATGAATTC
Source organism: Vicia faba (assembly GCA_948472305.1). Taxonomy (NCBI): domain Eukaryota; kingdom Viridiplantae; phylum Streptophyta; class Magnoliopsida; order Fabales; family Fabaceae; genus Vicia; species Vicia faba. Next base: position 1,479,767,971 of record OX451741.1, on the reverse strand, counting down.
CGGAAACGAATCCTGTACGATCAAACAAACACCTTCTGGAAGTGTGACAACACTTACTACTAAGGACAATGACAATTCTCCGCACCCGATGAACATGGACATAGTCGAAAAATACTACGCATAAATAAAGACCCGCTAGGCTGGCTGGCCTAGGCAAAAATAAGGGCATTCCGGCGAACCAAAAGGGTTCGGGCAAAAATTAGGGATATACATATGAAAAAAACTGTACACCTGACAAGTCAAGAACCTGAAAAGGTGGCTTGGGAAAAAAAGGTTATCCCGATGGACTGAAAATCTGAAAAGACGGTCCAGGCAAAAGTTAGGGATTAAAGCGTACGACTACGTCCCGTCATCTCGTCACTTGTCTAATTAGTAGAAGGTTTATTACCCTGATTTGCATTCACCAAGGACTCTAAGAGTTGGGATAACAGTCAAACCATCTACAAAATCCCCAGTTGATATTTTCTATAATAGGTATCGAGACAAGGGCATTCTACTACAAGGTCACTGCCATATTCTCAGCATGCAACCTAATGGTGTTAGGTGTTCTCATACCCAAGTGAAAACATTCTAAATAAAGCAGATTTTCATCTAGAAACTGTTTAGATATGATCCAGAGACGGATGTCATTCTGACACTTACTCCAGATTCTCATCTAGAAATGGTGCAGATACGATCCAGAGACGGATGTCATTCTGACACTTACTCCACATTCTCATCTAGAAACGATTCGGGTATGATCCAAATACGGATGTCATCCTGACCCTTACTCCAGATTCTCATCTAGAAACGGTTCAGGTATGATCCAAAGACGGATGTCATCCTAACACTTACTCCATATTCTCATCTAGAAATGGTTCAGGTACGATCCAAATACGGATGTCATCCTGACACTTATTTCAGATTCTCATCTAGAAACGGTTCGGGTACGATCCAGAAACGGATGTCATCCTGATACTTATTCTAGATTATCTTCTAGCAACAGTTTAGGTACGATCCAGAGACGAATGTCATCCTGATACTTATTTAGACCATCTTCTAGAAACGGTTCAGGTACAATCCAAAGATGGATGTCATCCTGATACTTATTCCAGACTATCTTCTAGCAACAGTTCAGTTCACAGGGTCTACCTTCCCCAACAGAGTTTATTTCTCTAACAACAGAAGTTTATCTCCCATCATTTTAACTTCAACATATTTGAAGACCTACATTCTTCACCCCCAGTAACAATCAAAGATTCATTTTCCCTGGTTCAACAATATTGCAATAGAAAAGCTGATACGTTCATACATTGCATTCATACATCATTCTACAAACGTCATAGCATCTTCCATACAAATGCATACATCCCAATCTCATTTATTTTGAGAACACCATTACACAATGCATTTCATACATAATGACATTGCATACAGCTAATGCTTTACCTTTTCAGGAAAGATCAATCAACATATATTTATCATCAAAAAATTTCAACAAGCCCAGGATTAGCTCCTGAAACAAAACAGAGTAATTATCTGTGCAACCAAATACAACTTTACACGGGCCCATCATGAAGCAATCTTACACGGGTTTCTTCTGACTTCTAAATACAACTTTACGCGGGCTCATCATGAAGCAATCTTACACGGGTTTCTTCTGACTTTAAAATGCAGCTTTATACGGGCTATTCCTGAAGTAACCCTACCCAGGTTCCTTCCCACAATCTCCAGATACATTTTTACACGGGCTCATCCTGAGGAAACTCTACCCAGTTTCCTTCTCTTGAATTTCCAGATGCAGTTTTACACTGACTCATCCTGAGGCAACCCTACCCAGGTTCCTTCTCTTGAATTTCCAGATGCAGTTTTACACAAACTCATCCTGGGGAAACCCTACCCATGTTCCTTCTCTTGAATTTCCAGATGCAGTTTTACACAGACTTATCCTGAGGCAACCATACTCAGATTCCTTCTCACAATTTCCAGATGCAGTTTTACACGGGCTCATCCTGAGGCAACCCTACCCAGGTTCCTTCTTACAATTTCCAGATGTAGTTTTACCCGGACTCATCCTGAAGCTTCCCTACCCAGGATACCTCTCATATATATCCTAAAACAGCCCTACCCAGGTTCCTTCTTATACACTTCCAGATGAAGTCTTACCCGAACTCATCCTGAAACAGCCCTACACAGGTTTCTTCTGATACATTTCCAAATAGAAGTTAATTTCATTCTCCCTAGAAAATTACTGCGAAGCCTGGATTTCAACCAGAAAACAAAAAACTTTCATCTCTCCAATCTAGAGATAACCCCTCAATAGAGCCATGGACAACTGAAGTTCCTAGACTCTATTCCCCACAGAGTTTTCCTCAAATAGGAAAACAACAGAAATCAACATCCCCCAGTGGACTCCTCCTCAGACAACAGGAACAGGAATCCCATAAAGAGACCTCTTATGAAGTCAGCATCTACTCTGGATGGCATCTTTAAGCCCATCTCTAACGACTCTCCGTCATATTCTCTGGATGGCGTCTTTAAGCCCATCTCTGACGACTTTCAGTCATCTTCTACAAATGGCATTTGTAAGCCCATTCCTGATTAGCATCGACCAACCGTGTTACTTCATGCGAGTGCAAATTTTTGGGCACTCTAGTGTTCAATGCTCTTCCACCTTTAGATCACGAAAGGCAGACAAGCTAATCTAAATCCTCATGTTTAAGAAGATTGAACAGGGGCAGCTATTGTACCCCAAAAATTTACCCTTTTTATTTTCATTATTACATACACACATACCATTGGTTTTATCTTTATGGAATAAAGTTATATTTAGAAAGCTTCGTCAGGTTACAAGTGACGTTTATTTCGCTAATGGATGTTCTCAGAGTATTTTCCGTGTTGAAGATCGGTTCGCCATTTCGCAACGATCCAAGATTCAAAGACTCACAAGTCCAACCCGACGCGTCATATTTAGGTGTTCTTTTTCCAAGATATCCCTAATAACATATTCTCAAATTCAGGTTCGGATTGAGAGCCAATTCTTTAAAGAAGGTATCTCAATGTGCGATTTTTTCTCGAAGAAATATGGTGAAAAAGTGTGCTGAAAGTGCAATTTTTACGCACTAAATAATTCATAACTTGAATTCCGTGGCTCGTTTTGAACCTGTTCTGGTGTCCAAAATTCCGTCTTGATATCATATATGTTTTCATCTCTCATGGGTGGAATCCAATTTCGATCAGAAGGTCTTCAAAAATGCGGATTTATCAAGTATTTTCGTACAAAAAATTTGTTTCAGAAGTTTATTTGCATTATGTTCAGAAAATCATAACTTGGTCGATTTTCATCGTATTGAGCTGGTTCCAGCGCAAAAGTTTCAAAAATTGAGTTGGATACATTTTCACAGAAGGTATCGAGTTCGAACAATATCCAAAAGGCCTTTATTTTTTTTCCAGAGTGCGCGCGATGCACCGAAAATCCTGAATGCTGAATATTATTTCATCTGGGTCGAAACTTCAAAAATTCATAACTCGGTCAATTTTTATCGGACCGGGCCCATCTTTTTACACAAGGTCACTGACTCAGAGATTTACAACTTTTCTTCCAAAGTTGAAACCGGGTTCTGCTCCAATCAATACCAGTTTTTTATTGAAGAACGTGTCAGAGTTGACACTAGAACCCAAAATAAGCTTGTCTGAGGCGAAACTTCAAAAATTCATAACTAATTCACTGTTTATTTGATTGAGCTTATTTTCGGACAGGAGTTTGTTTTTTATGTCGGCTACATTTTGTTTTCATATTTCAACTTCAAAAATTGCACTTAAGTCCACACGATTTAGCCTATAACGTGTCAGACTCAAGTGAATAAAAATCTGCACTATTGCTTGTGGTTATTGGAGGCCCAATTGCACATTCAAAGCTCATATCTTTGTTCTAATTTATATTATATAATCTCATTCTTTTCACACAAACAGGACGACAAAAAAACCTTTTCCACAACCTTGTCAAAATATCAAATTCTTTCAAGAACCCTAGAAATCTTGAAATCCTTGATCTCCGGTAAAAGTAAGACTGATTTGATCTCCATGATCAAAAGGGTGTAGAAGTATTCATACATGCCATATTGGTTTTAATATTACAAAATTTCATATATTTATTTTATTTTTATTTTATGGTATACTAATCTGTTTAATGTGTTCATGAGATTCAACGCTACAGGTTTGAACCATCTAATGGTCTCATGCAGGTTTATTACAAAACACTGAGGCCAAAACAGAGCAACAACCAATGCATGGTTCATGGCAAGGCAGACATCCTGAGGAGGCTAAGTGTGTGGGTTCAACATCCACCCCTATTGGTTTTGGTTTTCTTCCATTCTATTTATCCTTTTACCTATTTTCATTCTTTCTGTTTAAAACTTTTTTCATAAAACCTAACATTTTTCATAAATCTTTGTTTTTCATAATAAACTCGAATAATTAATTTTAGGTTTTTTAAATTTAATTTTTGGTTCAACATCCACCACTGACATTTGCATTATTTGTATTTTCTAACCCTATTTTCTATTGATGCTTCTTCCCCTATCTATTTTTTGGCAAACTTAATTCTTTTTTGTTAATCATTAAACATAAGCTTTTTTTAAACCTTTTTTTAATTAAAATTAATTAGGTTTTAGGTTTTTTTTTAATTAACCTTTTTTTCAAAATTAATATTTTTTTATTATTAATTAAAATTAATTAGGTTTTAGGTATTTTAATTAACTTTTTTCAAAATTAACATTTTTTATTAATTAAAATTAATTAGGTTTATTTAATTAATTATCATAAATCATTTTTTTCATAAAAAATCACCAAAACACGTTCAACTGTAATAGTGTAACTTTATTTTTCCCGCTTTTTTTAATCATTATCATGTAATTGCTTCCGGGATGTAATAGTTTTAGGATTTCTTTTCTGCACTCTTCACTATTATGTAACTGCCCAAAGCTCTGTAATAGCCTAAGTTTACATTTCTGCCTTTACCTTCAGCTACTATATTTTATGCAATGCTTAGATTAATAGGATTGTATGGAAAGATAAAAATGAATGATAGAAAACCCTAATGGCAAGATAAATAACTGAACTGAATCATTTGCACACTCGCACCTCTAGAGTAACCTCATTTATTGCCTTCGGAAAAACAATGGTCATGTCCCTCGAACATAGGGATACCCTTGGCAAAGACCCTCGGTTAAAGTCATCATAAAGATCATAGTCTCTCAATGTCCCTCGAGTTGCCTACGAGAAATGATCTTGTCCTTCAATGTTGCCTATGAATATATGAGGACAGTCCCTTCGAACTGCTAAAGTATCGCTATATGTTGCCTTCTATGATCATAACGATGACTCGCGCCTGTCCCTCATACATCCAACGATAGGGCTAACTACTCACTAATAGTAGAATAACACTCTCTAAAGGTTAGGAGGAAAAGAATGACCTTTTCGAGTATAAATAGATAAGTTCTTAGATGCTTGCTCAAAACAACTTTTGACACCTACATAAAAATATTTTCAAAAACACTTTCGAAAACATTCACCTTGTCAACACTCTTGAGGACTGATACAGGAGTTGTCACAAAGCAAATTTCCGCACTAAGGCATTTTCAAAACAAACTTTTCAAAACATAATAAGCACAAGCAATTTTCAAAACATGAGCTAGCATCTAAGAGCTCGTAGATAACTACGGATGGAAAGGGTGCTAACACCTTCCCTTTTCATAATCTACTCCCCTTACTCAGAAAACTCTCGAAAGGTCTTTTTCTGTTCTTTTCACCCTTTCCTTTGTTGGATAAAAGAAAAGCCGGTGGCGACTCTTGCTTACCGGGATATTTGTGAATACAAACCCAAAACTAGTATTAAACAATCGGTTCTCCCATCATATCACATTCATATATCCGTGTTTGTGCAGTACGCGTACACAGTGAAAGCAAATGGAGTCAGCCCTGAAGCAATAAGACTCCGTATTTTTCCTTTCTCATTGAGAGATAGAGCTATAGCATGGATCCAGTCTCTACCATCCAACTCTGTTACAACATGGAACGAATTAAAGAAAGTTTTCCTAGCGCGATATTTTCCGCCAAGTAAGACAGCTATGCTAAGAGCCAATATCAACGGTTTTAAACAAAAGGAAAGCGAATCTCTTTTAGAAGCATGGGAAAGATACAAAGACATGTTGCGACTCTGTCCGCATCACGGTCTAGAAGAATGGATGATCATCCATACATTTTACAATGGTCTCTTGTACAACACGAGACTAACAATTGATGCAGCTGCTGGCGGTGCACTGATGGATAAACCATACCATGATGCATATCAACTTATCGAAAGTATGGCTTCAAATCATTATTAGTGGGGATGCGATAGAAACATGATGGAAAAATCTCCAACGAAGAGTGGTATGCACGAAGTTAGCAGCTTAGACCAAGTTAATGCTAAGGTAGAAGCCTTTACCCAAAAGATAGAAAGATTGACCACAACTCCCGCAGCCACCGTGGCTGCAGTAACTCCAACCTGTGATCTATGCGGACTTCACACGCATAACGCACATGAATGTCCACTTTTAACAGGAGTACCAGTTGATCAAGTAAACTAAGCTCAAGGAAACCCCTATAGAAATAACTATAACCCTGATTGGAAGAACCATCCAAACTTTTCATACAAAAGCAATAACGCTTTGTACGCACCAGGGCAAGCTCCTACTACACCTCCAGGATTTCAGAAATCCACCCAAAATGTTCCAAATATTCCAAATATCCCTAGGAAGTCCAACATCAAAATCATGATAGAAAATTTTGTAGCCAACCAAGCTCAAACTAACAAAGATTTCATGAATCAAAATATTCACACCAGTGAACAAATTAAGTAATTGACTAATAAGATTGATGCTCTTGTAACACACAACAAAATGTTAGAAACAAAAATTTCCCAAGTGGTTCAACAACAAGCCGCTACAATTGCTCAAGCTGGAAATTTTCCTGGGCAACCTCAACCAAATCCTAAGGGACACGCTAATTCCATAATACTATGGAGTGGGACTGAACTAAGTGGACCAACTGAACCTAAAATCGAAAACCCAGCCATGTACCAAAAATGTGGAAAAGGAATTGAGAAAGAAGCTGAACTAAGGTAAGTAGAAAAAGAAGGTGAAGAAGAGGCCGTAGAAAAAGAAGAACCTTATGTGCCTCTGCCACCCTATAAACCACATATTCCATATCCTCAAAGACTTGCTAAGTCTAAAAACATAGGGCAATTCAAGAAATTCGTTGAACTTCTGAAACAACTTAATATTACCATACCTTTTACAGAAGCTATAACACAAATGCCCTCCTACACTAAATTTCTTAAAGAAATCTTGTCCAATAAGAAAAAGCTTGAGGATAACGAAACTGTATTGCTCACTGCCGAGTGCAGTTCTATAATATAAAACAACATGCCTCCTAAACTTAAAGACGCAGGTAGTTTTTCCATACCTTGCGTAATCATAAAATTTGTTATAGGCAAAGCACTATGTGATTTAGGAGCCAGTATTAGTCTGATGCCATTATTAATTTGCAAGAAACTCTACATGGGAGAACTAAGACCAACAAGAATGTCCGTACAATTAGCAGATCGATCAATAAAATTTCCTTTAGGTATGTTAGAAAATGTTCATGTACGCATAGGACAATTCTATATCCCCACTGATTTTATAATCATGGACATTAAAGAAGACTCCAATATTCCTATCATATTAGGTCGACCATTCCTAGCCACTATAGGAGCATTAATAGATGTTAAAAATGAAAAAATGACTTTCGAAGTCGGAGAAGAAAAGGTTGAATTCATCTTATCTAAATTCCTTATGGCACCAGCCATTGGCGATTCATGTTGTTTCCTAGATGAAATCAATAAATGCGTGAAAGAATTAGAGAAACAACAAACCACCTATTCAGAAGTATTGAAGATTGCCATACCCCCGATTCTAGAAGATGATAATTGTCGTCCTGAATATCAAGATGAAAATTTGAGTGAATGCCTAGCCCTAACTCCTGACTCTATACCCTGTCAAAAGAAGCCTGCCATAGAACCCAAAATGCTACCAAAAGACCTAAGATATGAATTCCTAGACACAGAACTTACCCAACCGCTTTAGGTTATAACATATCAGATCTAAAAGGAATAAGCCCTTCTATCTGCATGCACTGTATTATGCTGGAGGAAGAATGTAAAACCTCTAGGGAACATCAAAGGAGAATAAATCCCATTATGAGCGATATAGTAAAAAAGGAAGTAGAAAAAATACTAGGAGTAGGAATCATATACCCAATATCCGACAGTAAATGGGTTAGCTCAGTACATGTCGTACCTAAGAAAGGTGGTGTGACAGATGTCAGCAACACTAAAGGAGAATCCGTAGCACAACAAACTCACACCGGGTGGAGAATATGCATCGACTATAGAAAGTTAAACGTAAATATCACTTTCCTTTACCCTTCATTGATCAAATGCTTAAACGACTAGCTAAAAACTCTCACTTCTGCTATTTAGACGAGTATTCTAAAATTTTCCAAATTCCTATCCATCCCAACGACCAAGAAAAAATGACTTTCACTTGTCCTTATGGTACGTTCGCCTATAGACGAATTCCATTTGGATTATGCAATGCCCCTACAACATTCCAGAGATGTATGATTTCCATCTTCTCTGAATTCCTAGATGGCATGATGGAAGTTTTTATGGATGACTTCTCTGTCTGTGGAGAAAGTTTTGAAGGATGTTTATAGAACCTTGAAATGGAACTAGAAAGATGCGTAAGTGTCAATCTCGTATTAAACTAGGAAAAATGCCACTTCATGGCCTGACAAGGAATTGTCTTAGGGCATATAGTATCCGATAAGGGAATTGAAGTAGATAAAGCAAAGATCGAAGTTATAGAAAATCTTCAACCACCCAAAACTATTGGAGAGATAAGAAGTTTTCTAGGACACGCTGGTTTCTATCGATGTTTCATTAAAGACTTCTATAAAATAACCAAACCTCTAACCGAACTGGTGATGAAGGATGCTGATTTCATTTTCACTGGAAAATGTTTGGACGCATTTACAACTCTAAAAAAAGCGTTAATTTCAGAACCTATTATGCAACCTCCTGATTGGAATGAACCATTCGTGATAATGTGCGATTCTAGTGACTATACCGTAGGCGCAATCTTAGGATAAAGAAAGGATAAAAAGCTTCATGTGATCTACTACGCAAGTAGAACCCTAGATCATGCGCAGACGAATTACGCCACCACTGAAAAAGAATTGTTAGCTGTTGTGTTTGCTTTAGATAAATTTTGTTCCTACTTAGTAGGAGCACGAATAATTATCTATACCGACCACGCTGCAATCTGGTACCTCTTGAGTAAGAAAGATGCCAAACCAAGATTACTAAGGTGGATCTTACTTCTACAAGAATTTGATTTAGAAATAAAAGATAAGAGATGCACCAAAAATGTAGTAGCTGACCACCTATCTAGAATAGAAGGCATCAAACAAAATCATATTCCCATCAATGATGATTTTCCTTATGAATGCCTTGTAGCCCAATTAGAATTAGATAGTATCATAATTGAGTACCCTGTGACTTATGAAGACAAGAACACAAACGAAATTATGGAAGTAATATGCACCACAACATACTATCATGGTACGCCGATTTGGTCAACTACTTGGATGCTAGAGTGCTTCCACCCGATATATCTTATCAACAAAAGAAGAAATTCTTTCATGACCTTAAACATTATTATTGGGACGACCCTTTACTTTTCAAAATAGGCGCCAATGGTATTTTCCATCGATGTGTTCCTGAAAATGAAATCAAAAACATAATTTTCCAGTCATGCTGCCCCTTACGGAGGACATGCAAGTACATCAAAGACCCGTGCTAAGATATTACAAGCTGACCTCTATTGGCCTAGTCTTTGGAAAGACGTCCATATCGCGGTTAAAAATTGCAACCAATGCTAACGCACTGGAAACATCTCTAGACGCGATGAGATGCCTCAAAAGGGAATTCTAGAAGTTGAAGTCTTTGATGTATGGGGAATCGATTTCATGGGACCCTTCCCGTCTTCCTTTGGAAATCACTACATCCTAGTTGTTGTTGACTATGTTTCAAAACGGATCGAGGCTGTAGCCTCTCCAACAAATGACACGCGAGTAGTAGTCAGGCTTTTTAAGAACATAATATTTCCAAGATTCGGTGTACCGAGACTCGTCATCAGTGACAGTGGCTCCTATAACGCGATGGGAGAACTGACTTGGTTGTTTTGTGTTTGATCACAAATTTTGCAGTTAGCAAGAGTCGCCACCGATTTTTATTTTATCCAAAAGAAAAGGCTGAAAAGAACAGGAAATACCTTTGAGATGTTTTCTTGAGTTCGGGGGTAGATTATGAAAAGGGAAGGTATTAGCACCCTTTTCATCTGTAGTTATCTACGGGATCTTAGTTGCTTGCTAGATAAGTTGCTTTTGTTTGAAAATGTGCTTTGTGTGGTTTTTGAAAGTATTTTGAAAAGGCGCCATCGTTTAGGAAAACTTTGTAATGATTCTCGTTTGTAAGAATGTATACAAAGTGTTGATCCTTTGAAAATGTTTTCAAGTTTGAAAGGTGTTTTTTGAAAGTGTTGGTGTTTGTTTTGAAAATAGAAAGGATGTTTTGGTTTGAAATTGAGCAAGCAACTAGGAACATTCTACCTACTCAAAAGTCTTTCATGTTTATTTCCTCTTTCCTTTGACATTGTTATCTTACCATTGATTTGGTAAATAACCCTATCTTTGGATGTAAAAGGGACTGGCACGGGTCATCGTATAGCCGTGATTAACAATGTTGTAAGATATCTTAGCATTTTCTTTAAGGGACTAAGATCATTTTTAAAAGGAAACTTTGATAGGTCATCGAAGGACTATGATCTTGTATTTTGTTTATTTTTTTTAAGATACCCCACATGCATAATATGGCCATTTTATAAGGCAACAAAGTGGATTTACCCTAAGGGTGTATGTGTGCAAGTGTATTAGTTTACATGCTTGATTTGTCTTGATTAGGGTTTTCTAAGCATTGACTTTAATCTTTCCATACAAACCCTAATTACTAGCATTTGTATATAAAACATTAAATTGTGGAAAATAAAAATACTAAGCTATTACATCATTTAGGGGAGGGGATATACAAATTACAAATGGGGAATTGCAAGAAAATTAAATATAAATAATTATTACAACCATATTGAATATTGTACAAATAAATAAATAAATAAAAATGCAAGAATGTAAATGTAAAAAGAAATATGATTTTTTTTTGGTTTGGTTTTCATGAAAAGGTTTTTTGACCTACTTAACTAAAATAAAATAATTAACTAAAAAATAAGAAAGTTAAAATTAAGTTAGTAAAATAAATAAATTTAAAGAGAACAAATTTTTTAGGGTTTTTTGTGAATTTGATTAAATTAGTAAATAAAATTAATTAAATAAAAGTCCTAAGTTCTAAATTGATTTTAATTTACAAGAAAATAATATATAGTAATTAAGACTAATTATCTAAGTATTTTAAAAAAAGGGAAATTAATTTATTAAAGAAAATAAGTTTTTTTATTCTTTTGATTTTGTAAAACAAAATAAACTAAATAAGTGTAAAGATAATAAATAAAATATTTTTGGATAATAATAATAATAATAAAGAAAATAAAAAGGAAAACAAAATATAATAAAATATAAAAGTCAGGGGGGGGGGGGGTTGGAAATGGTTAAAGGGGTTAGAAAGTTAGCAAAAAGAAACAAAGGCCCACTGTTTGGAGCCCAGGCGCTGCAAAAATAAAAAAAGTGTAAAAAAGTGAAAAAAAAGCAAAAGGTAGCGCGTTGGGTGTTGAACCCTTGCCCTCTTGGTTACCAACGTGCTGGCTTACCATTGGGGTGGCTATACATCCGTTGATATAACTGAAATAATAAATACATAACACAACAAGTTCCATAAATGAACTTCATCTTCAACCTCTAGCCATAGTTCCTATAACTTGCTCATTTCTCAACAAAAATAAAAGACGCAAACATGAAAGTTGATCCATTTTCCCATACGAATCCAACCATATAAATATCATGAGCTATAAATCAAAGAAGAATGAGAATTTCTAGTACCAAATTCTGACCTAAATATTTTCAGAGATTCCAACCTAAAATTCTCTAAGCTCAATCAATATAAATGAAATCTATGGATATGTACAGTTTCAGGACAATAATGTCTACATTTTATATTCACAAATGCAAGCCTAACAATGCCTAAGTAATGAGATAGAAGTTCAATAAAAATACCTCAAAACTGGAAATCATGAACTGCAAATGAAATTGATTCAAGGTGCTGCAATTATTAGGTTAGCTTCCTTAAGTTCCCAGGAAGCTAATGCAATGATTAGCTTGAACAATGGATGGCTGAAATGGTCGGGAGAAGTCAACTTGCAGAGCTCTGTTTTTGGTTATGGAGGTTGATGAAGACGGGGTTACAGTTATGAAACAGGGTAAGGGATATGTTATATTTGATGGATAGGATCTTTGTGATTTATTAGGAAGGAAAATGCATGAGGGAAATGAGAGATATAAGTTTAAGGTCAGAACTGTGCATCAATGGAGTTTTTTGTGCAAATTATTGCTTGAGGGAGTTTTGGTGTGTTTCAGAGTGCTTAAGCTCATCCTCTAGCTCACAAATAGTGCCTCTATTTATAAGCAACAAGTTTGGAAGCTTGTTGTTGATCAGAATTCAAAATCACAAGTTTAAGCATAACATGTGATTTTTTTGAGAAAGTCCAAGTTTCAAAGTCTTGTGTACTTGCTAAGATATAGTGATTATGCTTTAAACACACTTGCTTATGACTTTGTGGATGGAGTGTACTTAAAGAGAACAAGTTAGGAGCTCAAGAAGCCGACTTTGTGCATAAAGCTTGCTTTACAAGAATGGAAATGGTGACTTTCTCCCAAAAATGGCAAAATGCTTTGGACAATGCTTGAATCAATTGCACAATTGATCAATCAGTTGTGTAAACATTAAATTAAGGATTGAAAAAAAAGTTTGAGGCCTTAAAAGTGAAGATTATGCATCATGGCTATGGATTTGGTTCATGTTGCATCGCAAATTTTGCCTTGCAACACAACTCGAAACCCTAACTTCTGGCCTTCGATTCTCCTTGCTCATAAATGATCTCAAGGAGTTCTTGGACATTTTAGAAAGCTTGTAATATGCTATACAACCCCTATTTGAATCACTTTTGAAAATTCTCATGTAACTATGTGAAAAATTTCCATGAAGTTAGGTCAAAATCCTGCCTAAATTAGGGCAAACTTTTCACTAAGTGTTTAGTTTCATGAACATGTATTCACAAAATCATAACTTGAAATCCATGCATTTCTAAGAGAAGTTGAATAAAGTAATTTTTTAGATCTCATTGAGATCTATAACTTTCATGTTTAAAGTTTCTTTCAATCATCTTGCATCATGGTGAAAAAATGGCTCAAAGTTATAAAAAAACATGAAGTTTTCAACACTTAGAAAAATTTATAAGTTTGGAAACTTTGACTTTTCAAAATGAAATCTTGAATTTTTTATTTATTGATGAACAAGTTTCATATTTTGACATGTTTTGATGAATTGTGATCTTTGACACTGGATCTTGACCAAAAAGTCAAAGTTTGACTTTTCAGTGTACAATTGACTTTTGATCAGTTGACTGAAAATCAACTATCAATCAATTGATCTTGAGGGATGTTTTGAGTCATACCATTATGTCAAAATGATGCAATTGAACTCTTGAGATCATGTCTCAAACCAATTAACCATTTTCTAGGTCAAAAATTAGAAATTGCCCTTTCTCAGTCAAAACCCTAATTTTGACCATTTTGCCCTTTTGATGATCTGATCAAATTTCTTGAGGAATTATGGTCGAAACTTGATAAAAAGACATATAGGAGTTCACAATGTTGATATGGATAAAAAATTATGAAGTTTGAGTGTAAATTGGCCACAATTGACTTTTCCCCAATACAGTTGATTTTTAGCTCAACTGCTCAATTGACTGAGCAAAAATGTGATCCAAGATTTGAAATTTGACATGAGCAATCTTGAGGGTCCATAGTGATCCATGAAAGTAAAAAGAAGCATTAAAAGTTCAATTATCCTTGTGAAATCTTAAACCCTAATTTTAGTCATCAGTGCTTAAGGAGGTGTCTTGAGCTGATCAATCCTTGTACAGTCTTGCACCAAAGGAGATCTTGTAAGAAAATATTTGATAAATGAGAGGGAAAATTTTGGGGTACAACATCTGCCCCTGTTCAATCTTCTTAAACCTGAAGAGTTAGATTGGCGGATCCGCCATTCGTGACTTGAAGGTGGAAGATGATTGGACACTAGAGTGCTCAGAAATTTGCACTCGAAGATGAAATGGGAATGGGCTTATAGACACCATTTGGAGAAACTACGGAGATTTGCTGGAGATGGGCTTGTAGATGCCATCCAATAGGTGACTGTTGATAGAAAATGGACTAAGTCTGAACTTGATTTCAACTGGAAAAGAATTAGAATAAACCTTTTGGAGCGACTTATCTGAACCAGAAGAAGTCTTGTATGTGTTTGACTGGGAAGAAACATAATAAATCTTAGAGCAACTTATCTGAACCAGAAGTGTTCCTTTGGAAAGTATTAGGATAAACCGTTGAGGGGTTTAAACTGAACCAAAAGAGATCTTGAATATTCTTTAACTGGAAAGAATCAGAGTAAATCTTTGAGCAATTTATCTAAACCAGAGAAAGCATATGCAGAAAAGAATCAGAATAAACCATTGAGAGATTTAAGCTGAACCGACAGGGATCTGGAGAAGAATCAGAACAAATCATTGAGATTTTTATCTGAACCAGAGAAAGCGTCTGCGGGAAAGAATCATAATAAACCGTTGAGAGATTTAAACTGAACCGCCAGGGATCTAGAGAAGAATCAGAATAAATCGTTGGGAGATTTATCTGAACCAAAAAAGACGTATGCGGGAAAGAATCAGAATAAACCATTGATAGATTTAACTGAACCCAAAGTGTTCCTTTAGAAAGTATCAGGATAAACTGTTGCAGGGTTTAAACTGAACCAAAAGAGATCTTGAATATTCATTAACTGTAAAGAATCAGAATAAATCTTTGAGTGATTTATCTGAACCAGAGAAAGCGTCTGTGGGAAAGAATCAGAATAAACCGTTGAGAGATTTATACTGAACCGAAAGTGTTCTGAAATAAATATCTGTTATGTAGATGGTTGACCAATCCTTTCTTAGTAATTGATCTGTATTTGACTTGTTGAAAATTTTGACGATAGTTTTCTATTGATTGATCTTTCCTGAAAAGATGAAAGGTTAGTTGCATGTAATGTCATGATGTATGAAATGCATGGTGCAATGATGCTCTCAAAATAAATGAGATTGTGTCGTATGTATTTGTGTTGCCAATGCTATGACGTATAGATGTAATGTATGGACACATTAACTATTATGCCGCAGTGTTGCTGGAGTCAGGGAAAATAAATCCCTGAGCACTGCTGGGTATGAGGAGTGCAAGTCTTCATGTTTTGAAGTGCTGATAAGTTTCCAATTTTTAGAGAAATAAACTCTGTTGTGTAAAGGAAATGCCGTGTATTGCTTGTGGACCTTGTGAAATCCTGTTGGGGAATCCTGAGAAATTGGGCGACTTTTACTGAGGAATCTTAGGAGCGGTAACTGGAAGTTTTATTCTGTCTGGGATGTGAGAGAGCTTGATATCATTAAGCTTCATACTGAAGATACGTTAGCGATCCTGTAGTGGGATATCCCATTTTCCTCTCTTGCTTGAAAATTACATGCGGGGAACTTTTAGGAATAGTCTAAAGATATTATCCTATTTCTTAGAGCCATTAGTGATTGTCTTTCTATTTTCTGTTCCTCTTTTTTGTTCATTTGTAAACACTAGTCATGTTCAAATGCATATGTCAAAAATAATCATTGGACGTTTTCGCAAACAAAACACAGAAAAAGAAAAACAAATAGTTTTGCACTTTCAAAGGGATATCTTTATATTAACTTGAATAAGTATTTTTGTACAATGAGATGAGCATTCTAGTAAGAGAATATCGTCGTAAAAAATGAAAATTGATACAAAGAAAAGATAGCTATGTGAAATGATCCCATGGGGTTCCCATTCTGCTATAGCCTTCATGTCTTTGAGCGTCTTGTCCACTTGCTGCCTTGTCCTAAGTTTATTGGATTGATTAGATCCATTTAAGCTTGTCAGTCGATGCTAAAGGTTGTCTGTAAGGTGATCCAATGGGACATAGTTATACACTTTAATTCCACAACTTTTGCCTGGACCGCCCTTTCGGGTTTTCAGTCCACCGGGATACCCTTTTTTGCCTAAGTCGCCCTTTCGGGTTTTCAACTTGCCGGGTGTATATATTTTTTTTGTTTTATCCCTAATTTTTGCTCGAACCTTTTTGGTTCGCCGGGATGCCCTGATTTTTGCCTAGTCCAGTCGACCTAGCGGGTCTTTATTCATGCGTAGTATCTTTTGATTATGTCCGCGTTCACAGGGTATGGAAGGTCGTCGCCATCCATAGTGGTTAAGATCATTGCTCCACCAGAGAAAACGCTTTTGATCACAAACGGTCCTTCGTATGTAGGAGTCCATTTTCCCCTGGGATCACCTTGTGGCAATATGATACGCTTGATTACCAAGTCACCAACCTGATATACCTGACGTCTAACCTTCTTGTTAAAAGCCTTGATCATACATTTTTGGTACATCTGGCCGTGACAGACAACCGTAAGCCTCTTCTCATCAATTAGGTTCAACTGGTCAAGTCGAGTTTGGATCCAATCATCTTCATTTAGCCCTGCATCCTTTATGATTCTTAGAGAAGGTATTTGTACTTCGATTGGTAGAAGAGCTTCCATGCCGTATACCAAGGAGAAAGGAGTTTCCCCCGTTGACGTGCATGCTGTGGTACGGTAACCATGGAGAGAAAATGGTAACATCTCATGCTAGTCCTTATAGGTTACTGTAATTTTTTTTATGATCTTCTTGATGTTCTTATTTGCGGCTTCGACATTTCCATTCATCTTTGGCCGGTAAAGTGAAGAATTATGGTGCTGGATCTTGAATTGCGCACATAGTGCGGTGATCATAGTATTGTTGAGATTCATACCATTGTCTGTGATGATTCTCTCCGGGATGCTGTCCCGACAAATGAGATTCTGTTTGATGAAACGGGCCACTACATTCTTGGTAACGGAAGCGAAAGAAGCTGCCTCATACCACTTCGTGAAATAGTCAATGGCCACCAAGATGAAGCGGTGTCCATTAGAAGTTGTAGGCTTGATTTCTCCAATTATATCGATGCCTCACATCGCGAATGGCCAGGGAGTAGTCAGGATGTTTAGAGGCACTAGAGGTATATGCACTTTGTCAGTGTAGATCTGACACTTGTGACAGGTTCGTGAATGCTGATGGCAATCTGCTTCCATGGTAGACCAGTAGTACCTTGCCCATAGGATCTTTTTAGCCATCGTGTGCCCACTAGAGTGGGTGCCAAAAGTGCCTTCATGTAGATCAACCATGATATTGTCTGCCTCAACCTTGTCTATGCAATAAAGCAAAACAGAGTCGTGGTTGCGCTTATAGAGAATGCCATTAATGAGGAAGAATTTAGCAGAGAATCTCCTTAAGAACTTCTTATCATTGACTGAAGCTCCCTTTGGATACTCTTGGGTCTCGAGATACCTCTTAACTTCATGGAACCAAGGTTGGTCCACAACTTCTTCAATATTGATCTCGTGACAGTAAGCTGGTTCATCCATCTGTTCAATGGTGATTTGGGGAGTCTTGTTACCCCACTTGAGTTTAAACATGGATGACATAGTGGCTAACACATCTGCTAGTTGATTTTCCTCTCGTGGAAAATGCTCAAAGGTAATTTCCTCGAAATGTGGGATTAATGTCAACACATGTTCTTTGTAGGGATGAGATTAGGGTGCTTTGTGTCCCATTCTCCTTTGATCTGACTGATAACTAAGGCTGAATCTCCAAATACACTTAAGGATTTGATTCCCAAATCTATGGCAGCTTTGAGACCAAAAATACACGCTTCATATTCTGCCATATTATTAGTACAATTGAAACAAAGTATTGCAGTGAAGGGAGTATGAAATGCTTCAGGGGATATGATTACAACACCTATGCCATTTCTGAGTGTGTTGGAGGCTCCGTTAAAAACCAAGGTCCATCGGGATCCTTGTTCAGGTACGTCATATGGCCTGAGTTCTTCAAAATTGCTTACCAACATGATGTCTTCATCTGGGAATTCGAATTTCATGGACTGATAGTCATCCACAGCCTGATGAGCAAGGTGATCGGCTAACACACAGCCCTTTATTGCTTTTTGGGTAGTGTATTGAATGTCATATTTAGTCAGGATCATCTGCCATCTTGCTATTCTCCCATAGAGGGCAGGTTTCTCGAATATGTATTTAATTGGATCCATCTTAGATATCAATAAGGTAGTATGGGTTAACATATACTGTCTTAGCCGGCAAGCAGCCCATGCCAGAGTGCAACAAGTTTTCTCGAGTAGTGAATATCTTGTTTCACAGTCGGTAAATTTTTTTCTCAGGTAGTATATAGCGTGCACTTTTCGGCCAGACTCGTCATGCTGCCCTAACACACACCCCATTGAATTTTTCAAAACAGTTAGATACATGATCAAAGGTCTTCCCTCGACTGGCGGCATCAAAACAGGAGGCTCTTGAAGGTACTCCTTGATCTTGTCGAAGGCAGCTTGGCATTCATCATTCCAATTGACTACTTGATCTTTCTTCAGTAATTTGAAGATTGTTTCACAAGTAGCAGTCAGGTGAGAAATGAATATGGCGATGTAGTTAAGTCGTCCTAAGAATCCTCTGACTTCCTTCTCGGTGCGAGGAGTGGGCATTTCTTGTATTTCTTTCACCTTGGCAGGGTCCACTTCGATACCTTTGCTGCTGACGATGAAGCCTAGGAGTTTACCGGACCTCACCCCAAATGTGCATTTATTCGGGTTCAACCTTAGCTTGTATTTCTTTAGCCTTTCAAACAATTTCTGCAAATGGTCAAGATGTTCCTCTTCAGTTTGAGATCTGGCTATCATGTCATCCACATAGACCTTTATTTCGTGATGGATCATATTGTGAAATAGAGCTACCATGGCGCGCTGATAAGTTGCCCCAACGTTCTTCAACCCGAATGGCATAACCTTGTAACAAAAAGTGCCCCACTGTGGGATGAAGGTCATTTTCTCCATGTCCTCAGGTGCCATTTTGATTTGATTATAGCCTTAGAAACCATCCATAAATGAGAACACTTTATGTTGTGCGGTATTGTCAACCATAATATTAATATGGGGAAGTGGGAAATCATCCTTAGGGCTTACCCTATTCAAATCTCAGTAATCCACACACATGCATACTCTGCCGTCCTTTTTAGGCACTGGAACAACATTTGCGACCCATTATGGATAGGAGGTGACGGCTAAGAATCCAGCGTTGAATTGTTTCATGACTTCAGTCTTGATCCTCTCTGACATGTCTGGCCACATGCGACGAACTTTCTGTTTTACCGGAGGGCATTCTTCTTTTGTCGGTAGACGATGGACCACAATATCAGCATCAAGTCCAAGCATGTCTTCGTATGACCAAGAAAAGACCTCAACATAGTCATGTAGCAACTGAATTAAACGCTTCTTGACATTGGGTTCCAGATTGGCACCCATCTTAACTTATTTCTTGTCCTCTTTAGTACCTAATTTAACTGTGTCCAATGGTTCTTCGTGGGGTTGTATTGTCCTTTCTTCTTGTTGTAGTAACCTGGCTAGTTCCCATGGAACTTCACAATCTTCCTCACCTTCGTCTTCGGCTTGGTAGATTAGATTTTCAAAGTCACAATAGGCCATAGCAGAATCGTTACCCATGGGATCCTGAGTAGATGTAGATCTGCATTTTGATATGTGAGTGTGTGTAAGAGTATAGCTATCTTTGAAAGAAATAAAAATGTAGAAAAATAAAGACAAAGAGCACAAAGTTTGCATGCAAAAACGTCCATGATTTCATTGATGACATATGAAAATGAAGTAACAACCCTTACAAATGGACCGTTGTGCCTCGGGTAAGACACAAGGTTTTAAAAGTCTGAATTGTTTAATTATTACAAATCCGAAAAAAATTTAAAGACAATTAATGTTGGATAAAAGTAATTGGGACAAAATCTTTGGCTTCCCAGTTGGTGAGTCCTCCGTCGATAGTTGGGAAAATCCATTCCTCCAGGTCGCAGCTGTCATCACTATCCTCCACTGTGTTGACTCCATGGTTGCTGATCTTCAAAGGTGGTCCCCTGGCACGAGCACGATGAACAACTTTCTGGGCTCCTGAAGTGAAATCCAAACCAAATTTGTCAGATTTGTAAGGGATATCCGGGATTTGGCCCCAAATAGTACACCCACCTTCTTCGACTAGTGCCTTGGCATCTTTTAGTGAAGACATCTTTAGTGGAGGTCTTGTAATCTTTGGGACTTGGGAAGTAGTCTTGGTTGCTGCCACCGTCTATGGGATTTCCTCGAAATGCTGACATGGAGTTTCGACGAATTTACCATCCATTTCTACGTATCTGAAGGAGTTCAAGTGATTGACCATATATTCCTCTTCTCCATGGACAATGCTGATTTTTCCCTTGGTTGGGTGTTTCAGCATCTGATGTAATATAGAGGTGACGGCACCAGCTTCATGAATCCAAGGTCGGCCCAATAAACAGGAATAGGAAGGGCAAATATCCATTACATAGAAAGTTGAATCAAAGGTTTGAGTTCCAACTTTAATGGGGATGTCCACCTCCCCATGTACCATTCTCTTCGAACCGTCGAAGGCCCTTACCACTATGTTGCTGGGTTTTAAGGTTAGACCTTCACAGTCTTGTCTGTCAAGAGCCTTCTTAGGTAGTACATTCAAAGATAAACCAATATCAACCAGGACATGGGCCAAAGTGGTGCTCCTGCATTCGACAGAGACATACAACACCTCAATGTGTTTCCTCCCTCTAGGTGTAAGATCAGCATCAGAAAAGCCCAAACCATTATCAGCAGTCAAACTGGCCACACAATCTTAGAATTGGTCAACAGAGGTTTCTTGTGGCACATGGGCAGTTTTAAGAAATTTCATCAAGGCGTTCGCATGAGCCTCAGAGCACAACAACAAAGCTAACATAGAAATCTTTGACGGAGTCTGCCCTAGCTGTTAGACTAGATTGTAGTCGCTTCTCTTTATAATTTTCAAAAATTTATTCCATCTCCTTTTTGGAGGCCTCTGGGATAGATACTGATTGCGCCTTCATCCGTACAGGTTCAATCAAAATGCCTTTGCCCCGAGTCTTGGTCGACTCGGCTATAGGGGTGTTAGTAGGGGTAACCATAGGAACTGTAGTAGTAGTGCCAACATGAATAAAAGCAGGGATGACCAAATAACTGGTAACAGTTTTCGGAGGAGCAATCTCAGGGGAGAATACTCTTCCATTTCGGGTTATTTGGCTGGTTCCCTCAATGTTGTCGACGTCGGGGTCAACCTTCTCAAAAGTCGAGTCTTCAACAACCAGCCAATCCTGCTTGACACCGTGATAGTAGACGTCACCACCATAGTTACATGGGACAGTTTTATCTGAGTAGTATGGGATCGGCCCTGGCATAGTAATTATCATTGGAGTCACCTTAGGAACAAATGTAATCCTAACGGGTCTTTTGGTGGAGATCCTGGAAGGATTGGCGGAAATGGTTACTATTGAAACATCATTGTAAGAAATGGTTGGAACGAGAGTCTTTTCAAACAAAATCTCTTTGTCATCCATTAGGTGCTGGACACCTGCTTTCAATAAATGACAACCAGTTGGTAGGGATAAATAGAGGTGTCAGCCTTCGCCACAACCCAGAAATAAACTGGCCTTCAACAGGTTTCTCTTGACAGTCAGGAGAGGAGTAACAAGTTCATCAACATCAGTAACAAACATATCATCTTCAACATCGTTAACATCACGACCATGCTTGGGCATAGGAGCGGTGATAACATTTGGGATCTCAGGAGCATCAAATTCAATTTATTTTGCCTCGAGAAGGTCTTTCACCTTGTTTTTCAAAGCCCAACAGTTGTTGGTATCATGGCCTGGACTTTCGGAATGGTAAGCACAACGAGCATTAGGGTTGTAATGATGAGAGGCGGTGTTGGGATTATTCGGGGCTTCCTTCAAGGTTACCAGATTAAATCTCAACAAATGTGGCAGGACTTGAGACAACGTCATATTTATCCGGGTAAATTGTCTTACCGGTCTTTCTGTTCTAGGCTGGTTATCCTTTGTTGAGTAGGTGCAGGCTTAGGGATCATGACGGCCCCTACCGTTGGACGGTGTTCAGTTCTGTCCTGATTCCTTTGAGGGTATACAACACCAACTTCTTTCTTCCTTATGAATGGCTTTCTCATGGCACTGGAGGATGCGTCTTTTTGGATCTTCCCACTCTTAATCCCGGCTTCCACTCTTTCCCCGGTAAGATTAATTCAGTGAAGCCGGCTGAGGAGATTCCAATTAGATGATTAAAGAAAGGACCGAATAGGGTACCCAGAAACATGTCCACTAGCTCTCTGTCAGATAGGGGAGGCTAGACTCTTCCTGCTAAATCCCTTTATTTCTGAGCATAGTCTTTGAAACCCTCGCTCGAACCCATAGCCAGACTTTGGAGTTGAGTACGGGTGGGAGCAAGGTCTATGTTGTACTGATAATGTTTATAAAAAGCAGCGGCCAGGTCTTCCCACTTATGGATATTGGCCCTCTCCAGTTGATAGAACCAATCTAGCTGAGTCCCAGATAGACTATCTTGAAAGAAGAGGACCCACAAATCTCTGTCAGTAGTGTGAGGCTATATCTTCCTCACATAAGATCAGAGGTGCATCTTGGGACTCGAAACCCCATCATACTTAGCAAACACTGGTGCTTTGAACTTTTGTGGAATAACAATCCCATACACAAAACCTAGCTCTTCAAAGTCTAGCCCAGACACTTGTTGAATCTGCATTGCACTTAGACGTTCTTCCAGATGTTTGTATTTTTCGTCAGTCGGAGGATACTGCTCTTTAGAGTAATCATCGTCTTCTTCCCCTTCATATTCTGGATGGGCAATCACTTCCTTGTTTTTCCCTTCTTGATTATCCTTTTCACCTGATGATGTTGTGAAGTCAAGGGTCAGTCTGGCTGGCCCTGGGAACCTTCTTCCTAGATTCATAACACCAATTGATTTCTTTGCTTTCTTCTTCTTTTCTTGGATTAGCAAAGTTTTCAAATCCTCTTGTCCTTTTGCCAAAGTCAATAACATTTGTTGAAACTGAGCATTCTGCGCCTGGAGATCTTTTACCGTCTGTTCCATGTCCATCTCACTTAAATAAACAGTAGAAAGATGAGGAGACCTGTTGTAAGAAGCTTGCTTATGTTATGATGAATGAAGATGCATATGCAATGATTTCAAGGAAATTAGAGATTTAAATTTGCTTTAGACCAAAAAGGAACACACGTTATATTAATAAATCAAAGTTTGAGTACATCATGCCTCTTTGGGCTTACAAAGAAATACAAAAACTCTAAGATAAAAAAGTTGAACACATCCTCTTTGGTGCGACGTAGGCGTTCAGACTCTATTCCTCATGAAGCTGCTTGGTGAGTTTCAGAACTTTCTTCTCGCTGGCGTAGAATTGGGCCTCAAAAGTGTCTCGCTCCCCCTTAAGCTATATCCAATCATTTTGCAAGTCTTCAAGAGAGGTGGGCATGCCAGGATGCAGGATAGTGTATGGGACATCTCCTTCTACAACAGGCTCTTTGATAACCGGGAGAATGGAGAGGTAAGGCATCATAAGACTTTGAGCACGGGCTCGTACCCATTTGAGATAAGGCTCAAGAGGGATGGAATTCTTGTGCCCCAACGTCTTGCTATCTACCTTGTTCAACATCCTCCAAGCTCGGATAAACCTCTGGTGATGACCTTGATCGTCATTCTCGTAGTCAAATACCAACCCTTGAATAAGCATCTCATGTGGATCATCCCTTCGGGCAAAACCAAACTGTCATAAGGCTAAGCAGGGGTTATAGGTGATACCTCCTCTAATTCCAAGTAAGGGGACATTAGGTAATTCTCCATAACGGTCGACAATAGTAACACTCTCCACAGATCGGGAACACCAATGAATATCTGAATGCTTGAGCGTTATCAACCTATGTGACCACCTTGAACCTTGCTCGTTCTTTAATACAGATTGGGGAAGATGTGAAATAAACCATCTTTCCAAGAGAGGATTACAACACATGAGAATACCCCTTTTCCTCATAGTGCGAGTGTGAAAAGAATGTAGGATGTCTCCTAACAAGGTAGGCACCGGGTTACAAGACATGAAGATTTTGATGGTGTTTACATCTATGAGTTGGTCAGGATTTGGAAACAAAACCATCCCATAGATGAGAAGGGCCACAATTTCCTTAAAAGCTTGCAAATCCAAAGAGTTCCAACAATCTTGAGCTTTCTCAAACAAGAGTCTGGCTAGGAAACCTTTGACACCACTCCTTGTTTCCCAATTAGTTGTGGCATCAGATGGTTGCAAGTGTAGGGCTTTAGCAATCTCTTCTGGTTTTGGATCTCTTTTTGTACCGTTGAAGGGTGGTTGATTGAGAATGGGAATCCTAAAGAGTTGGGAGAATTCTTCCAAAGTTGGCACAAGTTGATAATCAGGAAATGTGAAGCAATGGTATAGAGGATCAAAGAATTGGAAGAGCACCTTCATCACGTCCTCATCAGTGTTGAAGGTAACCAAGTTTAGGAGGCGACCATGTCTTTCGGTAAATGGAAAATTTTAGGGAACCCTCGATGCTAACTCTTTAAGTGGAGAAGGGATCCTTACAAGATTGACTTGAATGGTTTTCCTGCGAATAGAATCCATGTCCTACAAAACAGAACAAAGATAAATCCCAAAAATCCTTGAAATGGTTAGTGAGCATGAGTATGATGTTATGATGTTTATGATGTTATATACAAGTAGATATATACAAACAAAACAAACAAGTCCTTAGGTTTAGGCTTGCATGGAGTCTTATAGGTAAGTACCCTCTTGAAGTTTAGTTGGCTCAAACCTGTCCTAGCAATAGTAACCGGGTTCTAAGGGAGCTCAATATCACTGGTTTGTTTCCTCGGGCACTGTTTCAGCACAAGCCTCTTTAATGGCGACCGAAATATCCCAAAAAACCAAACCTCAACGAGTGTAGTATCGAGTATCTACCAACTTCAAACTGCACCAAAGCCGGTCATCTCACTACGTCCTAATGGCCAAGTTGGTTAAGTAAAGGTTCTAGAAGTTAGTTAGTGCTTCATGACATCACTCAGCGGCCCTGTATTCTCCTTGACTACTCAAGGGATACTAGTACCCACAAATATGTCACACTAACGTAGCTATTTCTTAGACCATGTCGGTATACCCCACACAGTTTCCACAATGTATTGCTACTTACCTATAAGGTATCCCAAATCTGAGTAGAGGATTAAAACCCAAACAAAGAACCAAAATGTAAAGCATACACGTCAAACAATGAAAGCAATTAAATGTGATCTAGCCCTAAGGTAACCCCACTTTTAAAATTTCCCCAGCAGAGTCGCCAGTTCTGTAATGCGGTGGGAGAACTGACTTGGTTGTTTTGCATTTGATCGCAAATGTTGCGGTTAGCAAGAGTCACCACCGACTTTTCTTTTATCCAAAAGGAAAGGTTGAAAAGAACAGGAAAGACCTTTGAGATGTTTTCTTGAGTTAGGGGGTAGATTATGAAAATGGAAGTTATTAGCACCTGTTGTACCCCAAAATTTTCCCTCTCATATTCCTCAAGACATTGCAAGAAAAATCTCCAAGTTGTTCAAGTTTGCTCAAGGGTTGGACAGACAAGCTATCTTCTAAGGCAGTCAACCCCAAATTAGGGTTTTGTGTTGCATCAAGATATTTGAATCCAAATGACCTCAAGTTCTCCCTAATGTCCTAATATGTTCTCAAGATAATCCATGTCAAATTTCAAGCCTTGCAGAGGAAGTTTGCTCAGTCAATTGCTCAAAGGTCCAAAAATCGACTGTGCTAGGGCAAAAGTCAACTGTGACCTATATACAGTCAAACTTCAAGATTTTTTGTCAACATTCTCATTTTGAAGGATATTTCATCATTTGATCAAGGGTTGATCATTATTCATCAAGGATTGCTCAAAATTCATCAAGACTCAAAAGTTGCTAAATTAGGGTTTTGTAGGAAAAGTCAACCCAACTTTGACCAAGCATAACTTTCTCATACTTTATGATAAATGACCCATAAAAAGCTCATTTTGAAGAGGATGAAATTTCCTACAACCCATCTTCATACCCCAAGATCAAAAAATGTACTCACAAGAAGTTATGAATTTGGACATTATAGGTCATTTTTGAAAGTCAACAAAAACACCTTTTTTGCCAAAGCTTATAACTTGAGAATGGAATATCAAAGTGAGATGATACCAAAAGGGTTGGTTATAGGACATCTCAAGCTTTCTAAAAAGTCCAAGAACACCTCCAAATGTTAAAAATTGAAGAAGTTATGCATTGTTGAAGTTGGACTTTTTTGCAAAATTGCCAAAAGTCAACTATCCCCAAAACTTCAAATTTTGTCAAATGGGCCCATTCTTTTCCACTTGATTTGAGTTTTCATCATTGTCCACGTGCCCTAACTTCAGACATGTGTCCATATATCATTTTTATTATTTAATTTGATTTTTATTTGAATTTATTCATTTTAAATCAAATTAAATCATATAAAATCAAAAAAATTGATAACCAAAGATTTTTTATTGATTGTAGGCTTCAATGGACAACTAGCATATCTCCAAACTCGTACCAAGGAAAATCGTGTGCAAAAAGATTGAATCAAATCAAATTTGGCAAGTTTGTAAATGGGAATCAAATCATATTCATGTGCATTGATTTGGAGGGATTCAGTCCATGATTTCTACCCTAATGCAAAGCATGTTACATAAGCAAGCCAGAGGATACGAAATAAGGGTTGGAAAGTGCAGAGAGAGGCATAACAAGATTTGAAAAATCCACCAAAAAGCTTGAGATTGGAATCATAGTTAAAGGTGTTTTCAAGAGCTAAGACATATCTCAATCGCTTCCTGGGCATTCACTCAAGCTACCTGGATCCAAAGCAAGCTTGTTCAGACGTCCAAACACGCTGTAAGTGTCACGATAACCACCCTGTTCTTGACTTCACAACTCTGAATTTAAGCATCCTTTTCATGAATCAATACCATATTTTGAATCTACATAACATTTGCAAGCGATTGGTATTATTCAATTGCGTTTATCTGGCCTGAATGAAGAACCACCATAGCTAGGGTTCTTCGTTTGTTTTTTTTAGGGTTTTCTATTTCAGGTAAAATCGTGACTCAAGAAGGGCATAACTTTGATCAGGAGACCATAACAAATCCAACCATATTCTTGGAATGGATTTATATGGCCTGGAGAGATTTTTAGCATAAGCATGCGTTCTTTGCTGTGGATTCAAATCCGCAGGTAATGTTGTTACAGGTCTGAGGACATGGATGAGATCGTGTCACCCTCCGATTGGCCAATTCAAATAATTTTTACGCGTTTTATTTTTTGCTGGCATTTATTTTGTTTTTAATATATTATGATTAATATGTATTGTAAGAACAAATGAAGTAGCATGGTGTAGTGGCAAGGCAAGCGTGCATTATCCTTCAGGACCTGGGTTCGAGTCCCAGGTCCCCTACTTTCTTATTAATTTTGTCTTTCAGATATTCCTGTGCATATATTGGCTTGCAGCTCACCATACGTCCTCATATATCCAAGGGACAGATGGCCAATGGCCAGATCTGAGGGCTAGAGGTTGAAGGACTACCAAGGCATTGGTCAATGCATGCGCACTAGATCTGCAAAGTCAACAAAGGCCAGCCACTAATGGGTCTTCCAATTGCTACTCACACCACCTATTCAGGCCCATACTCCCTCTTCTTATTTATTTTAATTGTTTTATTATTTTTGTTTAAATTCTAACCAATCACAAAATTCCTTTTCATAAAATAAAATCACCAAAAAAAATATTTTTATTCAATCAAATTTTAACTTTTATTTTTTTATTAATAAATACTAATTAATTAATTTTGGTTTTAATTCTAGAATAATTTTAACCTATTTTGCAAATAATTAAAATTAACTAGATTTAATTAGGTTTTAATTACTAACTCAATTAATTTTATTTTCTTTCTTAAAATAATAAAAACTCCAAAAATAATTTTATTTTTCATTTAATTAGTTTATTAAATTAATTTAGTAATTAATTTAGGATTTATTTATTTCTTAATTCAAAAACAACAAAAAAGATATTTTCTTTAATCAAAAGGGTCAAAACCCTAATCATGCGTCCGATTAAATTTTGCGCCGCAATTTATTTTATTTTATCCAATAATGTATTTGCTTCTGGATTGTAATAGTTGATAGGAGTTTTAATTATTTTTATCGCTTTATTTATTTTTAAAGGGTTTGTCTTTGGCGATGTAAATACCCGACGCCTTGTAATTTAATTTCCGCCCTTTTAATTCCGCAAATTATAACTGTTAGATGTTTGGTAATAGGGTTGCATGACAAGACTGGATGTTTAAACCTAAAATCAACTTAGATCACCCTTAACATGTACAAAGATAAAAATAACTGAAAACGACACACTCGCACATGCGCACTCCTAGGGTACACCCCACTTGGTTGCCTTCGTACGCGGTTGTTGTACCACAAAATTTGCCCTCCCATATTCTCCAAAGATTTGTCAAGAATCAGTCAAACAGATTTTTCTTGTCAGTCTAGCCAAATTAGGGTTCATGGACTTTTGATACAGTTCCAACAAATTATTAGGGTTTTGTTTGAGTTTGGCTCAAAGTTTGATCAAGCAGGCGTTTCTCCAGTGTTAAGTCAAAAATCAGGGTTTTATGCGCATATTTCTCAGAAAGAGTTAATTCTATCAATGCTTTTCAAATTACTCTGAGATATGGACTGAGGCTGCTGATTGTTAATTTGAAGTGCTTGGATTTAATCAGTGAAAAGAGGACATGTGGACATTTGTTGTTTAGCTGTGCATTGCTTTGGATATTTGAAACGCCGGGTTTATTATTGATTGATGCTAAAACCACAGTGTTTATTAATTGTTTATTTATTCTAAGTTAGGATAATTGGGATTTATTTCCTTTTATTATAATTTAAGAATTTATAAGTAATTAAATAGACAGCTGGAAAAAGAATTAACTAATCAAAAATGGATTTTATTCATCTTTAATTATTTGTTACAATTGTTATTTAAATACAATATTTATTTACAAAGTATTTATAATAATAATGGTTACAATAATTTAAATTGAAATAAAGCTATGTCCTAAATGTCCTAAGTCTTCATCTTCTATCCAATGCTCCCTTGTTGCTCAATTATTTTTTTTATCTGCAAAACAAAGAAAAAGAAGTCAAAAGCAGATAAAAGAAACAGACAATTAATTTAAAAGTTCATCATTAAAAGCAACTGGCCGGAATCAGTTTGCCCTCTCTGCAAATCACAAGATTTCTCTTGGTTCACAAAGAGGGATGGAAGTTTGTTTGCAATTAAAGTATGAAATGCACAAGTATACAAATTGCACAAGTTCAAAGTTTATCAAAACATACTGCATAAATCCAAAAATTGTCAACCAAGCTTCCAAACAACATGTACAAGTATAAAGGCAAACTGAATCACATTTCCAAACTAAGCCAAAAGCTGTCAAAAATTGTCCAAGGATGCCAAAAGATACCAAACTCCAAAAAGCTGTCAATAAAGTACACAAAGTATGCAAGAAATATGGAAAATATGCAGAGGAAAACAATATTGCAAGCATATTCAAATCATCACTTTCCAAAAGGCCAGTTTACTTTTTCAGAAAGAAGACAAATTTAAGCAATAAAATGCTTTTCTTTAATCTGGAGAGAGAAAGAGAGAGGAAAGCAGCTTATAGTACAGCAGGCTAGAGGCTAAGCAAAAGATATAAACATGATGTATCAGAATACATAAAGGAAAGAGGCAGAAGGCATACAGCAGAAGAGAGCATAAAGAGTGAAAACCTCAAGCCTTGCAAACCTGTCCAAGCATTGACCAAATTCGAAAGAGAACAAATATACATAAAAAAATATATCAGCTCCTGCCTTTCAAAAAGGCCAAGACCCCGAAAGATATAAAACAAAAAGCCATGAACTTGCAGAACATATATCACAAGCCACACAAAGCCTAACAGCATCCAAGTTCATCAAGCCTCACAACCAGAAAAATAACATCAAACTGATATAGCAGAAGCAGGAGCCAGCCTCCAAAACCAAATATCAACATCCTGCATTAACTTTCAAACAGCCAAACCTTGAATCCTTTGTCCTAAACCTGAAGCATCAAGCTTCAAGCCCAAGCCTGTAATCATTCAAAGCCTTCACCTGCTATACAAGCTTACAAACACAAACCTTTTCATAAGCCTTAAACCATTTCAAACCCAACCTGTCAAAACAAGCCTAAGCCACAAACCGAAGCCTAAGCATTCAAACCACCAACCAAACCCTCAGAAAACTTTCATCATAGGGTGCAACCACATCGACACTATCAAGCTCAGAGAAAACAGATACATCATTAAGCAAATATTTCATACAAGTATATCAAGCTTATCCAGAAGCGAGACAAAGAAGTAGAAGAAGAAAAGAAGTGATAAAGCAAGGGTTTTCAGCATGCATCATTAAACCGTAAAAAAGGGGCAAAGATACAAACCAGGAAGCAAAAGCTCAGCATTGTACCCCTCGCCCTTGGCCTCCTGAAGCACCTCCGTCTCCATCCCCCAAAGGTATAACTTCTTTCCTTTTCATACCCCTCAAATAACAACAAACAACACTTAATCAGAATCAACAAGCGAAAAGCAAAACATGCAAGACATAAGAATTGAAACCCTAAAATGCGCTAAGGTAGAGGTTATCACCTTGAATGAACCATCGCCTGCTTGACCATGGAAAAGAGGATGTAGAGGCGGCACTTGGTGGCTCTGGGTGAGGAACGTGGTTCAGAATCCATGGCGTGCAAAGACGAAGAACGAAAGCGAAGTGAACGCCGCGCTGTAGCTTGCTGTAACCCTTATGTCCCAAATGAACACAAACATTGAAAACCCTTGCAAATGAAAACATTATCAACATTCTGGGCCTTGCCCCAATCAATATGCCTAAGCCCACCAGGAATAAGCAGGCGCACCCCCCCTCTTTTACTTTTACTTGTTCTGATTAATTTTTGGGCCAAGTATAAATTCCCAACATAAGGCCCATTCCTCCTTTTTGCTTTGTACGCAAACTATCACTTTTTTTTATCCTTTTATTTTTGCTATAATTTAAACTAATATATTTTGTTTTTTTTATATAAATAAAAATAATAAGTTAACTCTTTTTTTCTATATATACTAGATTTTCTTAACTACTTTTGAATAATTAGAAATACATAAACATTTTCATTTTCTTTTCTTGAAAATCTTTTCTTTGTACATAAAAATACTAATTAAAATAAATTAATATTAATACCTAAAAAATAGAACTTAAAACATTTTCTTTTCTTTTTGTTAAATTTTCTTGTTTGTACATACTTAACAAAAATACAAAAAGAATAAATAAAATACTTAAATTTACATTAGGTTAACATTTCCATCACTTGTAAATAAATCACCTACACTTACACAAATACATTGATACATTTACATTGCTCGTATACATTTGCTTATCTTATACATTTGATACATATTACATTTGAGATCGCAATTCGATTTGGTTGTAATTATTTGGATACTATTCTCCTAATAAGCCTCATCCCCCATTTGTAAATAATTGTACCCCCACTCCCAGATACCCATTTGTAATAGCGTAGACTTTAAATTCCCGCAATTTATCGCTTTCAATTATACCATGTTTAGACCTAGGTTTGTATGTAAATAAAATCAAACGCTAGATAACCTAAACACAAAGACCAATACATGAAATCAATACACTATTCACACTCGCACCCCTAGGGTAATCCCACTTGTTGCCTTCCAAAATGGGCCATGCTTGCATGTTGAGTATCTTTGGCGAAACAAAACAATTCAAATGATCATAAGTCCCTCGATGACGCTTTCGAAAGTTGCCCAAAAATGATCAAGTCCCTTCAAGCAAATTGCCAAAGACACTTGGCACCATTGCATTCATGGTCCATACGATGACCCGCGCCTGTCCCATTAACATCCTAAACGCAAGATTGTCCACCAAATACAATATTGGAACAAAATTGTTAAAAGGGTTAAAACATGAGAAAAACCTTTGAGTACAATAGGGTAGACAAACTCTTAGTTACTTGATCAAACTTGCAAAAACACTTGCCTACTTTTCAAAACCCACTTCACAAACACTTTCAAAACAAACTTCCAAAAACATTTGAAACATCTTTTCGAAAAGATACACACCTTTGCATATACTCAAACACGAGTCATTACAACGGTTGTCGAAACAAAGGCCTCTTTTTCAAAATATTTTTCAAAACACACACACACACACCACAATTTCAAGCAATTGAAAATCAAAGGCAAGTGATCTAAAACCAAGTAACTAAGAGCCCAGGGATAACCATGGATGAAAAGGGTGCTAATACCTTCCCTTTTCATAATCTACCCCCCGAACCCACGAAACATCTCAAAAGGTTTTTCCTGTGCTTTTTTAACCTTTCCTTTAGGATAAAATAAAAAGTCGGTGACGACTCTTGCTAAACCGAACAAGTGCGAATACAAAATGCAAAACTCAAGTCAGTTCTCCCACCGTATCACAGTGGTCATTGAGTATAAGTCGTTTTAGAGGTCGTCGTCTTGTCTAAAAGATCATAGTTGCCTCGAAATGGTTTCCTCGGATATTGTTGTCTCAAACAAATGATCTAAGACACTAGGGTTACCACTAAGGCGTCCTAACATTGCTTTGGTGACCGTATGTCCCTCATTCAAATTGACCCTCAAACTCCAATAACGGTGCTACCTACTCATTAATAGTGGGATAGCATTGTCTAAAGGAAATTAGCATAGAACGATTCCTTTTTCAAGTAGGTAGATGGTTCTTAGATACTTGCTCTTTCAAAAACAAACTTTTTTTCACACTTACACTCCTTTTTGAACAAGTTTTCAAAAACACTTCATTACACTCTTGAGGATAAAAGCAAGAGTTAAATCGAAGTTTTAAAACAAATTTTTTTTCAAACCCACAAGCACAAAGAAAAGAAATTTTGAAAACAATTGAGCAAGTATCTAAGAGCCCGTGGATAACCACGGATAAAAAGGATGCTAACACCTTCCCTTTCTATAATCTACCCCCCGAACCCGAGAAAAATCTCGAAAAAAGGAATTTTTCTGTGCTTTTTTCCTTTTCTTGTTGGATAAAATAAAAGTCGGTGGCGACTCTTGCTTACCGCGACATTTTGCGAACCCAAACACAAAAGGCAAACCAGCATTCCAAAAAATAGTAAGTTCTTCCCACCGTATCATAGAACTGGCGACTCTGCTAGGGACGCTTATAAGTGGGGTGTACCTTAGGAATAGTTCATATTGTTTTCAATTGCTTGACTTGTATGCTTTATATTTATGGGCTTGTATCGGAGTTACTATAGATCCTAACCCGGATATGGGGAATACCCTTTAGGTAAGTAGCAATAAACTGTGAGGGAACTGTACGGCGTAGACCGATACGGTTGAAGCAATAACTATGTTGGTGTGGCACTTTAGTTTGTACCGATATCCCTTGTGGCGCAACGAGGAGAATATGGGTCTTCTAAGGGGTCATTAAGCACCAACTGACCTTAGCACCTATAATTGACCAACTTGGCCATAGAAAAGTAGCAATATGCTACACTCATTGAGACCAAACTCTCGTGATGATTCCGGCTGCAAGAAAAGGTTGCTAAACTGGAATTATGACCGATCGAGGATGGTCAGTGATATTGAGATCCTCTAGAACCCGATTACTATTTCTAGGACATGTTTGAACCAACTGAACTGAAAGAGGGTAATACCTAAACTCCCTGCTAGCCTGAAATCTAAGGGCTATCTGTGTGACTTATGTGCCCTTACCATGTTTGCTATTTGTGGATACTTGTGGTGTGTTTTCTATCATGACATCATGACATTGCATGCATCTTGCATTGGACTAACCTATTTCAAAGACAGGATGGATTCATCTTTGTTCTGTTTTGTAGGTCATGGCACCCATGCGTAGGAACACTATTCTGATCAACTTTGTCCAGGTTCCCACTCAGCTTAAGGAATTGGTTGCAAAGGTTTCAGATACTTCCTCCTTTATCATAAGGCATGGTCACCTCCTGGGTTTGGTCACTTCTAAATTGGACGAGCAGACGATGAGTGTCTTAGTCCAGTTCTTTGATCCACTGTACCATTGCTTTACTTTTTCGGACTACCAGTTGGTCCCCACCTTGGAAGAGTTCTCTGATCTTCTTGGTATCTCTATTCTGGAGCAGACCTTGTTCACAGGTTGGGAGAAAGTCCTTAGGCCGGAAGAGATTGCTTCAGCCCTCCATCTGACAAAGGCCGAGGTAATGTCTAATTGGGAAACCCGTAGTGGAACAAAGGGCTTTTTGACTAAGTTTTTGGTTGGTAAAGCAAATCATTTCTGGGACAGTCTAGACTTCCAGGCATTTGAAGACATTCTGGCTCTGCTCATATATGGTTTGGTGCTGTTTCCTAACTCGGATTCCTTCGTCGACATGAATGCATTGAAGATTTTCATATCCGGTAATCCTACGCCCACTCTCTTGGGTGACATTCTTCATTCTCTTTATGCCCGTACGGATTGGAAGTGGAGAACCCTTATGTGCTGTGCTCCATTGCTGGCGAGGTGGTTTATTTCGCACCTTCCCAAATCAGTTTTGAAGAACAAGGAAGGCATGGGCTGGGCCTATAGGATTATGTCTCTCTCTCATAATGACATCATTTGGACTATCAAGGGCATGGAATATGTGGCTATTATTGATCGCTGTGGGGAATACCCCAATGTCCCACTTATAGGAACCAATGGAGGGATCACTTACAATCCGTGCTTGGCCTTACGTCAGTTTGGGCGAGCCAGGAGGGAAGGACCTCATGAGTTGCTGATGCCTGGTATTGTCTTTGACTTCCAAGGGGATAGTGACGAGCAATGCCGCAGATTCATAAGAGCTTGGGATAGAGTACACATGTCTGATCTGTACCAGCTGGGTGCAAAGACTTCTCTTCTGATGGAGCCATATCTCCGACGGGTTCAAATCCGTGCCCAAAAGCTGGGAATGCCATACGAAGCCGTCTTGCCTATAATTGTTGAGGTTGCTGATGAAGAAGGGGTTCCTCCTACCATCCTCCATCCATACATGCCTACTGACATTGGGGAATTAAAGAGATCGTGGATACAGCTGAGAGAAGAGCGGGATACTTACTGAGAAAAGTATCACGAGCAAGAGCAGAAGATTCAGAAGTTGACAAGGTAACTGGAGGACGAGCAGATCCTCAACGACTATGTCCGCACCGAAAGGAAACGACCATGGGAGCACTGATTGTCTTTTGATTATTTCTAGTTTTGATTTACTTTTCAGTTTTTCTTTCTTGTATCGCCTTAAGGGAATTTGTTGAACAATTGAATTCAAAGTTTATCTAATAAAAGTGTGTTTTATTTTGGTTTACGAATTTCAATCTCTCGACGTCTTTGAAATCATATCATACGCATTTCATTCCATGCACCTCATAACAGGTACCCTTACAGGTTTTCTCATCTTCTTCGCTGTTTATTTCAGCATCATGTCTTATGAACCATCAACTGAACAAGCAATCAAGGCTCTGCAGGCTTAAAACGCCCACTTCCAGGAGTTGTTCATGAATCTGGCTAAGGTTCAGCAAGATCTGAAGGCCCTTATCTTGAAAGAGAAGAAGAAGAAGACAATCCTATTTAATATGGTCGCAGATTCAGAAATGATTTGCAAGAAGAGGTTGATTTGACCCACTCATCTGGAGGGGGATATAATCAGGAAGAAAGGAGGGCTCATATCCCCGTGGTTTCAGACAATGAGACTGACTTCGACGAAGACCAGTATCCTCCGGCTGAAGATAGGTATAAACAACTGGAAGACCGATTGAGCGCGATGGAAGTTCAGAAAGTGCCTGGTCTGGACTTTGGTGATTTGGGTCTGTCATCTGGGGTGGTAATTCCCCACAAGTTCAAAGCACCAATCTTTGCTAAATACGACGGGGTTTCTTGCCCGAAACTGCACCTCCGGTCGTATGTTAGGAAGATTTAGCCATACACCACTGACAAGAACCTCTGGATCCACTTCTTTCAAGACAGTCTCTCAGGGACTCAGCTTGAATGGTTTTACCAGCTGGAAGGAGCCAGTATCCGCAATTGGGAAGACTTGGCTGCTGCTTTCTACAAGCAGTACCAATACAATGCCGACCTCGCTCCCACGCGTAACCAACTCCAGGGTATGTCTATGGGTGTGGTTGAAGGTTTCAAAGATTATGCTCAGAAGTCGAGAGACCTTGCTGGAAGATTGCAACCTCCCTAGGTTGATAGGGAGCTAGTGGATATGTTTTTGGGGAACTTGTCTGGTCCGTATTTCAACCATCTGATTGGAAGTTCTTCGTCCGGGTTTACGAAGCTGATTACGACCGGGGAAAGGATTGAAGCCGATATCAAATCCGGTAAAATACAGAAGGGTGTTTCGTCAAGCACCAAGAAGAAGCCTTTTAAGAAGGAATCCAACGCTGTTTATAGTTCAAAGATCTATAATAGACCTGAACACCGCCAAGCTGTTAATGCGGTGGTTATATTAAGACCTGTTGTTGCTCCTCAGCGCAACAATCAGCCAAGGGACGAGAGACCGTGAAGACAATTCACTCAACTCAACATGAATTTATCCCAGATTCTGCCACAGTTATTAAAGACCAGTTTGGTGATTCCAAGGGAGGCCCCGAAGAATCCAAATACAACATCACCAATGTACGATGCAAAGGCCTACTATGCTTTTCATTCTGATAGCCTGGGGCATGATACGGATAACTGCTGGGTCTTGAAGAACAAAGTACAGGATTTAATTGATGCCATGGAGATTGAGTTCGGAGCACCAGAAAAGCCTAAGCATGATGCAGGGGTGAATGCTATCAGGGATGACGATGATGAAGAGTTTGATATTGACAGCTGGATATACCCAACTGCCGATGATGGATTAAGCAACTGGACATCAAAGGATTCTATGCCCGTTTCTGTTATCACCTAGTAATGAGACTTTTTGTTTTGTGTTTGTAACAGACAATGTTTTAAACTTTACGGCCCGATGTCTTACCCGGGGCACCGTGGCTTCATTTGTGAGGGCTTTATGTGTGTCATCTACATATATCATTAATAAAAGCATTGGACGTTTCTTGCATTTCAAATATTGTGCTCCTTATTTTTCTTTTATTATATATTGCAAGACAACTATTTTACACACACTCACATATACAGGTCCACATCCACTCTGGATCTCACTGGTAACGACTCTGCTACTGCCAGTTATGACTTTGAAAGTCCGATCAACTTAGCCGAAGATGAAGGTGAAGATGATTGTGAAGTGCCTGGTGAACTTGCTAGACTGTTACTTCAGGAAGAGAGGGCCATACAGCCGCATGAAGAGCTGGTGGAATCAGTAAATCTGGGTACAGAGATAGACAAGAAAGAGGTCAAGGTCGGTGCAAATCTGGAAGCTAGTGTTAAGCAACGGTTGATTCAGATGCTGCGTGACTATGTTGAGATCTTCGCCCGGTCTTACGAAGATATGCCTGGGTTGGATACCGATATTGTGGTTCACCGCCTGCCTACCAAGGAAGACTGTCCTCCAATAAAACAGAAGGTCCACCGAATGCGCCCAGATATGTCTGAGAAAATCAAGGCTGAAGTTATGAAACAGTTTGACGCTGGTTTTCTAGCAGTTACTTCTTACCCGCAGTGGGTGGCCAACGTGGTTCCAGTTCCGAAGAAAGATGGTAAAGTTCGAATGTGTGTTGATTATAGGGATCTGAACAGGGCAAGCCCCAAAGATGATTTCCCTCTGCCTCATATCGACGTCCTGGTTGACAACACCACAAATCATAAGGTCTTATCCTTTATGGATGGCTTCACCTGTTATAATCAGATTAAAATGGCTCCCGAAGACATGGAGAAGACAACCTTTGTTACTTAATGGGGGTACCTTTTGCTACAAGGTCATGCCTTTTGGATTGAAGAATGTTGGGGCAACATATCAGTGCGCCATGGTCGCCTTGTTCCATGACATGATCCATCATGAGATTGAGGTATACATCGACGATATGATTGCAAGATCTCAGACTGAAGAAGAACATCTGGACCACCTTCAGAAGCTATTTGATAGGTTGAAGTTGTACAAGCTGAGGTTAAACCCGAACAAGTGCACCTTCGGGGTGAGATCTGGTAAGCTGCTGGGCTTCGTCGTAAGTGATAAAGGTATTCAACTGGATCCTGAAAAGGTGAAGGCTATACAGGAAATGCCGGCTCCTCGAACAGAGAAAGAAGTCAGAGGCTTTCTGGGGCTTCTGAACTATATTGCCCGATTCATCTCGCACCTGACTGCTACTTGTGAACCAATCTTCAAGCTACTGAAGAAAGATCAAGTGGTAAGATGGAACGATGGATGTCAGGCTGCTTTCGAAAGGATTAAAGAGTATCTCCAAGAGCCACCCATTCTGATGCCTCCAGTCGAAGGGAGACCTTTGATCTTATACTTGACCGTACTCGACAACTCAATAGGGTGTGTGCTGGATCAACATGACGAGTCTGGCCGAAAAGAGCATGCTATTTATTACCTTAGCAAAAAGTTTACCGACTGCGAGACCTGATACTCGTTGCTCGAGAAAACTTACTATGTTTTGGCATGGGCTGCTCGCCGGCTGAGACAGTATATGCTGACTCACACTACTCTATTGATATCAAAGATGGATCCAATCAAGTATATCTTCGAGAAGCCTGCCTTGTCCGGAAGAATAGCAAGATGGAAGATGATCTTGACCGAGTATGACATCCAATATATGACCCAAAAGGAAATTAAGGGCAGTGTGTTGGCAGATCATTTGGCACATCAGGCAGTGGACGATTACCAGTCTATGAACTTTGAATTTCCGGATGAGAGCATCATGTTGATGACTGACTGTGAGACACCTAGACCGGATGAAGGACCCGAGGAGGGATCCCGATGGGCTATGTACTTTGATGGAGCTTCAAACTCTTTGGGTAATGGCATTGGCGCCGTGATCATATCTCCTAAAGGCTCTCATACTCTGTTTACCGCCCGACTATATTTCAACTGCACCAACAATATGGTGGAGAATGAAGCGTGCATCATGGGTCTTCGAGCAGCAATTGACCTAAGAATTAAGTTCTTGAGTTTGTTCGGAGATTCCGCTCTCATGATCAGCCAGGTTAAAGGCGAGTGGGATACGAAACATCCAAATCTTATTCCTTACAAGGAATATGTGTTGACGTTGCTTCCACATTTTGAAGAGATAACCTTTGAACACTTTCCTAGAGAGGAGAATCAGTTGGCGGACGCGCTAGCTACGATGTATTCTATGTTCAAAGTTAATTGGGACAACGAAGCTCCCCAGATTATCATTGAAAGGTTGGATGAACCTGCACATTGTTGTGACATTGAGACTGAAGAGGTAATAGAAAAACCCTGGTTTCATGAGGTGAAGAGGTATCTTGAGGCTCAAGAGTACCCTGAGGGTGCATCTGTTAATGACAAGAAGTTTCTAAGGAGGTTCGCGGCAAAGTTCTTCATCAGCAATGGTATTCTTTACAAGCGTAACCATGATGAAACCTTACTGCGATGTGTGGATAAGAATGAAGCAAAAAGGATTATGGTAGAGTTATATGAAGGTACATTCAGAACTCATTCCAGTGGGCATACCATGGCAAAGAAAATCCTTCGGGCAGGATATTTTTGGTCCACAATGGAAGCCGACTGTTATCAGCATTCTCGGACCTGTCACAAGTGCCAAGTCTATGCTGATAAAGTGCACATACCTCCAGTACCTCTGAACTTCTTGACAGCTCTGTGGCCTTTTGCAATGTGGGGCATTGATATGATCGGCGAGATCAGACCTACGGCATCCAACGGGCATCGTTTCATCCTGGTAGCAATTGATTACTTTACAAAGTGGGTTGAAGCAGCTTCCTTCGCTACTGTAACTAAGAACGTCGTGGCACGGTTCATTCGGCATAATCTGATCTGTCGATATGGTGTACCAGAGAGGATCATTACGGACAACGGTACAAATCTCAACAATAAGATGATCACCGAACTTTGCAAGCAGTTCAAGATACAACATCACAACTCTTCCCCTTACCGGCCAAAGATGAATGGGGCTGTTGAAGCGACTAATAAGAACATTAAGAAGACTGTGCAGAAGATGATGGTGACATACAAAGACTGGCACGAGATGTTACCATTTGCTCTTCATGGGTACCGTACCGTACCTCAAAAGTTGCTAAATTAGGGTTTTGCAGGAAAAGTCAACCCAACTTTGACCAAGCATAACTTTCTCATACTTTATGATAAATGACCCATCCAAAGCTCATTTTTAAGAGGATGCAATTTCCTACAATCCATCTTCATACCCAAAGATCAAAAAATGTACTCACAAGAAGTTATGAATTTGGACATTATAGGTCATTTTTAAAAGTCAACAAAAATACCTTTTTTTCCAAAGCTTATAACTTGAGAATTGAATATCAAAATGAGATGAGACAAAGAGGGTTGGTTAGAGGATATCTCAAGCTTTCTAAAAAGTCCAAGAACACCTCCAAAAGTTCAAAATTGAAGAAGTTATGCATTGTTGAAGTTAGACTTTTTTGTAAAATTGCCAAAAGTCAACTATCCCCAAAACTTCAAATTTTGTCAAATGGGCCCATTCTTTTCCACTTGATTTGAGTTTACATCATTGTCCATGCGCCCCAGCTTCATCCATGTGTCCATATATCATTTTTATTATTTAATTTGAGTTTTATTTGAATTTATTAATTTTAAATAAAATTAAATCATATAAAATCAAAAAAATTAATAACCAAAGATTTTTTATTGATTGTAGGCTTCAATGAACAACTAGCATATCTCCAAACTCGTACCAAGGAAAATCATGTGCAAAAAGATTAAATCAAATCAAATTTGGCAAATTTGTAAATGGGAATCAAATCATATTCATGTGCATCGATTTGGAAGGATTCAGTCCATGATTTCTACCCTAATGCAAAACATGTTACATAAGCAAGCCAGAGGATTCGAAACAAGGGTTGGAAAGTGCAGAGTGAGGCAGAACAAGATTTGAAAAATCCACCAAAAAGCTTGAGATCGAAATCATAGTTAGAGGTGTTTTCAAGAGCTGAGACATATCTCAATCGCTTCCTGGGCATTCACTCAAGCCACCTGGATCCAAAGCAAGCTTGTTTAGACGTCCAAACACGCTGTAAGTGTCACGATAACCACCCATGTTCTTGATTTCGCAACTCTGAATTTAAGCATCCTTTTCATGAATCAATACCATATTTTGAATCTACATAACATTTGCAAGCGATTGGTATTATTCAATTGCGTTTATCTGGCCTGAATGAAGAACCACCATAGCTAGGGTTCTTTGTTTTTTTTAGGGTTTTCTATTTCAGGTAAAATCATGACTCAAGAAGGGCATATCTTTGATCAGGAGACCATAACAAATCCAAACATGTTCTTGGAATGGATTTATATGGCCTGGAGAGATTTTTAGCATAAGCATGCGTTCTTTGCTGCGGATTCAAATCCGCAGGTAATGTTGTTACAGGTCTGAGGACAAAGATGAGATCGTGTCACCCCCCGATTGGCCAATTCAAATAATTTTTACGCGTTTTATTTTTTGCTGGCATTTATTTTGTTTTTAATATATTATGATTAATATGTATTGTAAGAACAAATGAAGCAGCATTGTGTAGTGGCAAGGCAAGCGTGCGTTATCCTTCAGGACCTGGGTTCGAGTCCCAAGTCCCCCACTTTCTTATTAATTTTGTCTTTCAGGTATTCCTGTGTATATATTGGCTTGCAGCTCACCATACGTCCTCATATATCCAAGAGACAGATGGCCAATGGCCAGATCTGAGGGCTAGAGGTTGAAGGACTACCAAGGCATTGGTCAATGTATGCGCACTAGATATGCAAAGTCAATAAAGGCCAGCCATTAATGGGCCTTCCAATTTCTACTCACACCACCTATTCAGGCCCATACTCACTCTTCTTATTTATTTTGTTTATTTATTTTAATTGTTTTATTATTCTTGTTTAAATTCTAACCAATCACAAAATTCTTTTTCATAAAATAAAATCACCAAAAAAAATATTTTTATTCAATCAAATTTCAACTTTTATTATTTTTATTAATAAATACTAATTAATTAATTTTGGTTTTAATTCTAGAATAATTTTAACCTATTTTGCAAATAATTAAAATTAACTAGATTTAATTAGGTTTTAATTACTAACTCAATTAATTTTATTTTCTTTCTTAAAATAATAAAAAACTCCAAAAATAATTTTATTTTTCATTTAATTAGTTTATTAAATTAATTTAGTAATTAATTTAGGATTTATTTCTTTCTTAATTCAAAAACAACAAAAACGATATTTTCTTTAATCAAAAGGGTCAAAACCCTAATCATGCGTCCGATTAAATTTTGCGCCGGGATTTATTTTGTTTTATCCAATAATGTATTTGCTTCCGGATTGTAATAGTTGATAGGACTTTTAATTATTTTTATCGCTTTATTTATTTTTAAAGGGTTTGTCTTTGGCGATGTAAATACCCGACGTCTTGTAATTTAATTTCCGCACTTTTAATTCCGCAAATTATAACTGTTAGATGTTTGATAATAGGGTTGCATGACAAGACTGAATGTTTAAACCTAAAATCAACTTAGATCACCCTTAACATGTACAAAGATAAAAATAACTGAAAACGACACACTCGCACATGCGCACTCCTAGGGTACACCCCACTTGGTTGCCTTCGTCCGCGGTCATTGAGTATAGGTCATTTTAGAGGTCGTCCTCTTGTCTAAAAGATCATAGTTTCCTCGAAATGGTTGCCTCGGATATTGTTGCCTCAAACAAATGATCTAAGACACTAAGGTTACTGCTAAGGCGTCCTAACATTGCTTTGGTGACCGTACGTCCCTCATTCGAATTGATCCTCAAACTCTAACGACGGTGCTACCTACTCATTAATAGTGGGATAGCATTGTCTAAAGGAAATTAGCATATAACGATTCCTTTTTTGAGTAGGTAGATGGTTCTTAGATACTTGCTCTTTCAAAAACAAAACTTTTTTTCACACTTACACTCCTTTTCGAACAAGTTTTCAAAAACACTTCATTACACTCTTGAGGACAGAAGCAAGAGTTAAATCAAAGTTTTAATACAAAAACTTTTTCAAACCCACAAGCACAAAGAAATAAATTTTGAAAACATTTGAGCAAGTATCTAAGAGCCCGTGGATAACCACAGATAGAAAGGGTGCTAACACCTTCCCTTTCAATAATCTATCCCCCGAACCCGAGAAAAATCACGAAAAAAGGAATTTTTCTGTGCTTTTTTCCTTTCCTTGTTGGATAAAATAAAAGTCGGTGGCGACTCTTGCTTACCGCGACATTTTGCAAACACAAACGCAAACCAGCATTCCAAAAAACAGTCAGTTCTTCCCACCGTATCACAACACCCTTTTCATCCGTAGTTATCTACATGCTCTTAGTTGCTTTCTAGATCACTTTCTTTTGTTTGAAAATGTGCTTTGTGTGGTTTTTGAAAGTATTTTGAAAAGGCTCCATTGTTTAGGCAAAATTTGTAATGATTCTCGTTCATAAGAATGTATTCAAAGTGTTGATCCTTTGAAAATGTTTTCAAGTTTGAAAGGTGTTTTTTGAAAGTGTTGGTGTTTGTTTTGAAAATAGCAAGGATGTTTTGGTTTGAAATTGAGCAAGAAACTAGGAACATTCTACCTACTCAAAAGTCTTTCATGTTTATTTCCTATTTCCTTTGACATTGTTATCTTACCATTGATTTGGTAAATAACCCTATCTTTGGATGTAAAAGGGACTGGCACGAGTCATCGTATAGCCATGATTAACAATGTTGTAAGATATCT
Source organism: Vicia faba (assembly GCA_948472305.1). NCBI lineage: Eukaryota > Viridiplantae > Streptophyta > Magnoliopsida > Fabales > Fabaceae > Vicia > Vicia faba. The sequence continues at coordinate 1,479,723,520 of OX451741.1, read as the reverse complement.
TAGCATTTTCTTTAAGGGACTAAGATCATTTTTGAAAGGAAACTTTGATAGGTCATCGAAGGACTATGATCTTGTATTTTGTTTGTTTTTTTTAAGATACCCCACATGCATAATATGGCCATTTTATAAGGCAACAAAGTGGATTTATCCTAAGGGTGTATGCGTGCAAGTGTATTAGTTTACATGCTTGATTTGTCTTGATTAGGGTTTTCTAAGCATTGACTTTAATCTTTCCATACAAACCCTAATTACTAGCATTTGTATATAAAACATTAAATTGTGGAAAATAAAAATACTAAGCTATTACATTATTTAGGGGAGGGGATATACAAATTACAAATGGGGAATTGCAAGAAAATTAAATATAAATAATTATTACAACCATATTGAATATTGTACAAAAAAATTAATAAATAAAAATGCAAGAATGTAAATGTAAAAAGAAATGTGATTTTTTTGTTTGATTTTCATGAAAAGGTTTTTTGACCTAGTTAAATAAAATAAAATAATTAACTAAAAAATAAGAAAGTTAAAATTAAGTTAGTAAAATAAATTAATTTAAAGAGAACAAAATTTTTAGGGTTTTTTTTGAATTTGATTAAATTAGTAAATAAAAGTCCTAAGTTCTAAATTGATTTTAATTTATAAGAAAATAATATATAGTAATTAAGACTAATTATCTAAGTATTTTTAAAAAAGGGAAATTAATTTATTAAAGAAAACAAGTTTTTTTATTCTTTTGATTATATAAAACAAAATAAACTAAATAAGTGTAAAGATAATAAATAAAATATTTTTGGATAATAATAAAAATAATATTAATAATAATAATAATAATAAAGAAAATAAAAAGAAAAACAAAATATAATAAAATATAAAAGTCAAGGGGGGGGGGGGGGGGGTTGGAAATGGTTAAAGGGGTTAGAAAGTTAGCAAAAAGAAACAAAGGCCCACTGTTTGGAGCCCAGGCGCTGCAAAAATAAAAAAAAAGTGTAAAAATGTGAAAAAAGAGCAAAAGGCAGCACGCTGGGTGTTGAACCCATGCCCTCTTGGTTACCAGCACGCTGCCTTACCATTGGGGTGGCTATACATCCGTTGATATAACTGAAACAATAAATACATAACACAAAACAAGTACCAGAAATGAACTTCATCTTCAACCTCCAACCATAGTTCCTGTAACTTGCTCATTTCTCAACGAAAATAAAAGATGCAAACATGAAAGTTGCTCCATTTTTCCATACTAATCCAACCATATAACTATCATGAGCTATAAATTAAAGAAGAATGAGAATTTCTAGAATTACCAAATTCTGACCTAAATATTTTCATAGATTCAAACCTAAAATTCTCTAAGCTCAATCAATATAAATGAAATATATGGATATGTAAAGTTTCAAGGCAATGATGTCTACATTTTATCTTCACAAATGCAAGCCTAAAAATGCCTAAGTAATGAGATAGAAGTTCAATAAAAATGCCTAAAAACTGGAAATCGTGAAATGCAAATGAGCTTGATTCAAGGTGTTGCAATGACCAGGTTAGCTTCCTTACATTCCCAGGAAGCTAATGCAATGATTAGCTTGAACAATGGATGGCTGAAATGGTATGGAGAAGTCAACTTGCAGAGCTCTGTTTTTGGTTATGGAGGTTGATGAAGATAGGGTTACATTTATGAAACAGGGTCAAGGATAGGTTATATTTGATAGATATGAGCTTTGTGATTGATTAGGAAGGAAAACACACGAGGGAAATGAGAGATATAAGTTTAAGGTCAGAACTGTGCATCAATGGAGTTTTTTATGCAAATTCTAGCTTGAGGGAGTTTTTGTATGTTTTAGGGTGCTTAAGCTTGTCCTCTAGCTCACAAATAGTTCCTCTATTTATAAGCAACAAGTTTGGAAGCTTGTTGTTGATCAGAATTCAAAATCACAAGTTTAAGCATAACATGTGTTTTTTTGAGAAATCCAAGTTTCAAAGCCTTGTGTACTTGCTAAGATAGAGTGGTTATGCTTTAAACACACTTGCTTATGACTTTGTGGATGGATTGTACTTAAAGAGAATAAGTTAGGAGCTCAAGAAGCTGACTTTTTGCATAAAGCTTGCTTTACAAGAGTGGAAATGGTGACTTTCTCCCAAAAATGGCAAAATGCTTTGGATAATGCTTGAATCAATTGGACAATTGATCAATCAGTTGTGTAAACATTAAATTAAGGAGTTACAAACAAGTTTGAGGTCTGAAAAGTGAGGATTATGCAGCATGTCTATGGATTTGGTTCATGTTGCATCACAAATTTTTCCTTGCAAAACAACTTGAAACCCTAACTTCTGGCCTTCGATTATCTTTGCTCACAAATGATCTCAAGGAGTTCTTATACATTTTGTAAAGCTTGTAATGTGATCTAAAAACCCTCTTTGAATCACTTTTGAAACTTCCCCATGGAACTATTTGAAAAATTGCCATGAAGTTAGGTCAAAATCCTGCCTAAATTATGGCAACATTTTCACTAAGTGTTTAGTTTCATGAACATGTATTCACAAAATCATAACTTGAAATCCATGTATTTCTAGGAGAAGTTGTGTAAAGAAATGTTTTAGATATCATTGAGATATACATCTTTCATGTTAAAAGTTTCCTTTGAATCATCTTGCATCATGGTGAAAAAATGGCTCAAAGTTATGAAAAACATAAAGTTTTCAACACTTAGAAAAATTTCCAAGTTTGGAAACTTTGACTTTTCAAAATGAAATCTTGACTTTTTGATTTCTTGATGAATTTTTTTCATATTTTGACATGTTTTTATGAATTTTGATCTTTGACACTTGATCTTGACCAAAAAGTCAAAGTTTGACTTTTCAGTGTACAGTTGACTTTTGATTAGTGGACTGAAAATCAACTATCAATCAGTTGATCTTGAGGGATGTTTTGAGTCATGCAATTAGGTCAAAATGATTCAATTGAACTCTTGAGATCATGTCTCAAACCAATTAACCATTTGCTAGGTCAAAAATCAGAAATTGCCCTTTCTCAGTCAAAAGCCTAATTTTGACCATTTTGCCCTTTTGATGATCTTATCAAATTTCTTGAGGAATTATGGTCCAAACTTGATAAAATGATATATATGAGTTCAAAATGTTGATATGGATAAAAATTATGAAGTTTGACTGTAAATTGGCCATAGTTGACTTTTCCCCCAATACAACTGATTTTTAGGTCAACTACTCAATTGACTGAGCAAAAATGGGATCCAAGATTTGAAACTTGACATGAGAAATCTTGAGGGTCCATAGTGATCCATGAAAGTAAAAAGAGGCATTAAAAGTTAAATTATCCTTGTGCAATCTCAAACCCTAATTTCAGTCATCAGTGCTTAAGGAGGTGTCTTGAGCTGATCAATCCTTGTACAGTCTTGAACCAAAGGAGATCTTGTGAGAAAATATTTGATAAATGAGAGGGAAAATTTTGGGGTACAACAGCTCCCATTTCATTTCCAAAATCTTAGAAAAATTATTAGCGAAGTACAGAGTCCGACATCGTGTCGCAACACCTTATCATCCTCAAACAAGTGGGCAAGTAGAGGTCTCTAACAGAGAAATAAAGAAAATTTTAGAAAAACTGTAGCAACCTCTAGGAAAGATTGGTCATCTAAGTTACATGACATTCTATGGGCATATAGGGCAACTTATAAAACTCCGATTGGAATCACACCATTTAAACTAGTTTATGGGAAATCCTGTCATCTGCCGGGAGAAATAGAACATAAAGCTTATTGGGCTATTAAGACCCTTAATTTAAATTATACCACTACGAGTGAGAAACGAATCTTAGATATCCACGAATAAGAAGAACTTAGACTAGACGCTTATGAAAACGCCCGAATATATAAAGAGAGAACAAAAAATTTACACGATAAACGAATATCTAGAAAACAATTCAATGAAGGCGATATAGTTCTCCTATTTAATTCTAGACTTAAATTATTCCCGGGAAAACTTTGCTCTAGATGGTCTGGTCCATTCGAAGTCACTAAGGTTTTTCAAAATGGTGCAATAGAAATCAAAGGAATGAGTTGCAAAACATTCATTATGAACAAACAACGCTTAAAACATTATCATAGCATAGATAACAAGGAATATTACACAGCAATCAGGCTAGACGCGCTACCACCCCATTCATCAGACTAATCACCATGTAATGTCGAGCTTACGACTTTAAACAAAGCGCTTCTTGGGAGACAACCCAACTTTGAGTCTTTTCTTTTTGCTTTGCTTATTTTCGTTTTTCTTTTCTTTTCTTGCTTTTATTATTATTAATGTTAAAATATGCAGTATTATTTCTTTAATTTTGTCCGCTACTAACTTAATGCTAACTGTCAACCTACTTCAAGCTAACTTTCTAATTAGCCAGTTATACTAACCAGATGAATCCGATTGATACGATGGGCATTGTGTTTAGAGGGAGGAATCAACAGAGGAGGTTTGAGTCACTTTCTGATAGGGAGATAGGATTAAGTACCTACCCCGATGGACCAGCCATGATCACCTTAGGGATTCAGGATAATGTTCTGTATTTATTGAGCCAAATAGGATGGGATACATCTGCTTTGAGGAGAAAATTTAGTTCTTACCGTAGACTAACTTTAGAGTTTTTAAGCTCGCTCGTCTACAAACCTGACCATGGTTTGGGATTCAATAGAGAATTTATTAGATTTAAACTATTTGGTATAGAGTACACCTTCACCCACAAAGAGCTAACAGAGTTACTAGGATTCCCATATAGGCTGGATGCATTTACCATAGTCTAGGAAGAGCTTTTTAATATACGTGAGCTAGATTATTTATGGGGGGACATTACAGGCATTAGTAACCCTGAGCCTGAGGACATGCATTCTGAAAGCATCCACAACCCAACTTTAATATACTTTCACAAAATCCTAGCCCACACCCTTTTTCGTAAAGTATAAAACATTACTATTGTTTCTAGAGCTGAGCTTTTTATCATATTCCGCGCCTTGCAAAACTGCCCCATCAATGGAGCTACATTTATGCTAGCAAATTTTCACTGTCTTGCGAGAGCGGTACATGAACCCATTCTCATAGGTGGCTTAGTGACCATGATAGCTAATGCTATCGGATTAAGACAACAACTTCTAGACCTTGTCCCTCAGGGTAAATTTCAATCGATGAACATAAATTTCTATTTTAATAGGGGTATCATCGGAAACCTATGCCCAGATAACTTAGAACTACTCATTAACAATCAGTTAATGCAAAGTTTTATTAGATTTTCGTTTATTTATTTGACACTTTATTATTACAATATTTGGAATTCTATTTTTTCAGTATTTTTGGAATTTTATCTTTCAGTTCATTTAATCATGAGTTTTATTTATTTCGTCAATTTATTGCATTAGTATCATATTTACGTATATATATATATATATATATATATATATATATATATATATATATATATATATATATATATATATATATATATATATATATATATATATTATGTATAGTATTGAAATGATTTAATGCGTAATGAACTATATTCAGACGCATGCCGCTCGACACATATGCGTGATGCTCGACACGCACTGATAATACAAAAGCGTTCATGTATTGTTACAGAAACCCTCACAAAACCCTTTCAACCTTCCATTTTCTTCAACTGTTGCTCACAAAACATTGAACCTATTTCCTATTTCTCTTCCCCATTAACATTGCCATAAAAATATGCTAAACCCCACTTAATACCATCAGTATATCTCTCTATAAATCATCTCTGAACCATCTCCAAACCCATTACTAATTCAAATTCCCAAATCTCTCACATAAACCTTCACCAATCTTCTTTCCTTGCTTCAACAATGGCACGACGAAATTCCAGACCTGAACCATATCTTTCCGGAATTACATTTTGCAACGGAGAAGCCGAAGAGCACCAAAGCGCTCAGTACCTCAAGTTCTATCAACACTCCGTCTTACCGACATGGTATGTGGATACTGAATGCCTCCAAAAATTATGCTTGCTCGATAGCATCCAGTGGTTACTCCATCACTCCGACTTAGCATCCATCTGCATGCAGAAACTCCGAACATACGACTCGCTAACCTTGGAATTTCTGAGCTCGTTCTCATACAACCTTCCGTGTGATGAGAACGAGCACCTATCCGGCTCTGCCACTTTTAGAATGTTCAACACTGAATATTCCGTAAGTAAATCCACTCTAAGTGCCTTATTTCACTTTGCTACCGAAGGGATGGTACACCACTGCATTCTAGAAGACCTTGATTGGGCATCTACAGGTTTCATGCTTTGGAAAGTTCTTACCAATGAGGAACCAAACAACTGGGAAGGAATTTATGCCTCATCCATCCATAATCCCGCAATAAGGTACTTCCATCGTGTCATCTCCAATACCATTTTTGGAAGAATGAACAACAATAAAGTTAATTCAAAAGAGTTTTTCCTCCTCCATTGTACCTTTAAACCCAACCAAAGGATCAATGCAAGCACCTTCCTCCTATCACATATCCAGTCCCTGTGCGCTAGAGGATCTACGTATTTCTACATTGGAGGGATAATAACCTTTATGGCACTTGGGCTTTGCCTTCAAGACAAGCTTGCAAATTTTCCATCACTACCGCCCACGTTCATTGACATTGACAACTGTCAGGCTGGCCACTTGATTAAGGTCATGAGGGATGGTAGATACAATCTCATGGTGCACAACAAGGTAGTTCCAAGTATCATTTTGCCAAACTTTGCGCTTACTAATGTTATAGATTTGTCTAATTGGCTTTATGACCTTGATGCTCTTGCACCTAGAGATAATGCGCGAAGTGACCAGGGGAATGTCCAAGCGGATGAAATTAAGCAGGAAATGGAACAAGGAGACACTGAACAACAAGCTCCTCCTGAAAATGTGGCAAGCACGTCCACTAGGCCTAGGAGAATAAGAGAAAGAGTAACGGCCTCAAATGATGACATTATGGCTGCCATAATGGAACAAGATGAGAGAATGCAGGCTATGCAAAATAACCAAAATGCAATGATGCAACTTATGTTGGCCATGCAAACTCAACAACAAGAATACGATGAAAGAAATGAGCGTCGGGCTGCGAGATTAACTGAAGAAATGGAGGCCTTGACTGTACGCATGGATGGTTTTCAGGATTATATATACCATGTAGCTATGCCCCATCCTCCGGGTACACGTGGTTGAGCACGAGGATGAGGAAGAGGACGCGATAACAAACAAGAATATATTGACTTTGTTTCTCTTCTCGTTTCCTTTTTGTTTTTAAAGCATTGGGACATCATTGTATTTTCTTTGTTGCTTTCTAAGTAGGCTTTTCTTTCATTTCCATTTGTAATAAAAAACATCATTGTATTTTCGAGTTCATTTATGCAATTTTTCGGTTGTTATCTAATTTCCCACTTTCTTGAGCCATAACATTTTTTTTTTGTGTTAGTTACCTGCATAATCAGACGCATTCAATCAATATATAGGTTGATCACCTTTCAAAAGATATATGAGAAGATTTGAGTGAAACAGAAGTACGGTGGATACCGTCGTAACACTCTAAATCCCTAGATTACGCTAGATCAATTTCAGTACCCTTTATACCAAAACCTTAAACTTTAGCTTTAAAATAACCTTGAGTAGTTTATCTAGCAGTCAACACTGTCTTAAAGATAAACTATGTAGGGAGTCGATGAATATAAGTGAATGATCCAGTGTATTTGAAAGATATACGCTTTACTGTAAGAAAATAGGGAATGAAGCAATTAAGTTAGGCAACCCTCACACGGTCACTTAATCCAACGGATGTAGTACCTACATGATATAGCATAAAAACCTGTTGTCAGTTGGTTCAGAGGTGTCTGGTAATGAACTTGGTAGGGAGGACTACAGTCCGATCCCCTGCGACTTGCAATTGGGTAGATCAAATGAGGTTACCGCATTCATGTTCCAGAACTTCATGCTTATAAGGATCATAGTCACTAACCGACTACTCTACTATGTGCGTGTGAAGATAAAGGGCTTAATGTGATTGCGCTAGAATGAAAACGGGTAAAATTTAGAAAAAAGAATTATGTTGAGCTATAACGGCATGACTGGAATTGGTCTGCATAATAGGGGATGTTTAGTGTTATTACCGTATCTTGTGTTTTATGTTGAGCTTACATTTCCGCAAAACTTAGGCAGCCTCTTATGATTTGAATTGCATCATGAAATTGCATTTAACTTGTGCCTTATTTGGTTTTATACTGATTTTATTGCTTGAGGACAAGCAAAGGTTCAAGCTTAGGGGAGTTTGATAACACGAAAAGATATAACATATTTTGTCTAAATTATATAGATTAAAATTCTGATTCTTCGATTATTATGTCACATTTGATCCCTTTTGTAGTTTTTGAAACATATTTCAGGTACTTAGCATTTGCAAGGCATAAATAAGAAAAGGAAGAAAAAAAATGGAAAATGAAGAATAAATGGCTTTAAAACAGCAAAAATGCATTTGTGTAGCAGGGAAGCATGCCGCCCACCACAAAGGCGTTACGACCGACACAAGTTAAGTTTATGCGCCCCTCGGCACCTCACGTTACGACCGGGACAAATATGGATTACGTGCCCACGATCCAAGCAGTTACAAAGCCTTGGCCAATGGAGCGTACTCAACGCATATTCCTGGATTTTCTCCATGCTCCAGTAACATAAATCATGGGACGTTACCTATTTTCCCTCAACAAAATACACGCTATATATGGAGGCAGTTACCAACAATTGAATCTCTCTGCTCCCTCTCGTTTTGATATCTCTCTAGCACTTTGAAAAATTACGCAATATTATTATTTTCAATTCCATTTTCTCTATTCAACAATTATTTTATTGCATTCCGTTTTAGTATTTTCTAGTTAGATTTCCAGCATTACTTTTCCAGTCGTAGAACCACTTAGGCAAAAAAAACTTACCGTTAAAGCAGTATTTTTCCACATCGGAGAAATACTGCAACACTAGTTTATTTCCAGACTTCCAGAATTTGCCTAGGATTTCTATAATTAGTTCGAGATGTTTTTTTTACTACAAGTCAATCCCTCCGACTTGTGGAGGATACGAAATACTCGGATTAATTGCTTTGTATTCACATTCAGGTTCCTATTTTATTAAGCACAATTTATTTATTTTCTGCCATGCATGCACTGTTGAATCTACGCTTTAATTTTGTACTGTTTTCCAATAATATTATGTCTGGATAGATTCCGTATACCAGTATGTAAAACTTGAACAAAAGGATTGGCATTATTATTTTTTACAAAAATACTTTTCTGGTTTTAATTTCCAATTGAATATTTAATTGTTTTTTGTACGGAAGTAAGAAACAGTCTAAGGTTAGAATCAACAAAGCGGAAGTTTGAGGTTTTACCCGGATAATGGTTATTGAAACAATAATTTTAAAAACAGCGGAAGCACTTTAAATTTAATTGGATCTTATTTGTTCTCAAAAAATACTTTTGAGTTTTAAATGAAACAGCGGAAGCGCTCATTTCGATCTTAACTGATATGATCTAATTCAATAGAACAGAAGTTTGAGACGAGGGTTTTCAAATGAATAGTTTCACAGAAACTGTGTTTTAATACTAAAAACAAATGCCAATGACGTACTGAATCCCTTAAGTTAACTAAATACTACCGGTATCCCGTCATTAGTTATTAAATTCTAGTTAATTCCCGATTAAACCCAAACACCAAAATTTATAATTACCCTTAGCTTTACATAGTAACCCTTAGATAACAGTAGTTTTGACCATTAGTCCTTGTGGGTTCGATATCTTTTAAAACTATGCGATAGACTGTGCACTTGCAGTCACTATACCCGATAGACTCATAAAGTCGCGATCACCTAACCCTGACCAACTCATAAATGTGAATGCTGTCAAAATTTTCCTTACTCGTAACCCTGTACCTACATTGCTTGGAGACGTTTTGCACTCTCTTCATATTCGCACTATGAGGAAGAAAGGGAATGTTATGTGTTGCTTGCCTTTTCTGTCTAGGTGGTTTATTTTGCACCCTCCCCGACCAGTATTGAAGAATGAGCAAGGTTTGAGGTGGTCGCAAAGGTTAATGTCGCTTTCTTATACATATATCCATTGGTGCTCTCGATCTCAAGATGACATTATTATCATTGAACATTGTGGGGAGTTCCTTAATGTTCCACTCTTGGGCATTAGGGGAGGTATTACTTACAACCCTTCTCTAGCTCTACGACAATTTCGATATGCTCGAAGAGATGGTCCCCATGACGCACTCATTCAAGGTATTATTTTCGAATACGAGAATGATGTTCAAGGTTATCATTGAAGGTTTGTACATGCTTGGGGCATGATAAGCAAGGTTGATAGCAAGACTTTTGGGTATAAGAATTCCATCCCTCTTGAGCCTTATCTCAAATGGGTATGAGCTCGTGCTCAAAGTCTCATGATGCCATATCCAGCTATCCTACCAATAGTTATGGAGCCTGCTGCTGGGGATATTCCTTTTACCATTCTCCATCCTGACGTACCTACCGACCTCAAAGAATTGCGTAAGTCATGGATTCAACTCAAGGGGGAACGAGACACCTTTGAAGCTCGATTCTATGCAAGCGATAAGAAAATGTTGGAGCTCACCAAGAAACTTCACGAGGAGCAAAGCCTGAATGCCTACCTCAACACAAAGAGGAAACACCTGTGGGAGAATTGAGTCTTTTGTTTTAGGAGTTCATTTTGTTGTCTCTTTGAGAACTTTTTGCTTTCTTATTGTAAGCTCAAGGGGCAATTGTAACTTTTGAACTTATTAATACAATTGTTATTTCTGTTTCCTTTTTGGCTAGCAAATTTAAATCTCTTGAGGTCCTTGAAAACATTGCATCAACATAGCATGCATCATATCTTAAGCAGGTTTTTCGATACAGGTTTCCTTATCCTTTTACTGTTTATTTCAGTATAATATGGCTTTAGAGAAAACCGTCAAAGATCTGCAAACTCAACACGCATAGTTCCAAGAGACTCTCCGCAACCTAGCCAAAGGATAACAAGAAATGATGGCACTCCTTGCCACCAAAAAGAAGACCAAGAAATGGGCTGTTATCCTAAACATGGGAAGAAGGTTCAAGGGGCCCGCCCGACTTGCTCAAATAAAAGAGGCTTCTTCTAAGGAAGAAGATAATCAAGACGAGGATGTTAGAAGCACCAGAGCTAGGGGTGGAAATAACCATATTTCTGAGGATGAAGACTACTCCAATGAGCAGTATCCACCAGCATTGGACAAATACAAACCGCTAAAAGACCGACTTAAGGTTGTAGAGATCCAAATAGTGTCTGGTTTGTACTTTGGAGACTTAGGTTTGGTCCCTGGGGTGGTCATTACCCACAAATTCAAGGTCCTTGTATTCGCCAAGTATGATGGAATCTCCTGTCCCAAAGTGCATCTGAGGTCTTATGTCTGCAAGACTCAACCACACACCGCCAATAGGAAGTTATGGGTTCATTTATTCCAAGAGAGTTTAGCTGGGACACATTTGGAATGGTTCTATCAACTAGAAGGGACTAATATCCACAAATGGGAGGATCTAGCCGCTACCTTCTACAGACAATACCAATACAATGCTGATCTTGCACTAACTCGCGTGCAATTACAAAATATGACTATGGGCTCGAACGAAGGCTTTAAGGAGTATGCTAAAAAATGGAGGGACCTGGCTGGAAGAGTGAAACCCCTTTAACCGACAGAGAATTAGTGGACATGTTCATGGGCACCTTGACTGGCCCATTCTTTAATTTTCTGATTGGAGTTCTTCGTCAGGGGTTACCGAGTTGATTTTGACTGGCGAATGAGTTGAAAGAAAAATCAAAAGTGGAAAGATCCCAATAGCCTCAACCTCTAATGCTGTAAAGAGACCATTTATTGGTAAGAAGGAAACTAATGTTATTTATAGACAAAAGAGCCGTATCAAGAATGATTGTCATTAGTCAGTAGGAGCAATATTGATTTCTAACCCAACCCTAGTTCAACAACCACAACGACAAAACAATCAGTAAAGGCCGGATGTCCCGAGAAGGCAGTTCACTAGGATCAATATGCCATTGTCTCAAGCTTTACAACATCTGTTGAAGGAAAATTTGGTAACACCGCAGGATCCTCCCAAAAATCGCAATACATCATCTCCGAAGTATAACCCAAATGCAAGGTGTGTATACCATTCTAATAGTCCTGGGCAAGACACCAATGATTGTTGGGCCCTAAAAAGAAAAACCAAGATTTGATCAAAAACAAAGTAATTGAGTTTGACCCTCCACATACCCCTAATGTGATCACTGATCCAATGCCCAGTCATGGTAAATGTGTTAATGTTATTGACGATGTTTCCTATGTCTCCTCCATCATTGATTTGACTACTCCCTTGATGACCGTTAAGAAGAATCTGTTAAGAGCCGGTTTATTTCCGAGCTGCCTTGAAAATTGTTACCATTGTGCTTCCCAAACTAATGGTTGTATGTGGCTGAAGAAAGGTATCCAACGCCTGATTGATAGCCATGAAATTCTGTTCGAGAAAACTCCGTCCATGGAAAGTTTTCCTGAAAGTGTACCTGTTGTACCCCAAAATTTGCCCTCTCTTTTCTCAAGACATTTCACAAAGGACCCCTAATGCTCAAGGATTCTAAAGGAATTAACCAGAAAAAATCACCTCCGAAACACTGAGACCACAAATTAGGGTTTTGACTAAGAATGACTGATCATTGACTTTTGACTTAATACAAGACTTAATGGCTTGAAGTATAATCTCAAAGAATCAAATATGACATGTTGACCCAATTCCATGGCTCAAAACATCTCTCAAGATCATTGGTCAACTGATGAAAAAGTCAACTGTACACTGAAAAGTCAAACTTTGACTTTTTGATCAATATTTAGTTTCAAAGATCAAAATTCATCAAGACATTCAAAAATACAAAGCTTGATCGTCAAGAAATCAAGAAAGTCAAGATGCCTTTCTTTCATTACTTCATGCCATTCTTTCACCAAGATGCAAAATGATTCAAAGAAAACTTTCAACATGAAAGTTGTAGATATTGATGATATCTACAACTTTGCTTTGCTGATCAAGTCCTATAAGTGCTTGGATTTTTAGTTATAAATTCATGAAGTCATGGTATTTTTGTATAAACACTTAGAGAAATTTTAAATAGGTTTGGTCAGGTTTTTATCCCAACTTCTTGGCCAATTTTCATCAAGTTCCAATTGGATTCTTCAAAAATAGAAAACATGAAGGTTGTAGAGGATGTTACAAGATTTCCAAAATGTCAAAGAACTCATTAAGATCATACTTGAGCTAAGAGAATCAAAGCCAAGAAGTTAGGGTTTCATTCTTGAATTACAAGGCAGATTTTGTGATGAACAAGAACCAAATCCATAGCCATGCTACATAATCTTCACTTTTCAGGCCTCAAACTTGTATATCGCTCCTTAATTGAATGCTTACACAACTTATTAAACTATAATCCAAGAGTTTGAGCCTTTATCCAATTGATCATTCCATTTTTGGAAGAAAGTAACATATCCATTCTTGAAAAGTTCACTTTAATCACAAAGTCAATTTCTAGAGCCTATAACTTGTTGTTCTGATCACACTCAACTTCTATAAGTCAGAACAAACATGTTTAAAGTTATCAACCACTTTAGATATTTGGGTACAAACATTGGAAACATGTTCTTCATGCTTGCTTAAAAAACAAGCAAGATATCCATAACATGTGATTTCAAAATCTGAGTTGTTTCAAGTCTCAAACCTTCTCCATAAATAGAGAGGCCATTTGCAAGAAAAAAGGAGGGGGAGAGAAGTTTTGTTGTGTAGACAGGTCAGAAGTTTTTTTGTGTAGACAAGGCCTCAAAATCTCATACGCTCAAAAAGCCATAACTGTCCACAAAGCCTTCACTCTTGAGTTTTGAAGTTAAAAAAACTATGAACCTCTAACACCCTGCAAAGTTCTGTCCAAACAAACCATCCAAACACTCCACATACATATTATAGGATTTGTTAAAAGACAAGAACAACTTCTATAACATCACTACTACCATTTTCTAAGCTCAAAAACAGCCTACACAACAGTTCAAAACTCAAAACACAAATTTCAGCTCTAAGGTAAGTTTCTTGACTTTGAACTCTTCATATAAAGCATCATTAATGGTTTATTTTTGAAGATAAAATGTAGATATCTTTGTCATTGAAGCTAACCACATGCTTACTGTTTATTTTTATCAATTATAAGTTGAGATCTGACTTGTACAGACAATAGAACAATGTTTATGGAAAAAAATTGCAGCATGAGTCGACACATACTCACATGAGTCGACACATTTTAGTTACAGAACCAGACATGAGTCGACACAAGACATTATGAGTCGATACATACTGCTATCCAGACCAGAAAACAGAAAGACCAAAGTTGTATGAGTCGACACAAAACACGAATGTGTCGACACAAATAAGAAATGAGTTGACACATACCCTTATATATCGACTCATACTGAGCTGATTTTGTTTTGCGGGAACAAGAAAAGTTATGTGTCGATGCAAAGATGCATGTATCGACACATAATGGACAAAAATATTTTTTCCTTTCTTTTTACACTATTTTTTATATTTTCTATATATTTTATTTCATTTCTATTCAATATGGTTGTAATAATTAGGACTTTTATTGCTTTCCACCCCGATTTGTAAATTTGTATATCCCATCCCTAAATGATGTAATAGCGTAGGATATTTATTTTATGCAATTTACCAATTTTATATAAAATACTAGTAATTAGGGTGTGTATGGAAAGATTTAAAATCAACAAGTAGACAACCCTAATTCAAGACAAAAAAGCATGAAATCAATACACTCGCACAGGAGCACCTCTAGGGTAATCCACATTTGTTGCCTTGAGAAAAATAGTCATGTCCCTCGAACGTGGGATGCTTTAGCAAAGACCCTCAAATACAAGATCGTAGTCCCTCGATGACCCTTCTATGTTGCCTTCGTAAATGATCTTAGTCCCTTACGACAAATTGCTAAGGTATCCTACAATGTTGCCTTCTATGACTATACGATGACCCACGCCCATCCCTTCACATCCAATGATAGGGATTCTTACTAATCAATGGTAAGATAACAACATTTAAAGTAGGAGGAAAAGAACTAAGACTTTTTGAGTAGGTAGAACATTCGTAGTTGCTTGCTCACAACCATATTTCAAAATATACCAACACTTTTCCATGAAATATTTTCAAAAGTCAACACTTTGTATGAATTCTTATAGAGACGAGAATCATTACAAAGTTCTCCTAAACGAAGGCAATTTTCAAAAATACTTTCAAAAACAATCACAAACACATTTCAAACAAAGCATTTTAAGGTGATTTAGCAACTAAGAGCCCGTAGATAACTACATATGAAATGGGTGTTAACACCTTCCCTTTTCATAACCTACCCCCCGAACTCAATAAAATTCTCAAAAGGTCTTTCCTGTTCTTTTCACCCTTTCCTTTATTAGATAAAAGATTAGTCGATGGCGACTCTTGCTATCCACAACATTTGTGATAAAACGCAAAACACCCAAGTCAGTTCTCCCACCGTATTACAGAACTGACGACTCTGCTAGGGACTTAACTTAAAAGTGGGGTTACCTTATATCTAGATCACCTTTAAATGCTTTCATTGTTTGACTTGTTTGCTTTACATTTTGGGTACTTGTTTGGGTTTGCTTTGATCCTCTACCCGGATCTGAGAAACATCATTAAGTAAGTAGCAAAAGATTGTGGAAACTGTACGACATAGACCGATATGGTTGAAGCAATGACTATGTTAGTGTGACAAATTTGTTGGTACTGGTATCCCTTGCGTTGAATTAAAGAGAATATGGGGCCGCTTAGCGGTGTCATGAAGCACTAACTGACTGTAGAACCTTTAATTGAACAACTTGGCCATTAAGAAGTAGTGAGATAGCCAACTTTGGTGCAAAGCTGAAGATTGGTTGATACTCGATACTACGCTCATTGAGATTGGACTTTTAAGATGTTTCAGCTGCAAGAAAAGATTGATTGTGCTGAGACAATACCCAATGAAGAAAGATCAATGATATTAAGATTCCCTAGAACCTGATCACTTTTATAGGACAGGTTGAACCAAATAAACTTCAAGAGGGTACTTACCAAAGAAACCTCACGTAAGCCTAAACCTAAGGAATTGTTTTCTTTGCTTGTATATGTTTATTTGCACATAACATCATGACATCATACCATAGCATTTTCAATAACCATTTCAAGGGTCTCAAGGGTTTATGATGCAGGGATATGTTTAACCAGACATATATCAAGGGGCAAGAGGATTTATTTTCCTCTAGCCAAATGATGTCGAAAAACTAAATCATGGGAACTTAAGTCAAGGGATATGACCCACTTGACATGGTGAGCTTGATTCTCGTGGAAAGACATTCAACGATACGAAGTTCTTCAAAGCTGTAATCAAAGTTTAACATCTAACATTTCTGGTGTTTACCCCACAAGATCCTTGAAAACATCGCATCCTCATACCATGTATCATATTTTTGTACCCCAAAATTTTCCCTCTCACTTATCAATAATTTTTCTCACAATATCTCCTTTGGCTCAAGACTACACTAGGGTTGATCAGCTCAAGACACCTCCTTAAACACTGATGACCAAAATTAAGGTTTGAGATTGCACAAGGATTTTTGAACTT
The DNA here is from genome assembly GCA_948472305.1 of Vicia faba. Taxonomy (NCBI): domain Eukaryota; kingdom Viridiplantae; phylum Streptophyta; class Magnoliopsida; order Fabales; family Fabaceae; genus Vicia; species Vicia faba. Next base: position 1,479,706,716 of record OX451741.1, on the reverse strand, counting down.
CCAATGCCCCATATGACTTTCATGGATCATTATGGACCCCCAAGATTACTCATGTCAAGTTTCAAGCCTTGGATCACACTTTTGCTCAGTCAATTGAGCAGTTGACCTAAAAATCAACTGTATTGGGAAAAAAGTCAACTATGGCCAATTTATAGTCAAACTTTATAATTTTTGATCCACATCAACATTATAAACTCATATGTATCATTTGATCAAGTTTGGACCATAATTCCTCAAGAAATTTGGTCAAATTATCAGAAGGGCAAAATGGTCAAAATTAGGGTTTTGACTGAGAAAGGGCAATTTCTGATTTTTGATCTAGAAAATGATCAATTGGTTTAAGGCATGATCTAAAGAGTCCAATTGAATAATTTTGACCTAATGACATGGCTCAAAACATTGCAAGTACAATGGATTGACAGATGAATTTTGCAGTCAACTGATCAAAATTCAACCGTATACTGAAAAGTCAAATTTTGACTTTTTGGTCAAAATCAAATGCGAAAGATCATAATTCATCAAAGCATGTCAAAATATGAAACTTATTCATCAAGAAATAAAAAATATAAGATTTCATTTTGAAAAGTTAAAATTTCTAAACTTAGAAATTTTTCTAAGTGTTGGAAATTTCTTATTTTTTCCCATAACTTTGAGCAAAATTTTCACCATGATGCAAGCTGATTCAAAAGAAACTTCCAACATAAAAGTTGTAGATCTCCATGAAATCTAAAACTTTTCTTCACACAACTCATTCCATAAGTGCTTAGATCTCAAGTTATAATTTTAAGATTACATGGTCATGAAACAAAACACTTAGTGAAATTTTGCCCTAATTTGGTCAGGATTTTGACCCAACTTCATGGCACTTTTTCCTATAGTTCCAAGGGGAATCTTCGAAAGCAATTCAAATATGGGTTTTAGATCACATTGCAAGATTTCCAAAATGTCCAATAACTCATTGATCATATTTGAGCTAAGAGAATCGAAGCCATGAAGTTAGGGTTTCATTCTTATATTACAAGTCAATTTTGTGATGAACACTTGATCCAATCTTCAAGCATGCTGTACAAATCCTACTTTGCAGGATTCTAACTTGCATTTCACTCCATAATTAAATGTCTACACAACTGTTAGAAGCTTTAATCCAAGCATTCAATGCATTGCCCATGCTTAATACCATTTTAGGAAGAAAGGCAACATTGCCATTTTGGAAAAGTGGCTTTTTTGCACAAAGTCAATTATTGAGCCTCTCACATGTTCCCTCTGATCACACTTCATCTACAAAGTCAGAAGAAATGTGATAAAAGTGATTCAACCACTCTACATTGTTGGTACAAACTTTGAAACTTGACTTTCTCACTTTTCTTCAAAATCAAGTAACCTAGAAATTAGCTCGGGACTTGTACTTCTGATTATCCAAAGCTCTCAAACTCTTTTGTTTATACATACACAAACCATTTGCCACAAAGACACGAAGGCTTAAGCCCTCAAAGCATTTGAAATCAGAACTTGCACCAAAAGCCTCCATTACTTGTCATTTCTGACCTTGAACTTCAAATACACAATCCACTCGCGCGTTTTCACTTTTAATCAATCACAAAGCTCCTATAACTCATATAGAGGCTATCCAAACCCTTACTACACAACTGTAACACCATTTACCATAACCTTCATAACCAAAAAATAGAGTCTGCATCTTGACTTATCCAGACCATTTTAGCCACTCTCCAACCAAGCTAATCATTGCATTAGCTTCCTGGGACCTCAGTGGGGCTATTATGATCATCACAACATCTTGAGAAGTGCTCATTTGCAGAACACTATTTCCAGTTTTGAGGTAAGTTATCTCAACTTTGAACTCTTCATACAAGCATTATTAATGTTTAATTTGTGAATGAAAAATGTAGATATCATTGTTCTGAAGCTAACCATGTCTTTAGATTTCATTTATATTGCTTGAGTAGTTAGAATTATGAATCTGAATATCCTGAAAAAATTAGGTCAGAATTTGGTACCATTCAAAATTCATGTTCATTCTTGAGAATTAGTTTAAGTTGTTTATATTTCTGGAATCATAGTAAAATTTTACACAAGTTTCATGTTTACTTTGTTGCAAATGGTTGAGAAATGAACAAGTTACTGTTGGTCTGGTTGGAGGTTGAAGATGAAGTGTAAATCAGGGCGCGTTTTTTATCATATATTTATTTTTTTGCTTATGTTAACGGATGTATAGCCACCCCAGTGGTAGAAGCACGCGTCTGTAACCTTTGGGACCTGGGTTCGAGCCCCAGTGGTACCCTTTTGATTTTTTTTACATTGTTTTTCATCCTGACCTTTTTTTTGCAGGCGCTGGGCCTCCTTGGGCCTTGTTGTTTTTTTGTTTTTGCTTGCTAACCCCCCTGTTTCATTTACACACCCCTGGCCCAGTTTTATTTTCTTTTCTTATTTTCATTTTATTTATTTTCTTAATACATTTTCTAATATTAAAAAAAATCATAAAAAATACAAAAATATTAGATTTTTATCTTGACATAGTTTATTTATTTTTCTCAATAAAAATTATTTTATTTAATTAATACTTTATTTATTTTACTAATTATCTTTGTAAATTTAATTAAAAAAATATGTTATAGTTATTTTATTTTACACCAATTAAAATATATTATTTTAATATTAAAAAAGGCCAAAAATATTTTATAACACTATAATTATTTTCAAGACAAAAATACCAAAAATACTTCTCTTAAACTTAATTTCTCTTTAATCAATTAATAGAATTAGGGTTTTATTTAAAATCTTTTCTTAGTAAATTTAGGTTTAATTAATTATTTTCTTCTAGTTAATTAGGTTAAAACAAAAACCCATTTTCTCTAAAAAAATCCAAACAAATACCCATTTTCTTCATATTTACATTCTTTCATATTTATTCATCTTGTACATTATTTATTTCAATTCTTGTATAAATTCAATATGGTTGTAATAGATAATTAGGCTTTAAATTCTTGCAATCGTCATTTATACTTTGTACACCCCCTCCCACAAGTATTGTAATAGCGTAGCAACTTTAAGTTCCATAATTTATCGCCTTATATACAATTGCTAATAATTAGGGTTTGTATGGAAAGACTAAAACCAATCAAATAGAAAACCCTAATCAAAGACAAAATCAAGCATGAAAAACAACACACTTGCACACAAGCACCCCCTAAGGTAAATCCACTTTGTTGCCTTTACAAAATGGACATATTACGCATGTGAGGTATCTTAGCAAAAACAAGCAAAATACAAGATCATAGTCCCTCGATGACGATGTCCATGTTGCCTTTCAAATGATCTTAGTCCCTAAAAGAGAATGCTAAGATACCTTAAAACATTTCTAAATCATGGTTATACGATGACCCACATCCGTCCCATTTACATCCAAAGATAGGGTTACTTAAAAAATTAATGGTAAGATAACAATGTCAAAGGAAAAGAAAATGAACAAGAAAGACTTTTGAGTAGGTAGAATGCTCCTAATTACTTGCTCGACTTCAAAACATCCTTGCTATTTTCAAAAACAAACACCTACACTTTCAAAACCTCTTACAAACTTGAAAACACTTTCAAAAGATCAAACATCTTGTTGTACCCCAAAATTTTCCTTCCCCTATTTCTCAAAACATTGCAAGAAAAATCTCCTAGTTGCTCAAAGTTTGCTCAAGAGTTAGTCAGGCAAGCTATCTCCTAAGGCAGTCTACCCCAAATTAGGGTTTTGTGTTGCATCAAGATCCATGAGTCCAAATGACCTCAAGTGCTCTCCCATGTCCTAATATGTTCTCAGGATCATCCATGTCAAGTTTCAAGCCTTGTAGAGGAAGTTTGCTCAGTCAATTGCTCAAAAGGTCCAAAATCGACTGTGCTAGGGAAAAAGTCAACTGTGACCTACATACAATCAAACTTCAAGATTTTTTTGTCAACATTATTATCTTGAAGGATATTTAATCATTTTATCAAGGGTTTATCATGATTCATCAAGGATTGCACACAATTCATCAAAATGCAAAAGTTGCTAAATTAGGGTTTTGCAGGAAAGGTCAACTCAACTTTGACCAAGCATAAATTTCTGATACTTTATGAGAAATGACCCATAAAAAGCTAATTTTGAAGAGGATTCAATTCCCTATAATACATCTTCATACCCTAAGATCAAAATATGCACTCACAAGAAGTTATGAATTTTGACATTATAGGTCATTTTGAAAAGTCAACAAAAACACCCTTTTTGTCAAAGCTTCATACATGAGCATGGAATATCAAAATGAGATGAGACCAAAAGGGTTGGTTATAGGACATCTCAAGCTTTCCAAAACGTCCAAGAACACTTCCAAAAGTTCAAAATTGAAGAAGTTATGCATTGTTGAATTTGGACTTTTTTTGCAAAATTGCCAAAAGTCAACTATCCCAAAAACTTCAAATTTTTCCAAATGGGCCCATTCTTTTTCACTTGATTTGAGTTTGCATTGTTGCCCACGTGCCCTAGCTTCTGCCATGTGTCCATATCACATTTTTATTATTTAATTTGATTTTTATTTGAATTAATTCATTTTAAATCAAATAAAATCATATAAAATCTAAAGCATTGATAACACATGATTTTTTTTGGCTATTTCAGGCTCCAAATACAGCTATTATTTGAATCAAATTCGTATCAAAGGCATTGGTTACAAAAAGATATGATTTAGGCCAAGTTTGGAAGGCTTTTATGGAAGGATCAAATCAAATTCACGAGCATTGATAGGGCAAGATTTGAACCAAGTTTGTAGACCTAATCCAATGTACAATACATAAGCAAGCTAAGGACACAAAAATCAGGGTTGGCAAGCACTTGTAGAGGCAGAACAACTTTGCAAAAAATCACAAAAAAGTTGGAGATCAAAATCAAAGTTAGATGCATTTTCAAGAGCTGAGACGTATCTCAATCGATTCCTGGCAACGCACACAAGATAACTCGATCCAAACCAAGCATTCTCAGGCCCCCATACGCACTGTAAGTCTCACGCAACTTACCCCTGTTCTTGATTTCGATTTGAGTTATTCTGGCATCATTTGAGTAAACTAATAGCATATTTGTGATCACAAGAACATTTGCAAGCTTTTGTCATTAACGAATTTCGTTTATATGATCTGTAACGAGAATCACCATATTTAGGGTTCTTGGAGTTTTTTTGGGGTTTTCTGTTTCAGGTGCAATTGGTCCATATGAAGGACATGGTTGTGATCAGGAGATCATGACGAACTCAACCCTAGCCTTGAAAATCATTTTTATTGCCTGAGGAAAATTTTGGAATGATGCTGCGTTTTTAGTTGCGGATGAAAATCCGCAGGTAAATGTACAGGGTTGTGAGGACAGGGATGAACTCGTGTCATCCATCTACTGGCCAGTTCAAATATTTTGCGCATTTTTTTAATTTTTGCTGGAAATTGTTTTGTTTTGATATATATTATATTACTAGCATTATTATAACAAACAAAACAACGTGGCTTAGTGGTAACCTTGGCAATGCATTCTCCTTCAGGACCTGGGTTCGAATCCCAGGTCCCCCTCTTTCTCAATATTATTATTTTTCAGGTTATCACATGCGCGCTCAGGCTTGATCCACACCATGCTCCCTCACCAATTCAAGAGCCAGATGGCCAATGACCAGATCTGATGGTCAGTGATTGGAGGTCCACCAAGGTGCCAGTCAACGCGTGTGTACCAGATCCAAAAAGTCCACACGGACCAACTGCTAATGGGCCCGGAAATTGCTCCTTGCACCCCCTAATCAGGCCCATTCCTTCTACCTTTTTATTTTATTTTGCTTATTTAGTTTTATTGTTTTTATTTTAATTAATTACTAACTAATCATTTTTTTTCCTTTTTATCAAAAAATCATCAAAAAATATTTTTATCCAATAAAATTTTAGAATTCATTTTTATTAATAAACACTAATTAATTAATTAGGTTCTTAATTCTAGTAAACTTTAACCTATTTTGTAAATAAATAAAATTAATTAGACTTAATTAGGTCTTAACTACTAATTTAATTATTTTTAATTTCTTTCTTAAATAATCAAAAACTCCAAAAATAATTTATTTTTCATTTAATTAACTTATTAATTTTATTTAGTTATTTAATTTAGAATTTAATTTCCTTCCTTAAATAAAAAACGACAAAAAAGGGACATTTTCTTTAAAAAGGGTCAAAACCCTAATCTTGCATTCGATTTAATTTCCCGCGCGCGTTATTTATTTTTATCCAATAATGTATCTGCTTTCGGAATGTAATAGATAATTAGGACATTTAATTATTTTTATCGCTTTATTTTATTTTCAAAGGGGTGCTTTTGGCGATGTAAATACCCGACACGTTGTAATTTAATTTCCGCACCTTTAATTTCCGCAAGTTACAACTGTTAGATGTTTGATAATATGGTTTGCTTAACAAGACTAAATGTTTAAATCTTAAAATCAAATTAGATCACCCTTAACATGTGCAAAGATAAAAATAACTGAAAATGACACACTCGCACATGCACACTCTTAGGGTACACCCCACTTGGTTGCCTTCGTGCATGGTCATTGAGTATAGGTCGTTTTAGAGGTCGCTCTCTTGTCTAAAAGATCATAGTCGCCTCGAAATGGTTGCCTCGGATGTTATTTACTCAAACAAATGATCTAAGACATTAGGGTTACCGCTAAGGCGTCCTAACATTGCTTTAGTGACCGTATGTCCCTATTTGAATTGACCCTCAAACTCCAACGATGGTGCTACCTACTCATTAATAGTGGGATAGCACTGTCTAAAGGAAATTAACATAGAACGATTCCTTTTTCGAGTAGGTAGATAGTTCTTAGATACTTGCTCTTTCAAAACAAAACTCTTCACACTTACACTTTTCGAACAAAGTTTTCAAAACACTTCATTACACTCTTGAGGATAGAAGCAAGAGTTAAATCGAAGTTTCAAACAAAAACTTTTTCAAACCTACAAGCACAAAGAAAACAATTTTGAAAACAATTGAGCAAGTACCTAAGAGCCCATAGATAACTACGGATAAAAAGGGTGCTAATACCTTCCCTTTCTATAATCTACCCCCCCAAACCCGAGAAATATCTCGAAAAAGGAATTTTTCTGTGCTTTTTTCCTTTCCTTGTTGGATAAAATAAAAATCGGTGGCGACTCTTGCTTACCGCGACATTTTGTGAATAAAAAATGCAAAACGCAAACCAGCATTCAAAAAACAGTCAGTTCTTCCCACCGTATCACACATCTTTATATACATTCTTACGAACGAGAATCATTACAAAGATTTCCCGAACAATGGCCTCTTTACAAAATACTTTCAAAAAACCACACAAAGCATAATTTCAAACAAAAGTAAGTGATCTAGCAAGTAAATGAGAGCCCATGGAAAACCATGGATGAAAAGGGTGCTAATACCTTCCCTTTCCATAATCTACCCTCCGAACTCAATAAATAATCTCAAAGGTCTTTCCTGTGCTTTTTCACCTTCCCTTTTGGATAAAAGAAAAGTCGGTGGTGACTCTTGCTAACTGCAACATTTGCGATCAAACGCAAAACCTTCAAGTCAGTTCTCCCACCGTATCATAGAACTGGCGACTCTGCTGGGGAAATACTAAAAGTGGGGTTACCTTAGGGTTAGATCACATTTACTTGCTTTCTTTGTTTTAATTATTTTCTTTACATTATGGTTCTTTGTTTGGGTTTGAATCCTCTACCCGGATTTGAGATACCTTATAGGTAAGTAGCAATACGTTGTGGAAACTATGCGGGGTATACCGACATGGTCTAAGAAATAGCTACGTTAGTGTGAAAATTTTTTGGGTACCGGTAGCCCTTGAGTTAATCAAGGATAATACGGGGCCGCTGAGTGATGTCATGAAGTACTAATGAACTTTTAGAACCTTTACTTGACCAACTTGGCCTTTAGGACGTAGTGAGATGACCAACTTTGGTGCAGTCTGAAGTTGGTAGATACTCGATACTACACTCATTGAGGTTTGGTTTTTTGGGATATTTCGATCGCTATTAAAGATGCTTGTGCTGAAACAATTACCAAGGAAAAAACCAGTGATATTGAGCTCCTTAGAACCCGGTTACTATTGTTAGGACATGTTTGAGCCGACTAAACTTCAAGAGGGTACTTACCTATGAAACCCCATGCAAGCCTAAACCTAAGGACTTGTTTACTTTGTTTATATATACATACTTGTACATAACATCATGAACATCATAACATCATACTCATTCACTAACCATTTCAAGGATTTTGGGATTTATCTTTGTTCTGTTTTGTAGGACATGGATTCTATTCGCAGGAAAACTATTCAAGTCAATCTTGTAAGGATCCCTCCACAACTTAAGGAGCTAGCTTCAAGGATTCCAAAAAATTCTCCATTCACCGAGAGACATGGTCGCCTACTCAACCTAGTCAGTTCCAACACTGATGAAGACACGATGAAGGTGCTCTTTCAGTTCTTTGTGAAGGAAAATTGCGATCAAAAGCGCAGCGGAATTTAAAATTTTCCTTTAGCGATCCTTACGAATGAGCATGGTCAGTGATAGAAATATTTACCTCTTGTGGAAATTCAGACCTTTGATGTTGTGATCACGAGCGTTGATGAAGAACAACGCCTCAACTCAGTCCACACGAACAGATTGCTTCCGGTCACAGTGCTAGCTGATCACGAACGGAAACCTTAAGTGAGAGAAAGAATCAAAAACGAAATTGCATCAAGTGAAATTGCTTCATCACAAGGGATCTATTTATAGAATCACTCGTGTGGGCTACAAGCTAAAAGCCCAATTAAGGCTATAAGCTAAAAGCCCAATTAAGCTTATGGACATCATACCTTATGATGTACCATATATCACTTATCCACGTGGTACCTTACCACTTTCCGTATTACACTTAAGTGCACTGTACCTTACGGTGTTCCTTATTTATTCTATCTCTCATCAACCTGTCCTTATGTGTGTGACCCTCTAGGTTTTCGCGACGTTGGAAATTATATTAAATCACACATTTAATATAATAAACAGTGAGCGGTATCTAGCAACACATCACTGTTACCCAAGTCACGAAAATGTCATGTGATCTGACCAAACCTTTTCCGTGATAATATTTGTGTTGTACAATTACCCTTTTGCCCTCATGTCTATATTGAACACAAGGCATACACTGTCTCACCCTTGTCCAGTTCAATATTGGGCCCTTAGACATTTATCCTGTTATGTAGGATGAGCAAATTCCATCTAGGTCACTCATGTCCCTTAGCATGCTTTGTGAAGTACCCATCAACCGTCTTTATAGTCATCCAGTTACGGATGAAGTTTGATCAGCAATAAAGTACTTGACTCTACATCTAGGGTCCATAGTGGTTTCAGGTCGAAGGGTGGTATACACCATTATCATCATGAGAATAACTTATGACACTTTGCATAACATTCTATGTAGTATTCTCATAGCGGGTCAATCCAGTATAAATATTACTCCTAATATTCATACCTATGTCAAGACTTGATAACTCCTTATCTATGATCCATGAGATGTGATCATCAATCTATCTTCATAATAATCTTAATGCTTTAATGTTATCCCACTTCACATTAAAGCTTGACTACGGATACTTTAAGAATAGTGTCTTATGTTTAATGGGATCTCATGATCAAGTCACACTTAACATTTCATTAAACAAATAAACCATTCTAGGGACTTTATTATTTTGGAAAGCAAACATAATAAAGAAATGCCTTTTATTATTAATAAATAATTCGATACAAGTACCAAAAGTATTGGCCTCTAGGGCTTACACCAACACTTTGATCCTTTACACCATTGCTTCACATTTCCCGATTATCAACTTGTGCCAACTTTGGAAGAATTCTCCCAACTCTTGAGGATTACCATTCTCAATCAACTACCTTTCAACGGTACGGAAAGAGACCCAAAGTCAGAAGAGATCGCTCAAGCTCTACACTTGCAATCATCTGATGTCACAACTAATTGGGAAACAAGGAGTGGTGTCAAAGGTTTCCTAGCAAAGTTATTGTTTGAGAAAGCCCAAAACTGTTGGAACTCCTTAGATTTGCAAGCCTTTGAGGAAATTGTGGCTCTCCTCATCTATGGGATGGCTTTGTTTCCAAATCATTACCAACTCATAGATGTGAACACCGTCAAGATCTTCATATCCCGCAACCCGATGCCTACTTTGCTAGGGGACATTCTACATTCTTTTCACACTCGCACTATGAGGAAAAGAGTTATCCTTATGTGTTGTACTCCTCTCTTGGAAAGATAGTTTATTTCGCATCTTCCCCAATCTGTATTAAAGAATGAGCAAGGTTCAAGGTGTTCACAAAGGCTGATGACGCTCAAACATTCAGACATTCATTGGTGTTCCTGATCCATAGATAATGTTACTATTATCGACCGTTGTGGAGAATTCCCTAATGTCCCTTTACTTGGCATTAGGGGAGGTATCACCTACAACCCCTGCTTAGCCTTAAGACAGTTTGGTTATGCCCGAAGGGATGGCCCTCATGAGATGCTCATTCAAGGTTTGGTATTTGACTACGTGAACGACGATCAAGGTCTTCGCCAGAGATTTATCCTAGCTTGGAGGATGTTGAACAAGGTAGATAGAAAGACATTGGGGCATAAGAATTCCATCCCTCTTGAGCCTTACCTCAAATGGGTATGAACTCGTGCTCAGAGTCTTATGATTCCTTATCCCTCCATTCTCCCGGTAATCATTGAGCCTATTATGGAAGGAGATGTTCCATACCCTATCCTAAATCCTGACATGCCCACCTCTCTTGAAGGCTTACAAAGAGATTGGATACAACTCAAGGGGGAGCGAGATACTTTCGAAGCCTAATTCTACACTAGCAAGAAGAAGGTTTTAGAACTCACTAAGCAACTTCATGAGGAGAGGACTCTGAATGCCCACATCACACCAAAGAGGATACATACTACCTTTTTATCTTAGAGTTTTTGTATTTGTTTTGCCCAAGGAGACATTATTGTACTCAAGCTTTAATTTATTAATATAAAATATGTTTCCTTTTTGTCTAAAACAAATTTGAATCCTTAAAATCCTTGAAATCATTGCATATGCATTTACCATTCATCATAACATAAGAAGGTTTCTTGCAACAAGTCTCCTCATCTTTCTAATGTTTATTGCAGTAAGATGGATCTCGAGCAAACGGTGAAGGACCTCCAAGCTCAAAATGCCCAGTTTCAACAGATGTTCTTAACTCTAGCTAAAGGACAAGAAGAGTTGAAGACCTTGCTGGTTGAAGAGAAAAATAAGAAAGTAAAGAAAGTGACCAAAATTCTAAATATGGGAAGAAGATTCCAAGGGCAAGCAAGAAGGACCCTAGACTTTGCAACATCATCTGGTGAGAAAGACAATCAAGATGGGAAAGGCAAGGAAGCAGTTGTTCAGCCAGATTCAGAAGAGGAAGAGGAAGAAGAAGATTATTTTGAAGAACAATACCCTCCGGCCGACGACAAGTATAAGCATCTAGAAGAACAGTTAAGTGCAATGGAAATCCAAAAAGCGCCTGGATTGGACTTTGAGGAGTTGGGATTAGTATCGAGGATTGTCATTCCTCCAAAATTCAAAGCACCCGTGTTCGCCAAATATGACGGAGTTTCATGTCCCAAAATGCATCTCCGGTCTTATGTGAGGAAAATCCAGCCTCAGAATGCTGACAAGGATTTATGGGTACAATTCTTTCAAGATAGTCTGTCTGGAACTCAACTTGATTGGTTTTATCAGTTAGAAAGAGCCAATGTTCATATCTGGGAAGATCTGGCTGCTGCCTTTTAAAAACAATACCAATACAACGCTGATCTTGTGCCCACCCGTACTCAACTCCAGAGTATGACCATAGTTTCAAGTGAAGGCTTTAAGGACTACGCGCAAAAATGGAGGGACTTAGCAGGAAGGGTCCAACCTCCCCTATCTGAAAGAGAGTTAGTGGATATGTTCTTGGGCACCTTGTCTGGTCCTTTCTTCAACCACTTAATTGGGAGTTCATCGGCAGGTTTTACCGAATTGATATTGACCAGAGAAAGGGTAGAAGCCAGGATAAAGAATGGAAAGATTCAAAAAGATGCATCCTCTGCTGCTGTAAGGAAACCATTCATTAGAAAGAAGGAAGTGGTTGTTGTATATCATCAGAGAAATCAAGATAGGGCTGAACTCCGTCCAATGGTGGGGGCTGTCATGATTCCTAAACCAAAGCCTGCTCAGCAAAAAAACAACCAACCAAGAACAGAAAGACCAGTCAGACAGTTCACCTGAATTAATATGACACTATCTCAAATATTACCACATTTGTTAAGATCCAACCTAGTGACTTTGAGAGAAGCTCCAAAGAACCCTAACACAACCTCTCCTCATTATCATCCTAATACCCGTTGTGCATACCATTCTGAGAGTCCTGACCATGACACTAACAATTGTTGGGCTCTGAAAAACAAAGTACAAGACCTGCTTGAAGCCAAAGAGATCGAATTCAATGTGCCAGAAATTCCCAATGTAATCACTGCCCCTATGCCCAAGCACGACCGTAATGTCAACGCCGTTGAGGAAGATATGTTTGTTACTTCAGTTGATGAACTTGTGACCCAACTCCCGACTATAAAAAAGAACTTGTTGAATGTCGGTGCGTTCCCAGGCTGTGATGAAAGCTGTCATTTCTGTTTATCCTCACCAACCAGCTGTCCATTATTAAAAGCAGGCTTTCAATGCCTAATAGATGACAAGGAGTTTTGTTCGAGAAGACCTCTATTCCAACTGTTTCTTATAATGATGTTTCCATAGTGACCATTTCCAACAATTCTTCCAGGGTCTCCACCAAAAGACCCATTAGAATTACATCAGTTCCTAAAGTAGCTCCGTTGATAATTACAATGCCTGGACCAATCCCGTATTCGTCAGACAAAACCGTCCCGTGGAATTATGAAGGTGATGTCTACTATCACGGTATCAAGAAAGATTGGCCAGCTGCTAAAGATTCAAGCTCTGAGAAAGTTGACTCCGATATTAGTAACATCGCAGGGACTAGCAAGATAACCCGCAGTGGAAGGGTATTCTCTCCAGAAATTGCTCCTCCAAAAGCTATTTCTGGACCCGTAATCATTCTTGTTGTTGTTGCTCCTCCAAAAGCTATTCCCTGTCCTGCAATCATCTCTCCTAATACACCTATTGACAAAACTATTGCAATCCCTATTATCACCCCTCCTAATATTCCTGCTGCAGAGTCAACGGAGACTCGAGGTAAAGGTATTCTGGTTGAGCCTGTCCGGACGAAGGCATAATCAGTAGCTATCCCTGAGACCTCCCAAAGAGAGATGTAGGAAATTCTAAAGATCATAAAAATAAGGGACTACAGCATAGTCGAGCAACTGGGGCAAACTCCGTCAAAAATTTCCATGCTGGCTTTATTGTTATGCTCCGAGGCTCATGCAAAGGCCTTGGTAAAGTTCCTTAAAACTGCCCATGTACCCCAAGAAATATCTGCCGATCAGTTCCAAGACTGCATAGCCAGCTTGGCCGCAGATAATGGTTTAGGTTTTTCAGATGCTGATTTAACGCCAAGGGGGAGGAAGCATAATGAGACATTGCATGTCTCAGTCAAATGCAGAGGCATGACTTTGGCTCATGTCTTGGTTGACACCGGTTCATCTCTGAATTTGTTGCCTAAAAAAGCTCTTGATAGGCTTGACTGTGAAGGATTGATCTTGAAGCCTAGCAATATAGTAGTGAGAGCCTTCGACGACTCAAAAAGAATGGTGCATGGGGAAGTGGACATCCCCATAAAAGTTGGAACCCAAACATTCGATTCAACTTTTTATGTAATGGATATTCGCCCTTGATATTCCTGCTTATTAGGCCGACCGTGGATTCACAATGCTGGTGCCGTTACCTCGACGTTGCATCAAATGCTGAAATATCCAATTCAAGGGAAAATCATCACCTTTAATGGAGAAGAAGAGTATATGGTCAACCATCTAAATTCCTTCATATATGTGGAACTAGATGGTGAATTTATTGAAACTCCATTCCAGCACTTTGAAGAAGTCCCACAGACTGTGGCAGTAACCAAGGCTGTGTCTCAGGTCCCTAAGATTACAAGGCCTCCGCTCAAGATGTCATCTTTGAAGGATGCCAAGGAAGTGATAGAAGAAGGTGGATGCACTATTTGGGGACAACTCCCAGATATCCCATACAAATCTGACAAATTTGGTTTGGGTTTCACTTTAGGATCCCAGAAGGCTGTACGCCGTGCTCGTGCATGAGGACCACCCTTGAAGATCAGCAAACACCAAGCCAACGCGGTAGAGGATGATGAAGACAGGTACAAAATGGAGGATTGGATTTTACCAACTATCAATGGAGGGCTCAGCAACTGAGAAGCTAGAGATTTTGTCCCGATCACATTTATCCCACATCATTTTGTCTTTGAATTTTGTCGGATATGTAATATTAAAACAATTCAGACTCTTAAAACCTTGTGTCTTACCCGAGGCACAATGGTCCATTTGTAAGGGTTATTATCTCATTTCCATATGACATCAATGAATCATGGACGTTTTTGCATACAAAATTTGTGCTCATTGTTTTTCTTTTTACAATTTCATTTCTTTCAAAGATAACTATACTCTTACACACACTCACACTCACAATGCATGTCTACATCCACTCAGGGTCCCATGGGTAACGGTTCTTCTATGGTCTTCTGTGACCCTGAAAATCTAATCTACCAAGCCGAAGACGAAGGTGAGGAAGATTGTGAAGTACCAGGGGAACTCGCCAGGTTACTGCAACAAGAAGAGAGGACCATTCAGCCCCACGGGGAACCAGTGGACACAATCAACCTAGGTACCGAAGAAGACAAAAAAGAAGTTAAGGTGGGTACCAATCTGGAACCCAGTGTCAAAGAGCGTCTGATTCGATTGCTACATGATTATGTTGAGGTCTTGGCCTGGTCGTATGAAGACATGCTGGGACTTGATGCATATATTGTGGTACATCGTCTACCAACAAAAGAAGATTGTCCATCGGTGAAGCAAAAGGTCCGTCACATGCGACCAGACATGTCGGAAAAGATTAAGGCAGAAGTCATGAAATAATTCAATGCTGGATTCTTGGTTGTCACCTCTTATCCACAGTGGGTTGCCAATGTTGTTCCCGTGCCTAAAAAGAACGACAAGGTACGAATGTGAATGGACTACAGAGATTTGAATCGGGGAAGCCCTAAGTATAATTTCCCACTTCCCCACATTGATATTCTAGTTGATAATACGACAAAACACAAAGTGTTTTCCTTCATGGATGGTTTCTCAGGCTACAACCAAATCAAAATGGCGCTTGAGGACATGGAGAAAACAACCTTTGTCACACAGTAGGGCATATTCTGCTACAAGGTTATGCCATTCAGACTGAAGAATGCTGCGGAAACCTATCAACATGCCATGGTAGCTCTATTTCACAACATGATACATCACGAAATAGAGGTCTATATGGACGACATGATAGCTAGATCTCAAACAGAATAAGAGCATCTTGACCATTTACAGAAACTCTTTGAGAGACTAAAGAAGTACAAGCTGAGGTTGAACCCAAATAAATGCACGTTTGGGGTAAGGTCTAGTAAACTCCTAGGCTTTGTCGTCAGCAATAAGGGTATTGAAGTAGATCCTGCCAAGGTGAAAGTGATACAAGAGATGCATGCTCCTTGTACCGAGAAGGAAGTCAGAGGATTTTTGGGATGCTTAAACTACATTGACAGATTCATTACTCACTTGACAGCTACTTGTGAACCAATCTTCAAATTACTGAAGAAAGATCAAGTAGTCAAATGGAATGATGAATGCCAAACTGCTTTCGATAAAATCAAACAGTACATACAAGAGCCTCCTGTTTTGATGCCACCAGTCGAGGGAAGACCATTGATCATGTATCTAACTGTTTTGGAAAATTCAATGGGGTGTGTGCTGGGGAAGCATGACGAGTCTGGCCGAAAAGAGCATGCTATTTATTACCTGAGCAAAAAGTTTACCGACTGTGAAGTAATATATTCACTGCTCGAGAAAACTTGCTGCGCTCTGGCATGGGATGCTCGCCCACTAAGACACTATATGCTGACCCATACTACTTTATTAATATCCAAAATGGATCCAATAAAATACATCTTCGAGAAGCCTGCCCTTTCTGGGAGAATAGCGAGATGGCAGATGATCCTGACAGAATATGACATACAATATACTACCCAAAAAGCAATAAAGAGAAATGTACTAGCTGATCACCTTGCTCACCAAGCTGTGGAAGACTACCATTCCATGAAGTTCGAATTCCTAGATGAAGATATCATGATGGTAAACAACTATGAAGAATTCAGACCATATGACGGACCTGAACAAGGATCCCGATGGACCCTAGTTTTTGATGGGGCGTCCAACGCACTCAACAATGGTATTGGTGTTGTACTCATATCTCATGAAGGATGTCATTCTCCGTTTATGGCAAGACTCTGCTTCAATTGTACAAATAACATGGCAAAATACGAAGCATGTATTTTTGGTCTCAAAGCTGCCATAGATTTGGGGATCAAATCCTTAAAGGTATTCAGAGATTCAGCTTTGGTCATTAGCCAGATCAAAGGGGAATGGGACACTAAACACCCTAACCTTATCCCCTACAAAGAACATGTGTTGACATTGATCCCACATTTTGAGAAGATTACCTTCGAGCATTTGCCGCGAGAAGAAAATCATCCAGCAGATGCACTAACCACAATGTCATCTATGTTTAAACTTAAATGGGATAACGAAGCTCCCCAGATCACCATTGAACGAATGGATGAACCAGCTCACTGTCACGAGATTAATACTGAAGAAGTAGT
The DNA here is from genome assembly GCA_948472305.1 of Vicia faba. NCBI lineage: Eukaryota > Viridiplantae > Streptophyta > Magnoliopsida > Fabales > Fabaceae > Vicia > Vicia faba. The sequence continues at coordinate 1,479,689,745 of OX451741.1, read as the reverse complement.
GGACCAGCCTTGGTTTCACGAAGTCAAGAGGTGTCTTGAGGCTCAAGAATATCCGAAAAAAGCTTCAGTCAATGATAAGAAGTTCTTAAGGATATTCTCTGCTAAATTATTCCTTAGTAATGGCATTCTCTACAAACGCAACCATGACTCGGTGTTACTTAGGTGCGTAGGTAAGGTTGAAGAGCGGAAAAGATCATGGCTGATCTACATGAGGGCACTTTTGGCACCCATTCTGGTGGGCATACAATGGCAAAGAAGATCCTACGGGCAGACTATTACTGGTACACCATGGAAGCAGATTTCTATCAACACTCTCGAACCTGCCACAAGTGTCAGATCTATGCTGACAAGGTGCACGTACCTCTAGTTCCTCTGAATGTCTTGACGGCTCCTTGGCCCTTTGCTATGTGGGGCATCAATATGATTGTGGAGATCAAACCAACGTCCTCTAATGGACACCGCTTCATCTTGGTGGCCATTGATTATTTTACAAAGTGGGTTGAGGCAGCCTCTTTCGCTTCCGTTACTAAGAACGTTGTAGCCCGATTCATCGAGCATAATCTCATCTGTCGGTACGGTATCCCGGAGAGGATCATCACCGACAATGGTACGAATCTAAAAAATACTATGATCACCACCTTGTGCGAGCAATTTAAGATCCAACATCATAATTCTTCCCCTTACCGGCCAAAGATGAATGGTGTTGTCAAAGCTGAAAATAAGAACATTAAAAAGATCATATAGAAAATAACAGTCACATACAAATACTGGTATGAGATGCTACCATTCTCTCTCCACGGTTACCGTACCACGGCGTGCACATCAACCGGGGAAACACCCTACTCTCTGGTATACAGTATGGAGGCTGTCTTTCCTATTAAGGTCCAGATCCCCTCTCTGAGAATTATGAAGGATGCATGGCTGAATGAAGATGATTGGATCCAGAATCGACTTAATCAACTAAACTTGATTGATGAGAAAAGGCTTACTGTTGTCTGCCATGGTCAAATGTATCAAAAATGGATGATCAAGGCTTTAAAAAAAAGGTCAGACGCCAAGTATATCAAGTTGGGGATTTGGTGATCAAAGGTATCACACTACCGCAAGGTGATCCCAGGGGAAAATGGACTCCTACATACGAAGGATAATTTGTAATCAAAAGCATTTTCTCTGGTGGAGCAATCATCTTGATCACCATGGATGGTGACGACCTGTCGCACCCTGTGAACACGGACATAGTCAAAAGATACTACGCATAAGAGACCCGCTAGGTTGACACACCTAGGCAAAACAAGGGCATCCCGGCGAACCAAAAGGTTCGAGAAAAAATTAGGGATAAAACAAAAAAAATCTGTACACCCGACAAGTTGAAAACCCGAAAGGGCGATTTGGGCAAAAAAGGGTATCCCGGTTGTGATCGGTGGGAATGAGAACTGACTGTTTTTTAAGCTGGTTCGCGAAATGTCGCGGTAAGCAAGAGTCGCCAGCGTCTTTTATGTTCTCCAACATGGAAAGGACAAAAGCACAACAAAATTCCTTATTCGAGATGTTTCTCGGTTCGGGAGGTAGATTTATAGAAAGGGAAGGTGTTAGCACCCTTTCTATCCGTGGTTATCCACGGGCTCTTAGGTACTGGCTCTTATGTTTTCAAAATTTGTTTGCTTTTCAAGTGTGTGTGGGTTTTGAAAAAGTTCGTTTGGAAAAACTTCTAAGTAACTCTTGTATCAGTCCTCAAGAGTGTATGAAGTGTTTTGTTTGAAAACTTTTGAAAGTGTGAGGTGTGAAAAGTATTTTTGTTTGTTTTGAGTAAGAGCAAGTACCCATGAGAATCTACCTACTCTAAGGAATTAAGCTGTGTAAGAGTCCTTTAGATAGTGCCATCCCACCATTGAGAGGCAGGTAGCACCATCGTTGGAGGTATTCGGGTCAATTCGATTAAGGGACAGTGTGGTCACCGAAGCAATGGTAGGATACCTTAGAAGTAACCCTAATGTCCTTGATCCTTTTTTTATCCGAGGCAACCGTTTCGAGGCAACTATTCCGAGGCAACTGTTTCGAGGCAACTGGATCATGGACATAAGGACTTACTAAAACGTCCTATACTTGACGACCACGTTCGAGGCAACCAGTGAGGCGTACCCTAGAAGTGGCATGTGCTTTGTGTGTTGTTTTTCAGTTAAGGTTTGTCTTGTTAATTAGTGAGCTACGAGTTGTTTTTATTTACATACATTCTTTCATGCAAGTTAACAGTTAAGGGGTGCGGAAAGTAAATTGCGGAAACGTAAATCCTACGCTATTACAAGGCGCGGGTCTATACATCGCCAAAAATTACAAAGACCCGTTTTTTAGTAAATGAGTGCGGAAATTAAATAAAGCGATAAACCTATTTAACTATTACATTCTTGAAGGCAATTACATAATAATCAAATAAAGTAAATGCACGCGAATAAAATAATCGGGAACGTCTTAAGGGTGTTGACCCTTTTTAGAAAAGAAATTGATTTTTTTTTGTCTTTTTGTCAATTAAATGCAATTAATTAAATAATTAAACTAATTAATTAAAAGAAAATATATTTTTGTGTTTTTTTATGTTTTTATGAAATAAAAGAAATGAAATAAAATTAAAAGTTAATTTTTACCTAATTCTAGATTTATTTTAATTATTTAAGAAAAGGAATTAAACTTGCCTAATTAAACTATTTTGGTTAATATTTATTTACAAAATAAAATAATAATAATAATAATGATGTAATTCTATTTTTTTGGTTTTTTATGAAAATATGTTAATTAAGTTAATTTGTTAATAATAATAAAAATAAAAAAGGTTAGAAATTAAAATAATAGAAAAACAAAACAAAATGAAAAAAAAAGAAGTAAAACCAAGGGGGGGTGTGGGCTGAAATTTGGAGGTGTTGAATTGAGAATTGTGGCCCATTGAAATCTAAGCCACGTTTGACTTTCATGATTGCCTGCAGCACGCTTGACTCAAGAGTATGGTGTGCTAGCCTTTTGGACCTTTGGATCTGTGCTGGTGAACACTTGGAGCGCTGAGATATGAGGTTTATGGTGTTCCTCCTTTGAGAATCTGCACATGAAAGCAATGAAGAAAATAATATGGAAATTATAAGGGACCTGGGAAGAACTTACAGCGCGGTATGAGCCTCAGGACTTGGCAAAGGTTGCTTTAGCTTCAGGGTGTGGCAAGGAATAGAACCACGTGCTTGTTTTGATCTGAAGATGCTCGCAACTATGTTTTAGAACTCTCACTTTTTGAATAACTTTTGGTTTTGCTCTTGGCCATTTCTGCACACACTCTTTTTTTGAATGAGGTTGGGAAGGCTTGTATATATAGTAATGAATGAGAATCAGTCACATGATGAGCCTTTAACCATTGCAATTATGCTTGAGATTTTGCCATAACCAACATTGAAACAACTTACCTTTTGTGTCAAAATTTGAATTTCTATGCCCATAATAGGCCTTGCACGAATTTGGAAGGTATTTCAAGGTGATTCAAAGCTAATCAACACAAAATATATCCCTCCATTAATTTCTTTGATTTTTATTTGAATTTTAAAGATTTAAAATGAATTAAATCAAATAAAATTAAATAAAAATGGAAAAATTAATTTTAAACCTTGAAATAAATTGTGGGACACGTGGGAAGCATGGCCAAGCTGAAACAAGTGGAAAAAGTGGGCCTCTTTTGTCAAAAATGAAGTTTCAAGGACAATTGACTTTGGCCATTTCACAAAACTTTCCCAACTTCTCCAATGCATATCTTGCTCAATTTTGAAGCTATGAACATGTTCTTGGACATTTTGGAAAGGTCTTGAAGTCCTCTAACCAATGTCTTTGGTCCCATGTCATTTTTATTTACCAATCTCAAGTTATGATCTTTGACTTAAAGTCCCTTTTTGTTGACTTTTGAAAATGACCTATAATGTTGAAATTGACAACTTTTTGTGAGAGCATTTCTTGGACTTGGAATGTGAAGATGAGTTGTAGGAAATGTCTTCCCCTTCAAGATGAGCATTGGATGGGATTTTTCTGATGAACCATGAAAAAGTTATGCCTTGGTCAAGTTACAGTTGACTTTTCAACTGTCCAAAAATAGAAACTTTTGACACCTTGATGATTTTTGAGCCATTCTTGTGAAATCATGACCAAGACTTGATCAAATGATGATTGTGGCTTCAAAATAAGATGTTGACCAAAAATTTTGACTTTTGACTGCCAAATGACCATTTTGCCCCTACAGTTGACTGTGGAGCAATTAGGGTTTTTGACTGTGCAACTTGACCTTGTGAGCCTTGAAACTTGACATGTAGGTGCTTGACAATGTGTATGAGCATATGGGACTTGATTGAGCCCTTGAAAACTTCAACTTCCTTGCAAGAACCAAAACCCTAGTTTGACTGGCTTAGGAGGATGGTTTGACTGTGTAGCTCTTGAGTAGACTTTGAACCCTTTGAGGCAAAACTTTGAAGATTATGGGAGGGAAAATTTTGGGGTACAACAATTGCCCCTGTTCAATCTTCTTAGACCTGAGGATGTAGATTGGCTTGTGTGCCTTTCGTGATCCGAGAGTGGAAGATGATTGAACACTAGAGTGCCTAGAAATTTGCACTCACATAGTAGAGTATCAGCTGTGTGATGTCGGGAATGGGCTTACAGATGCCATTTGGAGAGATGATGGATGGGAGGATGGGCTTAAAGATGCCATCTGAAAGTGTGACAGAACCTTGTCGGGAATGGGCTTATAGATGCCATTTGGAAAGATGGTGGATAGGTGAATTTGAATAAGAAACATAATAGCTTCCGTGTCTGGAGCGTATCTAGTCTGTGTCTAATTGCTGACGTCTGAATAAATGGTAGAATGACCGCCGTGTCTGGGGTATATGAGTAACAGAATGTCATCCGAATCTGGATCGTATCTGGACTGAACAATAGAAGAACATCCGGGATGGAGCATCTCTAAGTTGTCTTTTAGAAGTTTGAATCTGAATAAGCAATAGAACGGCGTGCGGATCTGGAGCATCTCTAGGCTATATCTGAAAGGGAATCTGAATAAGTATTAGAACGTCACCATGCCTGGGTCACATCTGAACTATATCTAGAAGGAGTCTTGAATAAGCAAAAGAACAGCATCCATATCTGGAGCATTTCCAAGCTATCTCTGAAAGGAAATCTGGAATAAGTATCAGAACGTCGCCATGCCTGGGTCACATCTGAACTATATCTAGAAGGAGTCTTGAATAAGCAAAAGAACAGCATCCATATCTGGAGCATTTCTAAGCTATCTTTGAAAGGAAATCTGGAATAAGTATCAGAACGTCGCCATGCTTGGGTCACATCTGAACTATATCTAGAAGGAGTGTTGAATAAGCAAAAGAACAACATCCATATCTGGAGCATTTCCAAGCTATCTCTGAAAGGAAATCTGGAATAAGTATCAGAACGTCGCCATGCCTGAGTCACATCTGAACTATATCTAGAAGGAGTCTTGAATAAGCAAAAGAACAACATCCATATCTGGAGCATTTCCAAGCTATCTCTGAAAGGAAATCTGGAATAAGTATCAGAACGTCGCCATGCCTGGGTCACATCTGAACTATATCTAGAAGGAGTCTTGAATAAGCAAAAGAACAGCATCCATATCTGGAGCATTTCCAAGCTATCTCTGAAAGGAAATCTGGAATAAGTATCAGAACGTCGCCATGCCTGGGTCACATCTGAACTATATCTAGAAGGAGTCTTGAATAAGCAAAAGAACAGCATCCATATCTGGAGCATTTCTAAGCTATCTCTGAAAGGAAATTTGGAATAAGTATCAGAACATCGCCATGCCGGGGTCACATCTGAACTATATCTAGAAGGAGTCTTGAATAAGCAAAAGAACAGCATCCATATCTGGAGCATTTCCAAGCTATCTCTGAAAGGAAATCTGGAATAAGTATCAGAACGTCGCCATGCATGGGTCACATCTGAACTATATCTAGAAGGAGTCTTGAATAAGCAAAAGAACAACATCCATATCTGGAGCATTTCTAAGCTATCTCTGAAAGGAAATCTGGAATAAGTATCAGAACGTCTCCATGCCTGGGTCACATCTGAACTATATCTAGAAGGAGTCTTGAATAAGCAAAAGAACAACATCCATATCTGGAGCATTTCCAAGCTATCTCTGAAAGGAAATCTGGAATAAGTATCAGAACGTCGCCATGCCTGGGTCACATCTGAACTATATCTAGAAGGAGTCTTGAATAAGCAAAAGAACAACATCCATATCTGGAGCATTTCCAAGCTATCTCTGAAAGGAAATCTGGAATAAGTATCAGAACGTCGCCATGCCTGGGTCACATCTGAACTATATCTAGAAGGAGTCTTGAATAAGCAAAAGAACAACATCCATATCTGGAGCATTTCTAAGCTATCTCTGAAAGGAAATCTGGAATAAGTATCAGAACATCGCCATGCCTGGGTCACATCTGAACCATATCTAGAAAGAATCTCTGAATAAACAATAGAATAGCATCCGTGGTTGGAGCATCTCTAAGTTATCTCTGAAACCCTGAATAAGCAACAGAATAGCGTCCATCTGGAGCATATCTGAACTATTTCTGAACAAGTAACTCTGAACAAGCAACAAAATAGCGTCCATCTGGAGCATATATGAACTATTTCTGAACAAGTAACTCTGAACTAGCAACAGAATAACGTCTATCTCTGGAGCATTTCTAGCTATCTCTTTAATCTCTTTAATGTAGATATGCCCTGGCTAGATACAGGTATCGAATCCATAATCAATCGCTAACAGATATGCCCTGGCTAGATGCAGGTATCGAATCTGGAATTGCAACAGTTGATAGTAATCGTCTTTGGATTGACCTTTTTCCTGAAAAAGGCAAAACATCAGTTGTGCAATGCATGATGTCATGATGTTCTCAGGGAGAAATGAGATTGTGTGATATGATGCGTATGTGCATGCATTGCGTATGTAAGCAAGATGTATGAAAGGTGATATGTTTATGAATGTATTTTCGTCTAGGAAAATAAATCCTTAACGAATGCCGGGAAGTTGAATCCTGGGCTGATGTTGAAGAACAGAGTTCTTCGTTTCCGCTGGGGATGATGGTTGCAAGAATAAACCGGTAGGAGAAGATGACTCCGTTGGGGAATAAACTTGTTGGAGAGATTACTCTGCGGGGAATTACTCTGTGGGAAGAGATACTTCGCTGAGGTTTTGATGAGAACTCCGCTGGGGATTCTGTTGATATGCTTTATTGAGGAATTGATGAACTCTGCTGGGGGATAGGAAGAACTTTGTCGAGGACGGTCTTTCCATGATAATTAGCTGAGGATAACCCAGTTATAAGCTATGGTGGGGAATAACCTTTGAATACAGTCGGGGAGATGCGTTCGTACTCTGTAGGGATAAGCTTCTAGAATCTACTGAGGATAAGCTTCCAGAATCTACTAGGGAGAATGATACAACTCTCCTGGGGAAACTTTTGGACTGTACTGGGGAAGTGGCTCCACTGGGGTGTCTGTATTCCGTCGGGGAACAATCTTATATTAAGACTGCCGGGGATGCTTGCTTAGGAACTTCTGTATACTCCGATGGGGAATATTGAGATTTTCTGGGGATACCCAACTTCCTTAAGGCTGACAGTAGACTAACTCTGCTTGGGGAGAGCGTTGTTGATTTGTTGGAGATACTGTACCTTGTCAGGGCTGACGGGAGACTAACTCTGCTCGGGGAGAGTATGGCTGAATCTTGTCTTACTCTGCGGGGAGTGAAGGTATCCTGGTTGTTCTTCAGCCGAACCTACCTTGGTACCTTGGTGGATAGAGCAACTAGATTGCTTAGACAATTCTTATTTCCCCAGTTTCTGCGGGAGAAGAAGGCCTGTGAGGTGCTTGAGGACTGCTGATTTGACAAACCTTCTTCTGGTAGGCAAGTGACGAGGTGCCGGGACATAGCCGTACACTTTAATCCCTAACTTTTGCCTGGACCGCTGTTGTACCCCAAAATTTGCCCTCCCATTTCCTCAACATTTTCTCATCACAAGACCCTTGAAGATCAAGATCCAGTTAGGGTTTCCTCTGCTCAAGACTTCTCCTTGCACTGTGGACTCAAATTAGGGTTTGTGTTTGCCCAAGGATGTTTTGACCTAAAATGCCTAGGATGACTTTCATGTCTCATGTTTGACTCACAAGATTATCCATACCAAGTTTCAAGTCCTGATTCCAAGTTTTGCCCAGTCAATTGGACAGATGACCTAGAAATCAACTGTACTGGGGAAAAAGTCAACTGTGGCCAATTGACAGTCAAACCTCATGAAATTTGACCCACATCAACATATTGAATTCATATGGACCATTTTATCAAGTTTGGATCACAATTCCATAAGAAATTTGATCAGATCACCAAAAGGGCAAAATGGTCATTTTTAGGGTTTTGACTGCACAAAGGCAATTTTTGACTGTTTGACCTAGCCAATGGCAAATCAAGCTCACATATAGCCTCAAGGACTCAATGAAATGGTCTTGACACATTCATCAAACTCAAAAGATCCCAAGTACACAAGATTGACAGTTGAATTTCCCAGTCAATTGATCAATTTTGACTGTATACTGAAAAGTCAAACTTTGACTTTTTGGTCAAAATCAAGAGTCAAGATTCATTTTTCATCAAAACATGCCAAATCATGAAACTTGTTCACCAAGAAATCACAAAATGCAAATTAGGGTTAGAAAATGGAATTTTTCATAACTTAGAATTTTTCTAAGTTATGAAAAACCCTAATTTTTTCCCAACTTTGCCCCACTTTTTCACCATGATCCATTTGGATTCAAACAAAAGTCAAAACATGAAAGTTGTAGCTTGTTGCATAATCTACAACTTTGATGCACAAAGTTTTCTCATTTGAAGCTTGTATCTCAAGTTACAATTTTTTGAATAAGGGCACTAAACCATTTTTTAACTTAGTGAAATTTGACCTATTTTGACAAGGTTTTCTACCCCACTTCAAGGCCACTTTTCATACCCTTCCACTTGGAATTTTAATTTGCATTTCAAATATGGATTGTAGTACACATTCCAAGCTTTCCAAAATGTCCAAGAACTCATCAAACAACCTCATAACTTGAGAGATTCGAATTTCACAAGTTGGCAAAAATTCACTTTTGTTCTTCATCAAAACATGTTCATAATCTTGCAAATTTGAAATCAGCTTGCTTTATGCTTGATTACAGGTCCTTGAACCATTCTATACTCAATAATTTAATGCATATTCAATGTGTTAAAGTGTTGTTCTTTGAGTGCAAGCATTGTATGCAAGATTAATCCTAAACTAGATAAAGTGAACTTTCCATTTTTGAAAAGATTAGCTTTATGTCAATTTAGAAATCAAGAAGGTACAAGCTAAATCCTTTTGGCACAAGATTATGGACAAGTTGCTCTGATCAAGAGAAGATTATGCAGCACATTAGGAGGCCCCCTACTGACCTAAAACCATCAACTTGCTTTTGTTGCTTAACATAGAAGAAAAGTGCATAACTTGTGACATCTCTCATCTCAGCATAGAAACACAAGAAAGAAGTTACCAAACACATTACACAGAACATATCCAAGCTAACACACGAGCCTTTGACCTCCAACACACCCTCCATCTCAGAATCATCCTCAAACTGCAAAAACAGAGTTGCCTCTGCAGTTTGAGTGCCAACTCCCATTTCCTTCGAGCATTCTTGTCCAAACCTGTTCCTCTACTTTCCTTACAACATATGCAAGCTAACCATGACCTAAAACCTGACCTGTAATCCCTCTAACAGCTTCCACCATTTTTACATCTTTGACTTGCAGGTGAAGTTCTACAGCTTGATTCAGAAGCTCTCAAGACAAAGTAAGCATTGAAACAGCATCCCTGGACCTCAAGGAAGCTTTTCCAATCATCACTTTGCACTGGAAGTTCCTCATTCTCCATATAGAAGTTCAACTGCACAGGTAAAACTTTGAACTCGTATCTCTCTTATTATGCATCTTTAGTCTTAAGTTTGTGAAGAAACAAGGTTCTACTCATAGCCCTGAACATGTACATATCTTTACATTTCATTTCTTTTGCCTGAGTAGAGAGAATTTAAGCTTTGAAAATGGCAGAAAGTTTAGGTCAAGATTTGGGGTTGATAAAATTCTCTCTCATTTCTGAGAGTTAGGATGAGTTTTTTATATATTTGGAATCGTGATTCAATGCTTGACATGTTTTGTGTTGAAAGTTTGTGCAAAATCTCAAAGAATCAGGATGTTTGAATCTCTGAAACAAGGCGCGCGTTTTGGCCAAAGGTTGAAGAAGAAGTGGATTGGGCTGGGCCTGTGTTATTTTGCCATCCACACCATTTTTTCTGTTTCACACCCCTTAGCCCATTTGCCTCATTTTTTGATATTTTTGACTTTTTCTTTTTTTGTTTGACTTGTTTATTTTTTCTCAGCATATTAAAATTTTGAAAATATTTTTCTCACCACTTTTTGATTTTTATTTGATTTTATTTGATTTTTGCTTTAGTTTATACATAAATACATATATATATATATATTATTATCTAGGAAAAATAGGAAAATATGTAAAAACACTTCTATTTTTATTTTTATTTTATATTATCCTCTGAAAATATTTCATATAAAAAATACTATTTTCCAAAAAAATTAATTATTATTATTATTTGTATATAATACATATTTAAGATAATATAAATATACATATATATATTAATATACTTAGAGTAAAAATACCAAAATGTACATATTTTATTATTTTTAATATTTAATACCAAAAATACTTTTCTTCATAATATACTTCATTTCATTTTTATTTTTGTACATAACAAGCAAATATTTATATTAAATTAAATAATAATACATTTTCTTTAAAATTAGGGTTTTTGCCCTAAAAGCTAAAAATACTCCAAAATAATACCTTTTTATTTTCTTATTTTATTTTATATAAACCATACTTTTCTCATACATATAAAAACTTTCTCTTTGCATTTTTCATATTTATTTAATTTCCATTTAATTATGCAATTTATTTACTTTGCAAATATTCAAAATTGATGTAATAATTTTAGGTTTAAATTCTTGTCAATATCCCCATTTGAACATTTGTACCCCCCTTCCCCTATTTGGTTGTGTAATAGCTTAGTAAATTTATTTTCGCACTTTATCGCTTTCTAATGATAACATGTTAGAATTAGGGTTTGTATGCGAAAAATGACAAAATAGTTATGACCTAATTTCAAGATAAACAAGCATGAAAATGGACACACAAATCACACTTGCACCCCCCTAGGGTATTCCACTTGTTGCCTTTCAAAATTGGGCCATATTGTATGTTGAACTTCTTTGGGCAAAACAAACAATTTGAATGATCATAGTCCCTCGATAAACTTTTCAAAACAAACAAAAATAAATGATCAAGTCCCTTAAAGAAAATTGCCCAAAGACATTTAACGTCGTTGCAATTATGGTCTAAACGATGACCCGCGCCTGTCCCTTTCACATCCTAACATAAGGTTGTCCACCAAATGCAATGGTGGAACAAACTTGTTAAAAGGGTTAAAATATAGCAATAATCTTTTGAGAAATTTAGGAGTAGATAACCTCTTAGTTACTTGAATCAATCTTGCAAACTAAAACACTTGCCTATTTCAAAAACCACACATCACTACACTTTCAAAACAAACTTTCAAAAACAAATGAAAACCTTTTCAAAAGACATACATCTTTGTATACATCCCCACATGGATCATTACAAAGGTTGCCACCACATTGGCATCTTTTCAAAACATTTTCAAAAACCCACACACTCAAGCACCATTTAAAACAATTGAAAACAAAAGGCAAGTGATCTAAGCAAGTAACTAAGAGCCCATGGATAACCATGGATAGAAAGGGTGCTAATACCTTCCCTTTCTATAATCTACTCCCCGAACCCAAGAAAACATCTCAAAAGGTTTTTTGCTGTGCTTTTTAACCTTTCCTTAGGATAAAATAAAAAGTCGGTGGCGACTCTTGCTCAACCGAAACATTTGCGAAAACAAACGCGAAACCTCAAGTCAGTTCTCCCACCGTATCACAGAACTAGCGACTCTGCTGGGGAGAACTTTTAAAGTGGAGTAACCTTAGGGCTTAGATCACCTTTGTTTTCAATTGATTGCTTTGTTTGCTTTACATTTGTGGGCTTTGTATCGGAGATTCATAGATCCTAACCCGGATCTGGGAAATACCTTTTTTAGGTAGCATAATCTGTGAGGGACCTGTCCGGCGTAGACCGACATGGGTGAAGCAGTGGCTACGTTGGTGTGGCATCTTAGTCTGTACCTATATCCCTTGTGTTGCAACGGGGAGAATATAGGTCTTCTAAGGGGTCATTAAACACCAACCAACCTTAGAACCCTAAATTGACCAACTTGGCTATTAGGACAGTAGCAGTATGCTACACTCATTGAGGCTAAACTCTCGAGATGGTTCTGGCCGCGAGAAAAGATTGCGATGCTGGAGTTATGACCGGTTGAGGGTAGCCAATGATTTGAGATCCTCTAGAACCCGGTTACTTTTGATAGGACAAGTTTTAAACCAACAAAGCCAAAAGAGGGTAGTACCTGAAACTCATGCTGGCCTGAAACCTAAGGGTGTCTTGTGTGACTTGTGTGCCTTATTTGCCTATGTGAATACTTGTGGTGTGCTTCATCATAGCATCATGCCATCATACCATTGCATGCATCCTGTATAAAGGACTAACCCATTTCAAAGACAAAAGAGTTTCATCTTTGCTCTGTTTTGTAGGACATCATGATGCCCGTGCGTAGGAATACTGTCCGGCTCAACTTTGTTCAACCACCAGTGTTACTCAAGGATTTGGTTGGAAGGATTCCAAACACTTCTTCCTTCATCAACAGACATGGTTCTCTCCTTGGCTTGGTCACTGCAAAATGGGACCAACAACTGATAAGTGTTCTGACCCTCTGTATCACTGTTTCACCTTTCAAGACTTCCAGCTGGTTCCTACCCTGGAAGAATTTTCTTATTTGCTTGGGATCCCTGTCTTGGAACAAACTCCATTCACTGGTTTGGAAAAGACTCCTAGGCCTGAAGAGATTGCTGCAATTCTCCCCTTGACCAAAGAAGAGGTATTGTCCAACTAGGAAACTAGAAATGGAGTCAAGGGCTTTTTGGTCAAATTTCTGGTTGGCAAGGCTAATGATTTCTGGAATGACTTGGACTTCAAGGCGTACGAGGATATTCTGGCTCTTTTGATCTATGGTCTGGTATTGTTTCCTAACCCTGACACATTTATCAGTATTCATGTCATAAGGATCTTCATGTCTCGGAATCCGGTACCCACTCTTTTGGGTGATATCTTACAACAACTCTATGCTCGTACTGCTCGAAAACGGGGAACTCCGTGGTGTTGTGCTCCTTTGCTAGTAAGGTGGTTTATTTCGCACCTTCCCAAGTTCGTGCTGAAGAATGAAGAAGGAAAAGGTTGGGCTCGGAGGTTAATGTCTCTCACTGATAATGATATCACATGGACTCTCAGAGGTTTGGATGAGGTAGCTGTTATTGACCGTTGCGGAGAATACCCTAATGTTCCGTTGATGGGTATCCAAGGAGGAATTTCTTACAATCCGTGCTTAGCTCTCCGTCAGTTTGGAAGAGCCAGAGGAGATGGGCCTCATGAAATGCTGGTTCCTCACTTCCATTTTGAGTTTCAGGCAGACAGTGACAAACTACGCCAGGGATTCATTAGAGCCTGGGACAGAATCCACAAAGCCAACCCACATGAGTTGGGACCAAAGACTTCTCTGCCATTAAGGCCCTATTGCAAGTGGGTCTGTATCCGTGCTCAAAGGTTAGGTATGCCCTACGAAGCTGTTAGACCTCTCATTCTTGAGTCTCCTGTTGAAGATGGGGTTCCTCCAACTGTCCTCCCTCCTCAGATACCTACTGATTTTGACACCATGAAGAGATCTTGGGCGCAGCTAAAGGAAGAACGGGATTTCTATCGGGAGAAGTTCAACGAGCAGGAACGGAAGATCCAGAGGCTGACTAAGCAATTGGAAGAAGAACGAGTCCTGAACAACTACATCAGCACTGAAAAGAGGAGGCCATGGGAGCATTGATGAGCTTTGGATGTTTCCTTTTGTAGTTTATTTCCTTTCCAGTATTTTTCATTCCTGTAATTCCTAAGGGCAAATTGTTGAACAATTGGAAATTTTAATCTAATGAAGTGTGTTTCCCTTTTTTGTCTACAAAGTTGAATCTTGTTTGTCTTTGAAAACATAAAACATGCGCATTCCATTGCACCATATGCATAGCAGGTACCCTATTTCACAGGTTGCTTAATCTCCTTCGCTGTTTATTTTGCACAGTCATCATGAATCCAGACTCATCCAGTGAGCAAGCAATCAAGGCCCTTCAGGCCCAAAATGCACAGTTTCAAGAGATGGTCCTAAGCCTAGCCCAAGGTCAGCAAGAGTTGAAGACTCTACTCCTGAAGAAGAAGAAGAAAAAGAGGACTGCGTTGTTCAACATCGGACGCAGATTTGGGAACACGCTCCATAATGAAGCTGATCCAACTACTTCTTCTACTGAGAAAAACAGTCCCCAAGGGGGAGGAGCTCCTAGTCCCGCAGTCTCCGACAACGAGACGGACTATAACAACGAACAATACCCACCTGCTGCTGACAGATACAAGCAATTGGAGGACCGCTTAAGCGCCATGGAAATTCAGAACGTGCCGGGGCTGGATTTCGGAGATTTGGGGTTATCTTCTGGGGTAGTAATTCCACACAAGTTTAAGGCGCCTGCCTTCGCCAAGTATGATGGGGTCTCCTGCCCGAAGCTGCATCTGAGGTCGTACGTAAGGAAAATCCAACCTTACACGGCAGATAAGAACCTTTGGATTCACTTCTTCCAAGATAGCCTCTCGGGGTCACAGCTTGAATGGTTCTACCAATTAGATGGAACTAGCATCCGACACTGGGAAGATTTGGCAACCGCATTCTACAGACAATACCAATACAATTCTGATCTCGCCCCTACGCGTACCCAACTTCAGGGTATGTCTCTAGGAACGGGTGAAGGGTTCAAAGAGTACGCTCAAAAATGGAGAGATTTAGCTGGCAGGGTGCAGCCTCCATTGACTGATCGTGAGCTGGTTGATATGTTTCTAGGGACGTTGTCTGGTCCGTTTTTCAATCATTTGGTTGGTAACTCCTCCGCTGGGTTCACAGATTTGATACTAACAGGAGAAAGAATTGAAGCTGGCATCAGGTCAGGCAAGATACAAAAGGCTGCCTCCACAAGTGCTGAGAAGAGGCCGTTTAAGAAAGAAGCAAGCGCCGTCTATGGTCCTAGAAGACAAGTCAAGCCCGAAGGTCGCCAAGCCGTCAATGCTTTGGTCATCTCGAAACCTGTTGCCGCTCCTCAGCAGTACACTCAACAAAGAAGCGAAAGGCCCAAGAGGCAGTATACTCGACTGAGTATGACCTTATCTCAAATTTTACCCCAACTGCTATCCACCAACCTGGTGACCCTCAAAGAAGCTCCTAAGGTTGTCAACACTGCGTCTCCTAAGTATAACCCAAATGCCCGGTGTGCTTATCATTCTGATAGTCCCGGGCACACTACTGATGATTGCTGGGCCTTGAGAAACAAAGTACAAGATTTGATCGACGCAAAGGAAATTCAGTTTGAAGCACCGGAGAGACCAAATGTTGTAACTGCTCCTATGCCCCAGCATAGAGTAAATGCCATTGAGGAAGAATTGTATGCTGTTTCGGTAAATGAAGTTGTTACCCCTCTGAAGACCGTCAAGAAGAACCTACTGCTGGCCGGTTTATTTCCGGGTTGCAGTGAAGGTTGCCTGTTCTGTGCTGTTTCCCT
Source organism: Vicia faba (assembly GCA_948472305.1). NCBI lineage: Eukaryota > Viridiplantae > Streptophyta > Magnoliopsida > Fabales > Fabaceae > Vicia > Vicia faba. The sequence continues at coordinate 1,479,673,796 of OX451741.1, read as the reverse complement.
ATCTGGTTGTCCCTTGCTGAAGTTAGGCATCCAAAGCCTAATGGATAGCAAGGAGATTCTGTTCAAGAAGTCCGCTGTTCATTTGGTTCCGGTAAAAGAAGTTTCTGTGGTTACCATCTTCAAAAATCCAATCAAGGCTCTCCCGAAGAAGCCTGTTCAAATCATGACTGTTGCACCTGTGGTTATTACTGTTCCGGGGCCTCTCCCCTACGTATCTGATAAAGCTGTCCCCTGGCATTATGGGGCAGACGTATATGTGAATGGAATCAAACAAGAATTCGACACTGGCGCCAGTATCTGCGATATCACTGGTCCAGCCAAGGTCACCCGCAGTGGCAGGCTCTTCTCGCCTGACATTGCACCACCCACTATTCGAAAACCCCTCCTTATAACACCTGCAAGTTTACCTGTTCCTGTTGCTGATCAAGTTGTTTCCCCTGCTGCCGAGTCATCAAATGCTCGGAGCAAAGGGATTGAAGAAGAGCCTGCCCGGATGGAGGCACCAATACCTATAAATGCTGAGGCCTCCCAACAAGAAATGGAGGAGATCTTGAAAATAATAAAGAAAAGTGATTTCAATGTTGTCGAGCAGCTGGGGAATACACCCTCCAAGATCTCCATGCTCTCCTTATTGCTATGCTCCGAGGCCCATGCTAAGGCCTTGATCTCATTTCTCAAGACGGCCCATGTGCCGCAGGAAACGTCTGCAGTCCAGTTCGCTGATTGCGTAGCAAATCTGACAGCAGACAATGGCTTGGGTTTTTCAGATGCTGACCTGACTGCGAAGGGAAAAGACCACAACGACGCCCTGCATGTCTCTATCGAATGCAGGGGCACTACTCTGGCGCATGTATTGGTGGATACTGGTTCTTCCTTGAATGTCCTACCGAAAAAGGCTTTAGACCGTCTGGATTATGAAGGCCTGGAATTGAAGCCCAGCAACATCATCCTCAGGGCCTTTGACGGTTCAAAAAGGATGGTTCATGGAGAGGTTGACATCCCTATCCGTGTGGGCTCTCAAGTATTCGACTCTACTTTTTATGTGATGGATATACGTCCATCGTACTCTTGTCTACTGGGTCGACCTTGGATCCATAAAGCTGGGGCAGTGACCTCTACCTTGCACCAGAAGCTGAAGTACCCTGTCAGGGGGAAGATCGTCACTGTGCAAGGAGAAGAGGAGTATATGGTGAGCCATTTGAATTCCTTTAGGTACATTGAGATGGACGGGGAGTTTATTGAAACCCCCTTTCAGCATTTCGAGGAGGTGCATCCAATTTCAGCAGCAGTAGAAACAACAGTCGAAGAGAATGTTTCCTTGAAGATGGCTTCCCTAAGGGATGCCCGGGCCGTGGTTCAGAAAGGCGATTGTGCAAACTGGGGTCAGCTTCCTGACTTCACTCAGAAGAACGACAAGTTTGGGCTGGGCTTTACTGCAGAGGCTCAGAGGGCTGTGCGCAAGGAGAAGGTCAGGAAGGCTCCGGTGTTTATCTCCAGCTCAAGGGTGAATGCTATCGAGGAGGATGTAGAGGAAGCAGAGTTTGACAGTTGGATCTACCCGACTACCAGCGACGGGCCAAGCAACTGGACGGAAAAGGATTTTACCCCTACCACATTTGTCACGCAGTAATTAATTTCTTTTGATTTCCAATTTGTAACAAACAATATGTTAAAACTTTGTTGGCTCGGTGTCCTACCCGGGGCATCGTAGCTCCATTTGTGAGGGCTTTTTGTATGACATTTTCATATATCATCAATCAAAACATTGGACGTTTGTTGCATTTCAAATCTTGTGCTCTTTTTCTTCCTGTGTTATATATATTGCAAAACAGCTATATTTACACACACTCACTTATACAGGTTTCAATCCACTCTGGATCTCACTGGTAACAGCTCTGCTACCGCCAGTTATGACTTTGAAAATCCGATCAACTTGGCCGAGGACGAAAGTGAAGATGATTGCGAAGTGCCTGGTGAACTCGCAAGACTGCTACTCCAGGAAGAGAGAGCTATTCAGCCACATGAAGAGCCGGTGGAGACAATTAACCTGGGTACTGAGACGGATAGGAAAGAGGTCAAGATTGGTGCCAATCTAGAGCCCAGCGTGAAGCAACGATTGATCCAGATGCTACAAGACTACATGGAGATTTTTGCTTGGTCCTATGAAGATATGCCTGGTTTGGATGCCGACATTGTAGTTCACCACCTGCCAACCAAGGAAGATTGCCCTCCGGTAAAGCAAAAGGTCCGACGGATGCGTCCAGAGATGTCTGAAAAGATCAAGGACGAGGTTATGAAACAGTTTGATGCCGGGTTCCTTGCAGTGACTTCTTACCCTCAGTGGGTTGCCAATGTGGTGCCAGTACCGAAGAAGGACGGTAAAGTCAGAATGTGTGTTGACTACAGGGATCTGAACAGGGCCAACCCCAAGGATGACTTCCCCTTACCTCACATTGATGTCCTTGTTGACAATACAGCTCAACACAAGGTGTTCTCCTTCATGGATGGTTTTTCAGGGTATAATCAGATCAAGATGGCTCCAGAAGATATGGAGAAGACTACCTTTGTGACTCAGTGGGGCACCTTCTGTTATAAGGTCATGCCATTCGGATTGAAAAATGCTGGGGCAACCTATCAACGTGCCATGGTTGCTTTATTTCATGATATGATCCATCATGAGATTGAGGTATGCGTTGATGACATGATTGCGAGGTCTCAAACTGAGGAGGAGCACCTTGACCATCTGAGGAAGTTGTTTGACCGACTCAAGTTATACAAGCTAAGGTTGAATCCCAACAAATGCACCTTTGGGGTAAGATCCGGAAAATTGCTAGGTTTCATTGTAAGTGATAAAGGTATTCAGGTGGACCCTGCCAAGGTAAAAGCCATACAAGAGATGCCGACTCCAAAAACAGAGAAAGAAGTCAGAGGTTTCCTAGGACGACTGAATTACATTGCCCGATTCATCTCACATCTGACTGCCACTTGTGAGCCAATCTTCAAATTACTGAAGAAAGATCAAGTAGTACGCTGGAATGATGAATGTCAGGCCGCCTTTGAAAAGATAAAGGAATATCTCCAAGAGCCACCCATTCTTATGCCACCGGTGGAAGGAAGACCTCTGATACTATACTTGACAGTGCTTGATAATTCAATGGGGTGTGTGCTGGGGCAGCATGACGAGTCTGGCCGAAAAGAGCACGCTATTTATTACTTGAGCAAAAAGTTTACCGACTGTGAGTCTCGTTACTCACTGCTTGAGAAAACTTGCTGCGCTCTTGTATGGGCTGCTCGCCGGCTGAGACAGTATATGCTGACTCACACTACTCTGTTGATTTCAAAGATGGATCCCATCAAGTACATATTTGAAAAGCCCGCTCTGTCTGGAAGAATAGCGAGATGGCAAATGATCTTAACAGAATATGATATCCAGTATACAACTCAAAAAGCAATTAAAGGAAGTATACTGGCGGATCATTTGGCACACCAACCTGTGGACGATTACCAATCATTGAACTTTGATTTTCCGGACAAAGACATCATGGTGGTAACTGACTGTGAAGTACCTGGACCGGATGAAGGACCTGAGGAGGGATCCCGATGGTCTATGCATTTTGATGGAGCCTCCAATGCCTTGGGTAACGGCGTCGGCGCTGTAATCATATCTCCCAAAGGAACTCATACTCCCCTCACCGCCCGATTATGTTTCAGCTGCACCAACAACATGGCAGAATATGAGGCATGTATCATGGGATTACAAGCTGCAATCGACCTAAGAATAAAATTTCTAAGTGTCTTCGGAGATTCCGCTCTCGTGATCAATCAGATCAAAGGCGAGTGGGATACGAAACACCCGAATCTTATTCCTTACAAGGAGTATGTGTTGACTTTGCTTCCCCACTTTGAAGAGATAACTTTTGAGCACTTCCCTAGAGAGGAGAATCAGCTAGCGGACGCCCTAGCTACGATGTCTTCAATGTTCAAAGTTAAATGGGACAATGAGGCTCCCCGAATCATTATCTGGAAGTTGGATGAACCGGCATACTGCTGCGAACTCGAGGCAGAGAAGGTTATTGAAAAACCCTGGTATCATGAGGTAAAGAGGTACTTGGAAGCTCAGGAGTATCCTGAAGGTGCGTCTGTCAATGACAAGAAGTTCATGAGGAGGTTTGCTGCAAAATTCTTCCTCAGCAACGACATTCTCTACAAGCGGAATCATGATTCAACTCTGCTACGTTGTGTGGATAAGGCTGAAGCAGAGAAAATTATGATGGAATTACATGAAGGTACATTTGGAACACATTCCAGTGGACACACCATGGCTAAGAAAATCCTTCGGGCAGGATATTTCTGGTCCACAATGGAAGCCGATTGTTACCAACACTCCCGAGCTTGTCATAAATGCCAGATCTATGCTGACAAGGTGCATATCCCTCCGGTTCCTTTGAATGTCCTGACGGCACCTTGGCCTTTCGCAATGTGGGGCATCGATATGATCAGTGAGATCCGACCGACGGCATCCAATGGGCATCGCTTCATCTTGGTGGCGATCGATTACTTCACAAAATGGGTTGAGGTAGCTTCCTATGCCACAGTAACCAAGAGCGTCGTGGCACGTTTCATCCGGCATAATCTGATCTGTCGGTACGACGTCCCGGAAAGAATCATTACGGACAATGGTACCAATCTCAATAATAAAATGATCACTGAACTCTGTGAACAATTCAAGATACAGCACCATAATTCTTCTCCCTACCGACCGAAGATGAATGGGGCTGTAGAGGCAGCCAATAAGAATATCAAGAAAATTGTGCAGAAGATGACAGTGACCTATAAAGATTGGCACGAGATGTTACCGTTCGCTCTTCATGGGTACCGCACCTCAGCAACGACGTCAACCGGGGCAACTCCCTTCTCCTTGGTCTATGGCATGGAGGCAGTCTTGCCAATTGAAGTCCAGATACCCTCTCTCCGGATAATGAAGGATGCGGACTTGAATGAAGATGATTGGATTCAGACTCGACTTGATCAATTGAATCTGATTGACGAAAAGAGGCTCACTGCTATCTGTCATGGTCAAACGTATCAAAAACGGATGATCAGGGCATTTAACAAGAAAGTCAGACCGCAAGAATATCAAGTTGGGGACCTGGTAATCAAACGCATCATCCTTCCTCAAAGTGATCCCCGGGGCAAATGGACCCCTACATACGAAGGGCCATTTGTGGTTAAACGTGTGTTCTCAGGAGGAGCCATGATCCTAACCACCATGGATGGTGACGACCTCCCTCACCCCGCCAATGCCGACATAATGAAAAAATACTACGCATAAATAAAAGACCCGCTAGGTTGACATACCTAGGCAAAAATAAGGGCTTCCCGGCGAACCAAAAGGGTTCGGGCAAAAATAAGGGATGAAATGAATAAAAATCTGTACACCCGGCAAGTCGAAAACCTGAAAAGGCGGCTTGGGCAAAAATGGGTATCCCGGTGGACTGAAAACCCGAAAGGGCGGTCCAGGCAAAAGTTAGGGATAAAAGCGTAACACTATGTCTCATTGGATCACTTCGCATCCGGAATTCGGCATCAACTATCTGGCTCCAGATTTCGGCATTGACCAATCAGCTTCATCTTCAAACTAGGCAGCAAAGCGATGAGACGTTCGAAGACATAAAGGCGATAGCCGAGTTGGAACCCAGTGGGATTGTTCACATAGCCGTTTTGTTTTCTTTTTTCAAATTGTAAACTCTATGTTATTTGGCGGCGTCCTCTTACTAGGATGTCAGCCTCTTGTACAAAAACGCCTATTCACAGGCAAAGTTTAAATCAATACAAATTCACTTGTCCATACAAATTACCATTGTTTTCCTTGTTCTGTTTTGTCTTGCGAAGAACGTCCAATGTTCATTTTTGATATATGCATTTGACATTAAATTGCTGATTCATAAATGTTTACATATGAAACAAGAGATTGATTACAGGTGACATCAGAGACAGGGGCAATGTGAAGTTGTCCAATGCAGTCTGGTTGTTTTGTCCGCCAAGGTACCAAGGTAGGATCAACTGGAGAATGTGGCCAAATCATCTCCACTCCCCGCAGAGTAAAACAAGGTTCAGCAATACTTTCCCCAAGCGGAATTGACCCCCGACAACCTTGAAAAAGCACAACATTCCCCGACAGGTCTTAAAGCTCATCCCCAGTAGATTCTGGAAGCTTATCCCTTGCAGAGTACGGACGTCTCTCCCGAGTTTTATTTAGAGTTATTTCCTCACAAGGACTTATAACTGGGTTATCCTCAGCTAATTGCCACGGAAGATCGCCCTCGGCAACGTCCCTTCAATCCCCAGCGGAGTTTATCTTTGGTATCCCCAGCGGAGTTTATCTTTGGTATCCCCAGCGGAGTTTATCATCATTATCCCCAACGGAATCCATCTTTAAAGTCCTCAACAGGCCTCTCATCAAACTTCGGCCAAGTATCTCTTCCACAGAGCAACTCCCCGGCGGTTCGTCAAGGATTTATTTTCCTAAGACGAAATTACATTCAGAAACATTTCACATTTTCATACATCTTGCTTACATATATGATAAAGTGCATACAACACCATCTCATGTATAACATCATGCATATCATACATCATGACATTACATACAACTTACAGGAAAAAGACAATCCCAAAAACAACTGCCTTCAACTGTCACAATTCCAGATCCGATACCTGTATCTAGCCAGGGCACATCTGAGAGTGATCAGTTTCCAGACTCGATTCCTGTATCTAGCCAGGGCACGTCTGAAGAGTTCTAAGATTCGATTCCTGTATCTAGCCAGGGCACATCTATCAACTACAACATCTCCAGATTCGATTCCTGTATCCAGCCAGGGCATATCTGTTGACCACGTTTCCAGACTCGATTCCTGTATCTAGCCAGGGCACGTCTGAAGAGTTCAAAGATTCGATTCCTGTATCTAGCCAGGGCACATCTATCAACTACAACATCTCCAGGTTCGATTCCTGTATCCATCCAGGGCATATCTGTTGACCACGTTTCCAGACTCGATTCCTGTATCTAGCCAGGGCACGTCTGAAGAGTCCGAAGATTCGATTCCTGTAACTAGCCAGGGCACATCTATTAACGACTATTTCCAGATTCGACTCCTGTATCTAGCCAGGGCATATCTGCATAAGGAGACTAAAGATCAAACACCTGTAACAAGCCAGGAAAACATCTGTCTTTCTCAAATACACAAGTTCTCGCTAAGGAATCTCTTGTGCGATCAACACTTCCAAATGGCATCTATAAGCCCATTCCCGACAAGGTTCTGTCACACCTCCAGATGGCATCTATAAGCCCATCTCCCTATCCACCATCTCTCCAAATGGCATCTATAAGCCCATTCCCGACATCACATTTACTGATACCTCAACATGTGAGTGCAAATTTCCGGGCACTCTAGTGTCCAATCTCCTTTTACCCTCGAGTCACGAAAGGCAAACTTGCCAATCTAACTCTTCAGGTTCAAGAAGATTGAACAGGGCAACTGTTGTACCCCAAAATTTTCCCTCCCATTTCCTCAACATTTTCTCATCACAAGACCCTTGAAGATCAAGATCCAGTTAGGGTTTCCTCTGCTCAAGACTTCTCCTTGCACTGTGGACTCAAATTAGGGTTTGTGTTTGCCCAAGGATGTTTTGACCTAAAATGCCTAGGATGACTTTCATGTCTCATGTTTGACTCACAAGATTATCCATACCAAGTTTCAAGTCCTGATTCCAAGTTTTGCCCAGTCAATTGGACAGATGACCTAGAAATCAACTGTACTGGGGAAAAAGTCAACTGTGGCCAATTGACAGTCAAACCTCATGAAATTTGACCCACATCAACATATTGAATTCATATGGACCATTTGATCAAGTTTGGATCACAATTCCATAAGAAATTTGATCAGATCACCAAAAGGGCAAAATGGTCATTTTTAGGGTTTTGACTGCACAAAGGCAATTTTTGACTGTTTGACCTAGCCAATGGAAAATCAAGCTCACATATAGCCTCAAGGACTCAATGAAATGGTCTTGACACATTCATCAAACTCAAAAGATCCCAAGTACACAAGATTGACAGTTGAATTTCCCAGTCAATTGATCAATTTTGACTGTATACTGAAAAGTCAAACTTTGACTTTTTGGTCAAAATCAAGAGTCAAGATTCATTTTTCATCAAAACATGCCAAATCATGAAACTTGTTCACCAAGAAATCACAAAATGCAAATTAGGGTTAGAAAATGGAATTTTTCATAACTTAGAATTTTTCTAAGTTATGAAAAACCCTAATTTTTCCCCAACTTTGCCCCACTTTTTCACCATGATCCATTTGGATTCAAACAAAAGTCAAAACATAAAAGTTGTAGCTTGTTGCATAATCTACAACTTTGATTCACAAAGTTTTCTCATTTGAAGCTTGTATCTCAAGTTACAATTTTTTGAATAAGGGCACTAAACCATTTTTTAACTTAGTGAAATTTGACCTATTTTGACAAGGTTTTCTACCCCACTTCAAGGCCACTTTTCATACCCTTCCACTTGGAATTTTAATTTGCATTTCAAAGATGGATTGTAGTACACATTCCAAGCTTTCCAAAATGTCCAAGAACTCATCAAACAACCTCATAACTTGAGAGATTCGAATTTCACAAGTTGGCAAAAATTCACTTTTGTTCTTCATCAAAACATGTTCATAATCTTGCAAATTTGAAATCAGCTTGCTTTATGCTTGATTACAGGTCCTTGAACCATTCTATACTCAATAATTTAATGCATATTCAATGTGTTAAAGTGTTGTTCTTTGAGTGCAAGCATTGTATGCAAGATTAATCCTAAACTAGATAAAGTGAACTTTCCATTTTTGAAAAGATTAGCTTTATGTCAATTTAGAAATCAAGAAGGTACAAGCTAAATCCTTTTGGCACAAGATTATGGACAAGTTGCTCTGATCAAGAGAAGATTATGCAGCACATTAGGAGGCCCCCTACTGACCTAAAACCATCAACTTGCTTTTGTTGCTTAACATAGAAGAAAAGTGCATAACTTGTGACATCTCTCATCTCAGCATAGAAACACAAGAAAGAAGTTATCAAACACATTACACAGAACATATCCAAGCTGACACACGAGCCTTTGACCTCCAACACACCCTCCATCTCAGAATCATCCTCAAACTGCAAAAACAGAGTTGCCTCTGCAGTTTGAGTGCCAACTCCCATTTCCTTCGAGCATTCTTGTCCAAACCTGTTCCTCTACTTTCCTTACAACATATGCAAGCTAACCATGACCTAAAACCTGACCTGTAATCCCTCTAACAGCTTCCACCATTTTTACATCTTTGACTTGCAGGTGAAGTTCTACAGCTTGATTCAGAAGCTCTCAAGACAAAGTAAGCATTGAAACAGCATCCCTGGACCTCAAGGAAGCTTTTCCAATCATCACTTTGCACTGGAAGTTCCTCATTCTCCATATAGAAGTTCAACTGCACAGGTAAAACTTTGAACTCGTATCTCTCTTATTATGCATCTTTAGTCTTAAGTTTGTGAAGAAACAAGGTTCTACTCATAGCCCTGAACATGTACATATCTTTACATTTCATTTCTTTTGCCTGAGTAGAGAGAATTTAAGCTTTGAAAATGGCAGAAAGTTTAGGTCAAGATTTGGGGTTGATAAAATTCTCTCTCATTTCTGAGAGTTAGGATGAGTTTTTTATATATTTGGAATCGTGATTCAATGCTTGACATGTTTTGTGTTGAAAGTTTGTGCAAAATCTCAAAGAATCAGGATGTTTGAATCTCTAAAACAAGGCGCGCGTTTTGGCCAAAGGTTGAAGAAGAAGTGGATTGGGCTGGGCCTGTGTTATTTTACCATCCACACCATTTTTTCTGTTTCACACCCCTTAGCCCATTTGCCTCATTTTTTGATATTTTTGACTTTTTCTTTTTTTGTTTGACTTGTTTATTTTTTCTCAGCATATTAAAATTTTGAAAATATTTTTCTCACCACTTTTTGATTTTTATTTGATTTTATTTGATTTTTGCTTTAGTTTATACATAAATACATATATATATTATTATCTAGGAAAAATAGGAAAATATGTAAAAACACTTCTATTTTTATTTTTATTTTATATTATCCTCTGAAAATATTTCATATAAAAAATACTATTTTCCAAAAAAATTAATTATTATTATTATTTGTATATAATACATATTTAAGATAATATAAATATACATATATATATTAATATACTTAGAGTAAAAATACCAAAATGTACATATTTTATTATTTTTAATATTTAATACCAAAAATACTTTTCTTCATAATATACTTCATTTCATTTTTATTTTTGTACATAACAAGCAAATATTTATATTAAATTAAATAATAATACATTTTCTTTAAAATTAGGGTTTTTGCCCTAAAAGCTAAAAATACTCCAAAATAATACCTTTTTATTTTCTTATTTTATTTTATATAAACCATACTTTTCTCATACATATAAAAACTTTCTCTTTGCATTTTGCATATTTATTTAATTTCCATTTAATTATGCAATTTATTTACTTTGCAAATATTCAAAATTGATGTAATAATTTTAGGTTTAAATTCTTGTCAATATCCCCATTTGAACATTTGTACCCCCTTCCCCTATTTGGTTGTGTAATAGCTTAGTAAATTTATTTTCGCACTTTATCGCTTTCTAATGATAACATGTTAGAATTAGGGTTTGTATGCGAAAAATGACAAAATAGTTATGACCTAATTTCAAGATAAACAAGCATGAAAATGGACACACAAATCACACTTGCACCCCCCTAGGGTATTCCACTTGTTGTCTTTCAAAATTGGGCCATATTGTATGTTGAACTTCTTTGGGCAAAACAAACAATTTGAATGATCATAGTCCCTCGATAAACTTTTCAAAACAAACAAAAATAAATGATCAAGTCCCTTAAAGAAAATTGCCCAAAGACATTTAACGTCGTTGCAATTATGGTCTAAACGATGACCCGCGCCTGTCCCTTTCACATCCTAACATAAGGTTGTCCACCAAATGCAATGGTGGAACAAACTTGTTAAAAGGGTTAAAACATAGCAATAATCTTTTGAGAAATTTAGGAGTAGATAACCTCTTAGTTACTTGAATCAATCTTGCAAACTAAAACACTTGCCTATTTCAAAAACCATACATCACTACACTTTCAAAACAAACTTTCAAAAACAAATGAAAACCTTTTCAAAAGACATACATCTTTGTATACATCCCCACATGGATCATTACAAAGGTTGCCACCACATTGGCATCTTTTCAAAACATTTTCAAAAACCCACACACTCAAGCACCATTTAAAACAATTGAAAACAAAAGGCAAGTGATCTAAGCAAGTAACTAAGAGCCCATGGATAACCATGGATAGAAAGGGTGCTAATACCTTCCCTTTCTATAATCTACTCCCCGAACCCAAGAAAACATCTCAAAAGGTTTTTTGCTGTGCTTTTTAACCTTTCCTTAGGATAAAATAAAAAGTCGGTGGCGACTCTTGCTCAACCGAAACATTTGCGAAAACAAACGCGAAACCTCAAGTCAGTTCTCCCACCGTATCACAACCGCCCTCTCGGGTTTTCAGTCCACCGGGATACCCATTTTTGCCCAAGCCGCCTTTTCAGGTTTTCGACTTGCCGGGTGTACAGATTTTTTCATTTTCATCCCTTGTTTTGCCCGAACCCTTTTGGTTCGCCGGGAAGCCCTTATTTTTGCCTAGGTGTGTCAACCTAGCGGGTCTTTGATTATGCGTAGTATTTTTTTCGATTATGTCCGTGCTCAGAATGCAGGGAGTTGTCACCGTCAGTAGTGTTATGTTGTCGTACTACCAGAAAATGTTGAGCGTGCAAGATTCGCCGCTGGAATTCATGTCCAATGCCCCAAGTGATCCAGATGGGGATTTTCCCCAAGCTGGTTGGCCTCTTGAGAGATTCTCCGAATCTTGACTGGACTGCCCCAGATGATAGACCATGATCATGCCGTGCCCCTTGACCGGAAGTGTTTCTTCCTCTTGAGGTGACCTTTTGGTTGAGAAGATTCTTGTTCACTAGACATTATTCATGCGAATTTCTCTGCATGTTCGAACAAATAGTTATATGCAAACAATGTTATTCTAAAAATGCAAAGCTTATGTCTGTCTTGAAATTTTTGAAAATGCATTTTCAATAAAACAAGCAAATTTTGTAAAATGTGATGTCAACTCAGTATTTTACAGCAAGCCTTAAGGAGTCAGGATACCTTTCGTAACAGTATGCCTTCGAACTAACCCATGCTTCAGCTAGGACTTTTTAAGGGTTATAACGTGGCCTGGTTCACGGTTTAAGAAACAAAGGATAAAGGCTCAAATTTATCTGTACCCACCCGCTCTTCGTGATGTTCTTCAAACCTAAGCTCAGCTGATCGTGCGTTAGACCTTGTTTGAGTCTTTGCTTTGATATACCAGTGATGGTTCGGATACTGACGGTTTATTTTGAATAGGCAGTCATTTCTTTTTGTGTTGAGGGTTTGTAGGACCTCTTTCTTTTTTGATTTCGTTATCCCTATTTTTGCCTGAACTGTTTCTTTTGTGATCACAGTCAGCGGGATGCCCCAATTTTGTAAGTCTCCTTCATAGGTTTTGACTTATTGGGCTTTTATTTTTGGGAAATAATGACTGCCTGTCTTTATGATCATTCGGAACCATCATTGTCTTTTGTTTTGTAAGGACTTCTTTGGTGCCATTCGTTGTGTACTTGGATCAACTAAGAGAACTACCCTGCCCCAGGTTATGATTAAGGGTTTTAATTTTCGAAAAGAAAAACTCCTACTTCTTTGGCTCAGAGGGGTTGACTAGGGATTATCTTCCTTATAACTCCAGTGTTTAGGAATTGAAACAATGCTTGTACCTCATCAGCGGGGTCTGTTCAAAAGCATATTGTAAAGATCATGGTATCGTTTTCGTCATCCTCCATAAGAGGCTTAGAATTATTAACCGAGCGTTGATCATCACAAAAAATATGAAAGCAATTTGAATATAGTGAAAATAATTGGATTAACTCAAAAACAGACATATGCAGTGCATTAATAAAAAGAGTTTGCTATGACATTAATTGTTTGTATAGGCAAAGAAAAATACAACTCAGAAATTCAAATAAACAAAAGCCTTCAATGATTGGGCAAAGGAGCAGTGATTATGTTTGGAGTCTCTGGTGCTTCAAACTGAATCTCTTGGGCGTCAATCATGTCTTGGACCTTGTTCTTCAGAGCCCAACAGTTGTCCGTAGTATGCCCCGGGCTATCAGAATGGTATGCGCACCTATCGTTAGGATGATAGTTAGGAGCAGAAGTGTTTGGATTCCGGAGAGGAGCCCTTAAGGTAATCAGCCCTGCCTTCAACATTTGCTGTAGCGCTTGATCCAGTGACATGTTGATCTTAGAGAACTGTCTCTTGGGTGTGACCTCCTTATGTTATTTCCCCTGTCCTTGTTGAGCAGGCCTAGGATTAGAGATCTGGGTTGCCCCTACATGTTGATCATGGCGACCCTTTTTACTATGCACAGCATTGGACTCCTTCTTCCCACTGTAAGGCTTTTTATGAGCATCAGCAGGTGCAACTTCTTGAATCTTTCCAGCCTTGATACCAACTTCAATCCTCTCCCCGGTCAAGATCAAATATGTAAACCCAGCAGAAGAATTCCCAATCAGATGGTTGAAGAAAAGACCAGACAGGGCCCTAAGAACATGCCGACGAGTTCACGGTCAGTCAAAGGCGGCTGCACCCTTCCAGCCAGGTCTCTCCACCTTTCCGCATACTCCTTAAAACCTTCACCCGTCCCAAGTGACATACCCTGGAGTTGGGTACGCGTAGGAGCGAGGTCGGCATTATACTGATACTGCTTATAAAAAGCAGTTGCCAAGTCCTCCTAGTTACGAATACTGGTTCCATCCAGCTGATAGAACCATTCGAGCTGAGTCCCTGAAAGACTTTCCTGAAAGAAATGGATCCATAGGTTCTTGTCTGCCGTGTAGGGCTGGATCTTCCTTGCGTATGAATGGAGGTGCAACTTAGGACAGGAAGCCCCGTCGTACTTTACAAAGGCAGGTGCCTTGAACTTGTGAGGGATCACCACCCCAGAAGATAAACCTAGGTCCCCAAAGTCCAACCCAGGCACACGTTGAATCTCCATAGCATTTAACCGGTCCTCCAGCTGTTTGTACCTGTCCTCAGCAGGAGGGTACTGTTCATCATTGAAATCTGTCTCGGTGTCAGAGACTACGGGACTAGGAACCCTTCCCTCTTGGTGACTGCCTTCCCCAACAGATGGAGTAGTCCGCTCAGCTTCATTCTGCAGTGTATTCCCAGATCTGCGTCTAGGGTTGAACAAAACAATCCTCTTCTTCTTTTTCTTCAAAAGCAGAGTCTTCAATTCCTGTTGTCCTTGGGCTAAGCTCATGACCAACTCCTGGAACTGGGCGTTCTGGGCCTGGAGGGCCTTGATAGCTTGTTCATTGGATGATTCAGGATTCATGATGACTGCTGAAATAAACAGCGAAGAGGGTAGGTGACCTGTAAAAAGGGTACCTGTAATGCAATTATATGTATGATATGCATGCAACGTTTTCAAGGATCTCGCGGGGTAAACAGAGAAACTTGTTAGAATTTGAATTCGGTAGCTTGATTAAAGGAACTTCATGTTGTCGAGAGTCCTTCTTCAAGAGTCAAGGCTCACCATATCGAGTGGGTCATAGCCCCTGACTCAAGTCATTAACCTTGGCTAGGGGAAAATAAATCCCCTTTGCCCCTTGCTAGACATTTGATTCATCATGACCTGCATCACAAACCCTTGAGATCCTTGAAATGGATTAGTCCTTATGTAGGATGTATGCAATGGTCTGATGTTATGCTATGCATGGAGTGATGTAAGTAGGCCCTGTTATGAGTCCAGATTAAGGACTGTAAAAAAAACCTGCAAGAAACTCAAGTGTCAGATAACAAGTATGCAAGTAGTCAAGTTTTGAAGGCACACAAGTCACACAAAGAGCCCTTAGAGTTTAGGCCAACATGAAGTTCAGGTACTACCCTCTTTCAGTTTCGTTGGTTAAGACCTATCCTATCAAAAGTAACCGGGTTCTAGAGGATCTCAATATCACTGACTACCCTCAATCGGTCATAACTCCAGCGTCGCAATCTTTCTTGCGGCCAGAACCATCGCGAGAGTTTAGCCTCAATGGGTGTAGCATACTACTACTGTTCTATGGCCAAGTTGGGTCAATTTAGGGTTCTAAGGTCGGTTGGTGCTTAATGACTCCTCAGAAGACCCATATTCTCCTCGTTGCAACACAAGGGATATCGGTACAGACCAAGGTGCCACACCAACGTAGCCACTGCTTCACCCGTGTCGGTCTACGCCGGACAGGTCCCTCACAGCTTATGCTACCTAAAAGAGTATCCCCAGATCCGGGTTAGGATCTATGAAACTCCGATGCAAAGCCCACAAATATAAAGCAATCAAAGCAAAGCAATTGAAAACATAAGTATGATCTAATCCTAAGGTACACCTCACTTTTATAGTCCCCAGCAGAGTCGCCAGTTCTGTGATCGGTGGGAATGAGAACTGACTGTTTTTTAAGCTGGTTCGCGAAATGTCGCGGTAAGCAAGAGTCGCCACCGTCTTTTATGTTCTCCAACATGGAAAGGACAAAAGCACATCAAAATTCCTTATTCGAGATGTTTCTCGGTTCGGGAGGTAGATTTATAGAAAGGGAAGGTGTTAGCACCCTTTCTATCCGTGGTTATCCACGGGCTCTTAGGTACTTGCTCTTATGTTTTCAAAATTTGTTTGCTTTTCAAGTGTGTGTGGGTTTTGAAAAAGTTCGTTTGAAAAAACTTCTAAGTAACTCTTGTATCAGTCCTCAAGAGTGTATGAAGTGTTTTGTTTGAAAACTTTTGAAAGTGTGAGGTGTGAAAAGTATTTTTGTTTGTTTTGAGTAAGAGCAAGTACCCATGAGAATCTACCTACTCTAAGGAATTAAGCTATGTAAGAGTCCTTTAGATAGTGCCATCCCACCATTGAGAGGCAGGTAGCACTATCGTTGGAGGTATTCGGGTCAATTCGATTAAGGGACAGTGTGGTTACCGAAGCAATGGTAGGATACCTTAGAAGTAACCCTAATGTCCTTGATCCTTTTTTTATCCGAGGCAACCGTTTCGAGGCAACTATTCCGAGGCAACTGTTTCGAGGCAACTGGATCATGGACATAAGGACTTACTAAAACGTCCTATACTTGACGACCACGTTCGAGGCAACCAGTGAGGCGTACCCTAGAAGTGGCATGTGCTTTGTGTGTTGTTTTTCAGTTAAGGTTTGTCTTGTTAATTAGTGAGCTACGAGTTGTTTTTATTTACATACATTCTTTCATGCAAGTTAACAGTTAAGGGGTGCGGAAAGTAAATTGCAGAAACGTAAATCCTACGCTATTACAAGGCGCGGGTCTATACATCGCCAAAAATTACAAAGACCCGTTTTTTAGTAAATGAGTACGGAAATTAAATAAAGCGATAAACCTATTTAACTATTACATTCTTGAAGGCAATTACATAATAATCAAATAAAGTAAATGCGCGCGAATAAAATAATCGGGAACGTCTTAAGGGTGTTGACCCTTTTTAGAAAAGAAATTGATTTTTTTTGTCTTTTTGTCAATTAAATGCAATTAATTAAATAATTAAACTAATTAATTAAAAGAAAATATATTTTTGTGTTTTTTTATGTTTTTATGAAATAAAAGAAATGAAATAAAATTAAAAGTTAATTTTTACCTAATTCTAGATTTATTTTAATTATTTAAGAAAAGGAATTAAACTTGCCTAATTAAACTATTTTGATTAATATTTATTTACAAAATAAAATAATAATAATAATAATGATGTAATTCTATTTTTTTGGTTTTTTATGAAAATATGTTAATTAAGTTAATTTGTTAATAATAATAAAAATAAAAAAGGTTAGAAATTAAAATAATAGAAAAACAAAACAAAATGAAAAAAAAAGAAGTAAAACCAAGGGGGGGTGTGGGCTGAAATTTGGAGGTGTTGAATTGAGAATTGTGGCCCATTGAAATCTAAGCCACGTTTAACTTTCATGATTGCCTGCAACACGCTTGACTCCAGAGTATGGTGTGCTAGCCTTTTGGACCTTTGGATCTGTGCTGGTGAACACTTGGAGCGCTGGGATATGAGGTTTATGGTGTTCCTCCTTTGAGAATCTGCACATGAAAGCAATGAAGAAAATAATATGGAAATTATAAGGGACCTGGGAAGAACTTACAGCGCGGTATGAGCCTCAGGACTTGGCAAAGGTTGCTTTAGCTTCAGGGTGTGGCAAGGAATAGAACCACGTGCTTGTTTTGATCTGAAGATGCTCGCAACTATGTTTTAGAACTCTCACTTTTTGAATAATTTTTGGTTTTGCTCTTTGCCGTTTCTGCACACACTCTTTTTTTGAATGAGGTTGGGAAGGCTTGTATATATAGTAATGAATGAGAATCAGTCACATAATGAGCCTTTAACCATTGCAATTATGCTTGAGATTTTGCCATAACCAACATTGAAACAACTTGCCTTTTGTGTCAAAATTTGAATTTCTATGCCCATAATAGGCCTTGCACGAATTTGGAAGGTATTTCAAGGTGATTCAAAGCTAATCAACACAAAATATATCCCTCCATTAATTTCTTTGATTTTTATTTGAATTTTAAAGATTTAAAATGAATTAAATCAAATAAAATTAAATAAAAATGGAAAAATTAATTTTAAATCTTGAAATAAATTGTGGGACACGTGGGAAGCATGGCCAAGCTGAAACAAGTGGAAAAAGTGGGCCCCTTTTGTCAAAAATGAAGTTTCAAGGACAATTGACTTTGGCCATTTCACAAAAATTTCCCAACTTCTCCAATGCATATCTTGCTCAATTTTGAAGCTATGAACATGTTCTTGGACATTTTGGAAAGGTCTTGAAGTCCTATAACCAATGTCTTTGGTCCCATGTCATTTTGATTTACCAATCTCATGTTATGGTCTTTGACTTAAAGTCCCTTTTTGTTGACTTTTGAAAATGACCTATAATGTTGAAATTGATAACTTTTTGTGAGAGCATTTCTTGGACTTGGAATGTGAAGATGAGTTGTAGGAAATGTCTTCCCCTTCAAGATGAGCATTGGATGGGATTTTTATGATGAACCATGAAAAAGTTATGCCTTGGTCAAGTTACAGTTGACTTTTCAGCTGTCCAAAAATAGAAACTTTTGACACCTTGATGATTTTTGAGCCATTCTTGTGAAATCATGATCAAGACTTGATCAAATGATGATTGTGGCTTCAAAATAAGATGTTGACCAAAAATTTTGACTTTTGACTGCCAAATGACCATTTTGCCCCTACAGTTGACTGTGGAGCAATTAGGGTTTTTGACTGTGCAACTTGACCTTGTGAGCCTTGAAACTTGACATGTAGGTGCTTGACAATGTGTATGAGCATATGGGACTTGATTGAGCCCTTGAAAACTTCAACTTCCTTGCAAGAACCAAAACCCTAGTTTGACTGGCTTAGGAGGATGGTTTGACTGTGTAGCCCTTGAGTAGACTTTGAACCCTTTGAGGCAAAACTTTGAAGATTATGGGAGGGCAAATTTTGGGGTACAACACCGGTGGACAGAAAACCCGAAAGGGCAGTCCAGGCAAAAGTTAGGGAATTAAAGCGTATGACTATGTCCCGTTGGATCACCTTACGGACAAACTAACAAACTCAGAGGTTCTGATCAATCCAATCAACTTCGGACAAAGCAATAAACAGACAAGATGCTCAGAGACAGGAAGGCTATAGCAGAATGGGAACCCCATGGAATTATTTCACATAACAATCTTTTCTTTGTATCAAATGTTCATACTTTACGACGACACTCTCTTACTAGGATGTTCGTATCATTGTACAAAATACTTATTTAAGTAAATACAATGATACCCCTTTGAAAGTGAAAAACTATTTGTTTTTCTTTATTCCTGTTATTTGTTTACAAAAACGTCCAATGATTTATTTTTGAGCATATGCATTTGAACATAATTACTGTTTACAAATGAGGAAAAAACGAAAGACAATCGCTGATGGCTTTAAGAAATAGGATAATGTCTTTAGACTATTCCATAAAATTCCCCACAATGTGCAACTTAATCCCCAGCGGAACAAGACCTCCAGTTATCACTCCCCGGTAGAAGTCACCCAAATTTCTCAGGATTCCCAAACAGGATTTCACAGGCAATACACAGTGTTTTCCTTACAACAAAGTTTATTTCTCTAACAAATAGGAGCTCGTCAGCTTGTCAACACATCAAAACATGAGGACTTACACAACACATCCCCAATAGCAGTTAGGGGTTTGTTTTCCCTAATCTAACAATGTTACATTAACATAGCTTATATGCCTATACATCGCATCCATACGTCATGACATTGACAAAATGAACACATACAACATGATTTCATTCATTTTATTAAGAACAACATTATACAATGCATTTCATACATCATGAAATTGCATACAACTAATCTTTCATATTTTCAAGAAAGATCAATCAACAGATGGTTATCATCATCAATTTACAAAAGGTCAGAGATTGATACCGACAACATGCCAAGACAATTATCTACATGAATAGATGAAGCAATCCTACACGGGTTTCTTCTGACTCAACTTCCAGATACATTACAGATACGCTCCAGACAGGAACGCCATTCTGATACTCATTCAGACTCAGCTTCCAGATACAACTCAGATACACTCCAGACACGGATTCCATTCTGATACTCATTTGGATTCAAGATTTCAGATACAGTTCAGATATGCTTCAGACACGGATGCCATTTTGATACTCATTTAGATTCAATCTTCAGATACAGTTCATATACGCTATAGACACGGATGCCATTCTGATACTCATTCAAATTCAGATTTTAGATACAGTTCAGATACGCTCCAGATACATATTTCATTCTGATACTCATTCAGATTTAAGCTTTCAGATACAGTTCAGATACGCTCTAGACACGGATGCCATTCTGATACTCATTCAGATTCAAGTTTTCAGATGCAATTCAGATACGCTCCAGAAACGGATGCCATTATAATACTCATTCAGATTCATCTTTCAGATACAGTTCAAATACGCTCCAGATCCAGATGCCATTCTGATACTCATTCAGATTCAGTTTTCAGATACAGGTCAGATATGCTCTAGACACGGACGCCATTCTGGTACTCATTCAGTTTCAACTTACAAATATGATTCAAAAATCATTTCTAGATGGCATCTACAAGCCTATATCCAACAACCTTCCATCATCTCTCCAAATTTCATCTTTAAGCCCATTCCCTATACCATCAACCTTCACATCACCGAGTGCAAATTTCTGGGCACTCTAGTGTCCAATCATCTTCCACCTTTGAGTCACGAATGGAAAAACTAGCCAATCTAACTCTTCAGGCTTAATAAGATTGAACAGGGGCAGCTGTTGTACCCTAAAATTTTCCCTCTCACTTATCAAGAATTTTGCTCACAAGATCTCCTTTGGCTCAAGACTGCACTAGGGTTTATCAACTCAAGACACCTCCTTAAACACTGATGACCAAAATTAGGGTTTGAGATTGCACAAGGATTTTTGAACTTCCAATGCCCTATATGACTTTCATGGATCATTATGGACCCCTAAGATTACTCATGTCAATTTTCAAGCCTTGGATCACACTTTTGCTCAGTCAATTGAGCAGTTGACCTTAAAATTAGCTGTATTGGGGAAAAAGTCAACTATTGCCAATTTACAGTCAAACTTCATAATTTTTGATCCACATCAACATTATAAACTCATATATATCATTTTATCAAGTTTGGACCATAATTCCTCAAGAAATTTGGTTAAATCATCAAAAGGGAAAAATGGTCAAAATTAGGGTTTTGATTGAGAAAGGGTAATTTCTGATTTTTGATCTAGCAAATGATCAATTGGTTTAAGGCATGATATCAAGATTCCAATTTCATAATTTTGACCTAATTACATGGTTCAAAACATTGTAAGTCCAATGGATTGACAGATGAATTTTGCAGTCAACTGATCAAGTCAACTGTATACTAAAAAGTCAAATTTTGACTTTTTGGTCAAAATCAAATGCCAAAGATCACAATTCATCAAAGAATGTCAAAATATGAAACTTATTCATCAAGAAATCAAAAATTTAAGATTTCATTTTGAAAAGTTAAAATTTCTAAACTTAGAAATTTTTCTTAGTGTTGGAAATTTCTTATTTTTTTCATAACTTTGAGCAAAATTTTCACCATGATGCAAGCTGATTCAAAAGAAACTTCCAACACGAAAGTTGTAGATCTAAATGGAATCTACAAATTTTCTTCACACAACTCCTTCCAAAAGTGCTTGGATCTCAAGTTATATTTTTAAGAATACATGGTCATGAAACAAAACACTTAGTGAAATTTTGCCCTAATTTGGTCAGGATTTTGACCCAACTTCATGGAACTTTTTCATATAGTTCCAAGGGGAATCTTAAAAAGAAATATAAATATGGGTAGTAGAGCACATTGCAAGCTTTCCAAAAATGTCCAAGAACTCATTGAGATCATATTTGAGCTAAGAGAATCGAAGCCATGAAGTTAGGGTTTCATTCTTATATTACAAGTCAATTTTGTGATGAACACTTGATCCAATCTTCAAGCATGTTGTACAAATCCTACTTTTCAGGCTTCTAACTTGAATTTCACTTCATAATTAAATGTCTACACAGCTGTTAGAAGCTTTAATCCAAGCATTCAATGCATTGCCCATGCTTAATACCATTTTAGGAAGAAAGGCAACATTGCCATTTTGGAAAAGTGGCTTTTTTGCACAAATTCAATTCTTGAGCCTGTCACATGTTCCCTCTGATCACACTTCATCTACAAAGTAAGAAGCAATGTGATAAAAGTAATTCAACCACTCTACATTTTTGGTACAAACTTTGAAACTTAATTTTTTCGCTTTTCTTCAAAATCAAGTAACCTAGCAATTAGCTTGGGACTTGTACTTCTGATTGTCCAAAGCTCTCAAACTCTTTTGTTTATACATACACAAACCATTTGCCACAAAGACACGAAGGCTTGAGCCCTCAAACACTTTGAAATCATAACTTGCACCAAAAACCTTAATTACTTGTCATTTCTGACCTTGAACTTCAAATACACAATCCACTCGTGCGTTTTCACTTTTAATCAATCACAAAGCTCCTATAAATCATATAGAGGCTATCCAAACCCTTACTACACAACTGTAACACAATTTACCATAACCTCCATAACCAAAAAACAGAGTATGCATCTTGACTTCTCCAGGCCATTTCAGCCACTCTCCAACCAAGCTAATAATTGCATTAGCTTCCTAGGACCTCAGTGGAGCTATTATGATCATCACAACATCTTGAGAAGTGCTCATTTGCAGAACACGATTTCCAGTTTTGAGGTAAGTTATCTCAACTTTGAACTCTTCATACAAGCATTATTAATGTTTAATTTGTGAATGAAAAATATAGACATCATTGTTCTGAAGCTAACCATGTCTTTAGATTTCATTTATATTGCTTGAGTAGTTAGAATTATGAATCTGAATATCCTAAAAAAATTAGGTTAGAATTTGGTACCATTCAAAATTCATGTTCATTCTTGAGAATTAGTTTAAGTTGTTTATATTTCTGGAATCATAGTAAAATTTTACACAAGTTTCATGTTTACTT
This sequence comes from Vicia faba, assembly GCA_948472305.1. NCBI lineage: Eukaryota > Viridiplantae > Streptophyta > Magnoliopsida > Fabales > Fabaceae > Vicia > Vicia faba. The sequence continues at coordinate 1,479,650,905 of OX451741.1, read as the reverse complement.
TGTTGCAAATGGTTGAGAAATGAACAAGTTACAGTTGGTCTGGCTGGAGGTTGAAGATGAAGTGTAAATCAGGGCGCGTTTTGTATCATATATTTATTATTTTGCTTATGTTAACAGATGTATAGCCACCCCAGTGGTAGAAGCGCGCACCTGTAACCTTTGGGACCTAGGTTCGAGCCCTAGTGGTACCCTTTTGATTTTTTTTACATTGTTTTGCATTCTGACCTTTTTTTTTGCAGGCGCTGAGCCTCCTTGGGCCTTGTTGTTTTATTATTTTTGCTTGCTAACCCCCTTGTTTCATTTACACACCCCTGGCCCAGTTTTATTTTCTTTTCTTATTTTTGTTTTATTTATTTTCTTAATATGTTTTCTAATATTAAAAAAAAATCATAAAAAATAAAAAAATATTAGATTTTTATCTTGACATAGTTATTTATTTTTCTCAATAAAAATTATTTTATTTAATCAATACTTTGTTTATTTTACTAATTATCTTTGTAAGTTTAATTAAAAAAAAATAGGTTTTAGTTATTTTCTTTTACACCAATTAAAATATATTATTTTAATATTAAAAAGGCCAAAAATATTTTATAACACTATAATTATTTTCAAGACAAAAATACCAAAAATACTTCTCTTAAACTTAATTTCTCTTTAATCAATTAATAGAATTAGGGTTTTATTTAAAATCTTTTCTTAGTAAATTTAGGTTTAATTAATTATTTTCTTCTAGTTAATTAGGTTAAAACAAAAACCCATTTTCTCTAAAAAAATCCAAACAAATACCCATTTTCTTCACATTTACATTCTTACATATTTATTCATCTTGTACATTATTTATTTCAATTCTTATATAAATTCAATATGGTTGTAATAGATAATTAGGCTTTAAATTCTTGAAATCCCCATTTATACTTTGTACACCCCCTCCCACAAGTATTGTAATAGCGTAGCAACTTTAAATTCCACAATTTATCGCTTTATATACAATTGCTAGTAATTAGGGTTTATATGGAAAGACTAAAACCAATCAAATTGAAAACCCTAATCAAATACAAAATCAAGCATGAAAAACAACACAGTTGCACACAAGCACCCCCAAGGTAAATCCACTTGGTTGCCTTTACAAAATGGCCATATTACGCATGTGAGGTATCTTAGCAAAAACAAGCAAAATACAAGATCATAGTCCCTCGATGACGCTGTCCATGTTGCCTTTCAAATGGTCTTAGTCCCTAAAAGAGAATGCTAAGATACCTTGAAACATTGCTAAATCATGGTTATACAATGACCCGCGTCTGTCCCGTTTACATCCAAAGATAGGGTTACTTACCAAATCAATGGTAAGATAACAATGTCAAAGGAAAAGAAAATGAACAAGAAAGAATTTTGAGTAGGTAAAATGCTCCTAATTACTTGCTCGACTCCAAAACATCCTTGCTATTTTCAATAACAAACACATACACTTTCAAAACCTCTTACAAACTTGAAAACATTTTTAAAAGATCAAACATCTTTGTATACATTATTACGAACGAGAGTCATTACAAAGATTGCCTAAATAATGACCTCTTTACAAAAATACTTTCAAAAAACCACACAAAGCACAATTTCAAACAAAAGTAAGTGACCTAGCAAGTAACTAAGAGCCCATGGAAAACCTGGATGAAAAGGGTGCTAATACCTTCCCTTTTCATAATCTACCCCCCGAACTCAAGAAATAATCTCAAAGGTCTTTCCTGTGCTTTTTCACCTTTCCTTTTGGATAAAAGAAAAGTCAGTGGCGACTCTTGCTAATCGCAACATTTCGATCAAACGCAAAACCTTCAAGTCATTTCTCCCACCGTATCACACATATCATGACAAGTTTTTCCCATACAAGTTTCCTCATCCGCTTACTGTTTATTTCAGTAAAAATGGCTCTCGAGCAGACTGTCCAAGATCTTCAGACCCAAAATCAGCTTCAAGATTTGTTCCTAAATTTATCCAAGGGGTAAGAAGAAGTGAAAGAACTCCTTATTGAGAGCATGACCGAGAAGAATTTGGAAGACGACAAGGATGGCCAATTGAAACAATTACAAGCTGAGATAACAATGATGAGAATCCAGATGTTGGGACAAATGGATCTTATCCAAAACTTAGCTCGGGGACAAGAAGAGTTGAGAATTCTCGTCAACAAGCTTCATCAAGACAAATACAACTGTATGTAACAAACAACTAGGATTGAGTATCAAGTCATTAATAAACCTCCAATGAGACAGGAAGTTAACTTGGTTAAGAGTAGGCCTTTTCAGATTGCTACTACATCGCGAGTCTAACAACGATCTCACCAACATCAACAGGGGAATCAACGTAAGGAGGCCACACCTAAAAGATAATTCACCAAAATCAACATGTCCTTGGTCCAAGCATTACATCAAATGTTAGAGGCCAAGCTGGTCACATTAAGGGAACCTCCTCAAAAACCTAATACTTCTGCTCCTAGTTACCATCGTAATGAAAGGCGCACATACCACTCCAACAGTCAGGGACACGACACTAATCACTATTGGGCATTGAAGAACAAGATTCAAGACCTGATCAATAAAGGAGTGTTGGAATTTACACAAGATGGTCAATTGGAGTTTTTCTGTCACCCCTTAAAGACACCTCATCTGAAATGAAAATGTTTAGGCAGAGAAATTTTTGTTCATTCGAATTTTCAGTTGTAACTTCTTTGTTTGTTTAAACATTTGTCCTTATGTCAGACTTTGGTTACTCTCACTAATGCATTGCATATGTTTGTCTTGAGTTAATCCATTTGTTTTCACTATAATGAAATTATGATTTTACCTATTTTTTGTATGATATTCAACTCTCGACTACAAGCCGTAAGCCTTTAGAGGGAGGATGACGAAAACAATACCATAATCTCATACAATATGCTTTTGGACAGACCTTACCGATGATGTACAACCGTTATTTCAATTCTTAAAATAGTGGGGGTTATAAGGAAGATAAACCCTAGTCAACCCCTTTGAGCCAAAGAAGTAGGAGTTTTCTTTTTCGCACAATTTGAAAGCTTTAATCATAGCCTAGGGTAGGGTAGTTTCTCAGTTAATTCAAATGCACATTTAGTCGCAAGCTTTCACTTAGTACACAATGAATGACATCAAAAACATCCTTCTGAATCAAAAGACGACGATGGTTCCCTGTAAAATAGGCAGTCTTTACCTCTAAAAAGAAAAGCCCACTAGGTCAAAACCTATGAAGGAGACTTAAGAAAAATGGTGGCATTCCGCTGGTTGTAATCTCAAAGCAAAAATAGTCAGGAAAAAATTAGGGATAATAAATCAAAAAAGAGGTCGTTACAAATCTTCAACAACATAAAAATGTTGCAAAAATGAATGCCTTCCCAACTAAACTTCCAGTATCCGAACCATCACCAAAACGTTATTCCAGACTCAATTGGAATTCAAAATGCATAATTAACTGAGTATAGGGCTGAAGAGAATCATGAAGAACATGTGGGTATAAATAAACTTTGAGCCTTATCCTTTGTTTCTTAAACCGTGAACCAGACCATGTTACAACCCGTTAAAAGTCCTAATTGAAGCATGGTTTAGTTCGAAAGCATACTATTACAAAAGGTATCCTGACTCCTGTAAGGCTTACTGTAAATCATGAGTTAAATTCATATTCTTACAAAATATTGTTGCTTATTAAAATGCATTTTTCAATTTTTTTTCTCAAGACAGACATAAACTTTACATTGTTTGAATACCACTGTTTGCATATGGCTAATTGTTTAACAATGGGGAAATTCACACGACGAATATCCAATGAACGAAAACTCTCTCAAAATCACTTCAAATGGAAAAACACTTCCAATGACAAATCTCTCATAATCAAGGGGCATGACATGTTACTGTCCAACTCATCTGTGGTAGTCAGGTCGAGATTCCAAGAAATCACTCATAAAATCCTGAATAGCCAGGGGCAGGTCTCCATCTGAATCACTGGGGGAATTGAACGTGAATTCCAGCAAAGGGTCACGTACGACCAAGCAAACATTTTCTGTTATTTCTATAACACTTGCTATCATAGACAGTGACAAATCTCCACGCGGACATAGTCGAAAAATACTACGCATAAAAGAGACCCGCTAGGTTGATACGCCTAGGAAAAAATAAGGGCATCCCGGTGAACCAAAAGGTTCGGGCTAAAATTAGGGATATATATGCAAAATGTTGTACACCCGGCAAGTCGAAAACCTGAAAAGGCGGCTTGGGAAAAAAGGGTATCCCATTGGACTGAAAAACTGAAAGGGCGGTCCAAGTAAAAGTTAGGGATTAACGCATACAATTATGTCTCATTATCTCATTATTTTGTCTATTAGTAAAAGATTTGTCACTCTGATCAACATTTGCCAAAGGAGAAGATAGAGTTCAAGCTGTCTACAAAACCCCACAAGGCCAATTTCGGGATATCCCCACAGAGTTACTACAACAAAATTTTCCCCATAGAGTTGCCTAAATAAGATTATCCCCACAAAGTCAGATTTATGCAATCTCCAGCCAGAGTTTCAATCCCTTGAAAAACCCCCTCCCCAGCTGAGTTGGTCTTAAGAAAGAAGCCTTGTGGAGTTTCTTCCTAAAAAATTAACTCCACAGTAGGTTGTCAAAATATTCTCTTCAAAAGGGTTTATTTCCCCAACAAACTACAAATTCCTCAGTATGAGTCTTTCTCTCAGACTATTACAGATCAATGGACGAAGCCCCTTAATCCCCGGTAAAGTCATTGCAATCCCAAACGGAGTCGTTGCTATCCTTGAAAGTTACTGTGAAGCCTGGAAATCGACCAGATAACAGTTAACCTCAAGGCTAAGAAGCTACGAAACCTGGACCCGACCAGATATTAGTTTAACTTCTTCAATCACTAACAAAACTCCTCTTCCTCAGTAGAGTTCGCCACTATCCTCAGTAAGTTATTGCGAAGCCTGGAATCCGACCAGATAACAATTAACTTTATCTTCCCCCAGTAAGTCACTGCCAGCTAACAATTAAATTTATTATCCCCAACAAATTGTTGTGAAGCCTGGATTTTGACCAGATAATAGCTAACTTTTATTCTCCCTAGTAGAGCAATGGACAACCAAGGTTTCTGAACACTATTCCCCAAGACAAGATCAACATTCCTCACAGAGTCTCCTCAAGCAAATAGCCAAAGTCAATGTTCCCTAGAGGAGTTCTCCTCAACAAAACAAGAATCCCCCAGCGGAAGCATTCTAAAACAAAGTTCGAAGATACACATACTCTTTATCTCCAACAAGCAGTCTGGGATTTAACTTCCCAAAGCTCCCAGACATTTGTCAAAGATGCACTTCATTAAAACATATCACGTTCATACATCATATCACACATATGGCACATACATATGACATAATCTCATTTATTTTTAGAACATCATTACACCATGCATACATCTGCATGCAATCAACCCTCTTCGTTACAGGAAAAATCAATCATCAATCAAAGACCTCTTCTGGTTAGATTTATTTCTTCCAGTTAAAGACATGCGAACAAAGACCTCTTCTGGTTAGATTCATTTCTTCCAGTTAAAGACAGACAAATCAAAGACCTCTTCTGGTTGGATTTATTTCTTCCAGATTAAAGACAGGCGAACGAAGACCTCTTATGGTTAGATTCATTTCTTCCAGTTAAAGATAGGCGAATCAAAGACCTCTTCTGTTTAGATTTATTTCTTCCAATTAAAGACATGCGAATCAAAGACCTCTTCTCGTTAGATTCATTTCTTCCATTTAAAGGCAGACGAATCAAAGACCTCTTATGGTTAGATTCATTTCTTCCAGTTAAAGATAGGAGAATCAAAGAAATCTTCTGGTTAGATTTATTTCTTTCAGTTAAAGACAAGTGAACGAAGACTTCTTCTGGTTAGATTTATTTCTTCTAGATTAAAGACAGGAGAATGAATACCTCTTTTGGTTAGATTTATTTCTTCCAGTTAAAGACAGGCAAATCAAAGACCTCTTTTGTTTAGATTTATTTCTTCTAGTTAAATACAGGCGAATCAATGACCTCTTCTGGTTGGATTTATTTCTTTCAGGTTAAATACAGGCGAACAAAGACCTCTTCTGGTTAGATTTATTTCTTCCATATTAAAGACAGGCGAATGAAGACCTCTTTTGGTTAGATTTATTTATTCCAGATTAAAGACAGGTGAAGGAAGACCTCTTCTGGTTAGATTTATTTCTTCCAGTTAAAGACAAGCGAATCAAAAACCTCTTCTAGTTGGATTTACTTTTTCTAGATTAAAGAAAGGCGAATGAAGACCTCTTCTGGTTAGATTCATTTCTTCCAGTTAAAGACAGGCGAATCAAAGACCTCTTCTGGTTAGATTTATTTCTTCCAGTTAAAGACAGGAGAATGAAGACCTCTTCTTGTTAGATTTATTTCTTCCAGTTAAAGACAAGCGAATCAAAGACCTCTTTTGGTTAGATTTATTTCTTCCAGATTAAAGAAAGGAAAAATGAAGACCTCTTCTGGTTAGATTTATTTCTCCCAGATTAAAGACAGGCAAATCAAAGACCTCTTCTGGTTAGATCTATTCCTTCCAGATTAAAGACAGGCGAATAAAGACCTCTTCTGGTTAGATTTATTTCTTCCAGATTAAAGACAAGCGAATGAAGACCTCTTCTGGTTAGATTTATTTCTTCTAGATTAAAGACAGGTGAACGAAGACCTCTTATGGTTATATTTATTTCTTCCAGCTAAAGACAGGCGAATCAAAGACCTATTTTGGTTAGATTTATTTCTTCCAGTTAAAGACAGGTGAATCAAAGACCTCTTCTGGTTAGATTTATTTCTTCTAGTTAAAGACAAGCGAATCAAAGACCTCTTCTAGTTAGATTTATTTCTTCCAGATTAAAGACAGGCGAACGAGGACCTATTTTTGGTTAGATTTATTTCTTCCAGATTAAAGACAGGCGAACAAAGACCTTTTCTGGTTAGATTTATTTCTTCCAGGTTAAAGATAGGTAATCAACGGACATCTTCTGTTTAAGAATATTTTCCCCAGTGAAGTTACCAAACAACAGACCTCTTCTGGTTAGATTTATCTCTTCCACTTAAAAACAAGCAAAAGACATCCACAATTTCAGTATAAATTGACCAAAGATTTATTCTTATACTTCTCCCTCAACAGTCACTCTGGATTGCATTTGTAAGCCCATCTCTGACAAACTCTTCATCACTTCTCCAAATGGAATCTCTAAGCCCATTCCCGGTAATCAACAAACAATTCACCTCATGCACAAGCGAGTGCAAATTTCTGGGCACTTAAGTGTTCAATCATCTTCCACCTTTAAGTCACGAATGGCAGACTCGCCAATCTACCTCTTCAGGTTTAAGAAGATTGAATTGAGGCATCTGTTATACCCCAAAATTTCCCCTCTCTTTTCTCAAGACATTTAACAAAGGACCTCCAACGCTCAAGGATTCTTAAGGAATTGACCAGACAAAATCACCTCCGAAACATTGAGACCACAAATTAAGGTTTTGACTAAGAACGACTCATCATTGAATTTTGACCTAATACATGACTTAATGGCTCGAAGCATAATCTCAAAGACTCAAATATGACATGTTGACCCAATTCCATGGCTCAAAAGATCTCTCAAGATCATTGGATTGACAGATGAAATTTGGTCAACTGATGAAAAAGTCAACTGTACACCAAAAAGTTAAACTTTGACTTTTTGATCAACATTAAGTTTCAAAGATCAAAATTCATCAAGACATTCAAAAATAAAAAGCTTGATCGTCAAGAAATCAAGAAAGTCAAAAGTCAAGCTTTTCAAGACATAATTTTTTCTAAGTGTTTTTTATACATGATAATTTCATTACTTCACGCCATTCTTTCACCAAGATGCAAGATGATTCAAAGAAAAATTTAAGCATGAAAGTTTTAGATCTTGATGATATCTACAACTTTGCTTTTCTGATCAAGTCCTAGAAGTTCTTGGATTTTTAGTTATAAATTCATGAAGTCATGGTATTTTTTTATAAACACTTAGAGAAGTTTTCAGCAGGTTATGTCAGGTTTTTATCCCAACTTCTTGGCTGATTTTCATCAAGTTCCAATTGGATTCTTCAAAAATAGAAAACGTGAAGGTTGTAGAGGATGTTATAAGCTTTCCAAAATGTCAAATAACTCATTGAGATCATACTTGAGCTAAGAGAATCAAAGCTAACAAGTTAGAGTTTCATTCTTGAATTACAAGGCAAATTTTATGATGAACAAGAACCAAATCCATAGCAATGTTGCATAATATTCACTTTGCAAGCCTCAAACTTGTATATCACTCCTTAATTGAATGCTTACATAGCTGATTAAACTATGATCCAAGAGTTTGAGCCTTTGTAAAATTGATCATTACATTTTTGGAAGAAAGTAACACATCCATTCTTGAAAAGTTCACTTTAATCACAAAGTCAATTTCTTGAGCCTCTAACTTGTTATTATGATCACACTCAACTTCTACAAGTCAGAACAAACATGTTTAAAGTGATAAACCACTTTAGATAGCTGGGTACAAACATTGGAAACATGTTCTTCATGTTTGCTTCAAAAACAAGCAAGATAGCCATAACATGTGATTTCAAAATATGAGTTGTTTTAAGTCTCAAACCTTATCTATAAATAGAGAGGTCATTTGAAAGAAAAAAAGGATGGGGAGAGAAGTCTTGTTGTGTAGACAGGTCAGAAGTTTTGTTGTGTAGACAAGCCCTCAAAATCTCATACTCTCAAAAAGCCATAATTGTCCACAAAGCCTTCACTCTTGAGTTTTGAAGTAAAAAAACTTTGAACCTCTCATACCTTGCAAAGTTATGTCCAAACAAACCATCCAAACACTCCACATACATCTTATAGGAGTTGTTCAAACACAAGAACAACTTTTGTAACATCACTACTACCATTTCCTAAGCTCAAAAACAGCCGACACAGCAGTTCAAAACTCAAAACACAAATTTCAGCTCCAAGGTAAGTTTCTTGACTTTGAACTCTTCATATAAAGCATCATTAATGGTTCATTTGTGAATATAAAATGTAGATATCTTTGCCATTGAAGCTAATCACATGCTTACTGTTTAATTTTATCAATTATATGTTGAGAACTGACTTGTACAGACAATAGAACAATGTTTAAGGCAAAAAATTGTAGCATGAGTCGACACATACTCACATGAGTAAACACATTTTAGTTACAGAACCAGACATGAGTCGACACAAGACATTATGAGTCGATACATACTGCTATCTAAACCCAAAAATAGAAATACCAAAGGTGTATAAGTTGACATAAAACACGAATGTGTCGACACAAACAAGAAATGAGTTGACACATATCCTTATGTATCGACTCATACTGAGTTGATTTTGTTTTGCAGGAATAAGAAAAGTTATGTGTCGATGCAAAGATGCATGTGTCGACACATAATGGACAAAAAATTTTTTCCTTTCTTTTTACACTGTTTTTTATATTTTCTATATATTTTCTTTCATTGCTATTCAATATGGTTGTAATAGTTAGGAATTTTATTGCTTTCCACCCCCCATTTGTAAATTTGTATACCCCATCCCCAAATGATGTAATAGCGTAGGATATTTATTTTCTGGAATTGACCGTTTTTATATAAAATACTAGTAATTAGGGTGTGTATGGTAAGATTTAAAATCAACAAGTAGACAACCCTAATTCAAGACAAAAAAGAATGAAATCAATACACTCGCACACACGCACCTCTAGTGAAATCCACACTTGTTGCCTTGAGAAAAGTAGTCATGTCCCTCGAACGTGGGATGCTTTAGCAAAGAACCTCAAATACAAGATCGTAGTCCCTCGATGACCCTTCGATGTTTCCTTCGTAAACAATCTTAGTCCCTTACGACAAATTTCTAAGGTATCCTACTATGTTGCCTTCTATGATTATACGATGACCCACACCCGTCCCTTCACATCCAATGATAGGGCTTCTTACCAATCAATGGTAAGATAGCAACATCTAAAGGAGGAGGAGAAGAACTAAGACTTTTTGAGTAGGTAGAACGTTCATTGTTGCTTGCTCACAACCATTTTCAAACATCTTTCAAAATTTACCAACACTTTTCCATGAAATATTTTCAAAAGTCAACACTTTGTAGGCATTCTTATAGAGACGAGAATCATTACAAAGTTCGCCTAAACGAAGGCACTTTTCAAAAATACTTTAAAAAACAATCACAAACACATTTCAAACAAAGCATTTTAAAGTGAGCTAGCAGCTAAGATCCCGTAGATAACTACAGTTGAAAAGGATGTTAACACCTTCCCTTTTCATAACCTACCCCCCGAACTCAAGAAAATTCTCAAAGGTATTTCTTGTTCTTTTCACCCTTTCCTTTATTGGATAAAAGAAAAGTAGGAGACGACACTTGCTATCCCCAACATTTGCGATAAAACGTAAAACACCCAAGTCAGTTCTCCCACCGTATTACAATACCTCAAGAGATGAGACTTGAAGATGTTTCCATAATCACCATTTCAAATACTCCTATTAGGATCACCTCTAAAGGCCCTATAAGGATTCATGCTAAGCCAAGAGTGGCTCCTCTAATTATCATTGCACCGGGGCCAATCCCCTATTCCCCTAACAAAGTTGTGCCTTGGAACTATGGGGCAAAAGTTTATTATCATGGTGTCAAGCAAGAGCCATGGATTAATGAAAATGAAGATCCAGAAATTACAAACATTGCCGGAACTAGTAAGGTCACTAGGACATGAAGGATCTTCTCTCCAGAGATCTCTTCTCCAACAACTACTACAACATATGTTCATATTCCTGCTGCTAGACCAACTGCTAATACCCGAGGTAAAGATAAAGTTACTGAGCCTGCCCTGACGGAGGCACCATCCAAAGATATTACAATTGAAGACCCATCTAGACAAGAGATGGAAGAAATTCTGAAGATCATCCGAAAGTGACTACAAAATAGTTGAGCAACTAGGACAGACACCCTCAAAAATATCCATGTTGTCCTTGTTATTATGCTCCAAAGCACATGCCCAAGCTTTGTTGAAATTCCTGAAGAATGGCCATGTACCACAAGAGACCACTTCTAATCAATTTGAGAATTGTGTAGCAAGCCTAACTGTTGATAATGGCTTGGGATTTTCTGATGCAGATTTAACTCCGACGGGGAAGAATCATAACAAGGCACTGCGCATCTCTATTGAATGCAAAGGCACCACTCTGGCGCATGTTCTAGTAGATATTGGGTCCTCCCTAAATGTTTTACCTAAAGTTGCTTTGGATAGACTAGACTGTGAAGGAATAGTGCTGAAACCCAACGATATTATGGTAAGAGCCTTCGATGGTTCGAAAAGAATGGTCCATGGAGAGGTTGATCTCCCGATCAAGATGGGGTCTCAAGTCATCAATTTAACATTTTACATAATGGATATCCTCCCGTACTATTGTTGCTTGCTAGGATGCCCATGGATTCATGGGGAAGGTGCAATTACCTCTACATTGCATGAAAAGCTGAAATACCCAGTGAAAGGGAAAATTGTCACAGTCTGTGGAGAGGAAGAATATATAGTCAGTCATTTGAATTATTTCAAATATGTTGAAATGGATGGAGAGTTCATTGAAACCCCCTACCAAACATTTGAAGTAATCCCTCCAATGATTGATGTTGCTAAAGCTACTCTTGCTACTCCTAAGATTACCAAGGACACACCAATAATGGCCTCTCTGAAGGATGCTCGGGCTATTATAGAAGATGGAGGTTGCACTATATGGGTACAACTTCTTGACATCCCCTATAAATCCGACAAATTTGGATTGAGTTTTACTTCAAAAGCTAAGAAAGAGGTTCGACGTGCTCGTGCTGGTGGACCATCTCTTCGTATTAGCAACAATGGAGTCAATGATCTGGAGGACACCGATAGTGATAATGTCTTGGACAACTGGATATTCCTAACTGTTGACACTGTACATAACAATTGTAAGGCCAAAGACTTTATCTCAATCTCCTTCAGCCAGGAGTAATTTCTATTTCCTATTTTTATTGCTTTAAGAAGTTTGTCTGTAATCTCTTTTTAAATAATGACTTTAAACCACGTGCTTTTCTCGGGGCACAATGGTCCATTTGTTAAGGGTTGTCATTTCATATATCATATAATGAAAACATTGGACAATTTTGAATTCAAATCATATGCTCTTTGTTTTTCTTTTACTTTACTGAATTTTTCAAATAGCCATGTGACCTTACATGCACACACATGTATTTGTAGATCCGCATCCACCCTGGATCTCATTGACAACAATTCTGCTATTTCCGTTTATGACTTTGAAAAACCAATCTATCAAGCCAAAGACGAAGGTGAAGAAGATTGTGAGATACCTGGAGAACTCGCCATACTCTTGATACAAGAGGAAAAGGCTATCCAACCGCACGAAGAACCGGTCAAAGTGATAAACTTAAGTACTGAGGCAGATGTTGTACCCCAATTTTTGCCCCTAAGATCCCTTCATCATACCATGTTGATTCAATCACAACAAGATCACATTAGGACTTTTGGTTCTTCTCCCTATCATTCAACTTTGCTCTTTTTGAGGAGTTACCAAGCACCTTGACTTGTTTTCTTTTGTGATCATGAATATTTTGCTTTGATTTTTCTTAATAAAATGCAATGTTGGTTTCCCTTACTTGTTAATAATGTAGGTAAAGGCTATGAGGTTTAGCAAGTTGCTTCATGGGTTCATGAGTTTATTTCCATGCCCTAGTCAACATAGTTTGAGGAGTTCAAACTTCACTATTGGAGTGGTTTTCAAAGAAATGGAATGACAAGGATTACTTTGGTTCAAAATATTTCAAAGTTATCAAAATTGGTTCAAAAGTACAAGGGGTTGAGTGAATAAGTTATCATGATTGGACAAGGTCTTGTTCCTATTGGTCACAAGAGCACATTTCTCTCAAATTTCAAGATATGTAAGTGGTTTTGGTGGCTATGAGTCCTTATTATCATCCTCAATAACTTCTATTCACAAAGAAAGAATATTGGCACAAGAAGTTTGTTCAAACTTGTCAAAGTTCCTCAAAGCATTCTCTTGATCTAGAGGCTAGGGTTTTGAACTTCAAAGGAGCATATTTTGCTCACCTTTTGGTATTTTTGAGTGATTCCAATGACATCTTTTTCTTCAAAGAGTTACCAACAAATCACTTCAAAAGTTCCAAGGAGTTTTCATGTGGAAGGAACTTGATGAAGAAGAAAGATGACAAGTCATCCAAATGAGTCCCCAATTTTCCATATGTGACTTCAAATGGTCATAACTTGGTCAATTTTTATCACCTTGAGTCCATTATTTTTCCATGATGATCTTGAAGATGTGCACTTTTTGCCTTCTTTTATGTCGTGAGAAAATGGATGGAAGTTGCCTTAAAAATGCAAAAGATTATAAGTCATTTCATGATTTTTGGCCAATTTCAACAAGCCATAACTTGATCATTTTTTGGAGATTTTGGTTGGTTCAAATTTCAAAATGTCATTCAAGAGGTCTACTTCATTCCATCTTTTTTTGTCAAGAGCAAATTCCAAGTGGAAGGCCATGTTTGGATGGAAAAGATTATAGGTCATTTTGGAAGAAAAATTGGAAATATTTCTAAGTATGGAAAGTCAACTCTTTTTCTTCAACTTCGAACCCATGTAACTTTCAGCTCAAGCATCCATTTGATTCTGTTCTTCTTCAATTGCAAAGCTTGTAACCTCATCTTTCCAAAGAATCAAGAATTATACCCTAAGACCCCTTGAGTTGGAAATGCCATGGATTTGAATTTGGTAACTTGAAACTAATTTTTTCACAAAGTCAGAATTTTGAAATCTTTGTTTTGGCTTCTAATCACAAGTTTTCCATGCGTTTTTGTTTCTAAACATGATTAGCAACTTGCCAGAAGTGATTAACATCATGAAACATACGATTTAGCTGAGTTTTGATCAAGATTGAGTCACACTTTCTTCATGATGCAGACCCACACGAATTCCCTCCAAAACGCATCATTCACTCTTCCTTTTGATCTCATTTGCTTCCCTATAAATAGAGGGTCATCCCCCATCCATTTTCCCAAGCTTAGAGAGCCAAGAATGCCCTGCCAAAACCTCACACGAACCCACTTTTCTTGAATTCAGTTTTTGAAAGTTAAGCTTCCTTTTCCAAAATTCTTTGTGCATTCATAATCCTTGAACTTCATACAAACTCTCCAGCACTTAAACCAATCAAAACGACCATAATTCAAGCTACAGAAGTTCAGTTTCAGAGCTTCTTACTTGAACTTTGAAAAGGTAGAATTCTCCACCATTTGGATCCAAATCAAGCACTAATCTATTCTACTCCTTTGTCTGATTCTAATGCTGCTTACAATTTTTAAATCCATTGAGAATTGAGAGAGAAATCTCAAATTAAAGGTGCTCGCTATTTTCTGGGTTTTTGATTCATATCTCTCTCCATACTTTACATAAATTTGGCGCGATGGTTGTGTTAGAATCGTCTTGAAGAGACGAGTTCAATGATGCTAGCCTGGGAACCTAATTTTTCCATTTGAAGGATCTGACAAAATCCCCATTGCAGGGTGTCTGGAGGTTGAAGACGATGACATGTCTCGTCTCAGCCAATGATAGTGTGCCAAGCGTTTTAATTTCATTGGTTGCCCTTTTTCTGATCACATGCGTGTTTCACTAAGGTCCATATCAAGCACAACGCGTCTGGTCCATTGGATTAGCTTACTAACGCATTTTGACTATGATCTGATGGTCCACATCTTTTTGGTTTTATTTTATTTTCTGATTTTATATTTTATTTGATTAAATTTTCAAAAATTCACATTTCTTTTATATTTTATCCAAAAATTATGAAAAAATTCACAAAAATACTTTGAATTATTTCTGATCTCATGAATTTTTTTTTCACATTTTTATTTTGACATTTGGTATTTTTTGATATTTTTTGTATTATTTTCTTTCTTTTAATTACTTAAAAAATACTTTCTGACATTTTTTAATTCTGGAAAAATTCATAAATGTTATTTTGCATATTTCTGACTTTCTGAAAATTTTATGGAATTTTATGTCGAGGTTTACTATTTTTGATCTATTTTATGTTTGTTTTAGCAATTTTAAATAGTTTAAAAATAGTTTCTGACTTTTAAAAATCACCAAATTTTTTATAAAAATATTTGGATCCATTTCTGATTTTTCTATGGCCTTATTTTTCATTTCTTGATTAATTTGAACATAATTGACATTTTCCTCATTATTTTCTATTTTTAAACATTTTTTAACCCTTTTAATGTATATATTAAATATATTATTATTTTGTGATTATTTTCTGGCTGTCTTGAGTTGATTCTTTGATCATGACTTTATTAACATCATTGGATCTTGGGGTGTTGAGTTCAACTCCACCAAAATGGATGAATGATTTTAATAATAGTTTGATTAAATTTTTAATTCAAAAGTGGTTTATTCATCTTTTTGCCCTAATCCCCTTCATCTTATCCCCTTCTTATTGCACTGAATGTTGTAGGAGCATGATCTCTATATCATGTCTCAAAATAAATTGTGCATAGATTTCTATTGACCGACCTCAAAATAGGTGCGACTTCTATATAAGTCCACTTACGATTGCTTAACATAACGATAAATTTTGTCCCGATTTGAATAAATGATCATTCATGGTCTAAACTTATGATTGCAAGCCCAAGTATGTTAATTTGATCTCTTTGATCCAATAACCTTGAGATTCATTGTGTGGAGGCTTTGGTTCTACCAATCCTCTAATGGATCTACAACACCTTTGGTCAACGCGGATCACTTAAACATCGTTGATCATTAAATGGCACTTGTGAGGATTCCAAATAGATGATATACTTGACAAAAAGAAAATGCACCTTGTTGTGTGGAGGCTTTGGTTCTAGCAATCCTCTAATGAGTTCCAAATGAAAGTTTCAAGATGGTCATCCAAATAACCACTAATTATTGACTTGTTTTATCTTATGCTTTTATTCTTTTTTTTATGCTTTATGTATTATTTACTTTTAGCATTTTCATTTCATGCCATTTTCATCTTTGCTCATTTGAGCTTTTATTTTCTTGCCATTTTTACTTTGCTCACTTGAGCTTTTTCTTTTCTTTTCTTAAGATACTTAATAATTAACATAAACCCTAAAAAAAACTCTTAATGGTACTTGGACTATTTGGTTATTATCTTTGGCATTATGGAGCATGGGACTTTTTCTTGGACTTAGGATTAGAAACCTTGGCCTATCTTGGAGATCTTGTGATATTATCTGATTATTTTGTCTAGAGTTCTTGAGGTTTACCTCAAGATATTGGGTTGCTTGTTTGTTTTTGTGTGCAGGTTTTTGTGATTACATTCTCTGTTTGTAATATGGAATTCACCCGTATACAGCCGTTACTCTGCCTAATTTTTGTGAAGACTTAATACACTTGAAGAGGTCTAGTATCTTTGCTTGCTTGGTTTCAATCCAAAGAATGAGAATTCTATCTTGGCTCATAATGTCAAGCTTTGGCTTCTTGTTGGTTAGATGGTCCTTACCCTTAGCTTTTACCTTATGCTTTAGGATAACCTCTTCTTCTCCTCCCATGTTCTTTAATTTCAAAAATCTTCTCTTTCCTTTTGAAAACTCTTCTTGTTTCTAAACTCGAACCACTTTCATAATAAACTTGGACTTAGGTCCATGCATTTTCAAAATATTTTCATAAATAAACTTCAATCAATTTAATAATACCTTGACATTTTTTGTGAGAAGACTAAAAGTCAAAAGATTAGACTCTTGTCAATCCTTGTAGTGATGCAAACAACTATACTTCTACAATATGTAGTGAAGTGAGATATTTTCCACTTGGGTGTTGAGTGAGGCATTGTTGATTTTAAAAATCCAAGCCATTATCCTCCACTTTGAGATGATGCAAATTCTCCTTTCTCATGATTGTGGGTAGTAAGTATGTTTTCCACACGGATAATGACGATGATGTCTTATCTCTTAAAATCAACCAACACACTTGTGTTTCAAATTTTTAAAAGAGGAACTACGTGTACCCTGATCCTCTATTGCACGAAAGGTGGTACGTAGGCACTAAAGGTTTGCAACCGCGACGGGTGCAAAAATCACAAAAATATTTCTTTTCTCACCTCTACCATCCATTTTATATACAACACATTTTTATAGCCAAAATATACAGATTTTACAAAGAGGTTCCTGCGGAGTACCGTAGATGTTTAGGGTGCTAATACCTTCCCTTTGCATAACCAATCCCCTTACCTTGAATCTTTCCCCCTTTTTTTGGGTTATTCTCTCTTTTCCCATTCCTCTGGAAATAATAAAGCGCGGTGGCGATTTTTATTTTGATTTGTATAAAATCTAATCAATCCAATGGTTTAGTCTTGAACATTTCTACCGCTACAGAAAAATGGCGACTTCACTGGGGAGAGATTGACCTCTTGCTGGTCCATTCCTAAGTGGGTTGAGCCTATCTTTGTTTATATCTGTATATGTGCTATTGTTGTTTATGTGTTATATTTTGTATATATGTTTGTTTGGATTTTCTAGGTTTTCAGGGTGCTTGGTGATTACTCATAAGTCCTATACCTGGACTTGGGAAAACTTTAAGATATGACGGGCGGTATAGTCATGTTAACTTTGAGGGAGTAATCCCAAAAAAGGAGGCATGATATCCCCCACTCAGTGGAGGCCCCTTTGACTATAGTGTCATTTACCGAGTAATCGGGAATACGTATTGCTTTTTACCTGAGAGCCTACTGAAACTGTGGACCGTAGAATACCAAACCCATCTTGGCCTTTTAGGTGTAGTGCGAAAGTTATGATGGAGTAATCCGGAAATAGTTGTCACGCTATACTACGCTCGGACGAGTATTTTTTGAGAATATTACTAATTACAGAGTTAATCGGGAAGTTGGTAATATCTGAAGGAAGGATGTAGACTCTGGGAACCTCTAGAACCTTGTTCGGCAGGTGATAACTCTTAGACCAATACCTTATGGGTAGCACCTTCGACTTCATGCTCGTGACGTTGAACCTATGAACCTTATATGTGTGATCTTGTGCGTGATTGTTGCATCATGCATCCATGCACTCATAAGCATCTTTTGAATAAAACAATATTTCAAGGGATTTAAAGGTTGACTATTTTAGAATATTTCAGGTACTTTTAACCATGGATTCTGGAAAGAGAAAGACTGGGAAATACAGTTTCAAGGATCCCAAGATAGATGATTTGATCAGTCTAATTCCAGAGGTCGAGTGTTCTGCAGACTTTCGGAAGAAGTATGGATCCATTATTCCTCTCATGAAACTGAAGATGAAGGAGGGTATTCTCTCGACCTTGGTCCAGTTCTATGATCCGATGTATCACTGCTTTACTTTTCCCGATTAATAGTTGATGCCTACACTGGAGGAGTATTCTTATCTATTGGATTTACCCATTACCGATCGTGTTCCTTTTATTGGTTTGGAGGGTGAGCCAAAACCACATGAGATTGCTGCTTTGATTCATCTGGGAAAGTCCGAGGTGGAAGCCCATATGACTACTAAAGGAGGGATTAGAGGATTACCAGCTCAATTTTTAATGGAGAAAGCTCGTTACTTTTCCAGAATGAAGAGTGCATTTGCTTTTGAGGCCATCTTTGCTCTACTTGCTTACGGATTATTCTTATTTCCTAATGTGGACAAGTTTGTCGACATTAATGCTATCAGGATCTTCATGATTGGAAACCCGGCTCCTACACTATTGGGTGATGCTTATTACTCTATTCATCTTCAGAGTTCTTATCATGGGGTAATAATTATCTGTTGCACGCCTTTGTTGTACCGGTGGTTCATCTCTCATATGCCTCAGTCTGATGCTTTTTGGGATGTCAATAAGGAACCACGTTGGGCTCCTAAGATCATGGCACTTACTCACTCGGATATTGATTGGTACCATCGAGCTTATCAGGATGTGGAGATTATTGACAGTTGTGGTAGTTTCCCCAATGTGCCTCTTCTTGGTACAAAGGGAGGAATTAACTATAACCCTGTTCTCGCACGACGATAACTTGTTTATCCGATGAGGGATAAACCGAACAATATTCATTTGAGTAGTTTCTTTCTGAAGGAAGGAGAAGACCACAGGGAAGTTAGGGAGCAGATTGCGAAGGCCTGGTGTCACATTCATAAGAAGAGTAGGAAGGATTTGGGACCTAGAGGTGCTGTTTCTTTGGAGCCATATCTTCAGTGGGTCCGATCGAGAGCCATTCAGTTGAAGATGCCGTATACTCGGGAGGCACCCATGCCCGATCTATTTGTGAAGACCACTCCTCCCTTATTGGATGATCTAGAAGAGTTGTAACTCGCTTTGGTTAGGATGCAACAGGAAAGGGATGCTTGGAAGAACAAGTTCTAGACTTTAGAGAGTTCCTACAGAGCAGACCTGAAGGAGAAAGACGATTTAATCGAGATCCTTGAGAGTCGAGCGGTGGAGTCTATGGAGAGGAAAGGGGATTTATTTTCGCCTAAGCCTCAAATAAGTGTTGATTACTCACTTTCTGATCTAGATGATTGGAGGGAGGTTGCCATCAGACATGTAGAAGAAAACCAGAGATTGAGGGCTTAAATTGTCAGGCTCACAAGGAAACGCCAGCGTACAGATTGATCTCCATCAGTTCCTTTTCTTAGGATTTTGGATTGTATTTTCATCTTGTACTTGGGATCATTGAAACTTGTAATCCATTTTGAAGTTATTATAATAAATTTTTTTCAGTATTTCAAAAGCTGTATTATTTTGATGTTTACAATATGTCTATAAATCTTAAATCCCTTGAAATATTAAATAATGAAGTAAAAATAATCATGTGCACTGCATATCATGCATCATATTGCACATATTTCTTGCATTTGTTATGCATACCCAGGTGTCTTACCAAGCTTCTTTACTTCATTCAGCAAGCTGACTCATCACTACAACACTCAGGCTAATTTCAAAAAGAAGATGGACAACTTAGAACAGGAGAATCACGAGCTGCACGAAGAAGTTTCTGCTTTGAAGGCCGGCTTGGCCAATTTGAATACTCTGTTGGAAGCTCTGGTGGTTGCTCAGAATCAGCCACCGAGTGTTCAACCTCAACCAACAAGGGCAAGTACTAAAGTTCCGACTATTCCTGTATCCGCTACTCCGGCTGTTGTTCAAAATCGTATGCCTCAAGGTTATCCATGGGGAATGCCAGAGAATTTTGCACCTGAAGGTTTCAATCTTGGCCCTCAAGATGCTCTAGTGGTTCAGACTGTTGTTACTCCTACACCTCCTGTGGTGCATAATGTTCCTGCTGCACCTCCTTCAGTGAATTTGGTTCCGTTTATTAATGAAGATGTGTGTCGTCCTTTCCCTCCGCCAAGTGAAGACTTGGGTCTTTATGACATAATGGATGATTTTCAAGAGCAGTTTGATAGAATGCAAAGAGAGATGAAGGCTATTAGGGGAAAAGAGCTATTTAGGCAGAATGTGAATGAGCTGTGTTTGGTCCCGAATGTAAAGATACCTGCTAAGTTCAAGGTCCTGGAATTTGAGAAGTATAAGGGAAACACTTGCCCTCGTGCTCACTTGGTGATGTACGTAAGAAGAATTTCTACCCACACTGATGATCAGTGTCTGCTGATTCACTTTTTTCAGGATAGTTTTACAGGCGTAACGTTGAAATGGTATATGAGTTTAGACAGCACTAACATCCATACTTTTAATGATTTGGGGGAAGCATTCATCAAACAATACAAGTACAATATGGACATGGCGCCTGACTGTGACCAACTTAGGGCCATAGTTCAGAAAGACAGGGAGTCGTTCAAAGAGTATGCGTAGAGATGGCGCGAAGTAGCTGCCCAAGTGATTCCTCCCATGGAAGAGAAAGAAATGACTAAGATTTTTCTGAAGACGCTGGGTGATTTCTACTACGAAAGGGTGGTAGCAAGTGCACCAAGTGATTTTACAGAGATGGTAGGAATGGGTGTCCTCCTAGAAGAGGTTGTAAGAGTAGGCCATTTGACGAAGAGCAAAGGATCTGGAGGTGTGAAGAAGCCATCTTATGGGTTTACCAAGAAGAAAGAGGGGGACGCAAATGCTGTTATACAAGAGAGGAGAGTAAACACTCCTAGAAGGAATTATCAGCGTCACCAGCAAGTCGCCTCAGTTACTCCTGTAATGAGTGCCGCTCTGACTACCGTTGCTTATCAAAGATCGTCCCAGCAGGGGAACCAAGGGAATAATCAGAGAAGGGAGAACTATGACCCTATTCCCATGAGCTATGCAGAGCTACTACCAGCATTGATTCAGAAGAAGTTGGTTCAGACACGACCACCTCCCGCTGTACCATCACCATTACCTTGGTATTACAAAGCAGATCAAACGTGTGCCTTTCATCAGGGAGCACCAGGGCATAGTGTTGAGAATTGTTATCCTTTGAGGACTGAAGTGCAAATGTTGGTGAAGTCTGGAATCCTATCTTTCAAAGACATGGGACCTAATGTGAAAGACAATCCTCTACCCAAGCACGGGGGAGTGAATGCTGTAAATATGGTGGCTGATTGTCCAGGCGACTTCCAGATTTTTGACATTAATCTGGTTAGAGGAGATTTGGTGAAAATTCACGCAGACCTTTATGAATTCAGCTACTATACACATGACCATGCCGGTTGTGCTGTTTGCAGTACAGACATACAGGGTTGCGAGAAGATAAAGGCTGATTTGTAGGAGATGATGGATGAGGGTTTAATCCATATAATAAGGCCTAGGGTAGAGTATGAAGAGGAAGTGAATATGGTTTCTGGATGTCCTGGTGAATTCAGTATTTTTGATGTAGAGTATTTGAATGAGGATCTCGTGCAGTTGCATGCTACCTTCTGCCGTACTGCTGGTCAGGTGGAACACCAATATGGGTCTTGCATAGTTTGCTGTCGAAATCCCTGAGTATGTTCTATTGTGAGGGAAGGTGTTCAGTTGCTGTTAGAAAATGGAACTATCAAGATCACAGGTCAGAGAGATGATTATCATGAGATTGATATGGTTGAAGTTGGTTTAATGGAAGAAGAGTCAGAGGAAGAGTATGCCTCAGCGGATGAGTATTTCTCTTGAGACAAAGATTTATTTCCCAGAGATGACTTTTTGATGCCTGATTGTATTGAGGGAGGGGTAAACATTATTGTACCTTGTTTTGGTGCACCCGCTCATCTTGAAGTGGAGTACCATAGCAAACCAACTGTTACCCCATTGGTAATTAGTCTGCCAAGTCCTATTCCATACAAATCAGATAAGGCTGTGCCTTACAAATACAATGCTACAATCTTAGAAGATAGGGTGGAAGTTCCCATCCAGCCAATGCCTGATGTTGGAAATATAGCAGAAAACAACAGAGTGACCCATATCGGTCGTGTATTTGTGTCGGTTGTACGAAGAGATGTTGTTGATGGAAAGAGAATTGCTGAGAATGATGAGCCTAAGAAGGCTACATGAGAGACTAGTGGAGCTACATTAGAGAAAGAAGTGGATGATATTTTGAAGATAATTAAGATGAGCGACTACATAATTGTAGATCAGCTACTGCAGACTCCTTCAAAGATATCTATCCTAGCTTTATTGATAAACTCCTCTGCTCATAGAGAATCATTGATGAGAGTACTAGACCAAGCTTTTATGGAGAGTGACATGCCATTAGATCAATTCAGCAGCGTAATTGGAAACATTACGTCATGTAACAATTTGAGTTTCTGCGATAATGAGTTACCAGATGAAGGGGGGAATCACAACCTGACCCTCCACATATCTATGAACTGCAAGAATGATTCACTATCCAATGTGCTAATTGATAATGGATCTGTGCTGAATGTTATACCAAGGAGTACTCTCATGAAGTTAAAGTATCAAGGAGCACATATACGCTCGAGTGGCATCATTGTAAAGGCTTTTGATGGGTCGAGGAAATCTGTCATCGGTGAAGTGGACTTACCCATCCATATAGGACCACATTTGTTCTTGATAACCTTCCAGGTTATGGACATTATTCCCGCATATAGTTGTTTGCTAGGACGACCATGGATACACGGAGCAGGGGATGTCACTTCAACTCTGCATCAAAAGCTAAAATTTATGCGTGAAGGGAAGGTAGTGATCATAAATGGGGAGCAGGCGTTGTTGATATCCCATTTGTCCTTTTTCAGTATTGTAGAAGCGGATGAGGCTGCTTTTGGAACCCAGTTCCAAGCCCTATCCATTGACAACATAAGGAGAAATGAGAATTCTCTAGTTTCGCTGAAGGACGCGCAATAGGTTGTGCACAATGGTCATAATGCAGTTTGGGGACGACTTGTGGATCCACCCGTGAACAAGAACAGAGCTGGTTTAGGTTTCTCTTAGAGGAATGGAAAAGGCAAAAGTTTGAAGTCAAAGTCTACTGTGAATAGTTATCAGGATGTTTTCCGCAGCGGAGGCTAACTCCATCCCATTGATTCTGGAATTAATGTTGTTGAAGAGGATGAAGTAGAGCAGGAAGTACCGAATTATGTGACGCATGGAGTCCGAGTTCAGAGCTGGGTCACCATTGATGTTCCTTATTGCATACATGTTTCAAAGTAATTTGTTTTGTTAATCTGTTTCTTTCTTTTGAAAAGCTTTCACTCTGCCCAAGGTGGAAGTATTAATGTTGCAGGGCTTATCTGTTTGCTATGACTTTTTAAGATCGTTAATAAAAGTTGTCTTTGCTTCCAAATTATGTCTTTATTTTTTGCTTTTTCTTGGGAAATGGTAATAAATAAAAAAAGCCTTTCAAAATAAATAATAACTGAAAATTAATCTGCATGATCACTTGTTATATGTGTCAGTTTCTAAAAGCAATCATAAATCATATGTGCAGATTAAGTAAAAAACCCGTTGAATACAATGACCCTGCACGCTCTCCCAACTTTGAATGTCCTGTGTTTGGGACTGAAGAAGAAGATTATGATGAGATTCTAGAAGAGGTCTCACAGTTTCTTGAGCACGAGGAAAATACCATTCAACCATATAAGGAGCCTTTGGAAGTGATCAATTTGGGCTCAGAAGAAGATCCAAAGGAAGTCAAGATTGGAGCATCGTTGCATCCTGACGTGAAGAGTGGGTTGATTGAGTTGTTGAAAGATTATGTGGATATTTTTGCTTGGTCTTATCAAGATATGCCTGGTCTAGATATAGATATTGTCGAGAATTGTTTTCCGTTGAAGCCAGAGTGTCTGCCAGTTAAACAAAAGCTGAGAAGAACCCACCCAAATATGGCAGTAAAGATAAAAAAGGAGGTCCTAAAGCAGATTAATGCTGGTTTTCTTGTGACATTAGTGTATCCTCAATGGATTTCCAATATTTTCCCAGTACCAAAAAAAGACGGAAAAGTCCGCATGTGCGTAGATTACAGAGATCTAAATAAAGCTAGTC
Source organism: Vicia faba (assembly GCA_948472305.1). NCBI lineage: Eukaryota > Viridiplantae > Streptophyta > Magnoliopsida > Fabales > Fabaceae > Vicia > Vicia faba. The sequence goes on along the minus strand of OX451741.1, from coordinate 1,479,626,337 downwards.
CAAAAGATGATTTTCCATTGCCACACATTGATATGTTAGTGGACAACACATCAAAATTCAAAGTATTCTCGTTCATGGACGGGTTTTCCGGGTATAATCAAATAAGAATGACTCCAGAGGACATGGAAAAAACAACGTTTATCACACCCTGGGGAACATTCTGTTACAGAGTGATGCCCTTCAGGTTGAAGAACGCAGGTGCAACGTACCAGAGGGCTATGGCGACCCTATTCCATGATCTGATGCACAAAGTAATCGAAGTATATGTCGATGGTATGATTTCCAAATCCCAGACTGAAGAAGGGCATATAGAAGGTTTGTTGAAGTTGTTTCAGTGTTTGAAGAAGTATCGTCTCTGCTTGAATCCAAATAAATGCACCTTCGGCGTTAGATCGGGGAAATTGTTGGGTTTTATTGTTAGCCAGAAAGGAATTGAAGTTGACCCTGATAAAGTCAAAGCAATTCAAGAAATGCCAGCCCCAAGAACTGAAAAGCAAGTCAGAGGTTTCCTCGGGCGTTTGAATTATATTTCCAGATTTATTTCCCACATGACTGCAACATGTGAAGCGATCTTTAAGTTATTAAAGAAAGATCAAGGTTGTGTGTGGATGGATGATTGTCAAAAGGAATTTGAGAGTATTAAAGAATATCTTCTTGAACCTCCTATCTTGCTCCCTCCCGTAGAAGGAAGACCGTTGATTATGTATCTGACATTGTTAGATAAATCCATGGGTTGTATTCTGGGGCAACAAGATGAAACAGGGAAGAAAGAGTTCTCCATTTATTATCTCAGCAAAAATTTCTCTGATTGTGAGTCGCGGTATTCCACGCTAGAAAAGACATGTTGTGCTTTGGCCTGGGCGGCAAAGCGTTTGCGGCAGTATATGTTGAATCATACCACTTGGTTGATCTCCAAAATGGTTCTAATCAAGTATATTTTTGAAAAGCCTACTCTTATTGGGAGAATTACCTGCTGGAAGATGTTGTTATCTGAATATGATATTGAGTACCGCACTCAAAAGGCTATTAAAAGTAGTGTGTTAGCAGATTACCTTGCTCACCAACCGGTGGAAGAACATCAGTCTGCAGAATATGAATTCCCCGATGAGGATGTGATGTTCCTGAAAGTGGAAGATTGTGATGAACCATTGCCCGAGGAAGGCCCTGACCCTAAATCTCGTTGGAGTATGATTTTTGATGGAGCGGTGAATGCTTATGGTAAAGGAATTGGTGTTGTGATTATCACTCCTCATGGATCGCACATTCCTTTTACTGCAAGGTTAACATTCGATTGCACTAATGATATGGCAGAATATGAGGCTTGCATCATGGGTCTTGAGGAAGCTATTGATCTTAGAATCAAAATTCTAGATGTGTATGGTGATCCAGATTTGGTAATAAATCAGATTAAATGAGAATGGGACACTTGTCTCCCTGGCTTGATCCCTTACAAATATTATGCTAGAAGATTATTACCCTTCTTCAATAAAGTTGAAATCCATCACATCCCTAGAGATGAAAATCAAATGGCGGATGCTCTGGCAACTCTGGCTTCCATGTACCAAGTGAATACTTGGAATGATATACCCCGAATTACAATTCGACGGCTAGATAGGCCCGCTCATGTGTTTACGACAGAGGAGGTAGCAGATGAAAAACCTTGGTATTATGATATCAAGCATTTTCTTCAGACTCGGGAATACCCGATTGGTGCGTCGAGGAAAGATAGAAAGACACTGAGAAGATTGGCAGGCAGTTTTTTCCTCAGTGAAAATGTGTTATATAAGAGAAATTATAACATGGTCTTGCTCAGATGCGTGGATAGACACGAAGCAGACATGTTGATGCATGAGATTCATGAAGGTTCATTTGGAACTCATGCTAATGGACATTCGATGGCTAAAAAGATGCCAAGGGCAGGTTATTATTGGTTGACAATGGAATCTGACTGTTACAAATTTGCAAAGAAGTGCCATAAATGCCAAGTTTATGCAGATAAGGTCCATGTGCCTCCGACACTTCTCAATGTGATTTCCTCCCCATGGCCTTTCTCTATGTGGGGTATAGACATGATCGGGATGATAGAACCCAAAGCTTCGAATGGGCATCGTTTTATCTTGGTAGAAATTGGCTGCTTCACCAAATGGGTAGAGGCTGCTTCATATGCCAATGTTTAACAAACAGGTGGTTGTGCGTTTCATCAAAAGTAATCTTATATGCCGGTATGGTGTGCCGAGCAGAATTATCACCGACAATGGCTCGAATCTAAACAACAAGATGATGACAGAACTGTGCGAAGAATTCAAGATTGTCCATCACAATTCGTCTCCATACAGGCCAAAGATGAATGGGGGTGTTGAGGCTGCTAATAAGAATATCAAGAGAATTATCCAGAAAATGGTTGTTACTTATAAGGATTGGCATGAAATGCTCCCTTTTGCTCTGCATGGATATCAAACTTCTGTTTGCACTTCAACAGGAGCAACCCCGTTCTCCCTGGTGTATGGAATGGAAGTTATACTCCCTGTCGAGGTAGAGATTCCCTCATTGCATGTGATAATGGAAACCAAGTTGACAGAGGCTGAATGGGTCCAGAGCAGGTTTGAATAATTGAATTTGATTGAGGAGAAGAGAATGACAACTTTATGTCATAGGAAGTTATATCAAAGAAGAATGAAGAAAGCATTTAATAAAAAGGTCAATCCTCGTGAATTAAGAGAAGACAACCTCGTGCTCAGGAAGAACATGTCTTTCAACACTGATTCTAGGGGCAAGTGGACTCCCAATTTTGAAGGCCCGTATGTTGTCAAGAAAGCCTTCTCTGGTGGTGCTTTAATTCTTGAAACTATGGATGGCGAGGAGTTCCCACGTCCCATGAATGCTAACGCAGTCAAGAAATACTTCACCTAAAGAAATAAAAGAATAGCTTGCTAAGTTGAAAACCCGAAAGGGTGGCTTAGGCAAAAAGGATCGTCTCGGTAGGCCGAAAACCCGAAAGGGCGGTCTAGGAAAAAATTAGAGACATGAACAGAATAAATTTCCCGCTAAGTTGAAAACCCGCAAGGGCAGCTTAGGCAAAAGTTAGGGATTTCTCTTGGCAAGTAACTACGTCAGACAAGACTTGATCGTTGAAGCAACAATCTTCTCGGTTCCTCACCATACTTCAATAAAAGCCGCTGCTCAGGATTTCAAAAGTTGCTAGGGGGAATAGTGGTCATTGTATCTCAATGTATCTTTTCCATTATGTATTACCATTTCCCAAACTTTTTAATCATCCATGGAGTCTCGCCATTCGCGGACTACTATTCTATTAATGAAATTCGAGCTTTTACCCAATTCTTTGTGTTCTTATTTTATTTAGCTTGCAAAGACTCCATTTATTACTGATAATAACTTTCAAAGCAAAAAGATTAAAAAGAAAAATTGACTTTTCAAAAAAAAAGGAGGAAATATTTTTACAATTTACTTTTACTTTTAGATTTGTGATGAAACAATGACAACAAAAATGGTGATCCCAGGAATGAACAAACTCTGGTTGTTTTGAGAAGTTTTATTTCCCTCATAAAGGTTCTCTTAGGTCATTTTGCTGGTATGTGCATGATTTTTGTATGTTTCTCAGATAGTTAAAGACGATACCAATCGGTGTAAGGTGCAGTATTTGGTTCGTGATCCCATTGTCTCTAGTAAAGTATTGGTTCACTTTTGATTTTGGGTTTGCATGGTCAGAAGCCTCTGTCCCAGATTCCCAGCGAAGTCTTCCCTCATATGCTGAAAGGTTTTGTTCCCTTGATGCACTGAGATGTCGCTCTTTCTGCAGTGTTGGCATTATTGTTGGGCAACTAGACCAGGGCAGTATCTTTTCTGAGAAGTGTTGAAATGATTATCAACCTTTGGGTTTTCACCCACCAAGTGCTGGGTTGGATTTAAAATCTCCATGGGTTTGACCTCTTTCTATATTGATTACTTTCTGATTCCCCGGAAAGGCTACCCCAGGGAATCTTTTGTTGGAATAAGTGTTCATGATGTAAAGTTCCAATCCGCATCCTTCTCCAGGGAGGTAGGATTGAATTCCTCAGTGAGGTCTGTTTGCTTTGGCGTCAGTCTGCTTTATTTGAGGATGGTCTTGCAATCTCCAGTAGGTGTGTTACTTTTGAAGAAGAACTGGTTTCTCTGATGAAGCTGGAAGGAGAATGTTCTATCTCGGTATCTGTTTAATTTGTCTACCTCCGAGTTTTGTTTCTCTTTAGTAAAGTTAAAGGCATGCAATAGGTTTGGTTTCTACAGTTGGCCTTTACCTTTCTTGGAGTGATCTTTCTGGTTGAAGTTTAGCCAAGTGTTGTTAGTACCTGAGGCAGTTTTATTTGTTTGTTCCTACTGCTGTGTATCTGCTTTACCAACATATGCATGATAGCACTCATACATTCATACATACATCATGCATAGCTAAAATTGACAAATCATTATTCATTGACATTGTGTTCTGACCTTCCTGCAGCGCTCTTTTCTTAGATGGATTTGGTTTTCCCTCTTGAGTTTATTTCTCAAAGGATGTATCTTCGTTGACTTCCTTACTCCAGTTTATTTCTGATTTGGATATGTGGTCGCATGACAATATTAGTTACTTTGGATTTCTAAAAACTTCGAGTTTTGGTTTGTGCATTTATTTTGCACGAGAAGACTTTATCTCCTCAGCAGGAATATCGTGGCATTTCCCCAGAAAGTCATATTTCTATCCCTAGAAAGACATTTCTTTTTGCAATTCTCCATGGCAACAAGTAACAAGTCTCTTTATTTGAGACAACTTATGTTTGATCCTTTCCAGGCAGATTCCCTTGGTTAAAGAAGAAGTTAAGACCCGTTCTAGGTGAAACACCAGAATTTTGGGGAAAAATTGATATTTTCTCTTTCTACCTTCAGTGAACGTTGGTAGACCATCGGCAGTGAACGTCGATGTTGTTATATTTTTGCTATCTTCAGTGAATGTTGATAGTTCATCGTCAGTGAACGACGGTGATATGATATTTTCTCTTTCTACCTTCATTGAATGTTGGTAGACCATTGGCAGTGAACGTCGGTGTTGTTATCTTTTTGCTATCTTCAGTGAACATTGATAGTTCATCATCAGTGAACGGCGGTGATATGATATATTTTCTCTTTCTACATTCAGTAAACGTTGGTAGACCATCGGCAGTGAACGTCGGTGTTGTTATCTTTTTTCTATCTTCAGTGAACCTCGATAGTTCATCGTCAGTGAATGGCGGTGATATGATATATTTTCTCTTTCTACCTTCAGTGAACGTTGGTAGACCATCGGAAGTGAACGTCGGTGTTGTTATCTTTTTGCTATCTTCAGTGAACGTTGATAGTTCATCGTCAGTGAACAGCGGTGATATGATATATTTTCTCTTTCTACCTTCAGTGATTGCTGGTAGACCATCAGTAGTGAACGTCGGTGTTGTTATCTTTTTGCTATCTTCAGTGAACGTTGATAGTTCATCGTCAGTGAACGGCGGTGATATGATATTTTCTCTTTCTACCTTCAGTGAACGTTGGTAGGACATCAGTAGTGAACGTCAGTGTTATTATATTTTTGCTATGTTCAATGAACGTTGATAGTTCATCGTCAATGAACGACAGTGATATGATATTTTCTCTTTCTACCTTCATTGAATGTTGGTAGACCATCGACAGCGAACGCCGGTGTTGTTATCTTTTTGCTATCTTCAGTGAACGCTGATAGTTCATCGTCAATGAACGACGATGATATGATATATTTTCTCTTTCTACCTTCAGTGGATGTTGGCAGGACACCGGCAGTGAATGTCGGTGTTGTTATCTTTTGCTATCATTAGTGAATGTTGATAGTTCATTGTTAGTGAACGACGATGATATGATATATTTTCTCTTTCTACCTTCAGTGAACATTGGTAGGACATCGGCAGTGAACATCGATGCTTGTTATCTTCCTCTTTGATTTAGTTCTTTTGGTCCACCAGTGATTTATTTTTCCTGGTGGGGTTGCTCCTTTGTTTCTTCATTTTTGTGGCATCCCCAATGATACTTTGCGTCTCGTTGGTACTTTTCATATGCATTCATATGCATAAACATTTGCATGGCATCTTAGGGCCAAAAATAGGGTTTGTTTTATATTTAAGTATCTTCGATAACGTCGACATGAAGATTTTTAACCTTCGTATCTCCGGATAAAAGAAACTTAAATAAGGGCAGCTGTTGTACCCCAATTTTTGCCCCTAAGATCCCTTCATCATACCATGTTGATTCAATCACAACAAGATCACATTAGGACTTTTGGTTCTTCTCCCTATCGTTCAGTTTTGCTCTTTTTAAGGAGTTACCAAGAACCTTGACTTATTTTCTTTTGTGATCATGAATATTTTGCTTTGATTTTTCTTAATAAAATGCAATGTTGGTTTGCCTTACTTGTTAATAATGTAGGTAAAGGCTATGAGGTTTAGCAAGTTGCTTCATGGGTTCATGAGTTTATTTCCATGCCCTAGTCAACATAGTTTGAGGAGTTCAAACTTCACTATTGGAGTGGTTTTGGAAGAAATGGCATGACAAGGCTTACTTTGGTTCAACATATTTCAAAGTTATCAAAATTGGTTCAAAAGTACAAGGGGTTGAGTGAATAAGTTGTCATGATTGGACAAGGTCTTGTTCCTATTGGTTACAAGATCACATTTCTCTCAGATTTCAAGATATGGAAGTGGTTTTGGTGGCTATGATTCCTCATCATAATCCTCAATAACTTCTATTCACAAAGAAATAATATTGGCACAAGAAGTTTGTTCAAACTTGTCAAAGTTCCTCAAAGCATTCTCTTAATCTAGAGGATAGGGTTTTGAACTTCAAAGGAGCATATCTTGCTCACCTTTTGGTATTTTTGAGTGATTCTAAAGACATCTTTTTCTTCAAAGAGTTACCAACAAATCACTTCAAAAGTTCCAAGGAGTTTTCATGTGGAAGGAACTTGGTGAAGAAGAAAGATTACAAGTCATCCAGATGAGTCCCCAATTTTCTATATGTGACTTCAAATGGTCATAACTTGGTCAATTTTTATCACCTTGAGTCCATTATTTTTCCATGATTATCTTAAAGATGTGTACTTTTTGCCTTCTTTTATGTGTGTGATACGGTGGGAGAACTGACTTGAGGTTTTGCGTTTGTGTTCGCAAATGTTTCGGTTTAGCAAGAGTCGCCACCGACTTTTTATTTTATCCAAAGGAAAGGTCAAAAAGCACAGGAAAGACCTTTGAGATGTTTTCTTGGGTTCGGGGGGGGGGGGGGTAGATTATGAAAAGGGAAGGTGCAAGCACCCTTTTCATCCATGGTTATCCATGGGATCTTAGTTACTTGTTTAGATCACTTGCTTTTGCTTTTCAATTGTTTGAAATGGTGCTTTGTGTGTGGTTTCGAAAAATGTTTTGAAAAGAGGCCATCGTTGTGGCAACCTTTGTAATGGTTCTTGTTTGAATATATACAAAGGTGTTTGTATTTTGAAAATATATTTCAATGTTTGAAAGTTTGATTTGGGAAATGTTTTGAAATTGTGTTGTGAGGTGTGTTTGAAAATAGCAAGGATGTTTTTGCAAGTTTTGATCAAGTAACTAAAAGTTGTCTACCCTATCTACTCAAAGATCTTTCCTGCACATTTTAACCCTTTTACATTGTTGTTTTACCATTGCATTTGGTAAACAACCTTGTATTTGGATGTTTAAACGGGACAGGCGTGGGTCATCGTATGACCATGATAGCAATAGTTATAAGTATCTTAGCATGTTTAGGGATCAAGATCATTTTTTAGGAAACCTTTTCATAGCGTCATTGAGGGACTATGATCTTTTGTTTTGTTATGTTTTGCCAAGATACCTAGCATGCATACCATGGCCATTTGTTTAGGAAACCAAGTGGAGATACCTTAAGGGTGCTTGTGTGCAAGTGTGTTTTATTGTATGCATGATTTTATCTTGAATTAGGATTTTCTATTTCATTGATTTTATCTTGCCATACATATCCTAATTACTAGCATTTACATTTGAAAGCAATAAAAATGCGGAAATGTAAAATCCTACGCTATTACAATATTTAGGGGGTGGGGGATACACACTTGTACATGGGGATGGTTCAACGAGAAAAATAAATAAAAAAGAAAATAACAAGGGGAAGAAAAAGAGAAAGAGAGAGAGGGCTAGCGCGCTGCTGAGAGGAAGTCAGAAGTTCTGACCTAGGTCTGCTGTAGAATATCAACCTGTTAGTGAAACTGTGTGAGTCAGAACTTCTGACTTTGGTGCGCTGCAAAACAGAAACCTGTTAGTGGGGAGGTCAGAAGTTCTGACCCTGCTGGAAACACAATAATTTTCAGAATTTCTGATATTATTGATAGCAAAACAGGCCTCAGAAGTGTTGGCTTCAAAGTCAAAGCTTGGTTTCCCCCTGTGCTAGTCAGAACATCTGCAGTTTTATTATTTTTCCATAAAACAGAAGGCATGCCTAGGACAGTCTCAACAAATGTCATAGCGTTTCAGAAGACAGAACCAAAAAGGTCACAGGTAGGTTCTACACTGATTGACTTCCTACTTAAGCATTCAGAGGCATGAAAATCCTCAGAACACGTACAACAGCAACATGATATCTACATTGTGTTTATTGAGCATGCAAAGCTGATGATGCTTAGCAGCGTGGTGAGAGTCAGCATGTGCTTACCTTGTTGTTGGAAGAAAATCTATGAATTGGAGCTAGCTTTAGCTCTGATGGTGTTCTGGACAGGTTCTTTTTAGAATGGATGGATGGAGAAGATATATGTATGTATGGTCAGAAACTGTATGGGCATTCTCTAGTCAGGAAGCAAATTGGGTATCAATGAAGTTTGGAGGCAGGAAGTTCAAAGTTATGAAACACTAGGAATTTTGGCAGAGTTTAACAATGTTTTCTTGCTAGAGTTTTATGTTCCTCTTCTAGCAATTTTCTGGATTTTTGACCGGGCCTTTTTAATGGACAATGGTGTCCTATTTATAGGCAAGGCTTTGTGAATTTTTAAACATTAAATGGTGCCAATACTATGCAGTAGGGGTTAACTTGTTCTTGAAGGAAGTTTATAAAAATTTGTGATAATGGACAGTTTTTCAGCCTAGACTGGAACAGTAGGCGAAGATTAAGGGAAAGTGACGCCCATAGGAGAAAAGTGGCACATATATCCAAGCTTAACCTTGCACGAGGGTGTTGTTATGTTGCACTTGGAAAGGCCCTTTGGATAAATGTTCAAAAGTAGTTGTGAGCATTTAATGGGCATTAAATGGTGATGAGATTGGGCAAGACTAAGAGATCTTAGTGTGAGATTTGCATCATTACCTATATCCTGAGCCAGCAGTTCTGCTTTACCCAAAAAACAACACAAACCAAACTCTGACCTTGGCCTCTTGCTTCCCCAGCAAATTATGAGGGTTCTCTAGATTTTCCTGCATTTCCTTTTTGATCTGCCTCTGAAAACTCTGGACTTAGAGATTCTGCTTCAGTATTATGCCCAATCTGCTGGTCCCATTACCTTCTAATCCCAGCACGTTCTGAAGGAGTTTCAGGCTTTGTTGCCTTCCTTACATTTCTCTAGCAAATTCTGGATGAACTTGCGTAATTGTTGAAAGAGCCATGTTCTGTTTAAAGATTACGTGCTGAACCATGTTTACAACCCCTAACTGAGTTGGTGTAACTGCTGAAGAACCAACTTCTGACTGAATGTTATGTGCTGGGCCAAGTTTGCAACTTCTGACCATTTCTGCCCGGAGGTTGGTTCAGAGGTTCTGAAGTGCCATTTTTCTTAAATACTTAGAAAATCTCAAGTACTTAGAAATTTGGTTTTTGAACCTTAGCTGGAATACACTTCTCATTTCAAGCATGTTTTGCTGAAATGAGATTTTTTTTGGAACTTGATTTTAATAAGGAGGTCAAGGTTTGGCCTTTCAGCGTAGATGACTGTTTTGGTCTTGGGAGTGATCTTCATGAAAAATTTGTAATCCAAAGCTTGGGATTGAATGGGGAGTAAACCTGAGAAAAATGAGAGGGAAAATTTTGGGGTACAACAGCTGCCCCTGTTCAATCTTCTTGAACCTGAAGAGTTAGATTGGTGAGTTTGCCTTTCGTGACTCGAAGGTAAAAGAGGATTGGACACTAAAGTGCCCGTAAATTTGCACTTGTCAGAGTATAGTTGAGGGAATGGGCTTAAAAATGCCATGTGGAAGATGTGACAGAATCTTGTCGGAGATGGGCTTAAAGATGCCATCCAAGAAAAATAATCACATAAGAGATTCCTTTGCAAGAGCCCGTATACCTGTTGTTGAGGAGGACTACACCGGGGAATGCTGGTCTCTATCTTGGGAGAAATAGAATTTTAGGAGCTTCGGTCGTCCGTTATTCTACTAGGGAGTCATCTCTTGGTTGAAGATGTGAAAATGAACTGCTATCTGGTCGTGCTCCAGGCTTTAGAAGGAATTAAATTGTTATCCGGTCATCTCCGGGCTACAAAGTAATTGGCCGAGTAAACTATTATTTGGTCAAAATCCAAGCTTCACAGTGTACCTTACTGTTATCTGGTCAATGTCCAGGCTTCACAGTCTTGTATTGCTATCTGGTCAACATCCAGGCTTCATGATACCTTACTTCCTATCTGGTTAACATCCAGTCTTCAGAAGGAAATCAAATGGTTATTCGGTCGCCTCTGATTTTCCCTTTGATTTGGGGCCTACTAATATCCGGTTGGATCCAGGTTTCAAAGTAATTGGCTAAGTAAACTGTTATTTAGTCAACATCCAAGCTTCACAGTATACCTTACTGTCATCTGGTCAACGTCCAGGTTTCACAGTCTTGTATTGCTATCTGGTCAACATCCAGGCTTCACGATACCTTACTTCCTATCTGGTCAACATCCAGTCTTTAGAAGGAAATCAAATGGTTATCCGGTCGCCTCCAGGTTTCCCTTTGATTTTGGGGCCTACTAATATCCGGTTGGATTCGGGATTCAAAGTAATTGGCCGAGTAAACTGTTATTTGGTAAACATCCAAGCTTCACAGTATACCTTACTGTTATCTGGTCAACATCCAGGTTTCACAGTCTTGTATTGCTATCTGGTCAACATCCAGGCTTCACAAAAACTCGCATGGGATTTAACTATTTTCTGGTCGATCTCCGGGCTTCAGTATAGTCAAGATAATATCCGGTCAAATCCAGGCTTCATAATTGGAATAGGAATCTGCATATTGATTTGAATAAGCAGCTAGGAAAGCATCCGTGTCTGGAGCGTCTTTAAGCCGTTTTTTGAGCTTTGAATATCTGTTTTAAGCAGCTGTTAATTTTATCCTAAAAAGGGTAAAAGGTTAAATGAAACACAAAGTTATGTTGCATGAAATGTATGATGCAATAAGATGTGTTTTATCAATGTTTATGATATGTGAATGTAATGTATGCTGATTCACTGTCTTGCTGAGGAAAATAGTTCCTTGACCGTTGGAGACAAAAAACTTTGACTGCTGCCGAGGAAAATAAATCCATGACCGCTGTTGGAGATTCAAGATCTTTGACAACCTCTGTGTGGAGAAGCTATACTGCTGGGGAGATCAGGAGTTTGGGTTGTATGCCAATCTACTGGGGACTTCAAGAATGAGAATCTCCATTCTGTTGGGGGTATCAGGGGAAAACTGAATGGTTTCCGCTGGGGATTGGTATCTCAAAGTTTCCTCTCCGCTGGGGATCTTAATGACGTGCTTATTTGATCGTGTATGGAAACTTGACTCCGTTGAGGAAGAAGGTTTTAAAATAACTCTCTGGGGAATTATCTGTTTTTAAAGCGACTCTCCAGGGAAATTGGAGGAAACTGGATGGTCTCCACTGGTGTTCAAAGGTTGAAGGTTTGACTCTGCTGGGGAAGAAAGTTTCATCTTCACTGAGGGTTTATAGTTCAAAGTTTTGCTCCGCTGGGGATTGGGAGTTTGAAAACTCAACTCTGATGGGGATTTTTGAAACTTAACTCCGCTGGGGATATGTATTTCAAGGCTTTAGTTCCACCGAGGATCTGGATGATGTACTGCAGGGGATTTCTCCTGGAATAGCCTAAAGACGTTTTCCTATACTTTCAACCTATCAGTAATTATTCTTTCTTATTTCGTTTTATTTGTAAGCAATGATTATATTCAAATGCATATGCTCATTTAATAAATTATTGAACATTTTCAAATAAAACACAAGTGTAAAAAAGAAAGAAAAGGCAAACAATTTTCTGCACTTTGAAGTATTTTTGTATTAACTTTGTGTAAGTATTTTGTACAAAGGAGACAGACATCCTAGTAAGAGAATGTTGTCATAAAATTGAGAAAAATTTATACGAAGAAAGATGGCTATGTGTAACAATTCCATGGGGTTCCTATTCCGCTATAGCCTTCGTAACTCTGAGTATCTTGTCCATTTGTTGCTTCGTCCGTAGATGATTGGATTGATCAGAAGCTTGGAGTTTTTCCGTGAAGAGATTGTCCTTAAAGTGATTCGACGAGACATAGTCATACGCTTTGATTCCCTAACTTTTTCCTGGATCGCCCTTTCGGGTTTTCGATCCACCGGGAAACCCCTTTTTGCCCAAGTCGCCCTTTCGGGTTTTCAACTTGCCGGGTGTACAATTTTTTTTGTTTATCCCTAATTTTTGCCTGAACCGCCCTTTCAGGTTTTCGATTCACCGGGATTCCCATTTTTGCCCAAGTCTCCCTTTCGGGTTTTCAACTTGTCGGGTTATTTATGCGTAGTATCTTTTGACTATGTTTGCATTCGCAAGGTGTGGCAGATCGTCACCGTCCATGGTGATCAGGATCATTGCCCCACCAGAAAAGATGTTTTTGATCACAAATGGTCCTTCGTAAGTAGGAGTCCATTTTCCCCTGGGATCACTTTGCGGCAAGATGATCCACTTGATTACAAGATCTCCGACTTGATACACCTGGCGCCTGACTTTCTTGTTGAAAGCCTTGATCATCCGTTTTTGATACGTCTGACCATGACAAATAGCAGTAAGTCTCTTTTCGTCATTCAAGTTAAGTTGATCAAGCCGGGTCTGATTCCAATCGTCTTCACTTAAACCAGCATCCTTCATGATTCTCAAGGAAGGAATCTGAACTTCCATAGGTAAAACAGCTTCCATGCCGTATACCAAAGAAAAGGGGGTTGCCCCAATTGATGTATGCGCCGTGGTACGGTATCCGTGCAGAGCAAATGGTAACATCTCATGCCAGTCCTTGTAGGTGACTGTCATCTTTTGAATGATCTTCTTGATATTTTTGTTTGCAGCTTCGACATCACCATTCATCTTTGGCCGATAGGGAGATGAATTGTGATGTTGAATCTTGAACTGCTCGCACAGAGCAGTGATCATAGTATTGTTCAAATTTGTACCATTGTCAGTGATGATCCTGTCGGGGATACCATACCGACAAATGAGGTTCTTCTTGATGAAGCGGGCAACCACATTCTTTGTAACGGATGCGAAGGACGCTGCTTTGACCCACTTGGTAAAGTAATCAATGGCCACTAGAATGAAACGATGCCCATTGGATGCTGTAGGCTTGATCTCTCCAATCATGTCGATTCCCCACATCGCGAATGGACAAGGAGCTGTTAAGACATTGAGAGGAACTGGAGGTATATGTACCCTGTCTGCATAGATTTGGCATTTGTGACAAGTACGGGAATGTTGATGACAATATGCTTCCATGGTAGACCAGTAATAGCCTGCCCTTAGAATCTTCTTGGCCATCGTATGATCGCTTGAGTGGGTGCCAAATGTACCATTGTGCAGTTCAGCCATGATCTGCTCAGCTTCAACCTTGTCCACACAACGAAGTAGAACACAATCATGATTGCGCTTGTAGAGGATACCATTGCTCAGAACGAACTTGGCATAGAATTTCCTCAAGAACTTTTTATCGTTGACTGAAGCTCCTTCAGGGTATTCTCATGCTTCGAGATACCTTTTGACGTCATGAAACCACGGTCGGTCCACCACTTCTTCGATATTAATATCGTGACAATGGGCAGGTTCGTTCATTCGTTCAATGGTGATTTGAGGAGCCTCATTATCCCAGTTAAGTTTAAACATGGATGACATTGTAGCTAGCGCATCTGCTAGCTGATTTTCTTCATGCGGGAAGTGCTCAAAGGTGATTTGCTCGAAATGTGGTAACAATGTCAGGACATGTTCTTTGTAAGGGATGAGGTTTGGATGTTTAGTATCCTACTCTCCTTTAATTTGACTGATAACCAAAGCTGAGTCCCCAAATACAATCAAAGATTTGATTCCCAAGTCAATAGCAGCCTTGACACCAAAGATGCAAGCTTCATACTCGGCCATGTTATTGGTGCAGCTGAAGAAGATTCTAGCAGTGAAAGGTGTATGGCAACCTTCTGGAGAGATAAGTACCACGCCGATACCGTTTCAAAGTGAATTTGAAGCACCATCAAAGTACAGGGTCCATCGGGATCCTTGTTCAGGTCCGTCATACGGTATGTTTTCTTCAATGTTGCTCAAAGTCATGATATCCTCGTCGAGGAAATTGAACCTCATGGATTGGTAATCTTCGACAACTTGATGGGCCAAATGATCGGCTAGCACACTCCCCTTTATGGCCTTTTGAGTCGTGTACTGTATATCATATTCGGTGAGGATCATCTGCCATCTAGCGATTCTTCCGGATAGAGCAGGCTTCTCAAAGATGTACTTGACCGGATCCATCTTAGAGATCAGTAAAGTGGTATGTGTCAACATATACTGCCTTAGCTGGCGAGCAACCCATACCAAAGCGCAACAAGTTTTCTCGAGCAGTGAGTAGCGAGTCTGACAGTCGGTAAACTTTTTGCTAAGGTAATAAATGGCATGCTCTTTTCGGCCAGACTCATCATGTTGGCCCAGTACACACCCCATTGAATTCTCCAGGACAGTCAGATACATGATTAACGGCCTTCCTTCGACGGGTGGCATCAAGATAGGAGGTTCCAGCAAATACTCCTTGATTTTATCGAAAGAAACTTGACAGTCATCATTCCATTTAACCACCTGATCTTTCTTCAACAACTTGAAGATTGGTTCATAGGTAGATGTTAGGTGAGAAATGAACCTTGCAATGTAGTTTAGGCGTCCCAAGAAACCTCTGACCTCCTTCTCAGTGCGAGGGGCAGGCATTTTTTGTATAGCTTTGACTTTGGCAGGATCAACCTCGATGCCTTTGTTGCTGATGATGAATCCCAAGAGTTTACCGGACCTGACTCCGAAAGTGCACTTGTTAGGGTTCAGTGTGAGCTTGTACTCTTTCAATCTGACAAACAGCTTTTGTAGATGGTCGAGGTGTTCTTCTTCAGTTTGTGAACGAGCTATCATGTCGTCTACGTAGACTTCAATCTCATGATGTATCATATCATGAAACAAAGCCACCATGGCGCGTTGATAGGTTTCCCCGACATTCTTCAGTCTGAACGGCATCACTTTATAGCAGAAGGTACCCCACTGCGTAACAAAAGTAGTCTTCTCCATGTCTTCGGGGGCCATTTTGATCTGGTTGTACCCTGAAAATCCATCCATGAAAGAAAATACCTTGTGCTGAGCTGTGTTGTCAACCAAGATGTCAATGTGCGATAGTGGAAAGTCATCTTTAGGGCTAGCCCTGTTTAAGTCTTTGTAATCCATGCACATTCTCACTTTACCGTCCTTTTTAGGCACGGGCACAGTGTTAGCAACCCACTGTGGGTAGGAAGTAAAAGCAAGAAACCCGACATTAAACTGCTTCATCACTTCGGCTTTGATCTTTTTAGACATATCGGGCCTCATTCGGCGGACTTTCTATTTAACTAGTTGACAGTCTTCTCTTGTAGGGAGACGGTGAACCACAATATATGTATCGAGTCGCGACATGTCTTCATAGGACCAGGCGAAGATCTCAACATATTCATTCAACAGCTGAACTAAGCGCTCTTTGACATTTGGCTTTAGGTTGGCACCCACTTTAACCTCTTTTCTCTCTTCGGCAGTACCCAAGTTGATAGTCTCTAACAGCTATTCATGGGGCAGAATAGCCCTTTCTTCCTGTTGTAGAAGTCTAGCCAACTCTCCAGGCACTTCACAGTCTTCATCACCTCTGTATTCGGCATGATTGACCAGATCTTTAGAGTCACTGAAGGCCATAGCAGAATTATTGCCCATGGAATCCGGAATGGAAGGGTACCTGCATTTTGTGAGTGTGGGTGTGTGTAAGGGATAGCCACCTTTAAACCAAATAAAATGTAAAAAGAAAGAAAATAAACACAAACGTTTATATGTGAAAACGTCCATGATTCATTAAAAATGGCATATGAAAATGAAGAATCAAAACCCTTTACAAATGCACCTATATACCCCGGGTAAGGTACAAGGCAAAAAGAGTGTACGAATTGTTTAATAATTATTACAGACCAACAAAAATGTTTGAAAAATAAATTACTGATTTATGAAAGTAATGGGCACAAAGTCTTTCGCCTCCATGTTGTTCAGTCCTCCTTCAATAGTCGGGAAAATCCAATCTTGAAAGTTGCTCTCATCTTCACCATCCTCCAAAGCATGAACTCCATGACAAGTGATCTTTAATGGTGGCCCTCCAGCCTGGGAGTGACACACAACCTTCTGACTAGCAGCAGTGAAACCCAAGTCGGAATTATCTATTTTGAAAGGAAAATCTGGTAGCTGACCCCATACTGTGCTTCCTCCTTCCTCGATCACAGCCTTCACATCTTTAAGGGATGACATCCAGGACACAGGTTTGGTAATGATGGGCACAAAAGTCATTGTCTTAGCTACGACAACTTCACTAGAAACTTCTTCAAAGTGTTGGAAAGGGGTTTCTATGAATTCACCATCTAAATCCACATAGCGGAAAGAATTAAGATGGCTTATCATATACTCCTCCTCGCCATGAACTGTTATGATTTTCCCTTGGACTGGGTATTTAAGCATTTGGTGTAGAGAAGAAGTGACTGCCCCAGCGTTGTGGATCCAGGGTCTTCCCAACAAGCAAGAATATGAAGGACGGATGTCCATCACATAAAATGTAGAGTTGAAAATTTCTGTTCCCACTTTAATTGGGATGTCCACCTCCCCGTGGACCATCCTCTTAGAACCGTCAAAGGCTCTAACAATGATATTGCTGGGCTTTAGGGTCAAACCTTCATAGTCGAATCTGTCCAATGCTTTCTTTGGCAGGACATTTAAAGACGACCCGGTATCAACCATAACGTGAGCAAGAGTAGTACCTATGCATTCCACCGAGACATGCAGCGCGTCATTATGCTTTCTCCCCTTAGATGTTTGATCGGCATCAGAGAAGCCAAGACCATTGTCGGCGGTTAGGCTGGCTACACACTCCTGGAAATGGTCCGCGGAGGTTTCTTGAGGCACGTGGGCCGTCTTCAGGAATTTGATCAAGGCTTTGGCATGAGCCTTGGAACAGAGCAATAGGGCCAGCATAAAGATTTTTGAAGGGGTTTGCCCCAGCTGTTCTACGAAATCACATTCGCTTTTCTTAATTATTTTTAAAATCTCCTCCATTTCCTTTTGAGTGGTCTTGGGGATCACCAAAGGCTGAGCCCTCGTCCTGACGGGCTCTTCTTGGATCCCCTTACCTTTATCAGTAGCAACAATAGAGGGTACAACTACGGGAGTAACAATTTCTTCAATCACTAGAGTTCGCACAGAGATGTTGACAGGCACAAGAGTAACCTTAGGAGCATTTGAGGGTCCAAAGATTTCCCTTGGAGGAGCAATCTCCGGAGAGAAAATTCTTCTGCTGCGGGTGATCTTACTCGTCCCAGCGATATTTCCTATGTCAGGAGTTTCTTCATCGGAATTTTCTTCCACTGATTCAATCTTCTTAACACCGTGGTAGAAGATCTCTCCTCCATAATTCCACGGATTTGACTTATTGGACTTGTATGGGATAGACCCCGACATAGTTATCTTCAGAGGTACAAACTTTGGATCGGGTGTAATCTTAACAGGTCTTTTGGAGACCTTGGAAAGACTGGCAGAAATGGTAATTATAGCAACATCGTTGACAGGAGTTGGAGTAACAAGAGTAACAGGAGTTTTCTCGAAGAGGATTTCTTGATTATCCATTAGGCGTTGGATGCCTAACTTCAATAACAGACAGTTGGATTGCAAGGAAGAACAAAGGTAACAATCTTTTTCACAGCCTGGGAAAATCCCGGCTTTCAACAGATTCATCTTAATTATTGGTAATGGAGTCATTAAGTCATCAACAGTAGCAACATAAAGATCTTCTACAACAGCATGGACATTATGACTATGTTTTGGCATTGGATCAGATATCACATTAGGTTTTTTAGGGGCGTCAAACTCCACCTCCTTGGCATCTATTAAATCCTGGATCTTGTTTTTGAGGGCCCAACAATTGTTGGTGTCGTGCCCTATGTCGTCTAAATAATAAGCACATTTAGCGTTTGCATGGTAAAAAGGAGAAGTTGTATTCGGATTTTGTGGTGGCTCTCTCAAGGTTGTAAGGTTTAACTTCAAGAGATGGGGGAGAACCTGGGCAGGCGTCATGTTTATTTTGGTGAATTTCCTAGCAGGCCTTCCCTCCCTTTGTTGGTTGGTTCTGGATTGATCATTTCTAGGTTGATCAGTTGCAGTCTTTTGAATCATTACAGCCCCCACCACTGGCCGGCGCTCCACTCTTCCTCGACCTCTTTGAGATTAAACAGATGACACCTCTTTCTTTGCTGGAAAAGGTTTTTTAACGACAACGAAAGCAGATGTATCTTTTTGAATTTTACCGCTCTTGATTCCAGCTTCAACTCTTTCACCAGTCAGAATTAACTCGGTGAACCCCGCAGACAAACTCCCTATCAGGTGATTAAAGAATGGACCTGACAACATCCCCAAAAACATATCAACAAGCTCTCTTTCAGACAATGGTGGCTGCACCCTTCCAGCCAAGTCCCTCCATTTCCGGGCATACTCCTTAAAGCCTTCATTAGAGACCATACCCATACTCTGTAGTTGAGTACGAGTAGGTGCTAAGTCTGCATTATATTGATATTTTCTGTAGAAGGCAGCAGCCAAATCCTCCCAATTGTGTACATCGGATCTCTCAAGCTGGTAGAACCAATCTAATTGCGTCCCCGAAAGACTATCTTGAAAAAAGTGGACCCACAGATCCTTATCAGAAGAATGAGGTTGGATCTTTCTGACGTAAGACCGTAGGTGCATCTTCGGACAAGACAAACCATCATATTTAGCAAATGTAGGTACCTTGAATTTAGGGGGAATCACAATCCCAGCAACCAACCCTAGCTCTTTGAAGTCCAGCCCAGGAACTCTTTGTACCTCCATAGCTGCCAGATGCTCTTCCAGATTCTTATACTTGTCGTCTGCAGGAGGGTAGTGCTGCTCAGAATAGTCTTCATCTTCTTCTTCTTCTTCTTCCTCTTCAGACTCAGAGGGCACTGTAACTCCCTTTCCTTTTCCAACCGCTTCATCAGATGTTAAGGGGAAATCCATGACCCTTCTAGCTTGATTCTCAAATCTTCTTCCCAAAGTAGCTACACCCACTCTTTTCTTTTTCTTTTTCTCTTTTTCCCTTTCCTTCTCTAACAGTGCTTTAAGATCCTCCTGACCCTTTGCCAAGGTCATGGGGAGTTGTTGGAACTGTGAATTCTTTGCTTGTAAGTCTTTGACCGTCTGCTCTATATCCATCTTGCTGAAATAAACAACAGAGAGATAAGGAAACCTGGTGTGAAGACCTGTTTATACATATGATGAATGATATGTATTCATGTAATGCATTCAAGGATTCATAAATTCAAAGTTGTTGCAAACAAAAAGAATACACGTCATATTAATAAGAAGAATTTGTTAGTACATAAATGCCCCATGGGCAAAATATTACAAAATTCTAATGTAAAAAGACGTTGCGCATGCTCTTCGGTGTGATGTAGGTGTTGAGAGTCTGCTCTTCATGGAGTCGAAGAGTAAGTTCCAAAACCTTCTTCTCACTGGTGTAGAAGCTGGCTTCAAAAATGTTCCGTTCTTCCTTGAGTTGTATCCAACTCTTTTGAAAATCTTCCAATGATGTTGGCATGTCAGGATGTAGGAGGGTGTATGGAACCTCTCCTTCCATAACATGCTCTTTGATCACAAGGAGAATGTAGGGGTAAGGCATCCTAAGACTCCGTGCGTGGGTTCGTACCCACTTGAGGTAAGGCTCAAGGGGGATGGAATTCTTGTGTCCCAGTGTCTTACTGTCCACTTTGTTGGGCATCCTCCAAGTTTGGATAAACCTTTGTCGAAGTCCTTGAGTGTCGTTGTCGAAGTCAAAAACTAAGTCTAGAATCAGCATGTCATGAGGGCCATCCCTTCGGGCATACCCAAATTGTCTCAGAGCCAAACAGGGGTTGTAGGTAATGCCTCCCCTAATGCCAAGTAATGGGACATTAGGGAATTCCCCACAACGATCAATGATGATGACATTTTCTCTGGACCGAGAACACCAATGAACATCAGAATGTGTAAGAGTCATCAATCGTTGTGACCACCTGAAGCCTTGCTCATTCTTCAAGACTGATTGGGGAAGGTGAGAAATAAACCACCTTGCTAGAAGAGGAGTACAACACATGAGAACACCTCTTTTCCTTATTGTTTGTCTGTGAAATGAGTGGAGGATATCCCCCAGCAATGTAGGCACAGGATTCCAAGATATGAAAATCTTGACAGCATTCACATCTATAAGCTGATCAGGGTTTGGGAAGACCAACCCATAGATGAGAAGTGCTACAATCTCTTCAAAAGCTTGCAGATCTAGAGAATTCCAGCAGTCTTGTGCCTTCTCAAACAAAAACTTTACCGAGAAACCCTTGGCACCACTTCTGGTTTCCCAATGACCTTTGATATCAGATGGTTGCAAGTGTAAGGCTTGAGCAACATCTTCAGGCTTTGGTTCTCTTTCTGTACCATTTTAGGGTAGTTGATGGAGAATAGGAATCCTCAGGAGTTGATAAAATTCCTCCAAAGTAGGCACAAGTTGGTAATCAGGAAATGTGAAGCAGTGGTGTAGAGGGTCAAAGAACTGGAAGAGAACTTTCACCATGTCTTCTTCAATGTTGGAGTTGACCAAGTTGAGAAGTCTACCATGTCTTTCAGTGAAGGGAGAATTCTCTGGAATCTTGGAAGCAAGCTCCTTGAGTAGAGGAGGAATTCTCACAAGGTTGACTTGGATTGTTTTCTTGCGGAGTGATTCCATAACCTACAAAACAGGAACAAAGATGAAGATCCAAACCCTTGAAATGGTTAGTGGATGCATATGATGCTTCATGATGTTTATGATGTATGCACAAGCATATGTACAAGCAAGTCACACAAGTTCCTAGTTTCAGGCTTGCATGGGGTTTCATAGGTAAGTACCCTTTTGAAGTTTAGTTGGCTCAACCTGTCCTATAAATAGTAACCGGGTTATAAGGAGCTCAATATCACTGGATTATTTTGTGTTCATTGTTTCAGTTTAGCCACTTAACTGGCGACCAAAATATTCCAAGAAAAAAACCCTCAATGAGTGTAGTATCGAGTATCTACCAACTTTGGACTGTACCAAAGTCGGTCATCTCACTACCCTTAATAAGGCCAAGATGGTCAAGTAAAGGTTCTAAAAGTCCATTAGTGCTTCATGACATCACTCAGCGGCCCCGTATTCTCTTTGATTAACTCAAAGGCTACCGATACCCACAAATATGTCGTACTAATATAGCTATTGCTTCAACCATGTCGGTATACCCCGCACAGTTTCCACAACGTATTGCTATTTACCTATGAATGTTTCCCCAAATCTGGGTAGAGGATTTCAAACCCAAACAAATAGAACCAAGTGTAAAGCAATCAAAGAAAACAAGGTAAGCATGTAAAGGTGATCTAAACCCTAAGGTAACCCCACTTTTAGGATAATTCCCCAGCAGAGTCGCCAGTTCTGTGATACGGTGGGAGAACTGACTTGAGGTTTTGCGTTTGTGTTCCCAAATGTTTCGGTTTAGCAAGAGTCGCCACCGACTTTTTATTTTATCCAAAGGAAAGGTCAAAAAGCACAGGAAATACCTTTGAGATGTTTTCTTAGGTTCGGGGGGTAGATTATAAAAAGGGAAGGTGCAAGCACCCTTTTCATCCATGGTTATGCATGGGCTCTTAGTTACTTGTTTAGATCACTTGCTTTTGCTTTTCAATTGTTTGAAATGGTGCTTTATGTGTGGTTTTGAAAAATGTTTTGAAAAGAGGCCATCATTGTGGCAACCTTTGTAATGATTCTTGTTTGAATATATACAAAGGTGTTTGTCTTTTGAAAAGATATTTCAATGTTTGAAAGTTTGATTTGGGAAATGTTTTGAAATTGTGTTGTGAGGTGTGTTTTAAAATAGCAAGGATGTTTTTGCAAGTTTTGATCAAGTAACTAAAAGTTGTATACCCTATCTACTCAAAGATCTTTCTTACACATTTTAACCCTTTTACATTTTTGTTTTACCATTGCATTTGGTAAACAACCTTGTATTTGGATGTTTAAACGGGACAGATGCGGGTCATCGTATGACCATGATAGCAATAGTGTCAAGTATCTTAGCATGTTTAGGGATCAAGATCATTTTTTAGGAAACCTTTTGATAACATCATCGAGGGACTATGATCTTTTGTTTTGTTTTGTTTTGCCAAGATACCTAGCATGCATACCATGGCCATTTGTTTAGGCAACCAAGTGGAGATACCTTAAGGGTGTTTGTGTACAAGTGTGTTTTATTGCATGCATGGTTTTATCTTGAATTAGGATTTTCTATTTCATTGATTTTATCTTTCCATACATATCCTAATTACTAGCATTTACATTTGAAAGCAATAAAAATGCGGAAATGTAAAATCCTACGCTATTACAATATTTAGGGGGTGGAGGATACACACTTGTACATGGGGATGGTTCAACGAGAAAAATAGATAAAAAAAGAAAATAACAAGGGGAAGAAAAAGAGAAAGAGAGAGAGGGCTAGCGCGCTGCTGAGAGGAAGTCAGAAGTTCTGACCCAGGTCTGCTGCAGAATATCAACCTGTTAGTGAAACTGTGTGAGTTAGAACTTCTGACTTTGGTGCGCTGCAAAACAGAAACCTGTTAGTGGGGAGGTCAGAAGTTCTGACCCTGCTGGAAACATAATAATTTTCAGAAGTTCTGATATTATTGATAGCAAAACAGGCCTCAGAAGTGCTGGCATCAAAGTCAGAGCTTGGTTTCCCCCTGTGCTAGTCAGAACATCTGCAATTTTATTATTTTTCCACAAAATAGAAGGCATGCCTAGGACAGTCTCAGCAAGTGTCATAGCATTTCAGAAGACAGAACCAAAAAGGTCACAAGCAGGTTCTACACTGATTGACTTCCTACTTAAGCATTCAGAGGCATGAAAATCCTCAGAACACGTACAACAACAACATGATATCTACATTGTGTTTATTGAGCATGCAAAGCTGATGATGCTTAGCAGCGTGGTGAGAGTCAGCCGGTGCTTACCTTGCTTTTGGAAGAAAATCTATGAATTGGAGCTAGCTTTAGCTCTGATGGTGTTCTGGACAGGTTCTTTTTAGAATGGGTGGATGGAGAAGATATATGTATGTATGGTCAGAAACTGTATGTGCATTCTCTAGTCAGGAAGCAAATTGGGTATCAATGAAGTTTGGAGGCAGGAAGTTCAAAGTTATGAAACACTAGGAATTTTGGCAGAGTTTCATAATGTTTTCTTGCTAGAGTTTTCTGTTCCTCTTCTAGCAATTTTTCTGGATTTATGACCGGGCCTTTTTAATGGACAATGGTGTCCTATTTATAGGCAAGGCTTTGTGAATTTTTAAACGTTAAATGGCGCCAATACTATGCAGTAGGGGTTAACTTGTTCTTGAAGGAAGTTTATGGAAAGTTGTGATAATGGATAGTTTTTCAGCCTAGACTGGAACAGTAGGAGAAGATTAAGGGAAAGTGACGCCCATAGGCGAAAAGTGGCACATAGATCTAAGTTTAACCTTTCACGAGGGTGTTGTTATGCTGCACGTGGAAAGGCCCATTGGATAAATGTTCAAAAGTAGTTGTGAGCATTTAATGGGCATTAAATGGTGATGAGATTGGTCAAGACTAAGAGATCTTAGTGTGAGATTTGCATCATTACCTATATCTTGAGCCAACAGTTCTGCTTTACCCAAAAAACAACGCAAACCAAACTCTGATCTTGGCCTCTTGCTGGCCCAACAAATTCTGAGGGTTCTCTAGATTTTCTAGCATGTTCTTTTTGATCTGCCTCTGAAAACTCAGGACTTAGAGATTCTGCTTCAGTATTATGCCCAATCTTCTGGTCCCATTACCTTCTAATCCCAGCACGTTCTGAAGGAGTTTCAGGCTTTGTTGCCTTCCTTGCATTTCTCTAGCAAATTCTGGCTGAACTTGCGTAATTGTTGAAAGAGCCATGTCCTGTTTAAAGATTATGTGCTGAACCATGTTTACAACCCCTAACCGAGTTGGTGTAACTGCTGAAGAACCAACTTCTGACTGAATGTTATGTGCTAAGCCAAGTTTGCAACTTCTGACCATTTCTTCTTGGAGGTTGGTTCAGAGGTTCTGAAGTGCCATTTTTCTTAAATACTTAGAAAATCTCAAGTACTTAGAAATTTGGTTTTTGAACCTTAGCTGGAATACACTTCTCATTTCAAGCATGTTTTGCTGAAATACGATTTTTTTTTGGAACTTGATTTTAATCAAGAGGTCAAGGTTTGGCCTTTCAGCGCAGATGACTGTTTTGGTCTTGGGAGTGATCTTCATGAAAAATTTGTAATCCAAAGCTTGGGATTGAATGGAGAGTAAACCTGAGAAAAATGAGAGGGAAAATTTTGAAGTACAACAATGTGCAAAGTGAGAAAATGGATGGAAGTTGCCTTAAGAATGCAAAAGATTATAGGTCATTTCATGATTTTTGGCCAATTTCAACAAGCCATAACTTGCTCATTTTTTGGAGATTTTGGTTGGTTTAAATTTCAAAATGTCATTCAAGAGGTCTACTTCATTCCATCTTTTTTTGTCAAGAGAAAATTCCAAGTGGAAGGCCATGTTTGGATGCAAAAGATTATAGGTCATTTTGGAAGAAGAATTGGAAATATTTATAAGTATGGAAAGTCAACTCTTTTTCTTCAACTTTGACCCCATGTAACTTTCAGCTCAAGCATTCATTTGATTCCATTCTTCTTCCATTGCAAAGCTTGTAACCTCATCTTTCCAAAGCATCAAGAATTATGCCCTAAGACCCCTTGAGTTGGAAATGCCATGGATTTGAATTTGGTTACTTGGAACTGATTTTTTCACAAAGTCAGAATTTTGAAATCTTTGTTTTGGCTTCTAATCACAAGTTTTCCATGCGTTTTTGTTTCTAAACATGATTAGAAACTTGCCAGAAGTGATTAACATCATGAAACATACGATTTAGCTGAGTTTTGATCAAGATTGAGTCACACTTTCTTCATAATGCAGACCCACACAAATTCCCTCCAAAACGCATCATTCACTCTTCCTTTTGATCCCATTTGCTTCCCTATAAATAGAGGGTCATCCCCCATCCATTTACCCAAGTTTAGAGAGCCAAGAACACCCTGCCAAAACCTCACACGAACCCACTTTTCTTGAATTCAGTTTTTGAAATTTAAGCTTCCTTTTCCAAAATTCTTTGTGCATTCATCATCCAGGAACTTCATACAAACTCTTCAGCACTTAAACCAATCAAAATGACCCATAATTCAAGCTACAGAAGTCCAGTTTCAGAGCTTCTTACTTGAACTCCGAAAAGGTAGAATTCTCCACCATTTAGATCTAAATCAAGCACTAATATATTCTACTCCTTTGTCTGATTCTAATGCTGCTTACAATTTTTAAATCCATTGTGAATTGAGAGAGAAATCTCAAATTGAAGGTGCTTGCTATTTTCTGGGTTTTTGATTCATATCTCTCTCCATACTTTACATAAATTTGGCGCGATGGTTGTGTTAGAATCGTCTTGAAGAGACGAGTTCAATGATGCTAGCCTGGGATCCTAATTTTTCCATTTGAAGGATCTGACAAAATCCCCATTGCAGGGTGTCTGGAGGTTGAAGACGATGACATGTCTCATCTCAGCCAATGATAGCGTGCCAAGCGTTTTAATTTCACTGGTTTCCCTTTTTCTGATCACATGCGTGTTTCACTAAGGTCCATATCAAGCACAACGCGTCTGATCCATTGGATTAGCTTACTAACGCGTTTTGACTTTGATCTGATGGTCCACATCTTTTTGGTTTTAATATATTTTCTGATTTTATATTTTATTTGATTAAATTTTCAAAAATTCACAACTCTTTTATATTTTATCCAAAAATTATGAAAAAATTCACAAAAATACTTTGAATTATTTCTGATCTCAAGAATATTTTTTCACATTTTTATTTTGACATTTGGTATTTTTTGATATTTTTTGTATTATTTTCTTTCTTTTAATTACTTAAAAAATACTTTCTGACATTTTTTGATTCTGAAAAAATTCATAAATGTTATTTTGCATATTTCTGACTTTCTGAAAATTTTATGGAATTTTATGTTGATGTTTACTATTTTTGATCCATTTTATGTTTATTTTAGAAATTTTAAATAGTTTAAAAATAGTTTCTGACTTTTAAAAATCACCAAAATTTTCATAAAAATATTTGGATCCATTTCTGATTTTTCTATTGCCTTAATTTTCATTTCTTGATTAATTTGAACATAATTGACATTTTCCTCATTATTTTTTATTTTTTAACATTTTTAACCCTTTTAATGTATATATTAAATATATTATTATTTTGTGATTATTTCCTGGTTGTCTTGAGTTGATTCTTTGATCATGACTTTATTAACATCATTGGATCTTTGGGTGTTGAGTTCAACTCCACCAAAATGGATGAATGATTTTAATAATAGTTTGATTAAATTTTAAATTCAAAAGTGGTTTATTCATCTTTTTGCCCTAATCCCCTTCATCTTATCCCCTTCTTATTGCACTAAATGTTATTGGAGCATTATCTCTATATCATGTCTCAAAACAAATGGTGCATAGATTGCTATTGACCGACCTCAAAATAGGTGCGACTTCTATATAAGTCCACTTACGATTGCTTAACATAGTGCTAAATTTTGTCCCAATTCGAATAAATGATCATTCGTGGTCCAAACTTATGATTGCAAGCCCAAGTATGTTAATTTGATCTCTTTGATCCACTAACCTTGAGATTCATTGTGTGGAGGCTTTGGTTCAACCAATCCTCTAATGGATCTACAACACCTTTGGTCAATGCGGATCACTTAAACATCATTGATCATTAAATGGCACTTGTGAGGATTCCAAATGGATAATATACTTGACAAAAAGAAAATGCAACTTGTTGTGTGGAGGATTTGGTTCTACCAATCCTCTAATGAGTTCCAAATGCAAGTTTCAAGATAGTCATCCAACTAACCACTAATTATTGACTTGTTTTATCTTCTGCTTTTATTCTTTTTTTATGCTTTATGTATTATTTACTTTTAGCATTTTCATTTCATGCCATTTTCATCTTTGCTCATTTGAGCATTTATTTTCTTGCCATTTTTACTTTGCTCACTTGAGCTTTTCCTTTTCTTTTCTTAAGATACTTAATAATTAACATAAACCCTAAAAAAAACTCTTAATGGTACTTGGACTATTTGGTTACTATCCTTGGCATTATGGAGCATGGGACTTTTTCATGGACTTAGGATTATAAACCCTGACCTATCTTGGAGACCTTGTGATATTATCTGATTATTTTGTCTGGAGTTATTGAGGTTTACCTCAAGACATTGGGTTGCTTATTTGTTTTTGTGTGCAGGTTTTTGTGATTACATTCTTTGTTTGTAATCTGGAATTCACCCGTATACAACCGTTATTCTGCCCAATTTTTGTGAAGACTTAATACACTTGAAGAGGTCTAGTATCTTTGCTTTCTTGGTTTCAATCCAAATAATGGGAATTCTATCTTGGCTCATAATGTCAAGCTTTGGCTTCTTGTTGGTTAGATGGTCCTTATCCTTAACTTTTACCTTATGCTTTAGGATAGCCTCTTCTTCTCCTCCCATCTTCTTTAATTTCAAAAATCTTCTCTCTCCTTTTGAAAACTCTTCTTATTTCTAAACTTGAACCACTTTCATAATAAACTTGGACTTAGGTCCATGCATTTTCAAAATATTTTCATAAATAAACTTCAATCAATTTAATAATACCTTGACATTTCTTGTGAGAAGACTAAAAGTCAAAAGATTAGACTCTTGTCAATCCTTGTAGTGATGCAAACAACTATACTTCTATAATATGTAGGGAAGTGAGATATTTTCCACTTGGGTGTTGAGTGAGGCATTGTTGATTTTAAAATCCAAGCCATATCCTCCACTTTGAGATGATGCAAATTCTCCTTTCTCATGATTGTGGGTAGTAAGTATGTTTTCCACACGGACAATGATGATGATGTCTTATCTCTTAAAATCAACCAACACACTTGTGTTTCAAATTTTTAAAAGAGGAACTACGTGTACCCTGATCCCCTATTGCACGAAAGGTGGTACGTAGGCACTAAAGGTTCGCAACCGCGGCGGGTGCAAAAATCACAAAAATATTTCTTTTCTCACCTCCACCATCCATTTTATATACAACACATTTTTATAGCCAAAATATACAGATTTTACAAAGAGGCTCCTGCGGAGTACCGTAGATGTTTAGGGTGCTAATACCTTCCCTTTGCATAACCAACCCCCTTACCTTGAATCTTTCCCCCTTTTTTTGGGTTATTTGGTCTTTTCCCATTCCTTTAAAAACAATAAAGTGCGGTGGCAATTTTTATTTTGATTTGTATAAAGTATAGTCAATCCAATGGCTTAGTCTTGAACATATCTACCACTACAACAAATAAGAAAGAAGTAAAGATTGGCACTAACCTGGAAGACAGTGTCAAGAGCAGATTGGTTTATATGTTGCATGACTATGTTGAGGTATTCGCTTGGTCATATGAAGACATGCCGAGGCTTGATACTAATATCGTGGTTCATTGTCTGCCAATGAGAGATGGTTGTTCCCAATCAAACAAAAGGTTCGTCGCATGCATCCTGATATGTCTGAGAAGATCAAGGCTGAAGTAATAAAACAGTTCAATGCAGGTTTCTTGTTAGTAACTTTGTATCCTCAATGGGTTGAAAATGTTATTCCAGTGCCGAAGGAAGAAGGTAAGGTCCATATGTCTGTAGACTACAGGGATTTAAATAGGGCAAGCCCCAAATATGACTTCCCACTACCATATATTGATGTCTTGGTTGACAACACTGATCAACACAAGGTGTTCTCCTTCATGGATAGATTCTATGGGTGCAAACAAATCAAAATGGCACCTGAAGACATGGAGAAAACAACCTTTGTCACACAGTGGGGCACCTTCTGTTATAAGGTCACGCCTTTTGGGCTGAAGAACACAGACGCAACTTATCAACGAGCTATGGTGGCTTTATTTCATGACATGATCCATCATGAGATAGAAGTCTATGTGGATGACATGATATCCAGATCACAAACTAAAGAAGAGAACCTTGACCATATGCACAAGCTGTTTGAAAGGCTAAAAAATACAAGCTGAGACTGAATCCAAACAAATGTATCTTCGGGGTAAGGTCTGGAAAGCTCCTAGGCTTCATCGTCAGTGGAAAAGGAATTAAGGTTGATCCTGCCAAAGTCAAAGCTATCCAAGAAATTCCAGCTCCTCGTACTGAGAATGGGGTTAGAGGTTTCTTAGGACGACTCAACTACATTTCCCGATTCATCTCTCACTTGACCGCTACTTGTGAGCCACTCTTCAAGCTGCTGAAGAAAGATCAAGTAGAAAAATGGAATGACGACATTCAAATAGATTTTAACAAGATCAAAGAATACTTACAAGAGCCTCCAATCCTGATGCCACCAGTTAAAGAAAGACCTCTGATCATGTACTTAACAGTGTTAGAGAATTCAATGGGGTGTGTGTTGGGGCAACATGACGAGTCTGGTCGAAAAGAGCATACAATATACTACCTTAGCAAAAAGTTTACCGACTATGAAATAAGATATTCACTGCTCGAGAAAACTTGCTGCACTTTCGCATGGGTTGCTCGCCGGCTAAGACAATATATGTTAACTCGTACTACTCTATTGATCTCTAAGATGGATCCCATCAAGTACATCTTTGAGAAGCCAACTCTCTCCAGAAGGATAGCCCGATGGAAAATGATCTTAAATGAATACGACATTCAGTATACTACTCAAAAATCAATAAAAGGAAGTGTATTGGCAGATCATTTGGTGCATCAAGCTTTAGATGACTACTAATCCATGAACTTTGAATTCCTAGACGAGAATATCATGCTAATTACGAATTGTGAAAAGTCTGGACTGTATGAAAGACCTGAGCAAGGATCCCGATGGACTATGGTTTTTGATGGAGCTTCGAACACACTGGGTAACAGAATTGGTGTTGTGATCATTTCCCCTAAAGGTTTCCATACACCTTTCACTGCCAGACTCTGCTTCTGCTTTGACTGTACCAACAACATGGCTGAGTACGAAGCGTGCATCTTAGGTATTAAAGCTTCTATTGACCTAAGAATCAAATTCTTAAGCGTATATGGAGACTCAACTTTAGTAGTCAGTCAAGTTAAAGGAGTGTGGGATACAAAACATCCAAATCTTATCCCTTACAAATAACTTGTGCTAACCTTGATTCCGTACTTTGAAGAGATCACCTTTGAACATATTCTGAGGGAAGAAAATCAGTTAGCGGATGCTTTATCTACCATGTCATCCATGTCCAAGGTCAAGTGGAACAACGAAGCTCTCATAAGATTTGATGAACCTGCGCACTTCCATGAGATTGAAACTGATGGAGTAGAGGAGAAGCCTTGGTATCACGAAGTGAGAAGATATCTTGAAGCTCAAGAGTATTCTGAAGGAGTGTCAATCAATGATAAGAAATTCTTGTGGAGGTTCTCAGCTAAGTTCTTCGCGAGCAATGTGATTCTATATAAACGCAACCATGATTTAACTCTGCTTCGTTGTGTTGACAAGAAGGAAGCAGAGAAAATTATGGAGGACATGCACGAAGGCGTCTTTGGTACTCACTCTAGTGGACACACTATGTCCAAGAAGATTCTGAGAGCTGGTTATTATTAGTCGACCATGGAAGCCGACTGTCATCACCATTCGAGAACTTACCATAAGTGCCAAATTTATGCTGATAAAGTCCATGTGCCTCCAATACCTTTGAATGTCATGACTGCCCCTTGGCCATTTGCAATGTGGGGAATCAATATGATTGGAGAAATTAAACCTACTACCTATAATGGAAATCATTTCATTATTGTCGCTGTAATACAGTGGGTGAACTGACTTTAGTGGTTTTGCATTTTATCGCAATTGTTGCGGTTAGCAAGAGTCGCCACCAACTTTTCTTTTATCCAATAAGGAAAGGGTGAAAAGAAAAAGAAATACCTTTTAAAGATTTTGAGTTCGGGGGGTAGGTTATGGAAAGGGAAGGTGTTAGCACCCTTTCTATCTGTAGATATCTATAGGCACTTAGTTGCTAGCTCACTTTGAAAATGCTTTTTATTGTAAGTGTATTTGAAAATATTTTTGAAAAGAAGCCTTAGTGCAGCAAACTTTGTAATGATTCTTGTGTCGTTGAGAATGCATACAAAGTGTTTTTTGTCTTAGAAAAATATTTATAAAAGGGAGTGTATGTGTGATAAATTTGTTTTATGAGAAAGCAACTACAAGTTATCTACCTACTCGAATGGTCTTTGTTCTTTTCCTCTTTTCCTTTAAATAGTGTTATCCTATCATTAGTTAGTAGGTAGCCTTATCATTGGAGGTTTTAAGGGACATGCGAGGGTCATCGTACAATAACGAAGGCAACTCGCAAGATAATTTAGCAATTACCCTAAGGTATCAAGATCATTTATCGAGGGAACATCAAAGGGTCATCGATGGACTATGATCTTGTTTCTGAATGGTCTTTGCTAAAACTTCTCACGTTCGAGAGACGCGACTGCTTGTTTTCCGAAGGTAATAAGTGGAGGTACCTTAGAGGTGCGCGTGTGCGAAGTATGTTGTGTTTCATTTATTAATCTTGGATATTTAGGTTTTCTACTGTTTGCTTTTGAATCTTTCCATGCAAACCTACTAACATACATCTAACAGTTAAATATATACAGAAAAAAATAAAGATGCGAGAATTAGACTACGCTATTACATCACTTCGGGATGGGGGAGTAGAAACCAAAATGGGGGGAAATGTAAATGAACCCTAATTTTAACTATTACAACTTATGGGCAATTACATAAATTATGAAAAATAATAATGCGAAAATGTAAATAACGCACGGAGAATGGAAAGGAGGAAAAATCTAAAACCCTAAAAATTCAAAGTATACATTTTTTTTTTGTTTTTAATTTTAATTAGAAAAAAGACCTTGAACCTAATTCTAACCAATTTTAATTAACAAAATAATCTCAAAATTATTTTAATTAATTAATTTTTTACTGTAAAAAAAGTTTAATTAATTAAACCCTAAAGCTAATTTTTATTTGATTTTATGTTTTTTATTTAAAAAAATTAGTTATTAAAAGAAAAGAAAAGAAAAAAAATAGAAAAATGAAATAATAAAAATATGCAAATGGGCTGTACTACCAAAAAATTATGGGATGCAATCCATAGTTTGTTAGGCCCAATTATAATTGAGCCCAGGAGCTGCGTGTGATCCAACACATCTGAACCCATGCATCCCATGGTACGCATGCATATCCAGGGGCATTGGATTTGATACCTTGAGATCTGATGGCCCAGATTTGAGTTGCATTTATTGCGCACTGGACTTGCATGCACCGGATCTGCCAAAATAACACAAAAAATAAAAAATCCCTTGCTCTTGGCTCAAACCAAGGACAAGGAGCATGGAGGCCTTATGTGCGCGTGTGTTGCCACTGGGGTGGAGGTGATTCATCTGTTAGATAAATACGAATGATTAAATATAAAATTAAACCAATTATTTCCCATTTCAAACACACGTGCTCAACTTGATTTGAATGGACCACTAACAAAGTGACACATAGGCCACCAGAGTCAGCCCACCGGAGTCAACTTTTCGGTTGTCTTCTCCAGTGGGATTAAAACCTATCCATGCAAAACAACAATAATTAACGATCTAAAACAACCCTACCCCCTTAAAAAATCCCCCTGAGTCCAAATCAAGGCTTAATTTTGGCTAAAAAATATTGGATCATACACTTTGAGTCCAAATGCACATATCGGAGGAAAAAATCGTATTCACCCATCCTGCGTGCATGGGGACATGTTAAGGGTCAAAACCTGTTCATCATAAGCTCAGAAACATGTTAGCAATAATCACGAAGTTTAAAAATGTATGAAATGAAAGATCGTGAGTTTTAAGAAATGCTATGTGTGATACGGTGGGAGAACTGACTTGGGTGTTTTTCATTTGATCGCAAATGTTGTGGTTAGCAAGAGTCACCACTGACTTTTCTTTTATCCAAAAGGAAAGGCTGAAAAGAACAGGAAAGACCTTTGAGATTATTTCTTGAGTTCGGGGGGTAGATTATAAAAAGGGAAGGTGTTAGCACCCTTTTCATCCATAGTTATCTATGGGCTCTTAGTTGCTTGCTAGATCACTTGCTTTTGTTTGAAAATGTGCTTTGTGTGGTTTTTGAAATTATTTTGAAAAGGCGTCATCATTTAGGAAAACTTTGTAATAGTTCTTGTTCGTAAGAACGTATACAAAGTGTTGATCTTTTGAAAATGTTTCATGTTTGGAAAAATGTTTTTTGAAAGTGTTTTTGAAAGTGTTGGTGTTGGTTTTGAAAATAAGCAAGAGTGTTTGATTCGAAATTGAGCAAACAACTAGGAACAA
This sequence comes from Vicia faba, assembly GCA_948472305.1. Taxonomy (NCBI): domain Eukaryota; kingdom Viridiplantae; phylum Streptophyta; class Magnoliopsida; order Fabales; family Fabaceae; genus Vicia; species Vicia faba. The sequence continues at coordinate 1,479,592,237 of OX451741.1, read as the reverse complement.
TCTACCTACTCAAAAGTCTTAGTTCATTTCTTCCTTTCCTTTGATATTGCTATCTTACCATTGATTTGGTAAGAAGCCCTATCTTTGGATGTAAAGGGACGGGCATGGGTCATCGTATAGCCATGATATCAATGTTGTGAAATATCTTAGAAATTCTCTTTTAGGGACTAAGATCATTTTTTAAATGCAACTTTGATAGTGTCATCGAGGGACTATGATTTTTTATTTTGATTGCTTTTTGCTAAGATATCCCACATGCATAACATGGCCATTTTTTTAAGGCAATAAAGTGGAGTTACCCTAAGGGTGCAAGTGTGCAAGTTGTTGATTTACATGTATTATTTTGTCTTGAATTAAGGTTTTCTAACTTATTGATTTTATCTTTCCATACAAACCATAATTTACTAGCATTTATATAAAGCGAAAAATTGCGGAAAGTAAAAATACTAAGCTATTTGTTCACCGTGTTTTCTGGTAAATAACTGCTGATCTTCCAAAAAGGGTAACTTTTTGGTTACTCGCAGGATCAATCAGTTTGATCCTAGGATATATGCTAATTTGTGATGTTGTTTGGACATAAACGTTAATATGGGTGAAGAACGCACGTTCGACTGGGAAAGGGATGCGTTTGAGTGCAAAAAGTAAATTAGAACAAAGGGGTCGAGGAGAGGTTAGATGCAGGAATCTAGGTAAAAAGTGCAGATAAAGTGCAAACAAGATAAAAGGGCAAGAAATATAAATAGAAAAATAAAAGACTTTGATTGTAAAATATGGTGTTTCAAACATACATTTTTCAGTATTCTTTCTCACGTAGCGGGTACTTGAATAGTATTGAATAATTTGTACAATCAGTTGAGCACACGGAAATCTACATAAACTTCTTATATTTATACTAAAACTAGGTAACCGTCGAGGAGTTGCTTTGCTCTAGGATGAAGACAAGTGTCTTCTGCATGTGCTTCGACCCCTCTTTTCACGCCACGTTGCTTTCCTCAACTGCCAAGCGAATTGCTTTTCCCTCCTTTCTTCAGATTCAAAATCTTCTGGGGCAGACATAAAGTTCCCTTCTGGTCAAAGACCTTAGAGTCTCTTCAATCGAAGGGATTGAGAACCTTTTTGGTCGAAGACTCAATTTTAACTTAGAATTTTTCTAAGTACTTTTCTACTTTGTCGAAGCCTTTCCAACTTAGACTTGTTCAATCTATTTTTGGCCCATAAGGCTAACTTGTTGTAGGTGTCGAATTTAGGAGCTAACAAATTTCCCCCGAAGAATATCAATTTCGACGCGAGGAGAGATGATTATTCTTTGAGATTCCCATTTGACACCTGTCTTTCTCTTTGACCACAAAAATCGTTTGTGTGCTTTTCATCTTCTACCAACCCCTATTGGTATTTTGAGTCATCATTACTTTTTTCTCAACACGTCGCTGTCAATCAGCCGTTACCATGCTGCCATGATGGCCATTATCCCTACAACCTAGGAAAGTATGGAAAACATTTTCATTTCTCGTACGAGAACTGCTTTTATGTTCGCCACGTGCCCCACTAACTCTGTAACATTAAATGGTCTTGGGATAAACACTCTTTCCTGAACACTATAAATAGACGAATCCTATTTTGGGAATTCTTTTACAACTTCTAGTATTCTTCACTCTCTTGCAAAGAAAAAACCTTAACAACTTCATCTTCTTCGCTCTTTCACTACCACTTTCAATCATGGCTTTCCTTTCCAATGCACCCAACAACCCAAAAACTAAAAACGTTTCTGATCTCCAAAGACAACCAGAGGTTTTCTCCACTAACCCTGTACCTATTTTGACTGGAGAACGAAGAGTCGTATCTGAACCCATGGCCAAAGAGTGGCGTGATGCTTATGATTCCCAGTTGGTTATACCTGTTAGGTATTCTGGGCAGATGTATGCTATCTTTGGCCCATTGTCTAAATGTTTTGAGAATCCAAAACAAAATAGCAACTTCTTCCCAACTCACCCTAGGCTCAGGCCTATAGGTTGTGCGAAGAAACTCAGGGATGATCCTGAAGATGCAACTCCTGCCAACCAGCAACATTCTCAGACGAAGTAATATATCAACCTTCAGTTCATGAACAAGGGCAATAGGATATTTCAATCTTTCCCTAGTCTTACTCCAGAATACTCAGAATGGCTGAGCAAAATGGAAAAAGTACAAGCCCAAATCTGGAAAGATATGGGGATCTATGACTTGATCATGCCGTCGAAGACTGGGTTAGCTTATTACCCTCTCATGCTGGTGTCTTCATTGTATTTCTGGGACAACACACATTTTACCTTCCATTTTCCTTGTGGAATGGTAAGGTCAACCCTCTTCGATATAGCTGCCATTACTGGTCTTTGACCAACGGGTGACTACTTAGACCTTAAGGATCTGTCTAAAGATTCTATCGGGTTTTAGACCACGAAGACCACGTATACCATATTCATTAATCATTTCCATGACAAATCGAGTACCACTATCTCTGAAGTGGAGCACATATCTTTTCTGGCTTTGTGGTTATCTCATTTTTTTTTGCACCAAGTCACTTTAAGTGACTAAGAAAATGCTTACTCTTGCAACACAGCTTCACCATGGCTATCCTCCCTGTCTGGCTGAGTTGATTATATCCAACCTGTATGAGTCCATCAGCAATGGTGTGACTCAACTTAAGGTTATTGGAGACAAGGCAAGCTTACTCCTTTCTGGCCCCTTTTGGCTTCTGCAACTTTGGCTAAATGCCACTTTTGAATCTTTTCTTTCGCAGAAGAATAAGATTAACGAAAGGGCTCCAGAGGTCCTGAATAGAAGGGTCGAAGGGACTAGACTAGTCTTGCTAACTCCAACTGACGAAGGTCAACAATTCCAAAAGGCGTTTACCAGCTTTTTAATGATGTTTGCAAAGCAGAAGGAATTTGTTTCGACCATTGATCCCTTTTCTAGTAGAAAGGTTGGCCCGGAATGGTTCATTCGACCATATCCCTCGTCTGACGAAGATGACCATGTGGATGAATATGTAGCTATCTGGGAGTCGTTTATTCGACCAAGAATCATGCCTATGAGATTCAAGAGTTCGAAAAATCAACTTAGCTTAATTGCTTATCAACCGAACCTTGTCTCTCAACAATTTGGTATTATCCAGACGCTTCCTTCACCAATCTACTCTCGAGAAAAGCTTCTGTTGTTTTACAATGCAGACTACTCAGAGGATGCTACTACCAAGAATATTTCTAGGTACGTTGGTCAAACCGTACTAACTCTGTTCAACTTTAATCTCAATTTCCCGTGTTCGCCTCTTTTTGAGGACTGGTGGAAGCAGTATTACAATAAAGAATTTTTTGATGAAAAAGACATCGTTGCTCACCTTCAAGAGGCATTTTTGCTAGTCTCTGACAATATAAAAAAGGGTAATCTTATTTCTCAAAGCAAATGTCTTTATCGTCTTCAATCTAATCATTCGACACCTAATTTATCTTTGTTCATTTTCTAGCGGTCAAGAGGACCGTCACCAAGAAAGTCGCTGAAAGCGCAAAAGGAGGAGATCCTTCTGTGAAACCTTATCCCAAGGTAAACATTTTTTGCTGTTATGTCTTTCTTTCCAACGTATTACTTTTGACACTAATGCTTTAGACTCCTTTCTTTCTGGGCATTTGAAATCAATCTACATAAAAGGAAAGTTCAAGAAATTGAAATTTCCAGTGATGAAGAGGAGGAATCTCCTCCTGCTCCCTTAAAAAGGTAGAAATTAAAGAAAGCAGCCCCTGTTCCTGAGCCTCGTCCAAAAACCAAGGTCAAGGTTAAAGTCATTGGGTCGATACCTCCTCCTGTCGTCATCAGAGAACCAACGGAGCAGAAGATAGTTGCTAGGCTAAATAATCCTAGTGAGAGCGACAACTCAAGTCCTGGCGCTGAGATTCTGCCTAAGGTAATTACTTCAACCCCTCACGATTGTTTGCTGACTTCGACCTCTTTTTCCTTTTTCAATAGTTATGATAACCATTTTATAATCTTCAGGACACTTCTGGTACTTCAAAACAGAACCTCGTAGAAGAATCCGTCACCTTGATAAAAGTGAGGGTGATCCTACTTATAGGCCAAAAGGATCTTTTGTGAGTTCTGCTAGCAAAGTGAACCAAACTTCTGGGCACGAAGCCGATGGGGAGCCCAATGAAGAAGTTCCTAGTGAAGAGCATGTGAATCCTGGGACTCTGCAAGCCAATGATGATGAACATAAGGATGGGGAAGAGGAGGTTTCTGACGATGTGATCGAAATGGAGAAGGAAAAGATGCCAATGGGAGGACATCAGACTAAAGATATTCCGGCGACTGATGAGAGGGAAGACCTCACAGGGGGAGCAGGAAACTTTGCGCGTGTTGAAGATGTCCCTGTGCAGATGCCTGTCGAAGCCAATGTGGCTCGTATTGTTAACGAGAGAGTTACTTTGACAGGGTCTCATACCAAGGAAGATTTGGTATTGCTGAAATGACAAAATCCTCTTGGCTACTTGACTGCTATCCTTAAGCGTAGAGAAAGTTCTTCTAATAAGAGTGCTTCGACTGCGTCTGGCAAATCCACTTCAACATCTCCTCTTGAAGAAGCACTTCAAAAGGTTAAGGCACAACTTTTCAAAAGAGATTTAATGTTGACCTTAGAGGGGGAACCTATAGCTCCTTCCTTTTTGAAGACTACTTTAAGTGTTGTCGACCTTCTTGCTGCTTTGCCTGACATTGCCAGCGTTATCTTGGATCTGATTTCCATCACCAATCAGGTTTCAGCTGACTACAATCGTCGAAGGACTCTTACTCGTGAAATTGAGGAGGCCAATGGCCATGTAGCTGCTGCCTGGGGTGCTGCTGCTGAATCAGCTTCGAAGCTGAAGGAGCTGTCGAAGGCGCAAGAAGCTAGGCAGAAAGAAGTAGAAGAACTTGATCAGAATACAGCCAGTATGAAGGCTCAGATCATAGAATTAGAAGCCAAGATTGTTGCCAACAATAAACAAAAGGAAGAACTTCTCGCTGTCAGCACTGATTCAGAGAGTCAAGAGGAGCTCAACGAGGGATTAGCATATGCCGAACGAGCCCAAGCATTGGATATCAAGATCGAGGTTCTTCATCATTCGAAAACCCTGTGCGAAATATGTTTTGAGTTACAGAAGATAAAATACCTCTAAATCAAGGCCAACCTCCCGTTTTGACTTCAACTTTTATTTTTTCGTTGTATGCTTATATATGTTGTAATGACTTTCAACCATTTTGGCTTTATAATATATTTTCCATCTTGGCTTTTTAACTTGATTAAGATCAAGTATTGGTTACTCTAACCTCTTGAAGTGCAGGTCTATACTTTTTCAAGTATTTACCATTTACTCTCAAGAGCCTTTGGTCTTCATTTAATTCTTCGATCTCATATGCGCCACCAGATAATGTTTGGATGATCTTAAAAGGTCCTTCCTATTTAGGAGACCATTTTCCCATATTTCTATCTTTTCGATTCATTGGGAGGATTACTTTCCATACCAGGTCTTCAGGCATGAATTCCTTGGGTTTTACTCTTTTATTGTAAGATCTTTCAACTCTCCTCTTCCGTGACCTTAAGAGATCCAAAGCTTTCAATCTTTCTTCATCCAAATCAATCAATTCATCTAGCATCATATTCCAATAAACTTCAGAAGGGATGTCTTGATGTTTCTGAATTCTTGTTGACTGTAGATAGATTTCTACTGGTAATACTGCGTCATGGCCGTAAGTTAGTCGAAAATGCGTTGTTCCGGTAGCTTCCTTAGGAGACGTTCAACAAGCCCATAAAATTTGATCTATGGTCTTGTGCCAATTTTTTGGCTTCTTTCCTACATGCTTCTTTATTAAGCTGATTATTACCTTGTTTGCTGCTTCGACTTGACCATTTGCTTGTGCATAATAAGGCGTAGACGTTAATAATTTAAACCCCATTTCTGCAGCGAACTCTTGCATCTTTCGACCAATAAATATTGACCCTTGATTAATTGTTATTGTCTCAGGGACTCTAAACCTATATATAATGTGCTTTTGAATGAATTCAATGACATTTTCCTAGTCTACATTGACTAAAGGAATTGCTTTAATCCACTTAGTAAAATAATCAATGCCCACCAATATATACTTTTGGCTTTTAGATGATGCTGGTCGAATCTCTCCAATAAGATCCAAGGCCCATCCCCTAAAAGGCCAAGGTTTCACAATTGAGTGATGTTCGCTTGCAGGTACGTGTTGGATACTTGTATGTACTTGACATTCCTGACATCCTTTTGCAAACTCAACACAATCTTTCAACATAGTGGGCCAATATAGTCCTTGTCGAAACAATAACCATTTCATTTTATGGCCCACTTGGTGTGCTCCATGTGCCCCATCATGTGTAGTTGAAAGAGCTATATATGCCTCTGTTTCATCCAGGCATTTTAATAGCACCCCTTCAGGTGTCTTTTTAAATAAATCGTTTCCCATTAGGGTATAACTCAATGCCCAGTACTTTATCTTTTGCTCTATCGAAGCTACGGGATTTTGCAAATAATCCGCTATAGGCTTTCTCCAATCTTGTTCTGTTAGATTATCTATGAATGAAATTTCGAAGTTTTCGTGATCAACGTACCCCAACTTTGTTGTTTTCAAATCTGTTGGAGACAACTTAGTCATTGTCACTCTTCCTCTAACTTCGATTACCTGTTGTAATTTCTCTTTCAAAATTTTGTACCCGGATGCAATCTGTGCTAAGTCATTAGCTACTTGATTCTTCAGTCTTGGTATATGTCAGATGTTGATATTTTCAAATTTTTTCAACAAACAATTGACTATTACAAAATACATGATAAGATTTTCTATTATGCATTTATATTCTTTTGTAACTTGTTTTATGACTAACTCTGAGTCTCCCATTATTTTGACTCGAGTTTCCCCCAATTCCAACAATATTTCAAGGACTATGATTAGAGCTTCGTATTCAGCCTCATTGTTCAAACAAGAGCCCTCGATCTTGTACTTGAATGTTGTTGGAATTTTGTTTGGAGAAATAATTAGAACCTCTACCCCAATTCCGTCTTTATGACTAGAACCGTCGAAGTATAACTTCCAAGGTTCGATCTCCAAGTAGTTGATTGATTCCTCATTTATTGAGTGGTCAACTATAAAATCTGCTACCACTTGACCTTTCACAACCTTAAGAGGCGTAAAAGTTAATGAATACTCAGTTAATGCAAGTGCCCATTTGCAATTCAATTGTGCAAGATGGGTTTCAACAACATATATTTGAAAAAATCAAAATGAGACGAAACAAAAACATCAACTGGTTTAATATATTGTTTGATCTTTCTACATGAGAAGTAAAGACATAAACATAGTTTTTCAAATTTGCTATATCTAGTTTCTGCATCGTTTAAAACTCTACTGAGGTAATAAATAGGTCTTTCGTCACCATTCTCATCCTCTTGAGCTAACATGCTTCCTAAAGTTTTATCGGATGCAACTATGTACAATCTGAGGGAATTGCTAAAATAGCCCTTTGTCAGATGTAGCCTTTAAGAAGATTGTCGGGTCATATAAGTAGTTGATGATGTTTGTCTGTTGATTGATCTTTCCTGAAGAGGTAAAGAGTTAGCTGTATGCAATGTCATGATGTATGAAATGCGTTACATAATGATGTTCTCAAAATAAATGAGACTGTGCTATATGCATTTCGTATGTATATGCTATGATATTGGTAAATGATGTATGAATATGAAATGTTATTGAAGTGCATTTGTAAACTCGAGAAACATCTTTGTCTGGGGAAAATAAATCCCTGACTATCACTGGGGATGAAGAGTATGTGTATCTTCGATCTTCTAAGGATTGTTTTGTTGGGGACTCCTGCTTTCTTATTTGAGGAAAATCTGTTGGGGAACATTGATGCCTGCTTTTTGCTTGAGGAAACTAGACTGGAGAATGTTAATTCCTGCTTGGGGAGAAAAGTTCAAGAACATTGGTTGTTCATTGCTCTGCTGGGGAGTTTATAGCCTGACTGGGGATAGAAGAGATGGATAACTTCTGGCTTGTCTGGGGAGGATAAAGTTGACTGATATATGGCCCAATTTTAGATTCAGTAGCAACTCTCTGGGGATAGTGGAAACTTTACTGGGGAGAGGAATTTTTCTGGCGACTCGTGGCCATATGAGTAACAGACTCAAGCTAGGGAGATGATAATTTGTTGGGGAAATTAACCATGTTGGGGAAATAAACCCTGTCGATGGAGCAATTCTCTACTGAGGAAACACCCTTGTTGAGGAAATGGACTCTGCTGGAGAGTAGAGACATGCAGGGGTTTTTGCAATCTCGGAGGAATAAACTCAGCTGGGGAAGAAAACTTCCATGAACTGTACTGGTCGAAACTTTGTAGGTTGGTGACATTACCGAGAAGAAGATTATACTCCTTTATTCGCCAGAGTGATTTGTCGGGGAAATTGCGGGGAATGTATGAACTTGTGAAGATTACTCTGTGGGGATAATCTCATGGAAGTTGTGGGGATTCGTGGATGGCTTGAATATTATCCCAACTCCTAGAGTTTTGAGTAAATGCTTATTCCTATTTTTTATGCTTTTGTTAACAGTCAATTGTATTCATATGCATATGCACATTCAATTTTAGTCATTGGACATTTTGCAAACAAAGCATAACAAAGTAAAAAAGAATTTGGATTTGAAATTATATTTCATTGATATTTTGCTTATTGTTGTACCCCAAAATTTGACCTCTCATTTATCAAGTATTGTCTCACAAGATCTCCTTTGGTTCAAGACTGCACAAGGTTTGATCAGCTCAAGACACCTCCTTAAGCACTGATGACTGAAATTAGGGTTTGAGATTGCACAAGGATAATTGAACTTTTAATGCCTCATATGACTTTCATGGATCATTATGGACCCTCAAGATTACTCATGTCAAGTTTCAAGTCTTGGATCACATTTTTGTTCAGTCAATTGAGCAGTTGACCTAAAAATCAGCTGTATTGGGGAAAAAGTCAACTGTGGCCAATTTACAGTCAAACTCCATAATTTTTGATCCATATCAAAATTATAAATTCATATGTATCATTTGATCAAATTTTGACCTCAATTCCTCAAGAAATTTGATCAGATCATTAAAAGGGCAAAATGGTCAAAGTTAGGGTTTTGACTGAGAAAGGGAAATTTCTGATTTTTGGCCTAGCAAATGGTTGATTGGTTGGAAACATGATCTCAAGGACTCAATTGCATCATTATTACCTAATGGCATGACTCAAAACATTGCTCAAGGTCATTTGATTGGTAGTTGTTTTTCAGTCAACTAATCAAAAGTCAATTGTACACTGAAAAGTCAAACTTTGACTTTTTGGTCAAAATCAAGTGTCAAAGATCACAATTCATCAACACATGTCAAAATATGAAACTTGTTCATCAAGAAATCAAAAATTCAAGATTTCATTTTGAAAAGTCAAAGTTTCCAAACTTAGAAAATTTTCTAAGTGTTGAAAACTTCATATTTTTTCACAACTTTGAGCCAATTTTTCACCATGACGCAAGATGATTCAAAAGAAACTTTCAACATGAAATTTGTAGATCTCCATGAGATATAAAACATTGCTTTACACAACTTATCATATAAATTCTTGGATCTCAAGTTATTAATCCATGAAGTCATGGTCATGAAACTAAAACACTTAGTGAAATTTTGAGCATTTTTGGTCAGGATTTTGACCTAACTTCTGACCCAAGTTTCACATAGTTCCATTTGGATTTTACAAAAGTGATTCAAAGAGGGTTTGTAGATAACATTACAAGATTTCCAAAATGTCTAAGAACTCATTGAGATCATTTGTGAGCAAGGATAATCAAAGGCCAGAAGTTGGGGTTTCAAGTTGTTTTGCAGGATAATCAAAGGATAACCATAGCCATGCTGCATAATCTCACTTTGCAGGCCTCAAACTTGTTTTTCACTCCATAATTAATTGTTTACACAACTAATTATGTCCTTATCCAAGAGTTTCAAGCATTATCTAAATTAATTTTCAATTTTATGGAGAAAGTAACATATCCATTCTTGTAAAGCAAGCTTTATGCACAAAGTCAGCTTCTTGAGCTCCTAACTTGTTTTCTCTGATTACACTCCATCCACAAAGTCAGAGGCATGATGTTTAAAGTGGATAACAACTCTATGAACAAAGGTACAATGCATGTAAACTTATTTTGTCAAGAAAATCACATGTTGAGTTTAAACATGGATTTTGAATTCAGACCAACTTGAGCACTCCAAACCTCTTTCTTATAAATAAAGGCACTATATGAAATCTAACAGACGAATTCACAAGCCTAGAAACTCCCTGAAATCAGAATTTGCACACAAACTCCATTTTTGTGTCATTTCTGACTTTGAATTCCAAACTCACATTTCACTCGTGCGTTCTCACTCAAATTCAATCACAAAGCTTCCATACACCATTTAGAACTCATCCCACACCCTGTTACACGACTGTAACACCATTTGCACCATCTTCCATTTTCAAAAACAGAGCTTTGCACTTGGACTTCTCCAACACGATTCAGCCATCTCCAGTACAAAATAAACATTACATTAGCGTCTTGGAGGGTCACTGAAGCTATTCTGATCATCACAACACCTTGAGGAGTGCTCAAAGTCAGAATAGGATTTCCATTTTTGAGGTAAGTTTCCTTAACTTTGAACTCTCTCACAAGCATAATTATTGATTCATTTGTGAAGATAAAATGTAGACATCATAGCCCTGAAGCCAACCATGCCCTTAGATTTCATTTATATTGCCTAAGTTGTGTGAATTTCAGGTTTGAACTTCTTGAAAAAGTTAGGTCAAATTTGGTACCAACTGAAACTCTCATTCATCTTTAATCCATTGTTTAATTTATTTACATATTTGAAATCGTGGTGAAATTTCTAACAAGTTTGATGTTTACAATCTTTGGAATGGTTGAGAAATGAGAAAGTTACAAAGTTTAAAAATGGTGATGAAGAAACTGGCGCGACGACGAAGAAGATGATACAATCAAGAGCGCGTTTGAAATATAATATGTTAGTTGTGCATTAGTAAACATATGTATAGCCACCCCAGTGGTAGAAGCGCGCACATATGACCCTTGTGACTAGGGTTCGAGCCCTAGAGCCACATTTTTGTTATTTTTTTTTACATTTTTCTGACCTTTTTTGTTTGCAACAGCGCCTGGGCCTCACTTGTTGGGCCTTCCCATTTTACTTCACAATACCCCCTGTTTGCTCAATAAACAACGCAACCCATTTGTTTCTTACACATATACACTCAAAATCTGTTTTACACCCCTGACTTCATTTTCACATTTTATTTTATATTTTATATTTTATTTATTTTTATTATTATTAATATTAATATTAATATTATTTTTATTAATGAAAATCCCACAAATATTTTTATTTATTATTTAGGTAATAATATATTTATATTTTATTTCCTTTAAGACCAAAAAGACAAAATATTTTCTTATACAAATTTAATTTATTTTCTTAAATAAAATAATAATTAGAATTAGGTTTAGTTTATTTTATTTTTTAATTAAAATTAACTTAGAAACTTAGGATTTTTAATTAATTAATTTTTTTCATACTAGTTTAATTTAATTAAAACCCTTTCACAAAAAACTTCATAAAAAAACCTAAAAAATATTCTTTTAATTAACTTAGTTTAATTTTCTTACTTTTAAGTTAATTAATTTTCTTCTAGTTAATTAGGTTAAAACAAAAACCTTTTCCAAACAAAAATCCAAACAAATTCATTATTTTTTCCATTTATCATTTTAAACTTTATTTTAATTCTTGTACATTATTCAATATGGTTGTAATAATTACTTAGATTTAATTTTCTTGCAATTCCCCATTTGTAAAAATGTATACCCCATCCCCCAAATGATGTAATAGAGTAGAATATTTACTTTCCGCAATTTATCGCTTTATATAAATGCTAGTAATTAGAGTTTGTATGGAAAGATAAAATCAATGCTTAGAAAACCCTAATTCAAGACAAAACTATGCATGAAAAATATACACTTGCACACTTGTACCTCTAGGGTTAACTCCACTTGTTGCCTTGAGAAAATGGCCATATTATGCATGTGATGTATCTTAGAAAAAACAAGCAAAAATACAAGATCATAGTCCCTTGATGGTGCTATCAAAGTTGCCTTTCAAAAATGATCTTAGTCCCTAAAGAAAATGCTAAGATATCTTACAACATTGCTAATCATGGCTATACGATGAACCATGATAACACGAATTTATATAACATATTTGGCTTAATTTTCATAGATAATATTAGTATTTTTATTTATTTATTCTATTTTATTGTTGTATTACGTTGGTATTTCTTTTGTTTCAGGTATTTGTATTAAATAAAAGATAAATTGAGAAAAGAAAGAAATTGAGGGAAAATCGGATTAAAAAGCCAAAGAAATGAAGCAAAATGGGTGATATAGCAAAAAGGAGGAGTTAAGAAGAAAGAAATAATTATACAAAGAAATAATCCTCACGTCATGGATATGTGTCCCATGTTCTCCCATGATTCTGGTAGTTATTCCCATGTTCTCCCATAATTTTGGTAGTTATTCCCATGTTCTCCCATGATTCTGGTAGTTATTCCCATGATCTCCACTAGCCTTCGTACAACATGGAAGCGGGAAGTTATGAATGAAGCCTATAAATACAAGTTCAACCTTTAGAGCAAAGGTCGGCAATTTTTACCGAACAACCGTTATTTAGTCTTTCTTTATTTTTCTGTTTTCGTATTTTCTTTTCAGTTTTGTATTTCTACCATACTTTTCTAGTTCGGTTTCTTTCTTTAGTTTTTATTTTAGTTTAAGTTTCTATAATTTTCACTGATCTAACCTTACGTTAGACCTAGTGCCTTTTTTATTTCTTGTCGTAATTTTTCTTTTCAATTCAAGAAGTCTCCGAGCAGATCCAACCGACTTGTGGGGGAATGCTCGTTTATTTCGAAGAACAAGATTATTCAAGCATTATTATATCCAGGTTCTTAATATAATTATTTTAATTTATTTAATTAATTATTTGCATGAGAGATATTTATTTAGCCATGAATTTATTTACGAATGTTAATTCCTTTAATGTATTCATGTCTGCTTTTATGAGTATGTCTGGCTAAATTATTTAAATATCGGTATGTAACGAGTTAATTTGAATGGACCCGGAATAAACAGGCTTGATTATATCTTATAAAATAAACACTTTTTCTGATTTAGTTATCTAGTTTATTTTGTTAAAAAGGTTTAGAAACCAACAGAGCGACAGTTTGAGGTTAATAAACCGACTAAGATTAGAAACCAATAGAGCGACAGTTTGAGGTTTAGAATCAGATAGTAGATACTAGGTATTGTTTTTAAAGACTGCGACAGCGTTTTAAAACCAATTAAACTTTATTTATTTTCAAAAAGTAATTTTAAAATCAATGGGATAACGAAAGCATACATCAGAGTTTAAAATTATAATTTACTTCAATAGAGCGAAAGTTTGAGAATAGATTTTTGAATAAATACTTTTTGCTGAAAAAGATATTATTATCATTTTTAGAAAATAAGCCTGTGGAAAGCCGGATTCTCTAGTGTTAACGAAGTACATACCGATATCCGTTTTATTTATATTTATATTCCTTAACCAATATTCTAAAAGAACTATTCACCTTAGCTGTGTACCGTAACTTAGGATAACAATAGATCGATTTATAGTCCCTTAGGTTCGATATCTTTTAAAACTACGCGATATGGCTGTATACTTGCAGTCTCCCGATTAATTTAGACGATAAAGTCGCGATCAAGTTTTTTGCGCCGTTTCCGGGGACTATTTAAGTCGATATTGTAACTCTGGTGTTACACCGTATAGACTAAGGAACCTTTACTTTATTTACTATGTATAACCCAAATTTTTCCTACGCCCATTATCAGTATTTTGAGGAACCACAAGAATATCATAGATCCAACCTTGAAATACTGATGGAAGATTTCAATGCTTCACAAACCTACACTTACCCAAATTACCTCCAAAACTACCAATCCCCACATTTTGAGGAACCACAAGAAACTTATAATTTCAACCAAACTTTTCCTCAACCCAATTCTCTCTATAATTACCACACCCAATATTTTGAAGAATCACCTGAACCATATAAATCTGATCTCGAAATATTAATGGAAAATTTTAATGAAACATCTAGGATGATAAAACACTTAGGGGAAACACAAAAGGATACTTTAACTTACTTCCAAGACTCTAAAGAATCGCAAGATTTTAACTTCGAAACACCAATAGAGGATTCTGATGAGATGATAACCAATGCTAGGTTAGAGTCTATGATTGAGCATTTTATAGAAACACAAACTGTCCAAAATGAAGAGGCAAGAAAACAAAGTCTTCAAAATAATGAAAACCTTAGCCAACTCTAACCGTTGTGGTTGAGTCCCTCACGACTCACAACTTGGCCTTAGAAACTCAAATCTCCCAACTTGAACAAAACCTTCTAGGACCATTCCCCAAAGAAGATGTGGATGTTGAAACAACCATTATAGAAAAACTATTTGAAAATCTAGAGAGTGATGATGAGTTTGAAGAGAGTGATATTGCGGCCAAGGAAAGTTCTGACGAGAAAATAGTGGAGATTGAGACAGATTCACCAACGCTGTTCGAAAAGGAGGTTGTAAACGAGGTAGAGAAGGAAGCGCAAATTGTAATCCCAAATCACTACATCCCACTGATTCCTTTCCCGAAAATTTTTATGGAAACTCCGGTAGACTCCCAATTTAAAACGTATGTTGAGGTATTAAAAAATATCCACATTAATGCACCACTATTTGAAGTCTTGCCTAAAAAGCGAAAATTAGAAGACCATAAAATTAATGGTATAATTGCTGTTAAAAGGGTGAGGTTAACTTATGAGGCGATGGATAAAATCACTAAGCCCAAATTTGAAAAACTTATACTTATGATAGATCCAGAACCACTACCACAATTTCGAAAGAATAAACCACCCTACAGAAGAAAGAAAAGAAAAGGTGAAGGATATGTGAGATGGCTTGATAAGTGGCCATGGAAAATCAACCAGTAGTCGTCCTGGTTTCTAATTTTAAATTTTCTCTTCCATATTTTCATTTTTTCTATTTTATGTTAAATTTTATATTTAAGTCGATTATCGGTTGCACCCTTTCATCTGATGCGTTTGAACTATTTCCCCGTAATACCGATAATTATACTCAATTAAATAATTCACGTTAAAATTTATAATTATAATTGAGTATTATTTTAATTATCGTATTTCCTCGTCTCGTATTAATATACTGAACTAATACTTCCCAATATCTATAGTATCAATCATAATGCATTATATACTAGTATTATATATATATACTATTAATTAAAATTCTAGATTTATCTATTATACATATATATATATATATATATATATATATATATATATATATATATATATATATATATATATATATATATATATATATATATATATATATATATATATATATATATATATATATATATATATATATATATATATATATATACACAGTATGTAGTATGTATGCATGTGAGCTGAAATACAATTCCTTGTTCCTTATTCTGCCTAAATTCAAATCGCTGCCCAAGACGGTCGCCTCAAGTCACCACACCATGCTCTGGAATATATCTGCACTAGTTTCACACATGCGTAAATGCGATCGGTACCAACCCATTTGTCTTCGGTGGAATCATCACATCTTTAGCATATGCTTTAGGCCTTTTCGACGAGCTTTTGTCCTTGGGACAATATATGATGTCGGCCCAGACGCTAGATGTTATGTACTGCCGCGATTCACATCTGATTCCCAATATAATACTTCCATGTCCAAATCAGATTAATGTGCAAAATTTCCAAAAATTGGCGTTTCAGTTTGAATGCACCAGTCAAGCCGGCTGCACAACCAGATAATGATCATCCTCCGGCTACTCTAGAAGCAATGTATGCTACAATTCTACAACAAGATCAACGTTTCCAAGCAATGGAAGTCGTTCAAAATGAAACATTGCGCCTAGTTCGAGAAATGCAACGCGACCAACACGACTACGCACATTGGAATAACCGCAATTACGAAGCGATATCAAATCAAATGGAAGATTTCAACGAGTCCATACATGCCTTAAACCTTAGAATCGATGAATTGCATGATTACGACTCTGATAGATGTAGAGGACAACGAAATAAAAATAGAGGAGCAAGAGGACAAAATTCTCCAAGCGACGAGTGATCACCCCTCTCTTTTCTGATTTCTCCTGGTACTATCGCATTGAGGACAATGCTTACTTTAAGTTTAGAGGAGTCAGAACATTTCTTACTTCGTTTTTATTATCTTTGCTCTATTTAGTATCCCCTTTTAGTTTCCTTTTTTTTTCCTATGTACTGCGAAATTTCCATTTAATAAAATACATGTTTATGAAATTTTAGCCTTTTATGTAAAATTCTCGTGCTTATTCGAATTCCTCCATATTCTTGAGCCATAACGAAAAAATTCAAACGTTATATTAATATATTCAACTAGTATTAAGGTTGCTTATTTTTATAAATAAGAACTCGAGCGCGACTAAAGCAAAATTATTATCATCATAACACTTCAATACCCCAACGTGTTAGATTGATTTAAGTACTTATTATACCAACACCTTAAGACTTAGTTTTAAAGTAATCCCGAGTAGTTTATAAAAGCAGTCAGCACCACCTTGAACGACAAACTACGTGGAGAATCGATGAATATAAGTGTTTGATCAAGATTTTTAAAGAGAAATTTTTATTAGAAGATGCACTTATTAAGTTAGATGATCCTTACCAGATCATTTAATTCAACGGTTGCAGAAACTATAAAATATTTATGCAAACAAACATTATGAATTGGTTCAGTGGTCTCTGGTGCTGAACTTGGTAGGGCGGACGACGGTCCAATCCCCCACAATTTGTAATTGGATAAAGGAGTACCAAATATAACTACCAGAACTCCAAGCTAGATTATAAAGATCAAAGTCACTAACCTGTTACTCCACTATGTGCGCGTAAGGTAAAGGGCTTAATGTGATTGCACCAGAATGAAAACGGGTGAAACGAAACGAAAGTATTAGCTCGAGTTATAATTCATGACTTAATTTGGTCTGCATAAATGAGGGTATCTAGTGTCATTACAGTAATTTTGGTGTCGAAGTCTGAACTTGAGTTATCCAAACAAAAGAATTGACCTGCAACCAAATACGAATTGAATTGTGTTTTATATCTACGTTTGACTTATGCTTAAGTAATTTTTCATTTTTAATTTTTGCTTGAGGACAAGCAAAGGTTTAAGTATAGGGGTGTTGATAACACGAATTTATATAACATATTTGACTTAATTTTCATAGATAATATTAGTATTTTTATTTATTTATTCTATTTTATTGTTGTATTACGTTGGTATTTCTTTTGTTTCAGGTATTTGTATTAAATAAAAGATAAATTGAGAAAAGAAAGAAATTGAGGGAAAATCGGATTAAAAAGCCAAAGAAATGAAGCAAAAGGGGTGATATAGCAAAAAGGAGGAGTTAAGAAGAAAGAAATAATTATACAAAGAAATAATTATACAAAGAAATAATCCTCACGTCATGGATATGTGTCCCATGTTCTCCCATGATTCTGGTAGTTATTCCCATGTTCTCCCATGATTTTGGTAGTTATTCCCATGTTCTCCCATGATTCTGATAGTTATTCCCATGATCTCCACTAGCCTTCGTACAACATGGAAGCGGGAAGTTACAAATGAAGCCTATAAATACAAGTTCAACCTTCAGAGCAAAGGTCGGCAATTTTTACCGAACAACCGTTATTTAGTCTTTCTTTATTTTTCTGTTTTCGTATTTTCTTTTCAGTTTTGTATTTCTACCATACTTTTCTAGTTCGGTTTCTTTCTTTAGTTTTTATTTTAGTTTAAGTTTCTATAATTTTCACTGATCTAACCTTACGTTAGACCTAGTGCCTTTTTTATTTCTTGTCGTAATTTTTCTTTTCAATTCAAGAAGTCTCCGAGCAGATCCAACCGACTTGTGGGGGAATGCTGGTTTATTTCGAAGAACAAGATTATTCAAGCATTATTATATCCAGGTTCTTAATATAATTATTTTAATTTATTTAATTAATTATTTGCATGAGAGATATTTATTTAGCCATGAATTTATTTACGAATGTTAATTCCTTTAATGTATTCATGTCTGCTTTTATGAGTATGTCTGGCTAAATTATTTAAATATCGGTATGTAACGAGTTAATTTGAATGGACCCGGAATAAACAGGCTTGATTATATCTTATAAAATAAACACTTTTTCTGATTTAGTTATCTAGTTTATTTTGTTAAAAAGGTTTAGAAACCAACAGAGCGACAGTTTGAGGTTAATAAACCGACTAAGATTAGAAACCAATAGAGCGACAGTTTGAGGTTTAGAATCAGATAGTAGATACTAGGTATTATTTTTAAAGACTGCGACAGCGTTTTAAAACCAATTAAACTTTATTTATTTTCAAAAAGTAATTTTAAAATCAATGGGATAACGAAAGCATACATCAGAGTTTAAAATTATAATTTACTTCAATAGAGCGAAAGTTTGAGAATAGATTTTTGAATAAATACTTTTTGCTGAAAAAGATATTATTATCATTTTTAGAAAATAAGCCTGTGGAAAGCCGGATTCTCTAGTGTTAACGAAGTACATACCGATATCCGTTTTATTTATATTTATATTCCTTAACCAATATTCTAAAAGAACTATTCGCCTTAGCTGTGTACCGTAACTTAGGATAACAATAGATCGATTTATAGTCCCTTAGGTTCGATATCTTTTAAAACTACGCGATAGGGTTGTATACTTGCAGTCTCCCGATTAATTTAGACGATAAAGTCGCGATCAAACCACGCCCATCCCTTTTACATCCAAAGATAGGGTTACTTACCAAGTCAATGGTAAGATAACAATGTACAGGAAAGAGGAAATAAACATGAAAAACTTTTGAGTAGGTAGATTGTTCCTAGTTGCTTTCTCAATTCCAAACCAAAACATCCTTGCTATTTTCAAAACAAACGCCAACACTTTCAAAAACATCTTTCAAACTTGAAAATATTTTCAAAATATCAACACTTTGTATACATTCTTATGAACGAGAATCATTACAAAGTTTTCCTAAACGATGGCACCTTTTCAAAATACTTTCAAAAAACCACACAAAGCACATTTTCAAATAAAAGCAAGTGATCTAGAAAGAAACTAAGAGCCCATGGAAAACCATGGATGGAAAGGATGCTAACACTTTCCCTTTTCATAATTTACCCCCCGAACTCAAGAAAACATCTCAAAAGTCTTTCCTATTCTTTTCATCCTTTCCTTTTAGATAAAAGAAAAGTCGGTGGTGACTCTTGCTAAACCGCAACATTTGTGATCAAGCGCAAAACAACCAAGTCAGTTCTCCCACCGCGTTACAGAATTGGCGACTCTGCTGGGGAGTATTTTAAAAGTGGGGTTACCTTAGGGCTAGATCACATTTATTTGCTTTCATTGTTTAACTTGTATGCTTTACATTTTGGTTCTTTGTTTGGGTTTGAGTCCTCTACCCGGATTTGGGATACCTTATAAGTATGTAGCAATACGTTGTGGAAACTGTGTGGGGTATACCGACATAGTCTAAGCAATAACTATGTTAGTGTGACATATTTATGGGTACCGGTAGCCCTTGAGTAGTCAAGAAGAATACGCGGCCACTGAGTGATATCATGAAGCACTAACTAACTTTTAGAACCTTTACTTGACCAAATTGGCCATTAGGACGTAGTGAAATGATCGGCTTTGGTGCAGTCCGAAGTTGGTAGATACTCGATACTACACTCATTGAGGTTTGGTTTTTAGGGATATTTCGGTCGCCATTAAAGAGTCTTGTGCTGAAACAATGCCCGAGGAAATAAACCAGTGATATTGAGCTCCCTTAGAACCCGGTTACTATTGCTAGGACATGTTTGAGCCAAATAAACTTCAAGAGGGTACTTACTTATGAGACTCCATGCAAGCCTAAACCTAAGGACTTGTTTTTTTTTGTATATATCTACTTGTACATAACATCATAAACATCATAACACCATACTCATACTCACTAACCATTTAAAAGATTTTTGGGATTTATCTTTGTTCTGTTTTATAGGACATGGATTATATTCGCAGGAAAACCATTCAAGTCAATCTCGTAAGGATCCCTCCTCAACTTAAAGATTTATCATCAAGGGTTCCTGATAATTCTCCATTTACCGAAAGACATGGTAGCCTCTTAAACTTGGTTACCTCCAATACTGATGAGGACATGATGAAGGTGCTCTTCCAGTTCTTTGATCCTCTACACCATTTCTTCATATTTCCCGATTATCAACTTTTCCAACTTTGGAAGAATTCTCCCAACTCTTGAGGATTCCCATTCTCAATCATCTACCCTTCAACAGTACGGAAAGAGATCCAAAGCCAGAAGAGATTGCTCAAGACCTACACTTGCAACCATCTGATGTCATAACTAATTGGGAAACAAGGTGTGGTGTCAAAGGTTTCTTAGCCAAGTTCTTGTTTGAGAAAGCCCAAAACTGTTGGAACTCCTTGGACTTGCAAGATTTTGAGGAAATTGTAGCTCTCCTCATTTATGGGGTGGTTTTGTTTCCAAATCCTGACCAACTCTTAGATGTAAACGCCATCAAAATCTTCATGTCTCATAACCCGGTGCCTACTTTGTTAGGAGACATCCTACATTCTTTTCAAACTCGCACTATAAGGAAAAGAGGTATTCTTTTGTGTTGTACTCCTCTCTTGGCAATATGTTTTATTTGGCATCTTCCCCAATCTGGATTGAAGAACGAGCAAGGTTCAAGATGGTCACATAGATTGATGACGCTCAAACATTAAGACATCCATTGGTGTTACCGATTTGTAGAGAATGTCACTATCGTAGACCATTATGGAGAATTCCCTAATGTCCCCTTACTTGGAATTAGAGGAGGTGTCACCTATAACCCCTTCTTAGCATCAAGACAGTTTGGTTACACCCGAAGGGATGGCCCACATGAGATGCTTATTCAAGGGTTGGTATTTGACTACGAGAATGACAATCAAGGTTACCGCCAGAGGTTTATCCGAGTTTGGAGGATGTTGAACTAGGTTGATAGCAAGACACTGGGGCACAAGAATTCCATCCCTCTTGAGCCTTATCTCAAATTGGTATGAGCTTGTGCTCAAAGTATTATGATGCCTTACCCCTCTATTCTCCCAGTTATCATAGAGCCTGTTGTGGAAGGAGATGTCCCATACACTATCCTTCCCAACATGCCCACCTCTCTCGAAGACTTGCAAAGGGATTGGATACAACTTAAAGGGGAGCGAGACACTTTCGAGGCCCAATTCTACACCAGCGAGAAGAAGGTTCTGGAAATCACCAAGAAGCTTCATGAGGAGCGGAGTCTGAACGCCTACATCGCACCAAAGAGGACGCGTTCAACTTTTTTATCTTAGAGTTTTTTGTATTTCTTTGTAAGCCCAAAGAGGCATGATGTACTTAAACTTTGATTTATTAATACGACGTGTGTTCCTTTTTTGTATAAAGCAAATTTAAATCTCTAATTTACTTGAAATCATTGCATATGCATCTCCATTCATCATCACATAAACAGGTTTCTTACCACAGTTCTCCTTATCTTTCTACTGTTTATTTCAGTAAGATGGATCTTAAGCAGACAATAAAAGATCTCAAGGCGCAGAATGCTCAGTTTCAACAAACATTCTTGACTCTAGCCAAAGGACAAGAGGATTTGAAAACTTTACTGATCAAAGAAAAGAAGAAGAAACCAAAGAAATTAATCGGTGTTTTGAATCTGGGAAGAAGGTTCCCGGGGCCAGCCAGACTAACCCAAACTTTGCAACATCATCAGGTGAAAAGGATAATCAAGAAGGGAAAAACAAGGAAGTGATTGCCCATCCAGAATCTGAAGAGGAAGAAGACAATGATTACTCTGAGGAGAAGTATCCTCTGGCTGACGATAAATACAAACATCTGGAAGAGCGTCTAAGTGCAATGGAGATTCAGAAAGTGCTTGGGGTGGACTTTGAAGAGCTGGGTTTGGTGTTTGGGATTGTAATTCCACAAAAGTTCAAAGAACAAGTGTTTTCTAAGTACGACGAGGTTTCGCATCCCAAGATGCACCTCCGATCTTATGTGAGGAAGATACAACCTCACACTGCTAAAAGAGATTTATGGGTCCACTTCTTTTAGGATAGTCTATCCGGGACTCAGCTAGATTGGTTCTATCAACTGGAGAAGGCCAATATCCATAATTGGGAAGACCTTGCCGCTGCTTTTTATAAACAGTATCAGTACAACACAGACCTTGCTCCCACCCGTACTCAATTCCAAAGTCTGGCTATAGGTTTAAGCAAAGGTTTCAAAAACTACGCTTAGAAATGGAGGGACTTAGCAGGAAGAGTCCAGCCTCCCCTGTCTGACAGAGAGCTAGTGGACATGTTTCTGGGTACCTTGTCTGGTCCTTTCTTTAATCATCTAATTGGAAGCTCCTCAGCAGGCTTCACTGAATTAATCTTGACAAGGGAAAGAGTGGAAGCTGGGATTAAGAGTGGGAAGATTCAAAAGGACGCATCCTCCAGTGCCGTGAGAAAACCATTCATTTGAAAAAAAGAAGTTGTTGTTGTATACCCTCAAAGGAATAAGGACAGAACTGAACATCATTCAACAGTAGGGGCCGTCATGATCCCTAAGCCCGCACCTACTTAACAAAGGAATAACCAGCCTAGAACAGAAAGACCGGTAAGACAATTTACCCAGATAAATATGGCATTGTCTCAAGTCCTGCCACATTTCTTGAGATCTAATATGGTAACTTTAAAGGAAGCCCCGAAGAATCCCAACACCACCTCTCCTCATTACCACCCTAATGCTCGTTGTGCTTACCATTCAGAAAGTACAAGCCATGATACCAACAACTGTTGGGCTTTGAAAAACAAGGTGCAAGACCTTATCGAGGAAAAAGAAATTGAATTTGATGCTCCTGAGATCCCAAATGTTATCACCGCTCCTATGCCCAAGCATGGCCGTGATGTCAACGCTGTTGAAGATGATGTGTTTGTTACTGTCGTTGATGAACTTGTTACTCCTCTCCTGACTGTCAAGAGGAACCTGTTGAATGCAGGTTTATTTCTAAGCTGTGACAAAGGTTGCCACCTCTGTTTATCCCTACCAACTGGTTGTCATTTACTGAAAGCAAGTGTTCAACGCTTGATGGATGACAAAGAGATTTTGTTTGAAAAGACTGCCATTCCAACCATTTCTTACAATGATGTTTCAATAGTAACCATTTCCGCCAATCCTTCCAGGGTCTCCACCAAAAGAACCGTTAGGATTACATCTGTTCCTAAGGTGACTCCACTAATAATTACTATGCCAGGGCCGATCCCATACTCCTCAGATAAAACTGTCCCCTGGAACTATGGGGGTAACGTCTATTATCACGGCGTCAAGAAGGATTGGCTGGCTGATGAAGACTCAATTTTTGAGAAGGATGACCCCGATATTGGAAACATTGCGGGAACCAACAAAATAACCCAAAGTGGAAGGGTATTCTCCCCCGAGATTGCTCCTCCGAAAACTGTTATCGGTCCTGTGATCATCCTTGATTTTGTTCCTGTTTACACTACTACTACAATCCCTATGGTTACCCCTACTGACACCCCTACCACCAAGTTAACCGAGACTCAGGGAAAAGGCATTTTGGTTGAGCCTGTCCGGATGAAGGCGCAATCAGTATCTATCCCAGAAGCCTCCAAGAAGGAGATGGAAGAAATTCTGAAAATAATAAAGAGAAGCGACTACAACATAGTCGAACAACTAGGACAAACCCCGCCAAAGATTTATATGCTAGCTTTACTGTTGTGCTTCGAGGCTCATGCGAAGGCCTTGGTAAAATTTCTTAAAATTACCCATGTGCCACAGGAAACCTCTACTGACCAATTCCATGACTGTGTGGCCAGTTTGACCGCCGATAATGGTTTAGGCTTTTCTGATGCTGATCTTACACCTAGAGGGAGGAAACACAACGAGGAATTGCATGTCTCTGTCAAATGTAGGGGAACAACTTTGGCCCATATCTTGGTTGATACTGGTTCATCTTTGAATGTGCTGCCTAAGAAGGCTCTTGATAGACTAGACTGTGAAGGTCTGACCTTAAAACCCAGCAACATAGTGGTAATGGCCTTCGACGGTTCAAAGAGAATGGTGCATGGGGAGGTGGACATCCCCATTAAAGTTGGAACTCAAACCTTTGATTCAACTTTCTACGTGATGGACATCCGCTCTTCCTATTCATGTTTATTCGGCTGACCTTGGATTCATGACGCTGGTGCCGTCACCTCTACATTACATCAGATGCTGAAATACCCAACCAAGGGAAAATTATCACTATCCATGGAGAAGAGGAATATATGGTTAGTCACTTAAACTCCTTTAGATACATGGAAATGGATGGTGAATTCATCGAAACTCCGTGTCAGCATTTCGAGGAATTCCCACAAATAGTGGCAGCAACCAAGACTGCTTCCCAAGTCTTGAAGATTACAAGACCTCCACTAAAGATGGCTTCTTTGAAAGATGCCAGGGAAGTAGTCGAAGAAGGTGGGTGTACTATTTGGGGCCAACTCCCGGATATCCCTTACAAATATGAAAAATTTGGTTTGGGTTTCACTTCAGGAGCCCATAAAGCTGTTCTTCATGCTCGTTCCGGGGGATCACCTTTGAAGATTAGCAACCATGGAGTCAACGCAGTGAAGGATAGTGATGACAGCTGCGACCTGGAGGAATGGATTTTCCCAACTATCAACGGAGGAATCACCAACTGGGAAGCCAAAGATTTTGTCCCAATTACTTTTAGCCAACAATAATTGTCTTTAAATTTTTTTTGGACTTGTAATAATTAAACAATTCAGACTTTTAAAACCTTGTGTCTTACCTGAGGCACAACGGTCCATTTGTAAGGGTTGTTACCTCATTTTCATATGTCATCAATGAATCATGGACATTTTTGCATGCAAAATTTGTGCTCTTTGTCTTTATTTTTTCTACATTTTTATTTATTTCAAAAATAGCTATGCTCTTACACACACTCACATATCAAAATGCAGATCTACATCCACTCAGGATCCCATGGGTAACGATTCTGCTATGGCCTATTGTGACTTTGAAAATCTAATTTACCAAGCCGAAGACGAAGGTGAGGAAGATTGTGAAGTGCCTGGGGAACTAGCCAGGTTACTACAACAGGAAGAAAGGACCATACAACTCTATGAAGAACCAGTGGACACAGTTAACTTAGGTACCGAAGAGGATAAGAAAGAAGTCAAGGTGGGTGCCAATATGGAACCCAGTGTCAAGAAGCGTTTAACTCAGTTGCTACATGACTATTTTAATGTATTTGCTTTGTCATATGAAGACATGCCTGGACTCGATGCTAATATCGTGGTCCATCATCTACCGACAAAATAAGAATGTCCTCTGGTAAAACAGAAAGTCCGTCGCATGCGACCATACATGTCAGAGAAGATCAAGACTGAGGTCATGAAAAATTCAACACCGGATTCTTAGCCGTCGCCTCCTATCCATAATGGGTCGGCAATGTTGTTCTAGTGCCTAAAATGTACGACAAAGTACACATGTGTGTGGATTACCGAGATTTGAATAGGGCAAGCCCTAAGGATGACTTCTCGCTTCCCCACATCGATATTCTGGTCGACAACACCGCACAACATAAAGTATTTTCCTTCATGGATGGTTTCTTAGGCTACAATCAAATCAAAATGGCACCTGAGGACATGGAGAAAACAACCTTCGTCACACAGTGGGGCACTTTCTAGTACAAGGTTATGCCATTCGGGTTGAAGAACGCTGGGGAAACTTATTAGTGTGCCATGGTGGCTCTATTTCAAGACATGATCCATCACGAAATAGAGGTCTATGTGGATGACATGATAGCCATATCTCAAACTGAAGAGGAACATCTTGACCATTTGCAGAAACTGTTTGAAAGGCTAAAGAAATATAAGCTAAGGTTGAACTCGAATAAATGCACATTTGGGGTGAGGTCTGGTAAACTCCTAGGCTTCATTGTCAGCGGTAAAGGTATCGAAGTGGACCCTGCCAAGGTGAAAGCAATACAAGAAATGCCTGCTCCTCGCACCAAGAAGGAAGTCAGAGGACTCTTAGGACGGCTTAACTACATCGCCAGATTCATTTCTCACTTAACCGCTACTTGTGAACCAATCTTCAAATTACTGAAGAAAGATCAAGTAGTCAAATGGAATGATGAATGCCAAGCTGCCTCCTAAAAGATCAAAGAGTACCTTCAAGAGCCTCCTGTTTTGATGCCACCAGTCGAGGGAAGACCTTTGATCATGTATCTAACTGTTTTGGAAAATTCAATGGGGTGTGCGCTGGGGCAGCATGACGAGTCTGGCCGAAAAGAGGACGCTATTTACTACCTGAGCAAAAAGTTTACCGACTGTGAAATAAGATATTCACTGCTCGAGAAAACTTGCTACAATCTGGCATGGGCTGTTCACCGACTGAGACAATATATGTTGACCCATACTACCTTATTAATATCCAAGATGGATCCAATTAAATACATATTCGAGAAGCCTGCCATCTCTGGGAGAATAGCAAGATGGCGGATGATCCTGACTGAATACGACATTCAGTACACTACCCAAAAAGTAATAAAGGGCAGTGTGCTAGCCGATCACCTTTCTCATCGGGCTGTGGATGACTATCAGTCTGTTGCACCCCAAAATTTGCCCTCTCATGTTTTTCCAAAGTCTTCCCCCCTGCATGGTTGATCACAAACTCTTGCCTAAGGAAAAAGAAATTTTTTGAGTGGTGCTTTAAGACCCTTCGATTGGCATTCTGAAAGACCCTTCGATTGGTATTCTGAAGGAGCCTTTCGATTGGCATTATGGACAAGCACTTCGATTTTCATTCTGAAAGACCCTTTTATTGGTATTCTGAAGGAGCCATTCGATTGGCATTATGGACAAGCACTTCGATTTGCATTCTGAAAGACCCTTCGATTGATATTCTGAAGGAGCCTATCGATTGGCAGTATGGAAAAACACTTCAATTGACATTATGTCAGAGCCTTTCGATTGGCAGTATGGACAAACACTTCGATTGGCATTATGTCAGAGCCTTTCGATTGGCATTATGGACAAGTATTCGATTGGAATTATGTCAAGGCAACTTCGACAGGCATGTTAACCATGTCCTTCGATTGGTATGAACTACACCTTTCGATTGTCCTGTTAATAGAGACTTTCAATTGGAATCCTTCGATTGATATTTGGACAAGGGCCATTCGAAGAACACCTTCCAGGCCATTTGGAAGAGGCCATCCAGGGGCACTCAGAGAATATGTCCAGGTGCACTGAACGTGAGAAAATGGCATGTGTCCCTTGCAAATATAGGAATAATTAAATGCTGATTGTGGATTTAATTCCTGAGTTAAAGGCCAGATTATTTCCTTTTCTGTTCCTAAAGAGCTGATTCGACCAGAGTGGTTCTGTTCAGAACAAGACCAATCAAAGAGCAGGGCCTGAAGGCATTCGAAAGTCAACATGTCCAGGTTCATTCAAGAGACATGAATATTTCAAAAAAAGGAAAACTTTTAATGTGTTTGATTTTTTGTCTCATGGCATTAATGGCTTGTTTAATGGCTGTCTCTTGCCGTTACAAGACCCTCACACCCTTATGAATACAAGGGCCAGTAACACATTACAAGACACAAAAAATACACAGAAAAATTGCCTCAAAGAGCCACACGCATACACTTCCTCAGTAAACCATCCACAAAGCTATCGAAATCCTCATAAGTGGTCCCAATCGAAGGAGTCTTCAACAACACTCTTTTCACTCCCTGAAGTCTGCAGGAAGTGTTCCCAAGTACTATCCAAAAGTCACGCATCAAGCCCACTAGTCCTTGGTAAAATTCTGGGTCACAGCCTTTCGATTACTATTTGAATTGTTTTTATATGCATCTTTGTGTTCTTATTGATCATTCATACAAATATAAGTGTGGAAGTGCAGGGTGCCATTTTAAGGTTTCAAAGCAGCCATGCTTCAGACTAGGTGGTGTAAAGATCTTGTGCTAGTTTTAACCCCATATTTGAGTTTAGGAAGTGATCATGCATAGGGTAGGGTCTTGGGATCTGTTTCGATCCAACATTTGATCAAACTTGCAGGTGTATGTACAAGAGATGAACCTGGGTTCAACACCCAGGGTTGTATTTGTTTCTTTTTTTCTAATGCTTGTACTGCAGATCAAGCCTGAGAAGACCAGTGCACACAATAGCGAAGGACCTGGGTTCAACACCCAGACCATGCATCTTTATTGTTCTAATGCTTGTCTTGCAGATATAGATCAAAAAGCAGTTTGCCCTCCTGGATCGAAGAAGACAACCCCTTCTCTGGATCGAAGGAGACATTTCCTTCTCTGGATCGAAGCTCCCATTTTTTTTCCTGGATCGAAAGTCACCTTCTCTGGATCGAAGCTTCCCAATTTTATCCCTGGATCGAAGGATGCCTTTTGTATTTTTATTTTTTGTTTTCGTTATTTCTTTATTGATCTTATCATTTAAATTAACTTTAAATCAAAAAAACATTAGGTTAGTTTTTTTTTATTCAAATTAATTTTGTTAACAAATTAATTAATTATTTTAACTTCATTTTATCAATTTAAAATAAACTAGACCTAGGATTATTTAATTCAAATATTTTCTTAACCAAAAAACAAAAAAAGATTTTCTTATTTACTTATAAATTTCTTAGACGTCTCTTTTCCTTGTTTTACGCGTGTTTATTTTATTGTAACTACTTACTGGTTTGTAATAGTTTAGCTTAAACTTTTACTTTAATACTTTTATTCCCCCAATTTTGGACATGTAAATAATCCCCCTCCCCGAAGCCTTGTAATAGCGTAGGATTTACAATTCCCGCACTTTAAATTCCTGTACATATATTAACTGTTTAGATGTATGCTAACTAGGCTATGCATGACAAGATTAACTCTTAAACTTAAAATCAACAGTAGCTCACCATAACATGTACAAAGATAATATAAACTGAAAATTGACACACTCGCACATGTCACTCTTAGGGTACACCTCACTTGGTTGCCTCGAACGTGGTCATTAAGTATAGGATGTTTTAGAGGTCGCCCTCCTGTCTAAAGATCAAAGTTGCGTCGAAATGGTTGCCTCGGAAAAATGATCTAAGACATTAGGGTTACCGCTAAAGCGTCCTAACATTGCTTTAGTGACCACACGTCCCTTAAATCGAATTGACCCGAAAACTCCAACGACGGTGCTACCTACTCCTAAATAGTGGGATAGCACTGTCTAAAGGACATTTGCACAATTAAATTCCTTTTTGAGTAGGTAGAGGTTCTTAAGTACTTGCTCCTTTTAAAACAAAAAACAAAACTTTTCACACTTACACTCTCTTCAAAAACAAAACTCTTTTCAAAACCCACAATCACAAAGAAAAGCAAACCTTTTGAAAACATAATGAGCAAGTACCTAAGAGCCCGTGGATAACCACGGATAGAAAGGGTGCTAACACCTTCCCAGTCTATAATCTACCTCTCGAACCCGAGAAACATCTCGAAAAGGAATTTTTCTGTGCTTTTGTCCTTTCCTTGTTGGATAAAATAAAAGACGGTGGTGACTCTTGCTTACCGCGACACTTTGCAAAAACAAACGCAAAAGCGAACCAGCATTCCAAAACAGTCAGTTCTCATTCCCACCGATCACAGAACTGGCGACTCTGCTGGGGATTGATTATAAATGAGATGTACCTTAGGATTAGATCACTTGTGTTTTCAATTGTATGCTTTGTATGCTTTAAATTTTGTTGGCTTGTATCGGAGTTCTATAGATCCTAACCCGGATTTGGGGGTACCCTTTTTTGCTAAGTAGCAGTAAACTGTGAGGGATCTGTCCGACGTAGACCGACACGGATGAAGCAGTAGCTATGTTGGTGTGGCACCTTAGTCTGTACCGATATCCCTTGTGTTGAAACGAGGAGAATATGGGTCTTCTAAGGAGTCATTAAGCACCAACTGACCTTAGAACCTTAAATTGACCAACTTGGCCATAGAACAGTAGCAGTATGATACACTCATTGAGACTAAACTCTCGCGATGGTTCCGGCCGCAAGAAAAGGTTGCTAAGCTGGAATTATGACCGATTGAGGGTAGTCAGTGATATTGAGATCCTCTAGAACCCGGTTACTATTTTTTAGGATAGGTCTTAACCAACTGAAGCTGAAAGAGGGTAGTACCTGAGCTTCATGCCAGCCTGAAATCTAAGGGCTCTTTTGTGTGACTTGTGTGTGCCTTTACCATGTTTGCCTTTGGTGAATATTTGTGGTATGCCTTTACCATGACATCATAACATCATAACATTGCATACATCTTGCATAAGGACTAACCTATTTCAAAGACAATAGGGTTTCATCTTTGCTTTGTTTTGTAGGACATCACGATGCCCATGCGTAGGAATACTATCCGGATCCACTTTGTTCAAGTACCTACTCTGCTTAAAGAGTTGGTTGTAAGGATTCCAAACACTACATCCTTCATCAAGAGGCATGGTTCTCTTCTCAGTTTAGTCACCTCAAAGTTGGACGAACAAATGATGAGCGTCTTGGTCCAGTTTTATGATTCGCTATATCATTGCTTCACCTTTCAAGACTTCCAGCTGGTTCCTACCCTGGAAGAGTTCTCTGAGTTGCTTGGTATCTCTGTTTTGGAGCAGACTCCATTCACTGGTTGGGAAAAGACTCTTAAGCCCGAAGAAATTGCTGCAGCCCTTCACTTGACCAAAGAGGAGGTAATGGCCAACTGGGAGACTAGAAGTGGAGCTAAGGGTTTTTTGGCTAAGTTCCTGGTTGACAAAGCTACTTGTTTCTGGGATGACTTAGACATCAAAGAGTACGAGGACATTTTGTCCCTCTTAATCTATGGTCTGGTATTGTTTCCAAATCCTGACACTTTTGTTGATGTTAATGCCATAAGGATCTTCATCTCTCGGAACCCTGTACCCACTCTCTTGGGTGATATCCTTCATCAGCTCTATGCTCGTACTGCCCGAAAGCGGGGAACTTTGATGTGTTGTGCTCCTTTATTATCGAGGTGGTTTATTTTGCACCTCCCTAAGTCCCTACTGAAGAACGAAGAAGGAATGGGTTGGGCTTATAGGATTATGTCTCTTACTAATAATGACATTATTTGGACTTTCAAAGGCTTGGATGAGGTGACTGTCATTGATCGTTATGGAGAGTATCCTAATGTTCCATTGATCGGAACCCATGGAGGAATTTCTTATAATCCATGTTTAGCTCTCCGCCAGTTTGGAAGAGCCAGAAGAGAAGGGCCTCATGAGATGTTGATGCCTCATATCATCTTTGATTTCCAAGGAGATAGCGACGAGCTGCATCGTAGATTCATCAAGGCTTGGGATAGAGTTCACCAATCTAACCCACATGAGTTGGGACCAAAGACTTCTCTGCCAATGGAGCCATACCTCAGATGGGTCCGCATCCGGGCCCAGAAGTTAGGTATGCCATACGAAGTTGTCAGGCCTATTACTCTTGAAGTTGCTGATAAAGACGAGGTTGTTCCAACTATTTTCCATCATCATATGCCCACTGATATTGGCACACTGAAGAGGTCTTGGACGCAACTGCGGGAAGAACGGGATTCTTATCGGGAGAGGTTCAATGAACAAGAATAGAAGATCCAGAAGCTGACTAAGCAACTGGAGAACGAGCAGATCCTGAATGATTATATCCGCACTGAGAAGAAGAGGCCATGAGAGCATTGACAGACCTTTGATGATTTCTTTTGCAGTTTTTATTTACTTTTCAGTATTTCCATTTTTGTAACACCTAAGGGCAATTTGTTGAACAATTTAAATTCAGAAGTTAAATCTAATAAAGTGTGTTTCCTTTCTTGTTTACAAATTTGAATCCCGATTGTTTTTGAAATCATAAATCATGCGCATTTCATATCATGCACTTCATAAACAGGTACCTTTTTACAGGTCTCTTATCTTCTTCACTGTTTATTTCAGCAATCATCATGTCTGCTGAACCTTCTACTGAGCAAGCTATCAAGGCCCTCCAGGCCCAGAACGCCCAATTTCAAGAGCTGGTCATGAATCTAGCTAAAGGTCAGCAGGACCTGAAGACCTTGATTCTGAAAGAGAGGAAGAAGAAGAAGAGGACCATCCTGTTCAACACTGGACGCAGGTTTGGAAACGGGTTGCAGAATGAAATTGATCTGGCCACCCCATCTGGAGAGAAGGACAATCCACAAGAAAGGAGGGCTCCTAGCCCTATGGTCTCCGACAATGAGACAGGCTATGATGAAGAACAGTATCCTCTTGCTGAGGATAAGTACAAACAGCTGGAGGACCGTTTGAACACTATGGAAATACAGAAGGTGCCCGGTCTGGACTTTGGAGATCTGGGTCTATCATCTGGGGTGGTGATTCCCCATAAGTTCAAGGCACCTGCCTTTTCCAAGTATGACGGAGCTTCCTGTCCAAAGCTGCATCTCCGGTCATATGTGAGGAAGATCCAACCTTACACTGCTGATAAAAACTTGTGGATCCATTTCTTTCAAGACTGTCTTTCAGGGACTCAGCTTGAGTGGTTCTATCAATTGGACGGAGCCAGTATCCGCAGCAGGGAGGATTTGGCTGCTGCGTTCTATAGGCAGTATCAGTATAACTCCGACCTCGCTCCTACGCGTACCCAACTCCAGGGTATGTCAATAGGGACGGATGAAGGATTTAAAGAGTATGCTCAAAAATGGAGAGACCTGGCCGGAAGGGTGCAACCACCTTTGGCTGATCGTGAACTGGTTGATATGTATCTGGGGACCCTGTCTGGTCCCTTCTTTAACCATCTGATTGGAAGCTCTTCAGCCGGGTTTATATACCTTATCTTGACTGGTGAAAGGATTGAAGCTGGTATTAAGGATGGAAAAATATAGAAGGGTGCCTCGTCGAGCACCGAGAAGAGACCGTTTAAGAAAGAGTCCAGTGCGGTCTATAGTTCAAGAAGAAATAATAGACCTGAACACCGCCAAGCTGTCAATGCGGTTGTTATTTCAAAACCTGCCATTACTCCTCAGCATCACAGCCAACAAAGGGACGAGAGACCTCGAAGGCAATTCACTCGTCTCAGTATGACTTTGTCTCAGATTCTGCCACAGTTGCTAAAGACCAATCTGGTGACCCTAAAAGAAGCTCCAAAGAATCCAAATACAATGTCACCAAGGTATAACCCTAATGCCCGTTGCGCTTTTCACTCTGATAGCCCGGGGCATCATACGGACGATTGTTGGGTTTTGAAGAACAAGGTGCAAGACTTAATTGATGCAAAGGAGATTGAATTCGAGGCGCACGAAAGGCGTAAAGTTGTGACTGCTCCCATGCCCAAACATGGAGTAAATGCTGTAGAGGAAGACTTGTTTGCAGTGTCTGTGGATGATATTGTTACCCCTCTGATGACTGTCAAGAAGAACCTGTTGCTAGACGGTTTATTTCCGGGCTGTAGTGAAGGTTGCCATATGTGTTCTGTTTTACCTACTGGTTGCCCATCTTTGAAGTCAGGTATCCAAAACCTGATGGATAGTAAAGAGATCCTGTTTGAAAAGACTGTTATTCCATCCGTTCATTCTGAAGAAGTTGCCATCATTACCATTTTCGACAATTCTTCCAAGGCTCCCTCGAGGACGCCTGTTAGAATTACATCTGTTTCGAAGATCGCACCTGTAATCATCACTGTTCTGGGGCCCATCCCCTATACATCTGACAAAGATGTCCCTTGGCACTATGGAGCAGACATTTATGTTCTTGGAGTTAAGCAAGAGTTTGATGCTGATACTGGCGTCAGCAACATTACTGGGCCTGCTAAAGTCACCCGCAGTGGTAGACTTTTCTCACCCGATATTGCTCCACCAACTATCCGAAGACTTGTTGTCATTACGCCTACAAATGTACCTACTGCCGTTCCTGATCAAGTTCCTATCCTTCCCCCTGTCGCCGAGTCATCTGACGCTCGGGGCAAAGGGATCACCACTGATATGTCTGCCCAGACGGAGGCGCCAAAGACAATCAACGTTGAAGCTTCCAAACAGAAGATGGAAGAGATTCTGAAGATCATTAAGAAGAGTGATTATAATATGGTTGAGCAACTGGGGAAAACCCCATCCAAGATTTCTATATTGTCATTGCTGTTGTGTTCAGAGGCCCATGCCAAGGCCCTGATTACCTTCCTGAAGATGGCCCACGTGCCACAAGAGACATCAGCTGGTCAATTTACCGATTATGTGGCCAATTTAACTGCTGATAATGGTTTGGGTTTCTCCGACGCTGATCTGACTGCTAAAGGGAAGAACCATAACGATGCCCTGCACGTCTCCATTGAATGCAGGGGCACTACTCTTGCACATGTGTTAATTGACACTGGTTCCTCGTTGAACGTCTTGCCCAAGAAAGCTCTAGACAGGTTGGATTGCGAAGGGTTGGAGCTGAAGCCAAGTAACATTGTTGTCCGGGCCTTTGATGGGTCTAAGAGGATGGTGCATGGTGAGGTTGATATTCCCATCAAAGTTGGTTCTCAGGTCTTCAATTCTACATTCTATGTGATGGACATTCGGCCGTCCTATTCTTGTTTGCTGGGTCGTCCATGGATCCACAAAGCTGGAGCTGTGACCTCAACGCTCCACCAGAAGCTGAAATACCCGGTCAGAGGGAAGATTGTGACAGTACAGGGGGAGGAAGAGTATATGGTCAGCCACCTCAACTCATTCAGATACGTAGAGATGGATGGGGAGTTCATTGAGACCCCATTCCAAAACTTTGAAGAGGTTCCTCAGACACTGGCATCAGCTGAGGCCGTGATTGAAGATTCTCCTATGAAGATGGCTTCCTTAAAGGATGCCCGGGCTGTTATTGAGAAGGGTGAGCATGCAAACTGGGGCCGACTTCCTGATTTCACTCAGAAGACTAACAAGTTTGGTTTGGGTTTCACTGCATAAGCTCAAAGGGCTGTTCGAAATGCAAGGATTGGAAGACCTCTTGTGTTCATCCGCAACTCGGGAGTAAATGCCATCGAAGATGACGTGAAGGAGTCTGAATTCGACAGCTGGATCTATCCTACGACCAACGGTGGACCAAACAACTGGACAACAAAGGATTTCATCCCTATTACTTTTGTTACTCAGTAATGAAGCTTTTTGTTTTAAATTTGTAACAGACAATATTGTGAAACTTTATGGCCCGGTGTCTTACCCGGGGCACCGTGGCTTCATTTGTGAGGGCTTTTGTATGCCATTTTCATATATCATTAATAAAAGCATTGGAAGTTTTTGCCTTTCAAGTTTTGCGCTCCTTGTCTTTCTTTATTATATATTGCAAAACAGCTATTTTACACACACTCACATATACAGGTCCCAATCCACTATGGATCTCATTGGTAACGATTCTGCTACTACCAGTTATGACTTCGAAAATCCGATCAACTTAGCCGAAGATGAAGGTGAAGATGATTGCGAAGTGCCTGGTGAGCTTGCAAGACTGCTACTTCAGGAAGAGAGTGCCATTCAGCCACATGAAGAGCCAGTGGAAACAGTGAATTTGGGTACCGATACAGACAAGAAGGAAGTCAAGATCGATGCAAATCTGGAGCTCAGTGTGAAACAACGGTTGATTCAGATGCTGCATGACTACGTGGAGATCTTTGCCTGGTCTTACGAAGATATGCCTGGGTTGGACACCGACATTGTGGTTCATCGCCTGCCTACCAAGGAAGACTTCCCTCCGGTAAAACAGAAGGTTCATCGTATGTGTCCAAAGATGTCCGAGAAAATCAAGGCCGAAGTTATGAAACAGTTTGACGCCGGTTTTCTAGCAGTAACTTCTTACCCTCAGTGGGTTGCCAATGTGGTGCCGGTACCGAAGAAGGATGGTAAGGTCCAAATGTGTGTTGACTACAAGGATTTGAACAGGGCAAGCCCTAAGGATGACTTCCCTCTACCTCACATCGACGTTCTGGTTAACAATACTGCTCATCACAAGGTATTCTCCTTTATGGATGGTTTCTCCGGTTACAATCAGATAAAGATGGCTCCCGAAGAAATGGAGAAGACCACTTTTGTTACTCAGTGGGGTACCTTTTGCTACAAGGTCATGCCTTTTGGGTTGAAAAATGCTGGGGCAACATATCAGCGTGCCATGGTTGCTTTGTTTCATGACTTGATCCATCATGAGATTGAAGTATACGTCGACGATATGATTGCGAGGTCCCAAACTGAGGAGGAACACCTTGACCATCTACAGAAGCTGTTTGACAGGTTGAAGTTATACAAGCTGAGATTGAACCCAAACAAATGCACCTTCGGGGTACGATCCGGTAAACTGCTGGGTTTCGTCGTAAGCGACAAAGGTATTCAAGTGGATCCTGCCAAAGTGAAAGCCATACAAGAAATGCCAGCTCCCAAGACAGAGAAGGAAGTTAGAGGATTTCTAGGGCGTCTGAACTACATTGCCCGATTCATCTCACACCTAACTGCTACTTGTGAGCCAATCTTCAAGTTACTGAAGAAAGATCAAGTGGTACGTTGGAACGATGAATGCCAGGCCGCTTTCGAAAGAATTAAAGAGTATCTCCAGGAGCCACCCATCCTGATGCCACCAGTGGAAGGGAGACCTCTACTCTTATACTTGACAGTACTTGACAACTCAATGGGGTGTGTGCTGGGGCAGCATGACGAGTCTGGCCGAAAAGAGCATGCTATTTATTACCTTAGCAAAAAGTTTACTGACTGTGAGACCCGTTACTCACTGCTCGAGAAAACTTGCTGCGCTTTGGCATGGGCTGCTCGCCGGCTGAGACAGTATATGTTGACTCACACTACTCTGTTGATTTCAAAGATGGATCCAATCAAGTATATCTTCGAAAAGCCTGCCTTGTCCGGAAGAATAGCAAGAT
Source organism: Vicia faba (assembly GCA_948472305.1). Lineage (NCBI taxonomy): Eukaryota > Viridiplantae > Streptophyta > Magnoliopsida > Fabales > Fabaceae > Vicia > Vicia faba. The sequence continues at coordinate 1,479,554,980 of OX451741.1, read as the reverse complement.
GGCAGATGATCTTGACTGAATATGACATCCAGTACACGACTCAAAAAGCAATCAAGGGAAGTGTATTGGCAGACCATTTGGCACATCAGGCAGTGGATGATTACCAGTCTATGAACTTTGAATTTCCAGACGAGAATATCATGGTAGTGACTGATTGTGAGACACCTGGACCGGATGAAGGACCTGAGGAAGGATCCCGATGGTCTATGTACTTTGATGGAGCTTAAAACGCTTTGGGTAATGGCATTGGCGCTGTGATCATATCTCCTAAAGGCTCTCATACTCCATTTACCGCCCGACTATGTTTTAACTGCACCAATAATATGGCAGAGTATGAAGCCTGCATTATGGGTCTTCGAGCAGCAGTTGACCTAAGGATTAAGTTTCTGAGTGTCTTTGGAGATTCCGCTCTCGTGATCAGTCAGATCAAAGGAGAGTGGGATACGAAACACCCAAATCTTATTCCTTATAAGGAGTATGTATTGACGTTGCTTCCCCATTTCGAGGAGATAACCTTTGAACACTTCCCAAGAGAGGAGATTCAGTTGGCGGACGCGCTAGCTACGATGTCTTCTATGTTCAAAGTCAAGTGGGACAACGAGGCTCCCGAGATCATTATTTGGAAATTGGATGAACCTGCACATTGTTGTGATCTTGAGACTGGAGAGGTAATAGAAAAGCCCTGGTATCACGAAATAAAAAGATACCTTGAAGCTCAAGAATACCCCGAGGGTGCATCTGTTAACGGCAAGAAGTTTTTGAGAAGGTTCCCGACAAAGTTCTTCATCAGTAATGGCATTCTTTACAAATGTAACCATGATTCAACCTTGTTGCGTTGTGTGGATAAAATCGAAGCAGAAAGGATCATGGCAGAGTTGCATGAAGGTACTTTCGGAACTCATCCCTGTGGACATACCATGGCAAAGAAAATCCTTCGGGCAGGATATTATTGGTCCACAATGGAAGCCGACTGTTATCAACATTCTCGGACATGTCACAAGTGCCAGGTCTATGCTGATAAGGTCCACATACCTCCAGTTCCTCTGAATGTTTTGACAGCACCTTGGCCTTTTGCAATGTGGGGCATTGATATGATCGGAGAGATCAGACCTACGGCATCCAACGAGCATTGTTTCATCCTGGTAGTGATTGATTACTTTACCAAGTGGGTTGAAGCAGCTTCCTTTGCTACCGTAACCAAGAACGTCGTGGCACGGTTCATTCGGCACAACCTGATCTGTCGATACAGTGTACCAGAGAGGATCATTACGGACAATGGTATCAATCTTAACAACAAGATGATCACTGAGCTCTGCGAGCAATTCAAGATACAGCACCACAACTCTTCTCCTTACCGGCCGAAGATGAATGGGGCTATGGAAGCAGCAAATAAGAACATTAAGAAGATTGTGCAGAAAATGATAGTGACATACAAAGACTGGCACGAGCTGTTGCCATTTGCTCTTCATGGGTACCGTACCTCAGCACGGACGTCAACAGGGACAACACCATATTCTTTGGTTTATGGCATGGAGGCAGTCTTGCCCATTGAAGTTCAGATACCCTCTCTTCGGATCATGAAGGATGCAGGTTTGAGCGAAGACGACTGGATCCAGACCTGACTTGATCAATTGAATCTAATCGACGAAAAGAGACTTACTGCTATTTGTCATGGTCAGACGTACCAAAAACGAATGATCAAGGCATTTAACAAGAAAGTCAGACGACAAGAGTATCAAGTTGGAGACCTGGTAATCAAGCGCATTATTCTACCTCAAGGTGATCCCAGGGGCAAGTGGACCCCTACTTACGAAGGTCCATTTGTGGTTAAGAACATCTTCTCAGGAGGAGAGATGATTCTAACCACCATGGATGGTGACGACCTTCCTCACCTCGTCAATGCAGACATAGTAAAAAGATACTACGCATAATCAAAGACCCGCTAGGTTGACTGGCCAGGGAAAAAATAAGGGCTTCCCGGCGAACCAAAAGGGTTCAGGCAAAAATAAGGGATGAAAATAAAAAAAAATTTGTACACCCGGCAAGTCGAAAACATGAAAAGGCGGCTTGGGCAAAAATGGGTATCCCGGTGGACTGAAAACCCAAAAGGGCGGTCCAGGCAAAAATTAGGGATTAAAGCGTAACACTATGTCTCATTGGATCACCTCACATCCGGACTTCGGTATCAACTATCAGGCTCGGACGATGCCAGTCGATTAGATTCATCTTCAACTAAGCAGCAAAGTGATGAGATGCTTGAAGATATAAAGGCAATAGCAGAGCTGGAACCCAGTGGGACTATTCACATAGCTGTTTTGTTTTCTTTTCACAAATTGTATAAATTCTATTTTGTTCGGCGGCGTTCTCTTACTAGGACGTCAGCCTCTTGTACAAAACGCCTATTTACAGGCCAAACTTCAAAATCAATACAAATTCATTTTCAAACAAATTTCAAAATGTTTTTCCTTTATCTGTTTTGTTTTGCAAAGAACGTCCAATGTTCATTTTTGATATATGCATCTGACATTAATTTCTGCTCATAAATATTTACGTGTGAAACAAAAGACAAATTACGGGTGGTATCAGAAGTAGGGGCAATAAGAATTGTCCGAGTGGTCTAGTTGCTCTGTCCACCAAGTACCAAGGTATATATTCAGCTGGAGAATATGGCTAAGATACTTTCACTCCCCGCAGAGTAAGACAGTAATGATAGATCTCCCCACCGAGACTTGCAACTATGAACAAATCAGCAAGGCTCTTCCCAAGCAGTGTCAGTCTACTGTCAGCCCCGGAAAGGCTTGATATCCCCAGAAGATCTTAATATTCCCCAGCGGAGTATAAAGATATCCTCCAGCAAGCGTAAGGAATCCTCGGCAGTCTCAATATTCCCCAACAGAATATAAGAATGTTTCCCAGAGGAATACATGATACCCCCAGTGGAGCCATTGCCCCGGCGCAGTCTAAAAAAGCTTCCCCGCCAGAGTCAAATTATCTTACCCAGTAGATTCTGGAAGCTTGTCCCCTGCAGAATAAAAATGTATCTCCCCAGCCAAATTCAGAAGGTTATCCTCACAAGAGTCTAACTGGGTCATCCTCAGCAAGTTGCAACTAAAAGATCATCCCCAGCGAAGTTCTTTCTTTCCCCAAGCAAGACGTCTATCCTTAACAGATTCAATATCACCAGCAACGGTAATCCATCCCCAGCGGAGTTCATCATTGAAATCCCCAACAAAGCTTATCAATGGAATCCCCAGCGGAGTTATCGTTAAAATCATCAACAGAATATCTCTCCCCCACAGAGTATTTCCCCTCGGAGTAATCTCTTCATCATGTTTACTCCCCAACAGAGTTCTTTTCTCCTACAGGTTTATTCTCACAATCATCTCCGTTCATCATCCCCAGCGGAAACGAAGAACTCAACCCTATTCTCCAGCAGCTCCGGGATTTATTTTCTCCAGCTAAAACATCACATTCCCATACATCATGATACATGCATATGCGCATCATACGAATACAATCTCATTTACTTTGAGAACATCATTGTCTGATCCATATCATGCATTGCATATGACTGACCTTTACCATTTCAGGAAAAATGCAGTTAAGTTCTCAGCTTAGTCGAAGATCTGACCAGTTCTTAAATCTCAATTGAATTGTCATCGGTTGAATTTCAGATAAGGTTCTCAATCTCGACAGTCTCCTCCGTCATAATGTGGACAAGTTCTATAACCTCAACGGTGTACTCCCGGTGGGCACGAGACAGTTCCTAGATCTTGATGAAGATGTTTCCCTACGTCATAGTGTGGACGAGTACTATAACCTCAACGGTATACTCCATTGAGCACGAGTCAGTTCCTAGATCTTGATGTTTTCCTCCGTCATAGTGTGGACAAGTTCTATAACCTCAACGGTATACTCCCGGTGGGCACGAGACAGTTCCTAGATCTTGATGAAGATGTTTCCCTACGTCATAGTGTGGACGAGTATTATAACCTCAACAGTATACTCCATTGAGCACGAGTCAGTTCCTGGATCTTGATGTTTTCCTCCGTCATAGTGTGGACAAGTTCTATAACCTCAATGGTGTACTCCCGGTGGGCACGAGGCAGTTCCTGGATCTTGATGAAGATGTTTCCCTATGTCATAGTATGGACAAGTTCTATAACCTCAGCGGTTTACTCCATTGAGCACGAGACAGTTCCTGGATCTTGATGAAGATGTTTCCCTACGTCATAGTGTGGACGAGCACTATAAACTCAACTGTATACTCCATTGAGCACAAGTCAGTTCCTAGATCTTGATGTTTTCTTCCGTTATAGTGTGGACAAGTTCTATAACCTCAACGGTATACTCCCGGTGGGCACGACACAGTTCCTAGATTTTGACGAAGATGTTTCCCCCCAATTGAATTATGGACAGATTCCTAAAACTCAGCTGAAGCATTCTCTCAGTTGAAGTACAGGCAGGTTCCTAAATCTCAACGAAGTTAGACTTCCCCAGTGGAATCTTCTACAAACAACAAGTATGCAAGTTCTTGCTAAGGAATCTCTTATGCGATCGACACTCCTGCAGATGGCATCTATAAGCCCATCCTCCTACCAACCATCTCCAAATGGCATCTGTAAGCCCATTCCTGACATCACAATGCTGATACTACACCATGCGAGTGAAAATTTCTAGGCACTCTAGTGTTCAATTATCTTCCACCTTCGGATCACGAAAGGCTCGAATGCCAATCTATATCCTCAGGTTTAAGAAAATTGAACAGGGGCAACTGTTGCACCCTAAAATTTTCCCTCTCATGTTTTTCCAAGGTCTTCCCCCCTGCATGGTTGATCACAAACTCTTCCCTAAGGAAAAAGAAATTTTTTGAGTGGTGCTTTAAGACCCTTCGATTGGCATTCTGAAAGACCCTTCGATTGGTATTCTGAAGTAGCCTTTCGATTGGAATTATGGACAAGCACTTCGATTTGCATTCTGAAAGACCCTTGGATTGGTATTCTGAAGGAGACTTTCGATTGGCATTATGGACAAGCACTTCGATTTGCATTCTGAAAACCCTTCGATTGGTATTCTGAAGGAACCTTTCGATTGACAGTATGGACAAACACTTCGATTAGAATTATGTCAGAGCCTTTCGATTGGCAGTATGGACAAACACTTCGATTGGCATTATGTCAGAGCCTTTCGATTGGCATTATGGAAAAGCATTCGATTGGAATTATGTCAAGGCAACTTCGACAGGCATGTTAACCATGTCCTTTATTTGGTATGAACAACACCTTTCGATTGGCCTGTTAACAGAGCCTTTCGATTGGAATCCTTCGATTGATATTTGGAAAAGGGCCATTCGAAGAACACCTTCCAGGCCATTTGGAAGAGGCCATCCAGGGGCACTCAGAGAATATGTCCAGGTGCACTGAACGTGAGAAAATGGCATGTGTCCCTTGCAAATATAGGAATAATTAAATGCTGATTGTGGATTTAATTCCCGAGTTAAAGGCCAGATTCTTGCCTTTTCTGTTCCTAAAGAGCTAATTCGACCAGAGTGGTTCTGTTCAGAACAAGACCAATCGAAGAGCAGGGCCTGAAGGCATTTGAAAGTCAACATGTCCAGGTTCATTCAAGAGACATGAATATTTAAAAAAAAGGAAAACTTTTAATGTGTTTGATGTTTTGTCTCATGGCATTAATGGCCTGTTTAATGGCTGTCTCTTGCCGTTACAAGACCCTCACACCCTTATAAATACAAGGTCCAGTAGCACATTACAAGACACAAAAAATACACAGAAAAATTGCCTCAAAGAGCCACACGCATACACTTCCTCAGTAAACCATCCCAAAGCTATCAAAATCCTCATAAGTGGTCCCAATCGAAGGAGTCTTCAGCAACACTCTTTTCACTCCCTGAAGTCTGCAGGAAGTGTTCCCATGCACTATCCAAAAGTCACGCATCAAGCCCACTAGTCCTTGGTAAAATTCTGGGTCACAACCTTTCGATTACTATTTGAATTGTTTTTATATGCATCTTTGTGTTCTTATTGATCATTCATACAAATATAAGTGTGGAAGTGCAGGGTGCCATTTTAAGGTTTCAAAGCAGCCATGCTTCAGACTAGGTGGTGTAAAGATCTTGTGCTAGTTTTAACCCCATATTTGAGTTTAGGAAGTGATCATGCATAGGGTAGGGTCTTGGGATCTATTTCGATCCAGCATTTGATCAAACTTGCAGGTGTATGTACAGGAGATGAACTTGGGTTCAACACCCAGGTTTGTATTTGTTTCTTTTTTTTCTAACGCTTGTAATGCAGATCAAGCCTGAGAAGACCAGTGCACACAATAGCGAAGGACCTGGGTTCGACAAACAGGCCCTGCATCTTTATTGTTCTAATGCTTGTCTTGCAGATATAGATCGAAAAGCAGTTTGCCCTCCTGGATCGAAGAAGACAACCCCTTCTCTGGATCGAAGGAGACATTTCCTTCTCTGGATCGAAGCTCCCATTTTTTTTCCTGGATCGAAAGTCACCTTCTCTGGATCGAAGCTTCCCATTTTTATCCCTGGATCGAAGGATGCCTTTTGTATTTTTATTTTTTGTTTTCGTTATTTCTTTATTGATCTTATCATTTAAATTAACTTTAAATCAAAAAATCACAAAAAAACATTAGGTTATTTTTTTTTAATTCAAATTAATTTTGTAAACAAATTAATTAATTATTTTAACTTCATTTTATCAATTTAAAATAAACTAGACCTGGGATTATTTAATTCAAATATTTTCTTAACCAAAAAGCAAAAAAAGATTTTCTTATTTACTTATAAATTTCTTAGACATCTCTTTTCCTTGTTTTACACGTGTTTATTTTATTGTAACTGCTTACTGGTTTGTAATAGTTTAGCTTAAACTTTTACTTTACTGCTTTTATTCCCCCAATTTTGGACATGTAAATAATCCCCCTCCCCGAAGCCTTGTAATAGCATAGGATTTACCATTCCCGCACTTTAAATTCATGTACATATATTAACTGTTTAGATGTATGCTAACTAGGCTATGCATGACAAGATTAACTCTTAAACTTAAAATCAACAATAGCTCACCATAACATGTACAAAGATAATATAAACTGAAAATTGACACACTCGCACATGTCACTCTTAGGGTACACCTCACTTGGTTGCCTCGAACGTGGTCATTAAGTATAGGATGTTTTAGAGGTCGCCCTCCTGTCTAAAGATCAAAGTTGCCTCAAAATGGTTGCCTCGGAAAAATGATCTAAGACATTAGGGTTATCGCTAAAGCGTCCTAACATTTCTTTAGTGACCACACGTCCCTTAAATCGAATTGACCCGGAAACTCCAACGACGGTGCTACCTACTCCTCAATAGTGGGATAGCACTGTCTAAAGGACATTTGCACAATTAAATTCCTTTTTGAGTAGGTATAGGTTCTTAAGCACTTGCTCCTTTTAAAACAAAAAACAAAACTTTTCGCACTTACACTCTCTTCAAAAACAAAACTCTGTTCAAAACCCACAATCACAAATAAAAGAAAACCTTTTGAAAACATAGTGAGCAAGTACCTAAGAGCCCGTGGATAACCACAGATAGAAAGGGTGCTAACACCTTCCCTTTCTATAATCTACCTCCCGAACCCGAGAAACATCTCGAAAAGTAATTTTTATGTGCTTTTGTCCTTTCCTTGTTAGATAAAATAAAAGACGGTGGCGACTCTTGCTTACCGCGACACTTTGCAAAAACAAACACAAACGCGAACCAGCATTCCAAAACAGTCAGTTCTCATTCCCACCGATCACACGGTCCATGAGATTCGAGTTCCCAGATGAAGACATCATGATGGTGAACAATTGTGAAGAACTCATACCATATGACGAACCTGAACAAGGATCCTGATGGTATTTGGTTTTTGATGGAGCCTTCAACGCACTCGGTAATGGCATAGGTGCTGTAATCATATCCCTGGAAGGATGTCATACTCCTTTCACTACAAGACTTTGCTTCAACTATACAAATAACATGGCAGAATACGAAGCGTGTATTTTTAGTCTCAAAGCTGCCATAGATTTAGGAATCAAGTCCTTAAATGTATTTGGAGATTCAACCTTAGTCATCAGTCAGATCAAAGGAGAATGGGACACGAAGCACCCTAATCTCATCCCCTACAAAGAACATGTGTTGACATTAATCCCACATTTCGAGGAAATTACCTTTGAGCATTTTCCAGGAGAGGAAAATCAACTAGCGGACTCGCTAGCCACCATGTCATCCATGTTTAAACTCAAGTGGGATAACAAGGCTCCCCAAATCACCATTGAGCGGATGGACGAACCAACTTACTGTCACGAGATCGATACAGAAGAGATAATGGACAAGCCTTGGTTCCATGAAGTTAAGAGGTATCTCGAGGCTCAAGAGTATTCGGAAGGAGCTTCAGTCAATGATAAGAAGTTCTTGAGGAGATTCTCTGCTAAGTTCTTCCTCAGTAATGGCATTCTCTACAAGCGTAACCACGACTCTGTTTTGCTTCGTTGCATAGACAAGGCTGAGGCAGAAAAGATCATGGCTGATCTACATGAAGGAACTTTTGGTACCCATTATAGTGGGTACACGATGGCTAAAAAGATTCTACGGGTAGGGTATTACTGGTGTACCATGGAAGTAGATTGCCACCAGCATTCATGAACCTGCCACAAGTGTCAGATCTATGCTGACAAAGTGCATGGGCCTCCAGTTCCTCTAAATGTCTTGACTTCTCCCTGGCCGTTCGTGATGTGGGGCATCGATATGATTGGAGAAATAAAACCTATAACTTCTAATGGACACCACTTCATCTTGGTGGCCATTGACTATTTCACGAAGTGGGTTGAGGAAGCTTATTTCGCTTCCGTTACCAAAAATGTTGAGGCCCGATTCATCAAACAGAATCTTATCTGTCGGTATGGTATCCTAGAGAGAATCATCACAGGCAACGGTACGAATCTCAAAAATACTATGATCATTGCACTATGCACGCAATTCAAAATCCAGCACTATAATTCTTCCCCTTACCGACCAAAGATGAATGGCGCTGTCGAAGCCGCAAATAAGAACGTCAATAAGAAGAGGCTTACGACTGTCTGTCACGGCCACATGTACCAAAAATGTATGATCAAAGCTTTAACAAAAAGGTCAGACGTCAGGTATATTATGTTGGTGATTTGGTAATCAAGCGTATCATATTACCAAAAGGTGATCCCAGGGGCAAATGGACTCCTACATACGAAGGACCTTTTGTGATCAAAAGCATATTCTATGGTGGAGCAATGGTCTTAACCACTATGGATGGCGACGACCTTCCGCACCTTGTGAACACGGACATAGTCAAAAGATACTACGCATAAGAGACCTGCTAGGTTGACACACATAGGCAAAAATTAGGGCATCCCGGTGAACCACAAAGGTTCAGGAAAAAATTAGGGATAAAATACAAAAAAAATATGTACACCCGACAAGCTGAAAACTCGAAAGGGCGGCTTGGGAAAAGAAGGGTATCCCGGTGGACTGAAAAACCCGAAAGGGTGATCCAGGAAAAAGTTAGGGAATTAAAGCGTATGATTATGTCCCGTTGGATCACCTTAAAGACAACCTTTAGCATCAATTAATAAACTCAAACAAGTCTAATCAATCCAATCAACTTCGGACAAGGAAGCAAGTGGACAACACGCTCGGAGACACGAAGGCTATAGCAGAATGGAACCCCCATGGGATCATTTCACATAGCTATCTTTTCTTTGTATCAATTTTCATTTTTACGACGATATTCTCTTACTATAATGCTCGTCTCATTGTACAAAAATACTTATTCAAGTCAATACAAAGATATTCCTTTGAAAGTGCAAAACTATCTGTTTTTCTTTATTTCTGTGTTTTGTTTACAAAAACGTCCAATGATTCATTTTTGAGCATATGCATTTGAACATGACTATTGTTTACAAATGAACAAAAAAAAAGAGGAAAAGAAAATAGAAAGACAATCCCTAATGGCTCTAAGAAATAGGATAATATCTTTAGACTATTCCATAAAGTCCCTCGCAGGTACTTTTTCCAGCAAGAGCAGAAGACGGGACATCCCACTACAGGATCACTAACGTATCACCAGTATGCAGCTGAATGATATCAAGCTCTCTCACATCCCAGACAGAACAAAACTTCCAGTTACCGCTCCTAAGATTCCCCAGTGAAAGTCTCCTAGTTTCTCGGGATTCCCCAGCAAGATTTCACAAAGTCCACAAACAATGCACGGCGTTTCCCCTTATACAACAGAGTTTATTTATTTAACAATTGGAAATTCATCAACACTTCAAAACATGAAGACTTGCACTCCTCATTCTCAGCAATGCTCAGGGATTTATTTTCCCTGTCTCCAGCAACACTACGGCATAACAATTAACATGTCCATACATTGCATCCATATGTCATAGCATTGACAACACCAATACATACGACACAATCTCATTTATTTTGAGAACATCATTGCACCATGAATTTCATACATCATGACATTGCATACAACTAACCATTCATCTTTTCAGCAAAGATCAATCAACAAGAAATTTATCGTCAAATTTCCAACAAGTCAATTACAGACCAATTCCCAAGAAAGGACTGGTCAACCATCTACATAACAAATATTTCTTCTCCAGATCCCTGTCGGTTTAGCTTAAATCTCTCAATGATTTATTCTGATTTCTTTCCGCAGACACTTTCTCTGGTTCAGATAAATCGCTCAAAGATTTACTCTGATTCTTTCCAGTTAAAGAATATTCAAGATCTCTTTTCGTTCATTTTAAACCCCTCAATGGTTTATCCTGATACTTTCTAAAGGAACACTTCGGGTTCAAATAAATCTCTCAATGATTTATTCTGATTCTTTCCTGCAGACACTTTCTCTGGTTCAGACAAATCGCTCAAAGATTTACTCTGATTCTTTCTAGTTAAAGAATATTCAAGATCTCTTTTGGTTCAGTTTAAACCCCTCAACGGTTTATCCTAATACTTTCCAAAGGAACACTTCTAGTTTATATAAATCTCTCAACGATTTTTCTGATTCTTTCCCATAGACACTTTCTCTGGTTCAGATAAATCACTCAAAGATTTACTCTGATTCTTTCCAGTTAAATAATATTCAAGATCTATTTTGGTTCAGTTTAAACCCCTCAACGATTTGTCCTGATACTTTCCAAAGGAACACCTCGGGTTCATATAAATCTCTCGAAGATTTATTCTGATTCTTTCCCGCAAACACTTTCTTTAGTTCAGATAAATTGCTCAAAGATTTACTCTAATTCTTTCCAGTTAAAGAATATTCAAGATCTCTTTTGGTTCAGTTTAAACCCCTCAATGGTTTATCCTGATACTTTCCAAAGGAACAATTCGGGTTCAGATAAATCTCTCAACGATTTATTCTGATTCTTTCCCGCATACACTTTCTCTGGTTTAGATAAATTGCTCAAAGATTTACTCTGATTCTTTCCAGTTAAAGAAAATTCAAGATCTCTTTTGGTTCAGTTTAAACCCCTCAACAGTTTATCCTGATACTTTCCAAAGGAACACTTCTGGTTTAGATAAATCGCTCCAAGATTTATTCTGATTCTTTCCAGTCAAACAACATACAAGACTTCTTCTGGTTCAGATAAGTCGCTCCAAAGATTTATTCTGATTCTTTTCCAGTTTAAATCAAGTTCAGACTTAGTCCACTTTCTGTCAACAGTCACCTTTGGATGGAATCTACAAGCCCATCTTCGACAAATCTCCATCATTCCTCCAAATGGCATCTATAAGCCCATTCCAACTTCATCTTCGAGTGCAAATTTCTGGGCACTCTAGTGTCCCATCATCTTCCACCTTCAAGTCACGAATGGCAGATCCGCCAATCTGACTCTTCAGGTTTAAGAAGATTGAACAGGGGCAGCTGTTGTACCCCAAAATTTTCCCTCTCATTTATCAAGTATTTTCTCACAAGATTTCATTTGGTTCAAGACTGCACAAGGTTTGATCAGCTCAAGACACCTCCTTAAGCACTGATGACTGAAATTAGGGTTTGAGATTGCACAAGGATAATTGAACTTTTAATGCCTCATATGAATTTAATGGATCATTATGGACCCTAAAGATTACTCATGTCAAGTTTCAAGTCTTGGATCACATTTTTGTTAAGTCAATTGAGCAGTTGACCTAAAAATCAACTATATTGGGGGAAAAGTCAACTGTGGCCAATTTACAGCCAAACTCCATAATTTTTTATCCATATCAACATCATAAATTCATATGTATCATTTGATCAAGTTTGGACCACAATTCCTCAAGAAATTTGATCAGATCATCAAAAGGGCAAAATGGTCAAAATTAGGGTTTTGACTGAGAAAGGGCAATTTCTTCTTTTTGGCCTAGAAAATGGTTGATTGGTTGGAAACATGATCTCAAGGACTCAATTGAATCATTATGACCTAATGGAATGACTCAAAACATTTCTCAAGGTCATTTGATTGATAGTTGATTTTTCAGTCAACTGATCAAAAGTCAATTGTACACTGAAAAGTCAAACTTTGACTTTTTGGTCAAAATCAAGTGTCAAAGATCACAATTCATCAAAACATGTAAAAATATGAAACTTGTTCATCAAGAAATCAAAAAGTCAAGATTTCATTTTGAAAAGTCAAAGTTTCCAAACTTAGAAATTTTTCTAAGTGTTGAAAACTTCATAATTTTTCACAACTTTGAGCCAATTTTTCACCATGATGCAAGATGATTCAAAAGAAAATTTCAACATGAAAGTTGTATATCTTCATGATATCTAAAACATTTCTTTACACAACTTATTCTAGAAATTCTTGGATCTCAAGTTATTAATCCATGAAGCCATGGTCATGAAACTAAAACACTTAGTGAAATTTTGAGCATTTTTGGTCAGGATTTTGACCTAACTTCTGACCCAAGTTTCACATAGTTCCATTTGGATTTTTCAAAAGTGATTCAAAGAGGGGTTGTATAGCAAATTACAATATTTCCAAAATGTCCAAGAACTCCTTGAGATCATTTGTGAGCAAGGAGAATCGAAGGCCAGAAGTTAGGGTTTCAAGTTGTTTTGCAAGGCAAATTTTGTGACGCAACATGAACCAAATCCATAGTCATGCTGCATAATCTCACTTTCCAGGCCTCAAACTTGTTTGTCCCTCCATAATTAATGGTTTACACAACTAATTGTACCCTTATCCAAGAGTTTCAAGCATTATCCAAATTAATTTGCCATTTTAGGGAGAAAGCAACATATCCATTCTTGTAAAGCAAGCATGCACAAAGTCAGCTTCTTGAGCTCCTAACTTGCTTTCTATGATTACACTCCATCCACAAAGTCAGAGGTATGGTGTTTAAAGTGTCTAACAACTCTATAAACAAAGGTATAATGCATGGAAACTTGTTTTGTCAAGAAAATCACATGTTGAGTTTAAACATGGATTTTGAATTCAGGCTAACTTGAGCACTCCAAACCTCTTTCTTATCAATAAAGGCACTATATGCAAGCTAACGGACGAACTCACAAACCTAGAAACTCCCTAAAACTCCCTGAAATTAGAATTTGCACACAAACTCCTTTTTTGTGTCATTTCTGATTTTGAATTCCAAACTCACATTTCACTCGTGTGTTCTCACTGAAATTCAATCACAAAGCTTCCATACATCATTTAGATCTCATCCCACACCTTGTTACACGACTGTAACACCATTTGCACCATCTTTCATTTTCAAAAACAGAGCTTTGCACTTGTACTCCTCCAGCAAGATTCAGCCATCTCCAGTACAAACTAAACATTGCATTAGCGTCTTGGAGGTCACTGAAGCTATTGTGATCATCACAACACCTTGAGGAGTGCTCAAACTCAGAATACGATTTCCATTTTTGAGGTAAGTTTCCTTAACTTTGAACTTTCTCTACAAGCATCATTATTGATTCATTTGTGAAGATAAAATATAGACATCATAGTCCTGAAGCCAACCATGCCCTTAGATTTCATTTATATTGCATGAGTTATGTGAATTTCAAGTTTGAACTTCCTGAAAAAGTTAGGTCAAATTTGGTACCAACTTAAATTCTCATTCATATTTGATCCATTGTTTAATTTATTTACATATTTGAAATCGTGGTGAAATTTCTAACAAGTTTGATTTTACAATCTTTGAAATGGTTGAGAAATGAGAAAGTAACAAAGTTTAAAAATGGTGATGAAGAAACTGGCACAACGAAGAAGAAGATGATACAGTGAGGAGCGCGTTTCAAATTTAATATGTTAGTTGTGCATTAGTAAACAGTTGTATAGCCACCCCAGTGGTAGAAGCGCGCACATATGACCCTTGTGACCTGGGTTCGAGCCCCAGAGCCACATTTTTGTTATTTTTTTTAACATTTTTATGACCTTTTTTGTTTGCAACAGCTCTTGGGCCTCACTTGTTGGGCCTTCCCATTTTACTTCACAATACCCTCTTTTTGCTCAATAACAGCGCAACCCATTTTTTTTTCTGACTTCAAAAAATGTTAATGGGCCAGACCATAAACTTTCTTACACACATACACTCAAAATCTGTTTTACACCCCTGACTTTATTTTCACATTTTATTTCATATTTTATTTTTTATTTATTTATTTTTATTATTATTAATATTAATATTATTATTATTTTTATTAATGAAAATCCCACAAATTTTTTTATTTATTATTTAGGTAATAATATATTTATATTTTATTTCCTTTAAGACCAAAAAGACAAAATATTTTCTTATACAAATTTAATTTATTTTTCTTAAATAAAATAATAATTAGAATTAAGTTTAGTTTATTTTCTTTTTTAATTAAAATTAATTTAGAAACTTAGGATTTTTAATTAATTAATTTTTTCATACTAGTTTAATTTAATTAAAACCCTTTCACAAAAAACTTCATAAAAAAACCTAAAAAATATTCTTTTAATTAACTTAGTTTAATTTTCTTACTGTTAAGTTAATTAATTTTTTTCTAGTTAATTAGGTTAAAACTAAAACCTTTTCCATACAAAAATCAAAACAAATTCATTATTTTTTCCATTTATCATTTTATAAAAATGTATACCCCATTTGTAAAAATGTATACCCCATCCCCCAAATGATGTAATAACGTAGAATATTTACTTTCCGCAATTTATCGCTTTATATAAATGCTAGTAATTAGGGTTTGTATGGAAAGATAAAATCAATGCTTAGAAAACCCTAATTCAAGACAAAACTATGCATGAAAAATATACACTTGCGCACTTGCACCTCTAGGGTTAACTCTACTTGTTTCCTTGAGAAAATAGCCATATTATGCATGTGAGGTATCTTAGCAAAAATACAAGATCATAGTCCCTCGATGACGCTACCAAAGTTGCCTTTTAAAAATGATCTTAGTCCCTAAAGAAAATGCTAAGATATCTTACAACATTGCTAATCATGGCTATACGATGACCCACGCCCGTCCCCTTTACATTCAAAGATAGGGTTACTTACCAAGTCAATGGTAAGATAACAATGTCAAAGGAAAGAGGAAATAAACATGAAAGACTTTTGAGTAGGTAGATTGTTTCCTAGTTGCTTGCTCAATTTCAAACCAAAACATCCTTGCTATTTTCAAAACAAACACCAACACTTTCAAAAACATCTTTCAAACTTGAAAACATTTTCAAAAGATTAATACTTTGTATACATTCTTACGAACGAGAATCATTACAAATTTTGCCTAAATGATGGCACCTTTTCAAAATACTTTCAAAAAACCACACAAAGCATATTTTCAAACAAAAGCAAGTGATCTAACAAGCAACTAAGAGCCCATGGAAAACCATTAATGGAAAGGGTGCTAACACCTTCCCTTTTCATAATTTACCCCCCGAACTCAAGAAAATATCTCAAAGGTCTTTCCTATTCTTTTCAGCCTTTCCTTTTGGATAAAAGAAAAGTCTGTGGCGACTTTTGCTAAACCGCAATATTTGCAATCAAACGCAAAATAACTAAATCAGTTCTCCCACCGCATTACACCTATAAACAGGAGATCTTTGTACAAAGAGACGGAAATCCTAGTAAGAGGAAATCGTCAAAGAAAAGATTTACAAAGTGAAAACATATAGCTATGTAGGAATAATCTCATCAGGTTCCAACTATGTTATTGCCCATATGTCTTCAAGCATCTCATCCCTTGTTGTTGGAAGAAAGTGAGTGAATTTATTTGTACTGTTTGAACTTTAATTTTGATAATAAATCTTGTTGTAGGTGGTCCAATGGGGACATAGTCATACGCTTTAATCCCTAATTTTTGCATGGACCGCCCTTTCGTGTTTTCAGTCCATCGAGATACCCTTTTTTGCCCAAGCCGCCTTTTCAGGTTTTCGACTTGCCGGGTGTACAGTATTTTCATATATATCCCTGATTTTTGCCCGAACCCTTTTGGTTCGCTGGGATGCCCTTATTTTTTCCTAGGTCAGTCAACCTAGCGGGTCATTTTTAGGTTTAGTATCTTTTGACTATGTCCGCATTCACAGGGTGCGGGAAATATTCACCGTCCATGGTGGTCAGTATCATAGCTCCACCAAAAAATATCTTCTTGATTACAAATGGTCCTTCATAGGTAGAAGCCCATTTTCCTCTAGGATCACCTCGTGGGAGGATAATGCACTTTATTACCAAGTCACCATCCTGATATACCTGATGCTTGATCTTCTTATTGAATGCCTTGATCATGCGTTTCTGAGACATCTGACTGTGACAGACAGTCGCAAGCCTCTTCTCGTTAATTAGATTTAACTGATCCAATATGGTCTGAACCCACTCATATTTGCTCAAGTCTGCATCCTTCATGATTCCCAGAGAAGGAATTTGAACTTCGACAGGCAGGATACCTTCCATACCATAGACCAGGGAGAAAGGGGTTGCCCTAGTTGATGTTCTAGCCAAAGTACAGTAGCCGTTAAGAGCAAACGGTAACATCTCGTGTCAATCTTTCTATGTCACGACCATTTTCTTTATGATCTTCTTTATATTATTATTGGTGGCTTCCACTATGCCATTCATCTTAGGTCGATACAGAGAAGAGTTGTGATACTTGATCTTGAACTACGCGCAGAGCTCAGTGATCATTGTGTTATTGAGATTGGTATCGTTGTCTGTGATAATCCTCTCAGGGATGCCATACCGGCATATAAGGTTATGTTTGATGAATCGGGCGACCATATTATTAGTAATAGAGGAAAATGAGGATGCTTCAACCCATTTCATAAAGTAGTCAATGACGACGAGGATGAAGTGGTGTCGTTAGAGGCTGTGGGCTTGATTTCTCTGATCATATCAATGCCCCATATTGCGAATGGCCAAGGAGCAGTCATGACATTTAAAGGTATTAGAGGTATATGAACTTTATCGGCATAGATTTGGCACTTATAACAAGTTATTAAGTGGTGGTGATAGTCAGTTTCCATAGTCGACCAATAGTAACCAGCTATCATAATCTTTTTATCCATAGTATGCCCACTGGAGTGTGTACCGAAGACACCTTTGTGCATATCTTGCATAATCTCTTCTACTTCCTTCTTGTCCATACAACAAAGCAGAGTCGAATCATGATTGTGCCTGTATATAATTCCATTGCTCAGGAAGAACTTAGCTGAGAACCTTCGCAAGAATTTCTTGTCATTGATAGATGCCCCCTCATGGTATTCTTGAAGTTCGAAGTACCTTTTCACCTCATGAAACCAAGGTTTATCCTCTACTCCATCAGTGTTAATTTCACAACAGTGCGTAGGTTCGTCAAATCTTTCAACGGTAATTCTGGGAGCCTCATTGTCCCATATGACCTTGAACATGGATGACATGGTAGCCAGAGCATCCACCAACTGATTCTCTTCTCTTGGTATGTGTTCAAAAGTCATCTCCTTGAAATACGGGATTAGGGTTAGTACATGCTCTTTATAAGGAATGAGATTCGGGTGCTTCGTATCCCAATCTCCTTTAACCAGACTGATTGCCAAGGCCGAATCTCCATACACGCTTAAGAATTTGATTCTTAGATCAATAGCAACTCTAAAACCCATGATGCATGCTTCGTATTCCTCCATATTATCAGTGTAGTCAAAGCATAGTCTGGTGGTGAAGGGCATATGGCCACCTGCAGGAGAGATGATCACAGCATCGATTCCATTGCCAAGTGAATTGGAAGCTCCATCAAAAACCATAGTCCATTGGGATCTTGGCTCAGGTCCTTCACATGGTCCAGGTTCTTCACCATCTGTTACTAGCATAATGTTCTCGTCTGGGAATTCAAAGTTCATAAACTGATAGTCGTCTACAGCTTGATGCGCCAAATGGTCGACCAACACACTTCCTTTGATTTCCTTTTGAGTGGTGTACTGGATATCATATTCTTTTAAGACCACCTGCCATCGGGAAATCCTTCCGGAGAGAGCTGGCTTCTCAAATATGTACTTGATAGGATCCATTTTAGAGATAAACAAAGTAGTATGGGTCAACATATATTGTCTTAGTCGGCGAGCAGCCCATGCCAAAGCGCAACAAGTTTTCTTGAGCAATGAATATCTTGTTTCACAATCGGTAAATTTTTTTCTAAGGTAGTATATTGCATGCTCTTTTCGACCATACTCGTCATGCTGCTCCAGTACACACCCCATTGAGTTCTCTAACACTATTAAGTACATGATTAGAGGTCTTTCTTCGACTGGTAGAATCAAAATGGGAGGTTCCAGTAGGTAATAATTTTATCAAAGGCTGTTTGACAGTTGTTGTTCCACTTTAATACTTGATCTTTCTTCAGCAGCTTGAAGATTGGCTCACAAGTAGCAGTCAAATGAGAAATGAAACAGGCAATGTAATTCAGCCATCCTAAGAAACCTCTAACTTCTTTCTCAGTATAAGGAGCTGGCATCTCTTGAATGTCTTTAACTTTTGCAGGATCAACCTCAATACCCTTACCACTAACGATGAAACCCAGGAGTTTACCGGATCTCACCCCAAAGGTCCACTTGTCCAGGTTTAGCCTTAGCTTGTACTTCCTCAGTCTTTCAAACAGTTTGTGCAGGTGATTAAGATGCTCTTCTTCAGTTTGTGATCGTGCTATCATGTTGTTAATATAGACCTCTATTTCATGGTGAATCATGTCATGAAATAAGGCTACCATGTGTAATATGGTGGCAAAACCGACTGTTATACTAGTTTTGCATTTGTATTCGCAAATGTTGCGGTAAGCAAGAGTCGCCACCGACTTTTCTTTTATCCAACAAAGGAAAGGGTGAAAAGAACAGAAAAAGACCTTTCGAGATTATTTCTGAGTAAGGGGGTAGATTATGGAAAGGGAAGGTGTTAGCACCCTTTCCATCTGTAGTTATCTACATGCTCTTAGATGCTAGCTCATTTGAAAATACCTTGTGTTTGTGTGTTTTGAAAGTATTTTGAAAAGATGCCTTAGAACGACGAACATCGTAATGTTTCTCGTATTTGTTGAGAACGTATACAAAGTGTTTTGAAAATGTTTTTGGAAAGAGTTTTGTGTACGTGAATTTTTTTTGAGCAAGCATCTAAGAACTATATACTTTACTCGAAAAGTTCGCTCTTTTCCTATTTTCCTTTAGACAATTCTATCCTACTATTAGTGAGTAGGTAGCTCTATCGTTGGATTTTTGAGGGACAATCGAAGGGTCATTGTTACAGTCATAAAGGCAACTGGGCAAGATACTTTAGTAACCACCCTAGGGTTTTAACATCATACCAAGGCAACATCGAGAGGGTCATTTTTTTAGATCTTTAAACCGGAGGATAGCCACTAAAATCTCTCACGTTCCGAGAGTTGTGATTGCTTTATTCTTAAGGCAACCGAGTGGGGGTACCCTAGAGATGCACATGTGCAAGTGCATTGTGTTTCAGTTATTTATCTTGATGATAGGTTTGCTAACGTTTTTGTTTTTAATCTCTTGCCAGGCAATCCTATTACCATATATCTAAACAGTTTATATATATACAAGAATTTAAAGTGCGGAAATTAAATCTAACTATTACGTGGCTTCAGGGAGGGTGAGATTACAAGTCCAAAATTTAGGGAGATAAAAGTAGTAAATGTCCTAGTTTTTAACTATTACAAACCGGGAAGCAGGTACAACAATAAGAAAAAGGAATAATAATGCGAAAGTATTTAAACGCGCGCGAATTGGAAAGGATGTCTAAAACCCTAAAATACTTCTAAGTAAAAGAAAATATTTTTGTTGTTTTTGTTTATTTGGAGAAAATATTAAATTAAATTAAATCTCATTAATCAAAATAAGAAAGAAAAGAAAATTATTAGTTAAAATTAATTCTAAAACAAACCTAATATTTTTGGCATTTTTGTTTAAGAAGTATTAAAAATTAAACTAATTCAAATTGTTTTTAATTTATGAAATAAAATTAAAAAATAATTAACCAAATTAATTATGAAAATTAAATTTAAATGAATAAAACCTAAATCTAAGTTTTTATGTTTTTTTCTTTCTGATTCTTATGATTAAATAAAAAAAATGGTTTTGAAAATTAATAAATATAAAACAAATAAATAATAATCTAAAAAAGAAATAAAAAATTAGAAAAAGGATGGGCCTGGTGTTAACTTAGCAAACAGGGGGTGTGATCTGGAAATTTGCTAAGCCCAAATTTGAGATCCCATGCTTGCGCTGGATGCAGTATGGGAAGCCCTTTTGAGGTTCATGGTGAGGCACGCACCTGAGGTCTTTAGATTTGGATCAGATGGTCATGACCTGATGGTACATGGTGTGCGCATGGGACCTGAGAGCACTGGATCTGCAAAGACATAATCAGAAAAATGATATGCAAGAGGCAAGATCGAACCCCTGCCCTTACAGACGTGCAACGCCTTAACACATACACACTCAACCATTAGGACGACTTTACATCCGTTAATATAAGCACAAGCATAAATATATAAAGTAAATGTAGTCTTTCATGCTGACTGTGCAACATATGCGTGCCAAGTGGGGCACTAGTGTTTGAGTGGACCAATCAAGAGTGGAGAGAGGGATCTATTATCTTGATCCAGCCAATGGGACAAAAGGATAGAGCCACGCCAACTTGGACCACCACCTGAAACTAGTCAAACCACCGGCCATGATGGTCACGATCATCTTCTCCGGTGATTTTAAAATCAGAACCTGCAAAACACGTAATATCAAAGCACATAAAGCATCCTACCCCCCTTAAAATTTCCACAGGAATCCAATGGTGGCATCTATTTGATCTAAAATTCCCTGTATCGTGAGGTTCAAGTATTTCCATTTGTGATTCCCTAACAATGGCATCCTATGATTCAAGCTTCAAATCTCCCATGCGAAACGTACAATCTGTCCTAAAGGGTGTCCTGAACACAAATCAACTCATCAAATATATCAACAATGCATAAATTTTTAATTTCAAATCAATCAAACCTTTATTAACTGGAGACACTTGATTACGTTTATTTGGGATGCTACGAGCTTCAAGATTGATAGGTACAGACTCCTGGGATTCTCAGGATGATGATGGAGTGCTTGGGACAGACTGAGGGAGGCTGGATTATGTGATACGATTTTCACCTTTTCTTTGGATTTTTAGAAATTTTCTATGGCTTCTTGGAGGCAGCTTCGTGTGTACCCTTTGCATCTGAGGTGTTGTGCTTTTACAAAACAATGCCTTAGGTTAACAAAAGTAGTACAAATCCAATGGAATCATGGTGTTTTAACTTTGCTTTAAAAACTTTCCAAAAGAAAGAGATTTCCTTCCTTTTCGGCTTCATGCGTTTTTTGCATCTTTGATAGGCTATCATTTGTTGTATGGGCCTTAAGGAAGACAACTCATGCGCTTGGCCCATTTATTTTGTATTTTATTTAATTTATTTTTGCATTTATTTGGATAAAAACAAAATAAATATGAATAAAATAATAAGAAAATACAAGGCAAGGTGAAAGTGAGTTTAGGAGTATTTGGCATGGTTATAGACATGTTTGTACCTAAAAAAATAAGTCCATCAACTAAAAAATGTGATTTTGCCCATAGTTGACTTCATGCATTTTCACAAATTTGCCCAACTTGTGCAAACCATAACATGCTTAATTTTTATCTTTTGGAGATGATCTTGAACTTTTTAGAACTCTCAAGATGTCCCCTACAATATCTATGTTGACCATTTTTGCATTTGGAGAATTTATCTTGATGTTACTTGCCTTGACAAAAAATTCCTTTTTGTTGACTTTCAAAAAGACCTGTAATGTATTGGCTCATATTTTTCCAATGATGCATTTTTTGAACATGAGGGAAAAATAAAAGTTGTAGGGAATTAAATTTTCTTCACAATGATATTTGGTTGGGGAAAAATGGATTAAGCATGTGAAAGTTATGTCTGGTCAAAGTTCAGTTGACTTTCTCTAGGAAACCCTAATTTTGCACTTTTGGATTCTTGATGATTTGAGAGAATTCCTCGGAGAATCATGACCAACCCTTGATAAAATGATGGATATCACTTCAGAATGTTGATGTTGACCAAAAAATTTGAAGTTTGACTGTATATTGGTCACAGTTGACTTTTGACCTAGTACAGTTGATTTCCAAGCATTTGAGCAATTGACTGAGCAAGCTTGTAATGCAAGGCATGAAACTTAGCATGGACATTCTTGAGGAAATATTAGGGACCATGGAAATCACTTTAATCCTTTTCAACTCAAAATTCTTTGTGAGAAGTGAAACCCTAGTTGGAAATCCATTGCTTAGGAGGAGAATTTATCTGGCCAATTCTTTGTCAACCTTGAGCAATTGAGGACCTTAATGAGCATGTCTTGAGTGAAATGAGAGGGAAACTTTTGGGGTACAACACCATGGCATGCTGATAGGTTTCCCCGGTGTTCTTCAACCTAAAAGGCATAACCTTGTAACAAAAAGTGCCCCACTATAGGACGAAGGTAGTTTTCTCCATGTCTTCAGGCGCCATCTTGATCTGATTGTAACCTGAGAAGCCATCCATGAAGGGGAATACCTTTTGCTGGGAGGTGTTGTCGACCAAAACATCAATATATGGTAGTGGGAAGTCATCTTTGGTGATCACCATGTTCAGATCCCTTTAGTCTACCCACATACACACCTTGCCGTCTTTCTTTGGTACTGGAATAACATTAGCCACCCATATTCTGGTAACACACCTTGCATTTGCACTCGAGTTGGTGCCAGGTCAATTGTATTGGTAATGCTTGTAGAAAGAAGCAGCCAAGTCCTCCCATGTATGGATATTGGTTTCTTCCATCTGATAGAACCATTCTAGTTGAGTGGCAGCCAAACTTTCTTGGATGAAATGGACCCTGTTGTACCCCAAAATTTGCCCTCCCATATTTCTCAAAACATTTCAAGAAAATTCACAAGTCCAACCCGGCGCGTTATATTCAGGTGTTCTTTCGCCAAGATATCTCTGATAACATATTCTCAAATTCAGGTTCGGCTCAAGAGTCAATTCTTTAAAGAAGGTATCCGAATGTGTGAGTTTTCTTGAAGAAATATAGTGAAAAAGTGTGCTGAAAGTGCAGTTTTTACGCGCTAAAAAATTCATAAATTGAAGATCGTGACTCATTTTGAACCTGTTCCGGTGGCCAAAATTCCGTCTTGACATTATCTATGTTTTCATCTCTCACAGCTGGAAGCCAATTTCGATCAGAAGGTCTTCAAAAATGTGGATTTATCAAGTATTTTCGTGCAGAAAATTTGTGACAGAAGTTTATTTGCGTCATGTTCAAAAAATCATAACTTGGTCGATTTTCATCGTATCGAGCTGGTTCTGGCGCCAAAATTTCACAAATTGAGTTGGCTACATTTTCACATAAGGTATTGAGTTCAAACGGTATTCAAAAGGCCTTCGTTTTTTGCTCAGAGTGCGTGACACGCTGAAAATCCTGAATGCTGAATATTATTTCATCTGGGCCGAAACTTCGAAAATTCATAACTCGGTCAATTTTTATCGGATTGGGCTCATATTTTTATACAAGGTCACTGACTCATAGATCTACAACTTTGCTTCAAAAGTCGAGACCGGATTATGCTCCGATCAATACCAGTTTTTTATTGAAGAACGTGTCAGAGTCGACACTGGAGCCCAAAATAAGTTTGTCTGAGCTGAAACTTCAAAAATTCATAACTAATTCACCGTTTATCCGATTGAGCCGATTTTCGGACAGGAGTTAGTTATCGATGTCAGCTACATTTTGTTTTCACATTTAAACTTCAAAAAATGCAATTAAGTCCCTGCGATTTAGCCTGGAAAGTGACGAATTCAAGTGAATATTGGAGGCCCAATTGCACATTCAAAGTCCATTTGCTTTACCCTAATTTCCATTATATAATCACCTTCTTTTCACACAAACCAGAGAAGAGGAGAAAAGAAGAGAGAAAAAAAAACCTTGCCACAACACTGTTAGAATATCAAACTCTTTCAAGAACCCTAAAACCTTGAAATCCTTATTACAAATCCCTCGCTCACTACAAACAAGCCATCACAGTTACAAACCAATACCTCACTACTTCTTTAGTAAGGATAAGGCTGGCTTGATCTCCATGATCCTAATTTTCCAGTAAGGCATAAAAGCATTCAGATCACTAATTTTCCAGTAAGGGTAAGATTGATTTGATCTCCATGATCAAAAGGGTATAATCATTCATACATGCCATATTGTGCCTAAATATTAAATTTCTTCATATATTGGCTTTATTTTCATTTTATGATTTTATTTAATGTGTTCATGAGATTCAACACTGCAGATTTAGACAAGATCCCATGCAGGTTCATTAAGGAACGTTGAGGCCAAAACACAAATGGCCAAAAGCCAAAAGCCAAATGGCCTAAAATAAAAACAAACGCATAGATCACTTTGACATGACAAGACAAAAATAAATGAATCTGACACACAAATCACACACCACCCCTAGGGTACGCCTCACTGTTGCCTTGCCTCGAAAGGTGATCGTCGAGTAGAGGATGTCTTAGTAAGTCCTCATGATCCGGGAACCTGGCATGAGGGTAGCTTCTAAGGTGTCTTCCCATTGCTCTGGTGATCACCATGTCCCGAACCTCGAATTGACCCGAACACCTCCAATGGTGGTGCTACCTACCTCTCAATGGTGGGGTGGCACTACTTTAAAGGACATTTACACAGACGAATTCCTTAGGGTAGGTAGACGACTCGTGGATACTTGCTCTAATTCAAAACAAAACAAATCAAAAATACTTTTCACACCAACACATTTTCAAAAAGCTTTCGAAAGCATTTTTCAAACACTCTTGAGGACCGATACAAGAGTCGAACTAAAATTTTCAAAGAAACTTTTTAAAACCCACAGTTGAAAAGCAAACAAACCATTTTTGAAAACACAAGTGAGCAAGTATCTAAGAGCCCATGGATAACCATGGATAGAAAGGGTGCTAACACCTTCCCTTTCTATAATCTACCTCCCGAACCGAGAGCAATCTCTATAAGGAATTTTTCTGTGCTTTTGTCCTTTCCATTTGGAGAAAATAAAAGACGGTGGCGACTCTTGCTTCCGCGACATTTCGCGAACCAGCGTTAAACTGTCAGTTCCTCATCCACCGATCACAGAACTGGCGACTCTGCTAGGGATTCTACTTAAAGTGAGGTGTACCTTAGGGATAGTTCATAACTGTGTTTTCAATTGTCTTCTTTGCTTGCTTTAAATTGTGGGACTTGCTTGGGAGTTCTATAGATCCTAACCCGGATCTGGGGATACCTTCTTAGAAAGTAGCAACAAGACTGTGAGGGAACTGTGCGGGGTATACCGACATGGTTGAAACAGTCTGCTACGTTGATGTGGCACTTTGGTGTGTACCGGTAACCCTTGAGTTCAGTCAAGGAGAGTACGGGGCCTCCGCGTGGTGTCGTGAAGCATCAACTGACCTTAGGAACCTTAATTGAACCATCTTGGCCTCTTTAGGGTAGTGAGATAACTGACTTTGGTGCAGTGCGAGGTTGGTTGATACTCGATACTACACTCAATTGAGGGTTGCTTTCCTGGAATATTTCGGTTGCCAGTTCAGTGGCTAAATCGAAACGATGAACAATGAAAGCAATCCTGTGATATTGAGACCCTTAGAACCCGGTTACTTTTGATAGGACAGGTGTGAACCAACCAACTTCAAGAGGGTAATACCCAGACCCCATGCTGGCCTAAACCCTAAGAGCTTTCTCTTGTGTGACTTGTGTGCCTTCATACTTGACTACTTGCATGCTTTATCTGACACATGAACTATTTGCAGGTTTTGTTTTAGTCCTTAATTGGGACTCACAACAGGGTCTACTAAGTTTCTTGCAGGTTTTGTTTATAGTCCTTGATTGGGACTCATGACAGGTTTTACTTGGGTTTCTTGCAGGTTTTGGTTTACAGTCCTTAATTGGGACTCATGACAGGGTTACTTACCTTACCCCATGCATAGCATAACATCATACCATTGCATACATCCTAACCCATTTCAAGGATCTCAAGGGCTTGTGATGCAGGTCATGGTGAATCAGCTATCCCAACAAGGGGCAAAGAGGATTTATTTTCCTCTAAGCCAAGGTTGTCAGGGGCTATGACCCACTGGATATGGTGAGCCTTTGACCCTTGAAGAAGGACTCTCAGAAAACGTGAAGTTCCCTCAATCAAGCTACCTAATTTTAACAATTCTCTTGTCTACCCCGCGAGGTCCTTGAAAACATTACATGCATGTCATACACATCATTGCATGACAGGTACCTTTGTTGCAGGTCACTTACTCTTCTCGCTGTTTATTTCAGCAATGGCTTCCCAACAAGATAACCAGGACCTTCTTGTTCAAGAGACTCGGTTCGGGGAAATCCTCATGAATCTATCCAAAGGTCAGGAGGAGCTGAGGACACTTCTCATGGGGACTTTGGTCCGGAACAACGCTGAGGACGAACGGCTGAAACACTTGCAAGCTGGAATGGATGCAATGAAAGCCCAAATGCTGGGGCAGGGGATTGCCATTCAAGGGTTAGCTCAAAGACAAGAAGAGCTCGGAGTTCTCATCAACCAACTGCTTCAGAATAACCAACTGGGGCAAACGTCTAAGGGTAAAAAGCCAGTCATCGTTTAACCACCTTTGAGACAAGGAGATAAGGGGAGAGCTCCTCAAATAGCTCCAGTATCACAAATTCAGCATCAACCTCACCGGCTTCAGCCAGATAAGTCCAGGAGGCAATTCACCCCGCTCAACATGTCGCTGTTTCAAGCTTTACAATGCCTGTTGAGATTGAATTTGATCACATTAAGGGCTCATCCCCAGAACCCCAACACAGCACATCCTACCTATGATCCCAATAAAAGGTGTGCCTACCACTCTGCCTGTCCAGGACATGATACAAATGAGTGTTGGACTCTGAAGAACAAAATCCAGGACCTGATTGATGAAGGGGCATTGGAGTTCACACAAGATGGTCAGGCTGAATTTTTCTACCATCCCTCCAAGACTCACCAGTTGAAGTAACAGGCCCTGAGAAGAGAAAACTTTTGTTCATTCGAATGTTCAAGTTGTAATTTTCTTTTGTTCAAACATTTACTCATGTTAAACATCGTTATTTCATTAATGCATCGCATATGTCTGTTTTGAAGCAATATATTCGTATTCACTATATGCAAATTATTTTCATATTTTTTCTGATGTCAACGCTCGATTAATAATTCTAAGCCTCTTGAGGGAGGATGACGAAAACGATACCATGATCTTTACAGTATGCTTTTGAACAGACCCGGCTGATGAAGTACAAGCATTGTTTCAAATCCCTAAACACTGGAGTTATAAGGATGATAATCCCTCGTCAACCCCTCTGAGCCAAAGAAGTAGGAGTTTTTCTTTTCGAGATTTAAAACCCTTAATCATAACCTGGGGCAGGGTAGTCTCTCAGTTGATCCAAGTGCATAACGAATGGCACCAAAGAGGTCCTTACAAAACAAAGAAAGACAGTAATGGTTCCGAATAATCAATAAAGAAAGGCAGTCATTATCTCAAAAAATGAAAAACCCAATAAGTCAAAACCTATGAAGGAGACTTACAAAACTGGGGCATCCCGCTGACTGTAATCCCAAAAAAGGAAACAGTTCAGGCAAAAAAGAAAGGGATAGCAAAATCAAAAAGAAAGAGGTCATACAAACCTTCAACAAAAAAGGAAATGAATGCCTATTCAAAATAAATCATCAATATCCGAACCATCACCGGAAAATCAGAGCAAAGACTCAAAACAAGGTCTAACGTATGATCAACTGAGTTTAGGATTGAAGAACATCACGAAGAGCGGGTGGGTACAAATAATTTGAGCCTTTATCCTTTGTTTCTTAAACCGTGAACCAGGCCACGTTATAACCCTTAAAAGTCCTAGCTGAAGCATGGGTTAGTTCGAAAGCATACTGTTACGAAAGGTATCCTGACTCCTTAAGGCTTACGGTAAATACGGAGTTGACATCACGTTTTACAAACATTCACTTGTTTTATGAAAAAAAAGAATACATTTTCAAAATCTTCAAGACAAACATAGGCTTTGCATTTTTAACATAACTTTGTTTGCATATGACTTTTGTTTGAACAACATAGAAATTCGCACGACGAATGCCTAATGAACAGAAGTACTCCCAATCAAGGGGAATGGCATGATCATGGTCCGTTATCTGGGGCAGTCCAATCAAGATTCGAAGAATCTCTCAAAAGCCAAACAGTAGGGGCAAATCTCTGCCTGAGTCACTTGGGGCACTCCAGCAACGAATCTTGCACGATCAAACATCTTCTGGTAATATGGCAACACAAGCAGCCAGGGGCAACTCCCTACATTCTGAGAACATGGACATAGTCGAAAAAATACTACGTACAATCAAAGACCCGCTAGGTTGACATACCTAGGCAAAAATAAGGGCGTCCCGGCGAACCAAAAGGGTTCGGACAAAATGAGGGATGAAATGAAAAAAATCTGTACCCGGCAAGTCGAAAACCTGAAAAGGCGGCTTGGGCAAAAATGGGTATCCCGGTGGACTGAAAACCCGAAAGGGCGGTCCAGGCAAAAGTTAGGGATCAAAGCGTACGACTATGTCCAGTAATCTCGTCACCTACCAGAAGAAAGTTTGTCCATCAACAACTATCAGCACCTCACAGGTCTTCCTCTCCCATATCAGAAACAGGGGCAATAAAGAGTTGTCTAAGCAATCTAATTGTTCTGTCCTCCAAGGTATCAAGGCGAGTTCAGTTGAAGAACATAACCAGTATATCTTAATTCCCCCAGAGAGTGATCTAGCAAGTCAGTGCACTCTCCCCGAGCAAAGCTATTATCAACCTTAAGAAGTTGGGTATCCTCCAGCAGATCTCAACATTCCCCAGTAGTATATAGGCATTCCTAACAAGCATCCCCGACAGTCTTGACCTAAAGATTGTTCCCCGGCGGTATATCAAACATCCAATGGAGCTACTTCCCCAGCAGTTCAAAACTTCCCCAGGAGAGTCCAATCCAGTTTCCCCAGGAAAAGTTGGAATCCACCTCCCCAAGCAGTAAGCTTATCCCCAGTAGATTCTGGAAGCTTATCCTCACAGAGCACGGACACGTCTCCCGGCATTATTCAAAGAGTTATTTCCTTACTAGGATATAACTGGGTTATCCTCAGCCAAAAGCCACGGAAAGAGCGTCCTCGACGAAGTCTTCTTATCCCCAGCGAAGTCTATCAACACTTCCAACACAACAAGGGTATCCCCAGCAAGTTATTATCGACAACTCAACAAAGTACCTCTCTCCCCACAGAGTATTGCTCCCCAACAAGATCGTTAGAGTACTTTTCTCCCCGCAGAGTAATCCATTCGCCAAGTTCATTCCCCAACGGAGTTATCTTCTCCTACCGGTATTCTTGCAACTATCATCCCCAGCGGAAGCAAAAGATCTATTCTTCAAACATCAGCCCAGGAGTTAACTTCCCGGCACCCGTCGAGGATTTATTTTCCTAGACGAAAAGATACATTCATAAACATAACATTTTCATACATTATAGCATGCATACACGCATCATATCTTACAAATCTCATTTATGTTGAGAACATCATTGCTTGATCCATATCATGCATTGCATATGACTGACCTTTACCTTTCAGGAAAGATCCAGTTAAGTTCTCAACTATATTCAAGACCTAGACCGGTTCAGTTAAATCGACCCTAAGATTTTACTGTTTCTTATCCAGTCAAAGGCCTTCTCTGGTTCAGTCAGATCGATCCTAAGATCTCCCTGTTGCTTATCCAGTTAAAGACATTTCAAGACCTAGACCAGTTCAATTAAATCGACCCTAAGATTTTTCTGTTTCTTATCCAGTCCAAGGCCTTCTCTAGTCCAGTTAAATCGACCCCTAACAGATTTTCCTGATAAAGACTCAGTAGAAGATATCCAAGATTCTCTCAATGATACTGTTGAGGTTGTAGTCGCCTATGGTTCTCTCCCCGATACTGCGGAGGTAGTAATCATCCCCAGATTCGCTCAGCATTACTGTTGAAGTTGAATTCGTCCAAGATTCTCTCAATGATTGTTGTTGAGGTTGTAGTCGCCTATGGTTCTCTCCCCGATACTGCGGAGGTAGTAATCATCCCCAGATTCGCTCAGCGTTACTGTTGAAGTTGAAGTCGTCCAAGATTCTCTCAATGATTGTTGTTGAGGTTGTAGTCGCCTATGGTTCTCTCCCCGATACTGCGGAGGTAGTAATCATCCCCAGATTCGCTCAGCGTTACTGTTGAAGTTGAAATCATCCAAGGTTCTCTCATCGTTCCTGTTGAGGTAGTAATCATCCCCAGATTCGCTCAGCGTTACTGTTGAAGTCGAAGTCGCCCAAGATTCTCTCAATGATTACTGTTGAGGTTGTAGTCGCCTATGGTTCTCTCCCCGATACTGCGGAGGTAGTAATCATCCACAGATTCGCTCAGCGTTACTGTTGAAGTTGAAGTCGTCCAAGATTCTCTCAATGATTGCTGTTGAGGTTGTAGTCGCCTATGGTTCTCTCCCCGATACTGCGGAGGTAGTAATCGTCCCAAGATTTTCTCAATGATTACTGTTGAGGTTGAAGTCGTCCAAGGTTCTCTCATCGTTCCTGTTGAGGTAGTAACCATCCCTGGTTCATTCATCACCTTTTGAAGATCCAGATCCAGCTCCTGTAACCAGTCAGGACACATCTACGCAAAGGATTTGAGGACCAGCTCCTGTAACAGGCCAGGTAATCATTTTCTTTTTCAGGTACGCAAGTTCTCGCTAAGGAATCTCTTACGCGATCGACACCCAGATGGCATCTATAAGCCCATCCACCTACCCATCATCTCTTAGCATGGCATCTATAAGCCCATCATCCTATCCATCAATCTCTAAATGGCATCTATAAGCCCATTTCCCCCATCACACTACTATGTGAGCGCAAATTTCTGGGCACTCTAGTGTTCAATCATCTTCCACCTTCGGATTACGAAAGGCACGTCAGCCAATCTGCATCCTCAGGTCTAAGAAGATTGAACAGGGGCAACTGTTGTACCCCAAAATTTGCCCTCCCATATTTCTCAAAACATTTCAAGAAAATTCACAAGTCCAACCCGGCGCGTTATATTCAGGTGTTCTTTCGCCAAGATATCTCTGATAACATATTCTCAAATTCAGGTTCGGCTCAAGAGTCAATTCTTTAAAGAAGGTATCCGAATGTGTGAGTTTTCTTGAAGAAATATAGTGAAAAAGTGTGCTGAAAGTCCAGTTTTTACGCGCTAAAAAATTCATAACTTGAAGATCGTGACTCGTTTTGAACCCGTTCCGGTGGCCAAAATTCCATCTTGACATTATCTACATTTTCATCTCTCATGGTGGAAGCCAATTTCGATCATAAGGTCTTCAAAAATGTGAATTTATCAAGTATTTTCATGCAGAAAATTTGTGACAGAAGTTTATTTGCGTCATGTTCAAAAAATCATAACTTGGTCGATTTTCATCGTATCGAGCTGGTTCTGGCGCCAAAATTTCACAAATTGAGTTGGCTACATTTTCACAGAAGGTATTGAGTTCAAACGGTATTCAAAAGGCCTTCGTTTTTTGCTCAGAGTGCGTGACACGCTGAAAATCCTGAATGCTGAATATTATTTCATTTGGGCCGAAACTTCGAAAATTCATAACTCGGTCAATTTTTATCGGATTGGGCTCATATTTTTACACAAGGTCACTGACTCATAGATCTACAACTTTGCTTCAAAAGTCAAGACCAGATTATGCTCAGACCAATACCAGTTATTTATTGAAGAACGTGTCAGAGTCGACACTGGAGCCCAAAATAAGTTTGTCTGAGCTGAAACTTCAAAAATTCATAACTAATTCACCTTTTATCCGATTGAGCCGATTTTCGGACAAGAGTTAGTTATCGATGTCAGCTACATTTTGTTTTCACATTTAAACTTCAAAAAATGCACTTAAGTCCCTGCGATTTAGCCTGGAAAGTGACGAATTCAAGTGAATATTGGAGGCCCAATTGCACATTCAAAGCCCATTTGCTTTACCCTAATTTCCATTATATAATCACCTTCTTTTCACACAAACCAGAGAAGAGGAGAAAAGAAGAGAGAAAAAAAAACCTTGCCACAACACTGTTAGAATATCAAACTCTTTCAAGAACCCTAAAACCTTGAAATCCTTATTACAAATCCCTCTCTCACTACAAACAAGCCATCACAGTTACAAACCAATACCTTACTACTTCTTTAGTAAGGATAAGGCTGGCTTGATCTCCATGATCCTAATTTTCCAGTAAGGCATAAAAGCATTCAGGTCACTAATTTTCCAGTAAGGGTAAGATTGATTTGATCTCCATGATCAAAAGGGTATAATCATTCATACATGTCATATTGTGCCTAAACATTAAATTTCTTCATATATTGGCTTTATTTTCATTTTATGATTTTATTTAATGTGTTCATGAGATTCAACACTACAGATTTAGACAAGATCCCATGCAGGTTCATTAAGGAACGTTGAGGCCAAAACACAAATGGCCAAAAGCCAAAAGCCAAAAGCCAAATGGCCTAAAATAAAAACAAACGCATAGATCACTTTGACATGACAAGACAAAAATAAATGAATTTGACACACAAATCACACACCACCCCTAGGGTATGCCTCACTGTTGCCTTGCCTCGAAAGGTGATCGTCGAGTAGAGGATGTCTTAGTAAGTCCTCATGATCCAGGAACCTGGCATGAGGGTAGCTTCTAAGGTGTCTTCCCATTGCTCTGGTGATCACCATGTCCCGAACCTCGAATTGACCCGAACACCTCCAACGGTGGTGCTACCTACCTCTCAATGGTGGGGTGGCACTACTTTAAAGGACATTTACACAGATAAATTCCTTAGGGTAGGTAGACGACTCGTGGATACTTGCTCTAATTCAAAACAAAACAAATCAAAAATACTTTTCACACCAACACATTTTCAAAAAGCTTTCGAAAGCATTTTTCAAACACTCTTGAGGACCGATACAAGAGTCGAACTGAAATTTTCAAAGAAACTTTTTAAAACCCACAGTTGAAAAGCAAACAAACCATTTTTGAAAACACAAGTGAGCAAGTATCTAAGAGCCCATGGATAACCATGGATAGAAAGGGTGCTAACACCTTCCCTTTCTATAATCTACCTCCCGAACCGAGAGCAATCTCTATAAGGAATTTTTCTGTGCTTTTGTCCTTTCCATTTGGAGAAAATAAAAGACGGTGGCGACTCTTGCTTCCGCGACATTTCGCGAACCAGCGTTAAACTGTCAGTTCCAGATCCACCGATCACAGACCCATAACTCTCAGTCAGCAGTGTGATATTGTATCCTCTGAACGTATGACCTCAAGTGGAGCTTAGGATAAGAGACCCTATCATACTTAGAAAAGACAGGGACCTTGAAATTAGGTGTGATGAGCACCCCTGGAACTATACCTAATTCACTAAAATCCAGTTCCAGCACCTGCTGGATTTCCATTGCCTTGAGCCTGTCCCCTAACTAGTTAAATCTGTCATCCGCAGGAGGATACTGTTCATCAAAAAAGTCTTCGTCTTCAGGAGTATTCTCATAACCCTGATTGTTCTTGCAATCTTCATCATGGTGATCATCTTCTTCAGAGGAGTCATTTTCCACTTGGATTGGTTGAGCGGGACCCTTGAACTTATTAGAACATAGTTCGGTTCTACATCCCCGTAAGAGTTTTGATGACAACAAACGCATGATATATATAAAGAACATATATGCTCTCTAATAAAGTATTTTAATATGCAGATAAGTTCTGATGTAAGAAGCACATAAGATGAGAAAAGATATGCTAGAACATAGTTTTGTTCTACATCCCTGGAAGTTCTGATGTAAGAAGATAAGAGAGTTTTGTTTTGAAGATCTGTTAAGACACAACATACATAGAAGCAAATTTGTGTAAAACGCTATAATGAAGAAGTTTTATGTTACAACTTCTGAATGAATCAATGTTGTGAAACAAGAACTCTGATATATAAAGTTATTGAAAGCAAAGGAGTCTCAACGGTAACATTCATCTTTTGATGTAAGCATGTTCTAAAGCGCTACATTTCATTTATGGCTATTCAAAAGTAACGACAGAAAGAAGACAAGAATCTCTATGTTTGGAAAGTTCTTTAATTACTATTTATCAACATTCCAAAAGCTACTCACATGTGTTGACTATATATACATGACATGAAGAAGATATCAATAATATCTACTACGCACGAAAAAGAAAAAACATAATTATCCAATTCTACCCTGTGCTCCTCTCTTGTGTAATACATCACTTTTATGATATTGTTTTTGTTAGAAAACATATTTGTACACGCCTTTCAATTATTACCTTGTAATTCCTTGAGAAAATCGGATTGTGGTTTAGACTCAAGAAGACATTGAAAGTTGTCATTGTATTTGTATAATCAAGTTTGATTAGTGGATTAAGACCTTGTTTGAGAGAGGGGAAATCACCTTGGCGGGTGGACTGGAGTAGTTTGAGTTCAAATGAACCAGGATAAACAACGTGTATTTAATTTTAAGGTTTGATCTCAATTCAACCCCCTTCTTGTGTTTTTCTATTCTTCATTTGGTACCAGAGCGCCTGGTTCTGAGTACAAACACTTAACCGTGTCAGAAAAAGATCCAAGCCAGAAAAACACTATGGTGGGACCAAGTCAGGTCATCAGCAATGACTATCATGATGAGAAAGACAGAATCAACAGCAGACCCCCAATATTTGGCAGTGAAAAGTTTGATTACTGGAAAGACATAATCAGAAGTTTATTTCTAGCTCATGATGCTGATCTGTGGGATATGGTGATTGATGGCTATATTCATCCTAGTGATGAAAATGGTCAGAAGATTGACAGAAAAAGAATGATAGATCATCAAAAGAGAGAATTCAGAAATCATCACAAGTCAAATATAATTCTCTTGAGTGTTATCTCGTACACAGAGTATGAGAAGATCACAAACAGAGAATTAGCAAAACACATGTTTGGCTCCTTGAGAATGACGCATGAAGGTAACACGCAAGTCAAAGAAACCAAAGCTCTTGCACTCATCCAGAAGTATGAAGCTTTAAAAATATAAGAAGAAGAAATTATTGAGACAATGTTCTTAAAATTTCAAACTCTGGTTGCGGGATTGAAAGTTTTGTACAAAGGGTACTCCACAAAATATCATGTAAAGAAGATCATAAGAAGTTTACCTAAGAAATGGAGACCCATGGTCACAACATTAAAACTAGCCAAAGATCTGGATAAAATTTCTCTTGAAGAACTTATCATCTCCCTGAGAAGTCATGAGATAGAACTAGAAGAAGATGAACCTCAGAAGCAAGGTAAGTCTGTCGCTCTTAAATCTAATAAAAAATATAAACATAAAGTTTTGCAGGCAAAAGAAGAAAAATATGGTGGATCCTCGTCAGAAGAAGACGAACTATATCTTCTCTCCATAAGAGTCAATCATTTGTGGAAACACAGGCATAGGAAGTTCAGGACTCCCAAAAGAACAGGGAATCTTTCTGAATCATCTTCTGGATACAAAAAATCAAGTAAAAAAGACATTGTTTGCTACAAATGCAATGAAGCATGCCATTACAAAAGCGATTGTTCAAATATACAGAAAGAAATGCTTAAAAAGAAGTTCTCTAAAGATAAGAAGAAAAGTCTTATGGCAATATGGGATGACTCAGAATCTTCTAAAGCTGAAACAGAATCAGAAGATGAAGGAGCCAATATAGCCCAAATGGCCAACTTATCAGATGACTCTGGATCATCTGAATCAGAATCAGACTCGGAGGTGGAAGAGGTATTCTCTAACTTTTCTAGATCTCAATTAGAAGAAAGTATGTCAGAAATTCTTGAGAGATATCAACAACTTTGAGTCAAAAACAAGAACCTGAAAAATGATCTAGTTTCTAACTCTGAAGAAACTAAGAAACTGAGAACAAAAAACTCTGAGCTTAAAGAAACTATTTCTTAACTCAAAAATAAATACAAAAGTCTCAGAAAGAAACTGTCTCTGAAGTTTCTAGTAACTCTGATAAGATGATAAAATAATATGATCATAGCTTTCAAAAATTTATTGCTAAAAACATAGATAGGAGCAAAATGGCTTCAATGATCTATGGAGTTAGCAGAAATGGCAGAAAAGGGATAAGATAAAAGGGTAAAGTATCTCAACCTAAGAAAGTTAAGGATATGGTCATAAAACACACATCCCTTTATTCTCACTTCACCTATGGACATACACATGATATAAAATATACTAGTAAGGTGTTTTCTGCTAAACCAAAATTCAAACAGAATTTTGGAAACTCTAACAATCATGGACCCAAAAAGATATGGATACCAAAGGATAAAATCACCTATTTGCATATATTTTTAACA
Source organism: Vicia faba (assembly GCA_948472305.1). Lineage (NCBI taxonomy): Eukaryota > Viridiplantae > Streptophyta > Magnoliopsida > Fabales > Fabaceae > Vicia > Vicia faba. Next base: position 1,479,517,927 of record OX451741.1, on the reverse strand, counting down.
AAAAGGTTGATACACCAATTTTAACAACTAGACTCTGGATGCTCTCTACACATGACGGGAAGAAATCATATGTTCCAAAGCCTGAAATTTAAATCTGGAGGATACGCAGGTTTCAGAGGCAATCAAAAAGGAAAGATTATTCACTATGGAACTATTGGTAATAGTATTGAGGACACAACATCAGAAGAATCTCAATCAAATAAATAAGACGATGTCATAAACATTACAGAAACATCTGAAGATCCCATCCATAAAAGACAACTCAAAAGATCTGAAAAATTGTTTTGCTTTTGCTCGTTGCTTCATCTTAATCTTATGTTTTTCTCGTGTTGTTACTACTTTTTGATTCTTGACAAAAAGGGGGAGAATGTAAGATATTTTGAATCCTTCTCAAAGCTGTATTCAGAAATCTTCAGGGAAGTATTTTTTTTCTTCATCTGAGTATCCAACTCAGGGGGAGACTTCTATGCTTTATGTTCTTTAAGTATTCTATCAAATTATACAAGTTTTTATCATCATCAAAAAGGGGGAGATTGTTTGAACATAGTTTGGTTCTACATCCCTGTAAGAGTTTTGATGATAACAAACACATGATATATATAAAGAACATATATGCTCTCTAATAAAGTATTTCAATATGCAGAGAAGTTCTGATGTAAGAAGCATATAAGATGAGAACAGATCTGCTAGAACATAGTTTTGTTCTACATCCCTAGAAGTTCTGATGTAAGAAGATAAGAGAGTTTCATTTTGAAGATCTGTTCAAACACAACATACTTAGAAGCAAATCCGTGTAAAATGCTATAATGAAGAAGTTCTATGTTACAACTTCTGAATGTACCAACATTGTGAAACAAGAACTCTGATATTCTGATATGTAATGTTCTGGAAAGCAAAGGAGTCTCAACGGTAACATTCATCTTCTGATGTAAGAATGTTCTGAAGCGCTACAATTCATTTATGACTATTCAAAATTAACGTCTGAAAGAGGACAAGAATCTCTATGTTTGGAGAGTTATTTAATTACTATTTACCAACATTCCAAAATCTCCTCACATGCGTTGCCTATATATACAAGACATGAAGAAGATATCAATAATATCTACTGTGCATGAAAAATTAAAAAAAACAATTATACAGTTCTACCTTGTGCTCCTCTATTGTGTAATACATCACTTTTGTGATATTGTTTTTGTTAGAAAACATATTTGTACACGCCTTTCAATTATTACTTTGTAATTCCTTGAGAAAACTGAGTTGTGGTTTAGGCTCAAGAAGACATTGACAATTGTCATTGTATTTGTGTAATCAATTTTTATTAGTGGATTAAGACCTTGTTTGAGAGAGGCGAAATCACCTTGGAAAGTGGACTGGAGTAGTTTTATTTTAAACGAACCAGAATAACCAACGTGTATTTAATTTTAAGTTTTAATCTCAATTCAAACCCCCTTCTTATGTTTTTCCATTCTTCAATTGGTATCAGAGCGTCTGGTTCTAAGTACAAACACTTAACCGTGTCAGAAAAAGATCCAAGCCAGAAAAACACTATGGTGGGACCAAGTCAGATCATCAGCAATAATTATCATGATGAGAAATACATAATCAGCAGCAGACCCCCAATATTTGACGGTGAAAAGTTTGATTACTGGAAAGACATAATTAGAAGTTTATTTCTAGCTCATGATGTTGATCTATGGGATATGGTGACTGATGGATATATTCATTCTAGTGATGAATATGGTAAGATGATTGACAGAAAGAGAATGACATATCATCAAAAGAGAGAATTCAGAAATCATCACAAGGCCATAACAATTCTCTTGAGTTCTATCTCGTACACAGAGTATGAGAAGATCACAAACAGAGAATCAGCAAAACACATGTTTGATTCCTTGAGAATGACGCATGAAGGCAACGCGCAAGTAAAAGAAACCAAAGCGCTTTCACTCATCCAGAAGTACGAAGCTTTCAAAATGGAAGAAGAAGAAACTATTGAGACAATGTTCTCAAGATTTCAAACTCTGGTTACGGGATTGAAAGTTCTGGACAAAGGGTACTCCATAACAGATCATGTAAAGAATATCATAAAAAGATTACCCAAGAAATGGAGACCCATGGTCACATCATTAAAACTAGCCAAAGATCTGGATAAAATTTCTCTTGAAGAACTTATCAGCTCCCTGAGAAGTCATGAGATAGAACTGAAAGAAGATGAACCCCAGAAGCAAGGTAAGCCTCTCGCTCTAAAATCTAATAAAAAATATAAACATAAAGTTTTGCAGGCAAAAGAAGAAAACTCTGGTGGATCCTCGTCAGAAGAAGACAAACTATATTTTCTCTCCAAAAGAGTCAATCAGTTGTGGAAACACAGGCAGAGGAAGTTCAGAACTCCCAGATGAACAGGGAATCTTTCTGAATCATCTTCTAGATACAAAAAATCAAGTAACAGAGACATTGTTTGCTACAAATGCAGCGAAGCAGGTCATTACAAAAGTGACTGTTCAAATCTAATAAATTCCTAAAAATAAGTTCTCCAAAGATAAGAAGAAAAGTCTTATGGCCACGTAGGATGACTCGGAATCTTATGAAGCTGAAACATAATCAGAAGATGAACGAGCCAATATAGCCCAAATGGCCAACTTATCAGATGACTCTGGATCATCTGAATCAAAATCAGACTCATAGGTAGAAGAGGTATTCTCTAACTTTTCTACATCTCAATTAGAAGAAAGTCTGTTATAAATTCATGAGAGATATCAGCAACTTCGAGTCCAAAACAAGAACCTGAAAAAGGATTTAGTTTCTGGCTATAAAGAAACTAAGAAACTTAGAACAGAAAACTATGAGCTTAAAGAAACACTTTCTTTTTTCCCTTGGGATAGATTCATGAGAGTTTCTCGGAATTGGGCGTGTTGAGCCTGGAGATCCTTAACAGTTTGTTCGAGGGCCATTTTTCTGCTGAAATAAACAGTGAGAAAATGAGAAACATGTACGAAAAACCTGTTATGAAATGATGCATGATATGTAAATGCGATGATTTCTAGGACCTTAAAAAGTCTAAATTTGCTAACCAGGAGGAAACAAGAAACAAAAATTTTATTAGCAAAGTTAAAATTACAACTGCCTTTTAGGATTACAAAAGCTCTCAAAGATAAAATGGAACTCCTAAAATCTAAGAATCAAATCTCCTATGGACGCTTCCTCTTTGTATTTATGTATACATTAAGACCCTGCTCCTCTTGATGTTACTTTGTGAGCTCCAACACTTTATTCTCACTTGCATAGAATTGAGTCTCAAATATGTCCTGTTCTTCCTTCAGTTGAATCCAAGACTTCTATAACTCTTCAAGGTCAGTAGGCATATCAAGATGGAGAATGGTATAAGGAACATCCCCTCAATAACAGGCTCCACAACTATTGGTAGGATGGTTGGATATGGCATCATGATATTTTGAGTGTGAGCTTGCACCCATTTGAGATAAGGCTCCATAGGAATGGATTTCTTATGCCCCAAAGTCTTGCTATCAGCTTTGTCTACCATGCCCGAAGCTCGTGCAAACCTTTGACGATAACAATGGGCATCATTCTCGTAGTCGAATACATGTCCTTAGATGAGTGCGATGAGGGCCATCTCTTCGAGCATAGCCAAATTGTTGTAGTTCTAGAGAAGGGTTATAAGTAATGGCTCCCATAATTCCTAAGAGTGGGACGTTAGGAAACTCCCCACAATGGTCAATGATAGTAACATCCTCCAGAGATCGGGAACACCAATAAATATCTGAATGAGAGAGCGACATCATCCTTTGAGACCACATCAAGCCTTGTTCATTCTTCAATACTGATCAAGGAAAGTGTAAAATAAACCACCTAGACATTAATGGAATGCAACACATAAGATTGCATCTCTTCCTCATGGTACGAGTGTGAAGACAATGTAGAATGTCTCCAAGCAAAGTAGGCACAGGGTTACGAGAAAGAAAAACCTTGACAACATTCACATCTATGAGTTGGTCCTGATTAGGGAACAAAACAAAACCATAGATTAGAATATCTAAGACATCTTCAAAAGCTTGAAAGTCCATATTTTCCTAAAACAGTTGAGCCTTCTGTAACAGAAACTTGGCTAGAAAACCCTCGACTCCACTCCTTATTTCCTAATTAGCTACAATGTCGGATCTCTTCAAATGAAAGGCCTTGGCAATAACTTCAGGCTTTGTAGTTTCCTCTAAACCAGTGAATGGCATTTGATCAAGCACATGCACTCCTAATAGTTGAGAGAATTCTTCCAATTTAGGCACCAATTGATAGTCAGGAAAGGTGAAACAATGATGCATAGGATCAAAGAACTGAAAGAGCACACACATCATGTCTTCTTGAAATCTTGAGGTAGCCAAATTGAGGAGTCGACCATATCTTTTGGTGAAGGGAGAACCTTCAGGAACCCTTGATGCTAACTCTTTGAGTTGAGGAGGCACTTTTATGAAGTTGATTCAGATGGTATTTCTGTGAGTGGAAGCCATATCCTATAAAACAGAACAAAGATAATTCCCTAGATCCTTGAAATGGTTATTAGAAATGATATGGCATGATGTTGTGATGCTTATAATGTTATGAATAATTAATCACAAACAAAACACATAAAGACCTTAGGTTTAGGCATGCATGAGGTTTATAGGTAAGTACCATCTTGAAGTTTAGTTGGTTCAAATTGTCCTAAAAGAAGTAAACGAGTTCTAAGGAATATCAATGTCATTGATCTTTCTTTATCGGGCATTGTTACAGCACAATCAATTTGTTTTCGCGACCGAAATATCCCAAAATGTCTGATCTTAATGAGTGTAGTATCGAGTATCAACCAACTTCAGTCTGCACCAAAGTCGGCTATCTCACTACTTTCTAATGGCCAAGTTTTTCAACTAAGTTTCTACGGTCAGTTAGTGCTTTATAACACCACCCGGCGGCCCCGTATTCTCCTTGATTTAACTCAAAGGACATCGGTCTATGCTTTACAGTTTCCATGATCTATTGCTACTTACCTAAAATGCCCCAGATCCGGGTATAGGATCTTTACAAGAATACCCAAACAACCCTTCAAGAATAAATCAAGCAAGTCAAACAAGTAAAGCATTTAACATATGAAATATCTCTAAGGTAACCCCACTTTTAGTTTTCCCCAACAGAGTCACCAGTTCTATAATATTGTGGGAAAATTGACTTGACTGGTTTTGCATTTTATCGCAATTGTTGCGGTTAGCAAGAGTCGTCACCGACTTTTCTTTTATCCAATAAAGGAAAGGGTAAAAAGAACAAGAAAGACCTTTTAAATATTTTGAGTTCAGGGGGTTGGTTATGGAAAAGGAAGGTGTTAGCACCCTTTCCATCTGTAGTTATCTACGGGCTCTTAGTTTCTAGCTCACTTTGAAAATGCTTTTTAGTGTAAGTGTATTTGAAAATATTTTTGAAAAGACGCCTTAGTGCGGATAACTTTGTAATTATTCTCGTATCGTTGAGAATGCATACAAAGTGTTTTTTGTCTTAGAAAAATATTTAGAAAAGGGAGTGTATGTGTGAGAAATTTGTTTTGTGAGCAAGCAACTACAAGTTGTCTACCTACTCGAGTGGTCTTTGTTATTTTCCTCTTTTCCTTTAGATAGTGATATCCTACCATTAGTTAGTAGGTAGTGTAACATGGTGGGAGAACTGATTTGGTTGTTTTGCGTTTGATCACAAATGTTGCAGATAGCAAGAGTCGCCACCGACTTTTCTTTTATCCAAAAGGAAAGGCTGAAAAGAACAGGAAATACCTTTAGAGATGTTTTCTTGAGTTTGTGGGGGTAGATTATGAAAAGGGAAAGTATTAGCACCCTTTTCATCCGTATTTATCTACGGGCTCTTAGTTGCTTGCTAGATCACTTGCTTTTGTTTGAATGTGTGCTTGTAGTGTGGGTTTCGAAAGTATTTTGAAAATGTCTTTGTAATGGTTCCTGTTTCTATAAGAACGCGTACAAAGTGTTGTTTTGAAAATAGTTCAAAGAGGTGTTTGTGGAATATGTTTTTGAAAGAGATTTTGAAAAGGTGTCTTTGTAATTACTCTCATTTCTATAAGAACGCATACAAAGTGTTTGTCTTTTGAAAAAGTTTCAAATGAGTGTGTTGGTGTATAAAATGTTTTTGTTGTGAGCAAGCGAGCAACTAGGAGCGAATCTACCTACTCAAAAAGGTCTTAAATGTTCTTTTCCTCCTCCTTTAGATGTTGTTATCTTACCATTGTTTTGGTAAGAAGCCCCATCGTTGGGTGTGAAGGGACGGGCGCGGGACGTTTTATTAGTCATAGAAGGCAACCTATGGGACGTTTTAGAAATGTTGTTTAGGGACGAGATCGTTTACTGAAGGCAACATTGAGGGTCATCGAGGGACTACGATCTTTTATCGAGGGTTTTTGCTAAAATGCCCATATTTGAGGGACATGACTATTTTCTAAAAGGCAACAAAGCGGGATTACCCTAAGGGTTCTAGTGTGCAAGTTTGTTTTATTTACATGCATTTTGTCTTGATTAGGGTTATCTATTTGTTAATTTTTATATCTTACCATACACACCCTAATTACTAGCATTTATAATTGAAAACAAAAAATTGCGGAAATGTAAAGGTCCTACGCTATTACATAATTTAGGGATGGGGGTACAAATTTACAAATGGGGGATTGCAAGAATTTAAATCATATTTAACTATTACAACCATATTGAAATGTATAATATAATAAGAAAAAAGGACTTGTTTTGAAAGTAGTTTTTTTGGTCCTAACAAATTAAAAGGAAAATGATTTTTTAATAAAAGAAAATATTTTTTGATGTCCCTTTTTTTTATATTAAAAAAAATAATAGAGAAAAAGGAAAAACAATGAGGAATAAAATCAACATGTTGCTGAAAGCAAAACAGAGGGGATCAGAATTTCTGATGCCAGGTACGTTGTGGTTCAGAATGAAACATCAAAGGAAATCATAAGTTCTGGATTGATGCCATTGGAATCCTGAAAGAAACATTAGATGGAAAAAATAGAAGTTCTGGTTCGTGTTTAGACAGTGAGCCACGGGGTCAAAAGTTCTGTGTTATGTTAAACGGTGAGTGAAAATCAGAAGTCCTATGATGTGTTAAACAATGAGTGAAAATCAGAAGTTATGTGCTGTGTTAAACAGTGAGTGAAAATCAGAAGTTTTGTGCGTGTTAAAAAGTGAGGAGAAATCAGAAGTTCTGTCCGCGTTAAAAAGTGAGGAGAACTCAGAAGTTCTGTGCACGTTAAAAAGTTAGGAGAACTCAGAAGTTTTGTGCGTGTTAAAAAACTGTGAGGAGAAAGTTAGAAGTTCTGTGTTGTGCTAAAACAATGGGAAAGAAAACCCATATATTTTGTGATACACTTCACCTTATTCCTTACATTAATCAGCTCATCATCCACTTATCCAGTTCTTAACAACAACAAATCAGAAAGATAAAAGCATAACAGTTCATAGAAGTTCTAATCCTAATTTTGAGCCTAGCTTTATTCAAGAAGTTCTGATCCACATTTTTTTCCTACTTATGCAATGATATGGACAACATCAATACTATGATATTTGCATATTTAATGATGTTCTGAATGAAAAGATTCAAAGTCAGAAAGACTTACCTTAAACCTGGAACGTGTGTTTGGGACTTGAGCTAGTGCCTTCAGATGTTCTGGAGTCAGCAAGAATAACGGAAGCGAAAATGCTAAGTTCTTTGATTTAAAGGAAAGAACAAAGGTTTTGGTTTTTTTTAGGAATTAAGGGTTCACGAAGGTTTTGTTGTTTTCTTTTTTCTCTTTGATAATTCTCTCTTTTTTAAAGCCATCCCCTTGAACGTGTGATGGAGCAACTTATTTATAGATGGGTTTGCTGTGGTTTTTGGGGGAAAAACAAATGGGATTTTAAATCTTTTTGGCATACTGTTCCATTACTTTTTAAACACTGTTTTCGTATGCTAATTTAGTGCAATTATGAGGTTTGAGAAAAACGCAGGCGTGAACTGGATCAATAGCACCTTGGAGTGTTGGGGCAGGTAGTGGCAGGACTGTGCTATAGTAGTGCAGCAGGTTGCTCGAATGAGGTTTTTGGATTTGGTGATGTTCTGATTGCAGAAGACCAGAGTGAGATTTGAAGGGTGAGGCTATGATCGAAGCATATGCTGAAGATTCATGTTCTGATTGAAGAATCATGTTCTGAACCATGTTTAAAAATTCTGACTGCACTTGCGTGGAGGCTGGCTCAGAAGTTCTGAAGTATCATATTATCTTAACACTTAGAAAATTTTCTAAATGTTTAGAAAATTTGATTTTTCAAAGAAAATTCTGACTTCTGATTTTTTGATGAACCAACTTCATGTCCTGATGAAAATAATTGTTAAAACTTGATTTTTGATCAAAAGTCAAGGTTTGACTTTTCAATGTGCTTTTGACCATTTTTCCTTGTGAATGACTTTCTTAGAAAATTGTTATCCAAAACTTGAAACTTGACAGAAGCAGGCCTAAGGGTCCAGGATAATCTTTTGAGAAATGAGAGGGCAAATTTTGGGGTACAACAGCTGCCCCTGTTCAATCTTCTTAAACCTGAAGGGTTAGATTGGAAAATCTGCCATTTGTGACTTGAAGGTGGAAGATGATTGAACACTAGAGTGCCTAGAAATTTGCACTCTAGTGATTTTTAGGTTTAGGTGTAAGGAAAAGGGCTTAAAGATGCCATTTGGAGAAATGATGGAGAGCTGGCGGAGATGGGCTTATAGATGCCATCCAAAAATAATTGTTGACAGAAATTAGACTGAGTCTAAGTTTGACTTCAACTGGGACAAGAATCAGAGTAAACCTTTGGTTGATTTAAAACTGAACCTGGAAGAAGACTTGAATGATCTTTAACTGGGAAGAATCAAAATAAATCTTAGAATGATTTATCTGAACCAAGGAAAGCGTCTATTTGGAAAGTATCAGGATAAGTCGTTGAGAGGTTTAAACTGAACCAGCAAGGTCTCGGAAAAGAATCAGAATAAATCTTGGAGCGATTTATCTTAACCAGAGGAGATGTCTGCGAGAAAGAATTAAGATAAACCGTTGAGAGTTTTAAACGGAACCAACAAGGGTCTGGAAAATAATTAGAATAAACCTTGGAGCGATTTAACTAAACCAGAGAATATGTATGCAAGAAAGAATCAGGATAAATCGTTGAGAGGTTTAAACTGAACCAGCAAGGGTCTGGAAAAGAATAAGAATACATCTTGGAGCAATTTATCTGAACCAGAGAAGATGTCTACAGGAAAGAATCAGGATAAACCTTTGAGAGGTTTAAATTGAACCAATATGGGTTTGGAAAAGAATCAGAATAAATCTTGGAGTGATTTATCTGAACCAGAGGAGATGTCTGTAGGAAAGAATCAGGATAAACCGTTTAGAGGTTTAAACTAAACCAGCAAGGGTTTGGAAAAGAATCAAAATAAATCTTGGAGCGATTCGTCTGAGCCAGAGAAGATGTCTGCAGGAAAGAATCAGGATAAACCATTGAGAGGTTTAAACTGAGCCAGCAAGGGTTTGGAAAAGAATCAGAAAAAATCTTGGAGCGATTCGTCTGAACCAGAGAAGATGTCTGCAGGAAAGAATCAGGATAAACCGTTGAGAGGTTTAAACTTAACCAGCAAGGGTCCGAAGGAAGTAATTGTTGTGTAGATAGTCATCCTGTCTTGTTTTGGGAATGGATCTATGATTTATTTGTTCATAGATATTTGCCTAGTCTTGTTGAGAATTTGATCATAATGTTCTGTTGATTGTTCTTTCCTGAAAAGGTAAAAAGTTAGTTGTATGCAATGTCATGATGTATGAAATGCATGGTGTAACGATGTTTCTTAAAATAAATGAGATTGCGCTATATGCATTTTTGTTGTCAATGCTATGATGAATGCAATGTATGAACATATTAATTATTCTGTTGTAGTGTTGTTGTATTAGGGAAAATAAATCCCTGACTGCTGCTGGGGATGTGGGGTGTAAGTCTTCATATTTTTTTAAAGTACTGATGAATGAGTTTCCATAATTAGAGAAATAAACTCTATTGGGGAAGGGAAACTTTGTGCATTGCCTGTGGACTTCGCGAAATCCTGCTGGGGAATCCTGAGAAACTGGGCAACTTTAACTGGGGAATCCTTAAGGAGGTAACTGGAAGTTTTGCTCCGTCGGGGATATGAAGGAAAAAGATACCATTAGGCTGCATGCTGGATATATGACAAAGATCCTGTTAGCAAGCTGTTCTTGCTTCTGCCCCTGCTGGGGAAAGTACCTGCGGGGGTTTTCTGGAATGACCCATAAATATTGTCATGTTTCTTTAAGCCAATAGTAATTGTTTTTCTGTTTAGTTTTCCCCCTTTTTTTTACTCATTTGTAAACAGTAATAATGTTCAAATGCATATGTTCAAAAATAATCATTGGATGTTTTTGCAAACAAAACACGGAAATAAAATAAACAGATAGTTTTGCACTTTCAAAGGAATATCTTTGTATTAACTTGAATAAGTATTTTTTGTACAATGAGACGAACATCCTATTAAGGGAGTGTCGTCGTAGAAAATGAAATTGATACAAAGAAAAGATAGTTATGTGAAATAATCCCATGGGGTTCCCACTCTGCTATAGCCTTCATGTAACTGAACGTCTCATCCACTTACTGCTTTGTCCAAAGCTGATTGGATTGATTAGAACCAATTGAGTTTGCCAGTCGATACTGGAGGTTGTCTGTAAGGTGATTCAATGGGACATAGTCATACACTTTAATTCCCTAACTTTTGCCTGGACCGCCCTTTCGGGTTTTCAGTCCACCGGGATACCCTTTTTTTCCCAAGCCGCCTTTTTGGGTTTTCAGCTTGCCGGGTGTACAAATTTTTTTTTTGTATTTTATCCCTAATTTTTTCCCGAACCCTTTTGGTTCGTCGGGATGCCCTAATGTTTTCCTAGGCCAGTCGACCTAGCGGGTCTTTATTCATGCGTAGTATCTTTTGACTATGTCCGCGTTTACAGGATGCAGAATTTTGTTGCCATCCATAGTGATTAAGATCATTTCTCCACCAGAGAATATACTTTTGATCACAAATGGTCATTCGTATGTAGGAGTCCATTTGCCCCGGGGATCACCTTGTGGCAATATGATACGCTTGATTACCAAGTCACCAACCCGATATACCTGATGTCTGACCTTCTTGTTAAAAGCTTTGATCATACGTTTTTAATACATCGGACCATGACAGACAGTCGTAAGCCTCTTTCATCAACCAAGTTCAACTGGTCAAGTCAAGTTTGAATCCATTCATCTTCATTTAACCCTGTATCTCTTATGATTCTCAGGGAAGGTATTTGGACTTCAATTGGTAGGACAACCTCCATACCGTATACCAAAGAGGAAGGAGTTTCCCCTGTTGACGTGCGCGCCGTGGTACGGTAACCATGGAGAGAAAATGGTAACATCTCATTCCAGTCCTTGTAGGTCACTGTCATTTTTTGTATGATCTTCTTGATGTTTTTATTTGCGGCTTCTATAATTCCATTCATCTTCGGCCGGTAAGGAGGAGAGTTGTGGTGCTGGATCTTGAATTGTGCGCATAGTGCGGTAATCATAGTATTGTTGAGATTGATACCATTATCTGTGATTCTCCAGGATATCATACCGACAGATGAGATTCTATTTGATGAATCGGGCCACAACATTCTTGGTAACAGAAGCGAATGAAGCTACCTCGACCCACTTCATGAAGTAATAAATGGAAACCAAGATGAAGCGGTGTCTATTAGAAGCTGTGGGTTTGATCTCTCCAATCATGTCAATGCCCCATATTGCGAAGGGCCAAGATGCAGTTAGGATGTTTAGGGGAACCATAGGCACATGTACTTTGTCATCATAGATCTGGCACTTGTGACAAGTTCGTGAATGTTGATAACAATCCGCTTTCATGGTGGACCAGTAGTATCCTGCCCATAGGATCTTTTTAGCCATCGTGTGCCCACTAGAATGAGGGACAAAGTTACCTTCATGTAAATCAGTCATGATCTTTTCTACCTCACTCTGGTCTACACAATGAAGCAAAGTAGAGTTGTGGTTGCGTTTATAGAGGATTCTGTTACTGAGGAAGAATTTAGCAGAAAATCTTCTCAAAAACTTCTTATCATTGACTGAAGCTCCCTCCGGATACTCTTGGGCCCCGAGATACCTCTTAACTTCATGGAACCAAGGCTTGTCCACTACTTCTTCAGTATCGATCTCGTGACAGTAAGCTGGTCCATCCATCCGTTCAACCGTGATCTGGGGAGCCTCGTTATCCCACTTGATTTTAAACATGGATGACATAGTGGCTAGCGCGTCCACTAGTTGATTTTCTTCTCGTGGAAAATTCTCAAAGGTAATTTCCTCAAAATGTGGGATTAATGTCAACACATGTTCTTTGTAGGGGATGAGATTAGGGTGCTTCGTATCCCATTCTCCTTTGATTTGACTGATGACTAAGGCTGAATCTCCAAATACCCTTAAGGACTTGATTCCCAAATCTATGGCGACTTTGAGACCCATAATACACGCTTCATATTCTGCCATATTATTGGTACAGTTGAAACAAAGTCTTGCAGTGAAGGGAGTATGACATCCTTCATGGGATATGATCACAACACCTATGCCATTGCCGAGTGCGTTGGAAGCTCCATCAAAAACCAAGGTCCATCAGGATCCTTGTTCAGGTCCTTCATATGGTCTGAGTTCTTCACAATTGTTTACCAACATGATGTCTTCATTTGGGAACTCGAATTTCATGGACTTGTAGTCATCCACAGCTTGATGAGCAAGGTGATCAGCTAGCACACTTCCCTTTATTGCTTTTTGGGTAGTGTATTGAATATCGTATTCAGTCAAGATCATCTGCCATCTTGCTATTCTTCCAGAGAGGGCGGGCTTCTCGAATATGTATTTAATTGGATCCATCTTGGATATCAACAAGGTAGTATGGGTCAACATATACTGTCTTAGCTGGCGAGCAGCCCATGCCAGAGCGTAGCAAGTTTTCTCGAGCAGTGAATATCTGGTTTCACAGTTGGTAAACTTTTTGCTCAGGTAGTATATTGCATGCTCTTTTCGACTAGACTCGTCATGCTGCCCCATCACACACCCCATTGAATTTTCCAAGACAGTTAGATACATGATCAAAGGTCTTCCCTCGACCGGAGCATCAAAACAGGAGGCTCTTAAAGGTACTCTTTGATCCTGTCGAAGGCAGCCTGGCAGTCGTCGTTCTAATCCAACACTTGATCTTTCTTCAGTAATTTGAAGATTGGTTCACAAGTAGCGGTTAAGTGAGAAATGAATTTGGCGATGTAGTTTAGCCGTCCTAAGAATCCTCTTACTTCCTTCTCGGTGCGAGGAGCAGGCATTTCTTGTATCTCTTTTACCTTTGCAGGGTCCACTTCGATACCTTTACCGCTGACAATGAAGCCTAGGAGTTTATTGGACCTCACTCGAAATGTGCATTTACTCGGGTTCAACCATAACTTGTATTTCTTTAGCCTTTCAAACAGTTTCTGCAAATGGTCAAGATGTTCCTCTTCAGTTTGAGATCTGGCTATCATGTCATCCACGTAGACCTCTATCTTGTGATGGATCATAACATGAAACAGAGCTACCATGGCGCACTGATAAGTTGCCCCAACGTTTTTCAACCCGAATGGCATAACTTTGTAATAGAACGTGCCTTACTATGTGACAAAGGTCGTTTTCTCCATGTCCTCAGGTTCCATTTTGATTTGATTGTACCCGGAAAAACCATCCATGAAGGAGAATACTTTATGATGTGCGGTATTTTCAACTAGAATATCGATATGGGGAAGCGGGAAGTCATCCTTAGGGCTTGCCCTATTCAAATCTCTATAATCCACACACATGCGTACTTTACCGTCCATTTTAGGTACTGGAACAACATTGGCGACCCATTGTGCATAGGAGGTGATGGATAATAATCTGGCGTTGAACTGCTTCATGACTTCAGTCTTGATCTTCTCTGACATTTCTGGACGCATGCGATGGACTTTCTGTTTTACCGAAGGGCAGTCTTCTTTTGTCGGAAGACGATGGACCATGATATCAGCATTGAGTCCTGGCATGTCTTCGTATGACCAGGAAAAGACCTCAACATAGTCATGTAGTAAATGAGTTAAGCGCTTCTTGACACTAGGTTCCAAATTGGCACCTACCTTGACTTCTTTCTTGTCCTCTTCAGTACCTAAGTTAATTGTGTCAACCGGCTCTTCGTGGGGCTGCATGGTCCTTTTTTCCTATTGTAGTAACCTGGCTAGTTCCCCTGGCACCTCACAATCTTCCTCACCTTCGTCTTCGGCTTGGTAGATCGGATTTTCAAAGTCACAATAGGCCATAGCAAAATCGTTACCCATGGGATCCTGAGTGGATGTGGATCTGCATTTTGATATGTGAGCATGTGTAAGAGCATAGCTATCTTTGAAAAAATAAAAATGTAGAAAAAGAAGAACAAAGAGCGTAAAATTTACATGCAAAAACGTCCATGATTTATTGATGACATATGAAAATGAAGTAACAACCCTCACAAATGGATTGTTGTGCCTCGGGTAAGACACAAGGTTTTAAAGTCTAAATTGTTTAATTATTACAAGTCCGACAAAAATTTAAAGATAATTATTGTTGGATAAAAGTAATAGGGACAAATTCTTTGGCTTCCTAGTTGTTGAGTCCTCCGCTGATAGTTGTAAAATCCATTATTCCAGGTCATAGATGTCATCACTATCTTCCACTGTGTTGACTCCATGGTTTCTCATCCACGAAGGTGGTCCCCCGACAATAGCACGACGAACAACTTTTTGGGCTCTTGAAGTAAAACCCAAACCAAATTTGTCAGATTTGTAGGGAATATCCGAAAGTTGGCCCTAAATGGTACACCCACCTTCTTCAACTACTGCTTTGGCATCTTTCAGAGAAGCCATCTTCGGTGGAGGTCTGGTAATCTTCTGAACATTGAAAATAGTCTTGGTTGCCGCAACTGTTTGCAAGACCTCCTCGAAATGCTGACACGGAGTTTCGATGAACTCACCATCCATTTCCACATACCTCGATGAAATCCTCCTCTCCATGGATAGTGATGATTTTTCCCTTGGTTTGGTACTTTAACATCTGATGTAATGTAGAGGTGACAACACCAGTTCCATGAATTCAAGGTCGGCCCAATAAACAGGAATAGGAAGGGAGAATATCCATCACATAGAAAGTTGAATCAAATATCTGAGTTCCAACTTTGATGGGGATGTCCACCTCCCTGTGCACCATTCTCTTCAAACCATCGAAGGCCCTTACCACTATATTGCTGGGTTTTAAGGTCAAACCTTCAAAGTCTAGTCTATCCAGAGCCCTCTTAGGTAGCATATTCAATGATGAACCAGTATCTACCAGGACATGTGCCAAAGTAGTGCCCATGCATTCGATAGAGACATGCAACGTATCATTGTGTTTCCTCCCTCTAGGTGTCAAATCAGTATCAGAAAAACCCAAATCGTTATCAGCTGTCAAACTAGCCACACAATCTTAGAATTGGTCAGTAGAGGTCTCCTGTGGCACATGGGCAGTTTTATGAAATTTCACCAAAGCCTTCGCATGAGCTTCGGAGCATAATAGTAGAGCTAGCATAAAAATCTTTGAAGGGGTATGCCCTAGCTGTTCGACTACATTATAGTCGCTTCTCTTTATAATTTTCAAAATTTCTTCCATCTCCTTCTTGGAATCCTCTGGGATAGATACTGACTGTGCCTTCAACCGGACCGACTCAACCAAAATGTATTTTCCCCGAGTCTCGGTCGACTCAGTGATAGGGGTGTTAGCAGGGGTAATCATAGGAATTGTAGTAGTAGTATCAGCAGGAACAAAAGATGGAATGATCACAGGACCAGTAACAGTTTTAGAGGAGAAATCTCAGGGGAGAACACTCTTCCACTTCTGGTTATTTTGCTGGTTCCCATAATGTTGCCAATGTCAGGGTCAGCCTTCTCAAAAATCGGGTCTTCATCAGCCAGCAAATCTTGCTTGACGCCATGGTAGTAGACGTCACCCCCATAGTTCCAGGGAACAGTTTTATCTGAGGTGTACGGGATTGGCCCTGGCATAGTAATTATCAGTGGAGTCACCTTCAGAACAAATTTAATCCTAACGGGTCTTTTAGTGGAGACCCTAGGAGGATTGGCGGAAATGGTTATTATTGAAACATCCTTATAAGAAATGGTTGGAAATGGAGTCTTTTCAAATAAAATCTCTTTGTCATCCATCAGGCGCTGGAAACCTGCCTTCAATAAATGACAACCAGTCGGTAGAGATAAACAGAGGTGACAGCCTTCACCATAGCCTTGAAATAAACCGACCTTCAACAGGTTCTTTTTTATGGTTAGGAGAGGAGTAACAAGTTCATCAACAACAGTAAAAAAAACATCATCTTCAACAACACTAACACAATGACCATGCTTGGTCATAGGAGCAGTGATAACATTTGGGATCTCAGGAGTGTCAAATTCAATTTCCTCTGCCTTGAGAAGGTATTGCACCTTGTTTTTCAAAGCCCAACAGTCGTTTGTATCATGACATGGACTTCCTGAATGGTAAGCACAACGAGCATTTGGGTTATAACGGGGAGGGGCAATGTTGGGATTATTCAGAGCTTCCCGCAAGGTTACCAGATTAGATTTCAACAAATGTGGCAAGACTTGAGACAACGTCATATTTATCCGGGTAAACTATCTTACCACCCTTCCCGTTCTAGACTGATTGTTCCATTGTTGAGTAGGTGTAGACTTAGAGATCATGAAAGCCCCTACCGCTGGACACCGTTCAATTCTGTCCTGATTCCTTTGGTTATATGAAACACTGACATCCTTCTTTCCAGTAAAGGGCTTATTCATCACGCTCGAAGATGCATCTCTTTGAATTTTGCCACTTTTTTATACCCGCTTCTACCCGTTCACTGTTAATGATTAATTCGGTAAACCCAGCCGAGGAGCTTCCGATCAGGTGTTTGAAGAATGAACCAGATAGCGTGCTTAAGAATATATCTACCAATTCTCTGTCAGATAGAGGGGGTTGGACCCTTACCGCGAGATCCCGCCATTTTTGAGCATGGGTTTTGAAACCTTCACCTGTACCCATAGACATTCATTTCAACTGTGTCCGTGTTGGAGCTAAGTTAGCATTATACTTGTATTGCTTGTAAAAGCGGCCGCTAAATCTTCCCAATTGCGGATGTTGGTCCCTTCCAACAGATAGAACCAGTCCAACTACATCCCTGACAAGCTTTCTTGGAAGAAATGCACCCATAGATTCCTATCCTTAATATGGGGTTGAATTTTCCTGACGTATGATCTCAAATGCAGCTTTGGACAAGAGACACCGTCATATTTAGCAAAAGTGGGGACCTTGAATTTTTATGGGATGGCCACCCCTGAGACATGTCCTAGCTCTTCAAAATGCAACCTGAGTACCTTTTGGATCTCCATAGTATTGAGGCGATCTTCCCACTATTTGTATTTGTCGTCTGCTGGAGGATACTGCTCTTCAGAGTAGTCAACCTCTTCTTTCTCTTCAGATTCTGGATGGTCAGCCACTTCCTTGTTTTTCCCTTCTTTATTACCCCCTTCACCCGATGATGTTGCGAAGTCTAGAGTCCGTATGGATGGTCCTTTGAACCTTCCTCCTAGATTCAAAACACCAGTTAATTTCTTCGCCTTCTTCTTCTTTTCTTTGATCAGCAGAGTTTTCAACTCCTCTTGTCCTTTTTCCAGAGTCAAGAACATTAGTTGAAACTGAGCGTTCTGCGCCTGAAGATCTTTTACTGTCTATTCAATATCCATCTCACTGAAATAAATAGTAGAAAGATAAGGAGACTTGTTGTAAGAAACATGTTTGTGTTATGATGAATGAAGATGCATATGCAAATGATTTCAAGGAAATTAGAGATTTAAATTTGCTTTAGACAAAAAAGGAACACATGTTATATTAATAAATCCAAGTTTGAGTACATCATGCCTCTTTGGGCTTACAATGAAAGAAATAAAATACAAAAACTCCTAAGACAAAAAAATCTGAACGCATCCTCTTTGGCACGATGTAGGCGTTAAGACTCCTCTCTTCATGAAGCTGCTTGGTGAGTTCCAGAACCTTCTTCTCATTGTCGTAGAATTGGGCCTTGAAAGTGTCTCGTTCTTCCTTTAGTTGAACCCAGTCTCTTTACAAGTCTTCGAGAGAGGTAGGCATGTTGGGATGAAGGACAGTGTATGGGACATCTCCTTCAACAACAGGCTCTATGATAACAGGGAGGATAGAGGGGCAAGGCATTACGAGACTCTGAGCACGAGCTCGAACCCACCTAAGATAAGGCTCAAGGGGAATAGAGTTTTTGCGTCCCAATGTATTACTATCCACTTTGTTTACCATCCTCTAAGCTTTTACAAAACTCTGATGGTAGTTGTAACACGGTGGGAGAACTGACTTGGTTGTTTTACGTTTTATCGCAAATGTTGCGGTTAGCAAGAGTCGCCACCGAATTTTCTTTTATCCAAAAGGAAAGGTTGAAAAGAACAGGAAAGACCTTTGAGATGTTTTCTTGAGTTCGAGGGGTAGATTATGAAAAGGGAAGGTATTATCATCCTTTTCATCCATGGTTTTCCATGGGCTCTTAGTTACTTGCTAGATCACTTGTTTTTTTTGTTTGAAAATGTACTTTGTGTGGTTTTTAAAAGTATTTTGTAAAGATGCCATCGTTTAGGAAAACTTTGTAATTATTATCGTTCGTAAGAATGTATACAAAGTGTTGTTCTTTTGAAAATGTTTCAAGTTTGAAAGATGTTTTGAAAGTGTTGGTGTTTGTTTTGAAAATAACAAGGATGTTTTGGTTTGAAAATGAGCAAGCAACTAGGAACATTCTACCTACTCAAAAGTCTTTCATGTTTATTTCCTCTTTCCTTTAACATTGTTATCTTACCATTGATTTGGTAAGTAACCCTATCTTTAGATGTAAAAAGGGACAGGCGTGGGTCATCGTATAACCATGATTAGCAATATTGCAAGATATCTTAGCATTTTTCTTTAGGGACTAAGATCATTTTGAAAGGCAACATAGATAGCGTCTCAAGGGACTATGATCTTGTATTTTTCTTGTTTTTGCTAAGATGCCTCACATGCATAATATGGCTATTTTGGTAAGGCAACCAAATGGATTTTACCCTAGGGGTGCTTGTGTGCAAGTGTATTGATTTTCATGCTTTATTTAGTCTTTGATTAGGGTTTGCTACTTGTTGATTTTATCTTCTTATACAAACCCTAATTACTAGTATTTATATAAAGCAATAAATTGCGAAAAGTAAAATTACTACGCTATTACATCATTAGGGGATGGGGTGTACAAATTTACAAATGGAGATTGCAAGAAAATTACACCTAATTATCTATTACAACCATATTGAATATTGTACAAAATTGAAAATAAAATCCAAGAACATAAATGGAAAAAGAAATGATTTTTGTTGTTTTTATGAAAGGGTTTTGTCTTGACCTAAATAAAGGAAATGATCAATTAAAATTAAATAAAATTAACTTAAACTAATTAAGAAATTAACTTAAAAAGGATTTTTTAGGATTTTTTATGAAAAGATTTTAAATTAAAATAAAACGAAGATTAATTAATTAAAATAAACCTAAGTTCTAAATTAATTTTAACAAGGAAAATAAAATAATATACTAAATTAACCTAAGTCTAAAGATTAATTATTTAAGAAAAAAAAGAAATTAATTTGTTTAAGAAAGTGTTTTTTTAGTCTTTTTGTTTTATAGAGAAAATAAAATATATAAGTATAAATAATAAATAAAAATAAATTTGGATTTTTTATGATTTATGAAAATAATAATAGTAATAATAATAATATTAATAATAATAATAATAATAATGAAAAAGTAAAATAAAATAGAAAATAAAAATATAAAGGAAAGTCATGGGGGTTAGAAAATGAAACAGGGAGTAAAAATAAGCAAAAAAAGGTTAGGCCCAACAAAGGGGAGCCCAGCGCTGCAAAAATCCAAAAAAACTGTAAAGATGTGAAAAGAAAAAAGCAAAAGGCAGCGCTGGGTCTTGAACCCGTGACCTTGAGGTTACCAGCGTGCTGCCTTACCACTGGGGTGGCTGTACATCTGTTAATATAATTGAAACGATAAATATATAATACAAAATACGCCCTGATTACACTTGATCTTCAACCTCCAGCCAAAGGACCTGTATGTTTCTTGAAATTGAATAGTTATCTGGTCGAATCTAGGCTTCACAACAACTTGCTGGGGATACGAAAGTTAACTGTTATCTGGTCGGATCCAGGCTTTGCAATAACTTTAAGTGGTAACTACTATCTGGTCGAGTCCAGGTTTCATGGTTTTTTGAAAGTTGTACTATTATCTGGTCGAGTCCAGACTTCATAGTGTCTCTCTGGGGATCATAGTTAGTTGTTATCTGGCCGGGCTCCAGGTTTCACAATAAACTGTTTGAAAAACTGTTATCTGGTCGGGTCCGGGCTTTGCATATTTCTGAGTTTGATGAGGTCAATTGCTATCTGGTCGGGTCCAGGTTTCACCATAAACTGTTTGGGGATTTAGTTATTATCTGGTCAGTTTCCAGGTTTCACAATGAATCTCTGAGGGTAATTGCTATCTGGTCGGATCTAGGCTTCACAACAACTTGCTTGAAAAGATGAAATTGGAAACTGATATCTGGTCGGATCTAGGTTTAACAATAATTTGTTGGGGCAGAGGCAAACTCTACTGTGGAAAAGAAGTTAAACCTTGGTCGGGTTGAGTCCAGGTTCTTCTATATCTTTGAAGAGTTAGACTATTATCTGGTTGGGTCCAGGTTTCATAGTATCTTGAAATTGAAATCAACTGTTATCTGGTCGGGTCCAGGTTTCAGTAATAACATGAAAATTGTGCTAATATCTGGTCGGGTCCAGGCTTCTTAGTATCTTTTTGGAAATAGTAAAGGCTTTGCTGACGGCTTTACTGGGGATCGGGGGTTGTGGCCCTATGATTTGCAATAATCTGAAAGGAAAATTTAAAATGGAGAGTGTAGACTCAGTCGAGTAGGACAGACTCAGCTTGGGGAGGATACACTCAACTGGGGAGGATATACACAGTTGGGTAATAACGGGCTCAACTGGGGAGGATGGACTATGTCGGGGGAATACAGACTCGGTTGGGAAGGATGTACTCGGCTGGGGAATTTTGTGGTTCCTCGATTGTTGTTGGGGAAATAAACCCTGTTAAGGAAGTAAACCCTGTTGGGGAAGTGAGTTTATTTTAGGAAGGGATCCACGAGGCTTCAACTTGTAAAAATCGACTTAGCTGGAGAGAGAGTTTCCAAGAGATTGAGACTCTGGTCGGGGATTATCCTATGCAAAGAGACTTTGTGAGTAACTTTGTTGAGGAGGATGTTAATGGAATAACTCTGAAGGTATTTCCTATTTATTTAAAGAAGCGCCTGTTATTGCTTAGGTCATATGTGCCAAACATTTTTAATTATGTTCATATGCATATATTCATTCAATTTTAGTCATTGGACCAATTTGCATTCAAAACAAAGACATCAATTTTTCACTCAAAGTATATTTGTATTTATATTTTGCCCATGAATAGGCATTTTTGTACAGAGAGACGGAGATCCTAGTAAGAGGAAATCGTCCAAAGGAAAACAAAATTGAGAATGAAAACAAATAGCCATGTTAAATGATCTCATTGCCTTCCAACTCTACTATTTCCCCAATGTCTTCGAATGTCCCTTGCCGTTGATAGAAGTTGATTGGATTGATCTTGGACCGTTTGAACTTGAACCTTGGTGATAAAATTGATTGTGTTGATTCCACGGGACATATTCATAGACTTTTAATCCTTAACTTTTGCCTGGACCTCCCATTCGGGTTTTCAGCCCACCAGGATACCTTTTTTTGCTCAAGTCGCCCTTTCGGGTTTTAAACTTGTCGGGTGTACAATCTTTTGCATATATCCCTAATTTTTTCCTAAACCTTTGGTTTGCTGGAATGCCCTTATTTTGCCTAGGTGTGTCAACCTAACGGGTCTCTTATGCGTAGTATTTTTTAACTATGTCCGCGTTCATAGGATGTGGGAAATCTTCACCATCCATGGTAGTCAGCATCATTGCGCTGAAACTATACGGCCGAAACCTGTCATCTGGATGTTAATGAAACATCAATGTAGTCGCCACCGAACGTCTTTTATCCCCCTGAAAGGGAAAGGTAAACATCGAGAAAACCTGAAAAGGGAGAAATCACAGTCTTTCAACCAAGAGAACGGGTAAGGGAGTCTATTACGCGAGGCGAAGGTATTAGCACCCCACACGCCCGTAGTACTCTACGGTATCCACTCTTGTTGTCTAATCTAATGGGTATGGTCAAATCCTATGTTTATGGCTTAAAATTGAAAAGGGAATGCATGCGAAAGAAAAAAGAAAATAATGTAGGGAAAATAAGAGTTATGCTCGGTTGGGCCCTACCCCTTTGCCTACGTATCCATTTTAAGGAATCAGAGAAGCCGTAGTTCGGCTTACGTATTTTGGTTGGTTTGTGTTTTTTAATTAAGGCAGACAAAAACAGTCAAAATGGCAAAATGTCGAATGAAACAACAAACAAATGAGATGGTCAAACATCGACTAAATAATAACATAGTAACATGTCAAAGATGGCGAAACATCAAATGATAACGCAACACACCTAACAATGATATTGAGAATCAATGTAGGATAACAAACATGTGCGATAGCGAAACATCGGCTTTAAACAAATGTGCGATGGAGAAACATCAGCTAAGAGATAACATGGCAAAGATGGCAACACATCAATGAAATAGATGACGAAACATCACACCTAACAATGATATTGAGAATCAATGTAGGATAACGAACATGTGCGATGGCGAAACGTCGGCTTCAAGATAAATGTGCGATGGTGAAACATCGGCTGAAAGATAACAAGGATATCATGGTAAAGATGGCGAAACATCAATAAAACGGATGACAAAACATCACACCTAACAATGATATTGAGAATCAAAGTAGGATAACGAACATGTGTGATGGAGAGACATCGACTTTAAACAAATGTGCGTTGGCGAAACATTGGCTTAAACAGGTTTAAAAACAAAACCAAGAGGCGCACAAACAAATAAGATTAATTTGTATCTTTTACCTTGAAGAAGGGTTTGAGTTTATTAGAAGTGTTTTATGATTTGCCAAGAAAACAGTTTTTGTTTTAAGATGCAAAATGTAAAGAAAGGGAAAACAACTAAGGGAAACTAACCTAGTGCTATCCCTAATGTTATCATACAATGGTTGACCCTAAGGTTGAGGATAAAGGGAAAGTCCTACCCTATGCTAGCATACATGGATTCCTACCTTAATCAGCATGTCAAAGAAAGCTTAACAAAACTATCCTATAGGGAACATGCAATGAGAGCGAAGTCGTGATCTCAATTTCTAAATTGAGTGACTCATCGATCAATAATTAAAGAGGAAAAGCAATAAACATCCTATAGGGAACATGCAATGAGAGCGAAGTCGTGATCTCAATTTCAAAATTGAGTGACTCATCGATCAAAAATTAAAGAAGAAAAGCAATAAACATCCTATAGGGAACATGCAATGAGAGCGAAGTCGTGATTTCAATTTCTAAATTGAGTGACTCATCGATCAACAACACAATACATGCATCAGATGAAAAACCAGAGGGCCTCCTGACATATATCAGCAATAGAGATCCCATCATGCAATCAGAGAATTATGCAAAATGAAAATGGGAGAAAGGAAGTAGTATAATACCAAACAGATAACTATTTGTAGCAATCAAGCAAGAATAAAAGAAACCCAGGAAAACTTCAAGCAAGCTGGCATCAATAAACAAATTGTGCCAGGAATCTATCAGATATGAACAAGTCCCAGGGGTAATGTATGGCATTCACAATCACATGTATATATATCCTGCATAAACCATCAAACATGCCAAGCACAAAAACAATGCCAGTATAATATATTGTGTTTCACAAATAAAGTGAAACACAAAAAAAAGCCTCAAGCCAAAAGTGGCAACTTTTTCAGAGTATCTCGCACATTCAACAACCAAGTTAGTATTCCATAAGGTGAAAAAGTGAGAACAAACATGATGGCTTTAGACATGATAACCAAGAAGAAACAAGCATATGCATAGATTAGGTCAAGAAAAGCAGGGGAATATTGCTCCTTTCTATCACCATGTTGAATTGACAATTGAATGTCAATCAAGGATCATAAGATCTTGAGAATAACATGAAAAAGACTATGAAAGTAAGTAGCAAACACATCTCAATCATGCATAGCTAATTCAATCACAACTTCATGAACACAATAGGAAATGAAACCTACATAATGCATTAGATGGTTCAAAATATTCAAACATGAAGCTTATAAGTGAAATGGATTGAACTAATATAGACAATCAGAATCACATGATCATTAGGTTCCCAATTATAGGCCTCACTCAAGTTCATTGGCCATCAAACAAATTGTAACAAGACATGCAAACATAATTGGGTACCTTCACTTCAAAATCATATCAAAAATAGAAAAAAGGATCCATAATTCAAACCAAAAATATCTTAACATCTTGGAAGTGTTTAGAAGTCAAAATGCAAGCCCTAAGTTCATGAATGATTGAGGAAGAGGCCAAGTGAAGTTTAAAGCTCAAGACTAGTTGGCAAAACTACCAAACTAGACAAGTTTTCAAAATTATTTGTGGAAAAATGTCAAACCAAGTCAAATGATTCAAGAAAAATGGTTTTCAAATTCCCAATTCATTCATGAACCCTAATCAAGACTTGAATCCTATAGAAAATCCAGGGCATAGTGGTTTTGAAAATAAAACTTGCACCATAACAACAAAACCCAAAATTTTGACTTTTAATCTCAAATATTGATTAAGTGAGATCAAAATTCAAACAAATTAAATCAAGATCATGCCAATCATCAAGAAACCGTAAATGTCAGGAAATAAATTTTTTTATATTTTTTTTGAATTAGGAAAAGTCAAGAAAGAAATTAATATTCAAACAATTATGTAATTAACAAATATTCACATATCAAAATATTATTTAAATCAAAAATTCATAAAAATGGCCAACCAAAATTATATTAAAATATTAGGGCTAAAAACACACATCCCTGAATTTTTGTGAATATTTTGGATAAAAGGAAAGTATTAAAAATAATAAATCAAACAATTAATATTTGAACTATTATTTAAGGGCAAGAAAATGCAAATCATAACAAAAAATAATGAAAAAGGTCAAAGTAAAAATATATTCAGATTCTATGATTAAAAAAAAGATTACATGATTTTTTTGATATTTTTTTATTAAGGGAAATATTAAAATAAAAATCAAACAAACAAATATTATAAATAACCTTTGAAATTAAAATTTAAATAAAAAATAAAGAAAATGATAAACCAAAGTCAGAATCAATTTTTACATTATTTTAGGAGTCTAGAATATTTTTTGTGGATTTTTTAGGTCAAAGCAACTATTAAAATAAAAATTATCTTCAAATAAATAATTAAATAAGCCTATGAATTTTTTAAACCAATCAAATCATTTTAAAAAAATCCAAAAAAAATATGTCAAATACTAGAAAATAAATTTGACCTATGGTAAATGTTATGTGATTTTTGAATGTGTTTTGATCAGAAAACAAAATTAAACAAAATGTCAAATAAAATAAAAATTCAAATAAACCAAAAAATTCAAACAGACCAATCACGATGTGCCACCACATCATCTTCAACCTCTGGATGGTTCAAAAACGCGCGCATCTTCTCAGGCTTAGGGCTCACTTTCAGATCAACATTACATGCTCAATTTTGCATCATTTTTTTATGAAATCAAAGGCAAATCAAAGCTAACATGGCAAGGAATCCATAGCAATTCGAATCAAATCAAATCATCAATCACATTGTCTAAAATCAAGTCATGAATATGAACAAAAACATTCTGAATTGCGAGTTTCAGAGCATCCAATCATGCATAATTCATCAAATTAAATGCTGTAAAGCTTCAGAAACATTCTATTAACATCACTGAACATGAATCCAAGCTCAAACATCTCAATAAACAAGTGCACTCAGGAATCGAAGTTTGGAATCACTACCTCAAGGCGAAAAGTGATCTACTGTCTCCTTCACTCCAGATGCAAACAAATGGTGCTAGCTTGATCTACTTGCTTTGCTGAAGCAGAATCCACAAGAATTTTGAAGAAAACACCAAAGAATTGAGAGATTCGAATCAAGTTGCAGAGGAAGGAGGTAAATCTCAAATCTGGAATTCTTGCAAATGGTGCGTTCTCTTTCTCTCTCTTTGCTTGCTTTCACTTATATAGAGTTTGTAGAGAAGGATAAAAGTGGAAGTTTGTTCTTAAAGACGTTGGAGGGCAGGATTGGGAATTTTGGCCAAAAATGAAGTGCATATTGAATCATCTCTTTTGCTAGTGCATTCTTATGCCTTTTATTCATTTTGTGATCCAAATGAAGTCAGAAATGCATGCTCAAAATGCCAGCCCACGATTACTTGAAATGAGAGAGTGTTGGTGAGTTGGCAATTTTGAGCAAGTTTTGTATTTTTTGATTCAAGCAAGTTCATGAAGCACATGGGCACGAAATGGTGAGTGTAATGGGCCTCAACATGTCAAAAATTACCAATGGTCTTGATTAGAACCAAAAGGAATGGCTAAAACTTGAGTTTGCAAGAAATGGCCATTTTGCACATTTGCCAAATTTCAATAAGAAACTTCAAAATTCCAAAGTTCATAATTTACACATACTTTTGAGTTTTGACACAAATGAGTACAATTTGGAAAGGTATTGGAAAGATCTACAATCGCTTAGTTTAGAGGTTTGGCAAATTAATCCATTAAGGTTCTCAAAATTTGGCTTGAAATTCAATAATTTTGGAAAATGACCTATAATCTTGTAACTTCAAAAGACCATAACTCTTGATTCCTTGCCAATTTGAATATGAGACCAAAAGGAGATGAGAGATAATTCTCTTAGCTTTCCAGGCATATTTCATTTGAATTTTCTTGATTAAGGGTGAATAAGATATGAATTTTTGAACTTAAGCCCTTATTTTCCAAAATTAGAAACTTTTAGGGTTTCTTCAAGAACAAGTTTCATCCCAAACTCCCATCTCTTTGATCCAATGCCAAAAATGGATTTGAAATATGAAAAGTACATCCTTGAATTGATGGTTGGCCAAAAATTCCCTTGGTCAACCTTGACTTTGACTGATCTTGACCAAAAATACCATTTTCCCCCTCTGAATCAATTGATCCACTTCCCTTCAAAAATGATGATTAAAACTTCAAACATATGATCTTCCAAACATATAAAGACCATGTGAAAAGTTTCACTTCAAAATTCTCAAGAAATCTTGATGAAATCCCAAACCCTAGTTTTGTTCAACACATTAGGAGACTGATGAATCATCCTCAAAACTTCAAATCCTCTGGGCATCTTGACCAATTTCTTGTACAAAGACCTTTGAAATATAAAATAAAATGTCATAGCTCCCAAAATCAAGACTTGTACATTGGCCAATAGCCTTGATCAAACAAAACCCTAAATTGACTGGTGAATCAAAAGAGTGATTCTTCTTATAATCCAAACACAAACTTCAATCCTCTGATGATCCAAAGAGATGGATGAAGCATCTTAAGATATGAAATAACTTTTGAGCTTGAAAGATCCAGAGGTTTAGATAATAAGATTTTTTCTTGAGCAACTTGTCAATGCAAATAACCTTCAAGGCTTGAGGAAGACTTGACAACCAAAGTGCTTTGATCCCATCATAATGTATGAATGCAATGCAATATGATATTCATGATGAAACATAATCCTAAATCAAGAGGGTAAATTTTGGGGTGCAACAGCTGCCCCTATTCAAATATATTCAACATGATAAGTGAGAAAAGTGACAACTTTCGAGCATTCAGAGTTGAAGATGTTTGAATACGAAAGAACCCGAAAATTTACACTCTTGAAAGAAACGGAAACAAAACTTCCCAAGACATGCGTCAGAATGAAACTGCAACGCAGGTTGAGACAGAACAAAAACAAGAGAAGGATAGGAGCAACTAAACTTTCGGACAAACGTGCCATGGAAAAATTGGGCTTCAAAAGAAACGGGTGAGATAAAACTCAACCAACAGAGTATAGGCGCAACTAAACTTTGCAACAGAAAACGTACACGAGTGAGGAGACGAAACTCTGAGCTCGACCCAAAAGCAAAATGGCTAGAGTGTGTGATTCTAGGAGCACTTGTTGATCTCAACTAAGATAGACAGTATGAAGGAGCTGAAAGAATCTCAGAAATGAGGAACAAAAGCGAGATGAAACTCGACTCAATAACTAGTTGGGCGAAACCAGACTAGATGAGTACCAGGACGAAACTGGATTTCACGCACGGGTAACGAGGCAAAACTCGACCCAAAGCGAAGTGATGAGAGTGCATGTTTCTCATAGCACCTGCTGGTCTCAGATCAATGGACAAACAGTGACGAAAACTGATAGAAGCATCCAAGGAACAAAGGAGACTGATCTCAAGCCAGGGATGCAGTACGAACACTGCACTCGGTAAACGATCACCATCAAAAGGTCCAAGGTATGAAAACAAAGACGAGACGAAACTCGACTCAATAACTAGTTAGGCGAAACTAAACTAGATGAGTACCAGGACGAAACTGGATTTCATGCACAAGGTAAGGAGATGAAACTCTGAGCTCAACCTAAAGCGAGGAGATTAGGGCGTACACCTAAAAACCTGCTGAAAGCGAAAATCAGGACGAAACTGGTATTCAAAAGGTGCATCCATAGACATTGGAATGAATCGAAGAGGGTAGTGAAGACTAAACCCGAGAAGACTGCGCTAGGGCGAAACTGAACTAGATGAGAAGTAGACACTCAAACAAAAGATGATTGACGTCAGAAGGATATTGGTATGGGGGTGGATAACAAGGATGAAGACCTCGCTGGGGATTAAATTAGCAAAACACTGGGGATGACGGAAATGATAATGGCTTATGTTCTGATGCATGTTTGATTTTTTTTATATAGCGCAATGCTCCATATAATGGAAATGTTGCACGTTTAGGAAGATGCAATGTAATGATGCATGTTTAAGACTTCCACTAGGGAATGGCCAATTGAGAAGCCAATAACCAAAGAGTCAGGATCTGACATGACTTGCAAAAATAAATTGCCAAATCCAAAGGAGAGGAGAAAATACGGGAAACCACTAGAGAGGGAACCTTTGAAGAGTTGAAGTTTTGCGGAGAACAAAAGAAGGGAAACCAGTAGAAACGGGCCACGAACACTTGAGAGGAACTGTAGAAAAAAATACATTTCAAATTCCTAGAGAAGATCAGGTCGACACTGCAGCTTCCGGAAAGGGACGAAAACCTTTGCTGGGGGAACAAAGCCCTGCCAAAGAGATGGGACCTTACCGGGGAGATAGAACTCTGTTGAGGATTATCTTGCTGGAGAGATATTCTCTTGGAACGCAACCAAAGGATGAATCCTGCAGATAGTCACACGGTATCAAAACTTTACTGGGAAATAAGAGAAGATCCTTAACATAAAGATGCCCCGGTCAACAGATCGGCTGGGAAATGAGAGGTCAAAGCGAGGGATCTCTATTGGCAATCTCAAAGGGGAGTTGAAACTTCATCAAAAAGTAGGTTCCTGCTTGAAGAAAATCCCTGGAGTAACAAAACTTTGCTGCGGAAACGGAACTTCATCGGGGAAAGGAAACTTCACTGGGGAAACGAAACTTCACAGGGGATCAACAGAGTCCTAATCAAACACGGGCCTTGTCAAAACAGAAGAAAGCCAAACATTCCTTTCTTGACCATCATTAAGCTCTTTACAAGTGTTCAACGTGTAAACTCTTTTGATGTCAAACAACTGTTTTGCATACAGAAAAATGTTTGTTGAGAATGATAGACCTGATGCGATGATTATTTAAACCTTGAAGAACTTAACAAAGTGTCGCATCTCTGTTGTTAATGGATCACTGGCTAGAGTGCAAAAATGTTTTAAAAACTTTTCCTTCCCTTTTTGAAAAATGAGTCAAAACGCGGGTGATAATATACCAACACGGCTATGCAACACATATTTGGGGAGTTTAGGAAACGTTCCCGTTGTAGTATACTTTCGAGTTAAACCCTTGTTTCAGTTAGGACTTTTAGAGGTTGTAACGTGGCCTGGTTCGGTTCGAGGTTCTTTTGAAAAAAAAGTTTTTCAAGGCTCAAATTTTTTTGGTGCCCACCCCCTTCGTGATATTCTCCTGTCCTAAATTCAGTTGACTTATCACAAGCATTCATTTTTAAAAAAGATTTATAATGGTTGAGTAATCACGACAAATCCTCCAACCTGGTCGTCACTTAACTTTTGTTGCTTCGGTCTTTTTTTTGACATTATTGTTCTTCCTTTGATGAAAATTTTATGGGATAATCTCTCCCCCTTTTTTTTTTGCTTTTTAGGCTCTTCTTTTCCCTAACTTTTTCCTGGACAATATCTTTTGAATTTCCATTTTGGAGTCCAGCGGGATGCCCTAACTTTTGCTTAAGCGACTTGTTTTCAAGTTTCGACTTAGCGGGGCCTTTTGTTTCTTTCTTATTCATGCTTTCCATTTTGAACAAGTAAATGTGACTTTAGGTCTTTGGACTTTTTCTTTCTTTCTCTCTTTTTTAAAAAAAAACAAATGCCTCATTCATTGGTCAGCGAGGGATAGCCATTATTATATCGATTCGATCTCGACCTCAGGATTCTGTGAGGAAAATGAAAATCTTGGTTTAGACATTTCTTGATCTTATGATGTGGAAGATAAAATGCAGTGATCCTCAGAGGGGACACTCCTTCTGAAATTTGAATGCTTGGGAAAGTCAACTGGACATCTACCCTGCCCCTGGTTAAAAAGAAGGTTTATTTTTATTTTTCGAATAGAAAAAAAACTCCTACTTCGAAGGCTCAGAGGGGTTAACGAGGGTATAACTCCCTTATATCTCCGGTGTTTAGGGATTGAAACAATGTCTGTACATCGTCAACAGGGTTCTACCCAAAAGTATACCACTACGGTCACTGTTTTTTTTAGCTAAACTCCTTCCTCCCAATTCTTGGCCATGCAGAAGAATTAGCACGATTGGTATCAAAATGCCTGAAAAATAATTGAAGAGTGACATTCTAAAAAAATAATTTTTTTTCAAGGCAAAAACATTCAACGCATCAAGACTGACATTCAGATTAAACAAAATCCTATAGGCAGACAATGCTAAAACAATCAATCAAGATAACACATGGAAGTGCAACAAAGAAACGTAATAAAAGCCATTATGTGGAAGCAGTATCTCCGACCAAGTTCACCGGTCCTGCCGTAACCTTGACATTATCCCGACCTATGATCTCACCAACGGCCCGAAGCTGTGAAACAAAACCGCAAGGCAAAATGCCTAAAAGAGTGAAAGAGAAGTCCACCAAACAGAGAAACAAACATGCCCTTTGCACAACGCTGGTGATGTTTGTGATCCATATTTCAGATGATCAACTAACCAAGATATAGATTACCATATCCGTGTAAGGCCCACGAAGTTTATATGCACATGCTTATCAAAAATATTGGACGTTTTTGCAAACAAAATAGTAAAAAGAGAGAAAAGGAAAATGTGCGTATACTTGAAAGAAGATATTCTATTGATTTTGAGAAATTAGCCTGTGAAAAAGGCATTTACATTTGGAAGTAAGTAATTACAAAATCAAAGCAAACAAGTGTTTACAAATGGCAATGTAAATGTGAATATCCATCGAGTCCCGACTCTGCTATGACTCTTACGACTCTCATCTTCCTGCTTTCAAACAGATCATTCTTGGATTAGCTTCGAGCTTAATCCAGGTGAAGAAACGAAGGAAAGAAAGGATCCCATGCTGAGCGTAGTAATTTGCTTTAAGTCCCTAACTTTTTCCTGAATCGCCCTTTCGGGTTTTCAATTCACCAGGACACCCTCTTTTTGCTTAAACAACCCTTTCGGGTTTTCAGTTTAGCAGGTTATTATTATTTTTATGCAAAGTATTTCTTAACTACGTCAGCATTCACAAGGAGAGGGAAGTACTCTCCATCCATAGTCGTGAGCATCATCGCTCCTCCAGAGAAAACTTTTCTGACCACGAAAGGACCTTCATAAGTCGGAACCCACTTGCCCCTGGGATCTCCCTGGGGAAGAATTATTATCTTGAGCACAAGGTCACCTGGTTTGTAACACTGAGGTCGTACCCTCTTATCAAAAGGTTTTCTCATCCTTTGTTGATATACTTGACCATGACATACGACTGTCAATCTCTTTTCATCAATAAGTACCAACTGATCCAGCCGATTCTGTACCCATTCAATTTCATCCAGCTCAACATCTCTCATGACCCTAAGAGAGGGAATCTCGACTTCTACCGGCAACACTGCTTCCATGCCGTAAACCAATGAAAATGGGGTTGCCCCAATCGAAGTACGCATTGTGGTGCGATAACCATGCAAAGCGAAAGGTAGCATCTTATGCCAATCTTTATAGGTTACCACCATCTTCTGCATAATTTTCTTGATATTCTTATTAGCCGCTTCGACAGCACCGTTCATCTTTGGTCGGTATGGGGAAGAGTTATGATGCTTGATTTTGAAGGACTCACAAAGCTCCTTCATCATTTTGTTGTTCAAATTAGACCCATTATCAGTAATGATCTTTTCAGGCACTCCGTAGCGACAGATAATATTGTGCTTAATGAACCGAGTTACCACCTGCTTGGTGACATTGGCATAGGATGCAGCTTCGACCCATTTCGTAAAATAATCGATGGCAACCAGAATGAAACGGTGCCCGTTTGATGCAGTCGGTTCACTTTTGCCAATCATATCAACTCCCCACATCGCAAACGGCCAAGGGGAAGTCAAGACATTCAAAGGCACTGACGGCACATGCACCTTATCAGCATAGACTTGACATTTGTGGCAAACCCGTACATGATTGTAACAGTTAGTCTCCATGGTGGACCAATAATAACCTGCTCGCAAAATCTTTTTGGCCATGGTATGCCCATTGGAATGGGTCCCGAAGTCACCTTCATGTATCTCCTCGATGATTCTAGCTGCTTCTTTCTTGTCAACACATCTGAGCAGTAAACAATCATGATGCCTTCTGTACAACACACCGCCACTGAGAAAGAACTTGGATGAAAATCTTCTCAAGAACTTATTATCCGTGATGGATTCCCCTTCCGGGTACTCTTGTGTTTCCAAATACCTCTTAACGTCATAAAACCAAGGGTTACCATCTGGTTCCAAACTGGCCTCAAAACATAAAGCTGGCTCACTCAAACTTCTGATAGTAATGGATGGTGCCTTATTAGCCCACTTAACCTTGAACATGGAGGACAAAGTTGCCAGTGCATCATCTAGATTGTTTTCTTCTCTGGGAATGTGCTCAAACGTGATCTCTTCGAAGTACGGAATCAACTTTATAACATGCTCACGATATGGAATTAGGTTCTGATGGCGCGTCTCCCAATCTCCATTAATCTGGCTGATAACAAGATTGGAATCCCCGTAGACCTTCAAGAATTTGATGCACAGGTCGATCGCCACTTCAATTCCATAAATGCAAGCCTCATATTCGGCCATGTTGTTAGTGCAATCAAAACAGATACGAGTCGTGAAAGGAATATGGTATCCCTCAGGAGAAGTGATAATAGCTCTGATGTCGTTTCCCATGGCATTAGAGGCACCATCGAAAACAAGCTTCCAACGTGATCCCGACTCGGGTCCTTCGTCTGGGTCCGATATGTTACAATCCCGAATATACACAATTTCCTCATCTGGAAAATCAAACTTCATCGGTTCATAATCGTTCATGGGCTGATGAGCAAGATGGTCGGCCAGTACACTACCCTTAATTGCCTTTTGAGTAGTGTATAGGATATCATATTCAGTGAGTATCATATGCCAACGGGCTACCCTGCCTGTAAGAGCTGGCTTCTCAAAAATGTATTTGATTGGATCCATTTTGGATATCATGTAGGTGGTGTGAGTTAACATGTATTGCCTCAAACGTTTGGCGGCCCAAGCAAGCGCATGATAACACGAAATTGTATCGTTTATTTTCCATGAAATTTACCCGTTCTGTATTATTTTGACCCGATTAACTCCCGAATATTTCGAGTTTGTCATTACTTTTTGCAGGTATTCATAACTAAGCTCAAAACAGAAGAAAACATGAAACAATGCAAGAAAGCATCGAAAGAATAGAAGAAAAAGATAAATCTGTCAAGAATTACAGATTTTGTAGCTGTGACGGTCGTAACACATCTGCCACGACCGTAAGCCATCATGAAGCGTGTTACGACCGTAACACATCTGCCACGACCGTAACACGGAGAAACACCAAACCTTCTCGTAACGCATTAGTGACGAACGTAATTCGTATATCAGTTAATTGAAAGTGCAGATCGTGGCAGAGCAAAACAGAAAGAGTTTTCAAACTCCTTATTTCTCTCCAGTCAAATCCCACGTTCACCACTTCTTCCTCAACTACCCACGTTCCTACATTTGTGGAGATTTTTAAGGAAAGCTTCATGACAAGTCTTCAAGCCAACTGCCAAATTCATTCCTCTATAAATACCTCAACATTCAACGTTAGATGTACAGAGCATATTACAGTTTACTTGTGCGGAAGCTCTGCCAAAATCAAAACCATTATTCCTTCTGTTATTATTTTTTCTGCATTCGTTTATTTCCATTCTTTTAATTTCATTGCCCAAATAATAATTTCCAACATCAGGAAATTATTATTATAGTTTAGGATTTATTATTCAAGCCTTAGAATTTGTCATATTACCGATACCAAGTCCGAGTTTCCGATTTGTGGAAGAGGGATTGAAGTATTGGCTTTATTTTCAGGTTTCTATTTTGCAATTGTATTACATACCTTTTAATTAATTAATGCATGTTTAATTTATATTTATAATGTCCAATCTATATTTGTTTGTTTTTATTTCCCGTACGTTCATTATAATTTCCATGGCTAGCTAAACCTTTAGCGTCGGTATGGGATAGTAAGAGACATTAGGCATCTGATCAAACTTAGGCTAAAACTTTAATCAACTTAACTCTGGTTATAACTTTTTATGCTTAAAAATAAAACCTTTGTTACGAAAGTAAGAAGAGTAAATAGGTTAGATCGAGACCACGGAAGTGTGAGGTTTTTAACCGGATAGCTAAAGTTAGGCATTTGATTTAAATACAGTAAAAGCGCTTTAAACCAAATTAGAATTAATTAAGTTTCCAAAAAATACTTATAAACACTTATAGGCTAGCGAAAGCAGGTATAGGGCTTTAGACGTATAATCCGAGATAAGACCATGAAAGTGTGAGTTGAGGGTTTTTAAACTGATTAATTCTACAGATAAACCAAGTTGACCATCCTTATATGCCTAGGTCCGATTAGATCCTTTAGGTCGAATCTATTGCATACCGACCATTTCATTTTATAATTACTTTAAAATCAATTAGTTTACCTTCCTTAACCTTCCCAAAACCAAACGTGACAATTTCTGCCTTAGCTAAACTAGCATTACTTTCCCGCACTAGAGTGATTACAAAGTCCCTGTGGATTCGAAAATCTTTTATTACTACCGCGATAGGCTGTGCGCTTGCAGTTAAGATACCGTTAGACATTAGGTCGATCGCAGACACATCAAGTTTTTGGCGCCGTTGCCGGGGACTTTAGTTTAGTCACTAGTGTAATCTGAAAACAACACTGTCTAGACTAAGGCAACTTTTTATATTTCCCTCTGTTGTATGCCAAACACTCGTTCTCAAAACGAGCCTTTACATTTACAAATTAACGATATCGAGCGTTACTTAAGATTAAGACGCCGAATTCAAGAATACCGATCTCTCAACAATCTTCCTCCGACTAAAATTCTTGATATCCCGTTATCAGAATCTACCGAAGAATCGACAATGGCTGACGTACCAAATCCGCCTCGCGCTCTTAAGGACTATGCAGTTCCTTCGCAAGCAGAGCCCCACAACAGCATTGCCACCCCTGCTATCGCTCGAAACGATTTCGAGCTGAAACCTTCGCTTCTATCCGCCGTTCAGCAGAACCAATTTTCTGGATCTCCTACTGACGACCCTAACCTACATCTGTCAGTGTTTGTGCAGTACGCAGACACTGTAAAAGCGAATGGTGTAAACCCCGAGGCGATACGATTGCGCCTATTTCCTTTTTCTTCAAGAGACAGAGCCCGAGCCTGGCTCCAATCCCTTCCTTCAAATTCAATCACCACATGGGATGAATTGAAAAAAGTCTTCTTGGCTAGATATTTCCCACCAAGCAAAACTGCTATGCTTAGAGCTAACATCAACGGTTTTAGACAAAAAGATAACGAATCACTTTTCGAAACATGGGAACGTTACAAGGATATGATTAGACTCTGTCCTCATCATGGTTTAGAAGAATGGCTAATCATTCATACGTTTTATAACTGTCTTTTGTATAACACAAGAATGACTATAGACGCCGCTGCTGGTGGCGCACTGATGGATAAACCATATGCCGAAGCAAATCAACTTATCGAAAGTATGGCCCAGAACCACTATCAATGGGGAAGCGAAAGAGCCAATGTGGAGAAATCCCAAACCAAAGGTGGAATGTCTGAAGTGAATATCCTGGACCAAGTCAATGCTAAAGTGTAAGCTCTTACCCAAAAGCTAGAAAACCTTACCACTGCTCCAGCAGCTATCGTGGCTGCAGTTGTCCAAACTTGCGATCTATGTGGTCTTCAATCACATCTTGCTCCAGAATGCCCACTTCTAACAGGAGTTCCAGCTGAACAAGCAAACTATGTACAAGGGAACCCTTATAGCAATACCTATAACCCAGGCTGGAAAAATCATCCGAACTTTTCATACAAAAGTAACAATGTGTTATACGCGCCTGTGCAAGCTCCTGCCACACCACCCGGTTATCCAATTGCTATCCCGAATCATCCTGGTAATGGACCTAATTCTCCTAGGAAATCTAACCTAGAAATCATGATAGAGCACTTCTTTGCTTCCCAAGCTCAGACTAATAAAGACGTTATGAATCAAAATTTACATACTAATGAGCAGATAAAACAATTAGCTAGAAAGGTTGATGCTTTAGCCACCCATAACAAGATGCTTGAGACGCAAATTTCACAGGTAGCTCAACAACAAGCACCTATTGCTGCTCCTGCTGGAATTTTTCCTGGTCAACCATAGCCCAACCCAAAAGGACATGCTAATGCTGTGATACTGAGAAGTGGAAAAGAACTCGACGGACCTGTTGACCCGAGACTAGAAAATCCAGCCATGTACCAAAAGCAGAGCGAGCCGCCTGAACAAGCCAATGAACCTAGAGAAAAAGAAAAGGAAAGCGAAACGCAAGAGGCAGTGGAGCAAGAGAAGCCTTATGTACCTCCACCACCTTATAAACCACCAATCCCGTATCCTCAGAGACTTACAAATTCCAAAACGATGGGCCAGTTCAAGAAATTCGCGGAACTTCTGAAACAACTCAATATAACAATACCTTTTACAGAAGCCATCACTCAGATGCCCTCGTACGCTAAATTTCTTAAGGAAATCCTATCCAACAAGAAGAAGATAGAGGATAACGAAACAGTTACACTCACTGCCGAGTGTAGCGCGATCATTCAAAACAATATGCCTCCTAAGCTAAAAGACCCAGGTAGTTTCTCTATACCTTGTAATATTGGAAAATTTGTCATAGACAAAGCTCTATGTGACTTAGGAGCAAGCATTAGCGTCATGCCCTTATCTATCTGCAAAAAGCTAGAGATGGGAGAACTCAGACCCACGAAAATGTCTGTTCAATTAGCTGACCGATCAGTTAAATACCCTGTAGGTATACTGGAAAATGTTCTAGTTAGAATAGGTCAATTCTATATCCCGACCGATTTTATAATCATGGACATAACCGAGGACTCAGTTACCCCTATCATACTAGGAAGACCATTCCTAGCCACATCTGGAGCTATAATTGATGTCAAGAAGGGAAGATTAACATTCGAAGTCGGAGAGGAAAAAGTTGAATTCATCCTCACTCAATTTCTACAAGCACCCGCCATGAATGACACATGTTATTTACTCGATATTATAGACGAGTGCGTAAGAGAGATGGAAGTTGAACAAACCACATATTCCGAAATAATGAAAATTGAAACCCCTCTGATATTCGAAGATGACAATTGGCGAGAACCATATAAAGATGACAGTCTAAGCGAAAGTCTAGCACTTACACCCGATCATATGCCATGTTCCAAGAAACCAAAACTAGAATTGAAAGTTATACCTAAAAATCTACGATACGAATTCCTTGATACTGAACAAACTCGACCTGTAATAGTGAATTCCAGTTTAGGAACACTCGAAACTCAGAAACTTTTAGACGTTCTAAGGAAATACCCTACTGCGTTAGGTTACAACATATCAGACTTAAAAGGAATGTATCCTTCAATTTGTATGCACCGTATTCTATTAGAAGAGGATTGCAAAATCTCTCGAGAACCTCAAAGAAGAATCAATCCGATTCTAAGCACTGTAGTCAGAGATGAAATCAAAAAGCTAATGGAAGCTGGAATTATATACCCGATCTCCGACAGTAAATGGGTTAGCCCAGTGCATGTCGTACCTAAGAAAGGAGGTATCACTGTCGTGAAAAACGCGCAAGGCGAATCGATAACACAAAGAGTAGTTAGTGGACACAGAGTGTGCATTGATTATCGAGAACTGAATAAAGCTACTCGGAAAGACCATTTTCCTTTACCCTTTATTGATCAAATGTTAGAACGATTAGCCAAACACTCCTATTTCTGCTATTTAGACGGTTATTCTGGATTTTTCCAAATTCTGATTCACCCTGATGATCAAGAGAAGACTACATTCACGTGTCCCTATGGAACGTTCGCGTACAGACGAATGCCATTTGGATTATGTAATGCTCCCGCAACTTTCCAACGATGTATGATGGCCATCTTCACAGATTTCATTGACAACATCATGGAAGTGTTTATGGACGAATTCTCTGTGTGTGGACAAAACTTTGAAGGATGTCTATCTAATTTAGAAAGTGTTTTAGAACGATGTGTGAAAGTAAACCTTGTGCTCAACTGGGAAAAATGCCATTTCATGGTCAGAGAAGGAATCGTACTTGGACATGTTATTTCTAATAAAGGAATTGAAGTTGATAAAGCTAAGATAGAAGTGATTAAAGAACTCCAACCACCAAAGACCGTTCGAGAGATACGAAGTTTTCTAGGACACGCCGGTTTTTACCGACGCTTTATTAAAGATTTCTCGAAAATTACAAAACCACTTACCGGTCTATTAATGAAGGATGCTGAGTTCATATTCGATGACAATTGTCTTAAAGCTTTTGAAACCCTTAAAGCCGCACTTATTTCTGCACCAATCATGCAACCGCCCGATTGGAGGTTACCTTTCGAAATCATGTGCGATGCAAGTGATTACGCTGTAGGCGCAGTTCTTGGACAAAGGAAAGATAAGAAACTTCACGCAATTTACTATGCCAGCAGAACGCTAGACTCAACTCAGATGAACTACGCCACCACTGAAAAAGAACTCTTAGTCGTGGTCTTCGCGCTTGACAAATTCCGTTCTTACCTTGTAGGAGCAAAAATCATCATTTACACGGACCACGCTGCTATCAGATATTTACTTGCCAAGAAAGATGCAAAACCCAGAC
Source organism: Vicia faba (assembly GCA_948472305.1). Classification (NCBI taxonomy): domain Eukaryota; kingdom Viridiplantae; phylum Streptophyta; class Magnoliopsida; order Fabales; family Fabaceae; genus Vicia; species Vicia faba. Next base: position 1,479,477,925 of record OX451741.1, on the reverse strand, counting down.
TCCTCCGATGGATCCTCCTTTTGCAAGAATTCGACTTGGAAATTAAAGATAAGAAAGGAACCGAAAACGTCATAGAAGATCATTTATCCCAATTAGAAGGTATAAAACCCGAACAAGTGCCAATTAACGACGATTTTCCGTATGAACATCTGATAGCACATATGATAAGCGACCTAGCTCAATTGGATTTAAAAAAACCAGAAGCTAAAGAAGTCGTGGAAGCCATCGACATGACCATAGGATTGCCTTGGTATGCTGACATCGTTAATTATTTAGATGCCGGAGCACTTCCACCTGACTTAACTTACCAACAGAAAAAGAAATTCTTCCATGATCTCAAGAGTTACTATTGGGACGAACCACTTTTATTTAAACGAGGACCTGATGGAATTTTCCGCCGGTGTATACCCGACGAAGAAATAGAAGACGTCATTTCCCATTGTCATTCATCTCCTTATGGCGGACATACTAGCACCTCTAAAATGTGTGCCAAAATTCTCCAAGCCGGCCTTTTTTGGCCTAACCTGTGGAAGGATGTCCACGTCGCCGTTAAAAACTGTGACCGATGCCAACGCATCGGTAATATCTCAAGATGCGATGAAATGCCTCAGAAAGGAATACTTGAAGTTGAAATCTTTGATGTTTGGGGAATAGATTTTATGGGACCTTTCCCATCTTCTTTTGGAAACAAGTTTATACTCGTCGCTGTCGATTACGTTTCAAAACGGATCGAGGCAATAACTTCTCCTACAAATGACACACGAGTAGTGATAAAGCTTTTCAAGAATATAATCTTCCCGCGTTTTGGTGTTCCCCGACTTGTTATCAGTGACGGTGGATCTCATTTTATTTCAAAGATATTTGATAAATTACTATCTAAATATGGAGTGAAACACCGCGTAGCAACACCTTATCATCCGCAAACTAGCGGACAAGTCGAAGTTTCGAACAGAGAGATTAAACAAATATTAGAAAAAACTGTCGCGATATCTCAAAAAGATTGGTCATCCAAGCTTAACGAAGCTTTATGGGCCTATAGGACGGCTTACAAGACTCCTATCGGAACTACACCTTTCAAACTTGTTTACGGAAAATCATGTCATCTCCCGGTAGAATTAGAGCATAAAGCTTATTGGGCGATAAAGACACTCAATATTAATTACACTGCTGCTGGCGAGAAACGAATCCTCGATTTACATGAACTGGAAGAATTAAGACTAGACGCTTACGAAAACGCTAAAATATACAAAGAACGAACTAAAAAATGGCACGATCAGCGTTTATCTCAGAAAGAATTTAGTGTGGGAGATGTCGTACTTTTATTTAATTCTAGACTTAGACTCTTCCCTGGAAAACTTAAATCTCGATGGTCCGGTCCTTTCGAAATTACAAGAGTTTTTCCTAGCGGAGCGGTAGAAATTAAGGATAGAAATAGTGCCCCGTTTATTGTAAATGGGCAGCGGTTAAAACAATACCATCATATAGATAATAGAGATTATACGAATAAGCTTAAACTCGTAGAACTGCTACCTATTTCTCCCGACTAATCTTTCACTAGGTATTTCGTCAAGCTTATGACGTTAAACACAACGCTTAGTGGGAGGCAACCCACTTATTTGTTAATTGTTATTTTTTATTTATTTATTTATTTATTTATTTATTATACTTTTCGTTTTTGCATTTTTTCCTATTTAAATTTTATTTTTCTTTCTTTTGTTTTAATTTCTATAAAAACTGCTGCTGATTTCAAAACAATTTTACTTGCCACAGGATTTCTGAATAGTCTTTTTCTCTTTACTTTCTCCTCTACTCTGTTTCCCCGCTTTGTTTTTGCTATGGCTCCTTCACAGAACTTTATGGAAACCACCTTTAGAGGTAGAAACCAACAAAGAAGATTTGAGGCTTTGTCTCAGCGAGACATCAGTTTAACCCTGTATCATGATGAACCCAATATGGACTCTTTAGGCATTACTGACAGTGTTTACTACATGTTTAACCAGTTGGGATGGGAGAAAGCCCACCTGAAAAATAGGTTTATCACTTACCGAGAGCTTACCCTTGAGTTCTTGAGTTCTCTAGTTTACATCCCTGAACACGGTGTCGGAGCCCGAAAAGGAATCATTGCCTTCAGACTTTTTGGTATTGAGTTCACCTATAACCATAGGGACTTAGCTGCTTTATTAGGATTCCCCAGCGGACCCTTAGCTTTTACTACCCCTGAGGCCGATTTATTGGATTTTGAGCTGGATTACTTCTGGAGTACTTTAACCAAAAACTATCACCCTGACCTAGAAAGTATGGATAACAATGAGATACATAACCCAGCCATCCGTTATTTCCATAGGATTCTTGCCCACACTCTGTTTGGAAAAGAACAAAATCAAAATGCTGTATCCAAGGATGAATTATCTCTGCTTTATTGTATGAATCTAGGACGCCCTATCAATGTTGTCCCACTCCTGATTAAGACCTTTACCCGCATTAGTGAGGACCCTAATGTTCCTGTCAGTGTGGGAGGATTAGTTACAATGATTGCACATGCTCTTGGACCTCGTTACCAACTTAATAACTGTGCACCATTTGGATCAATTAGGCCTATGAATATTGATTTCTGTTTCAACAACATGATAATAGGAAATTTAGGCCCTGCACCTTATGATTACCTGATCAGAAACGAAGTTGTTACTCTTTTTACCCTTCCGAACCATGCCTGAGTAAGTGTCCATAATCGTGAAAATTGGTTGTACGAATTGAATCCACCCGACCATCCTTCGACACCAGAAACACTACAATCATATTTTGTTGCTAATAATATCATGTCTGAAAACGAAACAGATCCTGAAACTCCTCCTGGTTACCATGACTTTACAAAATGGCTGAAGCACAAGTAGCCACTGATATAAACCAAGGAGAATATACTACATAATTAAACACCATTCTGACCACTTTGGATGCTTATAAAACTGACATTGATGGAATAAAGAATGAGTTGAAGACTATGCGTTTGGATCTTATTGGTTTAACTGACATCTCGGTGGAGCAATTCTATAACATCACCCAAGCTTTAGAGATATTAAAAGAAAAGATTGGATGAAGCAGTTTTTAGTTTCTTAGTTTTTCAGTTTTCAGTTTTTCAATTCTTTGTTTTTAGATTTTTTCCATTCTGCTTTGTTTCTAGGTAGTTTCAAATTTTTTGTTAAATTACTGCATTTCAATTTACAAGTCATTTATTTTCTGTCAAAAAGAACAAGTTACTCAATTTGAATTAATGCAATTGTTTGTTTTCAATTTTAAACTTACAATCATTATGTTGCTTACAATGTTTTATGGTTTTCTACTCTATTGCGAATTATATATATTGGATTATATGTTGAATAAATTAATGTTGTGTTTATGTTAGAATGCCTGAGATGTTCTGCCTGCTATAAAAATATATACTCTGTGTAATTGTGTTCTGTTCTGTAAAAATTTGCAAAATTTGTAGCTGCCACGATCGTAATCCATCCCCCACGACCGTCACGCGCCTTTCAGGGCGTTACGCTCGTCAGCTTGGTGTTACGACCGTAACACGGGCTACATCAGTAACCCTATTAGCAGAACGTTCCCTTTTCTTCTTCCCTCAACCTTTCTCTCTTCTTCCTCCATTAACTACCCATTAACCCCATTCAACCCACCACTAATCCCTATCAATTTTCAAACTTCCCACTATCTCCTTCCACTATATATACATCCATTATCCGTATCATCTTCTCATTCTCTCATTCACCAACCACAACCATTCTCACTCAAACACTCTTGCATGCAAATGGCGAACAATCTCCAACCCATTCTTGGCATTACCCTACGAAATGGCGAAGCAGGTGAAACTCAGCGCACGCGGTTCCTGAAGTTCCAACGCCGAGGCATCCATCCTACGAGGTTCGTCGACATTGACTGCCTCTGAAACCTCGGGTTACTTGAAAGTGTCCAACACCTCCTACAGAACGTCAACCTTTGGACCCTATATAGCCAGCCACAACCAACGTATAAGAATCTCACCCTTGAGTTCCTCAGTTCATTTTGCTACATCACTCCAAATGGCCCAAGAAATCAACTTACCGGTGCGGTAAGATTCCGCATTTTCAGCATCGAATACGATTTCTCTCAGAATGCATTCGGTCGCCTACTAGACTTATGTACTGACGAAGGCGCTCACCTACGTGTGCCCGACACCTTTCATGAGGAATCCTTCAACCTTTGGCATAGCTTGACCAATAATCGGGCTGACTCATACGATCACCTCAATGCTACCCAAATCCACAACCCCGCCATTCGCTACTTCCACCGCATCTTATCCAACACCATCTTTGCAAGGGATAGTAACCACAAGCTCAACTCCAAGGAGCTATTTTTCATGCATTGTGCATTCTCGGGTCAGAAAATTAATGCCACACCTTTCCTCCTGGCCCATATTCACTCCATCTGCACCAGAGGCGGCAAACCTTTCTATTTCGGAGGGCTTGTCACTTCTCTTGCTTTAGCACTAAACCATGGTGACACCCTTGTTCATCTGCCATCCCGACCACCGGTCCTGCTTACTTTGGATCATTGCAAATCGGCCCACCTCATCCACGAGCGGGACGACGGAAAATTCCATCCAGTGATACAGAACCGAGTTTACACTAACATTGTTTTGCCTTGCAGGGACCGAATCGACCCTCAGAACCGAGCCAACTGGCTATTTAACCCTGAAGGCCCTGCTGCTGCTCAAGAAAAACCTTATGTCGGCCCCGCTGATGAGATGCAGGAAGAACTGGATCGAGCTGTTCCCGTGCCTGACATTCCTAAGTCGTCCTCTTCTGCACCACCTCCTTTTACTATGGAGGACGTCCTTAGAGCCCTCCATCAGCAAAATCAGATGGCTGTAGCTCTTGAAAGAAAGCATCAGGAGCGTTTCGACGCCTTACTCGCGCAAAATGCCCAAATCTTGAGTGGTCAACGCTCGACGAATGAAAGGCTTGATGAAGTGCTATGCGAGCTTAATGCTTTAAGGATGGATGTTACATCTCTTGGACCCCAGAGCAATGACTCTGACGCTACTCCTTCCAGAAGGTCACGAACCCGAAGCCGCCGTGGTCGCCAGTAGTTTTTCCCTTTTCTTGTTGTTTTCCTTGTTTTTCTGATGTATTTTTCATTTAACCTCGCCATTATATCATAACATTGAGACAATGTTTGATATAGTGTGGGAGGAGCACTGCATTCTTAATTTTAGAACGAGTAATTTCATTTCTATCTCAGTTATATTTCGTTATTTCATTTTCTCCCCGTTTTATTTAGCCATACCAAAAATTTTCGCCTTTTATATTCGCATAACCGTTAGTTACCTACTTTAACTGAAATCTTAGTTAGAAGGCCGAGAGCGATCCAACGAGAACTATACGATTATGACACCTTTGACTCCCTACTTACGCGAATCGTCTCCATTTTCGTTATACCGATAATTTGAGTTTTAAGTCTTAAATTAGACCCTAGTAGTTTATATTAGCAGTCGGCACCAGTCTTAACACAAACCACGTGGAAAGTCGATGAACATAAGTGGATGATCTTGCAAATTGATGTAAAAAGAATGTTACATGCTTTAAGGAAATAGGTATTGCACCAATTAAATTGGGCGATCCTCACCCGATCGTTTAATCCAACGGATGCAAAAGCTTCTACTAAGTAACATGAGAATCCATTGTCTAGGTGGTTCAGAAGCATCTGGTACTGAACTCGGTAGGGCAGACTACGGTTTCATCCCCCGCATCTTGCAATTGGATAAAAGAGGTTGCCACATAATTGTGCCAGAAACCGTCGTGTTTTGATCAGAACCACTAACCGGCTATTCCACTACGTGCGTGCAAGGATAATGGGCTTAATGTGATTGCGCAAGAACGAAACCAGGTGAAATATGAACGAGAAACCTTGAGTTGAATTATAACGGTATAATTGGACGTTTCGTTTAAAACGGATAGACGTCGACTAGCTTGTTGCTTGTGTCATTTACGTATCGTTATGGTTTCATTCGATTTTCTCGGCCGAACTAACTTAGGATTTCTTGAAATTATTTGAAAACGAAAGGTATACTAGTTATGTGCGTTTATAAAAACTTGTCTGGTATTTTTAATTGATCATTTTGCTTGAGGACAAGCAAAGGTTTAAGTATGGGGGAATTTGATAACACGAAATTGTATCGTTTATTTTCCATGAAATTTACCCGTTCTGTACTATTTTGACCCGATTAACTCCCGAATATTTCGAGTTTGTCATTACTTTTTGCAGGTATTCATAACTCAGCTCAAAACAGAAGAAAACATGAAACAATGCAAGAAAGCATCGAAAGAATAGAATAAAAAGATAAATCTGTCAAGAATTACAGATTTTGTAGCTGTGACGGTCGTAACACATCTGCCACGACCGTAAGCCATCATGAAGCGTGTTACGACCGTAACACATCTGCCACGACCGTAACACGGAGAAACACCAAACCTGCTCGTAACGCATCAGTGACGAACGTAATTCGTATATCAGTTAATTGAAAGTGCAGATCGTGGCAGAGCAAAATAGAAAGAGTTTTCAAACTCCTTATTTCTCTCCAGTCAAATCCCATGTTCACCACTTCTTCCTCAACTACCCACGTTCCTACATTTGTGGAGATTTTTAAGGAAAGCTTCATGACAAGTCTTCAAGCCAACTGCCAAATTCATTCCTCTATAAATTCCTCAACATTCAACGTTAGATGTACAAAGCATATTACAGTTTACTTGTGCGGAAGCTCTGCCAAAATCAAAACCATTATTCCTTCTGTTATTATTTTTTCTGCATTCGTTTATTTCCATTCTTTTAATTTCATTGCCCAAATAATAATTTCCAACATCAGGAAATTATTATTATAGTTTAGGATTTATTATTCAAGCCTCAGAATTTGTCATATTACCGATACCAAGTCTGAGTTTCCGATTTGTGGAAGAGGGATTGAAGTATTGGCTTTATTTTCAGGTTTCTATTTTGCAATTGTATTACATGCCTTTTAATTAATTAATGCATGTTTAATTTATTATTTATAATGTCCAATCTATATTTGTTTGTTTTTATTTCTCGTACGTTCATTATAATTTCCATGGCTAGCTAAACCTTTAGCGTCGGTATGGGATAGTAAGAGACATTAGGCATCTGATCAAACTTAGGCTAAAACTTTAATCAACTTAACTCTGGTTATAACTTTGTATGCTTAAAAATAAAACCTTTGTTACGAAAGTAAGAAGAGTAAATAGGTTAGATCGAGACCACGAAAGTGTGAGGTTTTTAACCGGATAGCTAAAGTTAGGCATTTGATTTAAATACAGTGAAAGCGCTTTAAACCAAATTAGAATTAATTAAGTTTCCAAAAAATACTTCTAAACACTTATAGGCTAGCGAAAGCAGGTATAGGGCTTTAGACGTATAATCCGAGATAAGACCATGAAAGTGTGAGTTGAGGGTTTTTAAACTGATTAATTCTACAGATAAACCAAGTTGACCATCCTTATATGCCTAGGTCCGATTAGATCCTTTAGGTCGACTCTATTGCATACCGACCATTTAATTTTATAATTACTTTAAAATCAATTAGTTTACCTTCCTTAACCTTCCCAAAACCAAACGTGACAATTTCCGCCTTAGCTAAACTAGCATTACTTTCCCGCACTAGAGTGATTACAAAGTCCCCGTGGATTCGACAATCTTTTATTACTACCGTGATAGGCTGTGCGCTTGCAGTTAAGATACTGTTAGACATTAGGTCAATCGCAGACACATTAGTGCACAACAAGTCTTTTCTAGCAATGAGTACCTCGACTCGCACTCCGTAAACTTCTTACTCAAGTAGTAAATAGCATGTTCCTTCTTCCCTGTCTCGTCGTGCTGACCGAGGACACAACCCATTGAGGTCTCCAACACAGTTAAGTACATGATTAATGGCCTTCCTTCCACTGGCGGCATGAGTATCAGAGGTTCTTGCAAATACTCTTTTATTTTGTCAAAGGCCTTCTGACAATCCTCATTCCATTTCACTGTCTGACTTTTCTTTAACAATTTGAACATAGGTTCACAGGTGGCTGTGAGATGAGAAATAAATCTGGAAATATAGTTTAACCTTCCCAAGAAGCCACATACTTCCTTCTCTGTCCTTGGCTCAGGAATTTCCTGTATCGCTTTGACTTTGGTCGGGTCCACCTCGATACCCTTTTCACTTATAATAAAGCCCAATAGCTTGCCGGATCTCACCCCGAAGGTGCACTTATTCGGATTCAACCTTAGCAAGAACTGCCTCAGTCTCTCGAACAATTTTTCCAAATGAACAAGATGTTCCTCTTCCGTGTCAGACTTATAAATCATATCGTCCACATATACCTCAATCTCTTTGTGAATCAAGTCATGAAAGAGAGTGACCATGGCGCGCTGATATGTTTCCCGACATTTTTCAAACCAAACAGCATCACTTTATAACAGAAAGTTCCCCAAGGCGTGATGAATGTCGTCTTCTCCATATCCTCCAGGGCCATCTTAATTTGATTGTAACCCGAAAAACCATCCATGAATGAGAACACTTTGGAATGAGCAGTATTATCGACCAACACATCAATATGCGGAAGAGGGAAATCATCTTTAGGGCTGGCCCTGTTCAAATCCCTATAATCCACGCACATCCTGACCTTACCATCTTTTTTGGGCACAGGCACAATATTTGCAATCCATGGCGAATAATTGACAACTTTTAAGAAATTTGCATCCAACTGCTTCTGGACCTCCTCCTTGATCTTCTTGGACATATCAGGATGAGTTCTTCAGAGCTTTTGCTTGATAGGAGAACAACCTTCTTTGAGCGGTAGTCGATGCACCACTATGTCTGTATCCAGCCCGGGCATATCCTCATAAGACCAAGCGAAGATATCAGAATACTCACGGAGTAGTTTGATCAATCTGACCTTTATACCTTCTTCGAGATCTGCCCCTATCTTAACTTCTCTTCTTACCTCTTCTGAGCCAATATTTACCACCTCAATCGAATCATGAGTCGGCTGGATAACCTTCTCCTCTTGTTTTAACAATCTTGATAATTCCTCAGGAAGATCACAATCCTCATATGCTTCTTCTTAAGCTTGATAAATAGGAGTATCAAAGTCATAATGAGCCACAGCAGAGTCGTTATTGATAGAATCAGTGGTGGAAGTGCATATGCATGAATGACATTTTGATGTTTTTAGTGACAGTGTGTGAAAAGAGAAACATTGTCATTTAAAAAGAAAAAAAGAAACAAAACATTGAATGCAAAAACGTCCTTTATTTCATGATAAACTTGAAAATAAACATGGTGGCCCTACACAAATGATCCACTACGCCTTGGGCAGAGCGTAGGAATTATGATATGACAATAAAAGAAACAAGAAAATTACTCCTCAGCGCTTGAAACTTGGATAACATCCACAAAAGTCCAATTGTTGAGTGTCTGGCCTGGAATACTCGGACGAATCCAATCTTCAACATTGTAGCCATCAACCCTATCGTCGTCAATTGCAATGACGTGCCCTTATTGAGCAAAAGGACGAGAAAATTTCACAGGGGTAGATAAATTGGATGCTCTGGGAGCTGCACTCTGCTGACCTGGGATAAAACCAAGACCAAATTTGTCAAACTTCGGAGTGACGTCCATCACCTGACCCCAACCTTCAGGGTTACCACCCTCCACTACAGCCTCTGCATCTTTGAGAGAAGACATAATAGTTTCCGATTTCTTTTTCTGCTCTGGAGGAGGAAAATTGACAGCATGAACTGTCTCAAACGCCTGAAATAGAGTCTCATGTATCTCGCCTTCAACTTGAATATAGAGGAATGATGTCCAATGACTTACGATGTACTCTTCTTCACCGCATACATTTATCACCTTTCCCTCTGTAGGATACTTGAGTTTCTGATGAAGAGTAGAAGTAACTGCTCTTGCTCTATGAATCCACGGCCTCCCCAATAAGCAACAGTATGCTGGCTGTATATCCATCACAAAAAATGTAGTTGTGAAGGTGCGAGGACCAACCTTGATTGGTAACTCCACCTCCCCAAATACCGACCTTCGAGACCCATCAAACGCCTTCACCATCAAATTGCTTGGGCGAAACTCTAGTCCAGAATAATCAATCTTCATCAATGCTGACTTGGGCAATACATTTAAGGACGATCTTGTGTCTACCAAATCTCGAGATAAAGTAGTGCCTCTGCACTCCATTGAAATATGCAGCGCTTTATTATGGTCTGGTCCCTCTGGAGGAAGATCAAAATCGGTGAAGCCCAAACCATTCCCGGCAGATATATTAGCACAGGCATTCTCAAATTGATTGACTGTTATCTCATGTGGCACGAACGCATTCTTCAACAACTTCATCAAAGAATTTTTGTGAGGTTCTGAATAAATCAACAGAGATAAGATAGACATCTTAGAAGGAGTATGGCTCAAATGATCAATTATGCTATAATCACTCTTTCTGATAATTCGCATTAACTCTTCGACCTCATCGGGAACCGAAGAAGCTTCTGGTATCAGAATTGGTTGAGTCACATTGGCTGGCATAACCCTTGGATTGCCAATCATTACCTATTACTTTCCCTTTTCTCTTGCAGAAGCATCAGCCGCATCTTGCACATTGGAAGGACCAAATACTCTCCCACTTCTAGTCATTCGACCCACACCAGAAAAGTTATGGACTTCCTCTTCATCACCTTCAGCATATTCTTTCTCAGACCAACGATCATTTACTTCCTGCTTCACCCCATGGTAATAAATGTCGGCACCGTAATTCCATGGGATGGCCTTCTCACTGGTATACGGCATGGGACCAGGTACTGTAATCATCAGAGGGGGTGCCCTTGATGGGGCAAGAATGCGTGCAGGGGTGTAAGGAATAGATATCACAACAACATCTTCTTCAAAAATCTTACGGTAGCTCGGTTTTCTATCAAATTGTAGGGACCCCTCTTTTATCAACAACTGGATACCTGCTTTTAAATCATCACAGCCCTTCGGTTGTTCTCTACACTTGGCACATTCTGAAGTACATCCCGAGAAAATAGAATTGTCAAGCAAATACCTCTTAACAAAGCTCAACGGAGTAGTTACTTATTCCACATCCATGATTAAATTCAACATTTCACCATTATCATCAATCATGTTAACAATGCCCCCTCCATGCCTAGGCATTGGGTTTTGAGTAACATTCGGACCAGTTACTGGGGTAAACTCAATTGCCTTAGCATCCAATAAGTCTTGTACTTTGCACTTCAATGCAAAACAATTGTCAGTGGAATGACCAACTCCGCCTGAATGGAATTCACATCTAGCGTTAGCATCATAGTTAACAGGGAGTCTCGCGGGTGGTGGTGGCATATTTCTTAAACTGATCAACTTCAAGTCAAGCAAGTGGTGGAGCGCTTCAGTAAGAGTCACTTCCAAGGGATCAAATTTTCTGGGCTGTCTCTGCTGTTGATTATTATACTGACGGGGAGCATCTTGTTGTCTTTGTTGTTGAGGCACAATATTTGGTCTCTGCTGCGGAGGAGCATTAACAGGAATAGAAACAACATTGATTTGTTGGTGTTGACGATCCTCCCTTCGTCCTCTATGAGAGTAAACTGCACTTCCGTCGCCTTCCCTTTTCTTAGGGTAAGCGTTGAATGGCTTCTTACTGCCCCTGGATGAGCCACTAGAACCTCCAATCTGAATTTTTCCCAATTTCAAACCCACTTCAATTCTTTCACCAGCCATAACCAAGTCTGCAAATCCTGCCGAAGTACTTCCTATCATGTGCTCATAGAATGGCCCTTGCAGGGTACTCATAAACATATCAATGAGTTCTCTCTCCATGAGTGGAGTTTGAACCCTCGCAGCCAACTCATGCCACTTTTGAGCGTATTCCTTGAAAGATTATTTTGGTCCCTGTGACATTTTCTGTAACTGAGTGCGATTAGGCGCCATATCCACATTGTACTGATAATGTTTGACAAAGGCCCGAGCAAGATCATTCCAGCAACGAATATGAGTTTTTTCCAATTCATGTACCACTCCAGAGATGACCCAGATATGCTATCCTGGAAAAAGTGAATCAAGAGCCCTTGATCCTTAGTATGTACTGACATCTTCCGGAAATAAGCAGTTGCATGAGTAATAGGATACGACGTTCCATTATACTTTTCAAATCTAGGAGGCTTGAACTTTGGAGGAACTTTCACCCCAGACACCAACCCAAGATCATTAGCATCCATACCAAGGACTCCTTGCCCTTCCACAGCCTTCAGACGCTCTTCCAACAAATGATACTTCACATCCTCAATTTGAACCCCCGGCTCTGAACGCTGCACAGAAAACTGATCTTCATCCTAATCAAAGTCAAAATCTTAATCCTAATAATTCCTTACACCGCCCTGATTAGCTCTTCTGTTCCCCACAAGACGAGGTCCAGGAGACGGGGGAAACTGCCCCACATTTTTCACAAAAGGGTTTCCGGGCATCCCGTGAAAATTTCCAGCAGGATGATCTTGCACATCCCCCAATCCTACAGAAACGTCCTGATAAAGCCCTTGATTTCCACCATCCCCTAGATAGCGGTGCTGGTTGTTGACAATGGCAGCTAGTTCCTCCTGCCGGTGATTCACATTGGTGATGACCTCCATGAACTGAGTCATCTGAGTAGCCATCTGGGACCTCATTTCAACGAGTTCAGCTTGAACTTGTTCCATCTTTCTTGGCAAATTGTTTCTGGTGGAATACCGATGAGTAGTCTTCTTGAATTCTGAATTAGAAAAGCAACAGAATAAGAAAACTGTCTTGAGATAACATGTAATGTTATGAAATGCATGATGTGCATGATATGTTTGTCATTTCCAAGTATTCAAGAGTCTTTTTATTCATCAATCATGGCGTGCGACCAAACAATCAAAAGAGAAAGGACAATAATATGAACACTTCAATTATTTAAAAGCAAAAGAAACGATGTCCAAGTGACTTCGGTCAATTAAGAGTAAAATGATAAACAACTAAATACATGTCTTAACAAATAAAGCAAAAAGAACTGAATAGTAACAACAAACAATTGGTCCCTTCCAACAATTCTGGGGGTGACCAAACATACTAAAAGTAAATAACAAAACTAAATCTCTGGAACTAAACATGCTTCAAGATGTTGACAGTACTCTTCAAGTCTGGCTTTCTCCTTCAAAAGTTGAGATGCGACTATTTTAATTTCCTGGAACCGATCTTCTGCAACACGCTTCTGGGCCACTTCCCTCTCGAGCTGAGCATCTTTGTCTTTGAGCTGCTTCTCCAAGTTTTGAATCTTCTTCCGGTAGCTATTCTCAGATACCTGAAGCTTCCGACACTCTTGCTGAGTCTTACTCAATTATTCTTCCATTTCAGCATGAGATCTCTTTCTAAAATCGGTTGCATCAGAAGTTTCCCCTTGAGTTTCCTTGAGTTTACGAGCTAAGTCATCCCTTTCTTGATCTGCCCAATAAAGTTTCATCCCCTCCTCACGGTATTTTGCATGAAGATGAATGTTCTTAACGTGAATCTGGGTGAACATCTTGGTAGGCACTGTGTTACTCATAACAACAGGAGGTTGTTCGTATAGAGGAGACTACCTTGCAAATGGTAACCGTAAGATCTTAGTCCTGGCTTTAACCCACTCCAGGTAAGGAACCCTAGCAATAGGAACCTTCTTGAATAAAGTAGTTATATCCTTCTTATGAATTCCCTTCCAAGCGCTTGTCACTCTTTTCAACATCTCAGGATCACTTCCTCTAGCAAAATACACTGATTCAAACACCTCCTCAACCTTCGGCGGTCCATCCATTGCATATCCCAATTGTCGATAAGCAAGCACAGGATTATAGTTGATACACCCCTTAGTTCCTATGAGGGGAACAGTAGGGAAACCTCCGTAGCTAGTGGCAATACTTCGCACTTCCCCATGTCATAATTCCACCGGATATCAAATGAAGTAAGGTTAACAAGCAATGATGACCATCGGAGAGAAAGCCTGGTATCCGTGAAAGGGCCACTTACTGGTAGATGCAACTTAAGCCATTGATACAGAATCGAATGGCATAAACTTACATTACCACCTTTTCTATGCCTGGAATGAATGGTGTAAGAGTATCTTCCAAGAGTGTCAGTATCGGGTTCTTGTTTCTAAAAACACAAATAGCCGCCAAATCCACAAAATTTCTCTTGCAAGGGAAGAGGAGGATCCCATATATCATGAGAGCAAACAGAGAACTGAAGTCACTCCAATTTCCTTTCTTTGCCCAGCCTTCAGCTTTCTTCACTAAGAAATCCAAATAAAACCCTGTAATACCCTCACTGGACTTCCAATTGTCTTTCACCTTTTTCCAACTCAAATGAAGAATCTCAGCAATAACTTCGAACTTCGGATTCTTCGGTACTTGGAAAAAAGGAACTTCGTCGGACAACTTGATATTAAGTAGGTACGCGTAATCTTCTAAGGTGGGAACCAGTTGATAATCTTGAAAAGTAAAACACTGTAGTTCTTTGTCATAGAACTGGAGGAGAGTAATCAAAGCCATCGGGTCAACTGGGGTATTAAGGACTAGCAACAAGTTGCCATAATTTTTGTTGAAATTATTCAGAACATCACCCTTTAAATAAGAACTCAACCTCTTCAATTCGGACACATCAATGGTAGGAATATGATAAGAGGAAGTATGCCTGGTAAGCTGTTTACCATGAACTGAATCACACTCAACTGACGGGAGGCCAACCATTTCTGATGGAAAGAAGACTCTTGAATGTCCCTGGAAGATGACATGCACATGCTAGTTATTTTTTATACATCATTTTTTTAAGAAATAAATATGCTATGATGCAACATGACAGGATCAAAGTTTCACACTGGATAATGGCTGGACCATTACAGAACAACACCACTCAAGATCAAAAGAGAATCTCGAAGCCTCAAAACTATCACGGGAACCTGAGTCACCTTTGCAACACAAAGTCACCAACATACTTGTACCTGTACCTGTAAGAAAAGTTTTCCCGCCCCTCTCACGGGTGTAGTCTAGGTCAAGGTAAGGTTAAAAGACAAATCAGAGTATAAGAGCTCGACTATCGGTATCATCATACGATAACACCTATCCGAACTACCTCTGAAGTCATGGGTCTCATGGTCAGGTATACAAAGCATCCGCCTCATAGCCTCCATGGCCACTCTATTCCTAGTTCCTATGGAATTCACTCATAGCCTGGGTATGAGGCCTTTTACCTCATGGAACAACCAACCCACCAGGAAAATCCAAAAACCAAACAGTCCAGCCAAATCTAGTATGCAGAAAGTAAAGCGCACATAGGATGCAATGCAAATAGATAAATATGTAAAGCGGTAAAATAAACACCCAAAGAGAAAACAAACAAGAGCTAGGATCGACTCCGGGATGGACCAGCAAAAGGTCAATCTGTTCCACAGTGAAGTCGCCAGCTGAAACTACGCGGCCGGAACCTATCATCTGGATGTTAATGAAACATCAATGAAGTCGCCACCGAACGTCTTTTATCCCGCCGAAAGGGAAAGGTAAACATCGAGAAAACCTGAAAAGGGAGAAATCATGGTCTTTCGACCGAGAGATCGGGTAAGGGAGTCTGTTACGTGAGGGGAAGGTATTAGCACCCCACACGCTCGTAGTACTCTACGGTATCCACTCTTGTTGTCTAATCTAATGGGTGTGGTCAAATCCTATGTCTATGGCTTAAAACTGAAAAGGGAATGCATGCGAAAGAAAAAAGAAAATAATGTAGGGAAAATAAAAGTTGTGTTCGGTTGGGCCCTACCCCTTTGCCTACGTATCCCTTTTAAGGAATCAGAGCAGCCGTAGTTCGGCTTACGTATTTTGGTTGGTTTGTGTTTTTTAATTAAGGCAAAAAAAAAGTCAAAATGGAAAAATGTCGAATGAAACAGCAAACAAATGAGATGGTCAAACATCGACTAAATAAAAACATAGTAACATTTCAAAGATGGCGAAACATCAAATGATAATGCAACACACCTAACAATGATATTGAGAATCAATGTAGGATAACAAACATGTGCGATGGCGAAACATCGACTTTAAACAAATGTGTGATGGCAAAACATAGGCTAAGAGATGGCAACACATCAATGAAACAGATGATGAACATCACACCTAAAAATGATATTGAGAATCAATGTAGGATAACGAACATGTGCGATGGTGAAACATCGGCTTCAAGATAAATGTGCGATGGTGAAACATCGGCTGAAACATAACAAGGATATCATGGTAAATATGGCGAAACATCAATAAAACGAATGACAAAACATCACACCTAACAATGATATTGAGAATCAAAGTAGGATAACGAACATGTGTGATGGCGAGACATCGGCTTTAAACAAATTTGCGATGGAGAAACATCGGCTTAAACAGGTTTAAAAACAAAACCAAGAGGCGCACAAACAAATAAGATTGATTTGTATCTTTTACCTTGAAGAAGGGTTTGAGTTTATTAGAAGTGTTTTATGATTTGCCAAGAAAACAGTTTTTGTTTTAAGATGCAAAATGCAAAGAAAGGGAAAAAAACTAAGGGAAACTAACCTAGTGTTATCCCTAATGTTATCATACAATGGTTGACCCTAAGGTTGAGGATAAATGGAAAGTCCTACCCTATGCTAGAATATATGGATTCCTACCTTAATCAGCATGTCAAAGAAAGCTTAACAAAACTATCCTATAGGGAACATGCAATGAGAGCGAAGTCGTGATCTCAATTTCTAAATTGAGTGACTCATCGATCAATAATTAAAGAGGAAAAGCAATAAACATCCTATAGGGAACATGCAATGAGAGCGAAGTCGTGATCTCAATTTCAAAATTGAGTGACTCATCGATCAAAAATTAAAGAAGAAAAGCAATAAACATCCTATAGGGAACATGCAATGAGAGCGAAGTCGTGATTTCAATTTCTAAATTGAGTGACTCATCGATCAACAACACAATACATGCATCAGATGAAAAACCAGAGGGCCTCCTGACATATATCAGCAATAGAGATCCCATCATGCAATCAGAGAATTATGCAAAATGAAAATGGGAGAAAGGAAGTAGTATAATACCAAACAGATAACTATCTGTAGCAATCAAGCAAGAATAAAAGAAACCCAGGAAAACTTCAAGCAAGCTGGCATCAATAAACAAATTGTGCCAGGAATCTATCAGATATGAACAAGTCCCAGGGGTAATGTATGGCATTCACAATCACATGTATATATATCCTGCATAAACCATCAAACATGCCAAGCACAAAAACAATGCCAATATTATAGATTGTGTTTCACAAATAAAGTGAAACACAAAAAAAAGCCTCAAGCCAAAAGTGGAAACTTTCTCAGAGTACCTCGCACATTCAACAACCAAGTTAGTATTCCATAAGGTGAAAAAGTGAGAACAAACATGATGGTTTAGACATGATAACCAAGAAGAAACAAGCATATGCACAGATTAGGTCAAGAAAAGCAGGGGAATGTTGCTCCTTTCTATCACCATGTTGATTTGACAATTGAATGTCAATCAAGGATCATAAGATCTTGAGAATAACATGAACAAAGGCCATGAAAGTCAGTAGCAAACACATCTCAATCATGCATAGCTAATTCAATCACAACTTCATGAACACAATAGGAAATGAAACCTATATAATGCATTAGATGGTTCAAAATATTCAAACATGAAGCTTATAAGTGAAATGGCTTGAGCTAATATGGACAATCAGAATCACATGATCATTAGGTTCCCAATTATAGGCCTCACTCAAGTTCATTGGCCATCAAACAAATTGTAACAAGACATGCAAACATAATTGGGTACCTTCACTTCAAAATCATATCAAAAATAGAAACAAGGATCCATAATTCAAACCAAAAATATCTTAACATCTTGGAAGTGTTTAGAAGTCAGAATGCAAGCCTTAAGTTCATGAATGATTGAGGAAGAGGTCAAGTGAAGTTCAAAGCTCAAGACTAGTTGGCAAAACTACCAAACTAGATAAGTTTTCAAAATTATTTGTGGAAAAATGTCAAACCAAGTCAAATGATTCAGGAAAAATGATTTTCAAATTCCTAATACATTCATGAACCCTAATCAAGACTTGAATCCTATAGGAAATCCAGGGCATAGTGGTTTTGAAAATAAAACTTGCACCATAAGCAACAAAACCCAAAATTTTGACTTTTAATCTCAAATATTGATTAAGTGAGATCAAAATTCAAACAAATTAAATCAAGATTATGCCAATCATCAAGAAACCCTAAATGTCAGGAAATATATTTTTTCATATTTTTTTTGAATTAGGAAAAGTCAAGAAAGAAATTAATATTCAAACAATTATGTAATTAACAAATATTCACATATCAAAATAGTATTTAAATCAAAAATTCAGAAAAATGGCCAACCAAAATTATATTCAAATATTAGGGCTACAAACTCACATCCCTGAATTTTTGTGAATTTTTTGGATAAAAGGAAAGTATTAAAAATAAGAAATCAAAAAATTAATAATTGAACTATTATTTAAGGGCAAGAAAATGCAAATCATAACAAAAAATCATGAAAAATGTCAAAGTAAAATTATAGCCTTTGAAACAAACAAATAAATATTATAAATAACCTTTGAAATTAAAATTTAAATCAAAAATAAAGAAAATTACAAACCAAAGTCAGAATCAATTTTTACATTATTTTAGGAGTCTAGAATATTTTTTGTGGATTTTTTAGGTCAAAGGAACTATTAAAATAAAAAATTTCTTCAAATAAATAATTAAATAAGCCTATGAATTTTTTAACCTAATCAAATAATTTTAAAAAAATCCAAAAAAAAAAAGTCAAATACTAGAAAATAAAATTGACATATGGTAAATTTTTTGTGATTTTTGAATGTGTTTTGATCAGAAAAAAAAAATTAAACAAAATGTCAAGTAAAACAAAAATTCAAATAAACCAAAAAATTCAAACAGACCAATCATGATGTGCCACCACATCATCTTCAACCTCTGGATGGTTCAAAAACGCGTGCATCTTCTCAGGCTTAGGGCTCACTTTCAGATCAACATAACATGCTCAATTTTGCATCATTTTTTATGAAATCAAAGGCAAATCAAAGCTAGCATGGCAAGGAATCCATAACAATTCGAATCAAATCAAATCATCAATCACATTGTCCATAATCAAGTCATGAATATGAATAAAAACATTCTGAATTGCGAGTTTCAGAGCATCCAATCATGCATAATTCATCAAATTGAACGCTGTAAAGCTTCAGAAACATTCTATTAACATCACTGAACATGAATCCAAGCTGAAACATCTCAATAAACAAGTGCATCTCAAGAATAGAAGTTTGGAATCATTACCTCAAGGCGAAAAGTGATCTACTGTCTCCTTCACTCCAGATGCAAACAAATGGTGCTAGCTTGATCTACTTGCTTTTCTGAAGCAGAATCCACAAGAATTTTGAAGAAAACACCAAGGAATTGAGAGATTCGAATCAAGTTGCAGAGGAAGGAGGAAAATCTCAGATCTGGAATTCTTGCAAATGGCGCATTCTCTTTCTCTCTCATAGCTTGCTTTCATTTATATAGAGTTTGTAGAGAATGATAGAAGTGGAAGTTTGTTCTTAAAGTCGTTGGACGGCAGGATTGGGAATTTTGGCCAAAAATGAAGTGCATACTGAATCATCTCTTTTGCTCGTGCATTCTTCTGCCTTTTATGCATTTTGTGAGCCAAATGAAGTCAGAAATGCATGCTCAAAATGCCAGCCCACGATTACTTGAAATGAGAGAGTGTTGGTGAATTGGCAATTTTGAGAAAGTTTTGTATTTTTTTATTCAAGCAAGTTCAGGAAGCACATGGGCACGAAATGGTGAGTGTAATGGGCCTCAAAATGTCACAAATTACCAATGGTCTTGATTAGAAGCAAGAGGAATGGCTAAAACTTGAGTTTTCAAGAAATGGCCATTTTGCACATTTGCCAAATTTCAATAAGAAACTTCAAAATTCCAAAGTTCATAACTTACTCATACTTTTGAGTTTTGACAAAAATGAGTACAATTTGGGAAGGTATTGGAAATATATACAATCCCTTAGTTTAGTGTTTTTGCAAATTAATCCATTAAGGTTCTCAAATTTTGGCTTGAAATTCAATAATTTTGGAAAATGACCTATAATCTTGTAACTTCAAAAGACCATAACTCTTGATTCCTTGCCAATTTGTATATGAGACCAAAATGAGATGAAAGGTAATTCTCTTAGCTTTCCAAGCATATTTCATTTTCATTTTCTTGATTAAGGGTGAATAAGATATGGATTTTTGAACTTAAGCCCTTATTTTCCAAAATTAGAAACTTTTAGGGTTTCTTCAAGAACAAGTTTCATCCCAATCTCCCATCTCTTTTATCCAATGACCAAAATGGACTTGAAATATGAAAAGTACATCCTTGAATTGATGGTTGGCCAAAAATTCCATTGGTCAACCTTGACTTTGACTGATCTTGACCAAAATGACCATTTTGCCCCTCTGAATCAATTGATCCACTTCCCTTCAAAAATGATGATTAAAACTTCAAACATATGATCTTCCAAACATATAAAGGCCATGTGAAAAGTTTCACTTCAAAATTCTCAAGAAATCATGATGAAATCCCAAACCCTAGTTTTGTTCAACACATTAGGAGACTGATGAATCATCCTCAAAAATTCAAATCCTCTGGGCATCTTGACCAATTTCTTGTACAAAGACCTTTCAAATATTAAAGAAAATGTCATAGCTCCAAAAATCAAGACTTGTACATTGGCCAATAGCCTTGATCAAACAAAACCCTAAATTGACTGGTGAATCAAAAGAGTGATTCTTCTTATAATCCAAACACAAACTTCAATCCTCTGATGATCCAAAGAGGTGGATGAAGCATCTTGAGATATGCAATAACTTTTGAGCTTGAAAGATCCAGAGGTTTAGATAATAAGATTTTTTCTTGAGCAACTTGTCAATGCAAATAACCTTCAAGGCTTGAGGAAGACTTGACAACCAAAGTGCTTTGATCCCATCATAATGTATGAATGCAATGCAATATGATATTCATGATGAAACATAATCCTAAATCAAGAGGGTAAATTTTAGGGTGCAACATGCACCACCAGAGAAAAATCTCTTGACAACAAATGAACCTTCATAGGTGGGAGTCCATTTTCCTCTGGGGCCGCCTTGTGGTAGAATGATGCGTTTTATCACCAAGTCACCAACTTGATATACTCGAGGCTTGATCTTTTTGTTGAAAGCCTTGATCATCCGTTTTTGGTACGTCTGACCATGGCAAATAGCAGCTAACTGTTTTTCGTCAATGAAGTCCAATTGATCCAATCTCCTTTGAATCCATACATCTTTTCCTAGACCTGCCTCATTCATAATTCTCAGCGAGGGAATCTAAACTTCCACTAGCAAAACAGCTTCCATGCCATAGACTAGAGAAAAGGGAGTTGCCCCAGTTGATGTTCTAGCTGAAGTACGGTAGCCATGTAGAGAAAATGGCAACATCTCATGCCAATCCTTATAGGTTACTGCCATTTTCTGCATAATCTTCTTGATATTTTTATTGGCCGCTTCGACTGCGCCATTCATTTTCGGTCTATACGGAGAAGAATTGTGATTCTTTATCTTAAACTGAGTGCAAAGCTTAGTGATCATATCATTGTTGAGGTTAGTCCCATTGTCGGTGATGATCCTTTCGGGGATACCATAACGACAGATGGGGTTGTGTCTGATGAATCTGGCTACCACATTCTTGGTGTCTGAGGCAAATGAGGCGGCTTCGACCCATTTGGTAAAATAGTCAATAGCAACAAGAATGAAGCGTGGTCCGTTGGAAGCGGTGGGCTTGATCTCTCCAATCATGTCAATGCCCCACATCACAAATGGACACATAGAGGTCATGAAATTCAGAGGGATATGAGGCACATGGACCTTGTCAGCATAGATTTGGAATTTGTGACAAGTTCTTGAATGTTGATGGCAATCAGTCTCCATGGTTGACCAATAGTAACCGGCTCTTAAGATTTTCTTAGCCATCATATGTCCACTTGAGTGAGTACCAAAGAGACCATCGTGCATGTCTTCCATGATCTCCTCCGCCTCCTTCTTGTCCACACATCGGAGTAGATTTGAATCATGGTTGCGCTTGTACAATATCCCGTTACTTAGGAAGAATTTGGCTGCAAATCTTTGCAGGAACTTTCTACCATTGATAGATGCCCCCTCTGGATACTCTTGTGCTTCAAGGTATCTCATCACCTTGTGGTACCATGGCTTTTCCGTATCGGTGTCAAGCTCATAGCAATGTGCAGGTTCATCGAAACTTTCAATTTTTATCATAGGGGCTTCATTATCCCATCTGACCTTGAACATTGAAGATAAGGTTTCCAAAGCGTCAGCCAACTGGTTTTCTTCCCTAGGGAAGTGCTCAAAAGTGATCTCTTCGAAGTAAGGAATTAGGGATAGCACAAGTTCCTTGTAAGGGATAAGATTAGGGTGTTTAGTGTCCCAATCTCCTTTTACTTGGCTTATCACTAGGGAGGAATCCCCGAACACATCCAAATGCTTGATCCTTAAGTCAATAACAGCTTTCAGACCTAAGATGCATGCTTCATACTCCGCCATATTGTTTGTGCAATCAAAGCACAGTCTGGCAGTGAAAGGAGTGTGGCAACCTTCAGGAGAGATGATCACAACACCAGTTCTGTTGCCTAAGGCGTTGGAAGCCCCATCGAATACCATAGTCCATCGAGATCCTTGTTCAGGTCTGTCATATGGTCCAGGTTTCGCACAGTCAGTTACCAGCATGATGTTCTCATCAAGGAAGTCAAAGTTCATTGACTGATAATCATCCACAGCTTGATGGGAAAAATGATCTACTAGTACAATTCCTTTGATGGCCTTTTGAGTCGTGTATTGAATTTCATACTCAGTCAAGATCATTTTCAATCTGGCTATCCGTCCGGAAAGGGCATGTTTCTAGAGGATGTACTTGATTGGGTCCATCTTAGAAATCAACAGAGTGGTATGACTCAACATATACTGTCTTAGCCGGCGAGCAGCCAATGCCAGAGCACATCAAGTTTTCTCGAGCAGTGAATATCTGGTTTCATAATCGGTAAACTTTTTGCTCAGGTAATAAATAGCATGCTCTTTTCGGCCAGACTCGTCATGTTGGCCCAAAACACACCCCATAGAGTTCTCTAACACTGTCAAGTACATGATAAAGGGTCTTCCTTCAACTGGAGGCATGATAATAGGAGGTTCTTGTAGGTATTCTTTGATTTTGTCAAAGGAAATCTGGCACTCATCATTCCATCTGACTATCTGATCTTTCTTCAAGAGTTTAAAGATTGGCTCACAAGTAGCAGTCAAGTGTGATATGAAGCGAGCAATGTAATTGAGACGACCCATGAATCCTCTGACTTATTTTTCAGAATGAGGGACTGGCATTTCTTGGATGGCCTTTACCTTGGCAAAGATCAACTTCAATGCCTTTATTGCTGACAACAAAACCTAGAAGCTTTCCAGATCGTACTCCAAACGTGCATTTGTTAGGGTTTAACCTTAATTTGTACTTTTTCAGACTTTCGAATAGTTTGTACAGGTGATCGAGATGTTCCTCTTCAGTTTGCGATCTAGCAATCATATCGTCCACATAGACCTCTATTTGATGATGAATCATGTCATGAAACAAAGCTACCATAGCTCTTTGATATGTTGCCCCTGCATTCTTCAATCTGAACGACATGTCCTTGTAGCAGAAGGTGCCCCACTGTGTGACAAAAGTTGTCTTCTCCATGTCTTCGGGAGCCATCCTTATTTGATTATAGCCTGAGAAGCCATCCATGAATGAGAAGACTTTATGTTGAGTAGTGTTATCAACCAAGACGTCAATGTGTGGTAGAGGGAAGTCATCCTTGGGACTTGCCCTATTCAGATCCCTATAGTCTACGCACATGCAAACTTTTCTGTCCTTTTTCAGCACCAGTACCACATTGGCAACCCATTGGGGATAGGATGTCACAACTAAGAATCTTGCATCAAATTTTTTCATCACCTCAGCTTTGATCTTTTTAGACATATCAGGCCTCATGTGACGAACCTTTTGTTTGACGGGAGGGCAGTCTTCTTTTGTTGGCAGACGATAGACTACGATGTCGGTATCCAACCCAGGCATATATTCATAAGACCAAGCAAACACTTCCACATAATCATGCAACATCTGAACCAACCTGCTCTTGACACCTCTTTCCAAGTTAGCGTTGATCCTGATTTCTTTCTTAACTGACTCAGTACCCAGGTTGATAACTTCAATTGACTCTTCGTGCGGTTGAATAAATTTTTCCTCTTGTAATAAAAGTCTGGCTAGCTCTCCCGGTATGTCACAATCTTCCTCGCCTTCGTCTTTGGCTTGGTTGATAGGACATTCAAAGTCATAGTCGGCAATAGTAGAGTCATTGGCAATAGGATCTAGAGTGGATGTGGACCTGCAAGAGTGTGTGCGTGTACATGTAAGATACATGGCTATTTTTTTTTTGAAAAATGTATTTGCAAGAAAGGAAAGACAATGAACACAAATATTTGAATGTAAAAGAGTCCAATGTACTGAATGATCATATGATTAGATGAACATAAATAAAACCCTTGACAAATGGACCAAAGTTCCCTGGGCCAGGCAAATGGCTAAAAAGTCATTGTTACAATATTACAGACAATATGTTCTTGAATTGAATGAAAAGCAATAACAAGTAGATTACTCCTCAATGAAGGAGATGGGCACAAAGTCCTTTGTATGCCAATTCTTCAGCTCCGTTGTAGTTGGATACACCCACTCTTCAAATGCAACTCCTTCTTCAGAACCACCCACGTCATTGACTTCATGGATTCCAATGCAGAGAGGTGGCTTTCCAGCACGAGCACGCCTCACTTCCTTCTGAGATTTGACGGTGAAGCCCAAACCAAACTCGTCCTCTTTAAATGGGATATCAAGGAGTTGCCCCTAAGTATCGTAGTTTCCTTCTTCGATTGCTGCACGGGCGTCTTTGACTGAATACATCTTTGGCGTGGCCTTAACAGCTTTAGACTCATCAGAAGAACATTTGGTAGCAACAATCATCAGTGGTACAACCTCAAAGGCTTGACACGGGGTCTCAATGAATTCTTCCTCCATCTCTACGTACTTGAAAGAGTTATGGTGGCTTACCATAAACTCTTCTTCTCCACAGACGGTGACTATTTTTCCCTTGACTGGATATTTGAGTTTCTGGTGGAGGGTTGAGGTTACTGCCCCAACTTTATGGATCCACAGGTGACCTAACATACAAGAATAGGCAGGACAAATATCCATAATATAGAAGGTAGAGTTGAAGATTTAGGAGCCCACTTTGATTGGAAGATCTACCTCCCCATGAACAGTCCTCTTTGATCCGCCAAATGCCCTTACAATGATATCGCTTGGCTTCAAGACTAAACCTTCACAGTCTAGACGGTCTAACGCCCCCTTGGGTAATACATTCAGAGAAGAATCATTGTCGACTAGCACATGTGCTAAGTTAGTCCCTTTGCACTCGATAGAAACATGTAAAGCTTTATTGTGATTCTTCTCGAGAGGTGTTAAGTCAGCATCTGAAAATCCCAAGCCATTATCAGCTGTCAGGATAGCCACACAATTCTCAAATTGGTCTGTTGTTGTCTCGTGGGGGATATGAGCCTTTTTCAGGAACTTGATTAATGTTCGAGCATGGGCATCGGAGCAAAGCAGCAATGACAACATTGAAATCTTAGAAGGGGTTTTCCCCAACTGTTCTATAATCTTGAAGTCGCTTCTTTTTATGATCTTCAAAATCTCGTCCATCTCGCGAGCGGAGGGTTCTTCATCAGCTACGTCCTTGGAGGGTACTTTAATCACATCAGGCTCAACAACCTTCTCCTTCCCTCTTGTATTAGTACTTGTCTTGGCAGAAGTAATGCGGATGGGTGTCCTTGTAACAACTGGTGGTGAGATATTGGGTGAAAATATTCTCCCAGTTCTAGTTACTTTGCTTAAACCAACTATGTTACCAACTTTGTCATATTTTCCTTCTTCGATCCAGGCGTCTTATTTAATCACATAATAGAATACCTCGGCACCATAATTCCATGGTACCTCCTTGTTTGAAGAGTAGGGAATTGGTCTGGGATTGGTAATTATTAAGAGAGCAACAATGGGTTCATTTGAAATCCTAATAGGACCTTTGGAGGTGATCCTAAGAGGCTTGTTTGATATGGTAATAATGGAGAGGTCTTCACATTTGTCAATCAAACTTTTGGCAAGTGGGGTTTTCTTAAATAGAATTTCGTGGCTATCCATCAGGCGCTGAATACCTTTCTTCAACCCTTCACATCCATTGAGTTGTTGGGTACAACACTCACAGTATTTTACACAGCCAGGGAACATCCCAGCTTTCAACATATTATTTTTTATTATATTCAGCAGAGTAGTCAATTCTTCAATAGAGGCAACAAAAATTGTATCTTCAACAACATTAATACCCTTGTCATGCTTCGGCATTGGAGCAGTGATTACATTCGAAGTTGGAGGAGGATCAAACTCAATAGTTTTGTTATCAATCAAATCCTGGATTTTGTTCTTCAAGGCCCAGCACTGGTCAGTCTCGTGCCCGGGGCTGCTTGAATGGTAAGCACACTTAGCGTTCAGATTATACTTTGGTGACGAGGTGTCAGGGTTGGCGGGAGGATCATGCAATGTCACTAAATTAGCCTTGAGAAAATGTTGAAGGGCTTGAGACAGTGACATGCCTAACCTCTTAAATTGTCTTCGTGGAGTTTCAAAACTTTGATGATTTGCAGATGGTCTTGGAGTAGGAGTTGGATTGGAGATTCAGACAACATTGACAGATGGGTGATCGTTCTTTTTGGTATGGGCCCGTGCCCCATACACAACATTGACTTCCTTCTTTTCAGCAAAAGTTTTATTGATAGGATTAGGAGTGGAGGTAGATTCCACAGAGATCTTCCCACTTTTGATGCCACTTTCAACTCTTTCGCCGGTTAAGATCAATTCAGTGAAACCAGAAGAAGAGCAGCCAACCAACAGATTAAAGAAAGGACCAGATAAAGTGCCCATGAACATGTCGATGTGCTCCCTATCAATCAAGGGAGGTTGGACCCTACTAGCAAGGTCTCTCCACTTTTGCACATATTCCTTAAATCCTTCATTCTTCCCCATGGTCATATCTTGCAACTGAACCCTCGTTGGCGCCAAGTCGGCGTTGTACTGATACTGATGGTAGAAGGCAGTAGCTAAATCCTCCCAAGTATTGATACGAGAACCATCTAACTGATAAAATCATTCATGTTGTGTTCTAGCTAAGCTCTCTTGGAAAAAGTGAACCCAAAGCTTCTTATCAGCAGTATGCGGCTGTATCTTGTGCACATAAGATTTGAAATGGAGTTTTGGACAAGAAACCCCATCGTACTTTGCAAAGATTGGTATTTTGAATTTGTGGGGGATGACTACCCCAGAGATCAAACCCAAATCATCAAAATCTAAACCGGGGATGGCTTGGATTTCAACAGCTTTCAACCTGTCGTCTAACTGCTTGTATTCGATATCAGCGGGTGGATACTGCTCGTTGAAATAATCATCATCAGATACTTGATCATTGATACAGTCAGCCTGAGTACTCTTGACCTCACCAATCTGGTTCTCGTCCTCTTCAGATGAATCTCCTCCTATTGGGATTTGACAGACTGTCTCCTTGAACCTTCTACCCATGTTGAGTAGAGCTTTCTTCTTTGGCTTCTTCTTAACGGCCAACAAAGCCATCATATCTTGCTGCCCCTTGGCTAGGGCTAGTATAGTCTCCTGAAACTGAGAATTCTGGGTTTGGAGATCCTTCACAGTTTTCTCTAGATCCATCTTGCTGAAATAAATAGCAGAAAGATAAGGAAACCTGCTATGCGAAAACATGTCATGTTATGATGCATGGAATATGTACATGCAAATGATTTCAAGGATTAATGAAATTTAAATTTGTATAGACAAAAGAATGAACAAACGTTAATTCTCATTAGATAAAACAAGAAAGATTACATCATGCCTCTTGGGCTTACAAAATAACTTTCTAAGATGAAAAGACCGAACGCATCCTCTTTGGCGCGAGATAAGCATTCACACTTTTCTCTTCTTGTAGCTGCTTCGTAAGCTCCAAGACCCTATTTTCAATAGCATAGAATTGAGCCTCAAAAGTATCTCGTTCTTCCTTCATTGGATCCAACCCTTTTGTAAGTCTTCGAGAGAGGTAGGCATGTCGGGATGGAGGATAGTGTAGGGAACAACACCTTCGACCACAAGCTCCACGATGACTGGTAAGATGGAGGGATAAGGCATCACAAATTTCTGAGCACGAGCTCGTACCCATTTAAGGTAAGGCTCGAGGGAAATGGAATTCTTATGTCCTAGTGTCTTTCTCTCCACCTTGTTCACCATCCTCCATGCTCGGATAAACCTCTGAAGGTAACCTTGATTGTCATTCTCGTAGTCGAATACCAATCCTTGGATAAGCATCTCATGGGGACCATCCCTCCGGGCGTAACCAAACTGTCGTAGGGCTAAGAAGGGATTGTAAGTGATACCTCCTCTAATGCCAAGCAAAGGTACATTATGGAATTCTCCATAATGGTCGACTATAGTAACATTCTCCAAAGAGCGGGAACACCAATGAATATCTGAATGTCTGAGCATCATCAACCTATGGGACCATCTTGAACCTTGCTCATTCTTCAATACAGATTGGGGAAGATGCGAAATAAACTATCTTTCCAAGAGAGGAGTGCAACACATGAGGATACCTCTTTTCCTCATAGTGCGAGAGTGAAAAGAAAGTAGGATGTCTCCTAACAAAGTAGGCACCGGGTTACGAGACATGAAGATTTTTACGGTGTTTACATCCATGAGTTGGTCAGGATTTAGAAACAAAACCATCCCATAGATGAGAAGGGCCACAATTTCTTCAAAATCTCGTAAGTCCAAGGAGTTCCAACAATCTTGAGCCTTCTCAAATAAAACACATGGCTAAGAAACCTTTGACACCAATCCTTGTTTCCCAATTAGTTATGACATTAGATTGTTGCAAGTGTAGGGCTTGAGCAATCTCTTTCCGTACCGCTGAAGGGTAGTTGATTGAGAATAGGAATTCTCAAGAGTTGGGAGAATTCCTCCAAAGTTAGCACAAGTTGATAATCGGGAAAAGTGAAGCAATGGTGTAAAAGATCAAAGAACTAGAAGAGAACCTCCATCATGTCTTCATCAGTGTTGGAGTTAACAAAGTTTAGTAGGCGACCATGTCTTTCGGTAAATGGAGAATTTTCAGGAATCCTTGATGCTAGCTCTTTAAGTTGCGGAGGGATCCTTATGAGATTTACTTAAATGGTTTTCCTGCAAACATAATCCATGTCCTACAAAACAGAACAAAGATAAATCCCAAGATCCTTGAAATGGTTAGTGAATATGAGTATGATGTTTATGATGTTTATGATGTTATGTAATAGTATCTATACACAAACAAAGCAAACAAGTCCTTAGGTTTAGGCTTGCATTGAGTCTTATAGGTAAGTACCCTCTTGAAGTTTAGTTGGCTCAAACATGTCTTAATAATAGTAATCGGGTTCTAAGGAGCTCAATATCACCGGTTCGTTTCTTCGAGCATTATTTCAGCGTAAGCCTCTTAAATGGCGACCGTAATATCCCAAAAAACCAAACCTCAATGAGTGTAGTATTGAGTATCTACCAATTTTGGACTGCACCAAACCCGGTCATCTCACTATGTCCTAATGGCCATGTTTGTCAAGTAAAGGTTCTAAAAGTTCATTAGTGCTTCATGACATCACTCAGCGGCCCCGTATTCTCCTTGACTACTCAAGGGCTACCGGTACCCACAAATATGTCGCACTAACGTAGCTATTGATTAGATTGTATCGGTATACCCCACACAGTTTCCACAATGTATTGCTACTTACATATAAGGTGTCCCAAATCCGGGTAGAGGATTCAAACCCCAACAAAGAACCATAATGTAAAGCACACAAGTCAAACAAAGAAAGCAAATAATTATGATCTAGCCCTAAGGTAACCCCACTTTTAAACATTGTCCCTAGCATAGTCGCTAGTTCTGTAACACGGTGAGAGAACTGACTTGGTTGTTTTGCGTTTTATCAAAAATGTTGCGGTTAGCAAGAGTCGCCACCGACTTTTCTTTTATCCAAAAGGATAGGCTGAAAAGAACAGGAAAGACCATTGAGATGTTTTCTTGAGTTTGGGGGGTAGATTATGAAACGGGAAGGTATTAGCACCCTTTTCATCCATGGTTTTCCATGGGCTCTTAGTTACTTGCTAGATCACTTACTTTTTTTGTTTGAAAATGTGTTTTGTGTGGTTTTTGAAAGTATTTTGTAAAGATGCCATCGTTTAGGCAAACTTTGTAATGATTCTCGTTCGTAAGAATGTATACAAAGTGTTGGTCTTTTTAAAATATTTCAAGTTTGGAAGATGTTTTGAAAGTGTTGGTGTTTGTTTTGAAAATAGCAAGGATGTTTTGGTTTGAAAATGAGCAAGCAACTAGGAACATTCTACCTACTCAAAAGTCTTTCATGTTTATTTCCTCTTTTCTTTGACATTGTCATCTTACCATTGATTTGGTAAGTAACCCTATCTTTGGATGTAAAAAGGGACGGGCGTGGGTCATCGTATAACCATGATTAGCAATGTTGCAAGATATCTTAGCATTTTTCTTTAGGGACTAAGATCATTTTGAAAGGCAACATAGATAGCGTCATCGAGTGACTATGATCTTGTATTTTGCTTGTTTTTGCTAAGATACCTCACATGCATAATATGGCTATTTTGGTAAGGCAACCGAGTGGATTTTACCCTAGGGATGCTTGTGTGCAAGTGTATTGATTTTCATGCTTTGTTTAGTCTTTGATTAGGGTTTGCTACTTGTTGATTTTATCTTCTCATACAAACCCTAATTACTAGCATTTATATAAAGCGGTAAATTACGAAAAGTAAAATTATAACGCTATTACATCATTCGGGGAGGGGGTGTACAAATTTACAAATGGGGATTGCAATAAAATTAAACCTAATTATCTATTACAACCATATTGAATATTGTACAAAATTGAAAATAAAATGCAAGAACATAAATGGAAAAAGAAATGATTTTTGTTGTTTTTATGAAAGGGTTTTGTCTTGACCTAAATAAAGGAAATGATTAATTAAAATTAAATAAGATTAACTTAAACTAATTAAGAAATTAACTTAAAAAGGATTTTTTAGGGTTTTTTATGAAAATATTTTAAATTAAAATAAAATGAAGATTAATTAATTAAAATAAACCTAAGTTCTATATTAATTTTAACAAGGAAAATAAAATAATATACTAAATTAACCTAAGTCTAAAGATTAATTATTTTACGAAAAAAAAAGAAATTAATTTGTTTAAGAAAGTGTTTTTTTAGTCTTTTTGTTTTATATAGAAAATAAAATATATAAGTATAAATAATAAATAAAAATAAATTTGGATTTTTTATGATTTATGAAAATAATAATAGTAATAATAATAATAATATTAATAATAATAATAATAATGAAAAAGTAAAATAAAATAGAAAATAAAAATATAAAGGAAAGTCAGAGGGTTAGAAAATGAAACAGGGAGTAAAAATAAGCAAAAAAGGTTAAGCCCAACAAAGGGGAGCCCAGCGCTACAAAAATCCAAAAAAACTGTAAAAATGTGAAAAGAAAAAAGCAAAAGGAAGTGTTGGGTCCTGAACCCGTGACCTTGAGGTTACCAGTGCGCTGCCTTACCACTGGGGTGGCTGTACATCCGTTAATTTAACTGAAACGATAAATATATAATATATAATGCGCCCTGATTACACTTCATCTTCAACCTCCAGCTAAAGGACTTGTATCTTCTTCATCTCTCAACAAAAATGAAAAGTTCAAACATGAATGTTGTGGCATTTCTTCTCACGAATCCAAACATGTAAATAATTTAAGATAATAGTCAAAGATGAATGAGAATTTTTCTAGCCCTAATTTAAAACCTAAAAATTTCAGAAAACTTCAACTCTAAAATTCTCTAAGCTCAGGCCATATAAATGCAAATTATGGATACGTACAGCTTCGTGACAATGGTATCTACATTTTATCTTCACAAATCAAAATCAAATGATGCCTGTATGAAGAGATAGAATTTTGAAAACTTACCTCTTGCAGCTGGAGTCGTGTATGGAGTTTGAGCATCCTTTGTGATGGTCTGATGATTTCTGTAGCTTGCTTGGACCTCCTTGAGTGTGTTCCAACTCCTACTTTACCTTGAGGATGGATGAAACTCCCAACTCAAGTCAAGTTGCAAGCTTCAGTTTTGGAAATGGTGGATAGCAATGGAGGAGTTACAGTCAGGAAACAGGGGCCTGGATCACTTTGATATGGTGTATATTAAGTGTTTGGATGATTAAAACTCAATACGCACGAGTGGATTTGAAGATGGCTATATGAGGTTCAAAACTGTCAAGTTATGGCAGATTCTGAGTTGCAGAGTGCTTGGGAGTGTTTTGGGGTTTTAGCATTCGTGTGTTATATTGCAATAGACTTGTGTATATGTATGTAAAAGGTTAGAGATCAAATGCACTCAAGGTTTATGAGTTCTAGCCTTTTGGCTCTATGACTTGCTTTTGAAGAAAAGTGAGAGGACAAGACTCAAAGTGTTGTACAAGCATGTTCTGAGCTCAAATAGGCTTTAGACACATTTCTTTTTGGTTTATAGGGGTTGTGTGTGCAGAAAGAACAAGTGAAAAGCTCAAGAAGTTGACAATTGCAAAAGTAGTGCTTTATCAAAATGGAAATGGCAACTTTGTTCCATAAATGGAAATGTAGCTTGGATAAAGGCTCAAGTGCTTGGATTAGAGCTCTATCAGCTGTGTAAACATTTAATTATGGAGTGACAAACATGTTTGAGGCCTGCAAAGAAAATATTATGAAGCCTAGGCTTGGATTTGAATTTTTGTTCATTATGAAATGGCTTGTAATTTAAGTTTGAAAACCCTAACTTCATCTCTTCGATTCTCCTTGCTAACAAATGATATAAAGGAGTTCTTGGACATTTTGGAAAGCTTGTAATGTTCTCTACAACCCCTATTTGAATCACTTTTGAAAATTCCCTTTGGAATTATATGAAAAAGTGCCATGAAGTTAGGTCAAAATCTTGACCAAAACTAGGGCAAAATTTCACTAAGTGTTCAATTTCAAGACCATGACTTTATGAATTAATAACTTGAGATCCAATCATTTTTATAAGAAGTTGTGTAAATAAAAGTTGTATATATCATGGAGATCTATAACTTTCATGTTGAAAGTTTCTTCTGAATCCTCTTGCATCATGGTGAAAAATTGGCTCAAAGTTGTGAAAAAACATGAAGTTTAAACACTTAGAAAAATTTCTAAGTTAGAAAACTTTGACTTTTCAAAATGAAAAATTGAATTTTTGATTTCTTGATGAATAAGTTTCATATTTTGACATGTTTTGATGAATTGTGATCTTTGACATTGGATTTTGACCAAAAAGTCAAAGTTTGACTTTCAATTTACAGTTGACTTTTGATCAGTTGACTGAGAATTCACTATCAATCCAATTGATCTTGAGCAATGTTTTAGGTCATTCCATTAGGTAAAAAAGATTCAATTGAACTCTTGAAACCATGCTTCAAACCAATTGACCATTTTCTAGGTCAAAAATCAGAAATTGCCCTTTCTCAGTCAAAATCCTAATTTTGACCATTTTGCCCTTTTGATGATTTGATCAAATTTCTTGAGGAATTATGGTACAAACTTGATCAAATTATACATATGAGTTTATAATATTGATGTGGATAAAAAATTATGAAGTTTGACTATAAATTGGCCATAGTTGACTTTTTCCCCAATACAACTGATTTTTAGGTCAACTGCTCAATTGATTGAGCAAAAGTGTGATCCAAGGCTAGAAACTTGACATGAGTAGTCTTGGGGGTCCATAATGATCCATGAAATTCACATGAAGCATTGAAAGTTTAATTATCCTTGTGCAATCTCAAACCCTAATTTTAGTCATCAGTGCTTAAGGAGGTGTCCTGAGCTGATCAACCCTAGTGCAGTCTTGAACTAAGAGAGATCTTTGTGAGAAAACATTTGATAAATGAGAGGGAAAATTTTGGGGTACAACATTAGCCTTGATCGTCGCTTTCATAGTCAAACACCACACCTTGGATGAGCATCTCATGAGGACCATCTCTTCGGGCATACCCAAACTGTCTGAAAGCTAAGCAGGGGTTGTAAGTGATACCCCCCTAATAACAAGCAGTGGGATGTTATGGAATTCCCCACAACAGTCAATGATAGAAGTATCTTCCAAGGATCTCGAACACCAATGAATATCACAGTGGGTGAGGGATATCATCCTTTGAGACCGTGTCAATCTTTGCTCATTCTTCAATGTTGATCGAGGTAGGTGTGAAGTGAACCACTTGGCAAGTAGGGGAATACAACACAAGAGAGTACCTCTTTTCTTCATGGTGCGGGTATGAAAGCAATGTAAGATGTCTCCTAGCAAGGGAGGTATAGGATTATGAGAGAGAAAGACTTTGATGGAATTAATATCTATGAATTGGTCCGAGTTGGGGAATAGAACCAAACCATAAATGAGAAGAGCCAGGATGTCTTCAAAAGCTTGAAAATCCATATCTTCCCAGAATAAACGAGCCTTCTCCAATAGAAACTTAGCTAGGAACCCTTTGACCCCGCTTCTTGTCTCCCAACTTTCTATGATGTCGGCTCTCTTCAGATGCAAAGCTTCGGCGATGACCTCGGGTTTCAGAATCCCTTCTAGACCGGTGAATAGTATCTGATCAAGCACGGGCACCCCTAATAATAGAGAGAATTATTCAAGTGTAGGTACCAACTGATAGTCAGGAAAAGTGAAGCAATGATCTATGGGATCAAAGAATTGGAAGAGCATACACATCATATCCTCTTGGAAATTAGAGGTTGCCAAATTGAGGAGTCGACCATATTTCCTGGAAAAAGGAGAATCTCCGGGCACCCTTGATGCTAACTCTTGGAGCTGAGGGTGTGCTTTCACAAAGTTGATTCTGATGGTATTTCTTTGGACGGAGTTCATGGCCTACAAAACAAAGCAAAGATAAATTCCTAAATCCTTGAAATGGTTATCGAGAATGCTTATGATGTTTATGATGTTATGTACAAGTAAGCATATACACATAAGGCAAACAAGTCCTTAGGTTTAGGCTTGCATGTAGTCTTATAGGTAAGTACCCTCTTAAAGTTTTAGTTGGCTCAAACCTATCCTAGTAATAGTAATCGGTTCTAAAGGGTCTCAATATCACTGACCTTTCTTTTAGGCATTATCTTAGCAAAATCATTCTTTTCTTGCGGCCGAGATATCCAAAAAGTCCAATCTCAATGAGTGTAGTATCGAGTATCAACCAATTTTTAGCTTTCCACTGAAACCGATTATCTCACTATGTCCTAATGGCCAAGTTGTTCAATTAAGGTTCTAAGGTCAGTTAGTGCTTCATGAACTCGCTCAGCGGCCCCGTATTCTCCTCGATTCAACACAAGGGATACCGGTACCAACAAATGTGCCACACTAATGTAGCCATTGTTTCAACCATATCGGTCTACACCGTACAGTTTCCATAATCTATTGCTACATACCTAAAAGGTGCCCCAGGTCCAGATAGAGGATCAAAATAAGCCCAAACAAGGATCTATAATGTAAATCAAGTTTTACACGGTGGCAGAACCAGATTGTTTTAGGAAAATGTTGGTTTGCATTTTGCGTTTGTGTTCGCAAAATGTCGCGGTAAGAAAGAGTCGCCACCAACTTTTATTTTATCCAACTGGAAAGGAAAAAAGCACAGAAAAATTCCTTTTTCGAGATATTCCGAGTACGGGGGGTAGATTATAGAAAGGGAAGGTATTAGCACCCTTTCTATCCGTAGTTTTCTACGGGCTCTTAGGTACTTGCTCATCATTTTAAAAATTGCTTATGTGTTTGTGTGTTTTTGAAAAGTTTTTGCTTTACTTCGTTTTAACCCTTGCTTCTGTCTTCAAGAGTGTTACGAAGTGTTTTTGAAAACTTTGTTTGAAAAGAGTGTAAGTGTGGAAAGGTTTAATTTTGAGCAAGTACCTACTAGCATCTACCTACTCGAAAAAAGAATGTTTTTGTTCTTGTTTCCTTTAGACAACGTTATCCCACTATTAGTGAGTAGGTAGCACCGTTGTTGGAGTTGTAAGGGTCAATTTGAAAGGGACGTACGATCACTAAAGCAATGTTAGGATGTCTTAGTAATAATCCTAATGTCTTAAGATCATATTCGAGGCAACATTTCTGAGGCAACCTTTCCGAGGCAACATTTCCGAACGGGACATTTGATCTTTTTTTGGACAAGAGGGAAACCACTAAGATACCCTACACTTAATGATCGTTTACCGGAGGCAACCGAAGTGAGAGTATACCCTAGGAGTGCGCATGTGCGAGTGATTTGATTTCAAGTTATTATCTTTTCACATTTAGGGTTTGCTAACCATTTTAAAATTAACATACATTCTTGTCATGCAATCCTATTATCATACATCTAACAGTTAATATTTGCGAAAATTAAAATGCGGAAAATAAAACTACGCTATTACAAGGCTTCGGGGAGGAGGATTAATTACATAGCCAAAAACCCGTAAAACGATAAATAAATGAAAAGTCCTAATTAAACTATTACATCCCATGAGCAGTTACATCAATATTTACAAAAAAATAATAAATGCGCGCGATGAATCGAGAACGAGAGAAAATTAGGGTTTTGACCTCGTCTAAACCTAATTAAAAGAAAAACCATTTTTTGTTGTTTTTGATTATTTTAAGAAAATAAGGTTTTAATGAATAAATACAAACCTAGTTACTAATTAATTTTAAATTAAGAAAAATAATTAATTTGGCCTATTTTTATATTTTTGGTTATTTTAAGAAAAGAAAATAAAAATTAAATTAAGCAAAACCCTGATTTTCTAATTGATTTTAATTTATTTACAAAAGGTTAAAATTTCCCTAGAATTAAATTAAACTAATTAAATTAATTTTGAAAATATATAAAAAAAAACCTAAATTCTTGTTTGGTGAAAAATTGATTTTATGAGTTTTTTATAAAAAAAGAATTAACTTTGTGTGAGAAAATAATTTAAAAAAAATTAAATAAATAAAAGAAAATATATAAAAGAAAAGAATTAGGCCTGGTATCAAAGAAAAAGGGGAGGTGTCCATAGCATATCTGAGCCTAAAAGCCTTGGTCCATGTTTGACTTTCCAGATCTGGTGTATTAGCTTGACTAGGGTGCATCATGGACCTTCAAAGAATGGTTTTTGGATCCAGCTCGTTGGAGATCTGGTGGCTGAACATTGAGGGCCTATGGTGAGACGCTTGGGCCAAGGGTGCACTGAATCTGTAAAGAGAGATTGAGAAAATGGAAAATGTTGGAGGCAGGGGTCGAACCCCTGACCTCATGCCTGCAAAGCCTTAACGCCTTCCCTGGCTACCACTGGGCCACTTGAATTCATTTGTTAGTATATGAAATAATAATAATATAATGAAAAACAATGCCAGTTATCAAACCAATGCGCCAGAATTCAAACGGGCGAATGGGGTGTTGCCACGCAGTCATCGTCTACCCTTGTCCGTCGTTTTAGGTAAAACAACTTTTACCTACAGACGTTCTCTGTAGGTATAGCCCCTGTGATTTTCCAAAATTCCCTACAAGCATGATAAACACATAACAATGGTACCAATCAACTCGTGACAACCTCAAGAGCATCATGGTACCTCAATCGTGGCCTAATTTTTCCTGTATGGCAAAGCCCCAAAACTATCTCAAAAACCCTAACAATGACATCCACACGTATGGCTTCCAAAAATGCAATTAAATGGTATTGTTAGCTTGCAAATATGATAAGGATTACAAATATATCATTTAAACATGATAAAGATGCAAGAATGAATGGATACGATTTTGACAAAATTGACAAACCGTGAGAGTTGTGGAGATGGATTCTGGGCAAATCAAGGCTTGATTATGATCAGGTTAGCTTCAGGAGATGGATGGGAACCGGTTGCTAGCCTTGGAATGGTGTAAATCGTCCTCTAACCTGCAATTTGATTCAACACTTTTTGGTGATTTTTGCAAGTTTCTTCTCAGCTTCTCACGCCTCCAATCCTTGTGCTTTTGGTATGCAAATGTTCTATATGTATCCCTGAATGGATTAAGGTTACAAATTTTCTCCAAATCTTTTGCAATTAAGGTGATTGAATCATGATTTTATTCTTATTCAAATCTTTCTAAATCAAGAAAAACTCAATCTTTTTGTGTACAAACAAGCCTTACATGATTTGATCTCATTGCCATCTATTCATGGACCTGAAATATGCACAAAATCTCAAGGTTTAAATGATTTTGATATTTTCATGATTTTATTTTTATTTTATTTTATTTAATTGAAATCAAAATCAAAATAAATGACAAAAATAAAATAAAGGCAAGTGGAAATGATCATGGGTCGTGGACCATGTTACAAACTCAATACAAGCACAAAAAGTTGGGCCCATTTGACAAAAATTACAATTTTGGCCACTTTTGACTTTTGACAATTTTGCAAAAAAGGTCAACTTCACCAATGCACAACTCCTTCAATTTTGACCCTAGAGATGTGTTCTTTGACTTTTTAAAAAACTTAGGATGTCCTCTAAGCAACCCTTTTGGTCTCATATCAATTGAGTCTTTCATGTTCCTATATGAAGCTTTGACAAAAAAGGTGTTTTTGTTGACTTCTCAAAGTGACCTATAATGTCCAAATTCATAACTTCTTGTGAGTGCATATTTTGAACTTGGGAGATGAAGATTAATTGTAGGGAATTGAATCCTATTCAAAATGAGCTTTGTATGGGTCAGTCTTGATAAAGTATGAGAAGGTTATACTTGGTCAAATTTGAGTTGACTTTTCCTGCAAAACCCTAATTTAGCAACTTTTGGGTTTTGATGAATTGTGAGAAATCCTTGAGAAATCATGATCAACCCTTGATAAAATGATGAATAATACTTCAAAATGAGGATGTTGACCAAAAATCTTGAAGTTTGACTGTATATGGGCCACAGTTGACTTTTGCCCTAGCACATTCGATTTTCAAGCCTTTAAGCAATTGATTGAGCAAATTTTCTCTGCAAGGCTTGAAATTTGACATGGATGATCTTGAGAACAAATTAGGAAAATAGTGATCATTTGGGATCCCTTTGACTCAAGTATCTTGATGCAACATGAAACCCTAATTTGGGGTAGACTGCCTTAAGAGAGAGTTTGTCTGGTCAACTCTTGGACTTCCTTGAGCAATTTGAAGACCTCACTTGAAATGTATTGATAAATATGGGAGGGAAAATTTTGGGGTACAGAAGCTGCCCCTGTTCAATCTTCTTAAACCTGAGGATGTAGATTGGCTTGCTTGCCTTTCGTTATCTGAAGGTGGAAGATGATTGAACACTAGAGTGCCCATAAATTTGCACTCGCATGAAGTGGTACTTGTCTTTTGATGTCGAGAATGGGCTTATAGATTCCATTTGGAGATTGATGACGGATGATGGGCTTAAATATGCCATCCGCAGAAGTTTCGATCGCATAAGAGATTCCTTTGCGAGAGCCCGTATACTTGTTATTGAGGAAGACTACGCTGGGGAATGTTGTTCTTTGTCTTGAGAAATGTTGAATTTTAGGAGCTTTGGTCGTCCGTTATTCTACTGGGGAATCGTCTCTTGGTCGAAGAGGTGAAAATGAACTATTATCTGGTCGTGATCCAGGCTTCATAGTGATAAGATCGACTGCTATCTGGTCGTACTCCAGGCTTTACAATGACTTACTGGGGAGATGATATTAAACTTGCTATCCCGTCGTAATCCAGGCTTTGCAGTTTCTCAATTCTTATCTGGTCGTACTCCAGGCTTTAGAAGGAATTAAGTTGTTATCCGGTCGCATCCGGGCTTCAACTTGAATTTAGGGCACACTAATATCCGGTCGATTCCGGGCTTCTTAGTAATTGTCCAGGTAAACTTCTATTTGGTCGAAATCTAAGCTTCACAGTGTCTTATACTGTTATCTGGTCGATTCTAGGCTTCAGTGTCCTTTACTGCTATCTGGTCGTAATCCAGGCTTCACGACATATTATACCATTATCTGGTCGAATCCAGGATTTATGGTATCCTGTACTGCTATCTGGTCGATTCCAGGCTTCACAATACCTTCTTATCTGGTTATATTCTAGGCTTCAGAAGAAATAAAGTGGTTATCCAGTCGCATCCGGGCTTCCATTTGACTTTAAGGCCTACTAATATCCGGTCGATTTCTGGGCTTCATAGTAATTGGCCGGGTAGACTGCTATTTGGTTGAAATCCAAGCTTCGCAGTGTCCCTTACTATTATCTGGTCGTAATCCCAGGCTTCAGTGTCCTTTACCGCTATCTGGTCGTAATCCAGGCTTCACGATGTATTATACCATTATCTGGTCAAATCCAGGCTTCATGGCATTCGAAGAAATCAAGATATTATTCGGTCGAATCCGGGATTCATAACTTGTATTTAAGGATATACCACTATCTGGTCGACTCCACGCTTCATATTATTCTTGGCTGCTAACTGGTCGTAATCCAGGCTTCACAACGTCTTATACCATTATCTGGTCGAGTCCAGGCTTCATGGTGTCTTGTATTTCTATCTGGTCGTAATCCAGGCTTCACAATAACTTTTTGGGCATTAAACTATTATCCGGTTGAATTCGGGCTTCATAGCTTAAAATTAAGATAAACCACTATCTGGTCAATTCCAGGCTTCGCAGTATT
Source organism: Vicia faba (assembly GCA_948472305.1). NCBI lineage: Eukaryota > Viridiplantae > Streptophyta > Magnoliopsida > Fabales > Fabaceae > Vicia > Vicia faba. The sequence continues at coordinate 1,479,436,777 of OX451741.1, read as the reverse complement.
TGGTACTTTTATGCAGTCGTTCTCCAGGCTTCACAACATGATGGAGAAATCAAGATACTATTCGGTCGGATCCGGGCTTCATAGCTAGAACTGAAATAGAAATCTTTAGCATTGATTTGACTGAACCAGAGAAAACTTGTGAGAATTTGGATTGTACCTTTCCCTGAAAGGTAAAGAGTTAGTCGTATGTAATTTCATGATGTATGAAATGTATTTAGCAATGATGTTCTCAAAATAAATGAGATTATGCTGCATGATGCGTATGCGCATGCCATGATGTATGGATATGCAATGTTTTTATGATATTCTCTAACTGGGGAAAATAAATCCCGGACTGCTGCTGGAGAGTGCAAGGAGTTGAATTCTTTGTTCTCATTGGGGATAACAATCGAAGATGATTTGAGAATAAATTGGTGGTAGAATAACTCCGCTGGAGAATAAACTGGCGAGAGAATGACTCTGTGGGGAAGAGAGACTCTGCTAGAAGATCTGCTGATTTGGAGAAATAACCTCAGTTGGGGATGAATTATCGTTGCTGGAAGTATGAACCCTTGTTGGGGATTGAGTCTCTGCTTGTGGAAGAAATAAACTCAACTGGGGATAGTCTTCCATTGTTGGTGACAAATGAACTTTTCTTGGGGAGAAGTAACATCAATGTTTTTAGATACCTTTTACTCTGCGGGGAGTGTATGTACCTTTAGTCATATTCTCCAGCTGAGTCTATCCCTATACCTGGTGAATAGAGCAACTGTAAGGTTTGTACATTTCTTGTTTTCCCCGGTTCTTGGAATTACGAGTAATCGTCTTTTGTTTCATATGTAAATATTTATGAGCAACAATTATTTTCAAATGAATATATAAAAAATGAACCATTGGATGTTCTTGCAAAAAGAAACAGGAAAAGAAAAACAACTTTGAAATTTACTGTAAAATGAATTGTATTGATTTTGAAGTTGGCCTGTAATTGGCATTTTGTACAAGAGGATGACGTCCTAGTAAGAGAACACCGTCGGAATATAGAAATTACACAATTTGTGAAAAACAAAGAACAACAACCATGTGAACAATCCCAATGGGTTCCAACTCTGTTATTGCCTTTATATCTTTGAGCGTCTCATCACTTTGCTACTTGGTTGAAGGTAGATCAGATTGATTGGCGCCACCAGAGCTTGATAGTCGATACCGAAGTCTGGTTGCAAGATGATACAATGAGACATAGTGTTACGCTTTGATCCCAAATTTTTTCCTGGACCGCCCTTTCGGGTTTTCGGTCCACCTGGATACCCTTTTTTCCCAAGCCGCCTTTTCAGGTTTTCGACTTGCCGGGTGTACAGTTTTTTTTTTTAATTTTCATCCCTTACTTTTTCCCGAACCCTTTTGGTTCGCCGGGAAGCCCTTATTTTTTCCTAGGCCAGTCGACCTAGCGGGTCTTTGATCATGCGTAGTATTTTTCACTATGTCTGCATTCACGGGGTGAGGAAGGTCGTCACCATCCATGGTGGTTAGAATCATAGCTCCTCCCGAGAAAATGTTCTTAACCACAAATGGCCCTTCGTACGTAGGGGTCCATTTGCCCCTGGGATCACCTTGTGGCAGTATGATGCGTTTGATCACCAGATCCCCGACTTGATACTCTTGTCGTTTGACTTTCTTGTTAAATGCCTTGATCATTCGCTTTTGATACGTATGACCAAGACAAATAGAAGTGAGTTTTTTCTCGTCGATTAGATTCAGCTGATCAAGTCGGGTCTGGATCCAATCGTCCTCTCTCAAACCTACATCCTTCATAATACGAAGAGAGGGTATCTGGACTTCAATGGGTAAGACTGCCTTCATGCCATATACCAGAGAGTAGGGTGTTGCCCCTGTTGATGTCCACGCTGAGGTGCGGTACCCATGAAGAGCGAATGGTAACATCTCATGCCAGTCTTTGTATGTCACCGTCATCTTCTGCACAATCTTCATGATATTCTTATTTGCTGCTTCAACAGCCCCATTCATCTTCGGCCGGTAGGGAGAAGAGTTATGATGCTGAATCTTAAACTGTTTGTAGAGCTCGATGATCATCCTATTGTTGATATTTGTACCATTGTCCATGATGATCCTCTCTGGTACACCGTATCGACAGATCAAGTTGTGTCAGATAAATCGCACCACGACGTTCTTGGTCACTATAGCAAAGGACGCTTCCTCAACCCACTTCATGAAATAATCAATTGCTACCAGGATGAAACGATGTCCATTGGACGCAGTAGGTATGATCTCGCCAATCATATTGATGCCCCATATTGCGAAAGGCCAAGGAGCCATCAAGACATTCAGAGGAACTAGAGGTATATGCACCTTATCAGCATAAACTTGGCACTTATGACAGATTCGAGAATGCTGATAACAATCGGCTTCCATAGTAGACCAATAATATCCTGCCCATAGGATTTTCTTTGCCATGGTATGTCCACTGGAATGAGTTCCGAAAGTACCTTCATGTAACTCTGCCATAATCCTTTCAGCCTCGTTCTTGTCCACACATCGCAGTAAGGTTGAATCATGGTTACGCTTGTAAAGGATACCATTACTGATGATGAACTTCGCAGCGAATCTCCTCAGAAACTTCTTATCATTAACAGTGCACCCTCGGGGTATTCTTGATCCTCAAGATACCTCTTTACCTCGTGAAAACAGGGTTTATCTGCTACCTCTTCAGTCTCAATATCACATCAATGTGCGAGTTCGTCCAACCTCTAAATGGTAATCTCGGGAGCTTCATTGTCCCACCTGACTTTGAACATAGAAGACATGGTAGCTAGCACATCTGCTAACTGATTCTCCTCTCTTGGAAAGTGTTCAAAGGTTATCTCCTCAAAGTGTGGGAACAATGTCAGTACATACTCTTTGTAAGGAATAAGATTTGGGTGTTTCGTATCCCACTCTCCTTTGATCTGACTGATCACTAGAGTGGAATCTCCGAATACACTCAAGAACTTAATCCTTAGGTCAATAGCTGCTCGAAGGCCCAGGGTGCACGCTTCATACTCCGCCATATTGTTGGTGCAGTTGAAACATAATCGGGCGGTGAATGGAGTATGACAGCCCTTAGGAGATATGATCACGGCGCCAATGCCACTACCCAACGCGTTTGAAGCTCTATCAAAATACATAGACCATCGGGATCCTTCCTCAGGTCCTTCATCCGTTCCAGGTTCTTCACAGTCAGTCACCAACATGATGTTCTCATCCGGGAACTCAAAATTCATGGATTGGTAATCATCCACGGCCTGATGCGCCAAATGATCCGCCAACACACTCCCCTTGATTTCTTTTTGGGTTGTGTATTAGATATCATACTCAGTTAAGATCATCTGCCATCTTGTTATTCTTCCGGACAAGGCAGGCTTTTCGAAGATATACTTGATTTGATCCATTTTTGATATCAATAGGGTAGTGTGAGTCAGCATATACTGTCTCATTCGGTGAATAGCCCATGCCAAAGCGCAACAAGTTTTATTGAGCAGTGACTATCGGGTCTCACAGTCGGTAAACTTTTTGCTAAGGTAGTAAATAGCGTGCTCTTTTCGGCCAGACTCGTCATGCTTCCCCAACACGCACCCCATTGAATTGTCCAGTACTGTCAAGTATAAGAACAAAGGTCTTCCTTCTACTGGAGGCATCAAAATTAGAGGTTCTTGGAGGTATTCCTTGATCCTTTCGAAAGCGGTCTGACATTTATCATTCCATTTTACTACTTGATCTTTCTTTAGCAGCTTGAAGATTGGCTCACAAGTAGCAGTCTGATTTGAGATGAATCAGGCAATGTAATTTAGACGTCCCAAAAATCCTATAACTTCCTTTTCCGTTCGGGGAGCTGGAATCTCCTGTATAGCCTTCACCTTTGCAGGATCCACTTAAATACCTTTATCACTAACGACGAAGCCCAGCAGCTTACCAGACCTTACCTCGAAGGTGCACTTGTTCGGGTTTAACCTCAACTTCTATAGGGACGTACGGTCACTAAAGGGACGTACAATCACTAAAGCAATGTTAGGATGTCTTAGTAATAACCCTAATGTCTTAAGATCATATTCGAGGCAACCTTTCCGAGGCAACATTTCCGAACGAGACATTTGATCTTTTTTTGGACAAGAGGGCAACCACTAAGATACCCTACACTTAATGATCGTTTACCGAAGACAACCGAAGTGAGAGTATACCCTAGGAGTGCGCATGTGCGAGTGATTTGATTTCAAGTTATTATCTTTGCACATTTAGGGTTTGCTAACCATTTTAAAATTAACATACATTCTTGTCATGCAATCCTATTATCATACATCTAACAGTTAATATTTGCGAAAATTAAAATGCGGAAAGTAAAACTACGCTATTACAAGGCTTCCGGGAGGGGGATTAATTACATAGACAAAAACCCGTAAAACGATAAATAAACAAAAAAGTCCTAATTAAACTATTACATCCCATGAGCAGTTACATCAATATTTGCAAAAAAAATAATAAATGCGCGCGATGAATCGAGAACGAGAAAAAATTAGGGTTTTGACCCCGTCTAAACCTAATTAAAAGAAAAATCATTTTTTGTTGTTTTTGATTATTTTAAGAAAATAAGGTTGTAATGAATAAATACAAACCTAGTTACTAATTAATTTAAATTAAGAAAAATAATTAATTTGGCCTATTTTTATATTTTTAGTTATTTTAAGAAAATAAAATAAAAATTAAATTAAGCAAAACCCTGATTTTCTAATTGATTTTAATTTATTTAAAAAGGTTAAAATTACCCTAGAATTAAATTAAACTAATTAAATTAATTTTGACAAAATATATAAAAAAAAACCTAAATTCTAATTTGGTGAAATATTGATTTTATGAGTTTTTTATAAAAAAAGAATTAAATTTGTGTGAGAAAATAATTTAAACAAAATTAATAAAATAAAAGAAAATATATAAAAGAAAAGAATTGGTCCTGGTATCAAAGCAAAAGGGGAGGTGTCCATAGCATATCTGAGCCCAAAAGCCTTGGACCATGTTTGACTTTCCAGATCTGGTGTATTAGCTTGACTAGGGTGCATCATGGACCTTCAAAGAATGGTCTTTGGATCCAGCTCGTTGGAGATCTGGTGGCTGAACATTGAGGGCTTATGGTGAGACGCTTGGGCCAAGGGTGCACTGAATTTGTAAAGAGAGATTGAGAAAATGGAAAATGTTGGAGGCAGGGGTCGAACCCCTGACCTCATGCCTGCAAAGCCTTAACACCTTCCCTGGCTACCACTGGGCCACTTGAATTCATTTGTTAGTATATGAAATAATAATAATATAATGAAAAACAATGCCAGTTATCAAACCAACGCGCCAGAATTCAAACGGGCGAACGGGATGTTGCCACGCAGTCATCGTCTACCCTTGTCCGTCGTTTTAGGTAAAACAACTTTTACCTACAGATGTTCTCTGTAGGTATAACACCTGTGATTTTCCAAAATTCCCTACAAGCATGATAAATACATAACAATGGTACCAATCAACTCGTGACAACCTCACGAGCATCATGGTACCTCAATCGCGGCCTAACTTTTCCTGTATGGTAAAGCCCCAAAACTATCTCAAAAACCCTAACAATGGCATCCACACGTATGGCTTCCAAAAATGCAATTAAATGGTATTGTTAGCTTGAAAATATGATAATGATTACAAATATGTCATTTAAACATGATACAGATGCAAGAATGAATGGATACGATTTTGACAAAATTGACAAACCGTGAGAGTTGTGGAGATGGATTCTGGGAAAACCAAGGCTTGATTATGATCAGGTTAGCTTTAGGAGATGGTTGGGAACCAGTTGCTAGCCTTGGAATGGTGTAAATCGTCCTCTAACCTGCAATTTGATTCAACACTTTTTGGTGATTTTTGCAAGTTTCTTCTCAGCTTCTCACGCCTCCAATCCTTGTGCTTTTGGTCTGCAAATGGTCTATATGTATCCCTGAATGGATTAGGGTTACAAATTTGCTCCAAATATTTTTCAATTAAGGTGATTGAATCATGATTTGATTCTTATAAAAATCTTTCTAGATCAAGAAAAACTCAATCTTTTTGTGTACAAACAAGCCTTGCACGATTTGATCTCATTGCCAGCTATTCATGGACCTGAAATATGCACAAAATCTCAAGGTTTAAATGATTTTGATATTTTCATGATTTTATTTTGATCTAATTTTATTTAATTGAAATAAAAATCAAAACAAATGACAAAAATAAAATAAAGGCAAGTGGAAAGGATCATGGGTCTTGGACCATGTTACAAACTCAATACAAGCACAAAAAGTTCGGCCCATTTGACAAAAATTGCAATTTTGGCCACTTTTGACTTTTGACAATTTTGCAAAAAAGGTCAACTTCACTAATGCATAACTCCTTCAATTTTTACCCTAGAGATGTGTTCTTGGACTTTTTAAAAACATTATTATGTCCTCTAAGCAACCCTTTTAGTCTCATCTCAATTGAGTCTTCCATGTTCATGTATGAAGCTTTGACAAAAAAGGTGTTTTTGTTGACTTTTCAAAGTGACCTATAATGTCCAAATTCATAACTTCTTGTGAGTGCATATTTTGAACTTGGTAGCTGAAGATGAATTTTAGGGAATTGCATACTATTCAAAATGATCTATGGAAGGGTCATTCTTGATAAAGTATGAGACGGTTATGCTTGGTCAAATTTGAGTTGACTTTTCCTACAAAACCCTAATTTAGCAACTTTTGGGTTTTGATGAATTGTGGGCAATCCTTGAGGAATCATGATCAACCCTTTATCAAATGATGAATAATACTTCAAAATGAGTATGTTGACCAAAAATATTGAAGTTTGACTGTATATGGGCCACATTTGACTTTTGCCCTAACACAGTCGATTTTCAGGCCTTTGAGCAATTGATTGAGCAAATTTTCTCTGCAAGGCTTGAAACTTGATATGGATGATCTTGAGAACATATTAGGACAATAGTGAGAATTTGGGATCCCTTTGACTCAAGTATCTTGATGCAACATGAAACCCTAATTTGGGGTAGACTGCCTTAGGAGAGAGTTTGTCTGGTCAACTCTTGGACTTCCTTGAGCAATTTGAAGACCTCACTTGAAATTTATTGAGAAATATGGGAGGGAAAATTTTGGGGTACAACACCAATAAAATAAAACAAAAAAAAGCAAGTAAAGGTGATCTAGCCCTAAGGTAACCCCACTTTTATTTTTTTCCCCAACAGAGTCACCAGTTCTGTAACACGGTGGGAGAACTGACTTTGTTGTTTTGCGTTTGATCGCAAATATTGCGGATAGCAAGAGTCGCCACCGACTATTCTTTTATCCAAAAGGAAAGGATGAAAAGAACAGGAAAGACCTTTAGAGATGTTTTCTTGAGTTTGGGGGTAGATTATGAATAGGGAAGGTATTAGCACCCTTTTCATCCGTAGTTATCTACGGGCTCTTAGTTGCTTGCTAGATCACTTTCTTTTATTTGAATGTGTGCTTGTGGTGTGAGTTTTAAATGTATTTTGAAAATGTCTTTGTAATGGTTCTCGTTTCTATAAGAACGCGTACAAAGTGTTGTTTCGAAAATAGTTCAAAGAGGTGTTTGTGGAATGTGTTTTTGAAAGAGATTTTGAAAAGGCGTCTTCTTTGTAATGGCTCTCATTTCTATAAGAATGCGTACAAAGTGTTTGTATTTTGAAAATGTTTCAAATGAGTGTGTTGGTGTATAAAATGTTTTTATTGTGAGCAAGAGAGCAACTAGGAGCGAATCTACCTACTCAAAAAGGTCTTAAATGTTCTTTTCCTCCTCCTTTAGATGTTGCTATCTTACCATTGTTTTGGTAAGAAGCCCCATCATTAGATGTGAATGGACGGGCTTGATACATTTGTATAGTCATAGAAGGCAACCTATGGAACGTTTTAGCAATGTAGTTTAGGGACGAGATCATTTACTGAAGGCAACATTGAGGGTCATCGAGGAACTACGATCTTTTATTGAGGGTTTTTGCTAAAACGCCCATATTCGAGGGACATGACTGTTTTCCGAAAGGAAACAAAGAGGGATTACCCTAACGGTGCTAGTGTGCAAGTGTGTTTTATTTACATGCATTTTGTCTTGATTAGGGTTATCTATTTGTTAATTTTTATATCTTGCCATACACACCCTAATTACTAGCATTTATACTTGAAAACAATAAATTGCGGAAATGTAAAGGTCCTACGCTATTACATCATTTAGGGATGGGGGTACAAATTTACAAATGGGGGGTTACAAGAATTTAAATCCTATTTAACTATTACAACCATATTTAAATGTATAATATAAGAAGAAAAAAGGACTTGTTTTGAAAGTGGTTTTTTGGTCTTAACAAATTAAAAGGAAAATGATTGTTTAATAAAAGAAAATATTTTTTGATGTCCCTTTTTTTATATTAAAAAAAATAATAGAGAAAAAGGAAAAACAATGAGGAATAAAATCAGCATGTTGCTGAAAGAAAAACAGAGGGGATCAGAAGTTCTGATGCAAGGTACGCTATGGTTCAGAATGAAACGTCAAAGGAAATCAGAAGTTTTAGATTGATGCCATTGGAATATTGAAAGAAATGTTAGAGGGAAAAAACAGAAGTTCTGGGTCGTGTTTAGATAGTGAGCCAAGGGGTCAGAAGTTCTGTGTTGTGTTAAACAGTGAGTGAAAATCAGAAGTTCTATGATGTGTTAAACAGTGAGTGAAAATCAGAAGTTCTGTGTTGTGTTAAACAGTGAGTGAAAATCAGAAGTTCTGTGCGTGTTAAAAAGTGATGAGAACTCAAAAGTTCTATGCGCGTTAAAAAGTGAGGAGAACTCAGATGTTTTGTGCGCGTTAAAAAGTGAGGAGAACTCAGAAGTTCTATGCGTGTTAAAAAACAGTGAGGAAAAAGTCAGAAGTTGTGTTGTGCTAAAACAGTGGGAAAGAAAACCCAGATATTCTATGATACACTTCACCTAATTCCTTACATTAATCAGCTCATCAACCACTTATCCAGTTCTTAACAACAGCAAATCAGAAAGATAAAAGCACAACAGTTTATAGAAGTTCTAATCCTAATTCTGAGCCTAGCTTTATTCAAGAAGTTCTGATCCACAGTTTTTTCTACTTATGCAGTGATATGGACAACATCAATACTATAATATTTACATATTTAATGATGTTCTGAATGAAAATATTCAAAGTCAGAAAGACTTACCTTAAACCTGGAACGTGTGTTTGGGACTTGAGTTGGTGCCTTCAGATGTTCTAGAGTCAGCAAGAACAACGGAAGATAAAATGTTAAGTTCTTTGATTCAAAGGGAAGAACAAAGGTTTTGGTTTTGTTTAGGAATTCAGGGTTCATGAAGGTTTTACTATTTTCTTTTCTCTCTCTGATAATTCTCTCTTTTTTAAAGCTAGCCCCTTGAAAGTGTGATGGAGAAACTTATTTATAGATGGGTTTGTTGTGGTTTTGGGGGGAAAAACAAATGAGATTTTAAACCTTTTTGGCATATTGTTCCATTGCTTTTTTAAACACAGTTTTCGTATGCTAATTTGGTGAAATTATGGGGTTTGAGAAAAACGCAGGCGTGGACTGGATCAGCAACACCTTGGAGTGCTGTGGCAGTTGGTGGTAGGACTTTGCTATAGCAGTGCAGCAGGTTGCTCGAACGAGGTTTTGGGATTTGGTAATATTCTGATCGCAGAAGACCAGAGTGAGATTCAAAGGGTGAGGCTCTGATTGAAGCATAGGCTGAAGAGTCATGTTCTGATTGAAGAATCATGTTCTGATTGAAGAATCATGTTCTGAACCATGTTTGCAAATTCTGACTGCACTTGCGTGGAGGCTGGCTCAGAAGTTCAGAAGTATCATATTCTCTTAACACTTAGAAAATTTTCTAAATGTTCAGAAAATTTGATTTTTTTCAAAGAAAATTCTGACTTCTGATTTTTGATGAACCAACTTCATGTCCTGATGAAATATAATTGTTAAAACTTGATTTTTGATCAAAAAGTCAAGGTTTGACTTTTTAGTGTGCTTTTGACCATTTTGGCCTTGTGAATGACTTTCTTAGAGAATTGTAATCCAAAACTTGAAACTTGACAGAAGCAGACCTAAGGGTCCAGGATAATCTTTTGAGAAATGAGAGGGCAAATTTTGGGGTACAACAGGTAGCCTTATCATTGGAGTTTTTGAGGGACATGCGAGGGTCATCATACAGTCACGAAGGCAACTCGCAAGATATTATAGCAATTACCCTAAGGTATCAAGATCATTTACCGAGGCAACATCAAAGGGTCATTGACGGACTATGATCTTGTATCCAAAGGGTCTTTGCTAAAACTTCTCACGTTCGAGAGATGCGATTGTTTGTTTTCCAAAGGCAACAAGTGGAGGTACCTTAGAGGTGCGTGTGTGCGAAGTGTGTTGTGTTTCCGTTATTTATCTTGGATATTTAGGTTTTCTATCATTTTCTTTTGAATCTTGTCATGCAAACCTATTAGCATACATCTAACAAGTAAATATATACAAAAAAAAATAAAGATGCGATAATTAAACTATGCTATTACATTGCGTCGGGATGGGGGAGTACAAACCAAAATCGGGGGGAAATATAAATGAACCCTAATTTAACTATTACAACTTATGGGAAATTACATAAATTATGAAAAATAATAACGCGAAAATGTAAATAACGCGCGGAGAATGGAAAGGAGGAAATATCTAAAACCCTAAAAATTCTAAGTATAAAAAATATTTTTGTTGTTTTTAACTTTAATTAGAAAAAAGACCTTGAACCTAATTCTAACCAATTTTAATTAACAAAATAATCTCAAAATGATTTAAATTAATTATTTTTTTACTGTAAAAAAAGTTAATTAATTAAATCCTAAATCTAATTTTTATTAAAAAAATTAGTTATTAAAAGAAAAGAATAAAATAGAAAAATGAAATAATAAAAAAATGCAAATGGGTTGTGTTGCCAAACAATTATGAGGGTGCAATCTAGAGTTTGTTAGGCCCAATTATAATTGAGCTCAGGAGCTGCGTGTGATCTAGCACATCCGAACCCATGCGCCCCATGGTACATATGCATATCCAGGGGCATTGGATTTGATACCTTGAGATCTGATGGCCCAGATTTGAATTGCATTGGATGCGCATTGGACTTGCATGCACTAGTTCTTCCAGAATAACATAGAAAAATAATAAGAATCCCTTGCTCCTGGCTCGAACCCAGGACAAGGAGAATGAAGGACTTATGTGCGCGTGTGTTTCCACTGGGGTGGCGTGATTCATCTTTTATATAAATATGAATGATTAAATATAACATTAAACCAATTATTTCCCATTTCAAACACGCACGCACAACTTGATTTGAATGGACCACTAACAAAGTGACACATAGGCCACAGAAGTCAGTCCACCGGAGCCAACTTTCCGGTTGTCTTCTCCGGTGGGATTAAGACTTATCCCTGCAAAAAAAAACAATTAAGGATCCAAAACAACCCTACCCCCTTAAAAAATCCCCGTGAGTCTGAATCAAGGCTTATTTTTGGCTAAAAAACATTAGATCATACACTTTGAGTCCAAATGAACAAATCGGAGGAAAAAATCGTATTCACTCATCCTGCATGCATGGGGACATATTAAGGGTCAAAACCTGTTCATCATAAGCTCAGAAACATGTTAGCAATAATCACGAAGTTTAAAAACGTATGGAATGAAAGATCATGAATTTTAAGAAATGCTATGCGATCAGAGATGCAAGCTATTCCTTTACTGTGTGTTTTAGACTATGGTATCTGGTTTAAACTCACCCTTCAACATTCAGGAGGATAAAATGATTGGAATTAGGGAGAAAAAGGGCCTGTGAACAGAATTTGAGACTCGAGGGATTCTTGATAATTTTGAATAATTTTGCTAGCTTTCTTGTGTAATGTCATTGTGTGTTTTCGGCCTGCTTTGCTTCAGTATATATAGAAGAAGGAAAGAGGTAGGTATATATGGTAATGAATCAAGCCATGAAGGCCCTTTTCAAACCAATATCAAACACCTTAACTTGTTTCCAAACATTCCATATCCTTGCCATTTTCATTTTTGCATGAATCTAGACACATTGTTGGCTTGCTTGAGTTTGTGATGGGCCTGCGAAGAGAGTAAAACCCAAAGGCCCAAGTCTTCACACTCTATTTTCATTTTTATTAAATTTTATTCATTTTAAATGAATAAAAATTCAAATAAAAGAAATAAAAAATCATGAGCATTTGTGAATGTTTTTTAGAGGTCCTACCACATCTTATAAACATATTTTAATATAAAAAACTAGGCCCATTAGTTCAAAATTACAATTTTGCTCAATTTGCATTTCATTACTTTCTTCAAAATTTCCCAACCTGTGTAACTCATAACTTGCTCAATTTTCATCTTTCCAAGATGATATTGGACTTTTTGGAAAGCTAAAGATGTCCTCTACAATCTTTATGTTGATCAGTTTTTCTTTTGAAGAATTTATCTTGACGTAAGTTGCCTTGACAAAAAGTATCTTTTGTTGACTTTTAAAAATGACCTATAATGTTTTAGCTCATATCTTTCAAATGAAGCATTTTTTGGACTTGAGCATACAAAAAGTTATATAGAATTGAATTTTCTTCATAATGAGCTTTGGTTAGGGAAAAGCCGATGAAGCATGTGAAAGTTATGCCTGGTCAAAGTTTAGTTGACTTCTCCTAAGGAAACCCTAATTTGATAATTCTTGACTTTTGATGATTTGAGGGCTTTCCTTAAGGAATAATGATCAAACCTTGATCAAATTATGAATATCACTTCATAATGTTGATTTTTACCAAAAATATTGGAGTTTGACTGTATGTTTGACAACAGTTGACTTTTTGACCAATACAGTTGATTTTCAATCATCTGAGCCATTGACTGAGAAAATTTTAAATGTAGGACTTGAAAATTGACATGAACCTTATTGAGGACCTATGGATAAGCAAGAAATCAACTTGAGACCTTTTCAACTCAAACTTATTTGAGGAATTCAAAACCCTAGTTGTAGACCCCTTGCTTGGGAGGAGGTTTGACTGGTCAACCCTTGAGTATCTTGAGTATTTGAGAGCCTTTGAAAGCATGTCTTGAGAAAAATGGGAGGGAAAATTTTGCGGTACAACAGTCGCCATTGAATACTTTACTAAGTTGGTTGAAGCGACTTCATTTGCCTCAGTTACCAAGAATGTTGTGGCCCAGTTCATCAAGCATAACTTCATCTACCGGTATGGTATCCCTGAGAGGATCATCACTGGAAATGGTACCAACCTTAACAACACTGTGATCACTGAACTCTGCATGTAGTTCAAGATCAAACACCACAACTCTTCTCCTACAGGCCTAAGATGAATGGCGCAGTGGAAGCTGCCAACAAGAATATAAAAAAGATTATGCAAAAGATGGTGATGACCTACAAAGACTAGCATGAGATGTTACCATTTGCTCTTCATGGATATTGTACCTTAGCACGAACATCAACTGGGGAAACCCCATTCTCTCTAATCTATGGTATGGAGGTTGTCCTGCCTGTTGAAGCCCAAATTCCTTCTCTAAGAATCATGAAAGATGCAGACTTGGACGAAGACGAGTGGATTTAGACTAGGTTGGATCAGTTGAATTTAGTTAACGAAAAGAGGCTGGAGGCTGTCTGTCATGGTCAAACGTATCAAAAACATATGATCAAGGAATTTAATAAGAAGATCAAGCATCAAATGTACCAGGCTGGTGACTTGGTAATAAAGTGCATCATTATACCACAAGGCGATGCCAGGGTAAAATGGACTCCCACCTACGAAGGGCCATTTGTTGTTAACAAAGTATTCTCAGGCGGTGCTATGATGTTAACCACCATGGACGGTGAAGATTTCCCGCACCCTGTGAACACGGACATAGTAAAAAAATACTACGCATAAGAATGACCCGCTAGGTTGACACACCTAGGAAAAAATAAGGGCATCCCGATGAACTAAAAGGGTTCGGGAAAAAATTAGGGATATATACAAAATATTTTACACCCGACAAGTCGAAAACCTGAAAGGGCGGCTTGGGCAAAAAAAAGGGTATCCTGGTGGACTGAAAAGCTGAAAGGGAGGTCCAGGAAAAAATTAGGGATTAAAGCGTACGACTATGTCTCGTTGGATCACATACAACCAATTTATTACCAAGGTCGAAAGTTCAAATGGTAAAAAATGGTTCAATCAACTTCTTCCAACGGCAAGGGACGAGATGCTCGAAGACATAGGGGCAATAGCAGAGTTTGGAACCCAATGAGATCACTTTCACATGGCTATATATATATATATATATATATATATATATATATATATATATATATATATATATATATATATATATATATATATATATATATATATATATATATATATATATATATATATATATATATATATATATATATATATATATATATATATATATATATATATATATATATATATATATATATATATATATATATATATATATATATATATATGTTTTCACTTTGTACTCTTTCATTTCACGGCGACTTCCTCTTACAAGGATTTCCGTCTCTTTGTACAAAATCTCTTGTTTATTGATAACACTAAAATACACTGCATATTTGACTCAGATTTTACATGTTTTTTAGGTTTTTTATTGTCATTTTCTTGTGTTATGCTTGCTTGTATTTTGTTTTCAGGTACTTTGATTATCTAGAGCCCCTCTTGAAGAAATGAAGAAAAATGAGCAAGAAATCAAGTTTTTGAGCAAATTGTACACATGGCATCCAGCATGGCGCCCACCATATGGTAGACCATCATATGGATTGGTTTCAACTGCCTTCAACTGACATGTTCTTCTGAACTTCCCACCCTTTTACACATGGCGGGCGCCATAGGGGGAATGGCGGGCGCCACCCTTGTTAAATGGTGTCCCGCCAAAAAGGAGTTGGGGGGCACCTTGGTAATTCCATGGAGTATTGTTCTTCTATAAATAAGAGGTTCTAGTTTCATTTTATTTTCATCCAAGCTTAGTTACAAACTTAAGCCATATACTGTCAGATTTTGTAAGTGATAATCCCTTCACATCAAAGATTTATCACACCATTGATAGAGTCTGTAATCGAGTTTAGAGCTTTTTGGTAGAAGTTAATCCTGCCTCCATTTTCATTTCGAGTCATATTTATTTCCAATTGTACCTGATTTAAAGCCTCCAATTTGGAGCAGGTTTTTATTTACAAGTCTTGCTTTACTTTATTTATTTCATTGCACTCGCTTTACTTTATTTATTTTATCACACTCGCTTTACTTTGTTTATTTCCTTGTCTTGCACTTATTTTATTGCTTTTTTTACTTGTCTTTTAAAGCCTTTTTACTTTAAGAATCTACTTTAACATGATCTATTTTAACATGTCTGTTTACATTTCCATGTTTGGCTAAATTTTAAAGGTTAGAATGTAAGGATCATAGTTAAAGTGATGTTCCATATAATGTGTCTGTAGAAATACTTAAGGGCTGTTTTGGTTTTTAACACAAGTTTTCTGCACTTTATTTTTGTTGGGTAAGATCGAAAGCCGTCCAACCTTAAGTTAAACTTGGGTAGTCTTAGTTGTTCAAAGGAAGCGAAAGCGCTTTGTTCAATTAAGTATGAATCTTTTAACACTTTTAGAAAAACAATTTCAAAACTCTTTTCAGACGCGTTTATGGGTTTAAAGGTCTAGTCCTCTTTTGGTTAGAGGTTCCAAGTCAAAATTACTTTTCAACTAAGTCAAGAAACTATATTTCTTAAAAATAGGTTTATTACTTTAATGAAATGTGAAACATTTTATAAGTGACAATAAGAGGGATTGATTAAAGAATAAACTCAGTTCTGAATATGCGAAAGTGACAATTCGTGTTGAATTAGTTCTTTTCACGAGTAGAAAATATTGCCCTATAAGTAGTTCTATTTAAAAGCAATTTGGAATATTATCAGACTGTGTGAATTACATTCAAACCTATTGTTTTCATCTGAATTTATATCTTCGTACTTTGCTTTCACTGTGTACTCATAAACCCCTGAATTGTTTTACCTTAGATAAACACTGTAACAACAGAAATCGATAGATTAACGTTTGGTCTCTGTGGGATCGATAATATTTTATGTTACTCTGACACATTTCATATACTTGCGAAAATACCGCATTAAGTTTTTGGCGCTGTTGCCGGGAACCAATTACGTCAAATTTCATACCCTGCTGTTACACCGTCTAGACTAAGGTTTTATTAAGCCGGTAAATGCGAAGAACTCGCAGCACCGGAAGTTTATTAGATCCTTTAGCAGAACCCAAATGTTACGCCCGCGCACGTCTCTTACTCCAAAGAGTTAGGAGAGCTATGGTCGAAGAACGTAACCAAAGACCCCTTAAGGAATTCTCCCAACCCTCTGATGAGGAACCTAGTTCTAGTATATTAAACCCTGTTATTCCTGCTAACAATTTAGAACTGAAACCCTCTCTATTACAATTAGTACAACAAACCAATTTGTGGGTCTCGCTACAAAGAACCCAAATCAGCATTTAAAAGTCTTTATCCAATTAGCTTACACCTTTAAAACTAATGGAGCTACACTTGAGGCAATTTGTTTAAGACTATTCCCTTTCTCCCTCAGAGATAAAGCACGTTCTTGGTTAGATTCCCTTCTAGCCAATTCCATAACAACCTGGGAAGACCTTAGGAGAGTGTTCCTTGCCAAATATTTTCCCCCAAGTAAGATTGTTGTCCTTCGAAATCAAATCACCAGATTTACTCAAAACCAAGGAGAATCACTTTTTGAAGCTTGAGAGATATATAAAGACCTATTAAGAGCTTGTCCACACCATGGCCTAGAATAATGGTTAATCATTCATACTTTCTATAATGGACTCATTTATAACACTAAGATGACCATCGACGCTACCACTGGAGGTGCATTGATGAACAAACCCTGCCCTGAAGCTTGCGCTCTCATCAAAGATATGGCCCAAAACCATTATCAATGGGGAACTGAACGAGCATCGGTAGAGAAGAAAGAGACCCAAGGAGGAATACATGAGATAAGTTCTATAGACACGATGCAAGCCAAAATGGACGCTTAAGCCCTTAAAGTTGAACATATGTCTTCAAACCCAACAACTGTAGCAGCAATCCACTCGGAATGTGAAATATGTGGAACCAAAGGGCGTCAATCAGCTGAATGCAATCTGTTAAATGAAACAAGTACAAACCAAGTCAACTATGCCCAAGGAAACCCATTTTAAAATACTTACAACCCTGGATGGAGGAATCACTCAAACTTTTCCTATAAAAACAATAATCCTATCCAAAATTCAGCACCTCCGAGACCATCAGGTTTTCAAGCCCAGATTCAAAACCAACCTATGCAAGTTGTACCCCCAAAGCCGAACCTAGAGAAAATTATGGAAAATTTCATTTCGGTCAAAACCCAGCAAAACAAAGAATTCCTAAACCAAAACATTCATGTAAATGAATTAATCACACAATTAGGAACCAAGGTTTACCAAATATTCATCCACAATAAAACGCTTGAAACACAGATCTCTCAGGTAGCTCTCGAACAAGCCCCCCAAACTATGCCTAGAGGAAAATTTCCTGGACAAACTCAACCAAACCCTCGAGGAAAAGCCAATGCCATTACCTTACAAAGTGAGACTGCTTACGATGAACCTGTCAACCCAACATTGAATGAATCCAAAACTTCTAAGAAATGTGTTGTGCCTATGGGCGAAGTAGAGGAACCAGTGGAATCTGAAAAACAAAAAGATAAAGATAAAGGAGAAGCCATAGATAAAACTTATGTATCACCCCGCCATACAAACCACCAATACCATATTCGCAAAGACGTAAGCAAACTAAAATTAACAACCAATATAAATAATTCATAAAAATAATAGAGAAAATCCATGTAGAGATTCCTTTCACCGAAGCCATCACCCAGATACCACCATATGCTAAATTCCTCAAAGACATCCTGACCAACAAACATAGGCTTGACGACCCCAAACCCTTGGAATGCAATTTTATTTCCGAAAATAAACTTGCTAAGAAAGAGAAAGACCCCGAAAACTTTTCCATACCTTGTATTTTAGGAAATCACTTGGTCGACAAAGCATTCCTGGACTTAGGAGCTAGTGTGAGCTTAATGCCTCTGGCAGTTTGTGAGAGATTAAACTTAGGAGAATTGCAACATACTAAGATGTCTCTTCAATTAGCTGATAGATCTGTTAAATATCCAATCGGCATATTAGAAGACGTCCCGGTTAGGATCAGAAAATTATATATCCCCACTGATTTGGTTGTCATGGACATAAAAGAAGATGACGATATCCTAATCCTCTTAGGTAGACCGTTCTTATCAACTGCAGGAGCCATAATAGATGTCAAGAGAGGAAAGTTTACTTTTGAAGTAGGTGATGAAAAGATAGAATTTATTCTTTCGAAATTTCTTATGGCACCGGTAATAGGAAATTCATGTTATGCCATAGACATCAGTGATTAATGTGTTAGGGAACTAGATCAAGAAGAACTCATAGAAAAAAATCAAGCTACCTTCAACCCTCATAAGGGGAGATGATGGATTTGAAAAGATGGAACCTTACATTGATGATAACCTTCACGAATGCTTAGCCCTTACTCCATATCTTATACCATGCCCTAAGCAACCAACTTTAGAACTTAAATAACTACCCAAGAATCTAAGATATGAGTTTCTAGATGAAGGAATGAATCGTCCAGTTATAGTTAGTGCTACCTTAAACCAAGAAGAAACAAACTAACTCTTAGATGTTTTACAAAAATATCCCTCAGCTTTAGGATATAATATCTCTGATCTGAAAGGTATAAGTCCATCCGTATGCATGCATCAGATTTTACTTGAGGGAGATTCAGAACCCTCCAGAGAACATTTGAGAAGGATAAATCCTATAAAGAGGGATGTTGTTAAGAAATAAGTTCTTAAGTTGCTGGAGGCGGGTATAATTTATCAAATCTCTGATAGTAATTGGTTTAGCCCTATGCATGTAGTACCTAAAAAGGGAGGCATCACAGTCATTCTAAACGAGAAAGGTGAACATGTAGCAAAGCAGATAGAAGGAGGTTGGCATATGTGCATAAATTACAGAAAGCTAAACAAGGAAACTAGGAAGGATCATTTTCCTTTACCATTTATAGACCAAATGCTGGAACGTCTAGCTAGACATGCTTACTTTTGTTATCTAGATGGGTATTCGGGATTCTTCCAAATTCCTATTCACCCTGAAGATCAAGAAAAAATAACCTTTACATGCCCTTACGAAACCTTTTCCTATAGACGAATGCCATTCAGACTATGTAATGCTCCAGCTACTTTCCAGCGTTGCATGATGTCAATCTTCGCAGATTATCTTGATGGGACTATGGAAGTATTTATGGATGACTTCTCGGTATGCATATTCGATTTTAAGAATTGTCTCGCTAACCTTGAGAAAATTCTAGAGAGATGCGTAGAAGTAAACCTTGTGTTAAACTGGGAGAAGTATCATTTCATGTTTACCGAAGGTATAGTTTTAGGACACATAGTCTCTGAAAAATGTATTGAAGTTGATAGAGAAAAAATAGAAGTTATAGAAAACCTAAAACCACCTAAGACCATTAGGGAAGTCCGGAGTTTTCTTGGACATGCCGGTTTTTACAGACGCTTTATCAAGGACTTCTCTAAAATAACCAAACCTCTAACTGGCCTTTTGATGAAAGACTTTGAATTTATATTCGCTGAAAAGTGTATTGAGGCCTTTAACCTTTTGAAACAAGCACTAATTTTAACACCTGTTATGCAAACCCCAGATTGGACCGAACCATTTAAAATCGTGTGCGATGCTAGCGATTTCTCTATGGGAGTTGTTCTAGGTCAAAGAAAAGATAAGAAATTACATGTGATTTACTATGCAAGTAGAATACTAGATGTTGCCCAACTTAATTATGCAACAACCGAAAAGGAACTCCTAGTTATAGTTTTCGCCATTGATAAATTGCAATCCTATCTGGTAGGAGCTAAAATTATAGTCTATACAGATCATGCAGCTATTCGTTACCTATCAAGCAAAAAGGACGCTAAGCATAGGTTACTTCAATGGATCCTTTTACTACAAGAGTTTGATCTAGATGTTCGAGACAAGAAAGGCACAGAAAACGTAATTGCTAATCACCTATCTAGGCTTGAATACCTAAAACCAGATTTAGTACCCATAAATGATGATTTCGCATATGAAAAACTAATAGCTAAAATAGACACCATTGGATAAGATAACATGGATCCTTATAAGAACTCTGAGGAAGCTTTAACAGTTAGAAATGTACCTTGTTACGCTAACTTCATTAACTACCTAGTTGCTGATATAGTACCTCCTGACCTAAACTATCAATAGAAAAAGAAGTTCTTCAATGATGTAAGAAATTTTTATTGGGACGAGCCACTTCTTTTCAAAAGAAGTACTGAAGGTATTTTTCGTCGTTGTGTTCTAGAAGAAGAGGTAAGAAATATCATAGAACACTGTCACTCTCCACCCTATGCAGGACATGTAAGCAATTCTAAAACATACGCTAAAATTCTCCAAGCTGGCCTCTTCTGGCCTACTATATGGTGTGACGTTCATGCTTACATTGTCAGATGTGACAGATGTCAACAAACTGGAAACATCTCAAGACGTGACGAAATGCCTTTAAGGAACATTCAGGAAGTATAACTTTTTGATGTATGGGGTATTGATTTTATGGGGCCATTTCCATGCTCACTAGGAAGTAAATATATCTTAGTAGTTGTTGGCTACGCGTCTAAATGGATTGAAGCTATAGTGTCACCAACAAATGACATAAGAGTAGTGATAAATCTATTTAAGAATTATATATTCCCTAGATTCAGAATACCCCGTCTTGTTATAAGCGATGGTGGATCACACTTCATATCAAGGCTTTTTGACAAACTTTTAAGTAAATATGGAGTTAAGCATAGAGTAGCAACACCCAACCATCCACAGACTAGTGGCCAAGTAGAAGTATCTAATAGGGAGATTAAATAGATCTTAGAAAAAATCGTTTCAATATCTAGAAAAGATTGGTCTCAGAAGCTACAAGAAGCACTATGGGCCTACAGAACTGCTATTAAAACCCATATCAGAACAACTCCTTACCAATTGGTTTATGGAAAGTCCTGTCACTTACCCTTTGAACTAGAACACAAAGCCTATTGGGCCATTAAAACCTTAAACCTAGATTATTTGACTGCTGGTGAAAAGCGTATCCTAGACATTTATAAACTTGAAGAACTCCGTCAGTCTGCCTAGGAAAATGCCATAATATATAAAGAAAGAACCAAAGCTTGGCATCATAAAATAATTGTAAGGAAATACTTCAGTATAGGCGATCCTGTTCTCCTTTTTAATTCCAGGTTACAACTTTTTCCTGGCAAGCTACGTTCAAGATGGACTGGTGTAATACCCCAAATTTGTCATATCCTCTCACTTTTATGTGGCTTATGCATCTCGCACTTTTCTCATGTACATAGCTTCATTAGGTCATCTAACACAACATGCATCACTAATCAATAAAATGGGCACGAGATCAAGGGTATTGAAGAATTGGGGTTGTTGTATGGCTTTAAGGTTCTCATCCTTACTCAAGCTTGAACCAACTGATCCTTTCATCAATCAGAGTTTGTTTGAAGCTAGGATTTTAATTCATGAACCCATTTATCACCAAGCTATGGGGTTATTATCCTCTTCCTAACATTGAATTGCAAGGATTGCTCACATCATCTGGAGTTCCACTTCCTCAATATTCTTGTTGCGTTCTTCAACATATAAGGTGGTTGTGATTTCTTACCACGTAAGTCGTCCTATAAGGTCACCTAAGGGTTACCAGTTCAGGTATTTAGCATCTTCTTATGTCTGTCATCATCACCACTCGATTAGGCTTTATTGTCTTAAACATATGGACTTTAAGGAAGGGTTGCATTAAGAGTTATTCATCAGTTAAGTCTTACATTCTCAAGGATTCAACTCATGATTCAAAAAGCACAAGACATGGAGAGATCTTAGTGTACTTATGGTAGGATAAGGTTTTTGGTCCAAGAAGTTTCAATATGCAACAAAAGGCAACGATATCTCTAAAGGATCCCATCCATGGCAAATTAGGGTTTGTGGATATCTTAATGCAAGATATTTCATCTGAATGCTTGGTTCACTTGTGTTACGATATTCTTTTGAGTTCATTCTGAATTACATTAAACCATAGACTCAATGCTTATCATGAAGGATTAAGATTTTGAGCTAAGGGTTAAAGGTCTTATAACAATGATTGTTCGGTCATTTTGGGATAATCAAAGCGCAGTGATACATTCAAGGGATAATTCAAAGGCTGAGTTTGATTCAAAGTCCAAGTAACTCAAACTCAAAGATGTGTTCGTGATTCTTCAACTAAGAGTTTACTTCAAAGGAAAGTTAGTGAGAATTTGAGATTGGAACATTGAGATTAAAGTCTCTTAAAATTGCAAGCGTGGCATGCAAAATTGATGCAAGCTTCTAATGGAGTTTTTGGATTCAAGTTTCGGAAGAGCATAACATATCAAAAAGAAAATACCAAGATCTCATTAAAATTCATCCAAGTTCCAAATATTACAAAATCACATAAATACAAGTTCAGTTATTATTACATCATTTGACAATATTACATTACATCAATGGGAAAGATAACAAATTTCACACAAAAAAAAACCTTGTCCTGAACCTATGCATCGTTCATCTTTAATCTTCATGCTATTGTATCTCCAACTCTTGTTCACTTCTCAAGCTTCTAGCAGTGCATATGCCTTGGACATTCCATTCTTTATTCCTTCCTTAATATCACAAAATCAGACCTGTCTTTATTCAAATAAATGGGCAGCCCTGTATTTTGTTTGAGGAACCAGTTCACCGAATCTGTTTACTAAAGCTTGTTACAAAAAAATCTGCATATAATCATTCATCCAAAAAACAGAAGCCGTGATCCCGCATTGTTAATAACAGGTCCATACCACTCTGCAATACAAAAATCCAGCTGTAACTAATTCCTAACTAAATTGAAGCTCAATAATAGAATTTCCATTAGTTCCTAACTAAAGCAAAACAGAATTTAACAAACTTCATAACTAAGTTTTCAACCTCTAACCATAACAGAAATTACAGTAGCAAAATGAAAACAAAAATAACCAAACTCCAACTAACCTATCCCTAACTGCCTTTTCTAAACCCAATCAACTTACAACAAACTCCTCAATTGAAAAACAAAAACTTATAATAGATAACAGAAGAGAGCATAACATGATATGAAAGGGAATGAGAGGGACGATGCATTGATAACAACTTCTCAACAGAAAAATAGAGGGGCTAACGAACTTTCCATAGAAGAACACAGAAAACTACCAAGAAAGCAATCTATCTATTCTCTAAATGATTCACAACAAAAGTTCACAGAATAATAATGAGAACTCACCAGAGCATTATATCAAACAAAAAACTCTCTTTCACCTCTATCTCTTTGAAATGCATCACTGATATTTCTTCATCATCTTCAACTCTACATCACCATCACTGAATCTTCCTCTCCTTGGATTTAGCATCTTCATCATCACAAATCTCTGCATCAACCTTCATGTATATATAATCGTTTTTCAACCTTGATCACAAACAACACCATAAATCTTTCATCACCCTATAACAGTAATCTTCACTCCCCAACATAACCACTTCAACAAATTATGTAATCTCGTTGCATCATCCTCAACATTCAGAAATTTCACCTCCCTTTGAGCTTCACGAAATCATAACAGCAACATCAAGTCGGTAACCGCATTGCATGCTCCCTTAGATACTTCTTCGTCTGTGTTCTTCATGGCAACAAAGACGACACCAAAAATCAGAACAAAAATACAGAGGAAGCATAATAGAATGGAGAAGAAGAAAAGAAGGGAACAAACGCGAAAAGATACCTGACCGGCATCAGACTTTCTCTGGTAGCATCGCAATTTTTGAAACAGTGAGAAGGACGTGTTGCTCAGCCTCTGTAATGTTGCACCTTTGAGAAGGAGAAGCCGTGTACGAGCGATTAAGGTGGTGAATCAGAAAGCATGGGAAGATAAAGAAGAGGTGACACCAGAAATTGAGAAAGAAGAGGTTTGGACCATCTATTCACGGCACGGAAGAATCGCTGGGATAGAGATTTCGATAACGATAGTGAAGCTTGAGCTTGGGAGTGAGAGTTTGAGTGGAAGACAGATTCGGAACGGAAGGAGTTCATCGGAGATGGAGAGTTTGCTCGCGGCGCCGCTCTAATTTGAAGAAGAGTACCTCGTGTACCTCAATCGACACTTCTCAACCCTAAACAAAAATCAAATGTAGCGTATCCCATTTAATTGTCATGATTTTTTTTTTAAATTTAAATAAAGATAATAAAGTTGATAGATAATTGAAATGGCTGATTGTTTTGTTTTGTTGATGGGCTGAACTGGTTATTCCTTAGGCTTATGGATTTTTTTTGGCACAAATTGATCGCCTTACAAAAATAATCCTTGTGGATTTAGGATGGTGGGGCCTTAAGTCTCTTATATATCACTCCTGATCTAGAATTTCACCCCCCTTGGTGTTATTTATTTTCAATAATGTCTCTTACTTGTTGCAAAAATTTTTGTCAATTATTGTGGGTGATATTGCGAAGCAAAAAAGGGCTTGAGTGAAGAGTTTCAAGAAGTTTTAGAGTTAACCAAGAGCATGATTTTTTCAAGGGAATTCAAGGAAGCTTTATGTAGAATTTTCTTATCGCTTGTGTGGTTTTGAAGAGGAAATGGACCTTCTTGGTTCGGTATCATCACAACTTCATTTTATTCCTCATTTATGCGCTTTATCGCACTTCTTTACCACTTTTCTAGAAATCATGAGAAGTAGGGATTTAATGCTTTCTGATGCCATGAGAAGCAGGGTAGAGATGTATGACAGAGTTCTCCATTGTTGATCATGTCAAGAACCCCTCTGGTTTATTTAAAGACCCATTTAGGGTAATTCCGCATTGTTTTCCATTGTGTGCTATTTGTGTGTGGTTTGTTTAAAACCCTACCTTTGTGTATGTATTTTGCAGGTATGTTTACGTTTTATGCCTGCATTATCTCCCCATCCCTTATTGAAGTCCTCAAAAGGAGGCGAGTGGGGAGGGTTAGCAATCAACCCCCACAATTTCGTTTGTGTCATCCTTAGCTCGTGACGCACCATGATGCTTTAGAGTTGTGCTTGCTCATGTGTATCGATTCGTCAAGTGGGGAAGGGTTTCGCAATTGAACCCCCACGCTTTGTCAGGAGTTTGCATTGGCCGATGCTGACACTCTATGATCGTTCATATCGTCTTCGGTCGTCTACTTCGATCTCCTATATCTTGGTTAGATTTTCAGTCGCTTTGGACATCACATTTTTGTTTTTTCATCTCACTCCCTCTTGTTTGTCTCAGGTGATACGCTCCCCTTGACTAAAGCATTTCGTCTCTTTTCATTACTCTTTGACGTGTGTGCTCTTTCGAGCTCGTTTATTTACTCACTTTCCATACCATGCTCCCTTAGGATACGCTTGTTCCTTTCGGATGCAAGTTAGACCTTAGGTTGCAAACCATGCATGCTAATATTAGGTAGACATTTCCCTTTTGTTAATCAAAATCATAAGGCCACCATTGTATGATAACATTAGGTTTAGAAATAGACTAGTCCCCCTTAGACTCTTTTCTTCCCCTTTTGCATCCTTGCATTCAAAACTAAAACTTCCTTTCTTAGCAAATAAAAAACATGCTAATCATACCTAAACCCTTTTTCAAGGTAACAAAATACAAACCAACTCAAACCTTTTTGTGCGCTCAGGCACCTTTTCTCTAAAACCCTTTTCAGGTATGTACATGATTAATTTACTTTTGTACCGACGCATAAGTCTCCAAAGGTCGAGCTGTGGCAGAAGGCGGAATTAACATTGTTCATAAAAAATGCAAAACAAATAAAAACATGTGAGCCAAACTACAATAGGTCTAATTCCTCAAAAAGGATACGGAGGCATTAGGGTATGGCCCGAGCGAGTACAACATTATTTTCCCTACATTCTTTTCTCCTTTATTTTACATGCATTCTCCCTTTAACAGTAGTAAACAATAAGCATAGATTAAACGCACCCATAAGATAGATAACAAGAGTGGATACCGTAGAGTACTACGGGCGTGTGGGGTGGTAATACCTTCCCCTCGCGTAATAGACTCCCTTAATCGATCTCTCAGTCACAAGACCGTGACTTCTCCCTTCTTAGTTTTTCTAAATGTTTACCTTTCCCTTCATGTGGGATAAAAGACATTCAATGGCAACTTCATTGTTTGATGATTTTCCATTGGTTGTTTCAGCTGGCGACTTCACTGGGGATAGGTTGACCAAATGATGGTCCATCTCGGAGTCACTCCTAGCTCTTGTTTTCTTCTCTTTGGTGTTTAGTTATATGCTTTCAGTTTATCCATTCATACATGATTACCTGAGCATACTATTTTCCATATGTTGTTGCTGTACTGGATCTTCTTCTTGATTGGGTGGGTGTTAATATGAGGTAAAAGGCCCAATACCTAGGCCAAGTGATAACCATAGGAACCATAGGAGTAGAGTGGATCATGAACGGCTAGTTGACGTAGGTTTTACAATTGCCACCATGTCGTCCATGCTCAGATGAGGTGCAAATGAGGGGCTATCGTTTTCTCATAGGTGATACGACGATAGTTTTTTCAGGAGTACCCTCGATTCTGAGTTACCCGACCTTACCCTGGCTTAGTTTTTCACCTGTGAGTGAGTAGGGAATTATTATCACAGGTACAGATGGTTACTATGTTCATATGGTTACTCATGTTTAGATGGTGGTTATTTATTCTAATGATTATGTTCTGGATTTCTGTTAGTGACTATGGGGTGCTCAGATTCATTTTATGAGTTCATGACTTGTTTATTTGAAGGTTCATTTGATCCTTCGAGCTTGGTATTCTCGGCATGTCCAAAATTCTCAACAGTATCCAATTCCATAAGCCTTGATCCCGTACAATTGATGATCTATAGGGTACTTGGTTCTTGTAGGTGCAGAAGTTATGTCAGATCTTTGTTCTGGTAATATTCATATGGTTCAGAAACAGTGCAGCAATCATATTCAGAAATAATAGAACTTTGATCCCATTTATTTGCATACATAACATGGTCACCACATGATTAACATACATGTTCTATTATTTCCAGGGAATCGTATTTGCAAGTCTTGTGCTAAACTCTTCCATCCCTTACTTGCGTAAAATCAAAATCAAAGCACGTAAATTCCTTGTAAATGATAGAACATAACATGGCATCCATTCATGCACCCCATGCATATTCATGCATCCATAACAGGTATTTGAAGATTGGGGATTCTTATTCAGACCTGGTGCTCTCTTCAGAGGTTCAGACTTGATTGCTTACTGCACATGTTTAGAGATCAGTATGGGATGACTCCGTGGGGATTGACTGATACAAAGATCCTGATGGGATTTATCATGGTATACACTTAAGCTTTGGCCTATGGTCGGGAATTCTTCGAGAAGAAAGATAATTGATTGAAGACTCAGATGAGCCATGTCATGGAAGCTCTAACGATGATATCAACAATCTCGCACCTACTACCATATTAGAGGTTCTCTCTTCTCCTCATCTTTTGGGAATTACTTTCAACCATGGAGTGCTACACAATCTTGAGTTCTTGGAACATCTTATCAATAGATGGTTCCCATTTACTGTGGGGTCTTATATCAGTGCTTCATTCTTGTTGACCAACGTCAGATGTGGTGACTATGCTGGGGCATCCGAATATTCAATCAGGGGAACTCTCCACAACTTTGTATTCCCTGATTTGTTCAACATCAACCAATATTTGTTTCCCTGGTGAATCCATGGAAAAAAGCTTTTAATAAAAAATAGAAGAATCTTGATAAGTATGTTGATGTGATCCTAATGTATTACATCATATTATTTCCATCTCTAATCTTTGGGGTCCTTCTCCCACAAACATCTCTTCTGATTGCGATACACATGCTAGATGCATCCCCTATTCTGGGGAACCTGATTTTGATATTGAAAACTGTAAAGGGGTTGAAGTATAAAGCCCAACACCTGTCTGGTGTCTTTTCCAAAAGTTTAATTTATATCTGGCCAACTGTTGGACTCTTTCTCACCGGGTGGATGTCTTTGCTGTTCTGATAGAAGACGAATTGTATTGTCTATTTGTGGCATGAGATGTTTGATGATGCAGTTTATGCCGATTCGATTGGTAAAACATTCATTTTCTATCCAGAAAGAACCTTCTATTCATATTATTCTAAGACACTTGGCCATTCGATTGAAGATGGTATGTCATCCAGAGACAAGGTCTAAAACAGGATCAATTCAGAGACTGTTATGTTCACATCAGATCAGAAGGGGAATTCTCTCACCCATTTAAGCATCAAGACTGCAAAAATTCATCGGAATCGAGAAGTCCATACAGAGTCAAGTCTCCTAAACGATGGCAATCACTGGTTTCTTTATTGAAATTTCATTTTCATTCTTGCTTGCTTGTTTAAACATTGCTTGTATATAGAAACATGTCTATTTTTGAATGAAAATCTTAATGCAATAGATATGCTTGTCTTTAAGTGTCCCTTTCGTTTTTGTTCATCCATTTGTTATCACTCTTTAAATGTTTTACTTGCATATTGATGCCAAGTTTCCAAGTCTTATGCTTAGGTAAAGATTAGAGGGAGGATGGCGATAATCTAAAAACGCAAAAAATCTTTGGTTGGTACGCTTTTGAGTAAGACCTTGCTGACGATGTACATGCCTTGTTTCTATTCCTAAACACTGGAGATATAAGGGAGATGGACCCTCATTAACCCCTCTGAGCCTTCGAAGTAGGAGTTTCTTTTCTATTCAGAAAAAAAAAACCCCATTTTAACCTTGGGCAGGTAGTGTTCATTTAATCTCATCAAGCGTTCAGAACTCATTAAGAGTGCGGATCTAAGGATACAACAATGGTTATCCATCAAAAGGTTAAGGAAAGTCACAACCACAATAGTTAACCCTTATCTATCAGCAACATGCATCAATTAACGATATCCCAATGGGTATCTCTCCACATCAGGAGGTCAACGGATAATGATACAACAATGGCTATCCCTCATCTACTAAAGACTCAGACAGTCACGGTCACTTCCAATAAATCGGAAATCGCACGAAGATCAATGACTTGTTCAGAAGAGAATGTATGAATAAGAAAGCAACAAAAAGCCATGCTATGTCGAAAATCGAAAGAAGCCGCTTAGGAAAAAGTTAGGGCATCCCGCTGGACATCTGAATCAAAATTCAAAAAGAATTTGTCCAGGAAAAAGTTAGGTATGGCAAGAAAGAAGCTGAAAATCCTAAAAGGCGATAAAAGGATTACCAATAAAATCCTCACAAAAGAACAAAGTCGTGTGATCAGATACCAAAATCAGAAGTTAGTGATTGTTATGTCCAAGAGGCCTCAGTGGTTCCTTAACCATTGCAAACTCTTCTCGAAAGATGAATGCTTGTATCGGGTCAACTAATCATAGAAATGGAGAACATCATGGAGAATGGATGGGAACCAAATAATTTTGAGCCTTAAATCCTTTTTTCTAGAGTTATGAACCAGGCCACGTTACAACCCCTAAAAGTCCTAACTGAAGCATGGGTCAATTTGAAAGCATGCTACAACGAGATAGCGTTTAACTGACTCCTAAGCGGTATGTTTAAATATTTGTGTTGGCATTGTATGCTTGCATTATCTTTCATAAAAAAAGAATTTGCAAATGTTGCTCTCTAGCTAGTGATTCATTCACAAAAAAGTTGTGACATCATTCCATTCAAAGTTTTTTCAAACTTTAAGACTTACATATGTGTTGCATTAGAATTATAATTCTCATAATAAACATTCTTCTGCATACAAAACAACTGATTGACATAAAGTAAGTTTACACAATGAACAATTTGTAAAGAGCTAAATCTTGTCAGAAAAGAGAGGCTTGAATACTCTATTGAAGCAAGTCAGCTGTCACAAGAGAAATGACTTATCCAGGGGCACGTTTCCTAGAGATTCTATTAAGAGAAAGCATCTTAGTGTGTTACAATCTGAGTACCATTTAGGGATGAAGTTAGTGGATTCCATCAATCTGGGGAAATTAAGTCGAGAGTTGATCTCTCTGAGGTCAGCCAAATATGGGGCGTTCTCTTCAAGCTATCAATCAGAGGCTATCACATCGAGAAATCTATTCAGAATTCATTCAACCTAGGGCAGTTACGTCAAGATTCGACAAATCTGTCCAAGAAAGATGTAATCAAGAGCAGTTTATTTCGTGATTCAAGAGATTGGGGCAGACCACTTCATACCGTATTGCGGAACGAATATTCTAATCTTCTATTCAACACAAATTCTATCATAAATCTTCCAGACAAAGGCATTCCTCATCCATACTCACAAAGTTGCTCAATCGAATTATGTTGTGTGAGACGAATCAAGCCAAAAGCATCATAACAGTCATCCTGATCTAACCAGCGCGTGAAGCTGCCTTCATCTGCTACAGACAAATTCAAACCTAATTCCCTAGGGCTGACCCGAGGCATCCCCAACAGAGTAAACCGGGGCATTCACAGGTGTCCATACCCGTCTTTTATCCCCAAGTGATTCAAGAGGTTATTCCCTAGTGTGGCGTAATTTGGGGCATGTATTGGAAAAGATTCACATGGTGTTCAGTATCCATTCTTCGGCATATTCAGTTCTACCATCCTCTCGGCGGTTCAAGATGTAGGGAAGTCGGGCCAGATTATCTCTTCCCCAACAACACAATTCAAAATTCAGTGGCGTACCTAAAGACTCGATTCGTCAGTAATTCAATCTTCAACGGAGTCACCAATGATCTTCGGAGCTCCCCAGCGCAAATTCTTATCAGTATCCCCAGTGGTATTTAATATTGCAGGTTTCCAGCGTTGATAGGTATTGGCATCTCCAATGA
This sequence comes from Vicia faba, assembly GCA_948472305.1. Taxonomy (NCBI): domain Eukaryota; kingdom Viridiplantae; phylum Streptophyta; class Magnoliopsida; order Fabales; family Fabaceae; genus Vicia; species Vicia faba. Next base: position 1,479,405,580 of record OX451741.1, on the reverse strand, counting down.
TGAACAACAGTCCCCAATGGGCCTTCGCTTATCCCCATGAAATCTATTTCTTTGCATTGCATATAGCTATCACTGCATAACATTGCATCCTCAAAAGCGCGTAGCAGATCCATCATAATGGGTCTTTACAACAAAAGAAATTTAAACATGCATACAAAGAATAAGCCATATCGGGTACCTTACACAAAGAACCTGAGTCATTCAAGGACAACAATCCCCTCAAGAGGATATAACTCCCAAAAACCTCAGATAACATCCTTCACCTTCATGATGCCCGGCTAACGGTGCCAGTACCTTGTACTCCTGAATTCCCAGGAAAGTCAATACACCTTGTCATAGATTCCCTATTAGGTCGTCTAACGGCCTAGCTTTTGGTAGACCTCCCGTATTTCTTACCTTAGGATCTTAGATTAACCGTAGATCTAGATTCCCTTGTAAGTCACCCGCAGACCTAATAATTTGGTAGACTGCCCGTAGGTCTTACCTTAGGATCTTAGATCGACCGTATATCTAGGTTGCCTTGTAGGTTTCCCGTAGACCTAGTTTTTGGTAGACCGCCCGTAGGTCTTACCTTAGGATCTTAGATCGACGGTAGATCTAGATTTCCTTATAGGTCGCCCGTAGGCCTAGCAATTTTGGTAGATCTCCAATAGGTATTACCTTAGGATCTTAGATCAACTATAGATCTAGACTTCCTTATAGGTCACCCGTCGGCCTAGTAATTTTAGTAGATTTCCCGTAGGTCTTACCTTAGGATCTTAGATCGATCGTAGATCTAAATTTCCTTATAGGTCACCCGCAGGCCTAGTAATTTTGGTAGATCACCCATAGGTCTTACCTCAGAATCTGAGATCGACCGTAGATCTAGATTTCCTTATAGGTCACTCGTAGGCCTAGTAATTTCGATAGATCATCTTAGAACTTGAGATCGACCGTTGGCTAGGTTCTTCCTTAGATTACCTTAGAACCTGAGATTGCCCGTTGGTTGGGTTCTTCCTTAGATCATCTTAGAACCTGAGATCGCCCGTTGACTAGGTTCTTCCTTAGATCATCTTAGAACATGAGATCGTCTGTTGGCTAGGTTCTTCCTTAGATCGTCTTAGTACCTGAGATCACCCATAGGCTAGGTTCTTCCTTAGATCATCTTAGAACCTGAGATTGCCCATAGGCTAGGTTCTTCCTCAGATCATCTTAGAACCTGAGATCGCCCGTAGGCTAGGTTCTTCCTCAGATCATCTTAGAACCTGAGATCGCTCGTAGGCTAGGTTCTTCCTTAGATCATTTTAGAACCTGAGATAGACCTTTGGTTGGGTTCTTCCAATAGATAATCTTAGAACCTGAGATCGCTTGTTGGCTAGGTTCTTCCTTTGATCGCTTTAGAACCTCAGATCGCCTGTTGGCTAGGTTCTTCCTTAGATCATCTTAGAACCTCAAATTTACCGTAGGTTAGGTTCTTACTTAGATCATATTAGAACCTGAGATCACCCGTAGGCTATATTTTTCCTTAGATAATCTTAGAACTTGAGATCGCCCATAGGCTAGGTTCTTCCTCTGATCATCTTAGAACCTGAGATCACCCGTAGGCTAGGTTCTTCCTCAGATCATCTTAGAACCTGAGATCTCTCGTAGGCTAGGTTCTTCCTCAGATCATTTTAGAACCTGAGATCGCCTGTTGGCTAGGTTCTTCCAATAGATCATCTTAGAACCTGAGATCTCCTGCTGGCTAGGTTCTTCCTTAGATCTCCTTAGAACTTGAGATCGCCTGTTGGATAGGTTCTTCCTCAAATCATCTTAGAACCTGAGGTTGCCCATAGTCTAGGTTCTTCCTTAGATCATCTCAGAAACTGAGATCTCCCGTAGGCTAGGTTCTTCCTTAGATCATCTTAGAACCTGATATCGCCCATAGGCTAGGTTCTTCCTCAGGTCATCTTAGAACCTGAGATTGCCCGTAGGCCAGGTTCTTCTTCAGATCATTTTAGATCCTGAGATTTCCCGTAGGCTTGGTTCTTCCTTTGATAATCTTAGAACCTGAGATCGCCCATTGGCTAGTGTGATCGGTGGGAATATAACTGACTGTTTTTTAGCTGGTTTTGCGAAATATCGCGGTAAGCAAGAGTCGCCACTGTCTTTTATGTTCTCCAACATGGAAAGGACAAAAGCACAGCAAAATTCCTTATTCGAGATGTCTCTCGGTTCGGGAGGTAGATTTATAGAAAGAGAAGGTGTTAGCACCCTTTCTATCCGTGGTTATCCACGGGCTCTTAGGTACTTGCTCTTATGTTTTCAAAAATTTGTTTGCTTTTCAAGTGTGTGTGGGTTTTGAAAAAAAGTTCGTTTGAAAACTTCTAGGTAACTCTTGTATCAGTCCTCAAGAGTGTATGAAGTATTGTTTGAAAACTTTTTGAAAGTATAAGGTGTGAAAAGTATTTTGTTTGTTTTGAAAAGAGCAAGTACCCATGAGTCATCTACCTACCCTAAGGAATTAAGCTGTGTAAGAGTCCTTTAGATAGTGCTATCCCACCATTGAGAGGTAGGTAGCACCATCGTTGGAGTTATTCGGGTCAATTCGATTAAGGGACAGTGTGGTCACCGAAGCAATGGTAGGGCATCTTAGAAATAACCCTAATGTCCTAGATCCTTTTATCCGAGGCAACCGTTTCGAGGCAACTGGATCTTTAGACAAAGGGCGACCTCTAAGACGTCCTATACTTGATGACCACGTTTCGAGGCAACCAGTGAGGCGTACCCTAAGAGTGGCATGTGCTTTGTGTGTTGTATTCAGTTAATGTTTGTCTTTGTACATGTTATTTGTGAGCTACGGATTAATTTTATTTACATACATTCTTTCATGCATTTAACAGTTAGGGGTGCGGAAAGTTAAAGTGCGGGAATGTAAAGTTACGCTATTACAAGGCGCGGGTCTATACATCGCCAAAAATACAAAGACCCATTTTGATAAAAGTGAGGAAAGTAAAGAAAGCAATAAACCTAATTACTATTACATTCCGGAAACAGTTACATAAATAATCAAAATAAGGATAATGCGCGCGAGTAGAAATTTAATCGGGAACGCCCTAAGGGTTTTGACCCTTTTAAGAAAAGAAATGAATTTTTTTTGTCTTTTTTGTGATTAAATGAGATTAAAACTAATGATTAAACTAATTGATTAATTAATAAAAAAAATGTTTTTTTTTTGTATTTTTATGCTTTTTAATGAAATAAAATAAAAGGAAATAAAAATTAAAAGTTAATAAAAACCTAATTGTAAATTTATTTTAGTTATTAAAAAAAGAAGTTAAAGTTGCCTAATTAAAGCTAATTCAATTTATTAATATTTATTTATAAAAATAAAATGAAATTAATAATAATAATAATATTAGTTCTTTTTTTTTATTTTTTTATGAAAAATATTAATTAGGTTAATAATACTAATAATTAATAATCAAATAGGGTTATAAAAGAAAAGAAAAATAAAGAGATAAAAAGAAATAATAAAACCAAAGGGAGGTATGGGCCAGAAATGGGGTGTTCTGAATTGAATTGTGAGGCCCATTTGAATCCAGCTTTGTTTGACTTTGGAGGTTGCCTGCGCGTGTGTTGACTCCTGAGCATGGTGCTCCTCACTATCTGGCCCTTGGATCTGCTTCTGAGGCCACTTGGTGCCCTCCTGGGTGAGGTGTATGATATGCCTTCTTTGGAATGCTGCACAAGAAAGCATTAGAAAAAATAACATTGAATTATGGGGGGACCTGGGAATCGAACCCAGGTCCCAGTGATGCCTAGCCACGTCTCCAACCACTGAACCAAGCGTGCGCGTTTGTTAGAGTAATAAGAAAAAAACATAATATCAAACAAACGCACTATATGCTGAACCAAAAGAAAAAACGCGCGCCCATTTGAATGTACCAACCAGGCATGGACACCTCATCATCGTCTTCGTTCCTGAAACAAAAAAAAACAGACAAATGACGGGGGTTTTAAACCCCCACAAAATGCCAATGTAAAAATAGCGATTAGGCGTAGGTGCAAGATAAATTGGGCGCGAGGTATATTTCATGTTCGTCTCATCAAGCCGGTTTCAAACATGGGCATTTGGAGGCTTAATTTTACAGTATGGGAAAACCCCCCAAATCACAAGCTCTGAAACCCTAGCATCCGTCCATGGTGATTTTCATTTTAAGGCACTATAATCAAATTAAATCAAACAGAAAGCTTCATCACAATGTTAGAAATACAAATCAATATTCAAAATGTGTTAATGATGCGTGAAAAGTGAATTTAGATTATGAAAAAAATGATGAACCGTGTGACTGTATTGAGGCGATTCCTGAAGGTCTAAGGCTTGTTCTTGATGGAAAAAGGTTCCTGGGACTGTTGGGAACGTGTTTGGATCAAAAGAGAGGTTTGAATTATGCTGGAAAGTGGTTTTCAGTTTGCAAATTTTCTTCAAGTTTTTGGAATGTAGTTTGGCCGTTTCAGAGAATTCTAGGTCGTGAATGATGTATGGGAGAGTTGCATATATGTCTCTGAATGTAATCAAATGCCTTTAGGAGCCTTAAAACCAATGCAATGATGTTTGAGATTTTTCCATAATCACCATTGAAGCACTTGCCATTTTTGTTCAATTTTGAATTTCATGCTTGAAATGAACCTTTACACGAATTTGGTATGTTCCTTATGATGCATCAAAGCCATTCAAGCCACAAGATATCCCTTAATTAACTTTTTTTATTTTTATTTGAATTTTAAAGATTTAAAATGAATTAAATCAAATAAAATTAAATAAAAATAGAAAAATTAATTTTTAATCTTGAAATAAATCATGGGACACGTGGGTGGCATGGCAAAGCTGAATCAAGTGGAAAAAGTGGGCCCTTTTGTCAAAAATTGAAGTTTCAAGGATAGTTGACTTTGGCCATTTCACAAAAACTTCCCAACTTCTCCAATGCATATCTTGCTCAATTTTGATCATATGAACATGTTCTTGGACATTTTGGAAAGGTCTTGAAGTCCTCTAACCAATGCCTTTGGTCCCATGTCATTTGAATCTACCAATCTCAAGTTATGATCTTTGACTTAAAATGCCTTTTTGTTGACTTTTGAAAATGACCTATAATGTTGAAATTGATAACTTTTTGTGAGAGCATTTCTTGGACTTGGAATGTGAATATGAATTGTAGGAAATGTCCTCCCCTTCAAAATGAGCATTGGATGGGATTTTTATGATGAACCATGAAAAAGTTATGCCTTGGTCAAGTTACAATTGACTTTTCAGCTGTCCAAAAATAGAAACTTTTGCATCTTGATGATTTTTGAGCCATTCTTGTGAAATCATGGTCAAGATTTGACCAAATGATGATTGTGGCTTCAAAATAAGATGTTGACCAAAATTTTTTACTTTTGACTTCCAAATGACCATTTTGCCCCTGCAGTTGACTATGGAGCAATTAGGGTTTTTGACTGTGCAACTTGACCTTGTGAGCCTTGAAACTTGACATGGGGATGCTTGACAATGTATATGAGCATATGGGACTTGATTGAGCCCTTGAAAACCTCAACTTCCTTGCAAGAACCAAAACCCTAATTTGACTGGCTTAGGAGGATGGTTGACTGTGCAACCCTTGAGCCAATTGAGATGATGCTTGTCAAAACTTTGAAGAATATGGGAGGGCAAATTTTGGGGTACAACAGTTGCCCCTGTTCAATCTTCTTAGACCTGAGGATGTAGATTGGCTTGTGTGCCTTTCTTGATCCGAGGGTGGAAGATGATTGAACACTAGAGTGCCCAGAAATTTTCACTTACATAGTAGAGTATCAGCAGTGTGATGGCGGGAATGGGCTTACAGATGCCATTTGGAGAGATGGTGGATAGGAGGATGAGCTTATAGATGCCATTTGGAGATGTGACAAAACCTTGTCGGTAATGGGCTTATAAATGCCATTTGGAACTGTAATGGGAGGATGGGCTTATAGATGCCATCTAGGTGTCGATCGCGTAAGAGATTCCTTAGCGAGAACTCGCGTACCTGAGAAAGAAAGATAATTACCTGGCCTGCTACAGGGGTTGATCTTCAAACTCAGTCGCTCACAGACATGCCCTGGCTAGATACATGTATCGAATCTGGAACTTCAAAAGGTTGATGGGTTGTCTCTACTGACAGGTTATCTCAGAAAAATCTTTAGGATTTAACTGAACCAGAGGAGGTTTTGTCTTTCTTGACGAGTTGTCTCTTTGGACGGATTGTCTTCATGGACGGGTGATCTTCAATGATGAGTTGTCTTCAATGACGAGTTGTCTTCAACGACGAGTAGTCTTTAATGACGAGATGTCTTCAATGACGGGTGTCTATACTGACGGGATGTCTTTAATGACGAGTTGTCTTCAATGACAGGTAGTCTTTAATGATGAGTTGTCTTCAATGACGAGTTGTCTTCAATGACGGGTAGTCTTTAATGACGAGATGTCTTCAATGACGGGTGTCTATATTGACGGGTTGTCTTTAATGACGAGTTGTCTTCAATGACGAGTTGTCTTCAATGACGGGTGTCTTCAATGACAGGTGTCTATAACGACGGGTGTCTATAATGACGGGTTGTCTTCAATGACGGGTGTCTATAATGACGGGATGTCTTCAATGATGGGTGTCTATACTGACGGGTTGTCTTTAATGACGAGTTGTCTTCAATGACGAGTTGTCTTCCATGACGGGTGTCTTCAATGACGGGTGTCTATAACGACGGGTGTCTATAATGACGGGATGTCTTCAATGACGAGTTGTCTTCAATGACGAGTTGTCTTCAATGATGAGTTGTCTTCCATGACGGGTTGTCTTCAATGACGGGTGTCTATAATGACGGATTGTCTTCTTTGACTGGATGAGCATCAGAAAAACCTTTGGGATTTAGCTGGACTTGTCTTTTTTGACTGAATCTGTCTTCTTTGACTTGATTGGTCTCTTTCGACTGTATCTGTCTTCTTTGACATAGCTGATCATTTAACTGTATCCTTCCTGAAAGGTAAGGTCAGTCATATGCAATGCATGACATGGATCAAGCGATGATGTTCTCAACATAAAATGAGATTGTATGATGTGTATATGCATGTATCATGATGATGCGATGTTTATGAATGTATTCTCGTCTAGGAAAATAAATCCTTGACGGATGCCAGGAGTTTGAATCCTGGGATGACGTTGAAGAGTAGAATTCTTCGTTTCCGCTGGGGCGAATGATTGCAAGAATACCGGTAGGAGAAGATGACTCCGTTGGGGCAATAAACTTGTTGGAGAGATTACTCTGCGGGGAATACTCTGTGGGAAGAGATACTTCGCTGAGGTTTTGAAATTGATGATAACTCCGCTGGGGATACCGTTGATGTGTTATGTTGGAAGATTTGATGAACTCCGCTGGGGGATAGGAAGAGCTTCGCCGATGACGATCTTTTCGCGGCAATTAGCTGAGGATAACCCAGTTATAAGCTCTGGTGAGGAATAACCTTTGAATAATGCCAGGGGGGACGCGTTCGTGCTCTGCAGGGGATAAGCTTCCAGAATCTACTGTGGATAAGCTTCCAGAGTCTACCGGGGAGATTGATTCAACTCCCCTGGGGAAACTTTTGAACTGTACTGGGGAGTGGCTCCACAAGGGTGTCTGTATTTCGCCGGGGAATAATCTTAGATCAAGACTGCCGAGGATGCTTGCTTAGGAACATCTGTATACTCTGTTTACTGGGGAATATTGAGATCTTCTGGGGATGCCCCAAACTTCCTTAAGGCTACAGTAGACTAAATCTGCTTGGGGAGAGTGTCGCTGACTTGCTGGAGATACAATGCCTTGTTAGGGCTGACGGGAGACCAAACCTGCTTGGGGAGAGTATTTATGACTCTGGTCTAACTCAACGGGGAGTGAAGGTATCTTGGTCAAATTCTTCAACTGAATCTACCTTGTACCTGGAGGAAAGCAGTTGTACAGTTTGGTCAACTCTTATTGCCCCCGTTTCTGCGGGAGAAGGTACCTGTGGAGGTGCTTGATAACTGCTGATTTGACAAATCTTCTTCTGGTAGGCAAGTGACAAGATGACGGGACATAGTCGTACGCTTTGATCCCTAACTTTTGCCTGGACCGCCCTTTCGGGTTTTCAATCCAACGGGATACCCATTTTTGCCCAAGCCGCCTTTGCAAGTTTTCAACTTGCCGGGTGTACAAATTTTTCATTTTCGTCCCTTATTTTGCCCGAACCCTTTTGGTTCGCCGGGAAGCCCTTATTTTTGCCTAGGTGTGTCAACCTAGCGGGTCTTTGATTATGCGCAGTATTTTTTCGACTATGTCCGTGCTCTCAGGATGTAGGGAGGTTCCCCTGTCAGTAGTGTTGCGTTACCATACCACCAGAAGATCTTCGTTTGATCGTCCAATGCCCCAAGTGATCCAGATGGAGATTTGCCCCAAGCGGGCTGGCCTTTTGAGAGATTCTCCGAATCTTGACCTAACTGCCCCAGATGATAGACCACGATCATGTCGTGCCCCTTGATTGGAAGTGCTTTTCCATTTGAGGTGACCTTTTGTTGAGAAGGCTTTTGTTCACTAGATGCTCGTTGTGCAACGTTCTCTGCTGTTCAAACAAATAATCCTCTGCAAACAATGTTATTTTCAAAATGCAAAGCTTATGTCTTTTTTGAAGTTTTTTGAAAATGCATTTTTTTCAGTAAGACAAGCATGTGATGTCAACTCAAGATTTTACAGCGAGCCTTAAGGAGCCAGGATACCTTCGTAACAGTATGATTTCGAATTAACCCATGCTTCAGCTAGGACTTTTAAGGGTTGGAGCATGGCCTGGTTCACGGTTTAAGAAACAAAGGATAAAGGCTCAAATTTTATTTGTATCCACCCGTTCTTCGTGATGTTCTTCAAACCTAAACTCAGTTGATCGTGCGTTAGACCTTGTTTGAGTCTTTGTCCTGATATATCGGTGATGGTTCGGATGTGGATAATTTATTTGGAATAGGCAGTCATTCCTTTTTTTGGTTGAGGGTTTGTAGGACCTCTTTCTTTTTTTTGATTTTGTTATCCCTGTTTTTGCCTGAACTATTTCTTTTTGTATTTATAGTCAGCGGGATGCCCCAGTTTTGTAAGTCTCCTTCATAGGTTTTGACTTATTGGTCTTTTGTCTTGAAAGATAATGACTGCCTGTCCTTATGATTATTGGAACCATCACTGTCTTTTGTTTTGTAAGGACTTTTTTGGTGCCCGCTGTTGGGCACTTGGATCAACTGAGAGAACTACCCTGCCCCAGGTTATGATTAAGGGTTTAATTTTTTTGTGAAAAGAAAACTCCTACTTCTTTGGCTCAAAAAAGGGGGTAACGAGGGATTATCTTCCTTATAACTCCAGTGTTTAGGATTTGAAACAATGCTTGTACCTCATCAGCGGGGTCTGTTCAAAAGCATACTGTAAATTATGGTATCGTTTTTGTCATCCTCCCTCAAGAGGCTTTTAGAATTTTTCAATCAAGAGTTGATCATCATAAAAATATGAAAACAGTTTGCGTATAGTGAATATGAAATAATTACTTCAAAACAGACATGTGTAATGCATTAATGAAATAACAACGTTTGACATGAATACAATGTTTGAAAAATCAAAGCAAAATACAACTTGAACATTTGAATGAACAAAAAAATTTCTAATCCTAGCCATGTTTTGGCAAGGGAGCAGTGATCATATTGGGAGTCTCTGGAGAGTCGAACTGGACTTCCCTTGCGTCGATCAGATCCTGAACCTTGTTTCTCAAAGTCCAACAATCATCTGTAGCATACCCCGGGCTGTCAGAATGATAGGCGCAGTGAACGTTGGGGTTATACCTTGAAGGTGTCCTGTTGGGATTCTTAGGAGGGTCCCTTAGAGTTACCAACTTGGTCTCCAGCAGCTGTGGCAATATTTGGGACAAGGTCATGCCGAGGGGAGTGAATTGCCTTTTAGGTCTCTCTTCCCTTTGTTGGTTGCGATGTTGAGGCGCACCGGCCGGTTTTGAGATAACTACTGCGTTGACAGCACTAGATTCTTTCTTGGACGGTTTCTTCTCAGTGTTCGAGGAATCACCATTTTGTATCTTCCCCGACTTGATACCAGCTTCAATTATTTCCCCAGTCAAGATTAGGTATGTAATCCCAGCGGAAGAATTTCCAATCAGATGGTTGAAGAATGGACCAGATAGGGTCCCCAGGAACATATCCACAAGCTCACGGTCAGTCAATGGTGGCTGCACTCTGCCAGCCAGGTCTCTCCACCTTTGCGCATACTCCTTAAAACCTTCACCCGTCCCAAGTGACATACCCTGGAGTTGGGTACGCGTAGGAGCGAGGTCAGCATTATACTGATACTGCTTATAAAAAGCAGTTGCCAATTCCTCCCAGTTACGAATACTGGTTCCATCCAACTGATAGAACCAATCGAGCTGAGTCCCTGAAAGACTCTCCTGGAAGAAATGGATCCATAGATTCTTGTCTGCCGTGTAGGGATGGATCTTCCTTGCGTATGAACGGAGGTGCAGCTTAGGACAGGAAGCCCCGTCGTACTTTACAAAGGCGGGTGCCTTGAACTTGTGAGGGATCACCACCCCAGAAGATAAACCTAGGTCCCCAAAGTCCAGCCCAGGCACACGTTGAATCTCCATAGCATTTAACCGGTCCTCCAGCTGTTTGTACCTGTCCTCAGCAGGAGGGTACTGTTCATCATTGAAATCCATCTCGGTGTCAGAGACTACGGGACTAGGTACCCTTCCCTCTTGGTGACTGCCTTCCCCAACAGATGAGTAGTCCGCTCAGCTTCATTCTGCAGTGTATTCCCAGATCCGCGTCTAGGGTTGAACAAAACAGTCCTCTTCTTCTTCTTTTTCAAGAGTAGAGTCTTCAATTCCTGTTGTCCTTGTGCTAAGCTCATGACCATCTCTTGAAACTGGGCATTCTGGGCCTGGAGGGCCTTGATAGCTTGTTCATTGGATGATTCAGGATTCATGATGACTGCTGAAATAAACAGCGAAGAAGGTAAGTGACCTGTCAAAAGGGTACCTGCAATGCAATGATATGTATGTATGCATGCAATGCTTTCAAGGATCTCGCGGGGTAAACAAGAAAATTGTTAGAATTTGAATTTCGTAGCTTGATTGAAGGCACCTCATGTTGTTGAGAGTCCTTCTTCAAGAGTCAAGGCTCACCATATCGAGTGGGTCATAGCCCCTGACTCAAGTCACCATGTTTTGATCTCTGAACAACCTTGGCTAGTGGAAAATAAATCCCCTTTGCCCCTTTCTAGACAGTTGATTCATCATGACCTGCATCACAAACCCTTGAGATCCTTGAAATGGATTAGTCCTTATGTAGGATGTATGCAATGGTATGATGTTATGCTATGCATGGAGTGATGTAAGTAGGCCCTGTTATGAGTCCAGATTAAGGACTGTAAACAAAACCTGCAAGAAACTCAAGTGTCATATAACAAGCATGCAAGTAGTCAAGTTTGAAGGCACACAAGTCACACAAGACAACCCTTAGAGTTTAGGCCAGCATGAAGTTTGGATACTACCCTCTTTCAGTTTCGTTGGTTAAGACCTGTCCTATCAAAAGTAACCGGGTTCTAGAGGATCCCAATATCACTGACTACCCTCAATCGGTCATAACTCCAGCGTCGCAATCTTTTCTTGCGGCCAGAACCATCGCGAGAGTTTAGCCTCAATCGGTGTAGCATACTGCTACTGTTCTATGGCCAAGTTGGGTCAAATTAGGGTTCTAAGGTCGGTTGGTGCTTAATGACTCCTCAAAAGACCCATATTCTCCTCGTTGCAACACAAGGGATATCGGTACAGACCAAGGTGCCACACCAACGTAGCCACTGCTTCACCCGTGTCGGTCTACGCCGGACAGGTCCCTCACAGCTTATGCTACCTAAAAGGGTATCCCCAGATCCGGGTTAGGATCTATGAAACTCCGATGCAATACCCACAAATATAAAGCAAACAAAACATTCAATTGAAAACACAAGTATGATCTAATCCTAAGGTACACCTCACTTTACAATATCCCCAGCAGAGTCGCCAGTTCTGTGATCGGTGGGAATAGAACTGACTGTTTTTTAGCTGGTTTCGCGAAATGTCGCGGTAAGCAAGAGTCGCCACCGTCTTTTATGTTCTCCAACATGGAAAGGACAAAAGCACAGCAAAATTCCTTATTCGAGATGTCTCTCGGTTCGGGAGGTAGATTTATAGAAAGGGAAGGTGTTAGCACCCTTTCTATCCGTGGTTATCCACGGGCTCTTAGGTACTTGCTCTTATGTTTTCAAAAATTTGTTTGCTTTTCAAGTGTGTGTGGGTTTTGAAAAAAAGTTCGTTTGAAAACTTCTAGGTAACTCTTGTATCAGTCCTCAAGAGTGTATGAAGTATTGTTTGAAAACTTTTTGAAAGTATAAGGTGTGAAAAGTATTTTGTTTGTTTTGAAAAGAGCAAGTACCCATGAGTCATCTACCTACCCTAAGGAATTAAGCTGTGTAAGAGTCCTTTAGATAGTGCTATCCCACCATTGAGAGGTAGGTAGCACCATCGTTGGAGTTATTCGGGTCAATTCGATTAAGGGACAGTGTGGTCACCGAAGCAATGGTAGGACATCTTAGAAATAACCCTAATGTCCTAGATCCTTTTATCCGAGGCAACCATTTCGAGGCAATTGGATCTTTAGACAAAGGGCGACCTCTAAGACGTCCTATACTTGATGACCACGTTTCGAGGCAACCAGTGAGGCGTACCCTAAGAGTGGCATGTGCTTTGTGTGTTGTATTCAGTTAATGTTTGTCTTTGTACATGTTATTTGTGAGCTACGGATTAATTTTATTTACATACATTCTTTCATGCATTTAACAGTTAGGGGTGCGGAAAGTTAAAGTGCGGGAATGTAAAGCTACGCTATTACAAGGCGCGGGTCTATACATCGCCAAAAATACAAAGACCCGTTTTGATAAAGTGCGGAAAGTAAAGAAAGCAATAAACCTAATTACTATTACATTTCGGAAACAGTTACATAAATAATCAAAATAAGGATAATGCGCGCGAGTAGAAATTTAATCGGGAACGCCCTAAGGGTTTTGACCCTTTTAAGAAAAGAAATGAATTTTTTTTGTCTTTTTTGTGATTAAATGAGATTAAAACTAATGATTAAACTAATTGATTAATTAATAAAAAAATGTTTTTTTTGTATTTTTATGCTTTTTAATGAAATAAAATAAAAGGAAATAAAAATTAAAAGTTAATAAAAACCTAATTCTAAATTTATTTTAGTTATTAAAAAAAGAAGTTAAAGTTGCCTAATTAAAGCTAATTCAGTTTATTAATATTTATTTATAAAAATAAAATGAAATTAATAATAATAATAATATTAGTTCTTTTTTTGATTTTTTTATGAAAAATATTAATTAGGTTAATAATACTAATAATTAATAATAAAATAGGGTTATAAAAGAAAAGAAAAATAAAGAGATAAAAAGAAATAATAAAACCAAAGGGAGGTATGGGCCAGAAATAGGGTGTTCTGAATTGAATTGTGAGGCCCATTTGAATCCAGCTTTGTTTGACTTTGGAGGTTGCCTGCGCGTGTGTTGACTCGTGAGCATGGTGGTCCTCACTATCTGGCCCTTGGATCTGCTTCTGAGGCCACTTGGCACCCTCCTGGGTGAGGTGTATGATATGCCTTTTTTGGAATGCTGCACAAGAAAGCATTAGAAAAAACAACATGGAATTATGGGGGGACCTGGGAATCGAACCCAGGTCCCAGTGATGCCTAGCCACGTCTCCAACCACTGAACCAAGCGTGCGCGTTTGTTAGAGTAATAAGAAAAAAACATAATATCAAACAAACACACTATATGCTGAACCAAAAGAAAAAACACGCGCCCATTTGAATGTACCAACCAGGCATGGACACCTCATCATCGTCTTCGTTCCTGAAACAAAAAAAACAGACAAATAACGGGGGTTTTAAACCCCCATAAAATGCCAATGTCCAAAATAGCGATTAGGCGTAGGTGCAAGATAAATTGGGCGCGAGGTATGTTTCATGTTCGTCTCATCAAGCCGGTTTCAAACATGGGCATTTGGAGGCTTAATTTTACAATATGGGAAAACCCCCAAATCACAAGCTCTGAAACCCTAGCATCCGTCCATGGTGATTTTCATTTTAAGGCACTATAATCGAATTAAATCAAACAGAAAGCTTCATCACAATGTTAGAAATACAAATCAATATTCAAAATGTGTTAATGATGCGTGAAAAGTGAATTTAGATTATGAAAAAAATGATGAACCGTGTGACTGTATTGAGGCGATTCCTGAAGGTCAAAGGCTTGTTCTTTATGGCAAAAGGTTCCTGGGACTGTGGGAACGTGTTTGGATCAAAAGAGAGGTTTGAATTATGCTGGAAAGTGGTTTTCAGTTTGCAAATTTTCTTCAAGTTTTTGGAATGTAGTTTGGCCGTTTCAGAGAGTTCTAGGTCGTGAATGATATATGGGAGAGTTGCATATATGTCTCTGAATGTAATCAAATGCCTTTAGGAGCCTTAAAACCAATGGAATGATGTTTGAGATTTTTCCATAATCACCATTGAAGCACTTGCCATTTTTGTTCAATTTTGAATTTCATGCTTGAAATGAACCTTTACACGAATTTGGTATGTTCCTTATGATGCATCAAAGCCATTCAAGCCACAAGATATCCCTTAATTAACTTTTTTTATTTTTATTTGAATTTTAAAGATTTAAAATGAATTAAATCAAATAAAATTAAATAAAAATTGAAAAATTAATTTTTAATCTTGAAATAAATCATGGGACACGTGGGTGACATGGCAAAGTTGAATAAAGTGGAAAAAGTGGGCCCTTTTGTCAAAAATTGAAGTTTCAAGGATAGTTGACTTTGGCCATTTCACAAAAATTTCCCAACTTCTCCAATGCATATCTTGCTCAATTTTGATCATATGAACATGTTCTTGGACATTTTGGAAAGGTCTTGAAGTCCTCTAACCAATTCCTTTGGTCCTATGTCATTTGAATCTACCAATCTCAAGTTATGGTCTTTGACTTAAAATGCCTTTTTGTTGACTTTTGAAAATGACCTATAATGTTGAAATTGATAACTTTTTGTGAGAGCATTTCTTGGACTTGGAATGTGAATATGAATTGTAGGAAATGTCCTCCCCTTCAAAATGAGCATTGGATGGGATTTTTCTGATGAACCATGAAAAAGTTATGCCTTGGTCAAGTTACAATTGACTTTTCAGCTGTCCAAAAATAGAAACTTATGCATCTTGATGATTTTTGAGCCATTCTTGTGAAATCATGGTCAAGATTTGACCAAATGATGATTGTGGCTTCAAAATAAGATGTTGACCAAAATTTTTGACTTTTGACTGCCAAATGACCATTTTGCCCCTGAAGTTGACTGTGGAGCAATTAGGGTTTTTGACTGTGCAACTTGACCTTGTGAGCCTTGAAACTTGACATGGGGATGCTTGACAATGTATATGAGCATATGGGACTTGATTGAGCCCTTGAAAACCTCAACTTCCTTGCAAGAACAAAAACCCTAATTTGACTGGCTTAGGAGGATGGTTGACTGTGCAACCCTTGAGCCAATTGAGATGATGCTTGTCAAAACTTTGAAGAATATGGGAGGGAAAATTTTGGGGTACAACAGCTAGGTTCTTCCAACTGATCATCTTAGAACCTGAGATCACCTGTTGGCTGGGTTCTTCCAATAGATCATCTTAGAACCTGAGATCGCCCATTGGCTAGGTTCTTCCTATAGATCATCTTAGAACCTGATTTTCCTGTTGGCTAGGTTCTTCCAATATATCATCTTATAACCTGAGATTTCCCATTGGCTAAGTTCTTCCTATAGATCATCTTAGAACTTGAGATCGCCTATTAGCTGGGTACTTCCAATAGATCATCTTAGAACTTGAGATCACCCATTGTCTAGGTTCTTCCTATAAATCATCTTAGAACCTGATATTTCTCGTTGGTTAGGTTCTTCCAATTGATCATCTTAGAACCTGAGATCGCCCATTGGCTAGGTTCTTCCTTAGATTACCTTGGAACCTGAGATTTCCTGTTGGCCAGGTTCTTCCCATAGATCTTGTCTTAGAACCTGAGATCGCCAGTAGGCTAATGTTCTCCGACAAATCACTTTCACGTTTCACCTTAGGATCGTAGGTCGCTCGTATACCTTATCCGCCATCCTTTCGTACCAACTTTTGTCTTGTATCGGCATCATGCCACCTTACGAGTCCAATCTACGTCTTTTCACTGAAAAAAGAAAAAATTCTTTCGCTAGCAGATATCACAAAAATAAATGAACACTCACACTTTCTTTCAGAATAAATTTTTGGCATTGATATTTAATCATCTTCTACTTCGAACGTTTGAAAGGCATGTGCCAATCGTACTTTCAGGTTTAAGACGATTGAATAGGGGCAGCTGTAATACCCCAAATTTGTCCTACCCTCTCACTTTTATCTGGCTTATTCATCTTGCACTTTCCACATGTACATATCTTCATTAGGTCATCTAATACAACATGCATCACTAATAAATAAAATAGGCACGGGATCAAGGGTATTGAATAATTAGGGTTGCTGTATGGCTTTAAGGTTCTCATCCTTACTCAAGCTTGAACCAAGTGATCCTTTCATCAATCAGAGTTTGTTTGAAGCTAGGATTTTAATTCATGAACCCATTTATCACCAAGCTACGGGGTTATTCTCCTCTTCATAACATCGAATTACAAGGCTTGATCACATCATCTGGAGCTCCACTTCTTCAATATTCTTGTTGCATTCTTCAACATATAAGGTGGTTGTGATTTCTTACCACGTAAGTCTTCCTATAAGGTCACCTAAGGGTTACCAGTTTAGGTATTTAGGATCTTCTTATGTCTGTCATCATCACCACTCGATTAGGCTTTGTTGTCCTAAGCATGTGGACTTAAAGGAAGGGTTGCATTAAGAGTTATTCATCAGTTAAGTCTTACATTCTCAAGGATTAAACTCATGATTCAAAAAGCACAATGTGATACGGTGGGAGAACTGACTTGGGTGTTTTGCATTTGATCGCAAATGTTGCGGTTAGCAAGAGTCGCCACCGACTTTTCTTTTATCCAACAGGAAAGGTGAAAAGGCACAGGAAAGACCTTTGAGATTGTTTCTTGAGTTCGGGGGGTAGGTTATGAAAAGGGAAGGTATTAGCACCCTTTTCATACATGGTTTTTCAAGGGCTCTTAGTTACTTGCTAGATCACTTGCTTTTGTTTGAAAATGTGCTTTGTGTGGTTTTTGAAAGTATTTTTGAAAACAGGCCATTGGTTAGGCAAACTTTTGTAATGATTCTCGTTCGTAAGAATGTATACAAAGGTGTTGATCTTGTGAAAATGTTTTCAAGTTTTGAAAGATGTTTTGGAAGTGTTAGTGTTTGTTTTGAAAATAGCAAGGATGTTTTTGTTTTGAAATGGAGCAAGTACCTAGGAACATTCTACCTACTCAAAAGTCTTTCGTGTTCATTTCCTCTTTCCTTTGACATTGTTATCTTACCATTGATTTGGTAAGTAACCCTATCTTTGGATGTAAATGGGACGGGCGTGGGTCATCGTATAACCATGATTAGCAATGTTGCAAGATATCTTATCATTTTTCTTTAGGGACTAAGATCATTTTGAAAGGCAACTTTTGATAGCGTCATTGAGGGACTATGATCTTATATTTTGCTTGTCTTTGCTAAGATACCTCACATGCGTAATATGGCCATTTTTATAAGGAAAACAAGTGGATTTAACCTTAGGGATGCTTGTGTGCAAGTGTATTGATTTTCAAGCTTGATTTATCTTTGATTAGGGTTTTCTAATTGATTAGTTTTAGTCTTTCCATACAAAACCCTAATTACTAGCATTTGTATATAAAGCGATAAATTGCGGAATTTAAAATTACTATGCTATTACAATACTTAGGGGAGGGGGTGTACAAATTACAAATGAGGATTTTGCAAGAAAATTAAACCTAAATAATTATTACAACCATATTGAATATGTACAAAAATAAAGATAAAAATGCAAGAATGTAAAATGTAAAGAAATATGATTTTTGTTTGGTTTTCATGAAAAGAGATTTCTAACCTAATTTGAAGAAGATGATTAATCAAAAACAAACAAAATTAAGTTTAAACTAATTAAGGAAGAAATTAAATTAAAAATGTTTTTTAGGGTTTTTTATGAAAAAGGTTTTAGATTAAACAATAATAAAAATGAAAATTAAATAATTAAAAGAAACCTAAATTCTAAGTTAATTTAAATAAATAAAATAATGTAATAAATAAACCTAAGTCTAAATAATTATTAATTAAAAAAAAGGCAAATTAATTTGTTAAGAAAATGTTTTTGTTCTTTTAATTTTATTAAATAAAATAAATAAATGAGTGTAAAAATAATAGAATAAATATTTTTTGGATTTTTACTAATAATAATAAAAATAATATTAATAATAATAAAAAGAAAACAAGAAAAGAATATAAATTAGAAAAAAAAAGTTTGGGGCAGGTGTATGGAAGTAATAACAAGGCTTAGCAAAAGCAAAAAAAACAAATCCCAATTGTTGGAAGCCCATGCGCTGTAAAAATACAAGAAATGTAAAAAAAAAAAGTGGAAAAAAGGAAGAAAAAAAAGGTCACGCTGGGGCTTGAACCCAGGACCTCATAGTGACAGGCCCACGCTTTAACCACTGGGGTGGTGATACATCCATTAACTTGTATGAAATGATAAATATATAACATAAAACGCGCCATGATCGTACTTCATCTTCAACCTCCATCCAAAGGATCTCTAACTTGCTCATTTCTCAACCATTTGCAAAAATGTAAACATGAAAATTGCTCCATTTTTTTCACACGAATCCAACCATATAAATATCATAAGCTATAAATCAAAGATGCATGAGAATTTCTAAAAGTACCAAATTCTGACCTAAATATTTTAGAAAGTTCAAACTCAAAATTCTCATAGCTCAATCAAAATAAATGAAATCTATGGACATGATTAGTTTCAGGGCAATGATGTATACATTTTATCTTCACAAATGCAAACCTAACAATGCCTAAATAATGAGATAGAAGTTCAAGAAAAATACCTTAAATCTGGAAATCGTGAAATAAGTTTGAGCTTGTTTCAAGTGATGGTGATGATCAGGTTAGCTTCCTTGGACCTCTAGGAAGCTAATGCAATGGCTGGCTTGAGTTGAAGGTGGCTGGAATGATCTGGAGAAGTCCAACTGTGATGCTCTATTTTTGAACTTGGAAATGGATGAAGATAGTGTTACAGTCGTGTAATGAGGATAGGGATGGCTTATGTATGATGTTTAGATGCTTTTGGAAGAAAAAGGCCAAGAAACGCACGAGTGAAATGGAAGTTTGAAGTTCTTGGTCAAAATATGCAACAATGGTGGTTTGTGATACAATTTTGAGTTTGGGGAAGTTTTGGAGCTTGTGTTTTTGTGGGTTCTCTTGCAAATAGTATCTCTATTTATAGAGGAAAGGTTTTGAGGTTTGAAATGATCAGAAACAAAGAATCACATGTTATGAGTTCTTGACTTGTTTTTGAAGTTGTCTTGACAAACATGGTTTCAATGCAAGTTACATGTCTTGTAGAGTGGCTAGCAACTTTAAACATGTTTGTTCTGAGTTTATAGAGTATGCTTGTGCATAAATAACAAGTGCAAAGCTCCATACAAGTTGACTTTATGATTAAAGTCACTTTTCAAGAATAACAATGGTGCCTTTCTTCCAAAAATGGAAATGCAACTTGGATAATGATTCAAATGCTTGCACAATGGCTCCATATGTTGTGTAAACATTTAATTAAGGAGTGAATTTCAAGTTTGAGTCCTGAAAAGTGAATATTATGCACCATGCCTATCGATTTAGTTCATTGTGCATCACAAATTTTGCCTTGCGAAACAACTTGAAATCCCAACTTCTGACCTTCGATTTTCATTGCTCACAAATGATCTCAAGGAGTTCTTGGACATTTTAGAAATCTTGTAATGTGCTATACAACCCCTCTTTGAATAACTTTTGAAAATTTTCCTTGGAACTAGGTGAAATTTGGATCATAAGTTAGGTCAAAATCCTGACCAAAATTAGGGCAAAATTTCACTTAGTGTTTAATTTCAAGACCATGACTTTATGAATTAATTAATTGAGATCTAAGAATTTTTAGAAGAAGTTGTGTAAAGAAATGTTGTAGATATCATGTAGATCTACAACTTTCATGTTGAAATTTTCTTCTGAATCATCTTGCATCATGGTGAAAAATTGGCTCAAAGTTGTGAAAAAACGTGGTTTTTAAACACTTAGAAAAATTTCAAAGTTAGAAAACTTTGACTTTTCAAAATGAAATCTTGAATTTTTGATTTCTTGATGAATAAGTTTCAAATTTTGACATGTTTTGATGAATTATGATCTCTGACACTTAATTTTGACCAAAAAGTCAAAGTTTGACTTTTCAGTGTACAGTTGACTAAAAATTCACTATCAATCCAATTGATCTTGAGAAATGTTTTAGGTCATTCCATTAGGTAAAAATTATTCAATTGAACTCTTTATATCATGCTTTAAACCACTTAACCATTTGCTAGGTCAAAAATCAGAAATTGCCCTTTCTCAATCAAAACACTAATTTTGACCATTTTGCTCTTTTGATGATTTGATCAAGTTTCTTGAAGAATTGTGATCCAAACTTGATCAAATGATACATATGAGTTTATACTGTTGATGTGGATAAAAAATTATGAAGTTTTGACTGTAAATTGGCCATAGTTGACTTTTTCCCCAATACAACTGATATTTAGGTCAACTGCTCAATTGACTGAGCAAAAGTGTGATCCAAGGCTTGAAACTTGACATGAGTAATCTTGGGGATCCATAATGATCCATGAAATTCATATGAGGAATTGAAAGTTCAATTATCCTTGTGCAATCTCAAACCCTAATTTTGGTCATCAGTGCTTAAGGAGGTGTCTTGAGTTGATCAACCCTAGTGCAGTCTTGAACCAAGAGAGATATTTTGTGGGAAAATAATTGATAAGTGAGAGGGAAAATTTTGGGGTACAACATCTCCCCCTATTCAATCTTCTTAAACCTAAAGAGTTAGATTTGCGGATTTGCCATTCGTGACTTGAAGGTGGAAGATGATTGGACACTAGAGTGCCCAAAAATTTGCACTCGAGGATGTGATGGTTGATGGTGTAGGGAATGGGCTTAAAGATGCCATTTAGAGAGGTGATGGAAAGTTGTTGGAGATGGGCTTGTAAATGTCATCCAAAATGATTGCTGGTAGGAATAGAAGAAGTGTTAGAATAAATCTCTGGTTGATTTACACTGGTATAGTGGATGTGTTGGGTTGAGCATCAAAATAATATCCATAAATGGACTCTATCTGACTCATTTTTGAAAGTTGAATTTGAATGAGTATCAGAATGGTGTCCGTGTATGGAGCGTATCTGAACTATATCTGAAAGCTGAAACTGAATGAATATCAGAATGGCGTCCGTGTCTGGAGCGTATCTGAACTGTATCTGAAAGTTGAATCTGAATGAGTATCAGGATGGCATCTGTGTCTGGAGTGTATATGAACTGTATCTGAAAGATGAATCTGAATGAGTATCAGGATGGCATCCGTGTCTGGAGCGTATCTGAACTGTATCTGAAAGCTGAATCTGAATGAGTATCAGGATGGCATCCATGTCTGGAGCGTATCTGAATTGTATCTGAAATATGAATCTGAATGAGTATCAAGATGGCATTCGTGTCTATAGCGTATTTGAACTATATCTGAAAGATGGAGCTGAATGAGTATCAGGATGGCATCCGCTTCTGGAGCGTATCTGAAATCTAAATCTGAATGAGTATCAGGATGGCATCCGTGTCTGGAGCGTATCTGAACTGTATCTGAAAGCTGAATCTGAATGAGTATCAGGATGGCATCCGTGTTTGCAACGTATCTGAATTGTATCTAAAAGCTGAATCTGAATGAGTATCAGGATGGCATCCGTGTCTGGAGCGTATCTGAACTGTATCTGAAAGCTGAATCTGAATGAGTATCAGGATGGCATCCGTGTCTGAAGCGTATCTGAACTGTATCTAAATGTTCAGTTGGTTGTGTAGATAATTGTCCCTACCTGTTCCAGGTATCAATCTCTGGCCTTTTGTAAATTGTTGATGATAGCCATCGGTTGACTGATTTTTCCTGAAGAGATGAAAGATTAGTTGTATGCAATGTCATGATGTATGAAATGCATTGTATAATGATGTTCTCAATAAAATGAATGAGATTATGTCATATGTGTTCGTGTTGTCAATGTTATGACGTAGGGATGCGATGTATGGGCATATAAGCTATGCTGCTGTAACATTGTTGGTTTTAGGGAAAATAAATCCCTGACTACTGTCGGGGATGTGGAGTGTAAGTCTTCATGCTTTGGAGTGCTGATGAATTGATGAGCTTCTATTTGGTAGAGAAATAAACTCTGTTGTAAGGGAAACGTCGTGTATTGCTTGTGAAATCCTGTTGGGGAATCCTGAGAAATTTGGCGACTTCTACCGAGGAATGATAACTGGAAGTTTTGTTCCGCTGGGGATTAAGCTGCACACTGTGGGGGATTTTATGGAATAGTTTAAAGATATTAACCTATTTCTTAAATCCATTAGTGATTGTCTTTCTATTTTTTTGTTCATTTGTAAACAGTAGTTACATTCCAATGCATATGTCCAAAAATAAATCATTGGACATTTTTGTAAACAAAACACAGAAATAAATAAAAACAGATACTTTTGCACTTTCAAAGGGGTATGTTTGTATTAACTTGAATAAGTATTTTGTACAATGAGACAAACATTCTAGTAAGAGAATGTCGTCGTAAAAAAATGAAAATTTGATACAAAGAAAAGATAGCTATGTGCAATAATCCCATGGGGTTCCCATTCTGCTATAGCCTTCATGTCTCTGAGCGTCTTGTCCACTTGTTGCCTTGTCCAAAGTTTATCGGATTGATTAGACTTGTTGAGTTTGTCAGTCAAAGCCAATGGTTGTCTGTAAGGTGATCCAACGGGACATAGTCATACACTTTAATTCCCTAACTTTTTCCTGGACCTCCCTTTCTGGTTTTTAGTCTATTGGGATACCCTTTTTTCCCAAGTCACCCTTTCGAGTTTTCAACATGCAGGGTGTACAGATTTTTTTGTTTTATCCCTAATTTTTGCCCGAACCTTTTTGGTTCGCTGGGATGCCCTTGTTTGGCCTAGGTGTGTCAACCTAACAGGTCTCTTATGCGTAATATCTTTTGACTGTGTCCGTGTTTACAGGGTGTGGAAGGTCGTTGCCATCCATAGTGGTTAAGATCATTGCTCCACCGGAGAATATGCTTTTGATCATAAATGGTCCTTTGTATGTAGGAGTCCATTTGCCCCAAGTGTCACCCTGTGGCAGTATGATCCGCTTGATCACCAAATCCCCGACTTGATACACTTGGCGTCTGACCTTTTTGTTGAAAGCCTTGATCATCCGTTTTTGATACATTTGACCATGACAGACAGCAGTAAGCCTTTTCTCATAAATCAAGTTCAGTTGATCAAGTCAAGTATGGATCCAATCGTCTTCATTCAACCCTGCATCCTTCATGATTCTCAGAGAAGGGATCTGGACCTCAATAGGCAAGACAACCTCTATGCTGTATACCAGAGATTAAGGTGTTGCCTCGGTTGATGTGCGCACCGTGGTACGGTAACCGTGGAGGGCGAATGGTAGAATCTTATGCCAGTCCTTGTAGGTTAATGTCATTTTTTGTATGATATTTTTAATGTTCTTATTGGCGGCTTCGACAACACCATTCATCTTTGGCCGGTAAGGAGAAGAATTATGGTGCTGGATCTTGAATTGCACGCATAGTGCGGTGATCATAGTATTGTTGAGATTCGTACCATTGTTTGTGATTATCCTCTCCGAGATACTGCACCGACATATGAGATTCTTCTTGATGAACCGGGCGACAACATTCTTGGTAACGGAAGCGAAAGAAGCCGCCTCAACCCACTTTGTGAAATAGTCAATGGCCACCAAGATGAAGCAGTGTTCGTTAGAGGTTGTGGGTTTGATTTATCCAATCATATCAATACCCCATATCGCGAATGGCCAGGGAGCAGTCATGACATTCAGAGGAACTGGAGGTACATGCACTTTGTCAGCATAGATCTGACACTTATGGCAAGTTCGAGAGTGCTGATAGCAATCTGCTTCCATGGTAGACCAGTAATAACCTGTCCGTAGGATCTTCTTTGCCATCGTATGCCCACTGGAATGGGTGACAAAAGTGCCTTCATGTAGATCAGCCATGATATTTTCCTCCTCAACCTTGTCTACGCAACGAAGTAATACAGAGTCGTGGTTGCGTTTGTAGAGAATGCCATTACTAAGGAAGAACTTAGCAGAGAATCTCCTTAAGAACTTCTTATCATTAACTGAAGCTCCTTCCGGATACTCTTGAGCCTCGAGATACCTCTTGACTTCATGAAACCAAGGCCGATCCACTACTTCTTCAGTATTGATCTCGTGACAGTGAGTTGGTCCATCCATTCGTTTAATGGTGATCTGGGGAGCCTCGTTATCCTATTTAAGTTTAAACATGGATGAAATTGTGGCTAGCGCGTCCGCTAGTTGATTTTCTTCTCGCGGGAAATGCTCGAAGGTAATCTTCTCGAAATGTGGGATTAATGTCAACACATGTTCTTTGTAGGGGATGATGTTAGGGTATTTAGTGTCCCATTCTCCTTTGATCTGGATGATGACCAAGGATGAATCTCTAAATACGCTTAAGGACTTGATCCCCAAATCTATGCCAGCTTTGAGACCAAAAATGCACGCTTCGTATTCTGCCATGTTATTTGTACAGTTAAAGCAGAGTCTTACAGTGAAGGGAGTGTGACGTCCTTCAGGGGATATGAGTACAACACCTATACCATTGCCGAGTGCGTTGGACACCCCATAAAAAACCAAGGTCCATCGGGATCCTTGTTCAGGTCCGTTATATTTACAAAGCATTTGTTTTGGTATAAGAAGTTTGTTCAAAATTGTCAAAGTTCCTCAAGGCATGTTTCTTAATCTAGGAGCTAGGGTTTTGAACTTCAAATAAGAATATCTTGCTCATATTTTAGTATTTTTGATTGATTCCAATGACAACCTTCTCTTCAAATGGTTATCAAAAAATCACTTCAAAAGTTCCAAGGAGTTTTCATGTGGAAGAAACTTGATGAAGAAGAAAGATTACAAGTCCTTCAGATGAATCCCCATTTTTCCATGTGTGACTTCAAATGATCATAACTTGGTCAATTTTTATCACATTGAGCCCATTCTTTTTCCATATTGATCTTGAATATGTGAACTTTATGTCTTATTTTATGTGCAAAGTGAGAAAATGAATGGAAATTGCCTTAAGGATACAAAAGATTATAGGTCATTTCAGGATTTTTTGCCCACTTCAACAATTCATAACTCTCAATTTTTGGAGATTTTAAATGGTTCAAGTTCCAAAATGTCATTCAATAGCTCTACTTCATTCCATCTTTTTTGGTCAGGGGAAAATTCCAAGTAGAAAGCTATGTTTGGATGCAAGACATTATAGGTTACTTTTTAAGAAGAATTTGAAATATTTCGAAGTATGGAAAGTCAACATTTTTTCTCCAACTTTGACTCAACACAACTTTCAGCTCAAGAATCCATTTGATTCCATTCTTTTTCCATTCCAAAGCTTGTAACCTCATCTTTCGGAAGCATCAAGAATCCTGCCCTAAGACCCCTTGAGCTGAAAATGCCATTGGTTAGAAGTTGGCACTTTGAAACTAAATTTTTCACCAAGTCAGAAGTTTGAAATCTTTGTCTTGGCTTCTAATCACAAGATTTACACGCGTTTTTTATTTAAACTTGATTAAAAAACTTGCCAGAAGTGTTTAGCACCTCAAAACGCAAGGATTGGATGAGTTTTGGTGAAAATTAGATCACACTTCACTTATGCATCAGGTTTTCATGAATTCCCTCCAAAATGCACCATTCACTCTTCCTTTTTATCCCATTTGTTTCTCCTATAAATACATGAACTATCCCATTCATTTTCTCAAGCTTAGATAGCCAGAATCATCCTGCCAAATTTGTTCCCTAACTCAGAATTTAGCAACTTCGAAATCCATTCTCAAGCCTTTTTCAATCCAATTTTTTTTATCAATTCACCTTCCTTGATCTTCCTTGAAGCTAACCATATAATTACATTCAAGAATCGTGCCATATATTGCTCCATAGAAGTCCAGTTTCAGAGCTCTGCAACTCAACTTCAATAGGTAGATTCTTTCATCAATTCTTCAAAACTTTGATATCACTGTGATGCTCTCATTGCCCTGGTTCTAGTCGCAACACTTACTTCTTACTGGAAACACGTTTTAACCATGAAATTTCAAATCCCTTTTCAAAACTTTCTTTCTAAATTGCTTGAGTTACAATTTATATAAATTTGGCGCAAGGGTGTGGTTGTCTTCGTCTCGAAGAGACGAAGCGAATGGCATAGGTTTGAGCTTCTGATTTTATAGTTTAAGAGACCTTAAATTCAAGTTGGATGGAGGTTGAAGATGACTAACATGTCATCTTCCAACCAATGATGGCACGCCACTTATTATTTTTGAATTCTGATTTAATAATTGATTCAGTGCTTTATTCACTAATGACCATGATATGCACAGTGCGCCAGATCCCTTGGATTTGATTACTAACACGTTTTGACTCTCATCCAATGGTCCACATATTTTTTACTTTTATTTTCTTTTCTGATTTTTTATATTTAATTGTTTTAAACTTCAAAAAATCATTGAAAATTCATTTTTAGTCCAAAAAATCTGGAAAAAATTACGAAAAATATTTTTGATTATTCTCTTTCTGATTTTTATTTTTTCACAATTTAATTTTGTGTTTTGGTATTTTTTATTTATAAATTTACACTTTATTGGAATTGTTTTAAATGTTTGAAAATACTTTTATGCATTTTTAAATTCTGAAAAAATTATGGAATGATCCAATGATATTGTGACAAATATTGATGACCTTATTTTATTTTTGTTTCTAACTTTTCTATTTTTTTAATCATTTTTGGTTTATTTTACCCCTTTCTTTTAATTTTAAAAATAGTTTCTGACTTTAAAAAATTTACAAAATTATTTTAGTTCATTTCAGATTTTTCTATGGTCTTACTTTTATTTCTTGATTAATTTGGACATAGTTGATATTTTTTTCTTTTATTTCTATTTTTTAAACATTATTTTAAAACCTTTTTGTATATATTAAAATGTAATATTATTTTGTGATTATTTTCTGGCTGATCTTAGATTAAATTTTTGATCATGAACTTTATAAACATCATTGGATCCACGGTGTTGAGTCTAACTCCACAAAAATGGATGAATAATTTTAATAATGGTTTGATTAAATTTAATCCAAAAGTGATTTGTATATTCTCTCACATCCCTCTTCATCTCATCCCCTTCTTGTTGCACTAAATGTTGTTGGAGCATGATGTCTATATCATGTCTCAAAACATATGGTGCATAGATTTCTATTGACCGGCCTGAAAATAGGTGCGACTTCTATATAAGTCCACTTACGATTGCTTAACATAGCACTAAATTTTGTCCCGATTCGAATAAATGATCATTCGTGGCCCAAACTTATGTTTGCAAGCCCAAGTATGTTAATTTGATCTCTTTGATCCAATAACCTTGAGATTCATTGTATGGAGGCTTTGGTTCTACCAATCCTCTAATGGATCTACAATACCTTTGGTCAACGCGGATCACTTAAACATCCTTGATCATTAAATGATACTCATAAGGATTCCAAATGGATGATATACTTGATAAAAAGCAAATGCAACTTGTTGTGTGGAGGCTTTGGTTCTACCAATCCCCTAATAGAGTTCCAAAGGCAAGTTTTAAGATGATCATCTAACTAACCACTAATCACTAATAATTGACTTTATTTGGTGTTTTTATTTTATGTTATTTACTTTATGCACCATTTACTTTTAGCATTTACATTTCATTCTATTTTTTATCTTTGCTCACTTGAGCCCCTTTATATTCTTGTCATTTTTTATTTTTCTCACTTGATCTTTTCTTTTCTTTTAAAGACACCTAATAATCAACATAAACCCTAAAAATCTTTAATGATACTTGGACTATTTGGTTACTACCCTTGGCATTATGGAGCAGTGGACTTTTTGGACTTAAGATTAGAAACCTTGGCCTATGATTTGAGACCTTGTGATCTTATCTGATTATTTTGTCTGGAGCTCTTGAGGTTTACCTCAAGGCATTAGGTTGTTTGTTTGTTTTGTGTGCAGGTTATTGTGATTACACTCTTTGTTTGTAATATGGAATTCACTCGTATACAGCCGTTACTCTGCATAATTTTTGTGAAGACTTAATACACTTGACATTTGGTTCTCTCAAGAGGTCTAGTACATTTGCTTGTTTGGTTTCAATCCAAAGAATGGGAATTTTATTTTGGCTCATAATGTCAAGTATTGGCTTCTTTTTGTATAAATGGTTCTTATCCCTAGCATTTACCTTATGCTTTAGGATAGCCTCTTCTTCTCCTCCCATCTTCTTTAATTTCAAAAATTTTCTCCTCCCTTTTGAAAATTCTTCTTGTTTTAAACTTGAATTACTTTTATAATAAACTTGGACTTAGGTCCATGCATTTTCAAACATTTTCATAAATAAACTCCAATAAACTTAACAATACTTTGACATTTTTATGAGAATACTAAAATTTAATCAATCTCATTTCAAACTATTTTGCCACTTTGGCTTTTATCTTTAAACTTTTCACAAAAGACTGAACTCTTGTCAATCCTTGTAGTGATGCAAACAACTATACTTCTACAATATGTAGTAAAGTGAGATATTTTCCACTTGGGTGTTGAGCGAGGCATTGTTGATTTTAAAATCCAAGTCATATCCTCCATTTTGAGATGATGCAAATTCTCCTTTTCATGATTGTGGGTAGTAGGTATGTTTTCCACACGGACAATGACGATGATGTTTTATCTCATAAAATTGACCAACACATTTGTGTTTTAAAAATTTTAAAAGAGGAAATACGTGTACCCTGATCCCGTATTGCACGAAAAGGTGGTACGTAGGTGTTGTACCCCAAAATTTTCCCCCCATATGCTTCAAGATTTGCCAAGATCAAGGTTCAAAATCTCCCAAGGGTTGTACAGTCCAATTGCCTCCTAACACAGTCAAAATTAGGGTTTTGGTTCTTGCAAAGAAATTGAGGTTTCCAAGGGTCCAATCAAGTCCCACATGCCTACATACATTGTCAAGCATCCATATGCCAAGTTTCAAGACTCACAGCATCAAATTGCACAGTCAAAAACCCTAAATGCTTCACAGTCAACTACAGGGGCAAAATGGTCATTTGACAGTCAAAAGTCAAAATTTTTTGTCAACATCCTATTTTGAAGCCACAAACATCATTTGATCAATTCTTGATCATGATTCTCAAAGCATGGCTCAAAAAGTCTCAAGATGCAAAAGTTTCTATTTTTGGACAGTTGAAAAAGTCAACTGCAAATTGACCAGGGCATAACTTCCTCATGGTTTATCATAAAAATCCCATCCAAATCTCATTTTGAAGAGAATGACATTTCCTACAACTCATCTTCACACTTCAAGTCCAAGAAATGCTCTCACAAAAAGTTATCAATTTCAACATTATAGGTCATTTTCAAAAGTCAACAAAAAGGCACTTTAAGTCAAAGACCATAACTTGAGATTGGTAAATCAAAATGACATGGGACCAAAGGCATTGGTTATAGGACTTCAAGACCTTTCCAAAATGTCTTATAACATGATCAAAGCTTAAAAATTGAGCAAGATATGCCTTGTTGAAGTTGGGAAATTTTTGGGAATTTTGAAAAGTCAACTTTGCACAAAAGGCTTCAAAAATGCTAATGGGCCTCAATTTCTTTCATGAATCATTACCCAAAGGCTATGCACGACCCATTGACCTCAAAGGGAGTTATTTTCTTATTTTTGATTAATTATTTGAATTTTTATTATCATTAATTCATTTAATTAAATTTAAATATAAGAAAAATACTAAATCATGTTTTTTTAAATCTTTTTATGCAGCAAATAGCTTCCACACATGTAAGAGATTTCGTGCATCAATCAACAAGGACAAAATCATCCATATTTGGCATAATTGGCATGAAAAAAGATTGGAAAAGATATGGAGAAAATCAAAGATTCAAAACATGAATGCATGGATTATGGGCTTGTTTTTTTAACCTAATTCAATCCACATACATATGCAGGACTAAACCTATTCCATGAGACACACAAAAGCTGCGCAGAAAACCAAGAACAACATTGCAAATTTTTGGCAAAAAGTTGAAAACTGATTTCATACCTAGAGCTCGTTTCAAAGCACAACAAGCCTTCCATTGTCTTCCTGACATTGCTAGGAACGTGTTGCAATCAAGAACACGCCTCCACATTCAAAGAATTGGTAGAACGACATCACATTTTTCTTGAATTTGTCCCTAATCGTTTTTTAATTTACATACATTATTCATGAGTTTTAATCATTGATTCTTGCTAATATTGATGTTCTGAAGCTAATGGTACTATTTAATTGTCCTAACAATGCCTGTATCAAGAGTTGCCATTAACGTTCTCTAGGGTTTCAGAAACTTCGATTTAGGGGTTTACGCATATGGCAAAATTGGACCCTCAAACTGGTACCATTGAATTCGTGACAGGAAGACGAATCAAACTTATACCTCGCGCCCTTTTTATATTTTCCCATTGTCTAATCGTTATTTTTCCTGGTCTTGTTTAGTGGGGGTTTAAAACCCCCGCTATTTGATTATGTTACAGGTACAAAAAGGAAGAAGACGCTGAGTTGTTTGAACGTGGTTGGATGATTTGAACGTTGGCGCGTTTTTTTGATGGTTTCAGCATAATATTGTTTTTCATATATATTATTCACGTCCCATTAATATTACAAAGAAACATCTTGGCTTGGTTGGTGGATGATGTGTCCTACAGGTACTGGGACCTGGGTTCGATTCCCAGGTCCCCCACATATTCCATAATTTTTCTCTTAGTGCGTTTCTATGCAGCGTTCCTTCAAGGCTTCACCATACACCCTCATGCACTGGCTTGACAAGTGGCTTCATGATCAATCCAAAGGCCAGAACGTGGAGACTACCATACACGCTAGTCAACTACTCCACATGCAAACTGGAAAGTCAACGTAGGCCTTGCATTCTTGGGCCAGATTTCTCACAATAAACCTCCAAATTGGGTCAGACACCCCCATTGTTTGTACTTTTTTTAATTTCCTTTTCTTTTCTTTTAATTATTTTAATTATTTTCTTTAAATTCCAATAATTAATTTTCATAATATAAAAATCAGAAACTAAAATATATTAATTAATTTAGTTATTAAATATTTTTTGTAAATAAATGTACATTAATTATTTAGTTAAATTAGGTTTTAAAATGTAAATCTTTTTCTTAACAAATTAAAATATGTAGAAATTAGGGTTTCTAACCTTTTTATCTTTTTTCAATAAATAATTCTCTCATTATTATTATTATTATTAATTACTACTTTTATAAATAAATATGTAAAATAATTAATTAGTGTACATTAGGTTTTAAACTTTAATGTTTTCTTAATAATTAAAATAACTTAGAATTAGGGTTTCTCTTCAATTTTAATTTTTATTTTCTTTATTTTCATTAAATAAAAAAAAACCTAAAAAACATCTCTTTCCTTTTATTAAATAATTAATTAGTTCTTAATTTCAATTTAATTTCAAAAGGGTCCAACGCCCTCGAACATTCGATTCTGATTTCTTTTCGCGCATTCGTTCTTATTTATTTTCTTTCAAATATTATGTAATTGCTCAAGCCTTGTAATAGTAACTAGGAATTTATTTACGTTCCGCATCTTTTATTAAAACGGGTCTTTGTTAATTTGGCGATGTATAGACCCGCGCCTTGTAATAGCGTAGGACTTTACTTTCCGCATTTAAATTTCCGCACTCTTAAAACTGCTAAACTTGACATGAAAGAATGTATGGCCTAAAATAAAAACAAGCGTAGATCACCATGATACATGTACAAGATAATGCTCAACTGAAAACAATACACAAATTCACACACCACTCTTAGGGTACGCCTCACTGTTGCCTTGCCTTCGAAACGTGGTCGTCGAGTATATGACGTTTTAGTAAGTCCTTATGTCCATGATCAATGGCATAAGGGTAGCTTCTAAGGTGTCCTACTGTTGCTCTGGTGACCACACTGTCCCTACAAACGAATTGACTCGAACACCTCCAACGGTGGCGCTACCCACCTCTCAATGATGGGATGGCACTACCTTAAGGACATTTACACAGCCTAATTCCTTAGGGTAGGTAGATGACTCATAGATACTTGCTCTATTCAAAACGAAGAAATCTCTTTTCACACCGACACTTTCAAAAAGCTTTCAAAACAATTTTTCAAACACTCTTGAGGACTGATACAAGAGTCGATCTGAAATCTTTAAACGAAACTTTTTCAAACCCACTCACACTTTGAAAAGCAAACACTTTTGAAAACACAATGAGCAAGTATCTAAGAGCCCATGGATAACCATGGATAGAAAGGGTGCTAATACCTTCCCTTTCTATAAATCTACCTCCCGAACCGAGAAACTATCTCATAAGGAATTTTGCTGTGCTTTTGTCCTGTCTATGTTGGAAAAAATAAAAGACGGTGGCGACTCTTGCTTACCGCGACATTTCGCGAACCAGCGTTAAACAGTCAGTTCCAGATCCACCGATAACAGAACTGGCGACTCTGCTGGGGAATATCTTAAAGTGAGGTGTACCTTAGGACTAAGATCACTTGTGTTTTCAATTGTTGTGCTTGTTTGCTTTATTATTGTGGGTTGTTTCGGAGTTACATAGATCCTAACCCGGATCTGGGGATACCCTGTTAGGTAGCGTAAGCTGTGAGGGACCTGTCCGGCGTAGACTGACACAGGTGAAGCAGTGGCTACGTTGGTGTGGCACCTTGGTCTGTACCGATATCCCTTGTGTCGCAGCGAGGAGAATATGGGTCTTCTGAGGAGTCATTAAGCACCAACCGACCTTAGAACCTTAAATGACCCAACTTGGCCAATAGAACAGTAGCAGTATGCTATGCCCATTGAGGCTAAACTCTCGTGATGGTTCTGGCCGCAAGAAAAGATTGTGATGCTGGAGTTATGACCGATTGAGGGTAGTCAGTGATATTGGGATCCTCTAGAACCCGGTTACTTCTGATAGGATAGGTCTTAACCAACAAACTGAAAGAGGGTAATACCTAGACCCCATGCTGGCCTAAACTCTAAGGGCTTGTCTTGTGTGACTTGTGTGCCTTATCATGTTTGCC
Organism: Vicia faba; assembly: GCA_948472305.1. Taxonomy (NCBI): domain Eukaryota; kingdom Viridiplantae; phylum Streptophyta; class Magnoliopsida; order Fabales; family Fabaceae; genus Vicia; species Vicia faba. The sequence continues at coordinate 1,479,371,975 of OX451741.1, read as the reverse complement.
TTTGTGAATATTTGTGGTGTGCTTTATCATAACATCATGCCATCATAAACATTGCATGCATCCTGCATAAGGACTGACCATTTCAAAGACAAGAGGGTTTCACCTTTGCTCTGTTTTGTAGGACATCATGATGCCTATGCGAAGGAACACTATCCGGTTCAATTTTGTTCACCCACCTGAGTTGCTTGAAGATTTGGTTAGCAGAATTCCAAATACTACTTCCTTCATCCAGAGGCATGGTTCTCTTCTCGGCTTAGTCACTGCAAAATGGGACCAACAACTGACGAGTGTCCTGACACAGTTTTATGACCCTCTGTACCAGTGCTTCACCTTTCAAGACTTCCAGCTGGTCCCTACCCTGGAAGAGTTCTCTGATTTGCTTGGTATCCCTATCTTGGATCAGACTCCCTTCACTGGTTGGGAAAAGACTCTTAGGCTTGAGGAGATTGCTGCAGCTCTTCCTTTGACCCACAAAGAAGTAATGGACAATTGGGTGACTAGAAGCAAAGTTAAGGGTTTCTTGGCCAAGTTTCTGATTGGTAAGGCTAACAGTTTCTGGAATGACCTGGACTTTAGGGCATATGAAGACATCCTGGCTCTCTTAATCTATGGTCTAGTCTTGTTTCCTAATCCTAATAACTTCATTAACGTCACTGCCATAAGGATCTTCATGTCTCGGAACCCTGTGCCCACTCTCTTGGGTGATATTCTGCAACAACTCTATGCTCGTACTGCCCGAAGACGAGGAACTCTGTGGTGCTGCATTCCTTTGTTAGTGAGGTGGTTTATTTCGCACCTCCCTAAGTTTGTGCTGAAGAACAAAGAAGGAAGAGGTTGGGCTCATAGGTTAATGTCTCTCACTGACAAGGACATCATTTGGACTCTCAGAGGTTTGGATGAGGTAGCTGTTATTGATCGTTGCGGAGAATATCCTAATGTTCCTTTGATTGGTACCCAAGGAGGAATCTCTTATAATCCATGTCTAGCTCTCCGACAGTTTGGAAGAGCCAGAAGAGCAGGGCCTCATGAGATGTTTGTGCCTCACATCAGTTTTGAGTTTCAGGTGGATAGTGACGAGCTGCGTCGTAGGTTCATCAAGGCTTGGGACAGAGTTCACAAAGCTGACCGACAAGAGTTGGGACCAAAGACTTCTCTACCTATGGAAGCCTACTACAAATGGGTCCGCATCCGTGCTCAGAAGTTAGGTTTGCCGTACGAAGCGGTCAGACCCATCATTCTTGAGTATCCTGATAGAGATGGGGTTCCTCCAACTGTTCTCCCTCCTCAGATACCTACTGATTATGATACACTAAAGAGGTCTTGGGCGCAACTGCGAGAAGAACGGGATTCTTACCGGGAAAAGTTCAACGAGCAGGAATTGAAGATCCAGAAGCTGACAAAGCAGTTGGAGAACGAGCGAGCTCTGAATGACTACATCCGTACTGAGAAGAGGAGACCCTGGGATCAATGGTGAACTTTGGATATTCTTTTACAGTTTTATTTCCCTTTTCAGTATTTTCATTTTGTGTAACGCCTAAGGGCAACCTGTTGAACAATTTGAATTTCAAAGTTGAATCTAATGAAGTGTGTTCCTTTTTGTTTACAAAGTTGATTCCCGATTGTCTTTGAAAACATAAATCATACGCATTCCATTCATCATGTGCATCACAGGTACTCTTCTTTTCAGGTTGCTTAATGTTCTTCGCTATTTATTTCAGCATCATGAACCCTGAATCATCTACCGAGCAGTCCATCAAGGCCCTTCAGGCTCAGAACGCCCAATTCCAAGAGCTGATTATGAGTTTGGCCCAAGGTCAAGAGGAGTTGAAGGCCCTGCTGGTCAAGAAGAAGAAGAAGAGAACTATTCTATTCAACACGGGCTGGAGGTTTGGTAACACACTGCAGAATGAGGTTGATCAAATTGGTTCTTCTGTAGGCAAAGGCAGTCCCCAGGGGGGAAGGGCTCTAAGTCCAGTGGTCTCTGACAACGAGACTGATTTTAACGAGGAACAGTATCCTCCAGCTGAAGACAGGTACAAGCAGTTGGAAGACCGTCTAAATGCCATGGAAATTCAACAGGTGCCTAGTTTGGATTTCGGAGACTTGGGTCTATCTTCTGGTGTGGTCATCCCACATAAATTCAAAGCACCATCTTTCGCAAAGTATGACGGGGCGTCCTGCCCTAAGCTACATCTCAGATCTTATGTGCGGAAGATCCAGCCGTATACTATGGACAAGAACTTGTGGATCCACTTCTTCCAGGAGAGTCTTTCAGGGACTCATCTCGAATGGTTCTATCAGCTGGATGGAACCAAGGTTCGTAACTAGGAGGAGTTGGCTACTGCTTTTTACAAGCAGTATCAATATAATGCCGACCTCGCTCCTACACGTACCCAACTCCAGGGTATGTCGCTAGGATCGGGAGAAGGTTTTAAAGAGTATGCGCAGAAGTGGAGGGACCTGGCTGGCAGGGTGCAGCCACCATTAATCGACCGTGAGCTAGTAGACATGTTTTTGGGGACCCTATCCGGGCCGTTCTTCAATCATCTTATTGGTAATTCATCTGCAGGTTTCACAGATCTCATTCTGACTGGGGAAAGGATAGAGGCTGGTATGAAGTCAGGAAAAATTCAGAAAGGTGCGTCTTCAAGTTCTAAGAAGAAGCCCTTCAAAAAGGAAGCCAGTGCTGTGTATGGGCCTAGGAGGCAGAATAAACCAGAACACCGCCAAGCTGTCAACGCGGTGGTTATTGCAAAGCCTGCTGCCGCTCCTCGGCAACCCAACCAACCAAGGGGTGAGAGACCCAGAAGAGAATACACTCGGCTAAGTATGACCTTGTCACAAATCTTTCTGCAACTGCTATCGACCAACTTGGTGACCGTCAGAGAGGCTCCGAAGGTTGTGAATACTACATCTCCCAAGTATAATCCAAATGCCCGCTGTGCGTATCACTATGATAGCCCGGGGCACTCTACTGATGACTGCTGGGCCCTAAGGAATAAGGTTCAGGACCTTATCGATGCGAAGGAGATACAGTTTGAGGCACCTGAAAGGCCAAATGTTGTGACTGCTCCTATGCCCCAGCATGGAGTAAATGCTATTGAGGAAGACCTGTATGCCGTTTCTGTGGACGATGTTGCTACCCCTCTGTTGACTGTTAAGAGGAACCTGTTGCTGGCCGGTTTATTTCCGGGTTGTAGCAAGGGTTGCCTTCTGTGTGCCGTTTCCCCTACTGGTTGTCCGTTGCTGAAGTCAGGCATCCAAAGCCTGATGGATAGCAAAGAGATTTTGTTCAAGAAGACCGCTGTTCCTTTTGTTCCCGCTGAAGAAGTATCTGTCGTCACAATTTTCAATAATCCTACCAAGGCACCCCCGAGGAAGCCAGTTAAAATCATGTTTGTTACACCCATTATTATTACTGTTCCGGGGCCTCTCCCCTATGAATCTGACAAGGCTGTCCCATGGCACTATGGGGCAGATGTGTATGTGCTTGGAGTGAAGCAGGAGTTCAACACCGGTACCAGCATCAGCAATATCACCGGTCCAGCTAAAGTTACCCGCAGTGGCAGGCTCTTCTCGCCTGACATTGCGCCACCAGTTATCCGAAGACCTCTTACAATAACACCTGCAAGTGCGCCTGTTTCCACTTCTGATCCAGTTTCTACCCCTGCTGCCGAGTCATCTAATACTCGGGGTAAAGGGATTGATGATGTGCCTGCCCGGATGGAGGCACCGAAGACTGTAAATGTTGAAGCCTCCCAGCAAGAGATGGAGGAAATTCTTAAGATAATTAAGAAGAGTGACTTCAATGTCGTTGAACAGCTGGGGCATACCCCCTCCAAGATCTCTATGCTATCATTGCTGCTGTGCTCAGAGGCCCATGCCAAGGCCTTGATTTCATTTCTGAAGACGGCCCATGTACCACAAGAGACATCTGCAGATCAATTCACTGAATGTGTGGCCAATCTGACCGCCGATAATGGTTTGGGTTTCTCGGATGCTGATCTTACCGCTAAGGGAAAGAATCACAATGATGCCCTGCATGTCTCCATAGAATGCAGGGGCACTACTCTCGCACATGTGTTGGTGGACACTGGTTCTTCCCTGAATGTTTTGCCCAAGAAGGCCTTAGACCGATTGGATTGTGAAGGTCTGGAGTTGAAACCTAGCAACATCATTGTTAGAGCCTTTGACGGGTCGAAGAGGATGGTTCATGGCGAGGTAGACATTCTTATTCGTGTGGGTTCTCAAGTATTTGACTCAACGTTCTATGTAATGGACATTCGTCCATATTATTCCTGTTTGCTGGGTCGACCTTGGATTCACAAAGCTGGGGCTGTGACCTCCACTCTACACCAAAAGCTCAAGTACCCTGTCCGAGGGAAGATTGTTATTGTGCAGGGGGAGGAAGAATACATGGTTAGTCATTTGAATTCATTCCGGTATATTGAGATGGACGGGGAGTTTATTGAAACCCCTTTTCAACATTTTGAAGAGGTACCTCCAACATTGGCAGCAGCAGAATCAGTGATTGAAGAAGACTTTCCTTTGAAGATGGCTTCCTTGAAGGATTCCCGGGCTGTAATTGAGAAAGAGGCTCAGAGGGCCGTGCGCAAAGCTAGGATCGGAAGACCTCCCGTGTTCATCACCAACCCGGGAGTGAATGCTATAGAAGGCGATGTGGAGGAATCAGAGTTTGATAGCTGGATCTACCCGACGACTGATGGTGGACTGACCAATTGGACCGCGAAAGATCACATACCTGTTACTTTTGTTACGCAGTAATGAATTCCTTTGTTTCTTTAATTTGTAATAAACAATAAATTGAGACTTTATGGCCCGGTGTCTTACCCGGGGCATCGTGGCTTCATTTGTGAGGGCTTATTAACTGTCATTTCCATATATCATGAATAAAGACATTGGACGTTTTTTCGCATTTCAAATCTTGTGCTCCCTTTCTTTCTTTCCTTTCTTTATATATTGCAAAACAGCTGTATTTACACACACTCACTCATACAGGTTCCAATCCACTATGGATCTCACTGGTAACGACTCTGCTACTGCCAGTTATGACTTCGAAAATCCGATCAACTTAGCCGAAGACGAAGGTGAAGATGATTGCGAAGTGCCTGGTGAACTTGCAAGACTGTTACTCCAGGAAGAGAGGGCCATTCAGCCACATGAAGAGCCAGTGGAAACGGTAAATATGGGTACCAAGGCAGATAGAAAGGAAGTTAAGATCGGTGCCAATCTGGAGCTCAGCGTAAAGCAACGGTTGGTTCAGATGTTGCATGATTATATGGAAATTTTCGCCTGGTCCTACGAAGACATGCCTGGGTTGGATACCGACATTGTGGTCCATCACCTGCCTACTAAGGAAGACTGCCCTCCGGTTAAACAAAAGGTCCGCCGTATGCGTCCAGAGATGTCTGAAAAGATCAAAGCTGAGGTTATGAAGCAATTTGATGTCGGGTTTCTTGCAGTGACTTCTTACCCTCAGTGGGTTGCCAACGTGGTTCCGGTGCCAAAGAAAGATGGTAAGGTCAGAATGTGTGTCGATTACAGGGATTTGAACAGGGCCATCCCCAAGGATGACTTCCCTCTGCCTCACATTGACGTTCTTGTTGACAATACTGCTCAGCACAAGGTATTCTCTTTCATGGACGGTTTTTCAGGTTATAATCAGATCAAGATGGCACTTGAATATATGGAAAAGACTACCTTTGTTACTCAATGGGGCACCTTCTGCTACAAGGTCATGCCTTTTGGACTGAAAAATGCTGGGGCAACCTACCAACGTGCCATGGTTGCTTTATTTCATGACATGATCCACCATGAGATTGAAGTGTATGTCGACGACATGATTGCAAGGTCCCAAACTGAGGAGGAACACCTTGATCATCTGCAGAAATTGTTTGAACGTCTGAAGTTGTACAAGCTGAGATTGAACCCGAACAAGTGCACCTTTGGGGTAAGATCTGGAAAGTTGTTAGGCTTCGTTGTGAGTGACAAAGGTATTCAAGTGGACCCTGCCAAAGTTAAAGCCATTCAAGAGATGCCAGTTCCTAAGACAGAGAAAGAAGTCAGAGGCTTTCTAGGACGTCTGAATTACATTGCCCGATTCATCTTGCACCTAACTGCTACTTGTGAACCAATCTTCAAGCTGCTGAAGAAAGATCAGGTAGTACGTTGGAATGATGAATGTCAGGCCGCTTTTGACAAAATCAAAGAGTATCTCCAAGAACCACCCATTCTTATGCCGCCGGTTGAAGGGAGACCTCTGATACTATACCTGACAGTACTTGACAGCTCAATGGGGTGTGTGCTGGGGCAGCATGACGAGTCTGGCCGAAAAGAAAATGCCATTTATTACCTTAGCAAAAAGTTTACCGACTATGAGACCCGATACTCACTGCTCGAGAAAACTTGCTGCGCTTTGGTATGGGCTGCTCGCCGGCTGAGACAGTATATGCTGACTCACACTACTCTGTTGATTTCAAAGATGGATCCAATAAAATACATATTCGAGAAGCCTGCTCTGTCTGGAAGAATAGAAAGATGGCAAATGATCTTGACAGAATACGACATCCAGTACACGACCCAGAAAGCTATCAAGGGAAGTGTGTTGGTAGACCATTTGGCACATCAGGCAGTGGATGACTACCAGTCAATGAATTTTGAGTTTCCTGACGAGAGCATCATGATAGTGACTGATTGTGAAGTACCTGGACCGGATGAAGGACCTGAGGAAAGATCCCGATGGTCTATGAACTTTGACGGAGCCTCCAACACTTTGGGTAACGGCATTGGCGTTGTGATCATATCCCCTCAAGGCACTCATACTCCACTCACCGCCCGACTATGTTTCAACTGCACCAACAACATGGCGGAGTATGAGGCATGTATCATGGGTCTTCAAGCTGCGATTGACTTAAGGATCAAGTTTCTAAGTGTCTTCGGAGATTCCGCTCTCGTGATCAATCAGATCAAAGGCGAGTGGGATACGAAACATCCGAATCTTATTCCTTACAGAGAATGTGTGTTGACCTTGATCCCCCATTTCACAGAGATAACTTTTGAACATTTCCCGAGAGAGGAGAATCAGTTGGCGGACGCGTTAGCTACAATGTCTTCTATGTTCAAAGTTAAATGGGACAATGAGGCTCCCCGGATCATCATTTGGAAACTGGACGAACCGACATACTGTTGTGATCTTGAGACTGAGATAGTAACTGAGAAACCCTGGTATCATGAGGTGAAGAGGTACTTGGAAGCTCAAGAATACCCTAAAGGCGCATCCATCAATGACAATAAGTTTCTGAGAAGGTTCGCAGCAAAGTTCTTCCTTAGCAACGACATTCTGTACAAGCGAAACCATGATTCGACCTTACTGCGCTGTGTGGATAAGGCTGAAGCAGAAAGGATCATGGCAGAACTACATGAAGGAGCCTTCGGAACACATTCCAGTGGACACACTATGGCAAAGAATATCCTTCGGGCAGGATATTTCTGGTCCACTATGGAAGCTGACTGTTACCAACACTCTCGGACATGTCATAAGTGCCAGATTTATGCAGATAAGGCGCACGTTCCTCCAGTTCCTCTGAATGTCCTGACTGCACCTTGGCCTTTTGCAATGTGGGGTATAGATATGATCGGCGAGATTAAACCTACGGCATCCAACGGGCATCGCTTCATCCTGGTAGTGATCGATTACTTTACAAAGTGGGTTGAAGCAGCTTCCTACGCCACAGTAACCAAGAACGTTGTGGCACGGTTCATTCGACACAACCTGATCTGTCAATACGGCGTCCCGGAAAGGATCATTACGGATAATGGTACCAATCTTAATAACAAGATGATCATTGAGCTTTGCGAGCAATTCAAGATACAGCACCACAACTCTTCTCCCTACCGGCCGAAGATGAATGGGGCTGTAGAAGCAGCCAATAAGAATATCAAGAAGATTGTGCAGAAGATGACAGTGACCTATAAAGATTGGCACGAGATGTTACCGTTCGCTCTTCATGGGTACCGTACCTCAGCAAGGACGTCAACCGGGGAAACTCCCTTTTCATTGGTTTACGGCATGGAGGCAGTCTTACCGATCGAAGTGCAGATACCCTCTCTCCGGATAATGAAGGATGCAGACCTGAGCGAAGATGACTGGATCCAAACTCGACTTGATCAATTAAATCTAATTGACGAAAAGAGACTTACTGCTATTTGTCATGGTCAAACGTATCAAAAACGGATGATCAGGGCATTTAACAAGAAAGTCAGACCACAAGAGTATCAAGTTGGGGACCTGGTAATAAAATGCATCATCCTTCCTCAGAGTGATCCCAGGGGCAAATGGACCCCTACCTACGAAGGGCCATTTGTTGTTAAACATGTGTTCTCGGGAGGAGCCATAATCCTAACCACCATAGATGGTGACGACCTTCCTCACCCCGCCAATGCAGACATAGTAAAAAGATACTACGCATGATAAAAGACCCGTTAGGTTGACATACCTAGGGAAAAATTAGGGCTTCCCGGCGAACCAAAAGGGTTCGGGCAAAATGAGGGATGAAATAAATATAAAATTTGTATACCCGGCAAGTCGAAAACCTAAAAAGGCGGCTTGGGCAAAAATGGGTATCTCGGTGGACTGAAAACCCGAAAGGGCGGTCCAGGCAAAAGTTAGGGATAAAGCGTAATACTATGTCTCATTGGATCACCTTGCATCCAGAATCCAGTATCGACATCAAGTTTAGACGGCATCGATCAGTCAACTTCATCTTCAACTGAGCAGCCAAGTGATGAGACGCTCGAAGATATAAAGGCGATAGCAGAGTTGGAACCCAGTGGGATTGTTCTTTGCACATAACTGTTCTGTTTTCTCCTTTTCACAAATTGTATAAACTCTATTGTTCGGCGGCGTTATCTTACTAGGACGTCAACCTCTTGTACAAAAACGCCTATTTACAGGCAATTCAAAAATCAATATAAATTCACTTTTCAGACAAATTGCCAATTGTTTTTCCTTTTTCTGTTTTGTTTTGCGAAGAACGTCCAAGGTTTAATTTGTGATATATGCATGTGACACTAATTTCTAACTCATAAATATTTGCATACGAAACAAAGGATTAATTACAGGTAACATTAGAAACAGGGGCAATAATGAGTCGTCTAAGCGATCTAATTGCTCTGTCCACCAAGGTACCAAGGTAAGTTCAGCTGAAGAACGTAACCAAGATATCTTAAATCCCTAGAGAGTGAGCCAGCAAGTCAATACACTCTCCCCAAGTAGAGTTATCCTGTCAGCCTTAAGGAAGTTGGGTATCCCCCAGCAGATCTCAACATTCCTCAGCGGAGTATGCAAACATTCTTAACAAGCATCCCCGGCAGTCTTGATCTAAGATTTTTCCCCAGCGGTATACAGACATTCAGTGGAGCCACTTCCCCAGTACATCTCAAAAAGTTCCCAGAAGAGTCTAATCCAGAAGTTTCCCCAGGAAAGTGGAATCCATCTCCCCAGCAAGAAGCTTATCCCCAGTAGATTCTGGAAGCTTGTCACCTACAGAGCACAAACGCGTCTCCCCCGACTTTATTCAGAAGGTTATTTCCCCTACCAGGATATAATTGGGTTATCCTCAGCTAAAAACCACGGAAAGATCGTCCCCGACGAAGTTTTCCTATCCCCCCAGCGGAGTTCATCAAACCTTCCAACAAAACTTAACAATGGTATCCCCAGCGGAGTTATCATCAAATCTCAGCAAAGTATCTCTCTCCCCACAGAGTTATCTCCCCGCAGAGTAATCTATTCGCCAAGTTTATTCCCCAACGGAGTCATCTTCTCCCACCGGTTTATTCTTGCAATCATCATCCCCAGCGGAAACAACGAAGCTCCATCCTTCAACATCAAGCCCAGGATTTAACTTCCCGGCACCCGTCAAGGATTTAATTTCCTAGACAAAAACATATATTCATAAACATCATATCTTCATACATTATAGCATGCACATACGCATCATGAACATACAATCTCACTTATTACATCTCGCATGTCATACAGCATGACATCACATACAACTAACGTTTTGTCTTTTCAGGACAAAGGTTAATACAAAGATGATTACTATCAACGGTCGCAACTAAAGATCCGATTCCTGTATCTTGCCAGGGTGTATCTGTTGACGACTAATACCAGACTCAATTCCTGTATCTTGCCAGGGCACGTCTGAAGAGTTCGAAGATCCGATTCCTGTATCTAGCCAGGGTGTATCTGTTGACGACTAACATTACCAGACTCGATTCCTGTATCATGCCAGGGCACGTCTGAAGAGTTCTAAGATCCGATTCATGTATCTTGCCAGGGTGTATCTGTTGACGACTAACATTACCATACTCGATTCTTGTATCTTGCCAGGGCACGTCTGAAGAGTTTGAGGATCCGATTCCTGTATCTTGCCAGGGTGTATCTATTGACGACTAACATTACCAGACTCAATTCCTGTATCTCGCCAGGGCACGTCTGAAGAGTTTGAGGATCTGATTCCTGTATCTTGCCAGGGTATATCTGTTGCGACTAACATTACCAGACTCGATTCATGTATCCTGCCAGGGCACGTCTGAAGAGTTCGAAGATCCGATTCTTGTATCTTGCCAGGGTGTATCTGTTGACGACTATATTCTCCAGACTCGATTCCTGTATCTTGCCCGGGCACGTCTGAAGAGTTTAAAGATTCGATACCTGTATCCAGCCAGGGCACATCTACACAAAGAGTTTGAGGATCAACTCATGTAACAGGCCAGGTAACTATTTTCTTTCTCAGGTACACAAGTTCTCGCTAAGGAATCTCTTACGTGATCGACACCTAGATGGCATCTATAAGCCCATATCCACATACCAACATCTCTCCAAATGGCATCTGTAAGCCCATTCCCATCATCACACTACTGACATTCTACTATGTGAGTGCAAATTTCTGGGCACTCTAGTGTTCAATCATCTTCCACCTTCGGATTATGAAAGGCACGATAGCCAATCTACATCCTCAGGTCTAAGAAGATTGAACAGGGGCAACTGCTGTACCCCAAAATTTGCCCCCCCCATATGCTTTAAGATTTGCCAAGATCAAGGTTCAAAATCTCCCAAGGGTTGCACAGTCCAATTGCCTCCTAACACAGTCAAAATTAGGGTTTTGGTTCTTGCAAAGAAATTGAGGTTTCCAAGGGTCCAATCAAGTCCCACATGCCTACATACATAGTCAAGCATCCATATGCCAAGTTTCAAGACTCACAGCATCAAATTGCACAGTCAAAAACCCTAAATGCTTCACAGTCAACTGTAGGGGCAAAATGGTCATTTGACAGTCAAAAGTCAAAAATTTTGGTCAACAACCTATTTTTAAGCCACAAACATCATTTGATCAATTCTTGATCATGATTCTCAAAGCATGGCTCAAATTGTCTCAAGATGCAAAAGTTTCTATTTTTGGACAGTTGAAAAAGTCAACTGCAAATTGACCAGGGCATAACTTCCTCATGGTTTATCAGAAAACTCCCATCCAAAGCTCATTTTGAAGAGAATGACATTTCCTACAACTCATCTTCACACTTCAAGTCCAAGAAATGCTCTCACAAAAAGTTATCAATTTCAACATTATAGGTCATTTTCAAAAGTCAACAAAAAGGCACTTTAAGTCAAAGACGATAACTTGAGATTGGTAAATCAAAATGACATGGGACCAAAGGCATTGGTTAGAGGACTTCAAGACCTTTCCAAAATGTCCAAGAACATGATCAAAGCTTAAAAATTGAGCAATATATGCCTTGTAGAAGTTGGGAAATTTTTGGGAATTTTGAAAAGTCAACTTTGCACAAAAGGCTTCAAAAATGCTAATGGGCCTCAATTTCTTTCATGAATCATTACCCAAAGGCTATGCACGACCCATTGACCTCAAAGGGAGTTATTTTCTTATTTTTGATTAATTATTTGAATTTTTATTATCATTAATTCATTTAATTAAATTTAAATATAAGAAAAATACTAAATCATGTTTTTTTAAATCTTTTTATGCAGCAAATAGCTTCCACACATGTAAGAGATTTCGTGCATCAATCAACAAGGACAAAATCATCCATATTTGGCATAATTGGCATGAAAAAAGATTGGAAAAGATATGGAGAAAATCAAAGATTCAAAACATGAATGCATGGATTATGGGCTTGTTTTTTTAACCTAATTCCATCCACATACATATGCAGGACTAAACCTATTCCATGAGACACACAAAAGCTGCGCAGAAAACCAAGAACAACATTGCAAATTTTTGGCAAAAAGTTGAAAACTGATTTCATACCTAGAGCTCATTTCAAAGCACAACAAGCCTTCCATTGTCTTCCTGACATTGCTAGGAACGTGTTGCAATCAAGAACACGCCTCCACATTCAAAGAATTGGTAGAACGACATCACACTTTTCTTGAATTTGTCCCTAATCATTTTTTAATTTACATACATTATTCATGAGTTTTAATCATTGATTCTTGCTAATATTGATGTTCTGAAGCTAATGGTACTATTTAATTGTCCTAACAATGCCTGTATCAAGAGTTTCCATTAACGTTCTCTAGGGTTTCAGAAGCTTCGATTTAAGGGTTTACGCATATGGCAAAATTGGACCCTCAAACTGGTACCATTGAATTCGTGACAGGAAGACGAATCAAACTCATACCTCGCGCCCTTTTTATATTTGCCCATTGTCTAATCGCTATTTTTCCTGGTCTTGTTTAGTGGGGTTTTAAAACCCCCGCTATTTGATTATGTTACAGGTACAAAAAGGAAGAAGACGATGAGTTGTTTGAACGTGGTTGGATGATTTGAACGTTGGCGCGTTTTTTGATGGTTTCAGCATAATATTGTTTTTCATATATATTATTCACGTCCCATTAATATTACAAAGAAACGCGTTGGCTTGGTTGGTGGATGATGTGTCCTGCAGGTACTGGGACCTGGGTTCGATTCCCAGGTCCCCCACATATTCCATAATTTTTCTCTTAATGCGTTTCTATGCAGCGTTCCTTCAAGGCTTCACCATACACCCTCATGCACTGGCTTGACAAGTGGCTTCATGATCAATCCAAAGGCCAGAACGTGGAGACTACCATACACGCTAGTCAACTACTCCACATGCAAACTGGAAAGTCAATGCAGGCCTTGCATTCTTGGGCCAGATTTCTCACAATAAACCTCCAAATTGGGTCAGACACCCCCATTGTTTGTATTCTTTTTTTAATTTCCTTTTCTTTTCTTTTAATTATTTTAATTGTTTTCTTTAAATTCCAATAATTAATTTTCATAATATAAAAATCAGAAACTAAAATATATTAATTAATTTACTTATTAAATATTTTTTGTAAATAAATGTACATTAATTATTTAGTTAAATTAGGTTTTAAAATGTAAATCTTTTTCTTAACAAATTAAAATATGTAGAAATTAGGGTTTCTAACCTTTTTATCTTTTTTCAATAAATAATTCTCTCATTATTATTATTATTATTAATTACTACTTTTATAAATAAATATGTAAAATAATTAATTAGTGTAAATTAGGTTTTAAACTTTAATGTTTTCTTAATAATTAAAATAACTTAGAATTAGGGTTTCTCTTCAATTTTAATTTTTATTTTCTTTATTTTCATTAAATACAAAAAAACCTAAAAAACATCTCTTTCCTTTTATTAAATAATTAATTAGTTCTTAATTTCAATTTAATTTCAAAAGGGTCCAACGCCCTCGAACATTCGATTCTGATTTCTTTTCGCGCATTCGTTCTTATTTATTTTCTTTCAAATATTATGTAATTGCTCAAGCCTTGTAATAGTAACTAGGAATTTATTTACGTTCCGCATCTTTTATTAAAACGGGTCTTTGTTAATTTGGCGATGTATAGACCCGCGCCTTGTAATAGCGTATGACTTTACTTTCCGCATTTAAATTTCCGCACTCTTAAAACTGCTAAACTTGACATGAAAGAATGTATGGCCTAAAATAAAAACAAGCGTAGATCACCATGATACATGTACAAGATAATGCTCAACTGAAAACAATACACAAATTCACATACCACTCTTAGGGTACGCCTCACTGTTGCATTGCCTTCGAAACGTGGTCGTCGAGTATAAGACGTTTTAGTAAGTCCTTATGTCCATGATCAATGGCATAAGGGTAGCTTCTAAGGTGTCCTACTGTTGCTCTGGTGACCACACTGTCCCTACAAACGAATTGACCCGAACACCTCCAATGGTGGCGCTACCCACCTCTCAATGATGGGATGGCACTACCTTAAGGACATTTACACAGCCTAATTCCTTAGGGTAGGTAGATGACTCATAGATACTTGCTCTATTCAAAACGAAGAAATCTCTTTTCACACCGATACTTTCAAAAAGCTTTCAAAACAATTTTTCAAACACTCTTGAGGACTGATACAAGAGTCGATCTAAAATCTTTAAACGAAACTTTTTCAAACCCACTCACACTTTGAAAAGAAAACACTTTTGAAAACATAATGAGCAAGTATCTAATAGCCCATGGATAACCATGGATAGAAAGGGTGCTAATACCTTCCCTTTCTATAAATCTACCTCCCGAACCGAGAAACTATCTCATAAGGAATTTTGCTGTGCTTTTGTCCTGTCTATGTTGGAGAAAATAAAAGACGGTGGCGACTCTTGCTTACCGCGACATTTCGCGAACCAGCGTTAAACAGTCAGTTCCAGATCCACCGATCACAGTAGGCACTAAAGATTCGCAACCGCGGCGGGTGAAAAAATAATAAATATATTTCTTTTCTCACCTCCACCATCTATTTTATATAACATATTTCATAGCCAAAATATACAGATTTTTCAAAGAGGTTCATGCGGAGTACCGTAGATGTTTAGGATGCTAATACCTTCCCTTTGCATAACTAACCCCCTTACCTTGAATATCCCCCTCTTTTTTGGGTTATTCTCTCTTTTCCCATTCCTTTGGAAACAATAAAGTGCGGTGGTGATTTTTATTTTGATCTGTATAAGTCTAGTCAATCCAATGGCTTAGTCTTAAACATTTCTACCGCTACAGAAAAAATGGCGACTTCACTGGGGAAATATTGACCTCTTGCTGGTCCATCCCTAAGTGGGTTGAGCCTATCTTTGTTTATATCTATATATGTGTTATTATTGTTTTTGTGTTGTATGTTGTATATATGTTTGTCTGGATTTTCCTGGTTTTCAGGGTGCTTGGTGATTACTTATAAGTCCTATACCAGGACTTGGGCAAACTTTAAGATATGACGGGATATATAGTCATGTTAACTTTGAAGTAGTAATCCCAAAAAAGGAGGCATGAGATCCCCCACTCAGTGGAGGCCCCTTTGACAGTAGTATCATTTACCGAGTAATTGGGAAGACGTAATGCTTTCGACCTGGGAGCCTGCTGAAACTGAGGACCATAGAATACCTAACCCATCTTGGCCTTTTAGGTGTAGTGCGGAAGCTATAAAAGAGTAATCCGGAAATATTTGTCACGCGATACTACGCTCGGACGAGTTTTTCTTAAGAATATTACTAATTACTGAGTTAATTGGGAAGTTGGTAATATCCAAAGGAAGGATGTAGACTCTGGGAACCTCTAGAACCTTGTTCGGCAGGTGATAACTTTTATACCAATACCTTATGGGTAGTACCTTCGACCTCATGCTCGTGACGTTGAACCTATGAACCCTATATGTGTGATCTTGTGTGTGATTGCTGCATCATGCATCCATGCACTTATAAGCATCTTTTGGAGAAATCTTATTTCAAGGGATTTAAAAGTTGACCATTTATGAATATCTCAGGTACTTTTTAACCATGGATTCTGGAAAGAGAAAGACTGGGAATTACAGTTTCAAGGATCCCAAGATAGATGAGTTGATAAGTCTAATTCCTGAGATTGAGTGTTCTGCAGACTTTCGAAAGAAGTATGGATCCATTATTCCTCTCATGAAGTTGAAGATGAAGGAGGGTATTCTCTCAACCTTGGTCCAGTTCTAGGATACGATGTATCATTGCTTTACTTTTCCCGACTATTAGTTGATGCCTACACTGGAGGAGTATTCTTATTTATTGGATTTACTTGTTACCAATCATGTTCCTTTTACTGGTTTGGAGGGTGAGCTAAAACCACATGAGATTGTTGCTTTGATTCATATGGGGAAGTCTGAGGTGGAAGCCCATATGACTACTAAAGGAGGGATTAGAGGATTACCAGCTCATTTCTTATTGGAGAAAGCTTGTTACTTTTCCAGGATGAAGAGTACAGTCGCTTTTTGAGGCCATCTTTGCTCTACTTGCTTACGGGTTGTTCTTATTTCCTAATGTGGACAAGTATTTTGACATTAATACTACCAGGATCTTCATGATTGGAAACCCAATTCCTACCTTGTTGGGTGATGCTTATTACTCTATTCATCTTCAGAATTCTTATCATGGGGGGATGATTATCTATTGCACGCCTCTGTTGTACCGGTGGTTCATCTCTCATATGCCTTAGTCTGATGCCTTTTGGGATGTCAAGAAAGAATCCCATTGGGCTCATAAGATAATGGAACTTACTCACTCGGATATTGATTGGTATCATCGAGCTTACCAGGATATAGAGACTATTGACAGTTGTGGTAGTTTCCCCAATGTACCTCTTCTTGGTACAAAGGGAGGAATTAACTATAACCCTGTTATTGAACGACGACATCTTGGCTATTCTATGAGGGATAAACCAAATAGTATTCATTTGTAGTTTCTTTATGAAGGACAAAGAAGACCATAGGAAACTAGGGAGCAGATTGTGAAGGCCTGGTGTCACATTCATAAGAAGATTATGAAGGATTTGGGACCTAGGGGTGCTGTTTATTTGGAGCCATATCTTCAGTGGGTCCGAATGAGAGCTATTATATTGAAGATATCGTATTCCCAGGAAACACCTGTGCGTGATCTGTTTGTAAAGACCACTCCTCCCTTATTAGATGATCTAGAAGAGCTGCAACTCGCTTTGGTCAGGATGCAATAGGAAAAGGACGCTTGGAAGAATAAGTGCCAAACTTTAGAGATTTCCTATAGAGCAGACTTGGAGGAGAAAGATGACTTGATCGAGATCCTTGAGAGTCGAGCGGTAGAGACTATGGAGAGGCAAGGGGATTTATTTTCTCCTAAGCCTCAATTATATGTTGATCACTCATTTCCTAATTCAAGTGATTGGAAGGAGGTTGCCATCAGACATGCGGAAGAAAACCAGAGGTTGAAGGCTCAGACTGCTAGGCTCACAGGGAAGCGCCAGCGTGTAGAGTGATCTCCATCAGTTTTATTTCCTCAAGGTTATAGATTTTTATTTCATCTTGTACTTGGGATCATTGAAACTTGTAATCCATTTTGGAATTGTTATAATAAAATTTTTCAGTATTACAAATGCGTTATTACTTTGATATTTGCATTGCATATCATGCATCATATTGTGCATATTGTCCACAAATTTTAAAATCCCTTGAAATATTAAATAAAATCATGTGCATTGCATATCATGCATCATATTATACATATTTCTTGCATTTGTTATGCATATCCAGGTGTCTTACTAAGCTTATTTACTTCGTTCAGCAAGCTGACTCACCATTACAACACTCGGGCTAATCTCAGAAAGAAGATGGACAACCTAGAACAAGAGAATCGCGAGCTACGCGAGGAGGTTTCTGCTTTGAAGGCCGGCATGGCCAATCTGACTACTCTAATGGAAGCTCTGGTGGCTGCTCAGAATCAGCCACCGAGTGTCCAACCTCATCAAACAAGGGAAACTACTGAAGCTCCGGTTGTTCCCGTATCTGCTACTCCAGCTACTGTTCAGAATCGCATGCCTCAAGTATCCATGGGGAACGCCAGAGAATTTTACACCTGAAGGTTTCAATCTTAGTCCTCAAGATACTCCGATTGTTCATACTATTGTTACTCCGGAACCTCCTGTGGTGCATGTTGCGCCTCCATCGATGAATATGCTTTCGTTTGTTAGGGATGATGTGTGTCGTCCTTTCCCTCTACCAAGTGAAGACCTGGGTCTTTATGATAGAATGGATGATTTTCAAGAGAAATTTGACAAGATGCAAAGAGAGATGAAGGCCCTCAAGGGAAAAGAGCTATTTGGGCAGAATGTGAATGAGCTATGCTTGGTCCCGAATGTTAAGATACCTGCTAAGTTTAAGGTCCTGGAGTTTGAGAAGTACAAGGGCAACACTTGCCCTCGTGCTCATCTGGTGATGTACGTGAGGAGAATGTCTACCCATACTGATGATCGACGTCTGTTGATTCACTTTTTTCAGGATAGTTTGACCGGTGCTGCGCTGAAGTGGTATATGAGTTTGGACAGCGCCAATATCCATACTTTCAATGATTTGGGAGAAGCATTCATCAAAAAATACAAGTACAACATGGACATGGTGCCTGGCCGTGATCAACTCAGGGCCATGTGAAGCCACCGGCAGAAAACACAAAGTTGCCACCGAACTTTATTTATCCCGAAGGAAGGGGAAATATCGATAAAACCACAAGGGAATGGATAAGATGGTCTTGCGACCAAGAGAAAGGGTAAGGGAGTTGGTTATGCGTGGGGAAGGTATTAGCACCCCTCACATCTATTGTACTCAACGTGATCCATTTTGTTTGTTTGTCTTAAAGGGTGTGTTTATCTACAACTATGCTTGCTTAAGGGGAGATGGATGGTTTTTAATTATTGCGTTCGTGAGGGTTTCACGACCCTTTGCCTACGTATCCAATGAAGGAATCAGAACACCGTAGTTCCTCTAGAAAATGATTGGTTTGTTTGTGTTTTTTAGTGGGCGAAATTAACGCATGCATTCTAGCAATAGGCAGGCCGGTATCGCGGTAGAATGGAGATAACATGCCCTTGGAGGGAGTTTTGCTTGGTTGAGTGTTTTTGCGAGTTTTAAAATAAATTCAAGTAATGATTAAATGTTTTTGGATTTTTGATTTGTGAATGAGAAGTTTTAATTACAGAAGAAGAAAAGGGAGACTAAGAAACCTAATTGTTTGTTATGTACTAGTGGTGAGTTAAAAGTCTATTTCGACATAAGGCGATCGAAACGAGGTTTAATCGCCTCATGGAGCTATCTAAAGGGGTATAGTATCAAGATATGAACATGCGAACGAAAAAAGAAATTTAAATTATAAATATTTTTTTGTGGTTTTTATCAAGGTAAGGTATCATGACATTAGTATTGATTCAAAACATGACTTCAAAAGAATCAAATTAAAATGAAAATAAGAAAAAGGAAGTTAAAAGGTAGAAGCATGAAGTGTGGGTTATTAAGCCTAAGGCCTAACACAAGATTTCTACCTAGATTCTAATAACAATAATAATAAAGACAATAAATAATAAAAAAGAACGCACACCAAGAAAATGATCTGCCCACGTGACATCATAGATAACTTTTACTCATCTCACTAAAACAAGTACCGTGCCCATGAAATGTTTTTTTTTTAATTTGAAAGAAGAGAAAATAACAAGTATTTGCTCTTAATCTAATATAATGAAATAAAATAAAAGAACTTAAGACTTTTTCTTCCCTCATGCTATTCTTCGTCTCTGCATTTTGTGAAAGCCTTTCTTCATATCAACAAACTCAATACATATCCAAACACTATTTCTCTAATTTCTTCAGTTCACAAACTAAAAAGCGTAAATCAAAACAGAATAGAGAAATACCAGCGAGAAAATGGAGGGCGATACGGATCTGTTTTTCGGAGGTCTTCGCAATGGTGTAGTCCGGCGGTTTGAAGGGAGATACAACTGTAGCTGGCTCTGTTACGACGATGTTCCAGGTGTGATCGGTGGAAATAGAACTGACTGTTTAAAGCTGGATCGCGTATGTCGCGGTAAGCAAGAGTCGCCACCGTCTTTTATGTTCTCCAACATGGAAAGGACAAAAGCACAACAAAATTCCTTATTCGAGATGTCTCTCAGTTCGGGAGGTAGATTTATAGAACGGGAAGGTGTTAGAACCCTTTCTATCCATGGTTATCCATGGGCTCTTAGGTACTTGCTCTTATGTTTTCAAAATATGTTTGCTTTTCAAATATGAGTGGGTTTGAAAAAAGTTTCGTTTTTGAAAGATTTCTAAGTGACTCTTGTATCTGTCCTCAAGAGTGTATGAAAAATTTGTTTTGAAAACTTTTGAAAGTGTCGGTGTGAAAAGATGTTTGGTTTGTTTTTGAAGAGAGCAAGTACCCATGAGTCATCTACCTACCCTAAGGAATTAGGCTGTGTAAGAGTCCTTTAGATAGTGCCATCCCACCATTGAGAGGTAGGTAGCACCACCGTTGGAGGTATTCGGGTCAATTCGATTGAGGGACAGTGTGGTCACCTAAGCAATAGTATGACACCTTAGAAGTAACCCTAATGTCCTAGATCCTTTTTATCCGAGGCAACTGTTTCGAGGCGACTGGATCTTTAGACAGGAGGGCGACCTCTAAGACACCCTATACTTGACGACCACGTTCGAGGCAACGAGTGAGGCGTACCCTAGAAGTGGCATGTGCTTGTGTGTTCAATTCAGTTTATGTTTATCTTTGATCATGCAATTGTGAGCTACGAGTTATTTTTAATTTGTCATTCAGTCTTTCATGCTTATTAACAGTTAGGAGTGCGGAAAATTAAAGTGCGGGAATGTAAAGCTACGCTATTACAAGGCGCGGGTCTATACATCGCCAAAAAACAAAGACCCGTTTTGATAAAGTGCAGAAAGTAAAGAAAGCGGTAAACCTAATTACTATTACATCCATTGAGCAGTTACATAAGTAATCAAATAAAATATAACGCGCGAAATAGAAAGTAAATCAGGACGTCCTAGGGTTTTGACCCTTTTGAGAAATTATGAGTTTTTTTGTCTTTTTGCATTTAATTAAATTAAAAGTAAACCTAATTATTTAATTAATTATTTAATTATTTACAAGAAAAATGTTTTTTATGTTTTTTAATATTTTAATAAAAAATAAAAATAAAGAAGCTAATAAGTCAAAAGAAAACCTAGTTCTAAGTTTATTTTAATTATTAATAAAAAATGTCAAAGTTAACCTAATTAACTAAATTAATTAATTTACATTTTTATTTACAAAAATAATAGTAATTAATAAATAATAATATTGATAATTAAGAAAATGTGAATGAAAATTGTCAAACCCTAATTCTACATGATTTTTATTTATTGAGAAAAAGATTAAAATTAAGCCTAAATTAAACTAAATTAATGGTTAGTATTTATTTACAAAAATAATTATTAGTGAATTTAATAAATAATAAAATATATTTACAATTTTTTATTTCTGGATTTATCATGAAAAATTAATTTGGTTATGAATTAATAATAATAATTAAATAATTAAAAGAATTAGAAGAAAAGAAAATAAAACAAAAAATAGCAAACCAAGGGGGTATGTTGACCCATATGGAGGTGAATTTGTGAAATTCTGGCCCAAGAACACCAAGCCCCTTGTTGACTTTCATGATCAGGCGCTTACTGGTTGCCTGGGGTGCATGATAGTCCTCCTTTCTTGGCCTTCAGATTGTTGATCATGGCCACTTGGCGTGTGGAGCGCTTACGTTTATGGTGGACTATTGGACATGCGCTGCATTGGAACGTGTTAGGAAAAATATTAACAATGATATGGGGGACCTGGGAATCGAACCCAGGTCCCGGTGCTCCTCGCTTCAGTGCCTTTGCCAGTTGAACTATGATGCGCGTTTGTTAAACAAATGAATAACGAATATTATATACAAAAAACAAATATTATGATGCAAAACAAAAATAACGCGCGCTGAGTTTGAATCAACCAACAGAATGGTTCCACGTCTCGTCTTCTTCATCTTTTCCTGTAAAACAAAAACAAGATAGCGGGGGTTTTTAACCCCCACTAACTACAACAACGAAAAATAACGATTAGAGTTAGGGTGCATATAAATTGGGCGCGATGATTCTATTCAATTCGTCTTGAGCTTCTGAGTTCAACCGTATGTGTCTCAAGGCCTGATTTTTCCTCAATAAGAAAGCCCTAATTAAAAAGCTCGAAAACCCTAAAATTCATTCATGGTGAATTGTGATTCTATGCGTTTCAACGCAATTAATCCATACCAAAAGATTCCTGTATGTTCAAGCAATGCAAAACAACCAATAAAACATGTTAAATGCTCATGAGATATGAATTTCGATTATGAAAAATAAAGCTGAACCGTGAATCTGTTCTGGGCAATTTCTTGAGTGTTAGCGTGTGATTTTGATCCCTACGCGTTCCTGGAAGTGCTAGCAATCTATTAGAAACAAAAACAAGCTTTGAATCACGTTAGATTATAGAATTCAGTTTTGAGTTTTTTCTTGATTTTTCAAGTTTGCATATGGCTTCTGTAGCAGCTTTTGCACCTTCTTAGGAATAGGGTTTGCTTCAGCATTTGTATGTGAAGAGAATTAGGTCATCTTTAGGCCCATAAATCCATTGTATTCAAGTTTCATTATGTGATTGCCAATCAAATCTTTTTCAATCTTATTCTTTGATAAAACCTTGCCAATCATGGAGATTTTGATGTCTTTGAGGTGCACACGAATTGCCAGATTGCCCTAGTCTTATTTGCATCACAAAAGATTTAAAAATCATATCTTTTGAATTTTCCTACAATTAAAATTAATTATATGAATTAATATTAATAAAAATTCAATTAATTAATTAAAAATGAGAAAATAAATCAAATTAATCTTAATGGGTCGTGCATAAGCCTTGGGTAGAGATTCAAGAAGGAATTTGAGGCCCATTAGCAAAAATGAAGTGTTTTAGGCAAAGTTGACTTTTGAAAGTTCCCAAAAATTTCCCAACTTCTCCAATGCATATCTTGCTCAATTTTTAAGCTATGAACATGTTCTTGGACATTTTGGAAAGGTATTGAAGTCCTATAACCAATGCCTTTGGTCCCATGTCATTTTGATTCACCAATCTCAAGTTATGGTCTTTGACTTAAAGTGCCTTTTTGTTGACTTTTGAAAATGACCTATAATGTAGAAATTGATAACTTTTTATGGGAGCATTACTTGGACTTGGAATGTGAAGATGAGTTGTAGTAAATGTCATCCCCTTCATAATGAGCATTGGATGGGATTTTTATGATGAACCATGAAAAAGTTATGCCCTGGTCAATTTGCAGTTGACTTTTCAGCTGTCCAAAAATAGCAACTTTTTGCATCTTGATGATTTTTGAGCCATGCTTGTGGAATCATGATCAAGACTTGATCAAATGATGATGGTGGCTTCAAAATAAGATGTTGACCAAAAATTTTGACTTTTGACTGCCAAATGACCATTTTGCCTCTGCAATTGACTGTGAAGCAATTAGGACTTTTGACTGTGCAATTTGATGCTGTGAGCCTTGAAGTTTGACATGTAGATGCTTGACAATATATATAGGAATATGGGACTTGATTGGACCCTTGAAAACCTCAGCTTCCTTGCAAGAACCAAAACCCTAATTTTGACTGTGTTAGGAGGCAATTGGACTGTGCAACCCTTGAGAGATTTTGAACCATTTGGGGATTGATCTTGACAAATTTTGAAGAATATGGGAGGGCAAATTTTGGGGTGCAACAGTTGCCCCTATTCAATCTTCTTAGACCTGAGGATGTAGATTGGCTTGCGTGCCTTTCGTGATCTGAAGGTGGAAGATGATTGAACACTAAAGTGCCTAAAAATTTGCACTCAAATAGTAAAATATCAGCATTGTGATGGCGGGAATGGGCTTACAGATTCCATTTGGGAGAGATTATGGATAGGAGGATGGGCTTATAGATGCCATTTGGAGCTGTGACAGAGCCTTGTCGGGAATGGGCTTATAGATGCCATTTGGAGACTGTTGGTATGCGGATGGGCTTATAGATGCCATCTAGGTGTCGATCGCGTAAGAGATTCCTTAGCGAGAACTTGCGTACCTGAGAAAGAAAGATAATTACTTGGCCTGTTACAGGGGTTGATCTTCAAACTCTTTATGCAGATATGCCCTGGCTGGATACAGGTGTCGAATCTACAATCAGTTACTCACAGATATTCCCTGGCTAGATACAGGAATCGAATCTGGAGTTCTTCGTCTACGGATATGCCCTGGCTAGATACAGGTATCAAATCCATAGGAGGTATTGTCTTCTCTGACGGGTTGTCTCTTCAAGGACGAGTGTCTATAACGACGAGTGCCTATAACGACGAGTGTCTATAACGACGGGTGTCTATAACGACGAGTGTCTATAACGACGAGTGTCTATAACGACGAGTGTCTATAACGACGGGTGTATATAACGACGAGTGTCTATGACGACGAGTGTCTATAACGACGAGTGTCTATAACGACGAGTGTCTATAACGACGAGTGTCTATAACGACGAGTGTCTATAACGACGAGTGTCTATGACGACGAGTGTCTATGACGACGAGTGTCTATGACGACGAGTGTCTATGACGACAAGTGTCTATAACGACGAGTGTCTATGACGACGAGTGTCTATAACGACGAGTGTCTATAACGACGAGTGTAATTAATTTTAACTGGATTTGTCTTCTTTTGACTGAATTTGTCTACTTTGACATAGTTGATCATTTACCTGTATCCTTCCTGAAAGGTAAAACGCATGGTATAGATCAAGCGATGATGTTCTCAACATAAATGAGATCATATGATATGATGCGTATATGCATGTATCATGATGTAATATGATGTTTATGAATGTATCTTCGTCTGGGAAAGCAAATCCTTGACGCATGCCAGGAAGTTGAATCCTGGGCTGACGTTGAAGAGTAGAATTCTTCGTTTCCGCTGAGGATGATGGTTGCAAGAATAAACCGGCAGGAGAAGATGACTCCGTTGGGGAATAAACTTGTTGGAGAGATTACTCTGCGGGGAATTACTCTGTGGGAAGAGATATTTCGCTGAGATTTTGATGAGAACTCCGTTGGGGATTCCATTGATAAGCTATGTTGAGGAATTTGATGAACTCCGCTGGGGATAGGAAGAACTTCGTCGAGGACGGTCTTTCCGTGGTAATTAGCTGAGGATAACCCAGTTATAAGCTCTGGTGGGGAATAACCTTTAAATAGAGCCGGGGAGAAGCTTTCACACTCTGCAGGGGATAAGCTTCCAGAATCTACTGGGGATAAGCTTCTAGAATCTACTGGGGAGGATGATTCAACTCTCCTGGGGAAACTCTTGGACTGTAATGAGGAAGTGCCTCCACTGGGGTGTCTGTATACTCTGCTGGAGAATGTTAAGATCTTCTGGGGATACCCAACTTCCTTAAGGCTGACAGTAGACTAACTCTGCTTGGGGAGAGTATCGCTGAATTGCTGGGGAATACTGTGCCTTTTTAGGGCTGATGGGCGACCAACTCTGCTCGGGGAAGAGTATTGTTGAATCTTGTCTTACTCTCGGGGAGTGAAGGTATCTTGGTCATGTTCTTCAGCTGAACTTACCTTGGTACCTCGGCGGACAGAGCAACTTATATAGTTCGAACAATTCTTACTGCCCCAGCTTTTGTGGAAGAAGGTACCTGCGGAGGTCTTGATAACTGCTGATCGACGAATCTTCTTCTGGTAGACAAGTGACGAGATGCCGGGACATAGTCGTACCCTTTGATCCCTAACTTTTGCCTGGACCGCCCTTTCGGGATTTCAGTCCACCGGGATACCCATTTTTGCCCAAGCCGCCTTTTCAGGTTTTCGACTTGCCGGGTGTACAGATTATTCATTTTCATCCCTTATTTTTGCCCGAACCCTTTTGGTTCGCCGGGAAGCCCTTATTTTTGCCTAGGTGTGTCAACCTAGCGGGTCTTTGATTATGCGTGGTATTTTTTCGACTATGTCCATGCTCTCAGAGTGTAGGGAGGTGCCCCTGTCAGTAGTGTTGCATCGCCATACTACCAGAAGATCTTCGTTTGATCGTGCCAGATTCGTCTTCGAAATTCATGTCCAATGCCCCAAGTGACTTAGGCTGAGGTTTGCCCCTGGCTGCTTGGCATTTGAGAGATTCCCCGAATCTTGACTTAACTGCCCCAGATGATGGACCATGGTCATGTCTTCCCCTTGATTGGAAGTTCTTCTGTTCATTAGATATTCTTCGTGCGAATTTCTAAGCTGTTCAAACGAATAGTCATATGCAAACAAAGTTATGTTAAAAATGCAAAGCTTATGTATGTCTTGAAGTTTTTTGAAAATGCAGTTTTTAAGCAAACTTTGTAAAATGTGATGTCAACTCGTTATTTTACCGCAAGCCTTAAGGAGTCAGGATACCTTACATAACAATATGCTTTCGAACTAACCCATGCTTCAGCTAGGACTTTTTAAGGGTTATAGCGTGGCCTGGTTCACGGTTTAAGAAACAAAGGATAAAGGCTCAAATTTTATTTGTACCCACCCGTTCGTCGTGATGTTCTTCGATCCTAAACTCAGTTGATCGTGCATTAGATCGTGTTTGAGTCTTTGATTTGATATTCCAGTGATGGTTTGGATGTTGACAACTTATTTTGAATAGACAGTCATTTCTTTCTTTTTGTTGAGGGTTTATAGGACCTCTTTCTTTTTGATTGTTATCCCTGTTTTTTTCCTGAACTGTTTCTTTTGTGATTACAGTCAGCGGGATGCCCCAGTTATGTAAGTCTCCTTCATAGGTTTTGACTTGTTGGGCTTTAGTTTTTTTTTTGGTAATGACTGCCTGTCTTGACGATTATTCGGAACCATCACTGTCTTTTGCTTTGCAAGGACTTTTTGGTGCCATTCGTTGTGCACTTGGATCAACTGAGAGAACTACCCTGCCCCAGGTTATGATTAAGATTTTTTAATTTTGCGTGAAAAGAAAAAACTCCTACTTCTTTGGCTCGAAGGGGTTGACGAGGGACTATCTTCCTTATAACTCCAGTGTTTAGGAATTGAAACAATGCTTGTACCTCATCAGCGGGGTCTCTTCAAAAGCATACTGTAAAGATCGTGGTATCATTTTCATCATCCTCCCTCAAGAGGCTTAGAATTATTAATCGAGAGTTGAACATCAAAAATGAAAGCAAATTTAAGCATAATGAACACAATTACTTCAAAACAGACACGTGTAATGCATTAATGAAATAACAATGTTTGACATGAATAAAATGTTTGAACAATCAAAGAAAAATACAACTTGAACATTCAAATGAACAAAAGTCTTCAATGATTTGGCAGAGGAGCCGTGATTATGTTTGGAGTCTCTGGTGCCTCAAACTGGATTTCTTTAGCATCAATCATGTCTTGGACCTTGTTCTTCAGAGCCCAACAGTTGTCCGTAGTATGCCCCGGGCTATCAGAATGGTATGCGCACCTTTCGTTGGGATGATAGTTAGGAGCAGAAGTGTTTGGATTCCGAAGAGGAGCCCTTAAGGTGATCACTCCTGCCTTCAACATTAGCTGTAGCGCTTGATCCAGTGACATGTTGATCTTGGTGAACTGTCTTTTGGGTGCGACCTCCTTATGTTGTTGCCCCTGTCTTTGTTGAGCAGGCATAGGATTAGAGATCTGGGTTGCCCCTACATGTTGATCATGATGACTCTTTTTACCATGCACAGCATTGGACTCTTTTTTCCCATAATAAGGCTTTTTATGAGCATCAGAAGGCGCAGCTTCTTGAATCTTTCCAGCCTTGATACCAGCTTCAAGCCTCTCCCCAGTCAAGATCAAATCTGTAAACCCAGCAGAAGAATTCCCAATCAGATGGTGGAAGAACGGACCAGACAGGGTCCCCAAGAACATGTCAACGAGCTCACGGTCAGTCAGAGGTGGTCGCACCCTTCCAGCAAGGTCTCTCCACTTTTGCGCATACTCTTTAAATCCTTCACCCGTCCCTAGTGACATACCCTGGAGTTGGGTACGCGTAGGAGCGAGGTCGGAATTATATTGGTATTGCTTGTAAAAGGCAGCAGCAAGGTCCTCCCAGTTGCGGATATTGGCTCCATCCAGTTGATAGAACCACTCGAGTTGAGTCCCTGACAGACTATCCTGAAAGAAGTGAATCCACAAATTCTTGTCAGCCGTGTAGGGCTGGATCCTCCTTATGTATGACCTGAGATGCAGCTTAGGACAGGAAGCCCCGTCATATTTTGCAAAAGCAGGTGCCTTGAACTTATGTGGGATCACTACCCCAGAGGATAGACCTAGATCTTCGAAGTCTAGACCGGGCACTTTCTGTATCTCCATAGCGCTTAACCGGTCTTCGAGCTGTTTGTACTTATCCTCAGCAGGAGGGTACTGTTCGTCATTGAAATCTGTCTCGTTGTCGGAGACCACAGGACTAGGAACCTCTCTCCCTTGGGGACTATCTTTTCCAACAGATGGGGTAGTCAGCTCAGCCTCATTTCGTGATCCATTCATAGATTTGCGTCTAGGGTTGAACAACACCGTCCTCTTCTTCTTCTTCTTCAAGAGCAGAGTCTTCAAATCCTGTTGACCCTGGGCTAGACTCTTAACCAACTCCTGGAGCTGGCCATTCTGGGCCTGGAGGGCCTTGATAGCTTGTTCGTTGGATGATTCAGGATTCATGATGATTGCTGAAATAAACAACGAAGAAGGTAAGTCACCTGTAACAAGGGTACCTGTTATGCAATGACATATATGTATGCATGCAATGTTTTCAAGGATCTCACGGGGTAGACAAGAAAATTGTTAGAATCTGGTAGCTTGATTGAAGGAACTTCATGTTGTTGAGAGTCCTTCTCTAAGAGTCAAGGCTCACCATATCGAGTGGGTCATAGCCCCTGCCTCAAGTTATCCACCTGCCTAGAGGAAAATAAATCCCCTTTGCCCCTTACTAGACATTTGATTCATCATGACCTGCATCACAAACCCTTGAGATCCTTGAAATGGGTTAGTCTTTATGCAGGATGTATGCAATGGTATGATGTTATGCTATGCATGAAGTGATGTAGGTAGGTCCTGTAATGAGTCCCAATTAAGGACTGTATACAAAACCTGCAAGAAACTCAAGTGTCAGATAACAAGCGTGCAAGTAGTGAAGTTTGAAGGCACACCAATCACACAAGACAACCCTTAGAGTTTAGGCCAGCATGAAGTTTAGGTACTACCCTCTTGAGGTTGGTGGGCTCAAAACCTGTCCTATCAAAAGTAACCGGGTTCTAAGGAGCTCAATATCATTGGGTTGTTTTCTATGTTCATTGTTTTGATTTAGCCACTGAACTGGCGATCAAAATATTCCAAGAAAACAACCCTCAATGAGTGTAGTATCGAGTATCTACCAACTTCGGACTGCACCAAAGTCGGTCATCTCACTACCCCTAAAGAGGCCGAGATGGTCAAGTAAGGTTCCTAAGGTCAGTTGATGCTTCACGACACCACGCGGCGGCCCCGTACTCTCCTTGACTTGACTCAAGGGTTACCTGTACTCACCAAAGTGCCACATCAATGTAGTAAACTGCTTCAACCGTGTCGGTATACCCCGCACAGTTCCCTCACAGTTTTGTTGCTACTTTCTAAGAGGTATCCCCCAGATCCGGGTTAGGATCTATAGAACTCCCAAAACAGACCCACAATATTAAAGCAATCAAAACAAGAAATTGAAAACATAAGTATGATCTATCCTAAGGTACACCTCACTTTTATTATGTCCCCAGCAGAGTCGCCAGTTCTGTGATCTGTGGAAATAGAACTGACTGTTTAAAGCTGGATCGTGTGTGTCGCGGTAAGCAAGAGTCGCCACCGTCTTTTATGTTCTCCAACATGGAAAGGACAAAAGCACATCAAAATTCCTTATTCGAGATGTCTCTCGGTTCGGGAGGTAGATTTATAGAACGGGAAGGTGTTAGCACCCTTTCTATCCATGGTTATCCATGGGCTCTTAGGCACTTGCTCTTATGTTTTCAAAAGATGTTTGCTTTTCAAATATGAGTGGGTTTGAAAAAAGTTTCGTTTTTGAAAGATTTCTAAGTGACTCTTGTATCTGTCCTCAAGAGTGTATGAAAAATTTGTTTTGAAAACTTTTGAAAGTGTCGGTGTGAAAAGATGTTTGGTTTGTTTTTGAAGAGAGAAAGTACCCATGAGTCATCTACCTACCCTAAGGAATTAGGCTGTGTAAGAGTCCTTTAGATAGTGCCATCCCACCATTGAGAGGTAGGTAGCACCACCGTTGGAGGTATTCGGGTCAATTCGATTGAGGGACACTGTGGTCACCGAAGCAATAGTAGGACACCTTAGAAGTAACCCTAATGTCCTAGATCCTTTTTATCCGAGGCAACCGTTTCGAGGCGACTGGATCTTTAGACAGGAGGGCGACCTCTAAGACACCCTATACTTGACGACCACGTTCGAGGCAACGAGTGAGGCGTACCCTAGAAGTGGCATGTGCTTGTGTGTTCAATTCAGTTTATGTTTATCTTTGATCATGCAATTGTGAGCTACAAGTTGTTTTTAATTTGTCATTCAGTCTTTCATGCTTATTAACAGTTAGGAGTGCGGAAAATTAAAGTGCGGGAATGTAAAGCTACGCTATTACAAGGCGCGGGTCTATACATCGCCAAAAAACAAAGACCCGTTTTGATAAAGTGCGGAAAGTAAAGAAAGTGGTAAACCTAATTACTATTACATCCATTGAGCAGTTACATAAGTAATCAAATAAAATATAACGCGCAAAATAGAAAGTAAATCAGGACGTCCTAGGGTTTTGACCCTTTTGAGAAATTATGAGTGTTTTGTCTTTTTGCATTTAATTAAATTAAAAGTAAACCTAATTATTTAATTATTTACAAGAAAAATGTTTTTTTTATGTTTTTTTAATATTTTAATAAAAAATAAAAATAAAGAAGCTAATAAGTCAAAAGAAAACCTAGTTCTAAGTTTATTTTAATTATTAATAAAAAATGTCAAAGTTAACCTAATTAACTAAATTAATTAATTTACATTTTTATTTACAAAAATAATAGTAATTAATAAATAATAATAATGTTAATTAAGAAAATGTGAATGAAAATTGTCAAACCCTAATTCTACATGATTTTTATTTATTGAGAAAAAGATTAAAATTAAGCCTAAATTAATGGTTAGTATTTATTTACAAAAATGATTATTAGTGAATTTAATAAATAATAAAATATATTTACAATTTTTGATTTCTGGATTTATCATGAAAAATTAATTTGGTTATGAATTAATAATAATAATTAAATAATTAAAAGAATTAGAAGAAAAGAAAAATAAAACAAAAAATAGCAAACCAAGGGGGTATGTTGACCCATATGGAGGTGAATTTGTGAAATTCTGGCCCAAGAACACCAAGCCCCTTGTTGACTTTCATGATCAGGCGCTTACTGGTTGCCTGGGGTGCATGATAGTCCTCCTTTCTTGGCCTTCAGATTGTTGATCATGGCCACTTGGCGTGTGGAGCGCTGAGGTTTATGGTGGACTATTGGACATGCGCTGCATTGGAACGTGTTAGGAAAAATATTAACAATGATATGGGGGACCTGGGAATCGAACCCAGGTCCCAGTGCTCCTCGCTTCAGTGCCTTTGCCAGTTGAACTATGATGCGCGTTTGTTAAACAAATGAATAACGAATATTATATACAAAAAACAAATATTATGATGCAAAACAAAAATAACGCGCGCTGAGTTTGAATCAACCGACAGAATGGTTCCACGTCTCGTCTTCTTCATCTTTTCTTGTAAAACAAAAACAAGATAGCGGGGGTTTTTAACCCCCACTAACTACAACAACGAAAAATAACGATTAGAGTTAGGGTGCATATAAATTGGGCGCGATGATTCTGTTCAATTCGTCTTGAGCTTCTGAGTTCAACCGTATGTGTCTCAAGGCCTGATTTTTCCTCAATAAGAAAGCCCTAATTAAAAAGCTCGAAAACCCTAAAATTCATTCATGGTGAATTGTGATTCTATGCGTTTCAATGCAATTAATCCATACCAAAAGATTCCTGTATGTTCAAGCAATGCAAAACAACCAATAAAACATGTTAAATGCTCATGAGATATGAATTTTGATTATGAAAACTAAAGTTGAACCGTGAATATGTTCTGGGAAATTTCTTGAGTGTTAGCGTGTGATTTTGATCCCTATGCGTTCCTGGAAGTGCAAGCAATCTATTAGAAACAAAAACAAGCTTTGAATCACGTTAGATTATAGAATTAAGTTTTGAGTTTTTTCTTTATTTTTCAAGTTTGCATATGGCTTCTGTAGCAGCTTTTGCACCTTCTTAGGAATAGGGTTTGCTTCAGCATTTGTATGTGAAGAGAATTAGGTCATCTTTAGGCCCATAAATCCATTGTATTCAAGTTTCATTATGTGATTGCCAATCAAATATTTTTCAATCTTTTTATTTGATAAAACCTTTCCAATCATGGAGATTTTGATTTCTTTGAGGTGCACACGAATTGCCAGCTTGCCCTAGTCTTATTTGCATCACAAAATATTTAAAAATCATATCTTTTGAATTTTCCTACAATTAAAATTAATTAAATGAATTAATATTAATAAAAATTCAATTAATTAATTAAAAATGAGAAAATAAATCAAATTAATCTTAATGGGTCGTGCATAAGCCTTGGGTAAAGATTCAAGAAGGAATTTGAGGCCCATTAGCAAAAATGAAGTGTTTTAGGCAAAGTTGACTTTTGAAAGTTCCCAAAAATTTCCCAACTTCTCCAATGCATATCTTGCTCAATTTTGAAGCTATGAACATGTTCTTGGACATTTTGGAAAGGTCTTGAAGTCCTATAACCAATGCCTTTGGTCCAATGTCATTTTGATTCACCAATCTCAAGTTATGGTCTTTGACTTAAAGTGCCTTTTTGTTGACTTTTGAAAATGACCTATAATGTAGAAATTGATAACTTTTTATGGGAGCATTTCTTGGACTTGGAATGTGAAGATGAGTTGTAGGAAATGTCATCCCCTTCACAATGAGCATTGGATGGGATTTTTATGATGAACCATGATAAAGTTATGCCCTGGTCAATTTGTAGTTGACTTTTCAACTGTCCAAAAATAGCAACTTTTTGCATCTTGATGATTTTTGAGCCATGCTTGTGGAATCATGATCAAATCTTGATCAAATGATGATGGTGGCTTCAAAATAAGATGTTGATAAAATTTTTTGACTTTTGACTGCCAAATGACCATTTTGCCCCTGCAATTGACTGTGAAGCAATTAGGACTTTTGACTGTGCAATTTGATGCTGTGAGCCTTGAAGTTTGACATGTAGATTCTTGACAATATATATAGGCATATGGGACTTGATTGGACCATTGAAAACCTCAGCTTCCTTGCAAGAACCAAAACCCTAATTTTGACTGTGTTAGGAGGCAATTGGACTGTGCAACCCTTGAGAGATTTTGAACCATTTGGGGATTGATCTTGACAAATTTTGAAGAATATGGGAGGGCAAATTTTGGGGTGCAACACCAGGTATGCTTCTGTTTCTTCAAATCCTATGCTTTTGATTTGTTGTTAAGTTGTTATGAAAAAAATTAGTTGCGATATCGGTGTTTGTGAAATTGATGGAAGCTGCTTCGCATCAGTGTTGAGGTAGAAGAAGCTGCAGGTTTGATTTGGTTGTTGTTCTGTTGTAAGTTACAATTTACTACTTTGTGTGTATGAGTTAAGGATTTGCGGGTCTGTTTTGTTTATGTTTGCAGGGAGTGAGGATGGATTAAGATGTTGATTTATGGTAGGCTGCAGTGGTGTTAATAAGAGTATAGGTTTTTTTTAGAGTGAAGAGGTTTGTCTTTTGACAGAGCTTTAACTCTCTGTATTTTTGTGTGTATTTCTTCTCTGTGTTTCTTGCTGATATCCTTCCTGATTTTTTTTCAATGTTTTTGTTGATGGTTCTTCTGTTCCTCTGAAAGATCCCCCCTCTGCTGTGTATATTCCCCTTCTCCAATTTTGTTGAAGAAATGTGGGATGAATTTGTATAATGGTATCCAAGTGTAACTGTTTTTTAGCTTTTCTCATGTAGCTTTTTCCTTACTAATTCTGTGTAATTTTGACAGGTTTTTTGACTGTTTATGGCCTGGTTTTAGTACAGGGTAGCAGGGCTATGGCTTGGCCTTATTATGCAAGTTTCTTGGATGTATTATGGTGCAGATTTTGCAGTATGACAGTAGCAGGTTTGTGGGCAGATTTGCAGCAAAAGTAGCAGGGTTGTGGGCAACATCTTGATAAAGTGGACAGAATTGGGATATAGACAATGGCAAATATTGGGTTGTTTTTGTTTTTACAAGGCTTCTAGTTAGGACTTGTAGGTTTAGGATATACTTTATTGTAATTCAAAATTGAACTCTTAATGTAAACTTGTATCATTCTAGCAATTCTTGATTTTACTTGATGATAAATGCAACCATAAGATCAAGAAAGTCTCTCCTAAATCTAAATGACTACATGTAACTTCAAGCATAATTGAGAATGGTTGTCATGACTTAAAACTTTAAATGCTCTTGAATTTTCTTGTTAATCAAATTTGATGAACTTTCATCTTTAAGTTTGGTTTCAATTATTGAATGGAATAAGATCTTGACATTTTGAATTTTGGACCTTGTCTTGAAAGTAGTCTTGAATGATGGGACTTGAAATAAATATTTGAATTAATCTTGAATGATGCATAATGATCTTGAATATATCTTATGTTTGAATGCGCTTGAATAACCTTTGAATTAATCCACCTTTCTCTAACATTCTAAAACCTCAAGAATGATCTACAAGAAAACTCGCAAATTTCCTTGAATGTTGTTGAAGAATGGTAGCTCTTTCAAATGCTTTCTACCTCTTATTTTGATCATATTGTCATTTTGCGTCATATCTTCAAATCAGACAACTATATATGTCATAACATGAATCAAAAGAAAACCTAATCATGAAGCGCACCATGTGACAATTTTGCTCAAAACCCTTATCCAAATTGATAAGCACAATTATGTGAGATATATCTCTCAATCCCTGAACCACAAACGAGACTTTCAACCCTGAATTCGAGTCTTTGAAAATAAACCAAAGAAATGATGACATGACTTGTAACTTCCCTTTTTTTCAATAGTGTAGCGAGCACAAAAACCCAATTGAATGATTTGAGTGCACATCTTGCTTTCATAACTTGAATTTCAAGCAATCATGTGCCTTATCTTTCAAAATCCAATCAAACTCTCCAATAAAATAAGTGCTTGAGAATTTAATTCCACTGGTTAATCCAAACTCAAAACACCGGTCGCTTAAACCTTGATCTTCATATCATGCCTGAACCACACTCGCACTTCTCGACCAGAAACCTAATTTTTGATATTCAGTCCATAATAACTTGTAACTTAAGCAAGAAAAACATGTCTTGATTATCATGAACCTTTAACCTCTTTTTCCGAAGTGCTCGACCTCCACATTTGCCAATTCAACCTCCAAATTCTCGACTCAATTGCTTAGAGACTTAAAGAAGAAACTTGAAATGCGAGGAGGTGAAATTCTTGACCTAACGCACTGAGCTTTGAGCCATCTTTGGGGCAGGAGAGAGAGACACCTTCCCAGGAACCAAAGACCCAAAACCCTAGCATCTTGACCGACACACATAGGGAAATAAACCCTAATCCAGGCTCTGATAAATTTAAGCAAGAACCAACCTTGTAACATGACGACACAATTCATTCCACGATCCATTAACCGAGAACCAGATGCATTTCCTTTTTACCTGATAAGAAAACCTCAAAACAATATTAGACATAAAGAGGGTGCAACCCTAAAACTTCAAACCAAAGCGCCCGATTCCCGGAGATGCGGGATATGCAAATGCCTGAATGATAAAATGATGCAAATAGAATGCAAAGTTCAAAGCTAGACCAAAAATAAAGAGATAGGGCAAATTTGGGGTACGACAGCTGCCCCTATTTAATCGTCTTAAACCTGAATGTGAGATTGGCGTCGGCCTTTCGTAAGTTCAAGGTGAAAGATGATTAAATACC
The DNA here is from genome assembly GCA_948472305.1 of Vicia faba. Lineage (NCBI taxonomy): Eukaryota > Viridiplantae > Streptophyta > Magnoliopsida > Fabales > Fabaceae > Vicia > Vicia faba. Next base: position 1,479,335,895 of record OX451741.1, on the reverse strand, counting down.
AGGACCCGAAATTTTCACTGAAGAGATAGTATGAGTGTTATTCACTGGTGTGAATGTCTGCTGGGGAAAGACAAACTGGTCTTCTGGCGGACTGGTCATGATGGATAAAACATGGTTGAAAAAGAGTAGCTCGTACTGGGGTAACGGTGCCAATACAAGGTTCTTGATGGACTGAGTGGTAGAGTGACTGAAAGGATATGGTTGACAATATCGTGATGACTGAAAGTAGATTTACTTGACAAAATGATAACTTAAATACTATGAGTAGAACTTGAGGACGACACAGAATCTATCAAACGGTATTTCACAACCCAAAAAGAAAGGTAAAGACAACGGATAAAGATAGACGTACGATCTATGACCCAAGAGAAAGGTAAAGTGAGGGTAAGACCTACGAGCGACCTACGACCCTATGAAAGATAACATGAGGGTAAGACCTACGAGCAACCTACGACCCTATGAAAGATAACGTGAGGGTAAGTCCTTCGAGCGACCTACGACCCTAGCAAAGATAACGTGAGGGTAAAACCTATGAGCGACCTACGATCCAATGAAGGATAACGTGAGGGTAAGACCTACGAACGACTTACGACCCTAGCAAAGATAACGTGAGGGTAAGACCTACGAGCGACCTACGACCCTAGCAAAGATAACGTGAGGGTAAGACCTACGAGCGACCTACGACCCTATGAAGGATAACGTGAGGGTAAGACCTACGACCCTAACAAAGATAACATGAGGGTAAGACCTACGAGCGACCTACGACCATAGCAAAGATAACGTGAGGGTAAGACCTACGAGTGACCTACGACCCTAGCGAAGATAACATGAGGGTAAGACCTACGAGAGACCTACGACCCTAGAAAGATAACATGAGGGTAAGACCTACGAATGACCTACGACCCTAGAAAAGATAACGTGAGGGTAAGACCTACGAGCAACCTACGACCCTAGCAAAGATAACATAAGGGTAAGACCTACGAGCAGCCTACGACCCTATGAAGGATAACGTGAGGGTAAGACCTACGAGCGACCTACGACCCTAGCGAAGATAACGTGAGGGTAAGACCTACGAGCAACCTACGACCCTAGCAAGATAACATGAGGGTGAGACCTACGAACGACCTACGACCATAGAAAAGATAACATGAGGGTAAGACCTACGAGCGACCTACGACCCTAGCAAAGATAACGTGAGGGTAAGACCTACGAGCGACCTACGACCCTATGAAAGATAACGTGAGGGTAAGACCTACGAGTGACCTACGACCCTATGAAGGATAACGTGAGGGTTAGACCTACGAGCGACCTACAACCCTAGAAAAGATAATATGAGGGTAAGACCTACGAGCGACCTACGACCCTATGAAGGATAACGTGAGGGTAAGACCTACGAGCGACCTACGAGCAACCTAAAAACCTAGCAAAGATAATGTGAGGGTAAGACCTACGAGCAACCTACGACCCTAGAAAAGATAACGTGAGGGTAAGACCTACGAACGACCTACGACCCTATGAAATATAACGTGAGGGTAAGACCTACGAGCGACCTACGACCCTAGAAAAGCTAACGTGAGGGTGAGACCTACGAACGACCTACGATCCTATGAAATATAACGTGAGGGCAAGACCTACAAGCGACCTACGACCCTATGAAAAGATAATGTGAGTATTGAGAGTTGGAGAGTATGACGTACTGAAACCATGGTTTATTTTAGTTGGTAGTGTAATAACAAATGTTAATGCGGAATTATGAGGATGAAACTTTTGTGAGGATGTTTTGTTGATTTGGGATTAATCTGGCTCATGCTTCATATGTATTTGAAGTGTGACATGATGATCCATGGATATGATGTGCGTTTGAGGATGCAATGCAATATGTCATGATGATTATTGTATGCAAAATGCCAAAAACTCATTGGGATATGTTGTCCGTCATCTTGAGTTACCAATATGGACTGGTGCTTGAAAACTGAGAGAACTAAGTTATATCCTTGTCGAGCTCACTGGGGATTAAATCTTGTTGAGGAGGAGTAGCTTGATCTAACTTCCTTCATGTGTTGAACTTCTTATGAATGACTGAATAGAGACATGGATCTCATCAAATGCCCCAAGTTTTCTCTATTTCCAGGGAGGAAAGGGCTCTGTCTGACTTTCCTTACTTCACGAACCACTTGGGGATTAGGAAATGGACATTAGTGTCTTCATATGCCCCGAGTTCACTTCATTGCTGGGGAGTTGCGTGTTTAAACATCTGCAGGGAATGATGATGATTCTGAGGACGTTAACTGAACCAAAGTGAACATCATGACGCTTTTAGCTTTATTGAATTTGTACGGATGACAGGTATTTGCTTGAATAACTCTATAAGAGGGGAGGAGGGATGCCCCTGTCTGCAAGGATCTCTTCGAGTGGAATGCTGGAAGATTCATGTCATAATACGGCACAAAGTGGCGTGCCTCAATATCTGCCTCTGATCATGGATTCTCATAGAGATTTGTCGAATCTCGACGTAATTGCCCCAGGTTGCACAAATTTTGAATAGGTTACTCAGCCTGATTCCCCCAATTTGAAGTTTAAAGAGATTTATCGACATGATTGCTTCTGATCGACTGGTAAAATATGGAAGAGATTTATCGACGTGATAGCCTTTGATTGGCCGCTTGAGGGAATGCCCCAAAATAAGATCAATCTTTGTTTTTTGACAAGTTTCTGCAGCAATTCGTCCTTTCGAGATGACCGTGTTTTCAATTGATGCTCATCACACAAGCTTACTTGATGTTCAAAAACTTATTTATATGCAACGAATGTTTGTCTAAGAATGATGATTCTAATGCAAATTCTATGCTTGTCTTGAAGTTCAAAAAACTTTTATTGAAATGATGTCGAAGCATCAGTTTTTTGTTTTTATGAATAGGTGACGTGTTACCAAATCAAATTTTAGTACATCTCCGAGGAGTCAGGTTACCGTACTCTTGCTACAGTATTGCTTTCGAATTAACCCATGCTTCAGTTAGGACTTTTAAGGGTTGTAATGTGTCCTGGTTCACGGTTTAAAAAAAAAGATTTAAGGCTCAAAATTATTTGGTGCCCACCCATTCTCCATGATGTTTTCCATTCTTATGTTCAGTTAACTCGATAAGAGCACTCATCTCCTGAGAAGCGAGTTTGGGATGATTAAGGAACCACATGGGTTTCTAAGACCCGACAATCACTGGCTTCTTGGCGTCTGATCACTCAATCTTGTTCTTTGCTGAGGATTATTTTTTTTTTTTATTTCGCTTTCCCTATTTTTCCTGGACAATTTCTTGATTTTGAAGTTGCAGTCCAGCGGGATGCCTTGACTTTTGCCTAAGTCTCTTGTTTTTCAAGTTTTGACTTAACGGGGCTTTTTGTCTCTTTCTTTTTGAACAAGTTATTGATCTTTGCGCGATCTTCGATTTGTTGGAAATGGTTGTGGTTGTATGAGTCCTGGATAGATGAAGAATAAATGTTGCGGTATTGTCATCTTTTGACCTCCTAATTGTGCAAGAGATACCCATCGGGATATCATTCTCTTCGATGCATGTTGCTGGTAGGTGACGGTTTATCATTGTGGTGTTGACTTCTCCTAGCCCTTTGATGGATAATCGTTGTTATATCGCTAGGAACTCCCTCTTGACGAGTTCTGGATGCTCGATCGGATTAACTGAAATCTACCCGCCCCGGGGTTAAAATGGAGGTTTTTTTGTGTAAAATAAACTCCTACTTTAAAACTCGAAAGGGTTGACAAGGTTCTATCTTCCTTATAACTCCGGTGTTTGGGGATTTGAAACAATGCCTGTACACCGTCAGCAAGGTTTTATTCAAAATCATACCATTTGAGAATCTAAGTATCAGATCTTCATCATCCTCCCTCAAGAGTTGTTTTTTTTTTCTTTCTTTAAATTAAATTAAAAAGAGTTAAGCATCAAAAGCAAGTACAATAACAAAACGTAAATGAGTGAATACGAATGGATTAGTTCAAGACAAACACAGTCAATGCATGGTGATTCAATATAAAAATACAAACAATTTTGCACACAACGGGTACTGAATAAAACAAGAAAGGTTACAAATGATAATGCAAATGAAATTAGAAATTGCCATGCTCAGGAGACTTCTTTAGCCTTGGCTCAATTGAGGAGACGCTCTTGCAGTCTTGACACTTATCTCAGCAAGGGGATTCAATCCATTATCAGACCCTTTGGAGTGAACGTGATAACTTTAGCATCAAGGAGGTCTTGAACGTTGTTTTTTAATGCCCTACAATTCTCAATTGTGTGGCCTGGAGCACCTGAATGGAATTCGCAATGAGCACTGACATCATACCCTCGTGGGAGAGGATTTGGTGTTGGACTAAGTTCACGCAATTGAACCAACTGATTGGAAAACAACTGGGGGAAAGTTGAGCATAAGACATGGGAATGTGATCCACCCTCCTTTCAATAACTTTCTTCCTCTTTCTTCCTTGTTGCCCCTGGGGTTGATGACTCGTCTGAAAAGACCCAGATCATGCTCGTTGAACATACAGTTGTCTCTGTGTGTACTAATGTTGATGATGGATTGGTTGATGCTGAGTCACCCGCATTTGTTGAGCTGAGATTGTAGCACATGCTCGAGGAACATTAGGATGAACAAATGACATTTGACAGTGCAATGCTTGATCTTGATGATGGACCGAGGCCTTTCCTTTGTTGATAGTAGCACTAGTTTCTCCTTCTTTCTTCTTGAGGAGGCCAAAGCAAGGTTTCTTGTTACTTCCATTGATAGCGCTAGATGTACCTTGAATTTTTCCTGACTCGAGGCCATCTTCAATACATTCCCCGATGGTAACCAAGTTTGAAAAGGAGGTCGAAATACTACCGAGTATATGCTGGAGATATGGGTCTTGCAGGGTGCCCACAAACAAATAAGTCAATTCACGATCCAAGAGAGGAGGCTGGACCCTTACAGCCAGTTCACGCCACTTCTGAGCGTATTCTTTGAAAGACTCTTAATATTTTTGTACCATCCCCTAGAGCTGAGTACAGCTTGGAGCCATAGCAGTATTGTAATGGTAATGTTTCAGAAAAGCATCGGCAAGCTCTCCCCAAGTACCGACATGAGATATTTCCAATTTCATATACCAATCTAATGATTCCCCGGTCAAACTGTCCTGAAAGAAATGCATGAGCAAAGGTTCATTTCCAGCATAAGCCGCCATCTTGCGACAATAGAAACAAAGATGTGTCTCTGGACAAGAAGTGCCTTTGTACTTATCAAACTCTGGGACTTTGAACTTGGGAGGAATGAATACCCCAGGCACGAGGCACATTGCAATAGTGTTGAATCCGGATGCCTTGATACCTTCCATGGCCCTAAGTCTCTCTTCAAGAGCATGATACATTTTTGCAGTTTTGGCAACCCCGACGGCAAGATTCACTTGGGGTTCATCTAGATCAATAACATCATGATGATTTTCGACATCATTCCTAGGAGCACAGGTAGGAGTCTCAACATTAGCATTGTCATTTCTCCCATTAGCAGAAGTGGAAGGAGAAGCAGTAGTAAGCTTGGCAACACTCCGGTGTAGTTCTTCTTGACCCTTGATCACAACATGAAGATTTTCCATGAGTTGATCCATGCAAGTACCCATAGTGTCCATATCCCAACGGAGTGCATTCTGATTTTTTTCGAACATATCCATTAGCCTTTGTTGGTTGCCTCTAGTACGGTAAGGATGTGGATGAGTCGTCTTTGCTGTTTATAGGATTCTGGTAAAGGGGACCCCAATGAGTTTTTGTTGTGAAAAAATGAATGCATGGTAATATGGATGAATTCTTTATCTTCATTTCTAATGAGACCCAAAGACTCGTCTATCTTTTTAAAATTTCCTTTTTTGAAAAGATATATCAACAAGACTTGTCTTTGGATTTCTCTAGATATGAGATATATATACATGATGATATGATGTCATGGTATGTTATGGCATGAAGTCTCAGCTCCACATATTCTGGATAACCATTTGGTAGTCTGTTGCACAGGCTGAAAGTAACAAGACCAAAAGTTCGACGTCACAGGCATGGAGTCAAAGTAACCACCCGCGAGGTATGTACTAGGGGTTTATCACCTGCCGAACAAGGTTCTAAAGAGTTCTCGAAGTCTACGCTCTTCCTTTGGATATTACCGACGTCCCAATTACTTGGTAATCAGTAATATTCGTAGGAAAAACTCGTCTGAGTGCAATATTGTGTGACAACTACTTCCGGATTACTCTGTTACAGTCTCCGCATTGCACCTAAAAGGCTAGGATGGGTTAATGGTTCTACGGCCCTCAGCTTCTCGAGCCTCCAGTTCGAAAGCAACGACGTCTTGCCGATTACTCGGTAAACATCACTACTTTCAAGGGGACCTCCACTGAGTGGGAGATTCTCATGCCTCCTTCTTCGGGATTACTCCCTCAAAGTTAACATGACTATATCGCCCGTCCTAATCCTATGTGTAACCCAAGTCCGGGTAGAGGACTTATCAAAAGTAATCATTGAACCCAACATCACAATGTATCCATAATATGTGAGTAGCAACAATATATGCAACATATACAAAAGAATAAAATAAATAAAGAAATAAAACAATAAAGCAAGATAAATCAAATAAATAAACACCCAAAAAGACAAATAAAAAAAACTAGGAGAGACTCGCTAAAGTTCCCCAGCAGATTCGCCAGCTGAAGCCACCGGCAGAAAACACAGAGCCGCCACCAAACTTTATTTATCCCGAAGGAAGGGGAAATATCGATAAAACCACAAGGGAATGGATAAGATGGTCTTGCGATCAAGAGAAAGGGTAAGGGAGTCGGTTATGCAAGGGGAAGGTATTAGCACCCCTCACATCCGTTGTACTCAACGGGATCCATTTTCTTTGTTTGTCTTAAAGGGTGTGTTTATCTACAACTATGCTTGCTTAAGGGGAGATGGATGGTTTTTGATTATTGTGTTCGTGAGGGTTTCGTGACCCTTTGCCTACGTATCCAATGAAGGAATCAGAGCACCGTAGTTCCTCTAGAAAATGATTGGTTTGTTTGTGCTTTTTAGTGGGCGACATTAACGCATGCTGTTGTACCCCAAAATTTTCCCTCCCATTTCCTCAACATTTTCTCATCACCAGACCTTTGAAGAATCAAGATCCAATTAGGGTTTCCTCTGCTCAAGATTTCTCCTTGCACTAGTGGACCCAAATTAGGGTTTGTGTTTGCACAAAGATGTTTTGACCTAAGATGCCTAAGATGACTTTCATACTTCATATTGGACTCCCAAGTTTATCCATACCAAGTTTCAAGTCTTGATTCCAAGTTTTGCCCAGTCAATTGGACAGATGACTTAGAAATCAGTTGTATTGGGGAAAAAGTCAACTGTGGCCAATTGATAGTCAAATCTCATGAAAATTGACCCACATCAACATTATGAACTCATATGGACCATTTGATCAAGTTTGGATCACAATTCCACAAGAAATTTGATCAGATCATCAAAAGGGCAAAATGGTCATTTTTAGGGTTTTGACTGCACAAAGGCAACTTTTGACTGTTTGACCTAGCCAATGGCAAACCAAGCTCACATATGGACTCAAGGACCCCATGGAATTGTCTTGACATTCTCAACAAACTCAAAAGATGCCAAGTACACAAGATTGACAGTTGAATCTCCCAGTCAATTGATCAATTTTGACTGTACACTGAAAAGTCAAACTTTGACTTTTTGATCAAAATCAAGAGTCAAGATTCATTTTTCATCAAAACATGCCAAATCATGAAACTTGTTCACCAAGAAACCAAGAAATGCAAATTAGGGTTTAAAATGGAATTTTTCATAACTTAGAATTTTTCTAAGTTATGGAAAACCCTAATTTTTTCCCCAACTTTGCCCCACTTTTTCACCATGATTCATTTGGATTCAAACAAAAGTCAAAACATAAAAGTTGTAGCTTGTTGCATAATCTACAACTTTGATTCACAAAGTTTTCTCATTTGAATCTTGTATCTCAAGTTACAAATTTTTGAATAAGGGCACTAAACCATTCTTAACTTAGTGAATTTTTGACCTATTTTGACAAGGTTTTCTACCCCACTTCAAGGCCATTTTCCATACACTTCCACTTGGAATTTCAAATTGCATTTCAAATATGGATTGTAGTACACATTCCAAGCTTTCCAAAATGTCCAAGAACTTCTCAAACAACCTCATGGTTAGGGAGAATCGAATTTCACAATATAGCAAAAACTCACTTTTGAATTGGCCATTTTTCATGTTCATAAGTTATGCAAACTTCTCAAAACCAGCATGCCCTTGATTACAGGTCCTTAAACCAAGTTACACTCAATAATTTAATGCTTGTTCATTGTGTCAAAGTGTTATTCTATGAGTTCAAGTATTATATACAAGTTTAATCCATTTTTAGATAAAGCAAAATAGCCATTTTTGAAAAGTCATGCTTTATGTCAATTGGTAAATCAAGCAAGTACAAACCAAATCTCTTTAGCACAAGATTATGAACAAATCACTCTGATCAAGAGAAGCTTTGCAGCAGGATTAAGGGTCCTCTACTGACCTAGAAACACAACTTGCCATTTCTTGCTTAAGTTAGAAGAAACATTGCATAACTCATACCAACTTCCATATCAGCTCAAGAACACTTAGACAAAGTTATCAAACACATTTCACACAACATAACCAAGCTAATACACGAGCCCTTAGCCTTCAAAACACCCTTCATCTCAGAATCACTCTCAAACTGCAAAAACAGGGCAGGCCCTGCAGTTTGAGTGCTATCTCGTATTTCTCTTGAGCTCTCTTGCCCAAACCAGTTCACACACCTTCCATACCATCTATGCAAGCTAACCAAAAGCAAAAGCACGATCTGTAACACCTCTAAGCCACTTCACCATTTTTGTTTTTCTGTTTTGCAGTTGAAGTTCTCTAGCACGATTCAAGGAGTTTCAAGACAAAGTAGAACTTGGAATAGCATCCTTACACTTCAAGGAAGCTATACAAATCATCATCTTGCTCTGAAAACTCCTCCATTGCAAAGCACGATTCCAACTGAACAGGTATCTTCATGAAGTTCTATCTCTCTTATTAGGCATTGTTAGCTTTAGGTTTGTGAAGAAAATATGTCACAATCATAGCCCTGAACATGCCCATATAGTTAGATTTCATTTATGTTATGTGTGCTGCAAGAATTTTGAGTCTGAACATGGCATAAAAGTTAGGTCAGAAATTGGGGGAGAAGAAATTCTCCCTCATCTTAGAGAGTTAAGTCAAGTTCTTTACATGGTTGAATTCGTCTTCTCATGCTCTACACTTTTCATGTTATGAGTTTTGCTTGAAAGTCCAGGAATCAAGAGATAGAAAACACGTGAGTGATGTTGTTCAGAGGTTGAAGATGACTGGTTCTGGGCTGGGCCTGGAATACTTTTCTTATTTGCACCACTCTTTTGCTTTCACACCCCCAAGGCCCATTTGCTTATTTCTTTGACTTTTTGACCTTTTTCTTTTTTGATTGACTTTGTTTATTTTTTCTCATGACATAAAAAATATAAAAATATTTTTTCTTACCATTTTTTAATTTATTAGATATTTATATGATTTTCTTTTGATTAATACTTAGATAAATAAATATATACATTTCATTAAAATATTGAGAAATAGGTAGAAATACTTTTATTTTCATTTTTATTTTATTATACCCTCTGAAAATATTTTACATAAAAAATACTTTTTTTTTATATATTAAAAATTATTATTATTTATATATATATAATACATATTTAGAACTTAATACATAAATATATATATTTATTAATATACTTAGAATAAAATACTAAAATATACATATTTTATTTTATTAATATATTAAACACTAAAAAATCATTTTTTTACAAATACATTTCTTTTCTTATTTTATTTTTGTGTATAAATGATAAAATATTGTATATATCAATAATAATACATTTCATTTAATGAAAATTAGGGTTTTGCCCTAAATTTAAAAATACTCCAAAAATAATATCTTTTTATTTTCTTTTTTATTTTACATAAATAATACTTTTTTTATACATATACAAAACATTTTTTTTGCATCTTGCATATTTTTATTCCATTTTTATTTAATTATTGTACATTAATTAAATTGTATAAATTCAAAATTGATGTAATAGTTTTAGGTTTAAATTCCTTGTCAAAATCCTCATTTGAAACATTGTACCCCTCCCTATATTATTGTGTTGTAATAGCGTAGGAGTTTAAATTTCGCACTTTATCGCTTTCTAAATATATAATGCTAGAATTAGGGTTTATATGCGAATAAAACGAACAAAATAGTTATGACCTAATCTCAAGACAAACAAGCATGAAAATGGACACACAAATCACACTTGCACCCCCTAGGGTATTCCACTTTGTTGCCTTCAAATAAATGGGCCATATTGCATGTTAGGTCTCTTTGGGCAAAACAAACAAATCAAATGATCATAGTCCCTCGATAACATTTTCAAAATATTGCCAAAACAAAATGATCAAGTCCCTTAAAGAAAATGCCCAAAGATACTTGGCACCATTGCAATTATGGTCCAAACGATGACCCGCGCCCGTCCCTTTCACATCCTAACATGAGGTTGTCCATCAAATACAATGGTGGAACAAACTTATGAAAAGGGTTAAAACATAGCAATAGTCTTTGAGAAATTTAGGAGTAGATAACCTCTTAGTTACTTGAAACAAACTTGCAAAAAACAAAACACTTGCCTATTTTCTAAACCACACATCACTACACTTTCAAAACAACTTTCAAAAACAAATGAAAACCTTTTTCAAAAGACATACATCTTTGTATACATCCCCACATGGATCATTACAAAGGTTGCCACCACATTGGCTTCTTTTCAAAACATTTTCAAACCCACACACACAAGCACCATTTCAAGCAATTGAAAACAAAAGGCAAGTGATTTAAGCAAGTAACTAAGAGCCCATGGATAACCATGGATAGAAAGGGTGCTAATACCTTCCCTTTCTATAATCTACTCCCCGAACCCAAGAAAACATCTCAAAGTTTTTTGCTGTGCTTTTTAACCTTTCCTTAGGATAAAATAAAAAGTCGGTGGCGACTCTTGCTCAACCGAAACATTTGCGAAAACAAACGCAAAACCATAGTCAGTTCTCCCACCGTATCACACATGCATTTTAGCAATAGGCACAGCCGGTATCACGGTAGAACAGAGACAACATGCCCTTGGAGGGAGTTTTTCTTGGTTGAGTGTTTTTGCAAGTTTTAAAATAAATTCAAGTAATGATTAAATGTTTTTGGATTTTTGATTTGTGAATGAGAAGTTTTAATTACAGAAGAAGAAGAGGGAGACTAAGAAACCTAATTGTTTGTTATGTACTAGTGGTGAGTTAAAAGTCTATTTCGACATAAGGCGATCAAAACAGGGTTTAATCGCCTAATGGAGCTATCTAAATGGGTATAGTATCAAGATATGAACGCGCGGATGAAAAAAAGAAATTTAAATTCTAAATATTTTTTTTTGTGGTTTTTATCAAGGTAAGGTATCATGACATTAGTATTGATTCAAAACATGACTTCAAAAGAATCAAATTAAAATGAAAATAAGAAAAAGGAAGTTAAAAGGTAGAAGCATGAAGTGTGGGTTATTAAGCCCAAGGCCTAACACAAGATTTCTACCTAGATTCTAATAACAATAATAATAAATACAATAAATAATAAAAAAGAACGCACACCAGGAAAATGATCTGCCCACGTGACATCATAGATAACTTTTACTCATCTCACTAAAACAATTACCGGGCCCATGAAATATTTTTTTTTAATTTGAAAGAAAGAGAAAATAACAAGTATTTGCTCTTAATCTAGTATAATGAAATAAAATAAAAGAACTTAAGGATTTTTCTTCCCTCATGCTATTCTTCGTCTCTGCATTTTGTGAAAGCCTTTCTTCATATCAACAAACTCAATACAGATCCAAACACTATTTCTCTAATTTCTTCAGTTCACAAACTAAAAAGCATAAATAAAAATAGAATAGAGAAATACCAGCGAGAAAATGGAGGGCGATGTGGATCTGTTTTTCGACGGTCTTCGCAATGGTGTAGTCCGGCGGTTTGAAGGGAGATACAACTGTAGCTGGCTCTGTTACGACGATGTTCCAGGTATGCTTCTGTTTATTCAAATCCTATGCTTTCGATTTCTTGTTGATTTGTTATGAAAAAAATTAGTTGCGTTATCGGTGTTTGTGAAATTGATGGAAGCTGCTTCGCATCAGTGTTGAGGTAGAAGAAGCTGCAGGTTTGATTTAGTTGTTGTTCTGTTGTAAGTTACAATTTACTACTTTGTGTGCATGAGTTGAGGATTTACGGATCTGTTTTGTTTATGTTTGCAGGGAGTGAGGATGGATTAAGGTGTTGATTTATGGTAGGTTGCAGTGGTGTTAAGAAGAGTATAGGATTTTTTTTAGAGTGAAGAGGTTTGTCTTTTGACAGAGCTTTAACTCTCTGTGTTTTTGTGTGTATTTCTTCTCTGTGTTTCTTGCTGATATCCTTCCTGATTTTTTTCCAATGTTTTTGTTGATGGTTCTTCTGTTCCTCTGAAATATCCCCCCTCTGCTGTATATATTCCCCTTGTCCTCTTTTGTTGAAGAAATGTGGGATGAATTTGTATAATGGTATCCAAGTGTAACTGTTTTTTAGCTTTTCTCATGTAGCTTTTTCCTTACTAATTCTGTGCAATTTTGACAGGTTTTTGACTGTTTATGGTCTGGTTTTAGTACAGGGTAGCAGGGCTATGGCTTGGCCTTATTATGCAAGTTTCTTGGATGTATTATGGTGCAGATTTTGAAGTATGACAGTAGCAGGTTTGTGGGCAGATTTGCAGCAAAAGTAGCAGAGTTGTGGGCAGCATCTTGATAAAGTGGACATAATTGGGACAGAGACAATGGCAAATATTTGGTTCTTTTTGTTTTTACAAGGCTTCTAGTTAGGACTTGGAGATTTAGGATATACTTTCTTGTAATTCAAAATTGAACTCTTAATGTAAACTTGTATCATTCTAGCAATTCTTGATTTTACTTGATGATAAATGCAACCATAAGATCAAGAAAGTCTCTCCTAAATCTAAATGACTCCATGTAACTTCAAGCGTAAATGAGAATGGTTGTCATGACTTAAAACTTTAAATGCTCTTGAATTTTCTTGCGAATCAAATTTGATGAACTTGCATCTTTAAGTTTGGTTTCAATTCTTGAATGTAATTCTTGAATGGAATAAGATCTTGACATTTTGAATTTTGGACCTTGTCTTGAAAGTAGTCTTGAATGATGGGACTTGAAATAAATATTTGAATTAATCTTGAGTGATGCATAATGATCTTGAACATATCTTATGTTTGAATGCGCTTGAATAACCTTTGAATTAATCCACCTTTCTCTAACATTCTAAAACCTCAAGAATGATCTACAAGAAAACTTGCAAATTTCCTTGAATGTTGTTGAAGAATGGTAGCTCTTTCAAATGCTTTCTACCTCTTATTTTGATCATATTATCATTTTGCGTGATATCTTCAAATCAGACAACTATATATGTCATAACATGAATCAAAAGAAAACCTAATCATAAAGCACACCATGTGACGATTTTGCTCAAAACCCTTATCCAAATTGATAAGCACAATTATGTGAGATATATCTCTCAATCCCTGAACCACAAACGATACTTTCAACCCTGAATTCGAGTCTTTGAAAATAAACCCAAGAAATGATGACATGACTTGTAACTTCCCTTTTTTTCAACAGTGTAGCGAGCACAAAAACCCAATTGAATGATTTGAGTGCACATCTTGCTTTCATAACTTGAATTTCAAGCAATCATGTGCCTTATCTTTCAAAATCCAATCAAACTCTCCAACAAAATAAATGCTTAAGAATTTAATTCCACTGTTAATCCGAACTCAAAACACCGGTCGCTTAAACCTTGATCTTCATATCATGCCTGAACCACACTCGCACATCTCGACCAGAAACCTAATTTTTGATATTCAGTCCACAATAACTTGTAACTTAAGCAACAAAAACATGTCTTGATTATCATGAACCTTTAACCTCTTTTTCAGAAGTGCTCGACCTCCACATTTGCCAATTCAACCTCCAAATTCTCGACTCAATGGCTTAGAGACTTAAAGAAGAAACTTGAAATGCGAGGAGGTGAAATTCTTGACCTAACGCACTGAGCTTTGAGCCATCTTTGGGGCAGGCGAGAGAGACACCTTCCCAGGAACCAAAGACCCAAAACCCTAGCATCTTGACCAACACACATAGGGAAATAAACCCTAATCCAGGTTCTAATAAATTTGAGCGAGAACCAACCTTGTAACATGACGACACAATTCATTCCACGATCCATTAATCGAGAACCAGATGCGTTTCCTTTTTACATGATAAGAAAACCTCAAAACAATATTAGACATAAAGAGGGCGCATCCCTAAAACTTCAAACCAAAGCGCCCGATTCCAGGAGATGCGGGATATGCAAATGACTGAATGATAAAATGATGCAACTGGAATGCAAAGTTCAAAGCTAGACCAAAAATAAAGAGATAGGGAAAATTTGGGGTATGACACCATGGTTCAGAAATACAGGGAATCATTCAAAGAATATGCACAAAGATGGCGTGAGGTAGCTGCCCAAGTGAGTCCTCCCATGGAAGAGAAGGAGATGACTAAGATTTTCTTGAAAATGATGGGTGCTTTATACTACGAAAGGATGGTGGCAAGTGCGCCAAATGATTTTACTAAAATGGTAGGAATGGGTATCCACTTAGAAGAGGCTGTAAGAGAGGGTTGCTTAACAAAGAGTGAAAGTTCTGTAAGTGTGAAGAAACCATCTTATGAGTTTACCAAGAAGAAGGAAAGGGATGCAAATGATGTTATGCAAGAGAGGAGGGTTAATACCCCTAGAAGAAATTATCAGCATCATCAGTAGGTCGCCTTAGTTACTCTATGTGTGGGTGCAACTCCAACTACTATTGCTTATCAAAGACCATCCCATCAGGGGAATCAAGGGTATAATAAGAGAAGGGAGAGTTATGACCCGATTCCTATGAGCTATACAGAGTTACTATCGGCATTGATTCAGAAGAACTTATTTCAGACCCGACCACCTCCCACCGTACCATCACCATTGCCTTGGTACTACAAAGCAGACCAAACATGTGCTTTTCATCAGGGAGCACCAGGGCATAATGTTAAGAAATCTTATCCTTTGAAGAATTAGTATAGAAATTGGTGAAGTCTGGTATCTTATCTTTCAAGGATGTGGGCCCTAATGTGAAAGACAATCCTCTACCCAAGCATGGGGGAGTAAATGTTATGAATATGGTGGCCGGTTGTCTAGGCGACTTCCGGATTTTTGATATTAATCTGGTTAGAGGAGATTTGGTGAAAATGCATACGTATATACCTTTATGAATTTAGCTACTATACGCATGACCATGCCGATTGTGCTATTTGCAGTACAGATCTACAGGGTTGCGATAAGGTAAAGGCTGATTTACAAGAGATGATGGATGAAGGCCTAATCCACATAATCAGGCCTAGGGCAGAGTATGAAGAGGAGGTGAATATGGTTTCTGGATGTCCTGGAGAATTCAGAATTTTTGATGTAGAGTATATGAATGAAGACCTTGTGCAATTGCATGCTACCTTCTTCCATATGGCTGGCCAGGTGGAACACCAATATGGATCTTGCCGAGTTTGCTGTCGAGATTCCTGAGGATGTTCAATCGTGAAGAAGGGTGTTTAGTTATTGTTAGACCAAGGAATTATAAAGGTTACAAGTCAAAGGGATGATTACCATAAAGTTGATATGGTTAAGGTTTGTTTGATGGTAGAAGAGTCGGATGAAGAGTATGTCTCTGCAGATGAGTATTTCTCCTCAGATGAGGATTTGTTTTCCAGAAATGACTCAATAATGACTGATTGTGTTGAAGAAGGGGTAAACGTTATTGTACCTTGTTTTGGGGAACCCTCCCATCTTGAAGTTGAGTATTATAGCAAGCCAGTTGTTACCCCATTGGTGATTAGTTTACCGGGTCCTATCCCCTACAAATCAGATAAGGTTGTACCTTACAAATACAACGCTACAATCTTAGAGGATGGAGTGGAAGTTCCCATCCAGCCAATACCTGATGTTGGGAATATTGCTGAAAATAGCTGGGTGACCCGCAACGGTCGTATGTTTGCACCAGTTGTTTGAAGAGATGTTAGTAATGGAAAGAAAATTGCTGAGAATGTTGAACCCAAGAAGGCTACGGGTGAGACTAGTGGGGTTGCGTTAGAGAAAGAAGTGGATGATATTTTGAAAATAATCAAGATGAGCGACTGCAGAATTGTAGATCAGCTACTGTAGACTCCTTCAAAAATATCTATCTTGGCTTTATTGATGAACTCCTCTGCTCACAGAGAATCTTTGATGAGGGTATTGGACCAAGCTTTTGTGGAGAGTGATATGCCAATAAACCTATTCAGCAGTGTAATAGGGAACATTACATCATGTAATAACTTGAGCTTCTGCGACGATGAATTACCAGATGAAGGAAGGAATCACAACATGGCCCTCCACATCTCTATGAACTGTAAGAATGATTCACTATCCAATGTGCTTATTGATAATGGATCCGCGTTGAATGTTATACCGAGGAGTACACTTATGAAGTTAAAATATAAAGGAACACCTATGCGCCTGAGTGGCATCATTATGAAAGTGTTCGATGGATCAAGGAAATATGTTATTGGTGAAGTGGACTTACCTATTCATATAGGACCATATTTGTTTCAGATTACTTTCCAGGTCATGGACATTGTTCCCGCTTATAGCTGTTTGTTGGGACAACCGTGGATTCATGAGGCAGGGGCTGTCACTTCAACTTTACACCAGAAACTTAAGTTTGTACGTGAAGGGAAAGTAGTGATCATAAATAGGGAACAAGCATTATTGATATCTCATTTGTCCTCTTTCATCATTGTGGAGGCGGATGAAGTTGCTGTTGGAACCAATTTCCAAGCCTTATCTATTGACAATATAAGAAGAAATGAGAATTCCATGGTTTTGCTTAAGGATGCACAACAGGTTATGCGTAAGGGTCATAGTGAAGTGTGGGGACACATTGTGGATCCACCTGTTAACAAGAACAGAGCTGGCTTGGGGTTTTCTTTGAAGAATGACAAAGGTAAGGGAATGAAGCCGAAGTCTGCTGCAAGCAAGTATCAAGACATCCTCTATAGCGGGGGTTATCTTCATCCAACTGTTTCCAGGATCAATGACATTGTGGAAGATGAAGCAGAGCAGGAAAGGCAGAATTATGTGACACACGGAGTTAGGGTCCAGAACTAGATCACCATTGATGTTTGTGATCGGTGGGAATAGAACTGACTATTTTGGAATGCTGGTTCGCGTTTGCGTTTATTTTTGCAAAATGTCGCGGTAAGCAAGAGCCGCCACCGTCTTTTATTTTATCCAACAAGGAAAGGACAAAAGCACAGAAAAATTCCTTTCGAGATGTTTCTCGGGTTCGGGAGGTAGATTATAGAAAGGGAAGGTGTTAGCACCCTTTCTATCTGTGGTTATCCACGGGCTCTTAGGTACTTGCTCACTGTGTTTTCAAAAGGTTTTGCTTTTCTTGTGTTTGTGGGTTTTGAAAAAAGTTTTGTTTGAAAACTTCGATTTAACTCTTGTTTCTGTCTGAAATTCTGGTGTATGCCAGTCTTCAGATGTTATACTCAATGTCTAGACATCTGATATGACATAATACATACACTGCAAGGTAGATACCCAATTTTTGTGATTCAGTATAACAGAAGCATAGAGGTTGCCATATCTGCAGTTCTCGAACAAATAGCTTTGGTTTGTAAACTATCCATTCATAGCCTGATGTCTCAACATTGGTTGCAACATCATCTATCACATACCATGAAGTAAACAAACCCCTTAGTTCTGTTTATCATGCACACAAACCAGCAGGATATCCATTCATTTCTTTTGACATCATCTGTAACATTCACACAGTTTTATCCAAGCTGTACCAGATACACTTTGAAGGTGCAGAGGATAGATCACACGGTGTACCTAGTTCTGTCCATGATCAACAGAGAACAAGCAACCTTCACAGTTCTGTTTCTCCTGCACAGATATCAGCATGATGTCTTAACATGTTCTGAGACATCATCTGTTTCAACATTACAGTTTTACCTTGTTGTATAACAGACAGAATTATAAAGTATTGAAGGCAAAAACACAAATCAGTTGTTGACCCAGTTCGGTGTAATACACCTACTCTGGGGGCATACCAAGCCAGGAAGAAGATCCACTATTAGCAATATTAATTCAGGACTAAACTTCACAAGTTCCCATCCTTCACTTAATCATCTACCCAGTGCAACCTATACCTAGGAACTCCTAGATAGAAACCTACCAGTTTCCATTCCTATTGTCGCAACAACAGAAGTCTTACTCCTACTCAAGAAGCAGTGCCCTCCCACTTGGTTTCCTACATTACAATGAATATGAAGTAATGCATAAATACTTAGACTTGCTTCACAGCTTCATCCAAGAACACTCAAACTCTTACCTACAGGTTTCGAGTTACATACATGGTAACCTTGCCACAGACCGACAGGTTTACCTAAAAACACCTTCTAATGTTACATTGTGTGTCTATCAAGCCCTAGGTTACAATCTGCTATTTATAACCTATTACCTAACTCAGCAAGTTTTTCTCCTTGCTGTTACAACTCAGCAGCAAACTTCTCCTATAATCAAGGTCTTCAATCTTCTAGTTCCTAAAATATCTCCATATTTAGAAACAGTATTTTCTTCAAATATTCTGATTGATTCTTGATTGATCTTCAGATTCTCCACAAGAAACGCCTCATATATTCTCAGAGTATTTAAGTACCAGAACTGTAACTGAATTATCAATTCTGTTGTCGTGATGTCAAGTCAGATGTCATGACATTACATCTAACATATTTTCCTAGATGTTGAATTAGTTTCAGGCGCGATGTCACATGCTGATGTTGTGACATCTTACATAACATGTTGGTTCAGATGTTGAACTTCTTCAACACCACATATTAAAACAACAGAGGGGATCTGGGTAAACTTGCTTTCTTATTTGTTTTACAAATGAAGCCAACTCTCCAGCCAGGGCACTTACACTGTCCTCAAGAGTGTATTAAGTGTTGTTTGAAAACTTTGCTTGAAAAGTGTAAGTGCGAAAAGTTTATTTTGTTTTGAAAGAGCAAGTACCTGAGAACCTCTACCTACTCAAAAGGAATTAAGCTGTGTAAATGTCCTTTAGACAGTGTTATCCCACTATTGAGAAGTAGGTAGCACCGTCGTTGGATTTTTCGGGTCAATTTGATTAAGGGACAAGTGGTCACTAAAGCAATGTTAGGACACCTTAACGGTAACCCTAATGTCTTAGATAATTTTTTTTTATCGAGGCAACCGTTTCTAGGCAACTTTGATCTTTAGACAGGAGGGCGACCTCTAAAATTTCCTATACTCAATGACCACGTCGAGGCAACCAAGTGAGGCGTACCCTAGGAGTGGCATGTGCAAGTGTGTAAATTTTCAGTTATGTTATCTTTGTACATATTATGGTGAGCTACGATTGATTTTAATTTAAGACGGATCTTGTCATGCATAGCCTATTATCATACATCTAGCAGTTAATGGTTGTGGAAAATAAAACTAAGCTATTACAAGGCGTCGGGTATTTACATCGCCAAAGACAAACCCTTGAAAAAATAAATACGGAAAAGTAAATGAAAGCGATAAATAAAAGTCTTAAGTCCAAAACTATTACATCCTCGAAGCAAATACAATTATATGGATCAAAATATGAATCAAAAAATCACACGCGCGAGAAAAGTTGAATCGGAGAGTTTTTTGGGTTTTGACCCCTTTTAGGAAAAAAAGATTTTTTTGTTATTTCTTGTATTTAATTAAATTAAACCTAAACTAATTAATTAATTAAATAAAAAGAGAAATATTTTTTGGGTTTTTAGAATATTTAAGGAAATAAAAAATAAAATGATTAAAAACCTAATTCTACACCAGTTTTAATTTATTGCGAAAATATCATTATTATGCCTAATTAAAACTAAACAAATTATATTAATATTTATTTACAAAATAAACTAATTAAATTTAATAAATAAAAATATTATATTTTTTGTGTTTTTCTGAATTTTTTATAAAAAAGGGGTTAATTTGTTAATTAAAATAATAATAATAATAACAACAATTAAATGAAAGAAAAAATAAAAGGAAAAGAAAAGAAATAAACTCATAAAGGGGGTGTTGGGCCCAATTTTGTGGTGTATCAGCAATTCCTCAGGCCCATTATGCTTCAGCCTCATTGACTTTCCATGATCTCACGCACATGCATTGACTAGGGAGTATGATGATCTTTCACTCCTGACCATTGGATCTAGGTTTGGAGACATCTGGCGCACTGAGATTTGAAGCGTATGGTGGACTCCCCTTTGAAAACTACACATGAACACCTGAAGGGGAAAAATAAACAAGATTTTGGGGGACCTGGGATTCGAACCCAGGTCCCAATACTCATTGGCCAGCGTCCCAACCACTCAACCACCTGCATCTTTTTGTTATTATAATATACAGCAATTAACATATATCAAACAAAGGCTTATGCCTGGAGAAAAAAATGCGCGCTAATTCAAACCCACGAACCAGATGACAACATGTCATCATCTTCAACCTTAGTTTTGCACAAAATAGAATCAGATAGCGGGGTTTTTTAACCTCCACTACCTCCCTGCACGAAAAATAGCGAATAGACACAGATCAAACATAAATATTTCGCGAGGTATGTGTTGGAATCGTCTTGGCCTCACGATTTCAAACATGTATCCCATTGGTTCCAATTTTTCCTGGTTTGGAAAGCCCTATTTGAAAGCTTGAAAACCCTAGAAATTCAATCATGGCATCTCTCATCTCAGGGCACTATGGTTCAATTCAATCATTCCATTAGTTTTGTATGATCTCTAGCAATGCAAATCAATCACAAAAACATGTCAAATGCGTATGAATTAAGAGATACAGTTTTGAATTATAAGTGCAAACCGTGAGATGGTATGTCGCGATTCCTTGAGCTTTGACGCTTGAATTTGATTGCAAATCACTCTTGGTACCTCCTGCAATGTGTTTGGATGGACAAGGCACCTTGAATTGGCCTAGATTGCAAGAACAAGTTTTGAGTTTTCTTGGAATTTCTTGAAATTGATATGGCCGTTCTGTAGTCTTTCAGTCGTGTCCTAGGTTATGGTTGGCTTGCTTGCATATAAGGGAATCAGTTTAGGTTAAAATTTGGACCCATACCCATGTGCATTGAAGATTAAATCTTTGATTGATAAATCAAATATTCTTGATTTTTCATGATTGAACAAGTTGCCAAAATTGGATATTTTTGTATCTTTTAGCTTGTGAACGAATTGGTCAGCATATTTGGATCATATTTGGTTCACAAATAGGTTTAAGAATCAAATCTTCTATTTTCTTATAATTTAAATTAATTAAATGAATTAATATATATTAAAAATCCATTTAATCAATAAATTTAAGAAAATAAATCCCATTTAACTTGGTGGGTCGTGCATAGGTCATGGGTGAAGTTTTAACAAGAGATTTGAGGCCCATTAGCAAAAAGAAGGTGTTTTGAGCAATGTTTGACTTTTGCAAATTCATGAAAATTTCCCAACTTCTCCAATGCATAACTTGCTCAATTTTGATCATGTGACCATGTCCTTGGACATTTTGGAAAGCCCTTGAAGTCCTATAACCAATTCTTTTGGTCCCATGTCATTTGGATTTACCAATCTCAAGTTATGGCCTTTGACTCAAAGTGTACTTTTGTTGACTTTTGAAATTGACCTATAATGTAAAAATTTGTAACTTTTTGTGAGAGCATTTCTTGATCTTGGAGTGTGAAGATGGATTGTAGGAAATTGCATCCTCTTCAAAATTCGATTTGGATGGAATTTTTCTGATAAACCATGAAAAAGTTATGCCCTTGTCAAAGTACAGTTGACTTTTCTACTGTCCAAAATTAGTAACTTTTGCATCTTGATGATTCTTGAGCTATTCTTGTGGGATCATGATCAAGACTTGATCAAATGATGATTGTGAACTCAAAATAAGATGTTGACCAAGAATTCTGGCTTTTGACTGCAAAATGACCATTTTGCCCTTGCAGTTTACTGTAGATCAAATGGGGCTTTTGACTGTGCAAACTGGCACTGTGAGTCTTGAAACTTGGCATGTAGGTGCTTGAGAATGTATATAGGCCTATGAGACTTGATTGAACCATTGAGAACCCCAAATTACTTGAAAGAACCAAAACCCTAATTTTGAATTGACTGCCTTAGGAGATGGTTTGATTGTCTAACCCTTGAGTAATCTTGAGCCATTTGGAGATGATTCTTGACATATCTTGAGGAATATGGGAGGGAAAATTTTGGGGTACAACAATGTTCCTTCTTGCATACATGTTTCAAAGTAATTTGTTTTGTTAATCTTTTTGAAAAGCTTTCACTCTGCCCAAGGTGAAAGTATTAATATTGTATGGGCTTTTTTGTTGGATTTTATTTTTAAAATCAATAATAAAAGTTGTCTTTGTTTCCTAAATTATGTCTTTATTTTCTGCTTTTTCTCGGAAAATGGTAATAAAAAAAACCTTTCAAAATAAATAATAACTGAAATTCAATATGCATGATCACTTGTTATATGTGTCAGTTTCTAAAAGCAATCATAAATCATATGTGAAGATTAATTAAAAAAATCCGTTGAATACAATGACCCTGCACCCTCTTGAATGTCCTGTGTATGGGACTGAAGAAGAATATTATGATGAGATTCCAGAAGAGGTCTCACGGTTGCTTGAGCACGTTGAAAATACCATTTAGCCATATAAAGAGCCATTGGAAGTGATTAATTTGGGTTCAGAAGAAGATCCGAAGGAAGTCAAGATTGGAGCATTGATGTATCCTAATGTGAAGAGCAGGTTGATTGAGCTGTTGAAAGAGTATGTGGATATTTTTGCTTGGTCTTACCAAGATATTCCTGGTCTAGATACAGATATTGTGGAGCACCGTTTACCGTTGAAGCCAGAGTGTCCGCCAATCAAACAGAAGTTGCAAAGAACTCACCCAGATATGGCAGTGAAAATCGAAGAGGAAGTTATAAAGCAGATTAATGCTGGTTTTCTTGTGACGTCAGTATATCCTCAATGGATTGCCAATATTGTCCCAGTACCGAAAAAAGACGGAAAAGTCCGCATGTGCGTAGATTACAGAGATCTAAATAAAGCTATTCCAAAAGATGATTTTCCATTGCCACACATTTATATGTTAGTGGATAGCACAACAAAATTCAAAGTATTCTCGTTCATGGACGGATTTTCCGGGTATAATCAAATAAGAATGGCTCCGGAGAACATGGAAAAAACAACGTTTATCACACCCTGGGGAACATTCTGTTACAGAGTGATTCCCTTCCGGTTGAAGAACGCTGGTGCAACGTACCAGAGGGCTATGACAACCCTATTCCATGATCTGATGCACAAGGAAATCGAAGTATATGTTGATGATATGATTGCCAAATTCCGGAATGAAGAAGGGCATGTAGAAGATTTATTTAAGTTGTTTCAGCGTTTGAGGAAGTATCGTCTCCACTTGAATCCAAATAAATGCACCTTCGGTGTTCGATCAGGAAAATTGTTGGGTTTCATTGTTAGCCGAAAAGGAATTGAAGTTGACCCTGATAAAGTCAAAGCAATTCAAGAGATACCAGCACCAAAAACTGAAAAGCAAGTCAGAGGTTTCCTCAGGAGTTTGAATTATATTTCCATATTCATTTCCCACATGACTGCAACATGTGAACCGATCTTTAAGTTGTTAAAGAAAGATCAAGGTTGTGTGTGGACAGATGACTTCCAAATGGCATTTGAAAGTATTAAAGAATATCTGCTTGAACCTCCTATATTGCTCCCTCCTGTCGAAGGAAGACCTTTGATTATGTATTTGACATTGTTAGATAATTCCATGGACTGTATTCTGGGACAACAAGATGAAACAAGGAAGAAAGAGTTCTCCATTTATTACCTCAGTAAAAAGTTCACTGATTATGAGTCGCGGTATTCCATGCTGGAAAAGACATGTTATGCTTTGGCCTGGGAGGCAACGCGTTTGCGGCAGTATATGTTGAATCACACTACTTGGTTGATCTCCAAAATGGATCCAATCAAGTACATTTTTGAAAAGCCTGCTCTTACTGGGAGAATTTCCCGCTGGAAGATGTTGCTATATGAATATGATATCGAATACCGCACTCAAAAAGCTATTAAAAGAAGTGTGTTGGCAGATTATCTTGCTCACCAACCAGTGGAGGATTATCAGTCTGTAGAGTATGAATTCCCTGATGAGGATGTGATGTTCCTGAAAGTGAAAGATTATGATGAACCATTGCCTAAGGAAGGTCCCGACCCTGGATATCATTGGATTATGATATTTGATGGAGCTGTGAATGCTTATTGTAAAGGAATTGGTGTTGTTATTGTCACTCCACATGGATCGCACATTCCTTTTACCACAAGGTAAATGTTTGATTGTACTAATAATATGGCAGTATATGAGGCTTGCATCATGGGTCTCGAAGAAGATATTGATCTCAGAATTAAAAATCTAGATGTGTATGGTGATTCAGCTTTGGTAATAAATCAGATTAAAGGAGAATGGGATACTCGTCACCCCATCTTGATCCCTTATAAAGATTATGCTAGAAGATTGTGACCCTTCTTTAATAAAGTCTAATTCTATCACATTCCTAGAGATGAAAATCAGATGGAGGATGCTCTGGCAACTCTGGCTTCTATGTACCAAGTGAATACTTGGAATGATATACCTCGAATTATGGTTCGGCGACTGGGTAGGCCTGCTCAAGTGTTTATAACAGAGGAGGTAGCAGATGAAAAACCTTGGTATCATGACATCAAGCATTTTCTTCAGACTCAGGAATACCCGATTGGTGCTTCGAAGAAAGATAAAAAGACACTGAGAAGATTGGCTGGCAGTTTCTTCCTCAGTGAAAATGTGTTATATAAAAGAAATTATGACATGGTCTTGCTCAAATGCATGGATAGACACGAAGCAGGCATGTTGATGTATGAGGTTCATGAAGGTTCATTTGGAACTCATGCCAATGGACATTCGATGGCTAAAAAGATGCTAAGGGCATGTTACTATTGGCTGACAATGGAATCTGATTGTTATAAATTTGCAATGAAGTGTCATAAATGTCAGGTTTATGAAGATAAGGTCCATGTGCCTCCGACACTTTTGAATGTGATCTCTTCCCCATGGCCTTTCTCTATGTGGGGTATTGACATGATTGGGATGATAGAACCCAAAGCTTAGAATGGACACCGTTTTATCTTGGTAGCAATTGACTACTTCACCAAGTGGGTGGAAGCTACTTCATATGCCAATGTTACTAAGCAAGTGGTTGTGCGCTTCATCAAGAATAATATTATATGTTAGTATGGTGTGACGAGTAGAATTATCACCGACAATGGCTCGAATTTGAACAACAAAATGATGACAGAACTGTGAGAAGAATTCAAGATGGTCTATAATAATTCCTCTCCGTACAAGCCAAAGATGAATGGGGCTGTTGAAGCTGCTAATAAGAATATCAAGAAGATTATCCAGAAAATGGTCGTTACTTATAAGGATTGGCATGAAATTCTCCCTTTTTCTTTACATGGATATCGAACATCTGTCCGCACTTCAACAGGAGCAACCCCGTTCTCCCTGGTGTATGGAATGGAAGTTGTACTCCCAGTCGAGGTTGAGATTCCCTCTTTGCGTGTGATAATGGAAATCAAGTTGTCAGAGGCTGAATGGGTTCAAAACCGGTTTGACCAATTAAATCTGATCGAAGAGAAGAGGATGACAGCTTTATGTCATGGACAATTATATCAGAAAAGGATGAAGAAAACTTTTGATAAGAAGGTTAAACCTCGTAAATTCAGAGAAGGCGACCTCGTGCTCAGGAAGATCATGTCTTTCAACACTGATTCTAGGGGCAAGTGGACTCCCAACTTTGAAGGCCCATATGTTGTCAAGAAAGCCTTCTCTGGCGGTGCATTAATTCTTGAAACTATGGATGGCGAAGAGTTCCCACGTCCCCTGAATGCTGATGCAGTCAAGAAATACTTCGCCTAAAGAAATAAAAGAACAGCTCGCTAAGTTGAAAACCTGAAAGGGCGGCTTAGGAAAAAAAGAGCGTCGCGGTAGGCCGAAAACCCGAAAGAGCGGTCTAGGAAAAAATTAGAGATATAAACTGAATAAATTTCCTACTAAGTTGAAAACCCGCAAGGGCAGCTTAGGTAAAAGTTAGGGACTTTCTTGGTAAGTAACTACATCAGACGAGACTTGATCATTGGAGCAACAATCTTCTTGGATTCTCATCACACTTCAACAAAAGTTATTTCTCAGGATTTCAAAAGTTGTTAGAGGGGATATTGGTCATTGTATCTCAATGTATCTTTTCCATTATATATTACCATTTTCCGAACTTTGTAATCATCCATGGAGTCTCGCCATTCGCAGACTACCATTCTATTAATGAAATTTGAGCTTTTAACCAATTCTTTGTATTTCTTATTTTATTTAGCTTGCAAAGACTCCATTTATTATTGATAATAACTTTCAAAGTAAAAAGATTAAATAACAAAATCGATTCTTCAAAAAGAATTTACAATTCACTTTTACCTTGGAATCTGTGATGAAATAATGGCAATGAAATTGTGATCCCAGGAATGGACAAACTCCTGTTTGTTTTAATAAGTTTTTATTCCCCTCGGGAAGGTTTACTCAGTATGATTCTCCGTATTGGGATCGTGACTCCAGTATCCTCGGTCAAGTTTTGATTCATTTCTCCTCTTTTCTAAATTTTCATGATGTGAAGTCTCAATCCGATATCTCTCCAGTGAAGTTTTCGTTCTGTCTAATGGAAGTTATTTTTCCCGAGAAGTTGGTACCATAATACCTCTTGAAGAGCGCAGGTCCCTGGTTTCGCTAGTGAAGAACGTATTATGGTTTTCCCTTTGAAGATGTGGTGTTAATCTCCCCAATGAAGTAGGCCTGAATTCCCTAGTGAATGTCTTGATGATTTGGTGTCCATCTGCTTTACTTGAGACTGGTTTTGCAATCCCCAGTAGAAGTGTTACTTTTGAAAACGTTTGTTCCCTGGTGAAGCCTAGAGAAGGATGTTCTATCCATGTATCTGTACTATTTTATCATTTTGATTTGTTTACTTCCGGATTGTGTTTCTCCCCAGTAAAGCTAAAGCAGGCGGTAGGTTTTGTTTCCTCAGTTGGCATTTACTTTTTCTTGGAATGATCATCTTGGATGTGGTTTAGCCGAGTGTTATTTATGCCAGAGTTGGTTTTTCTTGGTTACTCTCAGGATTGTGTATCTGTTTTGTCAGCATACGCACGATAGCACTCATACATTCATACATACATCATGCATAGATAAAATTGGAAAATCATTGTTCGTTGACATTTTTTTAATGTTTTGTTGACATATCACCCTGTTTTGCAGAGTTACGTTGTGCTCTCTTCCATAGAGTGGTGGCCCTAAGCAGAAAGCGTATATTCTTTCAATTTCCCCACTGAGTTATCCCTCGTGGAAGATTTTTGCTTTAGCCTTCCTATACAGCTCCTTGTTTGGATGGATTTGGTTTCCCCCCCTTGAGTTTATTTTTCAAAGGATTTATTTTGGTTGACTGTTCCATTCCAGTTTATTTCTGGTTTGAATCTGTGGTTTCCCAACAATATTATTTACTTTGGATTTCTGAAAGCTTCGAGTTTTGGTTTGTGCATTTATTTTGCACAAGAAGACTTTGTCTCCTCAGCAGGAATATCGTGACATTTCCCCAGGAAGTCATATCTCTTTCCCCAGGAAGTCATATTTCTTTCCCCAGGAAGCCATATTTCTATCCCCGGAAAGTCATTTCTTTTTACAATCCTCCATGACAACAAGTAGCAGGTCTCTTTATTTGAGCAACTTGTGCTTCCCTGTAAAAGTCGACGTACCCTTTTTGCTATCTTCTTTATGAGTGGACAG
This sequence comes from Vicia faba, assembly GCA_948472305.1. Lineage (NCBI taxonomy): Eukaryota > Viridiplantae > Streptophyta > Magnoliopsida > Fabales > Fabaceae > Vicia > Vicia faba. The sequence goes on along the minus strand of OX451741.1, from coordinate 1,479,307,610 downwards.
TTTGCAGTCCATCGTCAGTTTACGCCAGTGGAGGGCAAGACTTTTAAATACAAAGAAACAACACATTGTGAAATATTTGCAAGTGGAAGTCTCTTTATTTGAGACAGCCTACATCTTACCCTTTTCAGGAAAATTGCCTCGATTAAAGAAGAAGTTGAAACCCGTCCTAGGCGAAATGACAAAATTCTAGGGAAACTTATTATCTTTTTGCTACCCTTAGTGAACGTTGGTAGTTCATCATCAATGAATGGCAATGCTATGATATATTATCTCTCTACCCTCAGTGAAAGTTGGTAGGTCCTTGGCAGTGAACGTCGATGATTGTTATCTTTGCTACCCTCAGTGAACGTTGGTAGTTCATCGTCAGTGAACGACGGTGCTATGATATATTCTCTTTCTACCTTCAGTGAAAGTTGGTAGATCACCATCAGTGAAAGTTGGTGTTTGTTATCTTTTTGCTACCCTCAGTGAATGTTGGTAGTTCATCGTCAGTGAACGACAATGCTATGATATATTCTCTTTCTACCTTCAATGAAAGTTGGTAGATCACCATCAGTGAAAGTTGGTGTTTTTTTTATCTTTTTGCTACCCTCAGTGAATGTTGGTAGTTCATTATCAGTGAACGGCGATGCTATGATATATTCTCTTTCTACCTTCAGTGAAAGTTGGTAGATCACCATCAATGAAAGTTGGTGATTGTTATCTTTTTGCTACCCTCAGTGAACGTTGGTAGTTCATCGTCAGTGAACGACAATGCTATGATATATTTTCTCTCTACCTTCACTGAATGTTAGTAGCTCACCGTTAGTGAACGTCGGTGTTAATATTTATTTTCCTTCTACCTTCAATGAATGTTGGTAGCTTTACCTCAAGTAGGAGTTGGTGTATCCTTTGACCATTTTACCATCCTATCTGGCTCAGGTCTTTTGATCCACCAGTGATTTATTTTCTTGGTCGAGTCGCTCCCTTGTTTCTTTATTATTGTTACATCCCCAGTGGTGTTTTGCGTCCCTTTGGATTTGTCCATGTGCACTCATATTGATAAGCATTGCATGGAAGGGCCAAAAATAAGGTTTGTTTTATATTTAAATATCTTCGATCGCGTCAACACGAAGATTTTTAACCTTCGTATCTCCGAATAGAAGAAACTTAAATAAGGGCAGCTGTTGTACCCCAATTTTTCCCCTAAGATCCCTTCACCATACCATATTGATTCAATCACAACAAGATCAAATTAGGGCTTTTGGTTCTCCTTCCTATCTTTAGCTTTGTTCTTTGAGGAATCACCAAGCACCTTGACTTGTTTTTCTTGTGCAATCATTCATGTTTTGTTTGACTTTGCTTTTAATTAATAAAATGCAATGTTTGTTTGTCTTACTTGTCAACAATGCAGATAAAATGCAATGTTGGATTGTCTTGCTTGTTACTCATGTAAGTAAAGGCAATAAGATTCAGCAAGTTGCTCCATGGGTTCATGAGTTTATTTCCATGACCTAGTCAATGAAGCTTTACAAGTTCAAACCTCACCATTTAAGTTGTATTGGAAGGGATGGCATGGCAAGGTTATTTCAGTTCACTACATTTCCAAGTTATCAATATTTGATCCAAAAAGTACAAGGGGTTGATTGAAAAAATAGTCATGGTTGAACAAGGTTTTGTTCCCATTGGTCACAAGTGCATATTTCTCTCAATTATCAAGATATTTAAGTGGTTTTGGTTGCTATGATTTCTCATTATCATCCTCAATAACTTATATTTACAAAGCATTTGTTTTGGTACAAGAAGTTAGTTCAAAATTGTCAAAGTTCCTCAAGGCATGTTTCTGAATCTAGGAGCTAGGGTTTTGAACTTCAAAGAAGCATATCTTGCTCATATTTTAATATTTTTGAGTGATTACCAAGACATCCTTCTCTTCAAAGGGCTATCAGCAAATCTCTTCAAAAGTTCCAAGGATTTTTCATGTGGAAGAAACTTGATAAAGAAGAAATATTACAAGTCCTCTAGATGAATCCCCATTTTTCCATGTGTGACTTCAAATGATCATAACTTGGTCAATTTTTATCACCTTGAGCCCATTATTTTTCCATAATGATCTTGAAGATGTTAAATTTATGTCTTATTTTATGTGCAATGTGAGAAAATGAATGGAAATTGCCTTAAGGATACAAAAGATTATAGGTCATTTCATGATTTTTTGCCCACTTCAACAATTCATAACTCTCTCAATTTTTGGATATTTTGAATGGTTAAAGTTCCAAAATGTCATTAAAAATATCTACTTCATGCCATCTTTTTTGGTCAAGAGCAAATTCTAAGTAGAAAACTATGTTTGGATGCAAGACATTATAGGTCACTTTTGAAGAAGAATTTGAAATATTTCTAAGTATGGAAAGTCAACATTTTTTCTCCAACTTTGTCTTAACAAAACTTTCAGCCCAAGCATCCATTTTATTCCATTATTTTTCCATTGCAAAGCTTGTAAACTCATCTTTCTGAAGCATCCAGAATCATGCCATAAGACCCCTTGAGCTGGAAATTCCATTGGTCGGAAGTTGGCACTTTGAAACTGAATTTTTCACCAAGTCAGAAGTTTGAAATCTTTGTTTTGGCTTCTAATCACAAGATTTACACGCGTTTTTGATTTAAACTTGATTAAAAAACTTTCCAGAAGTGTTTAGCACCTCAAAACGCAAGGATTTGATGAGTTTTGGTGAAAATTAGATCACACTTCACTCGTGCATCAGGTTTGCACGAATTCCCTAGAAAATGCATCATTCACTCTTCCTTTTGATCCCATTTGTTTCTCCTATAAATACATGAACTATCACATTCATTTTCTCAAGCTTAGATAGCGAGAATCACCCTACCAAACTTGTTCCCTAACTCAGAATTCATCAACTTCGAAATCCATTCTCAAGCCTTTATCAATCCAACTTTTTCATCAATTCACCTTCCTTGATCTTCCTTGAAGCTAACCATATAATTACATTCAAGAATCGTGCCCTATATTGCTCCATAGAAGTCCAGTTTCAGAGCTCTGCAACTCAACTTCAATAGGTAGATTCCTTCATCAATTCTTCAAACTTTGATATCATTGTGATGCTCTCATTGCCCTGGTTCTAGTCGCAACACTTAATTCTTACTGGAAACACGTTTTGACCATGAAATATCAAATCCCTTTTTAAAATGTTCTTTCCAAATTGCTTGAGTTAGTTTATATAAATTTGGCGCGAGGGTGTGGTTGCCTTCGTCTTGAAGAGACGAAGCGAATGACATAGGTCTGAGCTTCTGATTTTATAGTTTGAGAGACCTGCAATTCAGGTTGGCTGGAGGTTAAAGATTACCAACGTGTCATCTTCCAACCAATGATGGCACACCACTTGTTATTTTTGAATTCTGATTTAATAATTGATTTAGTGCTTTATTCACTAATGACCATGATATGCACAGCGCGCCAGAACCCTTGGATTTGATTACTAACGCGTTTTGACTCTCATCCAATGGTCCACATATTTTTGACTTTTATTTTCTTTTCTGATTTTTTATATTTAATTGTTTTAAACTTTAAAAAATCATAGAAAATTCATTTTTAGTCCAAAAAATCTGAAAAAATTATGGAAAATATTTTTGATTATTCTCTTTATGATTTTTATTTTTCACAATTTAATTTTGTGTTTTGGTATTTTTTATAAATTTACACTTTATTGGAATTGTTTTAAATGTTTAAAAATACTTTTATGCATTTTTAAATTCTGAAAATATTATGGAATGATCCAATGATATTGTGACAGATATTGGTGACCTTATTTTATTTTGTTTCTGACTTTGCTATTTTTTTTTATCATTTTTGGTTTATTTTACCCCTTTCTTTTAATTTTAAAAATAGTTTCTGACTTTAAAAAATTTCCAAAAAATTTATAAAACTATTTTAGTTCATTTCTGATTTTTTTATGGTCTTACTTTTATTTCTTGATTAATTTGGACATAGTTGATATTTTCTCCTTTATTTCTATTTTTTAAACATTATTTTAAAACCTTTTGTATATATTAAAATGTAATATTATTTTGTTATTATTTTTTGGCTGATCTTGGATTAAATTTTTGATCATGAATTTTATTAACATTATTGGATCCATGGTGTTGAGTCTAACTCCACAAAAATGGATGAATGATTTTAATAATGGTTTGATTAAATTTAATCAAAAAGTGGTTTGTATATTCTCTCCCATCCCTCTTCATCTCATCCCCTTCTTATGGCACTGAATATTGTTGGAGCATGATCTCTATATCATGTCTCAAAACATATGGTGCATAGATTGCTATTGACCGGTCTCAAAATAGGTGTGACTTCTATATAAGTCCATTTACGATTGCTTAACATAGCACTAAATTTTGTCCCGATTCGAATAAATGATCATATGTGGCCCAAACTTATGTTTGCATGCCCAAGTATGTTAATTTGATCTCTTTGATCCAATAACCTTGAGATTCATTGTGTGGAGGCTTTGGTTCTACCAATCATCTAATGGATCTACAATACCTTTGGTCAATGCGGATCACTTAAACATTGTTGATCATTAAATGATACTCATAAGGATTCCAAATGGATGATATACTTGACAAAAAACAAATGCAACTTGTTGTGTGGAGGCTCTGATTCTACCAATCCTCTAATGAGTTCCAAATGCAAGTTTCAAGATGATCATCCAACTAACCACTAATCACTAATAATTGACTTTATTTTATGTTTTTATTTTATGTTCTTTACTTTATGCACTATTTACTTTTAGCATTTACATTTCATGCTATTTTTCATCTTTGCTCACTTGAGCCCCTTTATATTCTTGTCATTTTTTATTTTGCTCACTTGAGCTTTTCTTTTCTTTTAAAGACACCTAATAATCAACATAAACCCTAAAAATATTCAATGCTACTTGGACTATTTGGTTACTACCCTTGGCATTATGGAGCAGTGGACTTTTTGGACTTAGGATTAGAAACCTTGGCCTATGATTGGAGACCTTGTGATCTTATTTGATTATTTTGTCTGGAGCTCTTGAGGTTTACCTCAAGGCATTAGGTTATTTGTTTGTTTTGTGTGCAGGTTATTGTGATTACACTCTTTGTTTGTAATCTGGAATTCACCTATATACAGCCGTTACTCTGCACAATTTTTGTGAAGACTTAATACACTTGAAGTTTGGTTCTCTCAAGAGGTCTAGTACATTTTCTTGTTTGATTTCAATCCAAAGAATGGGAATTCTATTTTGGCTCATAATGTCAAGTATTGGCTTTTTGTTGGTTAGATGGTTATTATCCATAGCTTTTACCTTATGCTTTAGGATAGCCTCTTCTTCTCCTCCCATCTTCTTTAATTTCAAAAATCTTCTCCCCCTTTTGAAAATTCTTCTTGTTTTAAACTTGAATTACTTTTATAATAAACTTGGACTTAGGTCCATGCAATTTCAAACATTTTCATAAATAAACTCCAATAAACTTAACAATACTTTGACATTTTTGTGAGAAGACTAAAAGTCAATCAATCTCATTTCGAACCATTTTGCCACTTTGGCTTTTATCTTTAAACTTTTCTCAAAAGATTGAACTCTTGTTAATCCTTGTAGTGATGCAAACAACTATACTTCTACAATATGTAGTAAAGGGAGATATTTTCCACTTGGGTGTTGAGTGAGGCATTGTTGATTTTAAAATCCAAGCCATATCCTCCACTTTGAGATGATGCAAATTCTCCTTTCTCATGATTGTGGGTAGTAGGTATGTTTTCCATATGGACAATGACGATGATGTTTTATCTCATAAAATTGACCAACACATTTGTGTTTTAAATTTTTTAAAAGAGGAACTACGTGTACCCTGATCCCCTATTGCACGAAAAGGCGGTACATAGGTACTAAAGGTTCGCAACCGTGGCGGGTGCAAAAATAATAAATATATTTCTTTTCTCACCTCCACCATCTATTTTATACAACTTATTTCATAGCCAAAATATACAGCTTTTTCAAAGAGGTTCCTGCGGAGTATCGTAGATGTTTAGGGTGCTAATACCTTCCCTTTGCATAACCAACCCCCTTACCTTGAATCTTTCCCTCTCTCTTTTCCCATTCCTTTGGAAACAATAAAGCGCGGTGGCGATTTTTATTTTGATCTGTATAAGTCTAGTCAATCTAATGTCTTAGTCTTAAACATTTCTACCGCTACAAGGTAGTATACTGAATGTCATATTCTGTCAGGATCATCTTCCATCTCGCTATTCTCCCAGAGAGGGTAGGTTTCTCGAATATGTATTTTATTGGATCAATCTTGGATATCAATAAGGTAGTATGGGTCAGCATATATTGTCTTAGCCGGCGAGCAACCCATGCCAGACTGCAACAAGTTTTCTCGAGTAGTTAATATCTTGTTTCACAGTCGGTAAATGTTTTGCTCATGTAATAAATAGCATGCTCTTTTTGGCCAGACTCGTCATGCTTCCCCAGCACACACCCCATTGAATTTTCCAAAACAGCTAGATACATGATCAAGGGTCTTCCCTCGACTAGTGGCATCAAAACAAGAGGCTCTTGCAGGTACTCTTTGATCTTGTTGAAGGTAGTTTGGCACTCATCATTCCATTTGACTACTTGATCTTTCTTTAGTAATTTGAAGATTGGTTCACAAGTAGCTGTTAAGTGAGAAATGAATCTGGAAATGTAGTTTAGCCGTCCTAAGAATCCTCTGACTTCCTTCTCGGTGCGAGGAGCAGGCATTTCTTGTATTGCTTTAACCTTGGCAGGGTCCACTTCAATACTTTTACCACTGACGACAAAGCCTAGGAGTTTACCGGACCTCACCCCAAATGTGCATTTATTCGGGTTCAACCTCAACTTGTATTTCTTTAGTCTCTCAAACAGTTTCTGTAAATGATCAAGATGTTCTTATTCTGCTTGAGATCTGGCTATCATGTCATCCACATAGACTTCTATTTCATGATGTATCATGTCGTGAAATAGAGCTACCATGGCACGCTGATAGGTTTCCCCAGCATTCCTCAACTCGAATGGCATAACCTTGTAACAGAAAGTGCCCCATTATGTGACAAAGGTTGTTTTCTCCATGTCCTCAGGCGCCATTTTGTTTTGGTTGTAACCTGAGAAATCATCCATGAAGGAAAACACCTTATGATGTGCTGTATTGTCAACCAAAATATCGATATGGGGAAGTGGGAAATCATCCTTAGGGCTTTCCCTATTCAAATCTATGTAGTCCATGCACATTTGCACTTTGCCGTCCTTTTTGGCACGAGAACAACATTGGCGACCCATTGTGGATAGGAGGTGATGGCCAAGAATCTGACGTTGAATTATTTCATGACTTCCGCTTTGATCTTCTATTACATGTATGGTCGCATGCGATGGACCTTTTATTTTACCGGAGGGTAGTCTTCTTTTGTTGGTAGACGATGGACCACGATATCTGCATCCAATCCTGGTGTGTCTTCATACGACCAGGAAAAGACCTAGACATAATCATGTAGCAACTGAGCCAGATGCTTCTTGACATTGGGTTCCAGATTGGCACCCATCTTGACTTCTTTCTTGTCTTCTTCGGTACCTAGGTTAACCGTGTCCACTAGTTCTTCGTGGGGCTGAATGGTCCTTTCTTCTTATTGTAGTAACCTGGAAAGTTTCCCTGGGACTTCACAATCTTCTTCACCTTCATCTTCGTCTTGGTAGATTAGATCTTCAGAGTTACAAAAGGTCATAGCAGAATTGTTACCCATGGGATCCCGAATGGATGTAGATCTGCATTTTGAATGTGACAGTGCATAAGAGTATAGCTATCTTTGAAAGAAATAAAAATGAAAAAAGAAAAACAAAGAGCACAAAGTTTTTATGCAAAAACGTCCATGATTCATTGATGACATATGAAAATGAGGTAACAACCTTTACAAATGTACCGTTGTGCCTCGGGTAAGTCACACAGTTTAAAAAGTCGGAATTATTTAATTATTACAGATTCGACAAAATTTAAAGAAAATTACTGTTGGATAAGAGTAATTGGGATAAAATATTTAGCTTCCCAGTTGCTGAGTCCTTCATTAACAGTCGGGAAAATCCATTCCTCCAGGTCGTAGTTGTCTTCATCATCCTCCACTATGTTGATTCTGTGGTTGCTGATCTTCAAGGGTGGTCCCCCGGCATGAGCATGCCACACATCTTTCTGGGCTCCTGAAGTGAAACCCAAACCGAATTTGTCAGATTTGTATGGGATAACTGGGAGTTGACCCCAAATAGTACACCTACCTTATTCGATCACTGCCTTAGCATCCTTCAGAGAAGACATCTTTAGTGGAGGTCTTGTAATCTTTGGAACTTGGGAAACAGTCTTGGTTACTGCCACGGTTTGCGGGACTTCCTCGAAGTGCTAAAATGGAGTTTCAATGAATTCACCGTCTAATTACACGTATCTGAAGGAGTTCAAGTGACTGACCATATATTCCTCTTCTCCATGGACAGTAATTATTTTCCCCTCGGTTGGATATTTCAGCATTTGATGTAATGTAGAGGTAACAACACCAGCGTTGTGAGTCCATGGTCGGCCGAATAAGCAGGAATGGGAAGGGCTAATGTCCATCATGTAAAAAGTTGAATCAAAGGTTTAGGTTCCAACTTTTATAGGGATGTCCACCTCCCCATGCACCATTATCTTTGAACTATCGAAGGCCATTACCACTATGTTGTTGGGTTTTAAGGTCAAACCTTCGCAGTCAAGTCTATCAAGAGCCTTCTTAGGTAACACATTCAAAGACGAACCGGTATCAACCAAGACATGGGCCAAAGTTGTGCCCCTGCATTTGACAAAGACACGTAATGCCTCGTTATGCTTTCTCCCTCTAGGTGTCAAGTCAGCATCAGAAAAGCCTAAACCATTATCTGTGGTCAAGCTGGCCACACAGTCTTGGAACTGATCAGCAGAGGTTTCTTGTGGTACATGGGCAGTTTTAAGGAATTTCACCAAGGCCTTCGCATGAGCCTCGAAGCACAACAATAAATCCAGCATAGAAATCTTTGACGGAGTCTGCCCTAGCTGTTCGACTACGTTGTAGTCGCTTCTCTTTATAATTTTCATAATTTCCTCCATCTCCTTTTGGGAGGCCTCATGGATAGATACTGATTGTGCCTTCATCCAGACAGGCTCAACAAGAATGCTTTTGCCCCGAGTCTCGGTCGACTCGGTGGTAGGAGTATCAGCAGGTGTGACTATAGAAATTGTAGTTGTAGTAGTGTCAATAGGAACAGAAACGGGGATGATCGCAAGACCGGTAATAGTCTTTGGAGGAGAAATCTCTGGGGAGAACACTCTGCCACTTTGAGTTATCTTGTTGTTTCCCGCAAAGTTGCTGATGTCGGGGTCAGCCTTCTCAGAAATTGTGTCTTCAACAGCCGGCCAATCCTGCTTGACGCCATGATAGTAGACATTTCCCCCATAATTCCATGGGACAGTCTTATTTGATGAGTACGAGATTGGTCCAGGCATAGTAATTATTAGTGGAGCTACTTTAGGAACTGATGTAATCCTAACGGGTCTTTTGGTGGAGACCCTGGAAGGATTGGCGGAAATGGTTACTATTGAAACATCATTGTAGGAAATGGTTGGAACGAGAGTCTTTTCAAATAAAATCTCTTTGTCATCCATTAGGCATTGAATACCTGCTTTTAATAAATGACAGCCAGTTGGTAGGGAGGAACAGAGGTGGCAGCTTTCGTCACAACCTGGAAATAAACCAGCCTTCAATAGGTTCTTCTTGACGGTCAGGAGAGGAGTAACAAGTTCATCAACAAAAGTAACAAACATATCATCTTCTACGGTGTTAACACCACGGCCATGCTTGGGCATAGGAGCGGTGATAACATTTGGGATCTCAGGAGCATCGAATTCAATTTCTTTGGCTTCAAGAAGGTCTTGCACCTTGTTCTTCAAAGCCCAACAGTTACTGGTATCATGGCCTGGACTTTCTGAATGGTATGCACATCGAGCATTAGGATGGTAGTGCGGAGATGTTGTGTTAGGATTTTTTGGATCTTCTTTCAAAGTTACCAGATTAGATCTCAACAAATGTGACAGTACTTGAGATAATGTCATATTAATCCGGGTAAATTGTCTTACTGGTCCTTCTGTTCTAGGCTGATCGTTCCTTTGTTGAGTAGGTGTAGGCTTTGGGATCATGACAGCCCCTACCATTGGTCGGCGTTCAGTTCTTTCTTCATTCCTTTGAGGATACACAGCACCAACTTCTTTCTTCCCAATAAATGGTTTTCTTACAGCAGTAGAGGATGTGTCCTTTTGAATCTTCCCACTCTTAATCCCAGCTTCCACTCTTTCTCCGGTCAAGATTAATTCGGTAAAGCCTGCTGAGGAGCTTCCAATTAAATGATTAAATAAAGGACCAGACAGGGTGCCCAAAAACATGTTTACTAGTTCTCTTTCAGAAAGGGGAGGCTAGACTATTCCTGCTAAGTCCCTCCATTTTTGAGCGTAGTCTTTGAAACCTTCACTTGAAACCATAGCCATACTTTGGAGTTGAGTACGGGTGGGAGCAAGATCTGCATTTGTTGTACCCCAAAATTTTCCCTCCCATATTCTTCAAGGTTTGTCAAGAATCATCTTCAAATGGTTCAAGATTTACTCAAGGATTAGACAGTCAAACACCTCCTAAGCTAGTTGAAATTAGGGTTTTGGCTCTTTCAAAGAATTTGAGGTTTTCAATGGCTCATTCAAGTCTCATAGGCCTACATACATTCTCAAGCATCCACATGGCAAGTTTCAAGACTTACAGTGTCAACTTGCTCAGTCAAAAGCTCTATTTGATCCACAGTCAACTGTAGGGGCAAAATGGTCATTTTGCAGTCAAAAGTCAAAAATTTTGGTCAACATCTTATTTTGAGCCCACAATCATCATTTGATCAAGTCTTGATCATGATTCCACAAGCATGGCTCAAAAATCATCAAGATGCCAAAAGTTATTATTTTGGACAGAAGAAAAGTCAACTGTATATTGACAAGGGCATAACTTTTTCATTGTTCATCATAAAAATCCCATCCAATGCTCATTTTGAAGGGGATGACATTTCCTACAACTCATCTTCACACTCCAAGTCCAAGAAATGCTCTCATAAAAAGTTATCAATTTCTACATTATAGGTCAATTTCAAAAGTCAACAAAAATGCACTTTAAGTCAAAGACCATAACTTGAGATTGGTAAACACAAATGACATGGGACCAAAGGCATTGGTTAGAGGACTTCAATAACTTTCCAAAATGTCCAAGAACATGTTCATATGATCAAAATTGAGCAAGATATGCATTGGAGAAGTTGGGAAATTTTTGTGAATTTGCAAAAGTCAACTTTGCTTAAAACACTTTGTTTTTGCTAATGGGCCTCAAATTTCTTCTTGAAACTTTATCCATGACCTATGCACGACCCATCAAGTTTAAATTGATTTATTTTCTTATTTTTATTAATTAATTGGATTTTTAATCAATTTTAATTCATTTAATTAATTTAAATTGTAGGAAATATCAAGATATGGTTTTTCAATCTTTTCATGAAGCAAATATGACCTAAAAGAGCTGGAAAATTCGTGTGCACATCAAAGGGACAAGAATCTCCAAGTTTGGCAAGTTTTCCCAATCAAAAAGATTCAAAAATATATGATTGCAAATCAAATATTCAAACCATTATTTCATGGATCTTTGCTCAAGGATTTGACCTAATTCTATTCTATTATAAGTACACAAGCCAACCCTAATGCCATGGACGTGAATTTGCTGCAAGAAAGCCCTAACCACATTGAAAAAATTCAAGGAAAAAGTCAAAACTGATTTCCATATTCTAGCATGATTCAAAGCATTTTATTGTTTCTAATACATTGCAGGAACTCTCAGAGACATATTGCAATCAAAACCATACGCTAAAGCTCAAGAAACTACCCAGAACAGTCGCACGGTTTGCATACTTTTTTCAGAATCGAAACTCATATTTCATGCATAATTAACATGCTTTAATCATTGTTTTGTGTTGCTTGAATTCATATAAAGCTAATGGCATAGTTTGATTGCATTATAATGCCCAGAATCACAGGTTACCATTGAAGAAATTTAGGGTTCATGAGTTCCCAAATTGGGGCTTTGTTATCCAGGAAAAATTAGAACCTCAAATGCATATGGTTGGAATCGTCAAGGCCAGACGAACACAGTGATATACTCGCGAAATATTTATGTTAAGCATAGAGCTAATCGCTATTTTTTGTTGATGTAGGTTGTGGGGGTTAAAAACCCCCGCTATCTATTTGTTTTTTTTACAGGCAAACGAAGAAGATGATGTGCTGTTAATATATCATTGGTTGGTTTAAATAGCGCGCGTTTTTATTCCAGCATAATTGTTGTTTTTACATATTATATTCATTACTCATTATAATAACAAAGGCGTTCAGTTGGCTCAGTGGATGGTGCGTTGGCTGGTAACCATTGGGACCTGGGTTCGATTCCCAGGTCCACCCAAAACTCTATAATATTTTTCTTAACATGATTGTATGCAGATTTCCAAGAGGGGTGTACCATATGCCTCACGCCTCAGCATGCCATGTTGCCACAAACTCAAATCTAATGGCCAGAAGATGAAGACCATGGTATTCCCAGTCAAAGCATGCGTGGACAATTTCTAGAAAGTTAACAAGGCTTGTAGCTTAATGGGCCAGAATTGCAATTTACACCTCCTAATGGGTCCATCACCCCCCTGGTTTCTTTATTCCTTTTTTCTTTTATATTTTAATTTCTATTTAATCTTTTCATTAATTATTATTATTAGTATTTAATTAACAAATTAATTATTTTCATAAAAAATTCAGAAAACTAATATTTTTATTATTATTATTATTATTTATCAATCTCACTATTAATTATTATTTTGTAAATAAATTCTAACACAAATTGATTTAGTTAATTAGGTTAACTTTGATTTTTTTTTACAATAAATAAAATTAACATAGAATTAGGGTTTTCTTGACAATTTTAATTTCTTTTCTTTTATTTCATTAAAACATAAAAAACTAAAAAAATACTTTTTTCTTTTAATTAATTAATTAATTAGTTTTAGGTTTAATGTTTAATTAAATGCAAAAAAGGACCAAAATTCATTCTTTTCTCAAAAAGGGTCAAAACCCTAAGGACGTCCCAATTCAATTTTATTTCGCGCATATTAATTTTTGATCATTATTTATGTATTTGCTCCGAGAATGTAATAGATAATTAGGACTTTATCGCTTTCTTTATTTTCTCGCAATTTATTTTCAAGGGTTATGTTTTTGGCGATGTAAATACCCGACGCCTTGTAATAGCGTAGATTTACTTTCCGTAATTTATTTTCCGCGCAATTATTAACTGTTAACTATGTATGACAAGACTTGCCTGAAAAATAAAATCAACCCGTAGCTCACCATAATACTTGTGCAAAGATAACTTAATATGAAACCTGACACACTCGCACATGCCACTCTTAGGGTACGCCTCACTTGGTTGCCTCGACGTGGTCATTAAGTATAGGGTGTTTTAGAGGTCGCCCTCCTGTCTAAAGATCCAAGTTGCCTCGAAACGGTTGCCTCGGATAAAAAAGGATCTAGGACATTAGGGTTACCGTTAAGGCGTCCTACTATTGCTTTGGTGACCACACATGTCCCTATAATCGAATTGACCCGAATGACTCCAAACGACGGTACTACCTACTTCTCAATAGTGGGATAGTACTGTCTAAAGGACATTTACACAACTTAATTTCTTTTGAGTAGGTAGATTTCTCCTAAGTACTTGCTCTTTCAAAACAACAAAATACTTTTCGCACTTACACTTTTCAAACAAAAAGTTTTCAAACAAACACTTCATACACTCTTGAGGACATATACAAGAGTTACCTAAAAGTTTTTCAAAACAAACTTTATCAAAACCCACAAACACAAGAAAAGCAAACATCTTTTGAAAACATAGTGAGCAAGTACCTAAGAGCCCGTGGATAACCACAGATAGAAAGGGTGCTAACACCTTTCCTTTCTATAATCTTCCTCCTGAACCCGAGAAACATCTCGAAAAGGAATTTTGTTGTGCTTTTGTCCTTTCCTTGTTGGAGAAAATAAAATACGGTGGCGACTCTTTCTTACCGCGACATTTCGCGAACCAGCATTCCAAACAGTCAGTTCTATTTCCACCGATCACAGAACTGGCGACTCTGCTGGGGATTAATTTATAAGTGAGGTGTACCTTAGGATTAGATCATTTTATGCTTTCAATGGTATGCCTTGTTTGTATTAATATTGTGGGCTTGCATCGGAGTTTCATAGATCCTAACCCGGATCTGGGGAATACCCTTTAGGTAGCAATAAACTGTGAGGGACCTGTCCGGCGTAGACCGATACGGGTGAAGCAGTAGCTACGTTGGTGTGACACCTTGGTTTGTACCAATATCCCTTGTGTTGGAACGAGGAGAATATGGGTCTTCTGAGGAGTCATTAAGCACTAACCGACCTTAGAACTTTAAATTGACCCAACTTGGCCATAGAACAGTAGCAGTATGCTACACTCATTGAGGCTAAACTCTCGTGATGGTTCCAGCCGCAAGAAAAGATTGCGAAGCTGGAGTTATGACCAATTGAGGGTAGTCAGTGATATTGAGATCCTCTAAAACCCGGTTACTATTCATAGGACAGGTTATGAGCCAACCAACTTCAAGAGGGTAGTACCTAAACTTCATGTCGGCCTGAAATCTAAGGGCTCTTTTGTGTGACTTGTATGCTTTCAAACTTGAACTACTTGTACATACTTGTTATCTGACAACGTGGGTTCCTTGCAGGTTTTTGCTTATAGTCCTTATCCAATAATTTGGACTCATTGCAGGGTTTACTTACATCATTTCATGCATAGCATACGCATCATAACATCATACCATAGCATTTCCTTAACCATTTCAAGGATCTCAAGGGTTTATGATGCAGGTCATGATGAACCAAATGTCTAGCAAGGGGCAAATGGGATTTATTTTCCTCTAGCCAAAGTTGTCCAGAAATCCAAGCATGATAACTTGAGTCAGGGGCTATGACCCACTCGATATGGTGAGCCTTGACTCTTGAAGAAGGACTCTCAACAACATGAAGTTCCTTCAATCAAGCTACAAAATTCAAATTCTAACAATTTTCTTGTTTACCCCGCAAGATCCTTGAAAACATTGCATACATACATATCATTGCATTACAGGTACCCCTTTTACAGGTCACTTATCTTCTTCGCTGTTTATTTCAGCAATCATCATGACTTCTGAATCTACCACTGAACAAGCTATCAAGTCCCTCCAGGCCAAGAATGCCCAGTTCCAAGAGTTGGTTATGAGCCTAGCCCAGGGTCAACAGGATTTGAAAACTCTGATTCTGAAAGAGAGGAAGAAGAAGAAGAAGAGGACCGTCTTGTTCAACACTAGACGCAGATCTGGGAATGGATCGCAGAATGAGGTTGAGCTGACTACTTCATCTATAGGAAAAGACAGTCCCCAATAGGAAAGGGTTCCTATTCCCGTGGTCTCCGACAACGAGATGGATTATAATGATGAACAGTACCCTTCAGCTGAGGATAGGTACAAACAACTAGAGGACCGTCTGAGCGCCATGGAGATACAAAATGTGCCCGGGTTAGACTTTGGAGACCTAGGCTTATCCTCTGGGGTGGTGATTCCCCATAAGTTCAAGGCACCTGCTTTTTCCAAATACGACGGAGCCTCCTGCCCAAAGCTGCACCTCCGATCATATGTAAGGAAGATCCAACCTTATACAGGTGACAAGAATTTATGGATCCATTTCTTCCAGGATAGTCTTTCAGAGACTCAACTCGAATGGTTCTATCAGCTGGATGGAGCCAGTATTCGTAACTGGGAGGACTTGGCTACTGCGTTCTATAAGCAGTATCAGTATAATTCCGACCTCGCTCCTACTCGTACCCAACTCCAGGGTATGTCACTAGGGACGGGTGAAGGATTTAAGGAATGCGCTCAAAAGTGGAGAGACCTTGCTGGAAGGGTGCAGCCACCTTTAACTGACCGTGAACTTGTTGATATGTTTCTGGGGACCCTGTCTGGTCCGTTCTTCAACCATCTGATTGGGAATTCTTCTGCTGGGTTCACAGACCTTATCTTGACTGGTGAGAGAATAGAAGCTGGTATCAAGTCGGGGAAAATACAGAAGGGTGACTCCTCGAACACTGAGAAAAAACCATTCAAGAAAGAATCCAGTGCTGTATATGGTTCAAGAAGACAGAATAGGTCCGAACAACACCGCCAAGATGTTAACGCGGTAGTTATTTCAAAACCGGTCAGTGCTCCTCAACATCGCAACCAACAAAGGGAAGAGAGACCTAGAAGGCAATTTACTCCCCTCAGCATGAACTTATCCCAGATATTGCCGCAGTTACTGACAACCAATCTGGTGACCCTAAAAGAAGTTCTGAAGATTGTGAACACAACCTCTCCAAAGTACAATCCCAACGCCCGCTGCGCTTATCACTCTGACAGCCCGGGGCATAACACAGATGATTGTTGGGCTCTGAGAAACAAGGTTCAGGACCTAATCGATGCAAAGGAGGTTGAGTTCGAAGCGCCCGAGACTCCCAATGTGATCACTGCCCCCTTGCCAAAACATGGCTAGGATTGAAAACACTTTTGTTCATTTGAATTCTGAAGTTGTACTTTTCGTTGCTTTTTCAAACAATTATTATCATGTCAAACTCTTTTATTTCATTAATGCATCGCATATGTCTGTTTTGAATCAATCCATTCGTATTCACTATATTCAAATTGCTTTCATTTTTTCTGTGATGATCTACTCTCGATTAAAAATTCTAAGTCTTTTGAGGGAGGATGACGAAAACGATACCACGATCTTTACAGTATACTTTTGAACAGACCCTGCTGATGAAGTACAGGCATTGTTTCAAATCCTAAACAGTGGAGTTATAAGGAAGATAATCCCTAGTCAACCCCTTTGAGCCAAAGAAGTTGGAGTTTTTTCTTTTCACGCAAAAATTAAAACCCTTAATTATAACCTGGGGCAGGGTAGTTATCTCAGTTGATCCAGGTGCACAATGAATGGCATCAAAAGAGTCCTTCCAAAACAAAAGACAGTGATGGTTCCGAATAATCATCAAGACAGGCAGTCATTGTCTCAAAGTAAAAGCCCAATAAGTCAAAACCTATGAAGGAGACTTACAAAACTGGGGCATCCCGCTGACTGTAATCACAAAAGAAACAGTTCAGGCAAAAGACAGGGATAATAAAATCTAAAAGAAAGAGGTCCTGCAAACCCTCAACAAAAAAAAAAGAAATGACTGCCTATTTAAAATAAAATGTCAGTATCCGAACCATCACCGGAATATCAGAGCAAAGACTCAAACACGATCTAATGCACGATTAACTGAGTTTAGGATTGAAGAACATCACGAAGAGCGGGTGGGTACAAATAAATTTTGAGCCTTTATCCTTTGTTTCTTAAACCGTGAACCAGGCCACGTTATAACCCTTAAAAGTCCTAGCTGAAGCATGGGTTAGTTCGAAAGCATACTGTTACAAAAGGTATCCTGACTCCTTGAGGCTTGCTATAAAATCCTGAGTTGACATCACATTTTACAAAAATTCACTTGTTTTATTGAAAACTGCATTTAAAAAAATTTCAAGACAGACATAAGCTTTGCATTCTTAAAATAACATTGTTTGCATATGACTATTTGTTCGAACAGCAGAGAAATTCGCACGATGAATATCCAGTGAACAAAAATCTTCTTAACAAAAGGGTCATCTCAAGTGGAAGAAACACCTCCAACCAAGGGGCAGACGTGATCATTGTCCATCATCTGGGGCAGTTAAGTCAAGATTCAGAGAATCTCTCAAAATGCCAAATAGTCCGGGGCAAATCTCCATCTGAGCCACTTGGGGCATGGATATGAATTCCAACAACGAATCTTGTACGATCAAGCATCTTCTGATAGTATGGTGACGCAACACTACTGACAGTGACACCTCCCTACATCCTGAGAACGTGGACATAGTAAAAAAAAATACTACGCATAATCAAAGACCCGCTAGGTCGAATGGCCTGGGCAAAAATAAGGGCTTCCCGGCGAACCAAAAGGGTTCGGGCAAAATGAGGGATAAAAATGAAAAAAAATCTGTACACCCGGCAAGTCAAAAACCTGAAAAGGCGGCTTGGGCAAAAAAGGGTATCCCGATGGACTGAAAACCCGAAAGGGCGGTCCAGGCAAAAATTAGGGATCAAAGCGTACGACTATGTCCCGTCATCTCGTCACTTGCCTACCAGAAGAAGATTTGTCAATCGGCGGTTATCAAGCACCTCATAGGCCTTCTTCTCCCGCAGAAACTGGGGCAATAAGAATTGTCCGAACTGTACAAGTTTCTCTATCCTCCAGGTACAAGATAGATTCAGTTGAAGAATGTAACCAGGATACCGTCACTCCCTGCAACAAAAGACAGTAATGGAAGCTCTCGCCACTGAGACTTGCAACTACGAAAGATTCAGCAAATACTCTCCCCAAGCAGAGTTGGTCTCCCATCAGCCCTAAAAAGGCACAGTATCTCCAGCAAGTCAGCAAATACTCTCCCCAAGTAGAGTTAGTCCACAATCAGTCCTGGAAAAGTTGGATACCCCTAGTAGATCTTAATATTCCCTAGCAGAGTATAAATATATTCCTCAGCAAGCATCCCCGGCACTCTTAATACTCCTCGACAGAAATATAAGATTGTTCCCCGGCGGAATACAGGGTCCCCCCAGTGGAGCCATTTCCTTAAGAGTTTCCCCAGGAGAGTTGAACCATCTCCCCAGTAGATTCTGGAAGCTTATCCCCTGCAGAGTGCAGATGCGTCTCCCCAGCCTTATTCAGAAGTTTATTCCCCACCAGGGTCTAACTGGGTTATCCTTAACAAATTGCAATGGAAAGATCGTTCCCGGCGAAGTTCTTTCTATCCCCCAGCGGAGTTCATCAAAATCCCCAACATAAATTATCAACGAAACCCCCAGCGGAGTTATCATTAAAACCTCAGCGAAGCATCTCTTCCCACAGAGTAATTCCCCGCAGAGTAACCTCTTCACCAGGTTTATTCCCCAACGGAGTCATCTTCTCCTACAGGTTTATTCTTGCAATCATCTTCTTTCGTTATCCCCAGCGGAAATAAAGAACTCTACTCTTCAACATCAGCCCAGGATTCAACGAACTTCCCGGCATTCGTCAAGGATTTGTTTTCTCAGAAAAAGATACATTCATAAACATCACATTGTCATACATCATGATACATGCATATACGCATCATATCATACAATCTCATTTATGTTGAGAACATCATTGTTTGATCCATATCATGCATTGCATATGACTGACCTTTACCTTTCAGGAAAGATGCAGTTGAACTCTAAATTCAGTCAATAGAGACAAATTCAGTCAAAAAAGACAACCTGTCAATGTAGATAACCCGTCAATGAAGACAACCCGTTAATAAAGACAACATGTCAATGAAGATGACCCGTCAATAAAGACAACTCGTCAATAAAGACAACTCGTCAATAAAGACAATCTGTCAATGAAGACAATCTATCAATAAAGACAATCTCGTCAATGAAGACAATCACGTCAATGAAGACAATTTGTCAATGAAGACAACCTGTCAATGAATACAATCTCGTCAATGAAGACAAACTGTCAATGAAGACAATCTGT
This sequence comes from Vicia faba, assembly GCA_948472305.1. NCBI lineage: Eukaryota > Viridiplantae > Streptophyta > Magnoliopsida > Fabales > Fabaceae > Vicia > Vicia faba. The sequence continues at coordinate 1,479,287,797 of OX451741.1, read as the reverse complement.
CAATGAAGACAACTCGTCAATGAAGACAAACTGTCAATGAAGACAATTTGTCAATGAAGGCAACTTGTCAACAAAGACAAAAACCAACAATCTACAGATGGCATCTATAAGCCCATCCTCCTATCCATCATCTCTCCAAATGGCATCTGTAAGCCCATTCCCGACATCACATTGTTGATACTCCACTATGCGAGTGCAAATTTCTGGGCACTCTAGTGTTCAATCACCTTCCACCTTCGGATCACGAAAGGCACGAAAGCCAATCTACATCCTCAGGTTTAAGAAGATTGAACAGGGGAAACTGTTGTACCCCAAAATTTGTCCTCCCATATTCTTCAAGGTTTGTCAAGAATCATCTTCAAATGGTTCAAGATTTACTCAAGGATTAGACAGTCAAACACCTCCTAAGCCAGCTGAAATTAGGGTTTTGGCTCTTTCAAAGAATTTGAGATTTTCAATGGCTCATTAAAGTCTCATAGGCCTACATACATTCTCAAGCATCCACATGGCAAGTTTCAAGACTCACATTGTCAACTTGCTCAGTCAAAAGCTCTATTTGATCCACAATCAACTGCAGGGGCAAAATGGTCATTTTGCAGTCAAAAGTCAAAAAATTTGGTCAACATCTTATTTTGAGCCCACAATCATCATTTGATCAAGTCTTGATCATTACTCCACAAGCATGGCTCAAAAATCATCAAGATGCCAAACGTTACTATTTTTGGACAGTAGAAAAGTCAACTGTATATTGACCAGAGCATAACTTTTTCATGGTTCATCAGAAAAATCCCATCCAATGCTCATTTTGAAGGGGATGACATTTCCTACAACTCATCTTCACACTCCATGTCCAAGAAATGCTCTCATAAAAAGTTATCAATTTCTACATTATAGGTCAATTTCAAAAGTCAACAAAAATGCACTTTAAGTCAAAGACCATAACTTTAGATTGGTAAACCCAAATGACATGGGACCAAAGGAATTGGTTAGTGGACTTCAATACCTTTCCAAAATGTCCAAGAACATGTTCATATGATCAAAATTGAGCAAGATATGCATTGGAGAAGTTGGGAAATTTTTGTGAATTTGCAAAAGTCAACTTTGCTTAAAACACTTTGTTTTTGCTAATGGGCCTCAAATTTCTTCTTGAAGCTTTGTCCATGACCTATGCACGACCCATCAAGCTTAAATTGATTTATTTTCTTATTTTTATTAATTAATTGGATTTTTAATCAATTTTAATTCATTTAATTAATTTAAATTGTAGGAAATATCAAGATATGGTTTTTCAATCTTTTCATGAAGCAAATATGACCTAAAAGAGCTGGAAAATTCGTGTGCACATCAAAGGGACAAGAATCTCCAAGTTTGGCAAGTTTTCCCAATCAAAAAGATTCAAAAATATATGATTGCAAATCAAATATTCAAACCATTATTTCATGGATCTTTGCTCAAGGATTTGACCTAATTCTATTCTATTATAAGTACACAAGCCAACCCTAATGCCATGGACGTGAATTTGCTGCAAGAAAGCCCTAACCACATTGAAAAAATTCAAGGAAAAAGTCAAAACTGATTTCCATATTCTAGCACGATTCAAAGCATTTTATTGTTTCTAATACATTGCAGGAACTCTCAAAGACATATTGCAATCAAAACCATAAGCTAAAGCTCAAGAAACTACCCAGAACAGTCGCACGGTTTGCATACTTTTTTCAGAATCGAAACTCATATTTCATGAATAATTAACATGCTTTAATCATTGTTTTGTGTTGCTTGAATTCATATAAAGCTAATGGCATAGTTTGATTGCATTATAATGCCCAGAATCACAGGTTACCATTGAAGAAATTTAGGGTTCATGAGTTCCCAAATTGGGGCTTTGTTATCCAGGAAAAATTAGAACCTCAAATGCATATGGTTGAATCGTCAAGGCCAGACGAACACAGTGATATACTCGCGAAATATTTATGTTAAGCATAGAGCTAATCGCTATTTTTCGTTGATGTAGGTTGTGGGGGTTAAAAACCCCCGCTATCTATTTGTTTTTTTTACAGGCAAACGAAGAAGATGATGTGCTGTTAATATATCATTGGTTGGTTTAAATAGCGTGCGTTTTTATTCCAGCATAATTGTTGTTTTTACATATTATATTCATTGCTCATTATAATAACAAAGGCGTTCAGTTGGCTCAGTGGATGGTGCGTTGGCTGGTAACCATTGGGACCTGGGTTCGATTCCCAGGTCCACCCAAAACTCTATAATATTTTTCTTAACATGAGTGTATGCAGATTTCCAAGAGGGGTGTACCATATGCCTCACGCCTCAGCATGCCATGTGGCCACAAACTCAAATCTAATGGCCAGAAGATGAAAACCATGGTATTCCCAATCAAAGCATGCGTGGACAATTTCTAGAAAGTTAACAAGGCTTGTAGCTTAATGGGCCAGAATTGCAATTAACACCTCCTAATGGGTCCATCACCCCCCTGGTTTCTTTATTCCTTTTTTCTTTTATATTTTAATTTCTATTTAATCTTTTCATTAATTATTATTATTAGTATTTAATTAACAAATTAATTATTTTCATAAAAAATTCAGAAAACTAATATTTTTATTATTATTATTATTTATTAATCTCACTATTAATTATTATTTTGTAAATAAATTCTAACACAAATTGATTTAGTTAATTAGGTTAACTTTGATTTTTTTTTACAATAAATAAAATTAACATAGAATTAGGGTTTTCTTGACAATTTTAATTTCTTTTCTTTTATTTCATTAAAACATAAAAAACTAAAAAAATACTTTTTTCTTTTAATTAATTAATTAATTAGTTTTAGGTTTAATGTTTAATTAAATGCAAAAAAGGACCAAAATTCATTCTTTTCTCAAAAAGGGTCAAAACCCTAAGGACGTCCCGATTCAATTTTATTTCACGCATATTAATTTTTGATCATTATTTATGTATTTGCTCCGAGAATGTAATAGATAATTAGGACTTTATCGCTTTCTTTATTTTCTCGCAATTTATTTTCAAGGGTTATGTTTTTGGCGATGTAAATACCCGACGCCTTGTAATAGCGTAGATTTACTTTCCGCAATTTATTTTCCGCGCAATTATTAACTGTTAACTATGCATGACAAGACTTGCCTGGAAAAAAAATTCAACCCGTAGCTCACCATAATACTTGTGCAAAGATAACTTAATATGAAACCTGACACACTCGCACATGCCACTCCTAGAGTACGCCTCACTTGGTTGCCTCGACGTGGTCATTAAGTATAGGGTGTTTTAGAGGTCTCCCTCCTGTCTAAAGATCCAAGTTGCCTCGAAACGGTTGCCTCGGATAAAAAAGGATCTAGGACATTAGGGTTACCGCTAAGGCGTCCTACTATTGCTTTGGTGACCACACATGTCCCTATAATCGAATTGACCCGAATGACTCCAAACGACGGTGCTACCTACTTCTCAATAGTGGGATAGTACTGTCTAAAGGACATTTACACAACTTAATTTCTTTTGAGTAGGTAGATTTCTCCTAAGTACTTGCTCTTTCAAAATAACAAAATACTTTTCGCACTTACACTTTTTCAAACAAAAAGTTTTTAAACAAACACTTCATACACTCTTGAGGACAGATACAAGAGTTACCTAGAAGTTTTTCAAAACAAACTTTTTCAAAACCCACAAACACAAGAAAAGCAAACATCTTTTGAAAACATAGTGAGCAAGTACCTAAGAGCCCGTGGATAACCACGGATAGAAAGGGTGCTAACACCTTCCATTTCTATAATCTACCTCCCGAACCCGAGAAACATCTCGAAAAGGAATTTTGCTGTGCTTTTGTCCTTTCCTTGTTGGAGAAAATAAAAGACGGTGGCGACTCTTGCTTACCACGACATTTCGCGAACCAGCATTCCAAACAGTCAGTTCTATTTCCATCGATCACAGCGTTGTACTGATATTATTTATAGAAAGCAGCAGCAAGGTCTTCCCGATCATGGATATTGGCCCTTTCCAGTTGATAGAACCAATCAAGTTGAGTTCCGGATAGACTGTCTTGAAAGAAGTGTACCCATAAATCTCGGTCAGTAGTGTGAGGTTGTATCTTCCTCACATAGGATCGGAGATGCATCTTGGGACATGAAACTCCGTCGTACTTAGCATATATTGGTGCCTTGAATTTTGGTGGAATGACAATCCCAGACACCAAACCCAGCTCTTCAAAGTCTAAACCGGGCACTTTCTGAATTTCCATTGCATTTAGACGTTCTTCCAGATGCTTGTATTTGTTGTCGGCCGGGGGATACTGCTCTTCAGAGTAGTCTTCTTCTTCTTCTTCCTCCTCAGATTCAAGCTGGACAACCGCTTCCTTGCCTTTCACTTCTTGATTATCCTTTTCACCAGACGACGTTGCAAAGTCTAGGGCCAGTCTGGCTTATCCTTGGAACATTCTTCCCATATTCAGAACTCTGGTTACCTTCTTTGCTTTCTTCTTCTTTTCTTCAACCAACAAAGTTTTTAGATCCTCTTGTCCTTTGGCTAGAGTCAAGAACATCTGTTGAAATTGAGTGTTCTGCGCCTGAAGGTCTTTTACTGTATGCTAGAGATCCATCTTACTGAAATAAACAGTAGAAAGATGAGGAGACTTGTCGTAAGAAACCTGCTTATGTTACGATGAATGGTAAATGCATATGCAACGATTTCTAGGAAATTAGATATTTAAATCTGCTTTAGACCAAAAAAAGTAACACACGTTATATTAATAAGTCAAAGTTTGATTACATCATGCTTCTTTTGGGCTTACAAAGAGATACAAAATACTAAGATGAAAAAGTTGTACGCATCCTCTTTGGTGTGATGTAGGCGTTCAGGTTCCGCTCCTCATGAAGTTACTTAGTGAGTTCCAAAACCTTCTTCTCGCTGGCGTAGAATTGGGCCTCGAAAGTGTCTCGCTCCCCCTTAAGCTGTATCCAATCCCTTTGTAAGTCTTTAAGAGAAGTGGGCATGTCAGGATACAAGATAGTGTATGGAGAATCTCCTTCCACAACAGGCTCTATGATTACCGGGAGAATGGAGGGGTAAGGCATTATAATACTTTAAGCATGAGCTCGTACCCATTTGAGGTAAGGCTCAAGAGGGATGGAATTCTTGTGCCCCAATGTCTTGCTATCTACCTATTTCAATATCCTCCAAGCTCGGATAAATCTCTAGTGATGACCTTGGTCGTCGTTCTCGTAGTCAAATACCAAACCTTGAATGAACATCTCATGTGGGCCATCCCTTCGGGCGTAACCAAACTGTCTTAAGGCTAAGAAGGGGATGTAGGCGATACCTCCTCTAATGCCAAGTAAAGGGACATTAGGGAATTCTCCACAATGGTCGATAATAGTAACATTCTCTATAGATCGGGAACACCAATGAATGTCTAAATGTTTGAGTGTCATCAACCTATGTGACCATCTTGAACCTTGCTCGTTCTTCAATACATATTGGGGAAGATGTGAAATAAACCATCTTGCCAAAAGAGGAGTACAACACATAAGGATACCTCTTTTCCTCATAGTGCGAGTGTGAAAGGAATATAGGATGTCCCCTAACAAAGTAGGCATCGGGTTACGAGACATGAATATTTTGACGGCATTCACATCTATGAGTTGGTCATAATTTGGAAACAAAACCATCCCATAGATGAGGAGAGCCACAATTTCATCAAAAGCTTTCAAATCCCAAGAGTTCCAACAGTTTTGGGCTTTCTCAAACAAGAACTTTTCTAGGAAACCCTTGACACCACTCCTTGTTTCCCAATTAGTTGTGATATCATAGGATTGCAAGGGTAGAGCTTGAGCAATCTCTTCTGGCTTTAGATCTCTTTCCGTACCGTTGAAAGGTAGTTGATTGAGAATGGTAATCCTCAAGAGTTGGGAGAATTCTTCAAAGTTGGTACAAGTTGATAATCGGGAAATGTGAAGCAATGGTGTAAAGGATCAAAGAACTAAAACAACACCTTCATCATATCCTCATAAGTATTGGAGGTAACTTAGTTTAGTAGGCGACCATGTCTTTTGATAAATGGAGAGTTTTCAGGAATCCTTGATTCTAGATGTGATACGGTGGGAGAACTGACTTAAGGGTTTTGCATTTGATCGCAAATTTTGCGGTTAGCAAGAGTCGCCACCGACTTTTATCCAAAAGGAAAGCTGAAAAAGCACAGGAAAGACCTTTGAGATTATTTCTCGAGTTCTGGGGGTAGATTATGAAAAGGGAAGGTATTAGCACCCTTTTCATCCATGGTTTTCCACGGGCTCTTAGTTACTTGCTAGATCACTTGCTTTTGTTTGAAATTGTGCTTTAAGTAGTTTTTTGAAAGTATTTTGTAAAGAGGTCATTGTTTAGGCAATCTTTGTAATGATTCTTGTTTGTAAGAATGTATACAAAGATGTTGATCTCTTGAATAATGTTTTCAAGATTTGTAAGATGTTTTGAAAGTGTAGGTGTTTATTTTTGAAAATAGCAAGGATGTTTGTTTTGAAACGGAGCAAGTAATTAGGAGCAATCTACCTACTCAAATGTATTTATTGTTTCTTTTCTTTTCCTTTGACATTGTTGTCTTACCATTGATTTGGTAAGCAACCATATCTTTGGATGTAAACGGGATGGGCGTGGGTCATCGTATAACAATGATTAGCAATACTGCAAGGTATCTTAGTATTCTTTTTGAGGGATTAAGATCATTTGTAAGGCAACTTAGATAGCGTCATCGAGGGACTATGATCTTGTATTTGCTTGTTTTTGCTAAGATACCTCACATGCGTAATATGGCCATTTTGTATAAGGCAACCAAGTGGAATAACCCTAGGGGTGCTTGTGTGCAAGTGTATTGTTTTCATGCTTGTTTTTTTTGTCTTGAATTAGGGTTTTCTAAGCATTGGTTTTAGTCTTTCCATACAAACCCTAATTACTAGCATGTTATATAAAAGCGATAAATTGCGAAATTTAAAGTTACTACGCTATTACAACATTTATGGGGAGGGGCTGTACAAGTTAAATGGGGATTGCAAGAATTAAACCTATTTAATCTATTACAACCAAATTGAATGGGTATGAATATACAAGGAATTTAAATAAATGCAAAGTATAAAAATAAATGTACAAGGATGCAAAATATGAAGAAAATGAATTTGTTTGGTTTTCATGAAAAGAAGATTTTTGTCTTAACCTAATTAAATAAAGAGAATAATTAATTAAGTTTGAATTTATTAAGAAAAGATTTTAAATGAAAACCCTAATTCTATTAATAAAAATAAAATAAGTTTAAGGAAAATATTTTTTTTGGTATTTTTATCTTGAAAATATTTATAGTATTATAAAATATTTTTAGTCTTTTTTATATTAAAATAAGGTATTTTAAATGGTGTGAAAAAATAAATAAATAAAATAATATTAATTAAGTCTATAAGATTTACTTAATAAAATAAATAAAGTATAATATGTAAAAATATTTTTTTGTGGAAAAATAGAATAAAATAAGTCAAAATATAAATATATAATTTTTTTTGTATTTTATGATTTTTTTAGTAATTAGAAAATATATATTTAAGAAAAGATAAATGAAATAAATAAATAAATAAATAAATAACTTGGGCCAGGGGGTGCCAAGAGGAAACCGGGAGGTTAGTGAGCAAAAACAAACAAAAAAACAAGTCAGGCCCAAAGGGGCCCAGCGCCTGCCAAAAAAAAAACAAAGTCAAAAAAATGAAAAAGGGTATCACTGGGGCTCGAACCCAGGTCCCATAGGTTACAGGCGCACGCTTCTACCACTGGGGTGGCTATACATCCGTTAATACAAATGAAACAATAAATATATAAGGCAAAATGTGTTATGAAGACTTTATCTTCAACCTCCATCCAGACCAACTGTAACTTGCTCATTTCTTATCAAAAATGAAAACTGTAAACATGAAACTTGTAGCAAATTTTCTCACGATTCAAGAAATGTAAAGTATTAAAACTATAGATCAAAGATAAACAAAGAATTTTAATGGCCCTAATCTGAACCCTAAAAATTTCAGAAGTTTCAGTTTCAAAATTCTCTAAGCTCAAGCAAAATTAATGGAAACTAAGGACATGGTTAGCTTCAGGGCAATGATATCTACATGTTTTATTTACAAATAAACTATTGATGATGCTTGTGTGAAGAGTTCCAAGTTAAGAAAACTTACCTCAAAACTGGAAATCATGTTTGGAGTTTGAGCTTGTTTCAAGTGATGGTGAATATCAGGTTAGCTTCCTTGAGGTCCTAGGAAGCTAGTGCAATGGTTTGCTTGAGTTGAGAGTGGCTGAAATGACTTAGAGAACTCAATGTGCAATGCTCTGTTTTTGGTTATGAAAGATAGGGTAAATTATGTTACATAAATGAAACAGGTACATGGATAATTTACACTTGATGTAAGGAAGCTTTAGAAACTAAAAGGCCAAGAAACGCACGAGGGAAATGTGAGTTTGAGGTTCAAGGTCTGAAACTGTGCAACAATAGAGTTTTGGGGCAATTTCTGATTTGAGAGAGTTTTATTGTATTTCAGGGTGCTTAAGCTCGTGGTCTAGCTCACAAATAGTGACTCTATTTATAAGCAACAAGTTTGGAATGCTCTAGTTTATCAGAATTCAAATTTACATGTTTAAGTTAAACATGTGATTTTTTGACAAAACAAGTTTCCATGCCTTATGTACTTGCTAAGATAGAGTGGTTATGCTTTAAACAAGCTTGCTTCTAACTTTTTAGGTGGAGTATGATCAGAGGGAACAAGTTAGAGGCTCAATGTGAACTTTATGCAAAAAGCTTGCTTTATAAGAATGGCATTGTTAACTTTGTGCCATAAATGGAAATGCAACTTGGACAATAGCTCAATTGCTTGGACCAAAGCCCTAACAGTTATGTAAACATTTAATTATGGAGTGATAAACAAGTTTGAGGCCTGAAAAGCAAGGATTATGCAGCCTAGCATGGATTTGGTTCAAGTGTTCATCAAAAATGACTTGTAATTCAAGTGACAAAACCCTAACTTCATCTCTTCGATTCTCCCTACTCAAGAATGATCTCAAGGAGTTCTTGGACATTTTGGAAAGATTTCAATTTTCTATACAACCCATATTTGAATTGCTTTTGAAGATTCCACTTGGAACTATATTAAAAAGTGCCATGAAGTTGGGTCAAAATCCTGACTAAATTAGGGCAAAATTTCACTAAGTGTTTAGTTTCACGACCCTATGTTCATAAAATTATAACTTGAGATCCAAGCATTTTTGGGAAGGAGTTGTGTAAAGAAAATTTATAGATTTCATAGATATCTACAACTTTCATGTTGTAAGTTTCTCTTGAATCATCTTGCATCATGGTGAAAATTCTGTCCAAAGTTATGAAAAAACATGAAATTTCCAACATTTAGAAAAATTTCTAAGTTTAGAAATTTTGACTTTTCAAAATGAAATCTTGAATTTTTGATTTCTTGATGAATAAGGTTCATATTTTGACATGTTTTGATGAATTATGATCTTTGGCACTTGAATTTGACCAAAAAGTCAAAGTTTGACTTTTCAATACACAGTTGACTTTTGATCAGTTGACTGCAAAATTCATCTGTCAATCCAATGGACTTGCAATGTTTTGAACCATGTCATTAGGTCAAAATGATTCAATTGGACTCTTGAGATCATGCCTTAAACCAATTGACCATTTGCTAGGTCAAAAACAAAAAATTGCCCTTTCCCCGTCAAAACCCTAATTTTGACAATTTTGCCCTTTTGGAGATTTGATCAAATTTCTTGAGGAATTATGGTCCAAACTTGATAAAATGATATATAGGAGTTTAAAATGTTGATGTGGATAAAAAATTATGAAGTTTGACTGTAAATTGGCCACAATTGACTTTTTCCCCAATACAGCTGATTTTTAGGTCAACTGCTCAATTGACTGAGCAAAAATGTGATCTAGGGCTTGAAACTTGACATGAGTAATATTGAGGGTCCATAATGATCCAAGAAAGTCATATGAAGCATTGAAAGTTCAAAAGTCCTTGTGCAAAGTCAAACCCTAATTTTGGTCATCAGTGTATGAGGAGGTGTCTTGAGCTGATCAAACCCTAGTGCAGTATTGAGTCCAAGGAGATCTTGTGAGCAAATTATTGATTAGTGAGAGGGAAAATTTTGGGGTACCAAAGCTGCCCCTGTTCAATCTTCTTAAGCCTGAAGAGTTAGATTGACATGTTTTTGCCATTCGTGACTCGAAGGTGGAAGATGATTGGACACTAGAGTGCCCAGAAATTTGCACTAGGTGATGTGATGGTAGAGGGAATGGGCTTAAAGATGCCATTTGGAGAGATGAAAAAAAATTGTTGGAGATGGGCTTGTAGATGCCATCTAAGAGTGATTGTTGAATTTTAATTTGTAGGCTGAAAGGATGAGTATCAAAATGGTGTCCATGTCTGGAACGTATCTGAACTGTATCTAGAAGCTGGTTTTGAATGAGTATCAGAATGGCGTTCGTGTCTGGAGCGTATCTGAACTGTATCTGGAAGCTGATTTTTGAATGAGTATCAGAATGACATCCGTGTATGGAGCGTATCTGAACTGTATCTGAAAGTTGGATCTGAATGAGTATCAGAATGACATCCGTGTATGGAGCGTATCTGAACTATATCTAAAAGCTGAATCTGAATGAGTATCAGAATGGCATCCGTGTCCGGAACATATCTAAACTGTATCTGGAAGTTGAGATTTTGAATGAGCATAAGAATGGCATCCGTCTCTGGAGCGTATCCGTACTGTAACTGAGAAAGAATCTGAATGAGTATCAGAATGGCATCCGTGTCTGGAGCGTATCTGAACTGTATCTAAGAATTGACCCTGAATGAGTATCAGAATGGCATCCGTGTCTGGAGCATATCTGAAATGTATCTGAAGACTTTGAACATCGTTAATGGTAGCTGTTGATTAATCTTATCCTGAAAAAGGTAAAATGTTAGCTAATATGCAATGTTATGTTGTATGAAATGCATAGTATAATGCATTCGTGTCATCAATGTTTATGATATATGGGTGCGATGTATGCGTATGTGAGCTAATCTGCTGTACTGTTGTTGGATTGGGAAAATAGATCCCTGAATGCTGCTGAGGATATGGAATATAAGTCTTCATGTTGTGAAGTCTAAGTGTTGATGAATTTCTGCTTGGAGAAATAAACTCTGTTGTAAGGGAGATGTCATGTACTACTTGTAAAATCCTATTGGGGAATCCTGAGAAATTTGACGACTTCTGCTGGGGATTGATAACTGGAAGCTCTATTCTTCTGGGGATTAAACAACATACTGTGGGGGATCATGGAAATAGCATAGATATATTTCCCTACCACTTAAAGCCATCAGTGATTGTATTTCTATTTTGTTTATTTGTAAACAATAATTATGTTCAAATGCATAAGTTCAAAAATGAATCATTGGACGTTTTAGTAAACAAAACACAGAAATAAAGAAAAACAGATAGTTTTGCACTTTCAAAGGGACATCTTTGTATTGACTTTGAGTAAGTATTTTTGTACAATGAGACAAAAATTCTAGTAAGAGAATGCCGTCGTAAAAAATTAAAATTTTGATACAAAGAAAAGATAGCTATGTGTAATAATCCCATGGGGTTCCCATTCTGCTATAGCCTTCGTATCTCTGAGCATCTTGTTTATTTGTTGCCTCGTCCGAAGATGATTGAATTGATCAGAGCCTCTGAGTTTATAAGTTGAAGCCAAAGGTTGTCTGTAAGGTGATCCAACGGGACATAGTCATACGCTTTAATTCCCTAACTTTTGCCTGGACCGCCCTTTCGGGTTTTCAGTCCACCAGGAAACCCTTTTTTGCCCAAGCCGCCCTTTCGGGTTTTCAACTTGCCGTGTGTACATTTTTTGTTTTATCCCTAATTTTTGCCCGAACCTTTTTTTGGTTCACTAGGATGCCCTTGTTTTGCCTAGGTGTGTCAAGCTAGCGGGTCTTTTATGCGTAGTATCTTTTGACTATGTCTGTGATCGCAGGGTACAGCAGGTCGTCACTGTCCATGGTAGTCAAGATCATTGTGCCACCAGAGAATATGTTTTTGATTACAAATGGTCCTTCGTATGTAGGAGTTCATTTGCCCCTTGAATCACCTTGCGGCAGTATGATGCGCTTGATCACCAGATCTCCAACTTGATATACTTGTCGTCTGACCTTTTTGTTGAAAGCCTTGATCATTCGTTTTTGATACATTTGACCATGACAGACAATAGTAAGCCTTTTCTCATCAATCAAGTTTAGTTGATCAAGTCGAGTCTAGATCCAATCGTCTTCATTCAGCCCTGCATCCTTCATGATTCTCAGAGAGGGGATCTGGACCTCAATAGGCAAGACAATTTCCATGTCGTATACCATAGAATAGGGTGTTGCTCCGGTTGATGTGCGAGTTGTGGTACAATATCCGTGGATAGAAAATGGTAGCATCTCATGCCAGTCTTTGTATGTGACTATCATTTTCTGTATGATCTTTTTAATGTTCTTATTCGCGGCTTCGACAACACCATTCTTCTTTGGTCGGTAAGGGGAATAATTGTGATGCTGAATCTTGAATTGCTCGCACAAGGCGGTGATCATAGTATTGTTTAGTTCTGTACCATTGTCTATAATGATTCTCTCAGGGATACCGTAACGACAGATAAGATTCTGCTTAATGAACCGGACGACAACATTCTTGGTCACGGAAGCGAAAGAAGCTGCCTCCACCCACTTGGTGAAATAGTCAATGACCACTAAGATGAAGCAGTGTCCATTGGAAGCTGTTGGCTTGATTTCCCAAATCATATCAATTCCCCACAAAGCAAAGGGCCAAGGAGCCGTTAACACATTCAGAGGAACCGGAGGTACGTGCACCTTGTCAGCATAAATCTGACACTTATGGCAGGTTCAAGAGTGTTGATAGCAATCTACTTCCATGGTAGACCAGTAATATCCCGCCCGTAGGATTTTCTTTGCCATCGTATGCCCACTGGAATGGGTTCCAAAATTGCCTTCATGTAACTCAGCCATGATCCTTTCAGCTTCAACCTTGTCTATGCACCGAAGTAATATCGAATCATGGTTGCGTTTGTAAAGGATTCCATTACTAAGGAAGAATTTAGCGGAGAATCTCCTTAAGAACTTCTTATCATTGACTGAATCTCCTTCAGGATATTCTTGAACCTCGAGATACCTCTTGACTTCGTGAAACCAAGGATGGTCCACCATTTCTTCAGTATTAATCTCGTGACAGTGTGCTGGTTCATCCCTTCGTTCAATGGTGATCTGGGGAGCCTTGTTATCCCATTTAAGTTTAAACATAGATGACATTGTGGCTAGTGCGTCTGCTAGCTGATTTTCTTCTCGCGGGAAGTGCTCGAAGGTAATCTCCTCAAAATGTGGGAGCAACGTCAACACATGTTCTTTGTAAGGGATAAGGTTAGGGTGTTTGGTATCCCATCCCCCTTTGATATGGCTGATAACCAAAGCTGAATCTTCGAATACATTCAACGATTTGATCCCCAAGTCTATGGCAGCTTTGAGACCAAAGATGCACGCTTCATATTCCGCCATTTTATTTGTACAATTGAAGCAGAGTCTTGCAGTAAATGGAGTAAGACACCCTTCAGGAGATATGATTACTGCACCAATACCATTTCCGAGTGTGTTAGTTGCCCCATCAAAAACCAGGGTCCATCGGGATCCTTGTTCAGGTCCGTCGTATGGCCTGAGTTCTTCATAGTTGTTTACCATCATGATGTATTCATCCGGGAATTTGAACTTCATGGACTGGTAGTCTTCTACAGCTTGGTGAGCAAGGTGGTCAACTAGTACACTGCCCTTTATTGCTTTCTGGGTAGTATATTGTATATCATATTTTGTCAGGATCATCTACCATCTCTCTATTCTCCCAGAGAGAGCAGGTTTCTCGAAGATGTATTTTATCGGATCCATTTTAGATATCAATAAGGTAGTATGGGTCAGCATATACTGTCTTAGCCGGCGAGCAACCCATGCCAGAGCACAGCAAGTTTTCTTGAGCAGTGAATATCTTGTTTCACAGTCGGTAAACTTTTTGCTCAGGTAATAAATGGTGTGCACTTTTCAGCCAGACTCGTCATGCTGTCCCAACACACACCCCATTGAATTTTCCAAAACGGTCAGATACATGATCAATGGTCTTGCCTCGACTGGTGGCATTAAAACAGTAGGCTCTTGCAAATACTCTTTGATTTTGGAAAAAGTAATTTGGCACTCATCATTCCAATTGACTACCTGATCTTTCTTTAGTAGTTTGAAGATTGGTTCACAGGTAGTTGTCAGGTGAGAAATGAATCTGACAATGTAGTTCAAACGTCCCAAGAATCCTCCGACTTCCTTCTCAGTACGAGGAGCAGGAATCTCTTGTATTTCTTTCACCTTGGCAGGATCCACTTCAATACCCTTATTGCTGACAACAAAGCCTAGGAGCTTCCCAGACCTTACTCTAAACGTGCATTTATTTGGGTTCAACCTCAGCTTGTATTTCTTTAGCCTCTCAAACAACTTTTGTAAATAATCAAGATGCTCTTCTTCTGTTTGAGATCTAGCTATTATGTCGTCCACATAGACCTCTATTTCTTGATGTATCATGTTGTGAAATAGGGCTACCATGGCACGCTAATAGGTTGCCCCCGCATTCTTCAGTCCGAATGGCATAACCTTGTAGCAGAATGTGCCCCACCGTGAGACAAAAGTTGTCGTCTCCATGTCTTCAGGCGCCATTTTGATTTGGTTGTAACCTGATAAACCATCCATGAAGGGAAACACTTTGTGTTGTGCAGTATTGTCAACTAGGATTTCAATGTGGGGAAGTGGGAAATCATCCTTAGGGCTTGCCTTATTCAAATCCCGATAGTCCACGCACATTCGTACCTTGCCGTTTTTTTTTGGGAACGGGAACAACATTGGCAACCCATTGCGGATAGGAGGTACGGCCAAGAATCCAACATTGAATTGTTTCATGACTTCTGCTTTAATCTTCTCTGACATGTCTGGTCGCATTCGACGGACCTTTTGTTTTACTGGTGGGCAATCCTCTTTTGTAGGTAGACGATGTACCACAATATTTGCATCAAGTCCTGGCATGTCTTCATACGACCAGGCAAAGACTTCAACATACTCATGCAACAAATGAATCAGCCGCTCCTTGACACTGGGTTCTAGATTGGCACCCACCTTGACTTCTCTTTTATCTTCCTCGGTACCTAGGTTGATTGTATCCACGGGTTCCTCGTGGAGCTGAATGGTCCTCTCTTCTTGTTATAGCAATCTGGCAAGTTACCTTGGTACTTCACAATCTTCCTCACTTTCGTCTTCGGCTTGGTAGATTAGATTTTCAGAGTCATAGAAGGCCGTAGCAGAATCGTTACCCATGGGATCCTAAATGGATGTAGACCTGCATTGTGAGTGTGAGAGTGTGTAAGGGTATAACTATCTTTGAAAGAAATGAAAATGTAAAAAAATAAAAACAATGAGCACAAAGTTTGTATGAAAAATGACCATGATTCATTAATGTCATATGGAAATGAGATAATAACCCTTACAAATGGACCATTGTACCTCGAGTAAGACACAAGGTTTTAAGAGTTTGAATTGTTTTAATATTACAGATCCAACAAAATGTAAAGAAAAATTACGGTGGGATAAAAGTGATCCGGACAAAATCACTAGCCTCCCAATTACTGAGCCCTCCACTGACAGTTGGGATGATCCAATCCTCTAGGTTGCAGCCATTTTCATCATCCTCTACCGTGTTGACTTCACAGTTGCTGATCTTCAGGGGTGGTCCTCTAGCACGAGCGCGGCGTACAACCTTCTGAGCACTTGAAGTAAAACCTAGGCCAAACTTGTCAGACTTGTATGGGATATCTGGGAGTTGTCCCCAAATAGTGCACCCACCTTCTTCTATCACTGCTTTTGCATCCTTTAAAGATGACATCCTGAGTGGAGGCCTTGTGATCTTGGGAATAGCCCTGGTTACTGCCACATCTTGCGGGACTTCTTCAAAATGTTGGAATGGAGTTTCAATAAATTCACTATCTAATTCTACATATCTGAAGGAATTGAGATGGCTAATCATATACTCTTCTTCTCCATGAACGGTGATAATCTTCCCTTGAATTGGATACTTCAACATTTGGTGCAACATAGAAGTGACAGCTCCAGCATTGTGAATCCATGGCCGGCCTAGCAAGCAGGAGTATGAAGGGCGAATATCCATTACATAAAAAGTTGAATCAAATGTTTGGGTTCCAACCTTTATGGGGATATCCACTTCCCCATGCACCATCCTTTTAGAGGCATCAAAAGCCCTCACTACTATGTTTCTTGGATTTAATGTCAATCCCTCACAGTCATGCCTATCAAGAGCTTTTTTAGGCAATAGATTCAGAGATGAACCATTGTCCACCAAAACATGAGACAAGGTTGTGCCCCTACATTCAACTGAGACATGTAATGCCTCATTATGCTTCCTTCCTCTTGGCGTTAAATTATAATCTGAAAAACCAAGACCATTATCAGCAGTCAAGCTGGCTACACAGTCTTGGAACTGTTCGGCAAATGTTTCTTGGGGTACATGAGCAGTCTTCAGGAATTTTACCAAGGCCTTTGCATGCGCCTCAGAACATAGTAGTAAATCCAGCATGGAAATTTTAGGTGGAGTTTGCCCCAGTTGTTCAACTACATCATAGTCGCTTATTTTTATGATCTTTATAATTTCCTCCATCTCTTTCCGGGAGGTCTCAGGGATAGCCAATGATTGCGCCTTCGTCCGGTTAGGCTCAATCAGAATACTTTTACCTCGAGTCTTGATTGACTTGGCAGCAGGGATGTCAGTAGGAGTGATAATAGGGATTGTAACAACTTTGTCAGTTGGAGCATTGGTGGAGATGATTGTGGGATTGGGAATAGCCTTCGGAGGAGCAACAACAACAAGAATGATTACGGGTCTAGAAACTGCTTTTGAGGGAGCAATTTCTGGAGAGAATATCCTTCCGCTTCGGGTAATCTTGCTAGTCCCGACAATGTTACTGATATCAGAGTTATCTTTCTCGGAACTTGAATCTTCAGCAGTTGGCCAATCTTGCTTGTTATTGTGGTAGTAGACATCCCCACCATAATTCCATGGTACGGTTTTGTCTGGCAAATACGGGACTGGTCCTGGCATTGTAATTATCAAAGGAGCTACTTTTGGAACTGATGTAATTCTAACGGGTCTTTTGGTGGAGACCCTGGAAGAATTGTTGGAAATGGTCACGATGGAAAAATCATTATAAGAAACAGGTGGAACAAAAGTCTTTTCAAACAGAATCTCCTTGTTATCTATTAGGCACTGAACGCCTGCTTTCAACAAAGGATAACTGGTTGGTGAGGACAAACATAAATGACAGCTTTCATCACAGCCTGGGAAAACACTGGCATTTAATAAGCTCTTTTTGATAGTCAGAAGTGGGGTCATAAGTTCATCAATTGAAGTAACAAACATATCCTCTTCAATAGCATGGGCATTATGGCAATGTTTGGGCATAGGGGCAGAAATGACATTGGGCTTTTCTAGCGCATCGAATTTAATCTCATTGGCTTCAAGGAGGTCTTGTACTTTGTTCTTTAAAGCCCAACAGTTGTTATTGTCATGGCCGGGACTCTCAGAGTGGTATGCACAGCGGGAATTAGGATGATAGTGAGGAGAGGTTGTGTTATGGTTCTTTGGAGCTTCTTTCAAAGTCACTAGGTTGGATTTTAGCAAGTGTGGCAATACTTGAGATAAGGTCATGTTAATTCTGGTGAATTGTATGACTGGTCTTTCCATCCTTGGTTGGTTATTTCATTGTTGATCAGGCTCAGGTTTAGGTATCATAACAGCCCCCACCATTGGACGGCGTTCGGCCCTATCTTGATTTCTCTGAGGATAAACAACAACCACTTCCTTCTTTCCGATGAATGGTTTACTTACAGCAGCAGAGGATGCATCTTTTTGAATCTTTCCACTTTTTATCCTGGCTTCTACCCTTTCTCTGGTCAATATTAGTTCAGTAAAACCTGCCGATGAACCCCTAATTAGGTGATTGAAGAAAGGACCAGACAAGGTGCCCAAAACATGTCTACTAATTCTCTTTCAGATAGAGGAGGTTGAACTCTCCCGGCCAAATCTCTCCATTTTTGCGCATAGTCCTTGAAGCCTTCATTTTAAACCATGACCATACTCTGGAGTTGAGTATAAGTAGGCGCAAGATCAGCATTGTATTGGTATTGTTTGTAAAAGGCTACAACAAGATCTTCCCAGTTATGAACATTGGTTCTTTGTAACTTATAAAATCAATCAAGTTGAGTTCCAGACAGACTGTCTTGGAAGAAGTGTACCCATAAATCTTTGTCAGTGGTATGGGGCTGGATCTTCCTTACATAGGACCGGAGATGCATTTGGGGGCATGAGACTCCGTCATATTTGGCGAACACAGGTGCTTTGAATTTTGGAGGAGTGATAATTCCTGATACCAGTCCCAACTCCTCAAAGTCCAATCCAGGCACTTTTTGGATTTCCATTGCATTCAACCGTTCTTCTAGATGCTTATACTTATCATCGGCTGGAGGGTATTATTCTTCAGAATAGTCTTCTTCTTCCTCTTCCTCTTCTGAATCAGACTAAACAACTATTTCCTTACCCTTCCCATCTTGGTTGTCTTTCTCACCAGATGTCGTAGCAAAGTCTAAGGCTCTTCTTGTTTGCCCTTGGAATCTTCTTCCCATGTTCAGAATTCCGGTTATTTTCTTCATCTTCTTTTTCTTTTCCTCAATCAGCAAGGTCTTCAACTCTTCTTGTCCTTTGGCTAGGGTCAAGAACAACTGTTGAAACTGTGCATTTTGAGCTTGGAGGTCCTTCACCGTTTTCTCGAGATCCATCTTACTGAAATAAAAAGTATAGAGATGAGGAGACTTGTTGCAAGAAACATGTTTATGTTATGATGAATGATAAATGCGTATGAAATGACTTCTAGGATTTTAAAATTCAAATTTGTTTTAGACAAAAAGGGAACACACGTTATATTAATAATTTAAAGCTTTGAGTACATCAATGCCTTCTTGGGCAAAAAAAATACAAGAAACTTTAAGACAAAGGTAGTACGCATCCTCTTTGGTGCAATGTAGGCATTCATAGTCTGTTCTTCATGAAGTAGCCTAGTGAGTTCCAAAACCTTCTTCTCGCTTGCGTAGAATTGGGCTTCAAAAGTATCTCGCTCCCCTTGAGTTGTATCTAATCTCTTTATAAGTCTTCGAGAGAGGTGGGCATGTCAGGATGTAGGATAGTGTATGGAACATCTCCTTCCATGACAGGCTCAATGATTACCGGGAGAATGGAAGGATAAGGTATCATAAGACTTTGAGCACGAGTTCGTACCCATTTGAGGTAAGGTTTAAGAGGGATGGAATTTTTATGCCCCAAAGTCTTACTATCTACCTTGTTTAACATCCTCCAAGCTCGGATAAATCTCTGGCGAAGACCTTGATCGTTGTTGTCGTAGTCAAATACCAAACCTTGAATCAGTATCTCGTGCGGGCAATCCCTTGGGGCGTAACCAAACTGTCTTAAGGCTAAGCAAGGGTTGTAGGTGATACCTCCCCTAATGCCAAGCAAGGGGACATTAGGGAACTCTCCACAAGGGTCGATAATAGTATCATTCTCTATAGATCGGGAGCACCAATGGATGTCTGAATGTTTGAGCGTCATCAACCTTAGTGACCACCTTGATCCTTGCTCATTCTTAATACAGATTGGGGAAGATGCGAAATAAATAATCTTGCCAAGAGAGGAGTGCAACACATGAGGACACCTCTTTTCCTCATTGTGCGAGTGTGAAAAGAGTGTAGGATATCCCCTAACAATGTAGGCACCGGGTAGTGGGATATGAAGATTTTCACGGCATTCACGTCTATGAGTTGGTCAGGATTTGGAAACAAAACCATCCCATAGATGAGGAGAGCCACAATTTCCTCAAAGGCTTGCAGGTCCAAATAATTCCAACAGTTTTGGGCTTTCTCAAACAAGAACTTTGCTAGGAAACCTTTAACACCACTCCTTGTTTCCCAATGAGTTGTGACATCAGATGAGTACAAGTGTAAAGCTTGAGCAATCTCTTCTGGCTTTGGGTCTCTTTTCGTACCGTTGAAAGGTAGTTGATTGAGAATGGTAATTCTTAAATTCGGGAGAATTCTTTCAAAGTAGGCACAAGTTGATAGTCAGGAAATGTGAAACAATGGTGTAAAGGATCAAAGAACTGAAAGAGCACCTTAATCATGTCCTCATCTGTGTTGGAGGTGACCAAGTTGAGTAGGAGACCATGTCTCTTAGTGAATGGAGAGTTTTTAGGAATCCTCGAAGCTAGCTCCTTAAGTTGTGGAGGGATCCTTACAAGGTTGACTTGAATGGTTTTCCTGCAAAGAGAATCCATTATTTAGTCAATATTTGTAATGATTCTTGTTTGTAAGAATGTATACAAAGATGTTGATCTCTTGAAAAATGTTTTCAAGTTTTGTAAGATGTTTTGAAAGTGTTGGTGTTTGTTTTTGAAAATAGCAAGGATGTTTGTTTTGAAATGGAGCAAGTAATTAGGAGAAATCTACCTACTCAAATGTCTTTCTTGTTCATTTTCTTTTCCTTTGACATTGTTGTCTTACCATTGATTTGGTAAGCAACCATATCTTTGGATGTAAACGGGACGGGCGTGGGTCATCGTATAACCATGATTAGCAATATTGAGAGGTATCTTAGCATTCTTTTTAGGGACTAAGATCATTTGTAAGGCAACTTAGATAGCGCCATCGAGGGACTATGATCTTGTATTTGCTTGTTTTTGCTAAGATACCTCACATGCGTAATATGGCCATTTTGTATAAGGCAACCAAGTGGAATAAACCTAGGGGTGCTTATGTGCAAGTGTATTATTTTCACGCTTTTTTTTTGTATTGAATTAGGGTTTTCTAAGCATTGGTTTTAGTCTTTCCATACAAACCCTAATTACTAGCATGTTATATAAAAACGATAAATTGCGAAATTTAAAGTTACTACGCTATTACAACATTTGTGGGGAGGGGTGTACAAGTTGAATGGGGATTGCAAGAATTAAACATATTTAATCTATTACAACCAAATTGAATGGGTATGAATATACAAGGAATTTAAATAAATGCAAAGTATAAAAATAAATGTGCAAGGATGCAAAATGTGAAGAAAATGAATTTGTTTGGTTTTCATGAAAAGAAGATTTTTGTCTTAACCTAATTAAATAAAGAAAATAGTTAATTAAGTTTGAATTTATTCAGAAAAGATTTTAAATGAAAACCCTAATTCTATTAATCAAAAGAAAATAAGTTTAAGGAAAGTATTTTTATCTTGAAAATATTTATAGTATTATAAAATATTTTTAGTCTTTTTTATATTAAAATAATGTATTTTAAATGGTGTGAAAAAATAAATAAATAAAATAATATTAATTAAGTCTATAAGATTTACTTAATAAAATAAATAAAGTAATATATAAAAATATTTTTTATGGAAAAATAGAATAAAATAAGTCAAAATATAAATATATCATTTTTTGTATTTTATGATTTTTTTAGTATTTAGAAAATATATATTTAAGAAAAGATAAATGAAATAAATAAATAAATAAATAAATAAATAACTTGGGCCAGGGGGTGCCAAGAGGAAACAGGGAGGTTAGTGAGCAAAAACAAACAAAAAAACAAGTCAGGCCCAAAGGGGCCCAGCGCCTGCCAAAAAAAAAACAAATTCAGAAAAATGTGAAAAAATGAAAAAGGGTACCACTAGGGCTCAAACCCAGGTCCCATAGGTTACAGGCGCGCACTTCTACCACTGGGGTGGCTATACATCCGTTAATACAAATGAAACAATAAATATGGAAGGCAAAACGTGTTCTGAAGACTTCATCTTCTACCTCCAGCCAGACCAACTGTAACTTGCTCATTTCTCATCAAAAATGAAAACTGTAAACATGAAACTTGTAGCAAATTTTCTCACGATTCCAGAAATGTAAAGTATTAAAACTATAGATCAAAGATAAGCAAGAATTTTAATGGCCCTAATCTGAACCCTAAAAATTTCAGAAGTTTCAGTTTCAAAATTCTCTAAACTCAAGCAAAATTAATGGAAACTAAGGACATGGTTAGCTTCAGGGCAATGATATCTACATGTTTTGCTCACAAATAAACTATTGATGATGCATGTGTGAAGAGTTCCAAGTTGAGAAAACATACCTCAAAACTGGAAATCGTGTTTGGAGTTTGAGCTTGTTTCAAGTGATTGTGATGATCAAGTTATCTTCCTTGAGGTCCTAGGATGCTAGTGCAATGGTTTGCTTGAGTTAAGAGTGGTTGAAATGACTTGGAGAAGTCAATGTGCAATGCTCTGATTTTGGTCATGGAAGATATGGTAAATTAATTTACAGAAATGAAACAGGTACATGGATAAGTTACACTTGATGTAAGGAAGCTTTAGAAACTAAAAGGCCAAGAAACGCACGACGGAAATGTGAGTTTGAGGTTCAAGGTCAGAAATTATGCAACAATGGAGTTTTTGGGAAATTTCTGATTTGAGAGAGTTTTGGTGTATTTCAGGGTGCTTAAGCTCGTGGTCTAGCTCACAAATAGTGACTCCATTTATAAGCAACAAGTTTGGAATGCTCTAGTTGATCAGAATTCAAATTTACATGTTTAAGTTAAACATGTGATTTTTTGACAAAACAAGTTTCCATGCCTTGTGTACTTGCTAAGATAGAGTGGTTATGCTTTAAACAAGCTTGCTTCTAACTTTGTGGATGGAGTGTGATCAGAGGGAACAAGTTAGAGGCTCAATGTGAACTTTATGCAAAAATCATGCTTTAAAAGAATGGCATTGTTAACTTTGTGCCATAAATGGAAATGCAACTTGCACAATAGCTCAATTGCTTGGATCAAAGCCCTAACAGTTGTGTAAACATTTAATTATGGAGTTAAAAACAAGTTTGAGGCCCTCAAAGCAAGGATTATGCAGCCTAGCATGGATTTAGTTCAAGTGTGTTGTACCCCAAAATTTTCCCTCCCATATTCTTCAAGGTTTGTCAAGAATCATCCTCAAATTGCTCAAAGTTTGCTCAAAGGATTTTGCTGTCAAACCATCTCCTAAGCCAGCTGAAATTACGGTTTTGGTTCTTTTAAGGAATTTGAGGTTTTCAATGGCTCAATCAAGTCTCATAGGCCTATAAACATTCTCAAGCACCTACATGCCAAGTTTCAAGACTCACAGTGTCAAGTTGCACAGTCAAAAGCTCCATTTGACCTACAGTCAACTGCAAGGGCAAAATGGTCATTTTGCAGTCAAAAGTCAGAGTTTTTGGTCAACATCTTATTTTGAGTCCACAATCATCATTTGATCAAGTCTTGATCATGTTTCCACAAGGATGGCTTAAAAATCATCAAGATGCAAAAAGTTACTATTTTTAGACAGTAGAAAAGTCAACTGTATCTTGACCAGGGCATAACTTTTTCATGGTTTGTCAGAAAAATCCCATCCAATTCTCATTTTGAAGGGGATGACATTTCCTACAATCCATCTTCACATTCCAAGTCCAATAAATTATCTCACAGAAAGTTATCAATTTCTACATTATAGGTCAATTTCAAAAGTCAACAAAAATGCACTTTAAGTCAAAGGCCATAACTTGAGATTGGTAAATCCAAATTACATGGGACCAAAGGCATTGGTTAGAGGACTTCAAGAACTTTCCAAAATGTCCAAGAACATGTTCATATGATCATAATTGAGCAAGATATGCATTGGAGAAGTTGGGAAATTTTCATGAATTTGCAAAAGTCAACTTTGCTCAAAACACCTTGTTTTTGCTAATGGGCCTCAAATTTATTCTTGAAACTTTATCCATGGCCTATGCACGACCCATCAAGCTTAATTGAATTTATTTTCTTATTTTTATTAATTAATTGGATTTTTAATCAATATTAATTCATTTAATTAATTTAAATTGTAGGAAAATACAAAGATTTGGTTTTTCAATCTTTTTGTGAAGCAAATGTGGTCAAGATATGCTGGCAATTTCGTGTACAAAACAAAGATGCAAAAATCTCCAAAATTGGCAACTTTCTTCAATCATGAAAATGCAAAAAGATTTGATTTTCAATCAAATATTCAATCATCATTCCAATGGATTTTTGTGCAAGATTCTGACCTAATTGCATTCCTCTATAAATATGCAAGATAACCCTAATGCCATACACGTGAGAAAGCTGCAGACAAAGCCATAGCCATATTGAAAAATTCCAAGAAAAACTCAAAACTGATTTCTATATTCCAGGACGATTCAAGAACTTTTGTTGATTCTAATCTATTGCAGGAGTTCTCAGGGACGTTTTGCAATCAAAACCAAGCATTGAAGCTCAAAGAATCATCAAGAACAGAGCCACGGTTTGCATTTTATTTTGAGAATCAAATAGCTTAATTCATGCATCATTAACATGATTTTGTGTTTGTTTTGCATTGCTAGAACTCATATGAAGCTGATGGTATAACTGAATTGGATTAAAACGCACAAAATCAAAAGTTGCCATGGTTGAATTTTAGGGTTCATGAACTTTGGATTTGGGGCTTTCTAAACCTAGAAAAATCAGGACCCCTAAGGCATATGGTTGAAATCGTTGAGACCAGACGAATCCAAAGCAACCATCACGAAATATTCATGTAGCCTGTAGCTCTAGTCGCTATTATTCGTCATTGCATATTGTGGGGGTTAAAAAACCCCGCTATCTAATGTATATTTTTTGCAGAACAGCGAAGAAGATGATGAGGTGTTAGCCTCTGATTGGTTAGTTCAAATCAGCGCGCGCGTTTTTGTGTTAACAGCATATGAATTGATTTTTTATATATTATATTTGCTTATTATTATAATATCAAAAGCGTGCACATGGTGTAGTGGATGATGCGTTGGCTTGGAATCATTGGGACCTGGGTTCAAATCCCAGGTCCCCCAAATATTTGTTTCTATTTTTCTTCATATGATTACATGCAGGCTTCAGGAAGTGTTCCACCATGTACCTCCAAACATCAACACGCCATGTGGCTTCAGGCATGAATCCAAAGGCCAGGATGGAATGATCACCATACTCCCAGTCAACCATGCGCATGGGGGATCTCCAATATCAAACAGGCTTGTGTACAAATGGGCATGAGAATTGCCAAAGAAACCTCCATAATGGGCCAGCATCCCCCCTTGGTTTATTTTTCTTTTAATTCCTTTTCTTTTTCCTTCTTTATTCTAAATATTTACTATAATTATTTTTATTACTTAAATTAACCAAATTAATATTTTTCATAATAAATTCAGCAAAACTAAAAATGTAAATATTTTTATTATTATTATTATTTATTAATTTCACTTTATTTTTTGTAAATAAATACTAACACAAATTAATTTAGTTTAATTAGGGTTAATTTTAACTTTTTCTCAATAATTTAAAATCAACATAGAATTAGGGTTTTCTTTTGACAATTTTAATCCTTTTTATTTTGTTTTCCTTAAAACATAAAAAACTAAATAATACTTTTTTTCTTTTAATTAATTAATTAATTAGTTTTAGGTTTAATATCAATTAAATACCAAATAACAAAAAACTCATTCTTTCTCAAAACCCTAAGTACTTCTCCGATTCAATTTTTATTCACGCATATTATTTTTGATCATATTTATGTATTTGCTCCGAGGATGTAATAGCTTTAATTAGGACCTTTTTATCGCTTTCTTTATTTTTTGCAATTTACTTTTCAAGGGTTAGTTTTTGGCGATGTAAATACCCGACGCCTTGTAATAGCGTAGATTTATTTTCCGCAATATTTAAACTGCTAGATGTATGTTAACTAGGCTATGCATGACAAGACTTGCCTGATAATTAAAATCAAAACGTAGCTCACCATAACATGTGCAAACATAACTTAACATGAATCCTGACACACTCGCACATGCCACTCCTAGGGTACGCCTCATTTGGTTGCCTCGACATGGTCATTAAGTATAGGGTGTTTTAGAGGTCGCCCTCCTGTCTAAAGATCCAAGTTGCCTCGAAACGGTTTCCTCGGATAAAAAAGGATCTATGACATTAGGGTTATCGCTAAGGTGTCCTACTATTGCTTTGGTGACCACATGTCCCTATAATCGAATTGACCCGAATAACTCCAACGATGGTGCTACCTACTTCTCAATAGTGGGATAGCACTATCTAAAGGACATTTACACAGCTTAATTTCTTTTGAGTAGGTAGAGGTTCTCAGGTACTTGCTCTTTCAAAACAAAAAAATACTTTTCGCACTTACACTTTTCTGACAAAAGTTTTCAAACAAACACTTCATACACTCTTGAGGACTGATACAAGAGTTAGAACGAAGTTTTCAAACGAACTTTTTCAAAACCCACAAACACAAGAAAAGCAAAACATTTTTGAAAACATAGTGAGCAAGTACCTAATAGCTCGTGGATAACCACGGATAGAAAGGGTGCTAACACCTTACCTTTCTATAATCTACCTCCCGAACCCGAGAAACATCTCGAAAAGGAATTTTGTTGTGCTTTTGTCCTTTCCTTGTTGGAGAAAATAAAAGACGATGGCGACTCTTGCTTACCGCGACATTTCGCGAACCAGCATTAAAAACAGTCAGTTCTATTTCCACCGATCACAGAACTGGTGACTCTGCTGGGGAATATTATAAGTGAGGTGTACCTTAGGATTAGATCATTCTATGTTTTCAATTGTATGCCTTGTTTGCTTTAATATTTGTGGGCTTGTATCAGAGTTTCATAGATCCTAACCCGGATCTGGGGAATACCCTTTAGGTAAGTAGAAAAAACTGTGAGGGACCTGTCCAGCATAAACCGACATGGGTGAAGCAGTTGCTACGTTGGTGTGACACCATGGTCTGTACCGATATCCCTTGTGTTGGAACAAGGAGAATATGGGTCTTCTGAGGAGTCATTAAGCACCAGCTGACCTTAGAACCCTAAATTGACCAACTTGGCCATAGAATAGTAGCAGTATGCTACACTCATTGAGGCTAAACTCTCGCGATGGTTCCGGCCGCAAGAAAAGATTGCTAAGCTGGAGTTATGACCGATTGAGGGTAGTCAGTGATATTGAGATCCTCTAGAATCCGGTTACTATTTTTAGGACAGGTCTTAACCAACTGAAACTGAAAGAGGGTAGTACCTAAACTTCATGCCAGCCTAAACTCTAAGGGATGTCTTGTGTGACTTGTGTGCCTTTACCATGTTTGCCTTTTGTGAATACTTATGGTGTGCCTTTATCATAACGTCATAACGTCATAACATCATAACATCATAACATTGCATACCTCCTGCATAAGGACTAATCCATTTCAAGGATCTCAAGGGTTTGTGATGCAGGTCATGATGAACCAACTGTCTAGCAAGAGGCAAAGGGGATTTATTTTCCTCTAGCCAAGATTGTTTGGAGATCAAAACACGATAACTTGAGTCAGGGGCTATGACCCACTCGATATGGTGAGCCTTGACTCTTGAAGAAGGACTCTCAGCAACATGAAGTTCCTTCAATCAAGCTACAAAATTCGAATTCTAACAATTTTCTTGTTTACCCCGCGAGATCCTTGAAAACATTGCATACATATATCATACATATCATTGCATAGCAGGTCACCCAATACAGGTATCTCATATTCTCGCTGTTTATTTCAGCAATGGTTGTCTAACAAGACAAGCAGGATCTTCATACTCAAGAGACTCAGTTCAAGGAAATCTTCCTAAGCCTATCCAAGGGGCAGGAAGAGTTGAGAACACTCCTCATGGGGAATTTGGTCAGGAAAAGTCCTGAAGATAGCAAGGACGAATGGCTGAAACATCTGCAAGCTGAGGTAGATACAATGAGAACCCAAATACTGGGGCAGATGGCTCTTATCCAAGGCTTAGCTCGGGAACAAGAAGAGATGAGAACCATGATCCACCACCTTCATCAAGACAGGTACCACAACATGAAGCAAACGGTCAAGGCTGGGGATCAAATCATTAATCAGCCTCCAAGAAGACAAGAGTTTGGTATGGTGAAGAATGGACCTCTCCAAGTTGCTACTACCTCCAGGGTCCAACAACAACCTCGCCAAGAACGAAGGGTTGATCAGAGTAAGCCCAGAAGGCAATTTACCAAGCTCAACATGTCACTAACTCAAGCGCTACAACAAATGTTGAAGGAAGGGATGATTACGTTAAGGGCTCCTCCCCGGAATCCAAACACTTTTGCTCCTACCTATCATCCCAATGAAAGGTGTGCGTATCACTCTGACAGTCCAGGACATGACACAAACAACTGTTGGGCCCTGAAGAACAAGGTTCAAGACATGATTGATGCCAAAGAAGTCCAGTTTGACTCTCCAGATATTCCCAACATAATCACTGCTCCTATGCCTAATCATTGAAGGCTTTTGTTTTATTTGAATTTTCAAGTGTATTTTTCTTTGCTTATTCAAACAATTATTGTCATGGAAAACTTCTTTACTTTATCAATGCGTTGTATATGTCTGTTTCGAATCAATCCATTCGTATTCACTATATTCAAATTGCTTTCATTTTTTTGTGATGTTTAACTCTCGATTAAAAATTCTAAGTCTTTTGAGGGAGGATGACAAAAACGATACCATGATCTTTACAGTATGCTTTTGAATAGACCCCGATGATGAGGTACAGGCATTGTTTCAAATCCTAAATAGTGGAGCTATAAGGAAGATAATCCCTAGTCAACCCCTTTGAGCCAAAGAAGTTGGAGTTTTTCTTTTCACAAATTAAAACCCTTAATTATAACCTGGGGCAGAGTAGTTTTCTCAGTTGATCCAGGTGCACAATGAATGGCATCAAAGAAGTCCTTCCGAGACAAAAAGACAGTGATGGTTCCCTATAATCGTAAGGACAGGCAGTCATTGCCTCTCAAAATAAAAGCCCAATAAGTCAAAACCTATGAAGGAGACTTACAAAAACTAGGGCATCCCGCTGACTGTAATCACAAAAGAAACAGTTCAGGAAAAAGATAGGGATAATAAAATCAAAAAGAAAGAGGTCCTACAAACTCTAAAAAAAAAAGACTGCCTATTCAAAATAAGTTGTTAGTATCCGAACCATCACCAGAATATCATGGCAAAGACTCAAAAAAGATCTAACGCACGATTAGCTGAGGTTAGGATTGAAGAATATCACGAAGAGCGGGTGGGAACAAATATACTTTGAGCCTTTATCCTTTGTTTCTTAAACTGTGAACCAGGCCACGATATAACCCTTAAAAGTCCTAGCTGAAGCATGGTTTAGTTCGAAAGCACACTGTTACAAAAGGTATCCTGACTCCTGTAGGGATTGCTGTAAAATCCTGAGTTGACATCACATTTTACAAAAATTCACTTGTTTTATTGAAAATTGCATTTTCAAAAAACTTCAAGACAGACATAAGCTTTGCGTTCTTAAATTAACATTGTTTGCATACGACTATTTGTTCAAACAGCATAGAAGTTCACACGAAGAATATCTAGTGAACAAAAGCACTTCCAATCAAGGGGAACAGCATGATCATTGTCCATCATCTAGGGCAGTCAAGTCAAGATTCAAGGAATCTCTCAAAAGGCCAAATAGCCAGGGGCAGATCTCCACCTGAGTCACTTGGGGCATCGGACACGAATTCCATCAACAAACCTTGCACGATCGAAGATCTTCTGGTATTATGGCAACACAATACTACTGACAGTGACAACTCCCTACATTCTGAGAGCGTGGACATAGTCCAAAAAATACTACGCATAATCAAAGACTCGCTAGGTCGACTGGCCTAGGCAAAAATAAGGGCTTCTCGGCGAACCAAAAGGGTTCGGGCAAAAATAAGGGATGAAAATGAAAAATCTGTACACCCGACAAGTCGAAAACCTGAAAAGGTGGCTTGGGTAAAAAGGGGTATCCCGATGGACTGAAAACCTGAAAGGGCGTCCCAGGTAAAAATTAGGGATCAAAGCGTATGACTATGTCCCGTCATCTCGTCACTTGCCTACCAGAAGAAGATTTGTCTGTCGGCAGTTATCAAGCACCTCCACAGGTATCTTCTCCCACAGAAGCTGGGGCAATAAGAATTGTCTGAACTGTACAAGCTGCTCTGTCCTCCAGGTACAAGGTAGATTCAGCTGAAGAATAGGACTAAGATACCTCCACTCCCCGCAGAGTAAGACAAGATTCAGCAATACTCTCCCCAAGCAGAGTTAGTCTACCATCAGCCCTAAAAAGGCACAGTATCCCCAGCAAGTCAGCAATACTCTCCCCCAAGCAGAGTTGGTCTACCATCAGTCCTGAAAAAAGTTGGGTATCCCCAGAAGATCCTAATCTTCTCCAGCAGAGTATAAAGATATTCCTCAGCAAGCATCCCCGGAAGTCTCAAGATTGTTCCCCGGCGGAATACAAGATACCCCCAGTGGAGCCATTCCCTCAAGAGTTTTCCCAGGAGAGTTGAATCTTCCTCCCCAATAGATTCTGGAAGCTTATCCCCTGCAGAGTGCAAATGCGTCTCCCCAGCCATATTCAAAGGTCATTCCCCACCATAGCCTAACTGGGTTATCCTCAGCAAATTGCAACGGAAAGATCGTCCTCAGCGAAGTTCTTCCTATCCCCAACGAAGTTCATCAAATTCCCCAACAGAGCTTATCAACGGAATCCCCAGCGGAGTTATCATTAAAATCTCAGCATAACATCTCTTCTCCACAGAGTAATTCCCCGCAGAGTAATCTCTTCACCAGGCTTATTCCCCAACGGAGTCATCCTCTCCTGCAGGTTTATTTGTGCGATCAGCTTCGTTCATCAACCCCAGTGGAAATGAAGAATTCAACATCATTCTCCAGCAGCTCTGGGATTTATTTTCCCCGGCTAAAACATCACATTTTCATACATCAT
The DNA here is from genome assembly GCA_948472305.1 of Vicia faba. Lineage (NCBI taxonomy): Eukaryota > Viridiplantae > Streptophyta > Magnoliopsida > Fabales > Fabaceae > Vicia > Vicia faba. The sequence continues at coordinate 1,479,256,683 of OX451741.1, read as the reverse complement.
GATACATGCATATATGCATCATATCATACAATCTCATTTTGAGAACATCATGCATTTCATACATCATGACATTGCATACAACTAATGTTTTTCCTTTTCAGGAAAAGGTCAATCCAAAGATGGCTACCATCAACCTTTCTTAAGTTCCAGATCAACACCTGTAACTAGCCAGGAGGTATCTGTGGATGATTGATTGTAGATCTATACCTATAACTAGCCAGGAAAGTTATCTAGATTGAAGAGATTGAAGATCAATACCTGTAGCAAGCCAGGAAACCATCTTTCTTTCTCAGGTCAGAGATTAATACCTGAAACTAGCCAGGACAACTATCTCCCCGACCGCTCTTTCTTAAGTTCCGGATTAATACCTGTAACTAGCCAGGAAGTATCTGTGGATGATTGATTATAGATCTATACCTATAACTAGCCAGGAAAGTTATCTTCATTGAAGAGATTGAAGATCAACACCTGTAACAGGCCAGGAAACCATCTTTCTTTCTCAGGTCAGAGATTAATACCTGTAACTAGCCAGGAAGTATCTGTGGATGATTGATTGTAGATCTATACCTGTAACTAGCCAGGAAAGTTATCTACATTGAAGAGATTGAAGATCAATACCTGTAGCAAGCCAAGAAGACTATCTTTATTTCTCAAGTCAGAGATCTATACCTGAAACCAGACAGGAAAGCTATCTCGACCAACTTTTTCTTAAGTTCCAGATCGACACCTGTATCTAGCCAGGAAATATCTGTGAGCGATTGATTGTAGATCTATACCTGAAACCAGACAGGAAAGTTATCTACATTGAAGAGATTAAAGATCAATACCTGTAGCAAGCCAGGAAGACTATCTTTATTTCTCAGGTCAAAGATCTATACCTGAAACCAGACATGAAAGCTATCTCGACCAACCTTTTTTAAGTTCCAGATCAACACCTGTAACTAGCCAGGAAATATCTGTGGACGACGGATTGTAGATTAATACCTGAAACCAGACATGACAACTATCTACTTGACCATCATGAAGCAACCCCACACTGGTTCCTTCTTTCAATCTACCAAGTTACAATTCAACAAACATTTCCAGATGGCATCTTTAAGCCCATCTCCACAACTATCCATTACATTTCCAGATGGCATCTATAAGCCCATCCCCGACAAGATTTTGTCACGTATTCAGATGGCATCTATAAGCCTATCCTTCTATCCATCATCTCTCCAAATGGCATCTGTAAGCCCATTCCTGACATCACATTGCTGATACTACACCATGCGAGCGCAAATTTCTGGGCACTTTAGTGTTCAATCATCTTCCACCTTCGAATCACGAAAGGCTCGTAGGCCAATCTACATCCTCAGGTTTAAGAAGATTGAACAGGGGCAACTGTTGTACCCCAAAATTTTCCCTCCCATATTCTTCAATGTTTGTCAAGAATCATCCTCAAATTGCTCAAAGTTTGCTCAAAGGATTTTGCAGTCAAACCATCTCCTAAGCCAGCTGAAATTAGGGTTTTGGTTCTTTCAAGGAATTTGAGGTTTTCAATGGCTCAATCAAGTCTCATAGGCCTATAAACATCCTCAAGCACCTACATGCCAAGTTTCAGGACTCACAGTGTCAAGTTGCACAGTCAAAAGTTCCATTTGACCTACAGTCAACTGCAAGGGCAAAATGGTCATTTTACAGTCAAAAGTCAGAGTTTTTGGTCAACATCTTATTTTGAGTCCACGATCATCATTTGATCAAGTCTTGATCATGATTCCACAAGGATGGCTCAAAAATCATCAAGATGCAAAAAGTTACTATTTTTGGACAGTAGAAAAGTCAACTGTATCTTGACCAGGGCATAACTTTTTCATGATTTGTCAGAAAAATCCCATCCAATGCTCATTTTGAAGGGGATGACATTTCCTACAATCCATCTTCAGATTCCAAGTCCAAGAAATGCTCTCACAAAATGTTATCAATTTCTACATTATAGGTCAATTTCAAAAGTCAACAAAAATGCACGATAAGTCAAAGGCCATAACTTGAGGTTGGTAAATCCAAATGACATGTGACCAAAGGCATTGGTTAGAGGACTTCAAGACCTTTCCAAAATGTCCAAGAACATGTTCAGATGATCAAAATTGAGCAAGATATGCATTGGAGAAGTTGGGAAATTTTCATGAATTTGCAAAAGTCAACTTTGCTCAAAACACCTTGTTTTTGCTAATGGGCCTCAAATTTCTTCTTGAAACTTTATCCATGGCCTATGCACGACCCATCAAGCTTAATTGAATTTATTTTCTTATTTTTATTAATTAATTGGATTTTTAATGAATATTAATTCATTTAATTAATTTAAATTGTAGGAAAATACAAAGATTTGGGTTTTCAATCTTTTTGTGAAGCAAATGTGGTCAAGATATGCTGGCAATTTCGTGTACAAATCAAAGATGCAAAAATCTCCAAAATTGGCAACTTTCTTCAATCATGAAAATACAAAAAGATTTGATTTTCAATCAAATATTCAATCATCATTCCAATGGATTTTTGTGCAAGATTCTGACCTAATTCCATTCCTCTATAAATATGCAAGCTAACCCTAATGCCATACACGTGAGAAAGCTGCAGACAAAGCCATAGCCATATTGAAAAATTCCAAGAAAAACTCAAAACTGATTTCTATATTCCAGGACGATTCAAGAACTTTTGTTGATTCTAATCTATTGCAGGAGTTCTCAGGGATGTTTTGCAATCAAAACCAAGCATTGAAGCTCAAAGAATCATCAAGAACAGAGCCATGATTTGCATTTTATTTTGAGAATCGAATAGCTTAATTCATGCATCATGAACATGATTTTGTGTTTGTTTTGCATTGCTAGAATTCATATGAAGCTGATGGTATAACTGAATTGGATTAAAACGCACATAATCAAAAGTTGCCATGGTTGAATTTTAGGGTTCATGAACTTTGGATTTGGGGCTTTCTAAACCCAGAAAAATCAGGACCCCTAAGGCATATGGTTGAAATCGTTGAGACCAGACGAATCCAAAGCAACCATCGCGAAATATTTATGTAGCCTGTAGCTCTAGTCGCTATTATTCGTCGTTGCATATTGTGGGGGTTAAAAACCCCCGCTATCTAATGTATATTTTTTGCAGAACAGCGAAGAAGATGATGAGGTGTTAGCCTCTGATTAGTTAGTTCAAATCAGCGCGCGCGTTTTTGTGTTAACAGCATATGAATTGATTTTTTATATATTATATTTGCTTATTATTATAATAACAAAAGCGTGCACATGGTGTAGTGGATGATGCGTTGGCTTGGAATCATTGGGACCTGGGTTCGAATCCCAGGTCCCCCAAATATTTGTTTCTATTTTTCTTCATATGATTACATGCAGGCTTCAGGAAGTGTTCCACCATGTACCTCCAAACATCAACACGCCATGTGGCTTCAGGCATGAATCCAAAGGCCAGGATGGAATGATCACCATACTCCCAGTCAACCATGCGCATGGGGGATCTCCAAAGTCAAACAGGCTTGTGTACAAATGGGCCTGAGAATTGCCAAAGAAACCTCCATAATGGGCCAGCACCCCCCCCCCCCCTTGGTTTATTTTTCTTTTAATTATTTTTCTTTTTCCTTCTTTATTCTAAATATTTACTATAATTATTTTTATTACTTAAATTAACCAAATTAATATTTTTCATAATAAATTCAGCAAAACTAAAAATGTAAATATTTTTATTATTATTATTATTTATTAATTTCACTTTATTTTTTGTAAATAAATACTAACACAAATTAATTTAGTTTAATTAGGGTTAATTTTAACTTTTTCTCAATAATTTAAAATCAACATAGAATTAGGGTTTTCTTTTGACAATTTTAATCCTTTTTATTTTGTTTTCCTTAAAACATAAAAAAATAAATAATACTTTTTTTCTTTTAATTAATTAATTAATTTGTTTTAGGTTTAATATCAATTAAATTCCAAATAACAAAAAACTCGTTCTTTCTCAAAACCCTAAGTACTTCTCCGATTCAATTTTTATTCGCGCATATTATTTTTGATCATATTTATGTATTTGCTCCGAGGATGTAATAGCTTTAATTAGGACCTTTTTATCGCTTTCTTTATTTTTCGCAATTTACTTTTCAAGGGTTTGTTTTTGGCGATGTAAATACCCGACGCCTTGTAATAGCGTAGATTTATTTTCCGCAATATTTAAACTGCTAGATGTATGTTAACTAGGCTATGCATGACAACACTTGCCTGATAATTAAAATCAAAATGTAGCTCACCATAACATGTGCAAAGATAACTTAACATGAATCCTGACACACTCGCACATGCAACTCCTAGGGTACGCGTCATTTGGTTGCCTCGACGTGGTTATTAAGTATAGGGTGTTTTAGAGGTCGCCCTCCTGTCTAAAGATCCAAGTCGCCTCGAAACGGTTGCCTCGGATAAAAAAGGATCTAGGACATTAGGGTTATCGCTAAGGTGTCCTACTATTGCTTTGGTGACCACATGTCCCTATAATCGAATTGACCCGAATAACTCTAACGATGATGCTACCTACTTCTCAATAGTGGGATAGCGCTGTCTAAAGGACATTTACACAGCTTAATTTCTTTTGAGTAGGTAGAGGTTCTCAGGTACTTTCTCTTTCAAAACAAAAAAATACTTTTTGCACTTACACTTTTCTGACAAAAGTTTTCACACAAACACTTCATACACTCTTGAGGACTGATACAAGAGTTAGAACGAAGTTTTCAAACGAACTTTTTCAAAACCCACAAACACAAGAAAAGCAAAACATTTTTGAAAACATAGTGAGCAAGTACCTAAGAGCCCGTGGATAACCACGGATAGAAAGGGTGCTAACACCTTCCCTTTCTATAATCTACCTCCCGAACCCGAGAAACATCTCGAAAAGGAATTTTGCTGTGCTTTTGTCCTTTCCTTGTTGGAGAAAATAAAAGACGGTGGCGACTCTTGCTTACTGCGACATTTCGCGAACCAGCATTAAAAACAGTCAGTTCTATTTCCACCGATCACAAAGTGTTCATCAAAAATGACTTGTAATTCAAGTGACAAAACCCTAACTTCATCTCTTCGATTCTCCATACTCAAGAATGATCTCATGGAGTTCTTGGACATTTTAGAAAGCTTGCAATGTGCTCTACAACCCATATTTGAATTGCTTTTAAAGATTACCATTGTAACTATATGAAAAAGTTCCATGAAGTTGGGTCAAAATCTTGACCAAATTAGGGCAAAATTTCACTAAGTGTTTAGTTTCATGACCCTATGTTCATAAAATTATAACTTGAGATACAAACATTTTTTGGAAGGAGTTGGGTAAAGAAAAGTTGTAGATTTCATGGAGATCTACAACTTTCATGTTGGAAGTTTCTCTTGAATCATCTTGCATCATGGTGAAATTTTTGTCCAAAGTTATGAAAAAACATGAAATTTCCAACACTTAGAAAAATTTCTAAGTTTAGAAATTTTGACTTTTCAAAATGAAATCTTGACTTTTTGATTTCTTTATGAATAAGTTTCATATTTTGACATGTTTTGATGAATTATGATCTTTGGCACTTGAATTTGACCAAAAAGTCAAAGTTTGAATTTTCAGTATACAGTTGACTTTTGATCAGTTAACTGCAAAATTCATCTGGCAATATAATGGACTTGCAATGTTTTGAACCATGTCATTAGTTTAAAATGATGCAATTGGACACTTGAGATCATGCCTTAAACCAATTGACCATTTTCTAGGTCAAAAACCAGAAATTGTCGTTTCCCAGTCAAAACCCTAATTTTGACCATTTTGCCCTTTTGGAGATTTGATCAAATTTCTTGAGGAATTGTGGTCCAAACTTGATCAAATGATACATAGGAGTTTAAAATGTTTATATGGATACAAAATTATGAATTTTGACTGTAAATTGGCCACAGTTGACTTTTCCCCCAATACAACTGATTTTTAGGTCAACTGCTCAATTGACTGAGGAAAAATGTGATCCAAGACTTGAAACTTGACATGAGTAATCTTGAGGGTCCATAATGATCCAAGAAAGTCATATGAAGGATTGAAAGTTAAAAAATACTTGTTCAAACTCAAACCCTAATTTTGGTCATCAGTGCATGAGGAGGTGTCTTGAGCTAATCAAACCCTAGTGCAGTCTTGAGTCCAAGGAGATCTTATGATCAAATTCTTGATAAGTGATAGGGAAAATTCTGGGGTACAACACTAGATCTTTAAGTTCAGGATGGATCCTTACAATATTGACTTGAATAGTTTTCATGCGAATAGAATCCATGTCCTATAAAACAGAACAAAGATAAATCCCAAGATCCTTGAAATGGTTAGTGAATGTGAGTATGATGTTATGATGTTTATGGTATCATGTACAAGTATATATATACAAACAAAACAAACAAGTACTTAGGTTTAGGCTTGCATGGATTCTCATAGGTAAGTACCCTCTTGAAGTTTAGTTGGTTTAAACCTGTCCTAGTCATAGTAATCGGGTTCTAAGGAGCTCAATATCATTGGTTTGTTTCCTTGGGCATTGCTTCAGCACAAGCCTCTTTAATGGTGACTGAAATATCCCAAAAAACCAAACCTCAATGAGTGTAGTATCGATTATCTACCAACTTTGGACTGCACCAAATTCGGTCATCTCACTACGTCCTAATGGTCAAGTTGGTCAAGTAAAGGTTCTAAAAGTTCATTAGTGCTTCATGACATCACTCAGCAGACCCATATTCTCCTTGACTACTCAAGGGCTACCGATACCCACAAATATGTCGCACTAACATAGTTATTTCTTAGACCATGTTGGTATACCCCGCACAGTTTCCACAACGTATTGCTACTTACCTATAAGGTATCCCAAATTCGGGTAGAGGATTCAAACCCAAACAAAGAACCATAATATAAAGCATACAAGTCAAACAAAGAAAGCAAGTAAATATGATCTAACCCTAAGGTAACCCCACTTTTAAAATTTTCCCCTGCAGAGTCGCCAGTTCTGTGATACGGTCGGAGAACTGACTTGGGTGTTTTGCATTTGATCACAAATGTTGCGGTTAGCAAGAGTCGCCACCGACTTTTTTTTATCCAAAAGGAAAGGTGAAAAAGCACAGGAAATACCTTTGAGATTTTTTCTTGAGTTCGGGGGGTAGATTATGAAAAGGGAAGGCATTAGCACCCTTTTCATCCATGTTTTTCCATGGGCTCTTAGTTACTTTCTAGATCACTTGCTTTTGTTTGAAAATGTGCTTTGTGTGGTTTTTGAAAGTATTTTTGAAAGGTGTTGATCTTTTGAAAATGTTTTCATGTTTTGAAAGATGTTTTGGAAGTGTTGGTGTTTGTTTTGAAAATAGCAAGGATGTTTTTGTTTTGAAATGGAGCAAGTACCTAGGAACATTCTACCTACTCAAAAGTCTTTCGTGTTCATTTCCTCTTTCCTTTGACATTGTTATCTTACCATTGATTTGGTAATTAACCCTATCTTTGGATGTAAACGGGACGGGCGTGGGTCATCGTATAACCATGATTAGCAATGTTGCAAGATATCTTAGCATTTTTCTTTAGGGACTAAGATCATTTTGAAAGGCATCTTTTCATAGAGTCATCGAGGGACTATGATCTTATATTTTGCTTGTCTTTGCTAAAATACCTCATGTGCGTAATATGGCCATTTTTGTAAGGCAACCAAGTGGATTTAACCCTAGGGGTGCTTGTGTGCAATTTTATTGATTTTAATGCTTGATTTATCTTTGATTAGGGTTTACTAATTGATTGGTTTTATTCTTTCCATACAAAACCCTAATTACTAGCATTTGTATATAAAGCGATAAATTTCGAAATTTAAAATTACTACGCTATTACAATACTTAGGGCAGGGGGTGTACAAATTACAAATGGGGATTTTTCAAGAAAATTAAACCTAAATAATTATTACAACCATATTGAATATGTACAAAAATAAAGATAAAAATGCAAGAAAGTAAAATGTAAAGAAATGTGACTTTTGTTTGGTTATCATGAAAAGAGATTTCTAACCTAATTTGAAGAAGATGATTAATCAAAAACAAACAAAATTAATTTTAAATTAATTAAGGAAGAAATTAAATTAAAAATGTTTTTTAGGGTTTTTTATGAAAAAGGTTTTAAGGTAAATAATAATAAAAATGAAAATTAAATAATTAAAAGAAACCTAAATTCTAAGTTAATTTTAATTAATAAAATAATGTAATAAATAAACCTAAGTCTAAATAATTATTAATTAAAAAAAGGCAAATTAATTTGTTAAGAAAATGCTTTTGTTCTTTTAATTTTATTAAATAAAATAAATAAACGAGTGTAAAAATAATAGAATAAATATTTTTTGGATTTTTACTACTAATAATAAAAATAATATTAATAATAATAATAATAATAATAATAATAATAATAATAAAAAAGAAAACAAGAAAAGAAAATAAATTAGAAAAAAAATGTTTGGGCCAGGTGTATGGAAGTAATAACAGGGGTTAGCAAAAGCAAAAAAAACAAAGCCCAATTGTTGGAAGCCCAGGCGCTGCAAAAATACAAGAAATGTAAAAAAAGGAAGAAAAAAAAGGTCACGCTGGGGCTTGAACCCAGGACCTCTCAACCATTTGTGAAAATGTAAACATGAAAATTGCTCTATTTTTTCACATGAATCCAACCATATAAATACCATAAGCTATAAATCAAAGATGTATGAGAATTTCTAAAAGTACCAAATTCTGACATAAATATTTCAGAAAGTTTAAACTCAAAATTCTCCTAGTTCAATCAAAATAAATGAAATTTATGGACATGTATAGTTTCAGGGAAATGATGTCTACATGTTATCTTCACAAATGCAAACCTAAAAATGCCTAAATAATGAGATAGAAGTTCAAGAAAAACACCTCAAAACTGGAAATCGTGAAATGAGTTTGAGCTTGTTTCAAGTGATGGTGATGATCGGGTTAGCTTCTTTGGACCTCTAGGAAGCTAATGCAATGGCTGGCTTGAGCTAAAGGTGGCTGGAATGATATGGAGAAGTCCAACTGTGATGCTATGTTTTTTAACTTAGAATTGGATGAATATAGTGTTACAGTCGTGTATCTGGGATATGGATGGCTTATGTATGATGTTTAGAAGATTTTGGAAGCAAAAGGCCAAGAAACGCACGAGTGAAATGGAAGTTTGAAGTTCTTGGTCAGAAAATGCAACAATGGTGGTTTGTGATGCAGTTTTGAGTTTGGGGAAGTTTTGGAGCTTGTGTATTCACGGGTTCTCTTGCAAATAGTATCTCTATTTATAGAGGAAAGGTTTTGAGGTTTGAAATGATCAGAAACAAAGAATCACATGTTATGAGTTATTGACTTGTTTTTGAAGTTATCTTGACAAACATGGTTTCAATGCAAGGTACATGTCTTGTAGAGTGGATAGAAACTTTAAACATGTTTGTTCTGAGTTTATAGAGTATGCTTGTTAAGAAAGAACAAGTGCAAAGCTCCATACAAGTTGACTTTGTGATTAAAGTCACTTTTCAAGAATAGCAATGGTGCCTTTCTTCCAAAAATGGAAATGCAACTTGGATAATGATTCAAATGCTTGGACAATGGCACCATATGTTGTGTAAACATTTAATTAAAGAGTGAATTGCAAGTTTGAGGAATGCAAAGTGAAGATTATGCAGCATGGCTATGGATTTGGTTCATTGTGCATCACAAATTTTTCCTTGCAAAACAACTTGAAATCCCAACTTCTGAGTTCGATTCTCCTTGCTCACAAATGATATCAAGGAGTTATTTGAAATTTTGGAAAGATTGTAATGTGCTATACAACCTCTCTTTGAATCACTTTTGAAAATACCCCTTGGAACTAGGTGAAATTTGGGTCAGAAGTTAGGTCAAAATCCTAACCAAAACTAGGGCAAAATTTCACTAAGTGTTTAATTTCAAGACCATGAATTTATGAAACTTGAGATCTAATCACTTTTAGATGAAGTTGTGTAAAGAAATGTTGTAGATATCATGTATATATACAACTTTCATGTTGAAAGTTTCTTCTGAATCATCTTGCATCATGGTGAAAAATTGGCTCAAAGTTGTGAAAAAACATGAAGTTTTAAACACTTAGAAAAATTTCTAAGTTAGAAAACTTTGACTTTTCAAAATGAAATCTTGACTTTTTGATTTCTTGAGGAATAAGTTTCATACTTTGACATGTTTTGATGAATTGTGATCTTTGACACTTTATTTTGACCAAAAAGTCGAAGTTTGACTTTTCAGTGTACAGTTGACTTTTGACCAGTTGACTGAAAATTCACTATAAATCCAATTGATCTTGAGCAATGTTTTAGGTCATGCAATTAGGTAAAAATGATTCAATTGAACTCTTGGGATCATTCTTCAAACCACTTAACCCTTTGCTAGGTCAAAAATCAGAAATTGCCCTTTCTCAATCAAAACCCTAATTTTGACCATTTTGCCCTTTTGATGATTTGATCAAATTTCTTAAAGAATTATGGTCCAAACTTGATAAAATGATAAATATGAGTTTATAATGTTGATTTTGATAAAAAAATTATGAAGTTTTGACTATAAATTGGCCATAGTTGACTTTTTTCCCCAATACAGCTGAGTTTTAGGTCAACTGCTCAATTGTTTGAGCAAAAGTGTGATCCAAGGCTTAAAACTTGACATGAGTAATCTTGGGGGTCCATAATGATCCATGAAAGTAATATGAAGCATTGAAAGTTCAATTATCCTTGTGCAATCTCAAACCCTAATTTTGGTCATTAGTGCTTAAGGAGGTGTCTTGAGTTGATCAACCCTAGTGCAGTCTTGAACCAAGAGAGATCTTTTGTGAGAAAATAATTGATAAGTGAGAGGGAAAATTTTGGGGTAAAACACACAAGATATGGAGAGATCTTAGTTTACTTATGGTATGCTAATGTTTTTGGTCCAAGAAGTTTCAATATGCAACACAAGGCAACGATATCTCCAGAGGATCCCATCCATGGCAAATTAGGGTTTATGGATATCCTAATGCAAGATATTTCATCTGAATGCTTGGTTCAATTGTGTTACGAGATTATTTTGAGTTCATTCTGAATCACATTAAACCATATACTCAATGCTTATCATGAAGGATTAAGATTCTGAGATAAGGGTTAAAGTTCTTATAACAATGATCATTCATTCATTTTGGGATAATCAAAGTGCGTTGATACGTTCAAGGGATGATTAAAAGGTTGCGTTTGATTCAAATTCAAAGTAACTCAAACTCAAAGTTTTGTGCGTGATTCTTCAACTAAGAGTTTACTTCAAAGTCAAGTTAGTGAGAATTTGAGATTGGAACATGGAGATTGAAGTCTCGTAAAATTGCAAGCATGGCATGTAAAATTGATGCAAGATTCTAATGGAGTTTTTGGATTCAAGTTTCAGAAGAGCATAACATATCAAAAAGAAAATACCAAGATCTCATTAAAATTCATCCAAGTTCCAAATATTACAAAATCACATAAATACAAGCTCGGTTATTATTACATCATTTGACACTATTACATTACATCAATGGGAAAGATTATAAATTTCACAAAAAAATAATTGTCCTGAACCTATGCGTCGTTCATATTCAATCTTCATGCTATTGTATCTTTAACCCTTGTTCACTTCTAAAGCTTCTAGCAGTGCATATGCCTTGACATTCCATTCTTTATTCCTTCCCTAATATCACAAAATCAGACCTGGCTTTATTCAAATAAATGGGCAACCCTGTATTTTTTTTGAGGAACCAGTTCACCAAATCAGTTCACAAAAGCTTGTTACAACAAAATCTGCATATAATCATTCATCCAAAAAATAGAAGCCGTGATCCCGCATTGTTAAGAACAGGTCCATATCACTATGCAATACAAAAATCTAGCTGTAACTAATTCCTAACTAAATTCCATCTTAGTAACAGAATTTTAGTTAGTTCCTAACTAAAGCAAAATAAAATTTAACGAACTTCATAACTAACTTTTTAACCTCTAACCATAACAGAACTTACAACAGCAAAATGAAAAGAAAAATAACCAAACTCCAACTAACCTATCCCTAACTGCCTTTTCTAAACCCAATCAACTTATAACAAACTGCTCAACAGAAAAACAAAAACTTATAACATATAACAGAAGAGAGCATAACCGGATATGAAAGGGAAGGAGAGGGACAATGCATTGATAACAACTTCTCACTATAAAAACATAGGGTCTAACAAACTTTCAATAGAAGAACACAAAGAAAACTACCAAGAAAGCGATCTACCTATTATCTACATGATTCACAACAGAAGTTCACAGAATAATAAAGAGAACTCACCAGAGTAGTATCTCAAACCCAAAAAAAACTATCTTTCACCTCTATCTGTTTGAAACACATCACTGATATTTCTTCATCATCTTCAACTCTACATCACCATCACTGACTCTTCCTCTCCCTGAACTTAGGACCTTAATCATCACAAATCTCTACATCGACCTTCATGTATATATAATCGTTTTTCAACCTTGATCACCAACAACACCACAAATATTTCATCTCCATGTAAAAACAATCTTCACTCACCAACATAACCACTTCAACAAATTCTGCAATCTTGTTGCATCATCCTCAACATTCAGCAATTTCACCTCCCTTTCAGCTTCACGAAATCGTAACAGGAACATGAAGTCGGTAACCGCATTGCGCGCTCCCTTCGATACTTCTTCGTTTGTGTTCTTCATTGCAACAACACGACACCAAAAATCTGAGAACAAAAATACAGAGGAAGCAGAATAGAATGGAGAAGAAGAAAAGAAGGGAACAAACGCGAAAAGGTACCCGATCGGCATCATACTTTCTCTGGTAGCATCACGATTTTTGAAACTATGAGAAGGATGTGTTGCTCAGCCTCTCTAACACTGCACCTTTGAGCAGGAGAAGCCATGTACAAGCGATTAAGGTGGTGAATCGGAAAGCATGGGAAGATAAAGAAGAGGTGACACCGGAAATTGAGAAAGAAGAGGTTTGGACCTCCGATTCACGGCGCAGTAGAATCACTGGGATAGAGCTTCGATAATGACAGTGAAGCTTGAGCTTGGGAGTGAGAGTTTGAGTGGAAGACAAATTCAGAATGGAAGGAGTTCATTAAAGATGGAGAGTTTGCTCGTGGAGCCACTCTGATTCGAAGAAGAGGACCTCGTGTACCTCAATTGACACTTCTCAACCCTGAACAAAGATCAAACGCACCATATCCCATTTAGTTGTCATGATTTTTGTTTTTTACTTAAAATAAAGATAATAAAGTTGATACATAATTGAAATGGCTGATAGTTTTGTTTTGTTGATGGGCTGAACTAGTTATTCCTTAGGCTTATGGATTTTTTTGGCACAAATTTGTCGCCTTACAAAAATAATCCTTGTGGATTCAGGCTGATGGGGCCTTAAGTCTCTTATATGTCACTCCTGATCCAGAATTTCATCCCCTTGGTGTTATTTATTTTAAATAATCTCTCTTACTTGTTCCACGATTTTTTGTCAATTATTGTGGGTGATATTGCGAACAAAAAGGGGCTTAAGTGAAGATTTTCAAGAAGTTTTAGAGTTAACTAAGAGAAATATTTTTTCAAAGGAATTCAAGGAAGCTTTAGGTAGAGTTTTCTTATTGCTTGCGTGGTTTTGAAGAAGCAACGGAGCATCTCTGTTCGGTATCATCGCAACTTCATTTTATTCCTCATTTCCGCGATTTCTCGCACTTCTTTACTGCTTTTCTAGAAATCATGAGAAGTAAGGCTTTGCTGCTTTATGATGCCATGAGAAGTAGGGTAGAGATGTATGATGGGGGTCTCCGTTGTAGATCATGTCAGGAACCCCTCTGGTTTATTTAAAGACCTGTTTAGGGAAATTCCGCATTGTTTGCCATTGTGTGCTACCTGTGTGTGGTTTGTTTAAAACCCTACCTTTGTATAGGTATTTTGCAGGTGTGTTTACATTTTGTGCCTGCATTATTCCCCCATCCCTTATTGAAGTCCTCAAAAGGAGGCAAGCGGGGAGGGTTAGCAATCAACCCCCGCAATTTTGTTCGTGTCATCCTTAGCTCGTGACGCACCATGATTCTTCGGAGTTGTGCTTGCTCATGTGTATCGAATCGTCAAGTGGGGAAGGATTCCGCAATCGAACCCATGCTTTTTAAAGAGTTTGCATTGGCTGATGCTGACACTCCATGATTGTTCATATCGTCTTTGGTCGTCTACCTCGATCTCCTATATCTTGGTTAGATGTTCAATCGCTTTGGACATCACATTTTTGTTTTTTCATCTCACTCCCGCTTGTTTGTCTCAGGTGATATGCTCCCCTTGGCTAAAGCATTTCATTTCTTTTCATTACTCTTTGACGTGTGTGCTCTTTCGAGCTTGTTTGTTTACTCGCTTTCCATACCATGCTCCCTTAGGATACACTTGTTCCTTTCGGATGCAAGTTAGACCTTAGGTTGCAAACCATGCATGCTAACATTAGGTAGACATTTCCCTTTTGTTAATCCAAACCATAGGGCCACCATTATGATAACATTAGGTTTATAAATAAACTAGTCCCCTTTAGACTCTTTTCTTCCCATTTTGCATCCTTGCATTCAAAACTAAAACTTCCTTTCTTAGCAAATCTAAAACTTCCATGGGTTTATCTTTTCATTCCTTGTATTTATTTATTTTTAAATTGAATTTTAGTTTTACTTATTTAGACTAACTTTTACAATGTTCGTGTTTCCAGGTCCCACCTCGATAGCATTCCTCTTTAACCTTTTTTTCTCAGGATGCAAAGCTTCGACGACATGCACGTCACTTTCAGAGATGGTACATAGAGACATCATTATGCGGTCCTTTCTCAGCACCCCATGGCACCTACCAGTTACACTGGTCAGGCTTGCATGGAAGCTTTAGGCCTCAAGCCTATTATAAAGCTTTTGTGTGGCCAGCTCCAGTGGGATGAGTATGCCATTGACTTGAATATGACCTACAGAAACCTCACCCTGGAATTCCTCAGTTCATTTGACTTTGATCCATATGCTGGTCAAGATGGCTACGTCATCTTCAGATTGTTTGGGACAGAGTACTCTTTTACCCATAAGGAGTTTGGTGATTTTCTAGGCTTCTAGACTACCCCAGATGTTATTCTTGAGCTACCTATGGGTTACTTTATGAGTAGAGATATCGAGATGTTTTGGAGTGATATTACAGGTGGAGGAGGCCATGATCCTTCCACCCAGCTGTCCCACATTATCCATAACCCATCTCTCAGGTATTTCCAGATGGTCCTTGCTAATACTTTCCTTGGAAAGGCTGATGCTGATGTCCATGTTAGTGAGGAGGAGATCTTCTTCATTTTCTGTGCAAACCAGTCACGTTCTGTGGCTTGTGGGAACTTTCTACTTTGGAATCTTAGCCTCACCGCCAAGTCCTCTGAAGGCATCATCCATGTGGGAGGAAAGGTAACTCAGATTGCTTCTGCCTTGGGTCTTACTAGTAAGTTGATTCACCTCACTTCCTATTGTGGGTATACCACGATGGATATCGACTTCTGCTTAGACCGTGGACTGATTAAGAGGGTTTTCTTCAACCCTAACTAGTCCAGGCTCTTGATCTAAAATGAGACCATCCATTACTTCACTTTACATGATCTTATGATGACTAGTGTCCATGATCCTGCTAATTAGACTTATGCTTTGGAGATCCTTGGAGAGACAATTGATAAGCCTAGACCTCCTCCGGTGGCAGACTATACCCCTTCACCACCTTCACCCAGGACCACAATGTTTTTGAATAATCTTTCTCTACAGCGTCCAGACGTGTACATACAACTAGCTGAGCTACGTATGGCGACTACCATACTATGACAGGAGGTTCCTGACCTTACCTTGCAGGTCCAGGTATCCGATTTGACTTACACGACAAAGGTTGACAGCTTGTATCAGGAGATCACAAATCTTCGCCGTGAGTTAGCCACAGTACGAGGTTCTGATTAGACCGAGGAGCCTTCAGCTCCCTGATGTCACCGTTCTGATTTTATGCATTCCTTACTATTTTTATTTCTCTTTTCAGACATATATATGTTTAGCTCTTGCATTCTCGCATTTGATTTACCTTTTATTTGTTTATGATGTACTTTGGCGATTTGCTTTTATATATATATATATATATATATATATATATATATATATATATATATATATATATATATATATATATATATATATATATATATATGCATTTTATGTCATTTTATTTTATTTATTTGTTATGGTCTAACAAAATATCATTCTTGTACCAACACTTTAAGCAAAACATGAAGAAATACTATCTGCACCACCCAATAAATGAGTAAGAGGCCAAAACAAATAAGAAATTTTTTTAGGCCCATTCGAATTACACACATGGCGCCCGCCACCTAGACCTAGGCGCCCGCCACGGGGTCTGGGTATTACTCGAGGCAGAATGCTCCAAAACTCCATTATTGCCTCTTTCAACCTCTAAACCTCCATTTTTACTCATTCCAAGCCTCCATTAAAACCCACTCAAGTCCATAAATTTCTCATTTACCCACCATCCCACTAACCATTCCAACTTCCATTTTTAAAATCCTCCATTAAAATCCACTAAAATCCGTTTTCTTCACCACTCTATAAAAACCCATTTTCACTTTCTTTCTTAAACCTCAAAGAGAAACAATGGAGTATGATGGCTACATTCTTCGTAAAGGCAAACCCGGGGAAACGCAACAGAAGATCCTCAAGAGATTGCACGGACGAGACATTGTCTCGACCAGGTATGTTGACAAGGATTGTCTGTATACTCTTGGATTATGCCATAGTATTTTTCACATGTTGGATATTTTAGGATTGCATGATATCTTTACTAGGAAAGTGCCTACCTTTGGGAGCTTGACACGGGAATTTTTAAGTTCCTTGATCTACATTGTAAATCCTAACACTATTAACACAGTCGGTATGGTGAAGTTTCGAATGTCTAATGTTGAATATGAATACACCACCGATGAACTAACAGATAGGTTAGGAATACCTCATGGGGATGGAGATATTTATGAAACACCATTATATTCTAATTGGTTGATTGAGGCATTTTCCTTCTGGCATAGACTGTCAAATTCTACAATTTCTTCTTTTGAAGGAATTCTTGCCTCAACGAACCATTACCCGGCCATTCGAGTTTTTCGCTATATGTTGGCTTGTACCATTATTGGCCGGGAGAATTCGAACAAAGTAAATGCAACAAAACTTATGTCTTTTCATGGGTGCCTCACAAATAGGAGGACTAATTTGGTTCCTTTTATGCTTTCTCACATGACTGTTGTTCTAAAGAAACAGGGACCATTGGTTTTGGAGGTTTGATTACGTCTATTGCTAGAGCTCTAAATCTTGACACTGAGATAGCTACCTTGACACCTCTACCTCTTCGCATAATAAAATTAAAATTTCTAAAAGACATGAAATTGTGAAAAGTAAGTAAAAACGGAGGTTTTGATTTCATGGTTCATGGAATAGTTATCTCATCTGTTGTTTTGCCATGCACTAGGCGTATCGATGTACGAGAAGAGAGAAACTGGACCTACAATTTAAATGCTCCACCTTTTACAAGTCCAGTGCCTTCTAATGTTCCTTTTGGGGACGGGCACGAGACTGAAGAAGAATATGACCGACAAAACCAGTCCCCCGATCATCCTGTATCCCCACACCATGTTTAACTTGCACACACAACACCATCTTCTTCTCACTTTCCTGCAGGTACAGCTTCTGGTTTCCATTTCACTGAGGACATGTGGCAAGAGCATCTAGATCGATAAGAACAGAAAGATGACCTTATTTCAGCTATGCATCAACAGATGGACGATGGCATGGAGTTCATGTGTACATCATAGCAGCGAACTGATTACTCTGTCCAGACTATCATGGATTCCCATGCCGCCATCTCTGCTGAGCAGAAGTGTTATCAAGTTTACTTCCAAAGACACTTTACCTTAATGGAAGCCACTCAAGGCTCCATGCTAGGTCGTTTTTTGACAACTACAGAGTGATAATGGTCGTCACTGCAGCAGATCCCGTCATCCTAAGCATTCAGACCTGGGAGGCGAGGGTACCAGTCGCCAGCCATAGTTTATCCAGGTTACTCTTTCCTTATCTTATTTCGAAACATTGGGGACAATGTTCGATTTAAGTGCGGGAGGAGATTTTATTGCTTTTCTTTTTCTTTATTTCTACTTTTTTCTGCTTTCTAGTTTATTTATCTTTTTTTGTTAGTTAGATTTTAATAAATTCATGTGCTTGACGAGTCATCTGTGTGATGTATCTTTACTTCCCCATCTCTTTAGCCTTACCAAAAAAAATTTTGACAAAACAAAATAGTATGTTTTGAAAAATTTAGCCTTTAAAACAGGTTTGAGGTAGGATGTGGGCGACTTGGGAAATCTTTTTGAAACAACGGTATCGTCTTAACACCATAAGCTTCGTGATTATAGGAATCAATCCCGATACCCCATATTCCATGGCCTTAATTATCATTCCAGAATAAGTCCTTTAGTAGTTTTTCCTAGCAGTCTGCTCCAGCTTAAGCATGCTTTACGTAGGGTACCGATGAAAATAAGTGAATGATCCTTCTTTTTTATGCTTTTGAAAAGGCAAACTGCAGCAGCGGGCTAGCCTACCCTCACATAGTCATTTAACCCAAAATGTTTTAAAAACTTGCAAAAAATAATAATGAGAAAAGTTTGCCCATTGTTGGTTGGTTCAGAGGTATCTGGTGCTCGACTTGGTAGGGCGGATTACGATCCGATCCCCCACAACTGCAATTGGGTCAAGAAAAGGGGTTACACCAACTTATGTACCAGAATCCCATGCTTGAGATCAGAATCACTAACCGGTCATTCTACTATGAGTATGTAAGGATAACGGGCTTAATGTGATTGCACCTGAATGAAAAAGGATTCGAAAGAAATGAAAAGCTAGGCCTAGGTATAGTGGCATGATGTGGATTGGTTTGTATAGGAACGAAGTTTATATCCGTCCGTGGAAAGTGTTGTTACGATACCCTTGGTTCATGCAGTTAGTACTTATCAATACATCGTGTTTTGAACTTAGAAGCCTTTTTAGCCCAAATTGTTTGTTGATGATGTTTTCTTTCACGAGCAATACAGAGTTTTTGCTTGAGGAAAGGCAAAGGTTTAAGTGTGGGATAATTTGATGACACTAAAACACACTTCATATTTGACTCAGATTGCACATGTTTGTCAATGTTTTTATTGTCATTTTCTTGTGTTGTGCTTGTTTTTGTTTTGTTTTCAGGTACTTTGATTATCTAGAGCCCCTCTTGAAGATATGAAGAAAAACGAGCAAAAAATCAAGTTTTTGAGAAAATTGTACACATGGGATCCAACATGACGCCCGCCATAGGGTAGGCCATGACATAGATTGGTTTCAACTTCCTTCAACTGCGATGTTATCCTCAACTTCCCACCCTTGTATACATGGCGGGCACCACCCTTGTTAAATGGTGTCCCGTCCAAAAGGAGTTGAGGGGCACCTTGGTAATTCCATGGAGTATTTTTCTTCTATAAATACGATGTTCTAGTTTCATTTCTTTTCATCCAAGCTTAGTTACAAACTTAAGCCATATACTGTCAGATTTTGTAAGTGATAATCCCTTCACATCTAAGAGTTATCACACCATTGATAGAGTCTGTAATTGAGTTTGGAGCACTTTGGTATAAGTTAATTTTGCCGCCATTTTCATTTCGAGTCGCATTTATTTCCAATTGTACCTGATTTAAAGCCTCTGATTTGGATCAGGTTTTTATTTACAAGTCTTGCTTTACTTTATTTATTTCATCGCACTCGCTTTACTTTATTTATTTCATCGCACTCGCTTTACTTTGTTTATTTCCTTGTATTGCACTTATTTACTTGCTTTATTTACTTGTCTTTTAAAGCCTTTTTACTTTAAGAATCTACTTTAGCATGACCTATTTTAACATGTCTATTTACATTTCCATGTCTGGCCAAAATTTAAAGGTTAGAATGTAAGGATCATAGTTAAAGTGATGTTCCATATAATGTGTCTGTAGAAATACCTAAGGGCTGTTTTGGTTTTTAACACAAGTTTTCTGCACTTTATTTTTGTTGGGGAAAATCGAAATCCGTCCAACCTTCAGTTAAACTTGGGTAGTCTTAGTTGTTCAAAGGAAGCGAAAACGCGTTTATGAGTTTAAAGGTCTAGTCCTCTTTTGGTTAGAAGTTCCAAGTCAAAATTACTTTTCAACTAAGTCAAGAAACTATATTTCTTAAAAATAGGTTTATTACTTTAACGCAATGCACGCCTTTTTATAAGTGATAATAAGAGGGATTGATTAAAGAATAAACTCGATGCTGAATATGCGAAAGTGACAGTTCCTGTTAAATTAGTTCTTTTCACGAGTAGAAAATATTGCCCTATAAGTAGTTCTATTTAGAAGCATTTTGAATATTATCAGACTGTGTGAATTACATTTAAGCCTGTTGTTTTTATCTGAATTTATATCTCTGTACTTTAATTTCACTGTGTACTCATAAACCCCTGAATTGTTTTACCTTAGATAAATATCATAACAACAAAAAGGAATTCTAACCTTAAAATTTATTGACACAAACCATCAATGGGCTGATGTTTTTACAAAACCTCTTTCTGAAGATAGGTTCAACTTCATTCTGAAACATCACAGCATGAAGTTATGCCCAAAATAAAATGATTTACTTACATATCTTAACCCTCAGAACTTTATTATTTTCTGTGAACAACTGATCAACCTGTCTTCAGAGTTTAGAAGTACATATTGCCTCAGAATCTATCCATGAAGATCTGAACGTTTCATTTCAAGGATAGAGGCGTGCAGTTCACATCATCAAACACTTGTCATCCTCTCACCTGCTACCTTCTGAATCGGAACACACGTTCCATTTCTGAAGGGTACAAGGCACTGATTGGATGCATTGAGACACTTGTAAGTGGTAACTGTTCAATATCTTTCTAAAACCCCTAAATTCAGGTGTCATTAATGCATATAATCATTATTTTTTTTACTTATTGTTTACGTTTTCAAGAAACCTATTTAATCTCAAAATTAATTTTTCATTCATTCACTTTTACTCTCCTCAATATTTTCTCTTGTTTCAAGTTCTTGCTTTCAAAAACCCTTTTCATCTTCCTTAAAATCCCGTGTGAACAATGGCATCATCAAGTCTCAAAAGTCTCAGTGCTCCTGATTCTGCATCAACGGAATAATATGAATAACCCATCAGGACGCTTCTCACTCCTGTTGATAACCTGGAAGTTATTTCAGAACCGATCATTGATTTTGGGAGTCTACAAGAAAATGGGTTCAACCTCTATGAAGATGTTACTGCACAGGGATGGAACAGGTATTTTGACCGTCTGTTAGGTCCAACGTTTCCCATTCTCGTCAAAGAATTCTGGATACATGCTTCTTCATCAAATCACCAGGTTACTTCTTATGTCACGGGGAAGAAAATTGTGATTATAGAAGATCTTATTGCGAAGCTTCTTGGATACAACGGTGGTGGTGTCAGATGCATTGACATGGCTGAGAGATGCTCTCACCTTAGATCAATTGCTAAGGAAATTTTTACTTCTGGACAGCCCTCCAGTAAAATTAGAGATTTGAAGGATCATCATAGAATCTGGGCCAGAATTATACTGGGATGTATCCACCACAGGAAGCCTACAAGCTCTCTTGATTACATCAATATTGATCAACAATTTCTGATCTATTTCATTGCTAAGAAGACAAAGCTAAATCTTCCACACTTACTCTTCAACCATCTCAGAACAAGTGTGAAGGAAACCATATAAGACGGAAGGACCAAGAGGGATTGGATTCCCTTAGGAAGGCTGATATCAGATATTCTAACAGAGAATAGGCTGATAGAATATCTGACGGAGGCTCAAGAAATAAGCACATTGGAAGCAACTGTTGAGAAGCCCTTCAACGCCAAGAATCTAAAGAAGGTGAAGATCATTGAGAATATCAAGAAGGAACCAACTGTTACTGCTCATGAGACCATTACTTCAAGAAAGATACCTCTGAAGGATTTTCCTTTATTTTATGAGATAGACTCCAAGCCAGAAATAATAGTCAGATACCTTGAAGCTTGCAAGGCTGATGTGACTGCTCCATAAATCAACATTCAGGATCTGCACAAGGCTGCTCCAGAAGTTGTGTTAAAGAAATCAAAGAAGAGGAAAGCAGCAGGAGAAGGACCCTCTCAGAGGATATCTAAAGCTGCCAAAAAGAAAGGTAATCCATTTTCTGTTTCTGTTAAAGAATCAATAATTGTTTCAACATCTGAAGCCATGCCTTCTCAACTAGAAAATTCATCACCCCAAATCTTTGAAGATTTTGACATAGAGTTTGATCTAGCTGTAACTCTAGAAATGTTTTTGAATGAACCTCACTCCCCTACTCAAAATCCAAACCCAGAACATCATGAACCAGAACTTGCCAAAGTTCTGTCTAACATTGAATTATTTGATCAAGATTTTTCCTCTCAACTCCAAGAAAATCCAAACACTCAACAACCACCAGAAATTCCTCAACCAGAAATCCCACAATATCCTCAACCAGAAATTCCACATCCACAATCACCTCAACAATAAATTCCACAACCAGAAAATACTCAACCACAATCTCCTCAACCAAAAGATCTGAACCCCAACTCACCACAACCAGAAATTAAACCTTATGAAATTCCATCTTCTGATATTCC
This sequence comes from Vicia faba, assembly GCA_948472305.1. Taxonomy (NCBI): domain Eukaryota; kingdom Viridiplantae; phylum Streptophyta; class Magnoliopsida; order Fabales; family Fabaceae; genus Vicia; species Vicia faba. Next base: position 1,479,233,805 of record OX451741.1, on the reverse strand, counting down.
TGAATTAGAAACCCAACATGCTTCCACAAACCAATCTGAAGACTCACCTTCAGACTCTGATACCACAATCCCAATACCTGGAATAACATAACCTCTTGCGGTTCACATGCCTCTCACCATTCATGACATTCCAGAAATTCCGTCATCCCTTGAATCCACACCACCAAACACCCATACCAGACCAATTATCATTCCTGAATCTCCCACTCCTTCACCCACTAACAGTCCAACTGACAACTTAAGACTTATCATTGATCCAACTGTGCTAGAAAGACTAGCTTCCATCTCAGACAAAACTACCATTCCCAAACCTAAACCAACTGCAACCACCTCAGATGTTGGTACAAGTTTGTTGATTTTTGAAATAGGAATGCAAGAATGGATCAAATCTTTGAAGCATGCAAGTCAAGAGATTTCTAATCATGTTTCTTCTGATTATATGTGGGAAAGATTCAGAAAATGGGTCAACGCTGAAACTTTGAAGCTAAAGGAATTGTGTTATGAAAAGGCTCAGCAGAGCTTCAGTGATCAGCTGAAGGCTTTCCAAGACCAAGTTCTGAGCCAACTGTTCAAGAAAGATATCCTCTCATTGGATAATGCTCCCTGGAAAGAGCATCATCCTTCAAAAGTAGTTGAACTAGAATCAAAAAGTCTCTCTCTGACTATTGCTCCAGAAGATATAATTGCAGCAGAAGAAATGGTTCACTCTGAAGAGGATGCAGAATGTTCTGAGAAACATCCAACCCCTGAAGAGACACCAGCTTCCTCCTTAGTCATGCAAACTCTGGAAGAGTTGAAGAAAGAAAATGCCTTAATCCATGCCAGACTAGATTAGCAAGAGGATACGAACAAAGAGATTAAAATTATTCTGGGTAAACAAGAAGACACTACAAAGGAAATCAGAGGCATTCTGGGCAAGCAAGAAGAGTCAAATACTCAGATTAAGAGCTTGTTAGAAGCGTTGTTCACACGTATTCCCCCTCCTTCTTAGATTTTCTTTTAAAATTGTTTATCTGTAACTTTTATCTTTACCTCTTTGCTTCTGAAACTTCTCATTGCATTATGTTTTAAATATAATTCATCTATTTTGGCTCTGATTATATTTCCTTTTTGATAACTGACAAAAAAGGGGGAGAAAGTAAGATATTTTTAATAATGGTTTACCGAGACAAAAGTTTTAAACATTTTGAATTACTTAACCTCTACTTTCTAAAAAGTTGAACAAGAACAAATTCTGATAGGAGATGCAGCTAAAACTCTGATGAGAAGGAACTTCAGGGAAGTAATCAACTCAGGGGGAGTTTCTGTTAAACCTTTTGTTCTTTATTTTTCATTGAAAATTCTAGTTTTTGTCATCATCAAAAAGGGGGAGATTGTTAGAACATAGTTTGATTGTACAACCCTTAGTTAGAGTTTTGATGATAACAAATACAAAGAACAAATATGCACCCTAAAAATTATGTTATTGTGTATACAGAAGTTCTAACAAAAGCAACATCAGAAATTAAGCTATAGAAGTTACACGCTGAAGCAATCAGAATTTGTGCTGAAGATTGATGACCAGAACCTGCGCTTAAGTGAAGTAAACTCTGATTCTCAACAAGAGCATAATAATCTAAGTCATCAATGCTCTGAAGCATCGGCATCAGGCAAGGATGTAAGATTCTGAAGCGTTACTACTCATCCAAGACAGCATCAATTACAACGGCTTCCTTCAGACAGGATCTTCTCCAAATGGAAACTGAGTTAATGACATTTATCACGCTTAATGTTCAACAGGAATCCATTGCCTATATAAACAAGCTCAGTGTTTAAATCTTTCACAATTTGCACATAATACTCACGAGAATTAAAAAACGCTGCAAGCTTACTCATCTATTCCACGCTCTAAATTTGTGTAAAATATCACAGTTGTGATAATTGTTTTTGTAACGAAAAACATCTGTACACATATTCTTGTATCTTTGTTTAAGACAGCATTCCTTGAGATTAACCGGATTATGGTTATACTCAAGAAGACTTTAACAGTTGTTAAAGTAGTGATTGTAATCCTTTTGACATTAGTTGATTAAGACCTCATTGGAGAGAGGAGAAATCACCTTGACGGGTGGACTGGAGTAGTTTGAGATCAAACGAACCACGTTAAAAAATTGTGTCATTGCGCATTTGATTTCAAGTTTTCAATTCAACCCCCCTTCTTGTGTTTTTCACTTCTTCAAAGTCGCCACAATCCCCAGTCAGGGTGTATAAATATTGTCCTCCCCAACTAGTCGGAAGATTATCCATCTCTTTTATTACTAGTCAGGATATAAGAATTAAGTTCCCCAATAGAGCAACCAACAACCAAGGTTCTTAAACTCTATTCCCCAAGCAGAAATCAATACATCCCCTGCAAAGTTTCCTCAAACAAGTAAACAGGACTCCCCAACGGAAGCATTCTAGACAAGATTGAAGATACACATACTCGTCATCCCTAGCGATGGTCAAGGATTTAGTTTCCCATACAAGATTCTGCACGGGTTTACAAAGATACACTTCAAAAACATTCTACATTTATACTTCATAACATATTCATATGAAACACATATAGAACAATCTCATTTATTTTGATAACATTATTACGCAATGAATTTCATACATCATGACATTGCATACAGTTAACTCTTTACCTTTTCTGGAAAAATCAATCGACAGACCGATATCATCAACAAATCCTCAAAACAGATTGTAGGTTATTCCTTGAAATAAGACATGGAAAATATCTACATAATGGACACTCCCTTCAAACGTCTGCTGGCTCAAATTAAATCAACCAGAGATTTTTTCTGATACTTATCTCAGTAGACCTTTTTCTGGCTCTGATTAAATTGACCAAAGATTTATTCTGATACTTCTCTAAGTTAAAGATTTAAAGACCTCTGCTGGCTCAAATTAAATTGACCTAATATTTGTTATGATACTTCTCTCAGTAGACCTTTTTCTGGCTCATATTAAATCGACCAAAGATTTATTCTGATACTTCTCTCAGTTAAAGATTTAAGGACCTCTTCTTTCTCAGATTAAATCGACCAAAGATTTATTCTGACACTTTTTTCAGTAGACCTTTTTCTGGCTTTAGATTAAATCGACCAAAGATTTATTCTGATACTTCTCTCAGTTAAAAATTTAAAGACCTCTGTTGGCTCAGATTAAATCGACCAAAAATTTGTTCTGATACTACTCTCAGTAGATCTTTTTCTGGCTCAGATTAAATCGACCAAAGATTTATTCTGATACTTCTCTCAGTTAAATATTTAAAGACCTCTGCTGGCTCGGATTAAATCGACCAAATATTTATTCTGATACTTCTCTCAGTAGACCTTTTTCTGGATCAGAATAAATCGACCAAAGATTTATTTTGATACTTCTCTCAGTTAAAGATTTAAAGACCTCTGCTGGCTCAGATTGAATTGACCAAATATCTATTCTGATACTTCTCTCAGTAGACCTTTTCTGGTTCAAATTAAATTGACCAAAGATTTATTCTGATACTTATCCCAGTTAACATCGAGAGTAGACTTAGTCTAATTTCTCTATCAACAGTTACTTTAGATGACATCTATAAGCCCATATCCAGATACTCTCCATCATATCTCCAAATGGAATCTATAAGCCCATTCCCGATATAATCAACAAATAATTTTATTTCATGCATGGGCGAGTCCAAATTTCTAGGCACTTAAGTGTTCAATCATCTTCCACCTTCAAGTCGTGAATGGCGAACATGCCAATATAACTCTTCAGGTTTAAGAAGATTGAACAGAGGCATTTGTTTTACCCCAAAATTTTCCCTCTCTTTTCTAAAGACACTTCTCATCAAAGATCTCAAAAACTCAAGGGTTTTGAAGAGTTGATCAGACAACTCACCTCCTAAGCACTGAGACCACAAATTAGGGTTTTGGTTTTCTCAAGGAAAATTGGAATTTTGATTCCTCAAATGACTTTCATGGTTCATTATAGGTCTCCAAGATTTCTCATACCAAGTTTCAAATCTTACACCACAAATTTGCTCAGTCAATTGTTCAGATGACTGAAAATTAGTTGTATTGGGTGTTGTACCCCAAAATTTGCCCTCCCATATTTCTCAAGACTTGTCAAGGATAATCTTCAAGTTGCTCAAGATTGCTCAAGAGTTAGACAGTCAAGTCACCTCCTAAGGTAATCAATTCAAAATTAGGGTTTTGTGTTGCATCAAGGTCCTTACATCAAAATGGCCTAAAATTCTCCCCAATTTCCTAATATGTTCTTAAGTTCATCCATGTCAAATTTCAAGCCTTGCAGAGGAAGTTTGGTCAGTCAATTGCTCAAGAGGTCCAAAAATCGATTGTGCTAGGGCAAAAGTCAATTGTGACCCAATTACAGTCAAACATCAAGATTTTTTGTCAAAATTCTCATTTTGAAGGATAATTCATCATTTGATCAAGGGTTGGTCATGATTCATCAAGGATTGCTCAAGATTCATCAAGATTCAAAAGTTGCTAAATTAAGGTTTTGTAGGAAAAGTCAACTCAACTTTGACCAAGCATAACTTTCTCATACTTTATGATAAATGATCCATCCAAAGCTCATTTATAAGAGTATGAAATTTCCTACAATCCATATTCACACCCCAAGATCAATAAATGCTCTCACAAAAAGTTACAAATTTGGACATTATAGGTCATTTTTGAAAGTCAACAAAAACACCTTTTATGCCAAAGCTTATAACTTGAGCATGGAATATCAAAATGATATGAGACAAAAAGGGTTGATTTTAGGACATCTCAAGGTTTCTAATAAGTTCAAGAACACTTCCAAAAGTTCAAAATTGAATAAGTTATGCATTGTTAAAGTTGGGCATTTTTCCAAAATTGCCAAAAGTCAACTATCCTCAAAACTCCAATTTTTGACAAAAAGGCCCACTTTTTTCCACTTGGTTTGGTCTTATCACACCACACACGTGTCCCATCTTCAATTTCATGACCAACCATTTATTTTTCTATTTTATTTAATTTTTATTGATTTAATTCATTTTAAATCGATATTAATTCAAATAAAATCTAAAAATTGATGGAATGAGATCTTTGTGATCATTACAGCTTTCAAATATCATGATACACTCAATCCAATTCGTATAAAGCATTGTTGTGCACAAAATATCAGATTTGGTATAATTTTGGAAAGTTTATCAATGGTGATCATATCAAATCCCAAACCTTGAATGCACATGGATTGAAAGCCCAACTCTTGACCTAATTCATTCCCTTATACACATACAAGTTGTACACATCAAGAACACGGGCTAAGAACCACAGAAACGGCCAGACAAAACTTGAGAAAAAGCTTGAAAACTTTGAATCTGAAATCAATATTAGAGCACAATTCAGTCCAAAATCTCCACATAGCCTTCTTGCCTGACATTCACTGAAACCAAAGGGATCAAAATCAAGCCTTGAAGCAGCCCCAAACTCGCTGTAAGTGTCCACGAACATAGCTCTGAACATGGGATCATGAATCTATTTTCTTGCATCCTTTTGCCAATTTTTTTGCATAATCATGCTTGCCATTTAATTTCTAAGCATTCTGTATTGTTTAATTTCATTTTTATGGCCTATAACCATGTACCCGAAGCTAGGGTTTGCATTCTTATTTTTTAGGCATTTTTTATACAGGCAAAATCAGGATAAATAATGACCATGGTTGTGTTCAGTGGAAAGAGACGAAGCAAGCCTTGGTCTTGGAATTGATTTTTACATCCTATGATGGATTTTAGAAGCAAGCCATGGATTTTGATGCGGAATCAAATCTGCAGGAAAAAAATACAGGGTTTGTGGAAGAAGATGAAGACGTGGCTTGTCTTCATTGGCCCGTTCAAACATGTTTAGCGCGTTTTTTTATTTCCAGCATAATAATTGAGTTTTGAATATAATATTTGTTTTGTATTCTAATAACAATTAAGCAAGCCAGCTGGGTTGGTAAGCGCACTATGTCAAAGTCTCTTGGGACCTGGGTTCGAATCCCAGGCCCCCCCCCCCAATATTTGTTGTAATTTTCTCCAGGTTATTCCACGCGGCATACCAAGCGTGGTACACCATGCATCATCGCCTGATCTTCTGCCAGATGGCCTTCAGGCCAAATCCAAGGGTCCAGAATTGAGTACTCACCATACTCTCAAGTCAAAGGCGTACAGGGAACTGGAAAAGTTAAACGCAGGCTTGCATTGTTGGGCTTGGAATTTTCTTTTCTTACCACCAGTTTGGGCCCAACACCCCCCTATGGGTTTATTTCTTTTCCCTTTTTTTATATTTCTTTTATTTAATTGTTTTATTAATTATTATTATTTACACTAACCAATTTATTTTTCTTAATAAAATCAGAAAACATAAAAAATATTATTTTTATTTATTAAATTTAATTTCATCACTTTATTTTTGTAAATAAACATTAATCAATTAATTTAGTTTTAAATAGGTTTAACATTTAATACTTTTGCAATAAATTAAAATTAATGTAGAATTAGGTTTTTAATAATTTTAATCATTTTTATTTTATTTCCTTAAATATTAAAAATCCAAAAAAATATTTTTTCATTTTATTAATTAATTAATTTAGGTTTAATTTTTAATTCAAAAATAACAAAAAAACATGCTTTCTTTCAAGAAGGGTAAAAACCTTAAAAAATGCGCCGATTTAATTTTTTGCACGCAATCTATATTTCCAATATTGTAATTGCTTCCAGTTTGTAATAGCTTTTAATTAGGACTTTAATTTATTTACCGCTTTATTTTACTTTCCGCAATTTAAATTAAAGGGTTTGTTTTTCGCGATGTAAATACCCGACGCATTGTAATAGTTTAGATTTAATTTCCCGCAATTTAATTTCCGCACAATATTAACTGTTATATGTTTGATAAATAGGCAATGCATGACAAGATCAATCTTTAACTTAAAATCAACATAGCTCACCCATAACATGTACAAAGATAAAATTAACTGAAGTAACACACTTGCACATGCCACTCTTAGGGTACACCTCACTTGGTTGCCTCGCACGTGGTCATTGAGTATAGGAAGTTTTAGAAGTTGCCCTCTTGTCCAAAGATCATAAGTTGCCTCGAAACGATTGCCTCAGATAAAATGATCTAAGATATTAGGGTTACCGCTAAGGCGTCCTAACGTTGCTTTAGTGACCACATGTCCCTTAACCGAATTGACCCGAAAACTCCAACGACGATGCTACCTACTCATCAATAGTGGGCTAGCATTGTCTAAAGGACATTAGCACAGTTTAATTCCTTTTTCGAGTAGGTAGATGGTTCTTAAGTACTTGCTCCTTTTAAAACAAAATAAAACTTTTCGCACTTACACTCTCTTCAAAACAAAAACTCTTTTCAAACCCACAAACACAAAGAAAAGAAAACTTTTGAAAACAGAATGATCAAGTACCTAAGAGCCCGTGGATAACCACGGATAGAAAGGGTGCTAACACCTTCCCTTTCTATAATCTACCTCTCGAACCCGAGAAATATCTCAAAAAGGAATTTTTCTGTGCTTTTGTCCTTTCCTTGTTGGATAAAATAAAATACGGTGGCGACTCTTGCTTACCGCAACATTTTGCAAAAACAAACGCAAGACACGAACCAGCATTCCAAAACAGTCAGTTCTCATTCCCACCGATCACATTGGGTAAAAAGTCAATTGTGGTCAACATACAGTCAAACTTCATGATTTTTGGCCAACATAAAATTTTTGAAGTCGTGTTTATCTATTTATCAAGGGTTGATAATAATGCCTCAAGAAAAGCACTCAAATCATCAAAGGGGCAAAATTGTCAAAATTAGGGTTTTGACTAAGAATGACTGATCATTTACTTTTGACCTAGTACATGACCTAATGGCTTGAAGCATGACCTCAAGGACTCAAGAACAACATGTTGACCTAATTTCATGGCTCAAATAATTTCTCAAGATCAATGGATTGATAGTTGAAATTTGATCAACTGATGAAAAGTCAACTGATACACAAAAAGTCAAACTTTGACTTTTTGGTTAACATTGAATTTCAAAGATCAAGATTCATCAAGACCTTCAAAAATATCAAAATTGATCATCAAGAATCAAGGAAGTCAAGAAAAATCCACAAAAAGTCAAAGTTTCCAATACTTAGAAATATTCTAAGTGTTTTTACCCTTGATAATTTCATTACTTCATGACATTTTTTTCACCAAGATGCAAGATGATTCAAGGAAAACTTTCAACATGAAAGTTGTAGATCTTGATGAATTCTACAACTTTGTACCATAGGGTTAATGTCAAAAAAATTCTTAGATTTGAAGATATAGGCTCATGAAGTCATGACTTTTTATTAAAAACACTTAGTGAAATTTTCATCAAGTTAGGCAGTTTTTTTGTCCCAACTTATTGGCAATTTTTCACCAAGTTCAAAGTTGATTTAGCAAAAGTTGTCAACATGAAGGTTGAAGACAATGTTTCAATCTTTTCAAAATGTATAAGAACTTTAAGAGATCATGCTTGAGCTAGGATAATCAAATAGAATAAGTTGAGCATCCATTCTTGAATTACAAGGCATTTTCATGAAGAACACATGATCCAATCTCAAGCCATGCTGCATAAATCTTGCTTTGCAGGCTTCTAACTTGCATATCTATCCATAATCAGATGTTTACACAACTAATTGAGCTATGATCCAAGAGCTTGAGCCATTCTCCAAGTGATCATTACTTTAATGGAACAAAGTTCACACTTGCATTTTGGAAAAGTCACTTTAATCACAAAGTCCACTCTCCTTGAGCTTTTCACTTACTCCTTCTGAGCATACATTATCTCAAAGACAAGAAGCAAACATCTAAAACCTTTTAACCACCCTATAATCCCTTGTACGATGCTTTGAAACCATGTTTGTCAAAGTTGCTTCAAAATCAAGTTATATAACCATAACATGTGATTCTTGATTTTTGACTACCTCAAGCTTCCAAACCTCTTGCCTATAAATATAGAAGCTAATTTCAAGATAACACATGAATGAACAAGCCCTCTAACCCTCTCAAACTCCCTCAAACCATAATTTGCACAAAAAACTCCATAACTTATCATTTCTAACTTTGAACAACCAAACTCCTAATTCCCTCGTGCGTTTTCACTCTAAGTCAATCACAAAGCTTTCGTACATCATATAGAAATCATCCCCACCCTTGCTACACAACTGTAACTTCATTTACAAGATCCTCCATTTCCAAAAATTCAGCTCTGCAACTTGATTTCTCCAGCATGATTCATGCACTTTCAGCATAAAGTAAGAGTTGCATTAGCTTCCTAGGAGTCCAGTGAAGCTATCCAGATCATCACCACACTTCTAGGAGTGCTCAAACTCCATACACAATTTCAAGTTTTGAGGTAAGTTTTCTCAACTTTGAACTCTCTCTACAAGCATCATTAATGGTTACTTTGTGAATGAAAAATGTAGACATCATTGCCCTGAACCTAACCATTCCCTTAGTTTTCATTTATGTTGCTTGAGTGATGTGAATTTTGAAGTTGAACTTTCTAAAAAAATTAGGTTTTATTTCGTACCAAGCAAAATTCATGTTCATATTTGATTTATAGCTTTAGTTATTTATATTTTTGAATTCATGGTGAAAAATGGAACAACTTTCATCTTTACATTTTTGAAAATGATTGAGAAATGAGCAAGTTTCAAATTTCAAAAATGTTGACAATGGATTCTGGCGTGAGGTTAGGGATGAAGTGCTATCAGGAAAGAGTTTATTTTAAATTTATTGCAACTTGTCTTAATAACAGATGAAACATCCACCCTAATGGCAGAGGAAGCGCACGTAAGGCATTGATCAATATGGACCTGGGTTCGAGCCCTAGTGGTACCCTTTTATTTGTTTTACATTTATTTATTTCAAATTCAGTGCAATCACGTACAAGGCACCTATCATGAGCCTCACATCAACACCATTGGATGTTCAGCAATTCAAATTCAGCGCTCCATAATGGAAAGCCCATGGTGCACCCTCTCAAATCATTCATATTGGATCAACAAGCGTTGGACTTTGACTGAATTTCTTCCAAACACCCCCTCTTTTACTAAAATACAAGCCCATTTTCATTTTTTTAATTTTGTTTTTGACTTAAACAAAAAATATATATTTGGGCTCAACGCTCCATTTTTCTCTTCAACCCCTATTTCACTTTTTAACCCACAAGCCCAATGTTTTTCACAATTCTTTATATTTTCTTTATCTCTTTATTTGCTTATTTATTTTATTTAATCAAAAATATTAAAAAAATAAAAATTTCTTAAATAATTAAATTAAAAATATTTTAATGTAAATATTTTATTTTATTAAATTAAATTTTATCATTTATTTTACAAATTAATATTAGCATTAATACTCCATTTATTTTATAAACAAAATTATTAGACTTAGATTTTATTTTAATTAACTTAGATTTTAGGTTTTGATTAAATAATTAATTAAATTTTCTTGTAATTAAAATCAATTAGTTAATTAGGTTAATTACTAAAACCTTCTTCCATCAAAAATCACACAAAAAACATTTTCTTTATTTCTTGCTTCCTCTTTACATTTTGTACATTCTATTATTATTCATATTCAATGGGTTGTAATATATAATTATGACTTTATTGCTTTCTTTCCCCTATTCACAAACCTTGTACCCCCCATTCCCAAAGCGTTGTAATAGCGTAGGACATTTAAATTTCGCAATTTATCGTTTTCCTTATTATTGTTAGTAATTAGGGTTTGCATGACAAGACCTAAAATCAAACATTAGACAACCCTAATTCAAGATAAGATACTTTAAAATAAAATACTTTGCACACATACACTTATAAGTTAAGCCACACTTGTTGCCTCAGATAAAAATAGTCATGTCCCTCAATGATACGAGAATCATTGCAAAATTGTCGTACTAAGGCATTTTCAAAATATTTCTAAAACAAACATTTTGTATACATTCTCAATGATACAAGAATTATTACAAAATCACCACTTTCATAACATGTTCAAAACATTTTTCAAACATACACAAACACAAAGCATTTCAAAGTGAGCTAACAATTAAGAGCCCCTAGATAACTACGGATGAAAAGGGTGCTAACACCTTCCCTTTTCATAACCTACCCCCCGAACTCAAGAAAATTCATGAAAGGTCTTTCCTATTCTTTTCACCCTTTCCTTTATTGGATAAAAGAAAAGTTGGTGGCGATTCTTGCTATCCGCAACATTTGCAATCAAATGCAAAACACCTAAGTCAGTTCTCCCACCGTATTACACCCACATCAAGAATGGCCAAGGTGAACTCAGGACAATTAAAGGGGTTGGTGGCATGTGCATTTTGTCAGCATAGATTTGCATTTGTGACATGTCTTCATATAATGGTAGCAATCAACTTCCATCGTTAACCAATAATAACCTGTTCTTAAGATTTTTCTAGCCATGGCATGTCCATTTGTATGAGTCCCAAAGGTTCCTTCAAAAATATCTCTCATAAGCGTATTCACTTCATGTTTCTCCATGCACATGAGTAACACCATATCGTAGTTTCTTTTGTACAACACATTACCATTTAAAAAGAAATTTGCAGATAGCCTTCATAGAGTTCTCTTGTCAATTATTGAGGTGTTTTCTGGATATTCTTGTTTCTCCAAATACCTCTTGATGTCATAGAACTAAGGTTTGTTATCTGGTCTTTCTCCAATGGAAAGACAATGCACAGGTTCTTCAAAATGTCTAACCATGATGCGGTGTTCGTGATTTGGCCAAGTTACCTTGAACATGGCTGAAAAAGTTGCCAAGGTGTTTATCATTTGATTTTCTTCTCACGGAATGTGAGTGAAAGTGATCTTAGTGAGCTCCATAGCTAACTTCAAAACATGATCCCGATATGAAATTAATTTGGGATGTCGAGTGTCCTATTCACCATTGACTTGGTATATGACCAATTTTGAGTATCCATATACTTCTAGGTGTTTAATCCTCATATCAATAGCAACTTCTAGACCCAAGATACAAGCTTCGTATTCAACGACATTGTTGGTGCCATAAAAACATAACCTTGCAGTATAAGGTTTATGAAAATTCTTTGTAGAAGTCAATATTGTCCCAATAGCATGTCCTAGTGCGTTTTAAGCACCTTTAAATAAGAGTGTCAAACGTTCCCCTGGTTCAGGTCCTTCATCGGGTCTTGGCATTTCGTAGTCACCTATAACCATGATATCTTCGTCTGGAATGTCGAACTACATTGGTTGATAATATGGAAACATATGATGAGCTAGATGGTCATCTAGTATACTACCTTTGATGGCCTTTTGAGTAACATATTGGATGTCTTACTCGGATAGTAACATCTTCCATCTGGAAATTCTTCCTGTAAGAGCTAGTTTTTCAAACACATACTTCAGGGGATCCATTCTTGCTATTAACCACATGGTGTGAGTTAACATGTACTGTGTCAATCATTTAGTAGCCAAAGTACAACAAGTCTTCTTAAGGAGTGAGTACCTGATTTCATAGTCGGTGGATTTCTTGCTAAGGTAGTAGATTGCATGCTCTTTTCTACCTGTTTCGTCATGTTTCCCCAATACACATCCCATATATATTTTGAGCACTGTTAAGTACATGATAAGTGGTCTTCCAGGAACCGGTGGCATCAAGATTGGTGGCTCTTGTAAATATTTCTTTATTGTTTTGAAGGCTTTCTGAAAGTCGCCATTCCACTCCATTGTTTGATCTTTTCGAAGTAATTTGAATATAGGCTCGCACGTAGCAGTTAAGTGTGATATGAACCTTGAAATGTAGTTTAACCACCCTAAGAAACCACGAACCTCTTTTTATGTCCTTGGATCTTGCATTTCTTGTATGGCCTTCACCTTGTTGGGATCCACCTCAATACCTCACTGACTTACAATAAAACCCAATATTTTGCCTTACTTGACATTGAATGTACATTTGTTCGAATTCAAACCTCAGTTTGAATTTTTGTAGACGTTCGAACAATTTCTGCAAGTGAACGATGTGATCCTCCTCCGTATGGGATTTGGTAATCATGTCATCCATGTATACTTCAACTTATTTGTGGATCATGTCATGAAATAATATGGCCATTTCCCAATGATAAGTTGCCCCTATTTTTTTTAGACAGAAGGGAATCACTTTGTAACAGAAGGTGCCCCAAGGAGTCGTGAAAGTAGTCTTTTCCATATCCTCGGGTTCCATTTTGATCTGATTATAACCAGAGAAACCATCCATGAAAGAAAACACTAAATCTTGAGTTGTATTTTCCACCAAAACATCTATGTGAGGTAACAGGAAATCGTCTTTGGGACTTGCTTTATTTAGATCCCGATAGTCTACACACATGCATACTTTACCTACCTTCTTGGGAACTCGCACGATGTTAGATATCCAAGGCGGATAATCTACCACGACTAAGAACCCTGCATCAAATTGTTTGAGGACGTCTTCTTGAATCTTTTCAGACATGTCCGGATGAGTTCTTCTAAGTTTCTAGCGAACTAGAGAACAACCTTCTTTGAGAGGTAATTTGTGCGCCAAAATATTTGTATATAATCCTGGAATATATCTGTAGGACCAGGAAAATATATCCATGTATTCATGTAGAAGTTTGATTATCCTTTCTTTGACGCTTTCCTCTAAGTTTGCACCTAGCTTGATCTTTTTTGGATCTTTTTATGTGGCAAGGTTGATGATCTCAATGGATTGTTGGTACAGTTGTATATTGTTTGTTGTTTTCTCTAATACTCTTGCCAATTCTTTGGAGAGTTCAAGGTCTTCTTTATCTTTATCTTCAACTTGGTTAATCGGTGCATCAAAGTTATATCAGATGGCAACATTAACATTATCGATGAGTTTAGACGTGGATCTGCACATTTGATCATGTTTTGGTGCTTTTTAGCATGCGAATTTAGATAATGTATATGAAGAAAAGTATTTCCATTTGAAAAAATAAAATAGAAATGCAATAGAAAGAGGTGGATCTTAATTGAATTCAAAACATAACTCTTATTAATTGAAAATACTATTTGAAAACAAATAGGGGGCCCTTACAAGCTACCCCTATGCCTCGGGCGTGACATAGGTTATTTTAAAAATAGAAAATTTACTTTGGAAAGAAAAAATATCTCTGGAATCTCTACAGTAGTCTAATTATTGAGCTCTTCGCCTGGAGCACATTCATAGATGAAGTTGGACACTCCTTTGATGTTGTTATTGTTTAATATTATTGCTACTTGTTCACCATGCTCTACTCCCTTGCTAACGAAGGTTTTCTGGATGGGAGTAAATTTCCCCTTGTCTTTCATAATAGCCTTTGACGGTTTGTAGCCCAAACCAAAAGGATCTTTCTTCTCAGTTATCTCCACAAGTTTACCCCAACCTTTTAGTTACGATCTTCCACAACTGCTTATAAATCACTCCACGAAGTTATGGTAGTTCTCGATTTCTTGATTATCTCCACCGGTAGGGTTACCATTTGTTGTACCCCAAAATTTTCCCTCTCATTTCTCAATAAATCTCTCATAAGATCTCCATTGATTCAAGACTACACAAATATTGATCAGCTCAAAACACCTCCTCAAGCACTGATGACTCAAATTAGGGTTTGAGTTTTCACAAGGAAAAATGGACTTTTAATTACCCATATGAATTTCATGGATCATTAGTAACCCTTAAGATTGCTCATGTCAAGTTTCAAGTCTTGTATCACATTTTTGCTCAGTTAGTTGACCTAAAATCAACTGTATTGGGGAAAAAGTCAACGGTGGTCAATTTACAGTCAAATTTTATCATTTTTGATCCATTTCAACATCATGAACTCATATATGTCAATTGATCAAGTTTGGATCACAATTCCTCAAGAAATTTGTTCAGAACACCAAAAGGGCAAAATGGTCAAAATTAGGGTTTTGATTGAGGAGGTTCAATTTTTGACTTTTGACCTAAAAAATGACTTATTGGTTTAAGAAATGATCTCAAGGATTCAAATAGATCGTTTTAACCTAATGGAATGGCTCAAAACATTTCTCAAAATCAATTGATTGATAATTGAAGTTCAGTCAACTGATAAAAAGTCAATTGTACACTGAAAAGTCAAACTTTGACATTTTTTATCAAAATCAAGTTTCAAAGATTACAATTCATCAAGAAATGTCAAAATATGAAACTTTTTCATCAAGAAATCAAAAAGTCAAAATTCATCTTTGAAAAGTCAAAATTCTAAGACTTAGAATTTTTTATAAGTGTTAGAAAGTTCATGTTTTTTAATAAATTTGTGCCAAATTTTCCCCATGATGCAAGATGATTCAAGGAAAACTTCCAACATGAAAAATGTAGGTCTCAACGAGATCTAAAAAATTATAGGGCAGAAATTTTCCTAGAAATACTTGGATTTCAAGTTATAAATTTATGAAGACATGTCCATGAAACTAAAAAGACTTAGTGAAATTTTGCCATAGTTAGGCAGGATTTTGACCTAAGTTCATGGTAACTTTTAACCTAGTTCCAAATTGAATCTTCAAAAATGTACAACATGAAGGTTGTAGAGTATGTTACAAGATTTCCAAAATATCCAAGAACATGAAGAGATCATTTTTGAGCTATGAGATTCGAAGACTTGAAGTTGGCATGATAAACTTGAATTACAAGTTAATTTTGTGATGAACACTTGACCAAATCGATAAGCCATGTTGTATAATCTTGCTTTGCATGTGTCTAACTTGAAAATCACTCCTTAATTTAATGTTTACACAACTTATTGATCAATTGTCCAATTGATTCAAGCATTGTCCAAAGCATTTTGCCATTTTAGGAAGAAAGTCACCATTTCCATTCTAGTAAAGCAAGCCTTTATGCAAAGTCAAATTCTTGAGCTCCCAACTTATTTCATATGAGTACAAGCAATGTCAAAGATAAAAGAAACATGTCTAGAGCCTGCAATAAAACTTATACCATGCTTGTACTATGCCTTTAAACCATGTTTTCCACTTTTCTTCATAATCAAGTAACATAGACATAACTTTATATCTCATAAATCCGTCAACTTCAAACCCTAAGACCTCTTGCTTATAACCATACAAGTTATTTTCAAGCAAACACACGAGTTCAAGAACCCCAAAACACTCCCAAGCACTTTGCAACCCAAAATCTGCCATAACTTGACAGTTTTGAACCTCACATAGCCATCTCTAAATCCACTTATGCGTATTAAGTTTTAACCATCCAAACACTTAATATAGGTCATATCAAAGTGATCCAGGCCCCTGTTTCCTGACTGTAACCCCTCCATCACCATCCGCCATTTTAAAAACTGAAGCTTGCAACTTGACCTGAGTTGGGAGTTTCAACCATCTTCAAAGCAAAGTAGGATTAGAATACATTCAAGGAGGACCAGGCAAGCTAAAGAGATCATCAGGCCATCTCAGAGGTTGCTCAAACTCCATACACAAATCCAGCTGCAAGAGGTAAGTTTTCAAACTTCAAAATCTTGATACAAGCATCTTTTGTGCATACATTTTGAAGTAAAAATATAGATATCATTTCCCTGAAGCTGTATATATTCATAGTTTTAATTTATATCGACTGAGCTTAGAGAATTTTAGGTTTGAATCTCTGAAAAAAGTTAGGTCAAGATTTGGTACTTTTAGAAATTTATGCTCATCTTTGAGAATTAGTTTAAGTTATTCACGTATTCATAATCCTGCTAAAATTTCTAACAAGTTTTATGTTAGAAGTTTTGAGAATGGATGAGAAATGAATGAGTTACAGGGACACTGGCTGGAGGTTGAAGATGAAGTTCATTTCTAGAACTTGTTATGCATTATATATTTATGGTTTCAGTTAAGTTAACGGATGTACACCCTAGTGGTAAAGGCAGTGCGCGTTTATGGTCAAGGTCATGGGTTCAAGTCCCAACGCTGCCTTTTGTTATATTTTTAAACATTTTCTTTCTTTTTTGCTACGAGCAACAAGCGCACTGGGCTTAGTACCGGGCCTTTCCGTTTTAGCTGGTTCTAACCCCCCCTGTTTCCTTTTGACAACACAGTCCATCTTATTTTATTTTGTTTTTGTTTCTGTTTACAAAAAAAAACATTGGGCCAGGCTTCAAAACTGTTTTCTCTAACAAACTCCCAAATTTCATTTCAACCCCCCCTGAGTTTTATTTTTATATTTTATTTTATTTTATTTATTATTTATTTATTATTATTATTATTATTATTATTATTATTATTATTATTATTATTATTATTTTTATTAATAAAGATCCAAAAAATAGTTTATTTATTTATAAATCTAATATATTTATATTCACTTATACTTTATTCCTTTAAAAAACAAAAAGACAAAAATATTTTCTTAAACAAACTTAATTTATTATTATTAATAAATTAATAATTATATTAAGGTTTAGTTATTTTCTTTTTTTAATTAAAATCAACTTAGAATTTAGGTTTTCTTTTAATTAATTAATTTCCATATTATTTTGATTAAACTTAAACCCTTTTCTAAAAAAACCCTAAAAATGCTTTCTAATTTAATTTCTTTTCTTAATTAATTTAGGTTTAACTTTATTAATTTAGTTAATTATTTCATTTAGTTAATTAGGTCAAAACTAAACCCTTTCCTCAAAAAACAAACAAAATTCATTTCTTTTCCATTTATATCCTTGTACATTATATTTATTCATTTCTTGTACATTATTCAATATGGTTGTAATAGATAATTAGGTTTAATTTCTTGCCATCCCCATTTGTAAATTTGTATACCCCATCCCCCTAATGATGTAATAGCGTAGTAATTTTACTTTCCGCAATTTATCGCTTTCATATAAATGCTAGTAATTAGTGTTTGTATGGAAAGATAAAATCAACAAGTAGATAACCCTAATAAAAGATTAAATGCATGCAAATCAAACACACTATTCACACATGAACCCATAAGGATTAACTTCATTTGTTTCCTAAAAAATGGTCATGTTATGCGTGTGGGATATCTTAGCAAAAACAATAAAAAATACAAGATCATAGTCCCTCGATAACGCTACAAATGTTGCCTTTCAAATGATCTTAGTCCCTCAAAGAGAAATGCTAAGATATCTCACAACATTGCTATCATGACTATACGAAGACCCACGCCCGTATCTTTGTATCCAAAGATAAGGTTTCTTACCAATCAATGGTGAGATAACAATATCAAAGGAAGGAAGAGATGAACAAAAGACTTTTGAGTAGGTAGAGACGTTCTTAGTTGCTTGCTCACTTTCAAAACAAAACACATACCAAGCATTTTCAAAAACAAACACCAAACACTTTCAAAACATGAAATATTTTCAAAAGTTCAACACTTTATATACGTTCTTATGAAATGAGAACCATTACAAAGTTTTCCTAAACAAAGGCGCCTTTTCAAAAATACTTTCAAAACCACTACAAAGCACATTTTCAAACAAAGTAAGTGATCTAGAAAGCAACTAACAGTCCATAGATAACTATGGATGAAAAGGGTGCTAACACCTTCCCTTTTCTTAATCTACCCCCCGAACTCAAGAAATAACCTCAAAGGTCTTTCCTGTTCTTTTCCACCTTTCCTTTTGGATAAAATAAAAGTTGGTGGCGACTCTTGCTAACCGCAACAATTGCGATCAAACGTAAAACATCCCAAGTCAGTTCTCCCCCATATTATAGAACTGGCGACTCTGCTGGAGAGAGGAGTCAAAAGTGGGGTTACCTTAGGGCTAGATCACCTTTACTTGATTTCATTGTTTGACTTGTTTGCTTTACATTTTGGTTCCTTGTTTGGGCTTACTTTGATCCTCTACCCGGATCTGGGACACCTTTTTAGGTAAGTAGCAATAGATTGTGGAAACTGTATGGCATAAACTGATATGGTTGAAACAATGGCTAGGTTAGTGTGACACATTTGTGGGTACCGATATCCCTTGTGTTGAATCGAGGAGAATACGGGGCCGCTGAGTGGCGTCATAAAGCACTAATTGACTTTAGAACCTTAATTGAATAAACTTGGACATTAAGACGTAGTAAGGTAACCGATTTTGGTGGAATGTTGAAAATTGGTTGATACACGATACTACACTCATTGAGATTGGACTTTTGGGATATCTCAGCCACAAGAAAAGATTGATTGTGCTGAGAAAATGCCTAAAAGAAAGGTCAGTGATATTGAGACCCTTTAGAACCCAGTTACTATTACTAGGACAGGTTTGAGCCAACTAAACTTCAAGAGGGTACTTACCTATAAGACTCCATGCAAGCCTAAACCTAAGGACTTGTTTTCCTTGTGTGTATATACTTACTTGCACATGACATCATAAACATCATAACATCGTACACATTCTCACTAACCATATCAAGGATTTAGGAATTTATATTTGTCTTTGTTTTGTAGGCCATGAATTCCATCCGAAGAAATACCATTAGAATCAACTTTGTGAAAGCACACCCTCAACTCCAAGAGTTAGCGTCAAGGGTACCTGAAGACTCTCCTTTCACCAAGAAGTATGGTCGACTCCTCAGTTTAGCTACCTCCAATTTCCAAGAAGAGATGATGTGCGTGTTTTTCCAATTCTTCGATCCCATGCATCATTGCTTCACCTTATCCGACTATCAGTTAGTGCCAACACTTGAAGAATTCTCTTTGCTATTAGGAGTGCCCATGCTTAATCAAGCACCGTTAACCAGTTTAGAAGGGATTCCAAAACCTGAGGTCATTTCCGAAGCCTTGCATCTAAAGAGAGCCGACATTGTAGCAAATTGGGAGACAAGAAGCGGAGTTCAAGGGTTCCTAGCCATGTTCTTATTGGAGAAGGCTCATTCATTTTGGGAAGATTTGGATTTTCAAGCCTTTGAAGATGTCCTAGACCTTCTCATCTATGTTTTGGTTATATTTCCCAACTCGGACCAATTCGTAAATGTGAATGCCATCACAGTCTTTCTCTCTCGTAATCCTATACCTACCTTGCTGGGAGACTTCTTACATTGTTTCCATACCCGTACCATGAAGAAAAGAGGTACTCTCTTGTGTTGTATTCCCCTACTTGCCAAGTGGTTTATTTCGCACTTACCTCGATTGACATTGAAGAACGAGCAAAGATTGACATGGTCTCAAAGGATGATGTCCCTCACCCACTCTGATATCCATTGGTGTTCGAGATCCTTGGCGGATACTTCTATCATTGACCGTTGTGGGTAATTCCCTAATATCCCTCTGCTTGGCATTATGGAGGTATCACTTACAACCCTTTCTTAGCCTTGCGATAGTTTGGATACGCCCGAAGAGATGGTCCTCTTGATATGCTCATCCAAGGAGTGGTATTTGATTACGAGAGCGACAATCAAGGCTATCGTCAAAGGTTTGCACGAGCTTGGATGATGGTAAACAAAGAAGATAGTGGGACACTGGGACGCAAGAATTATATTCCCTTTGAACCTTATATTAGGTGGGTGCGAGCTCGTGTTCAGAAACTCATGATGCCTTACCCCTTCATCCTACCAGTTATCATGGAACCCGTTACTGAAGAAGAAGTCCCGTATATTGTCCTCCATCCCAACATGCCTACTTCTCTTGAAGACTTGCAAAAAGGTTGGATTCAACTAAAGGAAGAATGAGACACTTTCGAAGCTCAGTGCTATGCAAGTGAGAAAAGGGTTTTGGAGCTTACAAAGCAACTACATGAAGAAAGAAGCCTGAAAGCCTACCTTGCACCGAAGAGGATGCGTTCGACCTTTTTATCTAAGAGATTTATTTTTTAATCCCAAGAGGCATGTTGTAATCATTTTGAATTAATTAACGGAATTTTACGTTTTTCATTTTTTGTCTATACAAATTTAAATTTCATAAATCCTTGAAATCATTTGCATACAAGCACAAAACTCCCAGTTTCAAGAGACTCTGCTGACCCTAGCCAAGGGGAAACAAGATTTGATGGTGTTGCTAGCAGCCAAAAAGAAACCAAAGAGGAAAGCCCTAGTCAACATGGGAAGAAGATTCAAAGAGTCAGTCCTCAGATCCTGGTAGTGGAAGACTCATCTGAGGAAGACGAGAATCAGATTTGAGAAGCTAGGAGTACCCAGGCTGGGTGTATCAATGATCAAGCATCTGATGATGAAGATTACTTTGACGAGCAGTATCCTCCTGTCGATGTTAAGTACAAGCAATTAGAAGACAGGTTGAAGGCCGTTGAGATTCAAGCCGTCCCCAGTTTGGATTTTGATGATTTGGGTTTAATATTTGGGGTTGTCATTCCCCACAAATTCAAGATACCATTCTTCGCGAAATACGACGAGGTTTCCTGCCCAAAGCTTCACCTGAAGTCTTATGTATGCAAAATTCAACCGCACACTACTGATAAGAAACTCTGGATTCACTTTTTTCAAGAAAGCTTGGTTGGGATGCAACTAGAGTGGTTTTACCAATTGGAGGGTTCCCATATCCATACATGGGAATACTTAGCCACCGCTTTCTACCACCAATACCAGTACAATGCCGACTTGGCGCCAATAAGAGTTTAGTTGCAAGACATGACAATGGGGAAGAATGAAGGGTTCAAGGAGTACGCCCAAAAGTGGAGAGACCTTGCCAGTAGGGTTCAACCACCTTTGACTGATAGGAAACACATTGATATGTTTATGGGCACTTTATCTGATCCATTTTTCAACTTGTTAGTTGGTTGTTCTTTATCCGGTTTTGCCGAGATAATCTTAACCGGTGAAAGGGTTGAAAGCGGCATCAAAAGCGGGAAGAATCCCATAGCATCTGCCTCCACTTACAATCCCGTAAAGAAACCCTTTATCGGGAAGAAAGAAACCAATGATGTGTATGGGGCAAGGGCCCGTACCAAGAAGGATGACCGCCAGTCTGTTAATGTTGTCCGGATTTCCAACCCAACTCCTGCTCAAAGACCATCTGCCAATCATCAACGGTTTGAGACTCCGTGAAGACAATTCACAAGGATAGGCATGTAACTATCCCAATCCTTAGAACACCTGTTAAAGGCTAATTTGGTGACACTGCGTGATCCTCCGACCAATCCAGATACCTCTTCACCAAAGTACAATCCGAATACCAAGTGTGCATATCACTCGAATAGTCCCGGGCATGACACTGACCAATGTTGGGCACTGAAGAATAAAATTCAAGACTTAATAGGCAACAAGACCATTGAATTTGATCCTCCTCCAACTCCGAATGTAATCATCGCGCCTATGCCAAATCATGGCAAGTGTGTCAATGTTGTTGAAGATACCATTTTTGTTTCCTCCGTCGAAGACTTGACTACTCCGTTAAACATCATCAAAAAGAATATGTTGAAAGCCAGGATTTTTTCTGGCTGTTTGAAGGTCTGTGATTGTTGCACCAAACAACTCAATGGATGCAAAGGGCTGAAGGAAGGCATTCAATGCTTGATGAATAGCCATGAGATCTTATTTGATAAGACTCCGTCGGCCAAAAGTTTGACCAATAAGATTGAAGATCTCTCCATTATAAAAGTCTCAAACAAGCCTCTTAGGATCTCCTCCAAGGGTCCTATCAGGATTTCAAATGAACCAACTGTTGCTCCTCTGATAATTACCGCCCCGGGCCAATTTTGTACTCTTCCAACAAAGCAGTGCCATGGAACTATGGTGCTGAGGTGTTTTACCATGGAATAAAGCAAGATGCTTGGATTGAAGAAAGAAAAGCTGATGAAATTGGTAACATTACTAGCTCTAATAAGATGACCAGAACTGGGAGAATCTTTTCACCCAACGTCTCACCACCAATTGTTACAAAGGCACCTGTCTGCATCACCGTTTCTAAGCCTAGTACTATTACAAGGGGAAAAGAGAAGGTAGCTGAGCCTGTTGAGACAGAGATACCCACAAAAGACATTGCTGATGGGGAACCTTCCGCTTGAGAAATGGATGAGATCTTGAAAATTATAAAAAAGGAGTGATTTCAAGATTATGGAGCATTTGAGGCAAACCCCTTCCAACATTTCCATGTTATCTTTGCTACTTTGTTCTGATGCCCATGCTCGGGCGTTAATCAAATTCTTAAAGAAATATCATGTCCCTCATGAGACCACAACTGACCAGTTTGAAAATTGTGTAGCAAGCTTGACGGCCGACTATGGTTTGGGGTTCTCGGATGCTGATCTGACACCACATGGAAAGAACCATAACAAAGCTCTGCATGTTTCTGTTGAATGTAAGGGGTCTACCATAGCACATGTTCTGGTTGACACTGGCTCTTCTTTAAACGTGCTACCCAAGGGGGCTTTAGACTATTTAGACTGCGAAGGACTAGTTTTAAAACCAAGTGATATTATTGTAAGGGCTTTCAATGGGTCCAAAAGGACAGTTCATGGAGAGGTGGATCTCCGGATAAAGGTGGGATCACCGATTTTCAACTCTACTTTATACATCATGGATATCCGTCCTTCTTACTCATGTTTGTTGGGTCGCCCTTGAATCCACAGAGCAGTGGTAGTAACGTCAACTCTTCATCAAAAGCTCAAGTATTCAGTCAAAGAAAGGATTGTCACTATCTGTGGTGAGAAGGAGTTCATGGTAAGCCACTTCAACTATTTCAAATATGTGGAGATGGATGAATAATTTATAGAAACCTCGTGTCAGGCTTTTGAAGTTGTGCCACCAATGGTTGCTACTGCCAAATTTTCCTCTGATGTGTCCAAAGCTGTTAAGGTTGTGCCAAAGATGGTTTCATTCAAAGATGCTCGTGCCGCAATCGAAGAAGGAAGATGTGATACTTGGGGGAAAATCCTCAAGATCACATTCAAAGCAGACAAGTGTGTTTTGGGTTTCACTATCAAGGCTCAGAAATAAGTGAGGTGCGCTCGTGCAGGGAAGCCCCTTCTCTGTATTGGAAGTCATGAAGTAAATGTTGTGGGTGATTCTAATGATGAATGTGCATTTGAAGAATGGGTATACCCTACTACAACAAAGCTCAACAATTGGCACGCAAAGGACTTCGTTCCCGTCTCCTTTGTTGAGGAGTAATCACTTGTTTATTGCT
This sequence comes from Vicia faba, assembly GCA_948472305.1. Lineage (NCBI taxonomy): Eukaryota > Viridiplantae > Streptophyta > Magnoliopsida > Fabales > Fabaceae > Vicia > Vicia faba. Next base: position 1,479,209,687 of record OX451741.1, on the reverse strand, counting down.
TTCTTTTAATTTAAGAACGTTTTTTCTATAATATTAAACAATGACTTTTAAGCCATGTGCTTGGCCCGGGGCACTATGGTCCATTTGTCAAGGGTTTTATTTATGTTCATTTTGTCATATGATCATTCAATACAAATCATTGGACTTTTGCATTCGAATATTTGTGCTCATTATCTTTCTTTTTCTTTAAATATGTTTTTCAAAATAGTCATGTACCTTACATGGACACACTCTTGCAGGTCCTCATCCACTCTGGATCTCATTGCCAATGACTCTACTATTGCCGACTATGATTTTGAATGTCCAATTAACCAAGCCGAAGCCGAAGGCAAGGAAGATTGTGAAATACTGGGAGAACTAGCCAGACTTCTATTACAAGAGGAAAAAGTTATTCAGTCGCACGAAGAGTCAGTTGAAGTCATCAATCTAGGTACCGAGACAGACAAGAAAGAGGTCAATATCGGCGCTAACCTGGAAAGCAGTGTCAAAAGCATATTGGTTCAGATGTTGCATGACTATGTGGAAGTGTTTGCTTGGTTGTGTGAAGATATGCCAGGGTTGGATACCGACATCGTAGTTCATCGTCTGCCGATAAAGGAAGATTGTCCTCCTGTCAAACAAAAAGTTCGTCGCTTGAGGCCTGACATGTCTGAAAAGATAAAAGCTGAAGTGATGAAACAATTTGATGCAGCATTCCTAGTTGTGACGTATTATCCTCAATGGGTTGCAAATATGGTTCTTGTACCGAAGAAAGACAAAAAAGTTCGCATGTGCATAGATTATAGGGATCTGAATAGGGCAGGCCCCAAGGATGACTTCCCTCTACCTCATATTGATCTCTTGGTTGATAACACTGCTCAACATAAAATATTCTTTTTCATGGATGGTTTCTCTGGATATAAACAATTAGGATGGCTCTTAAAGACATGGAGAATACCACTTTCGTTATGCAATGGGGCACCTTCTGTTACAAGGTCATGTCGTTCGGATTAAAGAATGCAGGGGCAACATATCAAAGGGCTATGGTACCTTTGTTTCATGATATAATCCATCATGAAATAGAGGTATATGTGGATGATATGATTGCAAGATCACAAACTAAGGAAGAACATCTCAATCACCTGTACAAGCTATTCGAGAGGTTAAAAAAGTACAAGTTGAGGTTAAACCCTAATAAGTGCACATTTGGAGTATGATTTGGAAAGCTTCTAGGTTTTGTTGTTAGTGGTAAAGGCATCGAAGTCGATCCTGCCAAGGTAAAGGTCATCCAAGAAATGCCAATCCCCCACTCTGAAAAGGAAGTTAGAGGATTCTTAGGTCGTCTTAACTACATTGCTCACTTCATATCTCACTTAACTGCTACTTATGAGCCAATCTTCAAACTCTTGAAGAAAGATCAAGTAGTCAGATGGAATGATGAATGTCAAGCTGCCTTCGACAAAATCAAAGAATATCTACAAGAACCTCTTATTCTCATGCCTCCAGTTGAAGGAAGACCCTTGATCATTTACTTGACAGTGCTAGAGAATTCTATGGGGTGTATTTTGGGCCAACATGACGAGTCTGGTCGAAAAGAGCATGCTATTTACTACTTGAGAAAAAAGTTTACCGACTGTGAAACCAGATATTCACTTCTCGAGAAAACTTGTTGCGCTCTGGCATGGGCTGCTCGCCGGCTAAGACAATATATGTTGACTCATACCACTCTGTTGATTTCTAAGATGGACCTATCAAGTACATCTTCGAGAAACCCGCTCTTTCCAGACGGATATCCAGATGGAAAATGATCTTGATTGAGTACAATATTCAATACACAATGCAAAAGGATATCAAAGGAAGTGTATTAGCAGATAATTTGGCCCATCAAGCTGTTGATGATTGTTAGAGTATGAACTTTGACTTCCCAGCTGAGAACATCATGCTACTGACCGACTACACGAAACCTGGACCGTATGACAGACCTGAACAAGGATTCTGATGGACTATGGTCTTCGATGGGGCTTCCAACACCTTGGTTAACGGAATTAGTGTTGTGATCATCTCCCCTGAAGGTTGCCACACTCCTTTCACTGCCATACTTTGCTTCGATTGTACGAACAACATGGTTGAGTACAAAGCATGCATTTTGGGTCTGAAGGCTGCCATTGATTTGAGGATCAAGCATTTGAATGTATTTGGGGATTCAGCTCTAGTGATTATCCAAGTAAAAGGAGATTGGGACACTAAGCATCCTAATCTCATTCCTTACAAGGAGCTTGTGATATCTCTGATTCCTTACTTTGAAGAGATCACCTTCGAACACTTCCCTAAGGAAGAAAATCAGTTGGCTGACACCTTAGCAACAATGTCTTCGATGTTCAAGGTCGGATGGGAAAACGAAGCTCCTATGATTACAATTAAGAGATTCGAAGAATCGGAACACTGATGTGAGCTTGACACTAACACAGAAAAGCCAAGGTACCATGAGGTGAAGAGATATATTGAGACACAAGAGTATCCCGAAGGATCTTCCATCAATGACATAAAGTTCTTATGAAGATTCTCAACCAAATTCTTCCTAAGTAATGGAATCCTATACAAAAGCAACCATGATTCTACTCTACTTCGATGTGTGGACAAGAAGGAGGTAGAGGAAATTATAGAAGACATGCATGATGATCTCTTTGGGACTCACTCTAGCGGACATACTATGTCCAAGAAGATCCTGAGAGTTGGTTACTATTGGTCAATGATGGAGACTGATTGCCATCAACATTCAAGAACTTTCCATAAATTCCAAATCTATGCTGACAAGGTCCATGTGCTTCCTATCCCTCTGAACGTCATGACCGCTCCGTGGCCATTCGCAATGTGGGGAATTGACATGATTAGAGAGATCAAACCCACTGCTTCCAATGGACATCACTTCATTCTTGTCGCTATCGATTATTTCACCAAATGGGTTAAAGCCGCCTCATTTGCCTCAATCACAAAGAACGTGGTAGTCAGATTCATCAAATATAACCTCATATGCCGCTATGGTATCCCCGAAAGGATCATCACCAACAATGGGACTAACCTAAACAATGATATGATTACAGAACTTTGCACTCAGTTCAAAATCAAGCATCACAATTCTTCTCCTTATAGACCTAAAATGAATGGCGCAGTGGAAGCGGCCAACAAAAACATTAAGAAGATTGTGCAGAAAATGGTAGTGACCTACAAGGACTGGCATGAGATGTTACCTTTTGCACTTCATGGCTATCGTACTTCAGCTTGAACATCAACTGGGGCAACTCCCTTTTGTTTAGTCTATGGCATGGAAGCTGTATTGCCAGTGAAAGTTCAGATTCCCTCACTAAGAATTATGAATTAAGCAGGCCTAGGCGAAGACGAATGGACTCAGACAAGATTGGATCAGTTGAACTTGATCGATGAAAAACGACTGGTTGCCGTTTGTCATGGTCATATGTACCAAAAATGCATGATCAAGGCTTTCAACAAAAAGATCAAACCTCGAGTATATCAAGCTGGTGACTTGGTAATAAAGCGCATCACTCTTCCGCAAGGCGGCCCCAGGGGAAAATGGACTCCCACTTACGAAGGGCCATTTGTTGTCAAGAGAGTTTTCTCTGGTGGTGCCATGATGCTGACAACCATGGATGGTGAAGAATTCCCACATCCTGTGAATGCAGACATAGTTAAAAAATACTATGCATAAGAGACCCACTAGGTTGACACACCTTGGTAAGATAAGGGTATCCTGGCAAACCAAAAGATTTGGGGAAAAATTAGGGATATATGCAAAAGATTGTACATCCGACAAGTTGAAAACCCGAAAGGGCGACTTGGGCAAAAATGGGTATCCTGGTGAGCTGAAAACCCGAAAGGGCAGTCCAGGAAAAAATTAAGGATTGAAAGTGTATGACTATGTTTCCGTGGAATCACCACCGTCGAGTTTATTACCAAGGTCCGAGTTCAAACAGTCCAAGATCAATCCAATCAACTTCTGTCAACGGTAAGGGGCATTGTAAGACATTGGAGCAATGGTAGAGTTGGAATGCAATGAGATCACTTCGACATGGCTATTATCTTTGTTTTCAATTTTGTTTTCCTTTCGACGATTTCCTCTTACTAGGATCTTTGTCTCTTTGTACAAAAAATGACTATTCATGGGAAAAATATCAATACAAATATATTTTAAAGTGCAAACTTTCTGTTTTTGTTTTGAATGCAAAAATGTCCAATGACTAAAATTGAACGAACATATGCATGTGAACATTATTAAAACTATTTGGCACATGTGTCCTGCTAAGCAACAACAATCATCTCTTTAATGTATATGGAATATCCCCACAGAGTTATTTCATTAGCATTATCCCCACAAGAACGACTATAATAAACCTTTCCCCAACAGTGTTGCCCATAAAGCCTCTTTGCATAGGTTGATCCTCAGCCAGAGTCTCAATCTCTTGAAAGCTTTCTCCCCAGCTAAGTTGATCCTAAAATAAGAAGCCTTATGGATCTCTTCCTAAAAGAACTCACTTCATCAGCAGTTCATCAAGTATTCCCCAACAGGGTTTATTTCCCCAACAAATAAAAAACAACAAACAATAAAATTCCCCAGCATAGTCTATCCTCTCCAGCTTGAGTTTGCCTTTCATACTATTACAAATCATAGGGTCAGTACCCCTAATCCCCAGTAAAGTCGTCAACAAAGCCTTTACTATCTCCAAAAGTTGTTATGAAGTCTGGACCCGACCAAATAATAGTACAGCTTTTAGTCATTATGAAGCCTGGACCCGACCAGATAATAGTACAACTTTCAGTCACTATGAAGCCTGGACTCGACCTGATAATAGTGTAACCTTTCAGTCACTATAGAGCCTGGACCCGACCAGATAATAGTGAAAACCTTTCAAATACTATGAAGCTTGGCCCTGACCAGATAATAGTACAACTTTCAAATACTATAAAGCCTGGACCCGACCGAATAATAGTTAACTTCTCAAGACACTATGAAGCTTGGACCTGACCAGATAATAATGTAACTTTTCAGACACTATGAAGCCTGGACCTGACCAGATAATAGTTTAACTCTTCGAGATATTGAAGAACCTGGACTCAACCAGACAAGGGTTTAACTTCTTTTCCCCAGTAGAGTTTGCCTCTACCCCAGCAAGTTACTGTGAAGCCTGGATTCGACCAGATATTAGTTCAACTTCATCTCTTCAAGCAAGATACTGTGAAGCCTGGACCCGACCAGATATCAGTTCAACTTTATATTTCCAAGCAAGTTATTGTCAAGCCTGGATCCGACCAAATATCAATTAACTTTATCAGAAATTCATCTGCGAAGCCTGGAATCCGACCAGATAACAGTTTAATTTCAAGAAATTTTCTGTGAAGCCTGGAATCCGACCAGATAACAGTTAATTTATTCTTCCCCAGTAATTTACTATGAAGCCTGGAACCCGACCAGATAGCAGTTGACTTCCTCATCCTCAGCAAGTTGTTATGAAGCCTGGATCCGACTAGATAACAGCTAACATTCAAGAGATAATCCCCGGCAGAAGAATTCTTTTAACAAATTTGAAGATATGTATAATCTTCATCCCTAACAGCAATCCAGGATTCAGCTTCTCAGAACTCCTCAGCAGTAGTCAGTGATTTATTTTTCCAGACAAATATGTATCTCACATTCATACATCATAGCATAGGCACACGAAACGCATTTAGCATAATCTCATTCATTTTGAGAACGCCTTGCATACATCTTCATTTAACTAACCCTTTTTCCCACAGGTAAAACATCAAGTTTTAGTATAAATCGACCAAAGATTTATGCTGATACTTCTTCTGGTATTTACCATCATTCCTCCAAATGGCATCTATAAGCCCATTCACAATAAATCTTCGAGTGCAAATTTCTGGGCACTCTAGTGTTCAATCATCTTTCAACTTCAAGTCACAAATGGAGGATCCACCAATCTAACTCTCCAGGTTTAAGAAGATCGAACAGGGAAGTTGTTGTACCACAAAATTTTCCCTCTCATTTCTGAAGAAATCTCTCATAAGATCTCCATTTATTCAAGACTACACAAAGTTTGATCAACTCAAGACACCTCCTCAAGCACTGATGACTCAAATTAGAGTTTGAGTTTGCACAAGGACAAATGGAATTTTTATTCCCCATAATAATTTCATGGATCATTAAGAACCCTCAAGATTGTTCATGTCAAGATTCAAGTCTTGGATCACATTTTTGCTCAATCAGTTGATCAATTGACCTAAAATCAACTATATTAGGGAAAAAGTCAATTGTGGTCAATTTACAGTCAAAATTCATCATTTTTGATCCATATCAACATCATGAACTCATATATGTCAATTGATCAAGTTTGGATCACAATTCCTCAATAAATTTGATCAGACACCAAAAGGGCAAAATGGTCAAAATTAGGGTTTTTACTAAAGAGGTTCATTTTTTTACTTTTGACCTAACAAATGACTTATTGGTATAAGACATGATCTCAAGGATTCAAATACATCATTTTGACCTAATGGCATGGCTCAAAACATTTCTCAAAATCAATTGATTGATAATTGAATTTCAGTCAACTGATGAAAAGTCAACTATACACTGAAAAGTCAAACTTTGACTTTTTGATCAAAATCAAGTTTCAAAGATTACAATTTATCAAGACATGTAAAAATAAGAAAGTTGTTCATCAAGAAATCAAAAAGTCAAAATTCATCTTTAAAAAGTCAAAATTCTAAGACTTAGAATTTTTTCTAAGTGTTAGAAAGTTCATGTTTTTTCATAACTTTGTGCCAAATTTCAACCATGATGCAAGATGATTCAAGGAAAACTTCCAACATGAAAGTTATAGATATCAATGATATCTAAAAAATTGTAGGGCATAAAATTTATTATAAATTCTTGGATTTCAAGTTATGAATTTATGAAGACATGTCCATGAAACTAAAAAGACTTAGTCAAATTTTGCCCTAGTTAGGCAGGATTTTGACCTAATTTCATGGCAACTTTTCACCTAGTTCCAAATTGAATATTAAAAAATTTCCAACATTAAGGTTGTAGAGGATATTACAAGATTTCCAAAATGTATAAGAACTTGAAGAGATCATTTTTGATCTAGGAGATTCGAAGACTTCAAGTTGGCATGATAAACTTGAATTACAAGTCAATTTTGTGATGAACACTTGACCAAATCCATAAGCCATGTTGTATAATATTGCTTTGCATGTGTCTAACTTGCAAATAAATACTTAATTTAATGTTTACACAACTGATTGATAAATTGTACAATTGATTCAAGCATTATCCAAAGCATTTTTCCATTTTAGGGAGAAAGTCACCATTTCCATTCTAGTAAAGCAAGCCTTTACGCAAAGTCAACTTCTTGAGCTCCCAACTTGTTTCATCTGAGTACAAGTAATGTCAAAGATAAAAGCAACATTTACAAAGCCTCCAATAAAACTTATACCATGCTTGTACTATGCCTTGAAACCATGTTTTCCACTTTTCTTCAAAATCAAGTAACATAGCCATAACTCTATATCTCACAGATCTATCAACTTCGAACCCTAAGACCTCTTGCTTATAACTATACAAGTTATTTGCAAGTAAACACACGAGTTCAAGCACCCCAAAACACTCCCAAGCACTCTGCAACCTAAAATCTGCCATAACTTGACAGTTTTGAACCTCACATAGCCATCTCCAAATCCACTCGTGCGTATTAAGTTTTAACCATCCAAACACTTAATATATATCATATCAAAGTGATCCAGGCCCCTGTTTCCTGACTGTAAGCCCTCCATCACCATCCACCATTTTTAAAACTGAAGCTTGCAACTTGACTTGAGTTGGGAGTTTCAACAATCTTCAATGCAAAGTAGGAGTTGGAATACACTCAAGGATGTCCAAGAAAGCTAAAGAGATAATCAAGCCATCCCAAAGGTTGCTCAAACTCCATATACAAATCCAGCTGCAAGAGGTAAGTTTTCAAACTTCAAAATCTTGTTACAAGCATCTTTTGTGCATACATTCTGAAGTAAAAATATAGATATCATTGCCCTGAAGCTGTACATATTCATAGTTTTCATTTATATTGACTGAGCTTAGAGAATTTTAGGTTTGAATATTTGAAAAAAAGTTAGGTTAAGATTTGGTACTTTTAAAAATTCATGCTCATCTTTGAGAATTAGTTTAAGTTATTTACATATTCATAATCCTGGTAAAATTTCTAACAAGTTTGATGTTGGATGTTTTGAGAATGGATGAGAAATGAATGAGATACAGGGACCCTGGATGGAGGTTGAAGATGAAGTTCATTTCTAGAGCTTGTTTTGTATTATATATTTATGGTTTCAGCTAAGTTAACGGTTGTACAACCATCCCAGTGGTAAACGCAACGCGCGTTTATGGTCAAGGTCATGGGTTCAAGTCCCAGCGCTGCCTTTTGGTATATTTTTCAACATTTTCTTTCTTTTTTGCTACAAGCAACAAGCACGCTGGGCTTAGTACTGGGCCTTTCCAATTTTATGGTTCTAACCCCCCTGTTTCCTTTTAACAATGCAGCCCATTTCATTTTATTTTGTTTTTGTTTCTGTTTACAAAAAAACTATTGGGACAGGCTTCAAAATTGTTTTTTCTAATAAACTCCCAAATTCCATTTCAAACCCCCCTAACTTTTATTTTTATATTTTATTTTATTTTATTTTATTTTTATTTATTATTATTTATTATTATTATTATTATTATTATTATTTTTATTTTTATTAATAAAGATCCAAAAAATAGTTTATTTATTTATATATCTAATATATTTATATTCACTTATACTTTATTCCTTTAAAAAAACAAAAAGACAAAAATATTTTCTTAAACAAACTTAATTTATTTTTCTTAATAAATTAATAATTAGATTTAGGTTTAGTTATTTTCTTTTTTTAATTAAAATCAACTTAGAATTTAGGTTTTCTTTTAATTAATTAATTTCCATATTATTTTGATTAAACTTAAACCCTTTTCTAAAAAACCCTAAAAATGCTTTCTAATTTAATTTCTTTTCTTAATTAATTTAGGTTTAACTTTCTTAATTTAGTTAATTAGGTCAAAACTAAACCCTTTCCTAAAAAAAAAACAAAATCCATTTCTTTTCCATTTATATCCTTGTACATTACATTTATTCATTTCTTGTACATTATTCAATATGGTTGTAATATATAATTAGGTTTAATTTCTTGCCATCTCCATTTGTAAATTTGTATACCACATCCCCCTAATGATGTAATAGCGTAGTAATTTTAATTTCCACAATTTATCGCTTTCATATAAATGCTAGTAAGTAGGGTTTGTATGGAAAGATAAAATCAACAAGTAGATAACCCTAATAAAAGATTAAATGCATGCAAATCAAACACACTATTCACACATGCACCCTTAAGGTTTAACTCCACTTGTTACCTTAAAAGTGGTCATATTATGCATGTGGCATGTCTTAGCAAAAACAATCAAAAATACAAGATCATAGTCCCTCGATGACGCTACAAATGTTTCCTTTCAAATGATCTTAGTCCGTCAAAGAGAAATGCTAAGATATCTCACAACATTGCTATCATGACTATACGAAGACCCACGCATGTCCCTTTTTATCCAAAGATAAGGTTTCTTACCAAACAATGGTGAGATAGCAATATCAAAGGAAGGAAGAGATGAACAAAAGACTTTTGAGTAGGTATAAACTTTCTTAGTTGCTTGCTCACTTTCAAAACAAAACACACACCAAGCATTTTCAAAAATAAACATCTTTTCAAAACAAACACCAAACACTTTCAAAACATGAAATATTTTCAAAAGTTCAACACTTTGTATACGTTCTTACGAAACGAGAACCATTACAAAGTTTGCCTAAACGAAGGTGCCTTTTCAAAAATACTTTAAAAAGCACTACAAAGCATGTTTTCAAACAAAGAAAGTGATCTAGCAAGCACCTAAGAGCCCATAGATAACTATGGATGAAAAGGGTGCTAACACCTTCCCTTTTCATAACCTAACCCCCAAAATCAAGAAATAATCTCAAAGGTCTTTCCTGTTCTTTTCCACCTTTCCTGTTGGATAAAAGAAAAGTCGGTGGCGACTCTTGATAACCTCAATAATTGAGATCAAATGAAAAACATCTCAAGTCAGTTCTCCCACCGTATTATACCATTAAAGCAACTTCTAGGAGTTGGAACGGTTTTTCCACACAGTCTTTCTCCATATTGATATATCTGTAGGACTCCAAATGACTTACAAAGATGTCCTCTTCTCCATCGATCACAACCAACTTTCATTCAACAAGGAACTTCAATTTTCGGTGCAGAGTTGAGGTAACCTCCCTTTTCGCATGAATCCAAGGTCGCCCGAGCAAGCATGTATAAGTTGGTTCTATATTCATCACCTGAAAGGTAATGTAGAACATATACGGGCCGATCTTGACAATAAGATCCACTTCTCCAAACACTATACTTTGAGAACCATCAAAAGCTTTATTAATCGTAGAACTCATCCTTATGACAACACCTTCTAGCGTTAGCTTCATCAAACTGGATTTTGGTAGTACATTGAGGACATAACCAGTATCAGTGAGCACCCTGGATAGGCTAGTTGTTCCTATATGAATAGAAATATGCAGCTCCTTGTTGTGAGATTTACCTTGTGGAGGAAATTCACTGTCATTGAAGCCTAAGCATGGTCCAAATGTTAGATTCTCTACGACTCCATCAAATTGATTTACTATAATCTCCTTTTTAACATGGGTAGAACTTAGAATCTTTATTCGAGTGTCTCGTTGTGCTTCTGAGTTGATGAGCAACGAGAGTATTGAAATCTTGGCCTGGCTTTGACGTAGTTGATCCACCATCCTATAGTCACTTTTCTTGATTATCTTCAAGAATTCTTCAACCTCTTGATCGGTGAAATTCTTACTCGGAGGTTCTTGCTCTTGACTTGTTTCCACCATAGATTTACCTTTACCATTAACCATAGTATCATATTTCTTTTGTTGTTTGGGACCATATATTCGACCGCTACGGGTCATGCCCCATGTTCCTGCTATATTTGTAACTGTAGGTCCCTGGCTCGTTGATGGTTCACATTCTTGTTTTAAACCATTGACATAGACAATAGTATCGTAGTTCCATAGTATAACTTTGTCACTTTCATAAGGAGTTGGAGACGGCCCCCTAATCACCATCGTAGTCTTTTGAAGTATCGGTATCCTTAGAGTCTGACGTGGTATCGTCACTGGTGCTTTTGTCATTCTTGGATCTCCCCAAGGAATTAAAAGAGTTTTATTGGAAAAACTCGGCCCTTGGCAGGGAATCACCAATGGCTTCTTTGTATTTCCATCAATCGCAACTATATATTCTTCTTTAGGGTATTGCCCCAATTTTTTGTAAAGTCTTCTGAAAAGCATCATTATGTTCCAAAATAAAACCATATTCAAACACAGTTGGCTACCTCAATTGCAATCACAGTTGGCTCGCCATGCGGTGGCATGGGGTTTGTCTTGATATTAGGCTTGTCAAAAGTGATTTCTTGGGAGTCCAACAAATCTTGCACCTTATGTATGAAGGCCCAAAACTTCTCTATCATGTGACCTAAAGAGTTGTCATGATATTCACATATGGCTTTTGCATCATATTTTGGTGGGAGTGACCTAATCGGAGGAGCTAGTAGCTTCTACTCTACCAAAGACGCCTTGAGTAAGTGTTGTAGTAGTTGATTGTGAGGCATGGGGAGAGGATTAAATATTTTTGGAAGCATTTCAAACATGTTCTATTGTTGTTCTCGCAGGATTACCAATGGTTACTGGGTTTTCGGATGTGATGCGACAACATTAATTTCTCCCTCCTTCTTTTTTGAGAAGTTAGGAACATGTTCTTTAAACTATAAGGAGTATTGGATGATGCCTCTTGTATCTTGCCGCTTTTCACACCTGCTTTAATTTTTTATCCAATAGTCACCAAGTCTAAGAATCCTGAGAAGACGCTGCCTACCATCTTCTCATAGTATAAACCTTGTAAACTACCCATGAACGTATCGACCAATTCCTTTTCCATGAGCATTGGTTGTACTCAGGTGACAATTTCTCTCCACCGTTGAGCATACTCTTTGAAGGACTCATCCTTATTTTGAGACAAGTTCTGGAGTTGCATACGGTTAGGAGTCATGTTTAAGTTGTACTTGTATTGTCTCAAGAAAGCGTTAGCAAGATCTGCCCATGTTTAGATATGGACTTGCTCCAATTGCATATACAAATCTAGAGATGCCCCACTCAAAGTGTCTTGAAAGAAATGGACCATTAGCTTCTGATCTTGAGCATAGGTATGCATTTTCCTGAAATACATGTGTAGGTGGTTCCTTGGGAAGCTGAGTCCCTTACATTTCCCAAAGTCTGGTACTTTGAATTTTGGGGGGACCACTACATCTAGAACTAGACCCATTTTGAGAGCATCGACATTGAAAGCATCGTAGCCCTCCACAACCTTCAACCTTTCTTCAAGAGCTTTGAACTGATTTTGCGCCATGGGATTTTATGCAACATATGTATGGGTTGTCCTTTGAGGTATTTGATTGATGTATTCCAAGTAATGGTCTCCATTTTGCAGATCTATGTAGTTATCCTCGTTGTATGGAATATTGACTAGAATCTGCAAAGTATGATATACCCCTTCTTTGGAGAAGGTGGGACAAAGACTTCAGTATCATCTTGCTTGACCTCTTTCCAATCCATAGTTGACTTTAGAGGACATGATTCTGGTTCTTGTCTTTGTTGGTCACTGCTTGATGCACCAATAGTTTGGGCTACTTCTTTAAAGGATACCTTAGGAATCTGATCTTGTCTTTCTATAATGTCTTTCAAGGCTAGAAGAACTTGACTTATGTCTCCTTTTATCGAGTCAATATTACCCTTCACTTGTTCCAAATCTTCTTGGAAGACAGCTCAATTCTATTATATTTGTTCCATCACTTTCTTTTGATGAGCTCTGGTTTGATATGGAGGTCGGAAAGGTGGTGCTCATTTACCAATGATTTAACTAAATATGATTTTGAAAATGTGAGTTTTATGTATGAAATTTTCTAAATGCGATTTTTGTACCCCAAAATTTACCCTCTCATTTCTCAAAGGATCATCCTGGACCCTCAGGTTTTCTTCTATCAAGTTTCAAGTCTTGAATTACAATGTTCCAAGAAAATCATTCACAAGGGCAAAATGGTCAAAAGCGCACTGAAAAGTCAAACTTTGACTTTTAGATAAAAAAATAAAGTCTCAACAATTATATTTCATCAAGACATGAAATTGGTTCATCAAAAATCAGAAGTCAGAATTTACTTTGAAAAATTAAAATTGATAAACATTTGGAAATTTTTCTAAGTGTTAAGAGAATAAGATACTCCAGAACTTCTGGGCCAGCCTTCACGCAAGTGCAATCAAAATTTGCAAATATGATTCAGAACATGACTCATGAATCAGAACATGACTCTTCATCATATGGAGCCTATGTTTTATGCTTCGATCAGAGCCTCACCCTTTGAATCTCACTCTGGTTTTCTGCGATCAGAACATTACTGTGATACGGTGGGAGAACTGACTTGAGTTTTTGCGTTTGTGTTCGCAAATGTTTCGATTTAGCAAGAGTCTCCACCGAATTTTTATTTTATCCAAAGGAAAGGTCAAAAATCACAGGAAATACCTTTGAGATGTTTTCTTGGGTTCGGGGGGTAGATTATGAAAAGGGAAGGTGCAAGCACCCTTTTCATCCATGGTTTTCCATGGTCTCTTAGTTACTTGTTTAGATCACTTGCTTTGCTTTTCCAATTGTTTGAAAGGGTGCTTTGTGTGTGGTTTTGAAAATGTTTTGAATAGAGGTCATCGTTGTGGCAACCTTTGTAATGATTCTTATTTGAATGTATACAAAGATGTATTGTCTTTTGAAAAGATTTTTCAATGTTTGAAAGTTTGTTATTGGGAAATGTTTTGAAATTGTGTTGTGAGGTGTGTTTGAAAATAGAAAGGATGTTTTTTGCAAGTTTTGATCAAGTAACTAAGAGTTGTCTACCCTATTTTACTCAAAGGTATTTCCTACACATTTTTAACCCTTTTGACAGTGTTGTTTTACCATTGCATTTGGTAAACAACCTTGTATTAGGATGTTAAACGGGACAGGCGCGGGTCATCGTATTGACCATGATAGTAATTGTGCTAAGTATCTTTAGCAATTTTGAGGGACTAGATCATTTTATATAGGCAACCCAGATAGCGTCATCGAGGGATATTGAGATCCTTTAGAACCCGATTACTATTACTAGGACAGGTTGAGCCAACTAAACTTCAAGAGCGTACTTACCTATAAGACTTCATGCAAGCCTAAAACATAAGGACCTGTTTTCCTTGTGTGTATATGCTTACTTGTACATAACATCATAAACATCATAATATCATACACATTCTCACTAACCATTTCAAGGATTTTGGAACTTATCTTTGTTTTTTTGTTTTATAGGCCATGAGCTCCGTCCGAAGGAACACCATCCGAATTAGCTTCGTAAAAGCACACCCTTAGCTCCAAGAGTTAGCATCAAGGGTTCCCGGAGATTCTCCTTTTACTAGGAAATATGTCCGACTCCTCAGTATGGCTACCTCTCATTTACAAGAGGAGATGATGTGTGTGCTCTTCCAATTCTTTGATCCCATACATCATTGCTTCACTTTTCCTGACTATCATATGGTACCTACACTTGAATAGTTCTCTCTATTATTAGAGGTGCTCGTGCTTTATCAGATACCACTCACCGGTCTAGAATGGATTCTGAAACCTGAGGTCATCGCCGAAGCTTTTCATCTGAAGTGAGCCGACATCATAGCAAATTGGGAGACAAGAAGCAGGGTTAAAGGGTTCCTAGCTAAGTTTCTATTGGAGAAGGCTCGTTCATTCTGGGAAGATATGAATTTTCAAGCTTTTGAAGACTTCCTGGATCTTCTCATTTATGGTTTGGTTCTATTCCCCAACTCGAACCAATTCATAGATATTAATGCCATCAAAGTCTTTCTCTCTCGTAATCCTATACCTACCTTGCTGGGAGACATCTTACATTGCTTCCATACCTGCACCATGAAGACAAGAGGTACTCTCTTGTGTTGTATTCCCCTACTCTCCAAGTGATTCACTTCAAACCTACCTCGATCAACATTGAAGAATGAGCAAAGATTGACATGGTCTCAAAGGATGATGTCCCTCACCCACTCTGATATTCATTGGTGTTCGAGATCCTTGGAAGATACTTTTATCATTGATCGCTGTGGGGAATTCCCTAATGTCCCATTGCTTGGTATTAGGGGAGGTATCACTTACAACCCTTTCTTAGCTTTACGATAGTTTGGGTATGCTCGAAGAGATGGTCCTCACGAGATGCTCATCCAAGGTGTGGTGTTCGACTATGAAAACGATGATCGAGGCTACCGTCAGAGGTTTGTACAAGCTTGGAGGATGGTAAAAAAAGTGGATGGTAAGACATTGGGACGCAAAAACTCTATTCCCCTTGAGCCTTATCTTAGGTGGGTGCGAGCTCGTGCTCAGAGTCTCGTAAAGCCTTACCCCTATATCCTCCCTGTTATCATAAAGCCTATTGTTGAAGGAGATGTCCCATACACTGTCCTTCATCCAAACATGCCCACCTCTCTCGAAGACCTACAAAGGGATTGGATTCAGCTTAAGGAAGAACGAGACACTTTCGAGGCCCGATTCTACGCCAGTGAGAAGAAGGTTTTGCAACTCACCAAGCAGCTTCATGAAGAGCAGAATCTGAACGCCTACATCGCACCAAAGAGGATGTGTTCAACTTTTCTGTCTTAGGAGTTTGGTATTTTATTTATTTCATTATAAACCCAAAGAGGAATGATATATTCAAACTTGGATTTATTAATATAATGTGTGTTCCTTTTTTGTCTAAAGCAAATTTAAATCTCTAATTTCCTTGAAATCATTTGCATGTGCATCTTCATTCATCATAACACAAACATGTTTCTTACAACAGATCTCCTTATCTTTCTACTGTTTATTTCAGTGAGATGGATATTGAATAGACAGTAAAAGATCTTCAGGCACAGAACGCTCAGTTTCAACAAATGTTCTTGACTCTGGAAAAAGGACAAGAGGAGTTGAAAACTCTACTGATCAAAGAAAAGAAGAAGAAAGCAAAGAAATCAACCGGTGTTTTGAATTTGGGAATAAGGTTCAAAGGACCAGCCAAATGGACTCTAGAATTCACAACATCATCGGGTGAAAGGGATAATCAATAAGGGAAAAACAAGGAAGTGACTGACCCTCCAGAATATGAAGAGGAAGAAGAGGTTGACTACTCTGAAGAGCAGTATCCTCTAGCTGACGACAAATACAAACAGTTGGAAGATCGCCTCGATGCTATGGAGATCCAGAAGGTACCCGGGTTGGATTTTGAAGAGCTAGGACTTATCTCAGGGGTTGTCATCCCACAAAAATTCAAGGTCCCCACTTCCGCTAAATATGATGGTGTCTCTTGTCCAAAGCTGAATTTGAGATCATACGTCAGGAAAATTCAACCCCATACTACGGATAGAAATCTATGGGTGCATTTCTTCCAAGAAATCTTGTCAGGGACGCAGTTGGATTGGTTCTATCATTTGGAAGGGACCAGCATCTGCAATTGGGAAGATTTGGTGATTGCTTTTTACAAGCCATACCAGTATAATGCTGGCTTAGCTCCAACTCGGACACAGTTGCAAGGCATGTCTATGGGTACTGTAGCGGTGAAAATCGGAGATCAAGCTATTAATTAACTTGACTCGCAAATAGCAAGAGTCTCCACCGCGCTTTATTATTTCAAAGGTAAAAGGAAAAAGAGCGAAATAAAACCCTAAAATATGCAATGTAAAATAATACTTAAAAGTAATGAAAATACAATGCATTTTTGATGTTTTTTGCAAGTTTTGATCAAGTAACTAAGAGTTGTCTACCCTATTTTACTCAAAGGTATTTCCTACACATTTTTAACCCTTTTGACAGTGTTGTTTTACCATTGCATTTGGTAAACAACCTTGTATTAGGATGTTAAACCGGACAGGTGCGGGTCATCGTATTGATCATGATAGCAATTGTGTTAAGTATCTTTAGCAATTTTGAGGGACTAGATCATTTTATATAGGCAACCCAGATAGCGTCATCGAGGGAATATGATCTTTTGTTTTGTTTTTGTTTTGCCAAAGTACTCAACATGCATAACATGGCCCTTTTAAAGGCAACAAGTGGATGAAACCCTAGGGGTGCAAGTGTGCATTGTGTTGACAATTTACATGCTTTTTGTCTTTGTGTTAGTCAAGTTATTTGTTTGATTTTGGATTTTTGCATACAAACCCTAATCTCTAACATGGCATATTTGAAAGCATAAAATGCGTAAAATAAATCTACACTATTACAACATTTGATATGGGAAGGGGGATATAATTTTGAATGGGGATTATTTTGCAAGAAATTAAAACCCTAATATTTACTATTACATCCAAATTGAATAAATGGTACAAATAAATAAATTGGCAATAAATAATCAATTTAAATATAAGTATGCAAAATATTATGAATATGCACAAAATGTTTTTGTTTATTTTTTATGTATGTAAAAAATATTTAATGTATATATAAAAAAGAAACAAAGAACTATTATATTTTATTTATTAAGGGTAAAGACCCTAATTTCTTTTAAGAAAGTATTTTTTTTTAATATTATTTATTTATGTACAAATAAAAAAAATAAAAATGTATTTAAGTGTCAAAAAATAAAATATATTAGAAAGAAAATTATTATTTTTAATGAGGATAGAAACCCTAGTTTCTTTTAAGAAAGTAAATATGTATTAATTGTATTATTCATGAATGATAAAATAAAATAAAATATATACAAAATAAAAATATATTTAGAAAAAATATTATTTAAGTATAAATGAGAAAAATAAAGGTACAATATTTTTATGTTTTATTTTCAAGTTTTCATTAAATAAAATAAAAGTATGTATTAATTAATAATTATTTTCATGTTAGAAAAATAAAATAAAAATACTAAAATAAAATGTGAAAATTTATAAAAATATTTTTGGCATTTTTTATGTCTAGAAAATGTAAAATAAAATCAGAAATGAAAAATAAATAGGAAAATACAAGAAATATAAAGAAATGGGCCAGGGGGTGTAATTAGCAAAGCAGGGGGTGTCAATAGTGAGCCTGAATCAAGCCCATCCCATGAACTTCATCTTCAACCTTTGTCAAAAAACAAAAACGCGCGCCTGACTTCAAACATGGAAAACCTGCATACGTGCTCTAATGCAAAAACTCAAAACATCAAAGTTGTAGCATTTTTCAAGACGAATCCAACCATGTAAAGAACTCATTCTAACTCTCAAAGACCAGAGAGAATTTCTCTGGCCCTAAATCCTAACCTAATTTTTTCAGGAAGTTCATGGATCAAATTCTCTTAACACGCTTAACTTAAATGAAAACTGAGCATATGTACAACTTCATGGCTATGAATACTACATTTTTTATTCACAAACCTAAGCCTAATGATTCCTAAATAGAGAGATAGGAAGTTGACAAAAACCTGTTTCAGTTGACTTTGTGTATGGCAATGTGGAGCTTTTCAGTGATGCCTGAGATGTTTGGGAGCTTGCTTGAACTTCCTCTGACCTTCCCTAATGCCTAGTTTACCTTGAATGTGTTTGAACAAGCCTGTAGAACTCAACCTGCACAAGCTGAAATAAAAAATGGTAAACCTTGCAAATGGAGTTACAGTCAGTATTTAAGGCTTGGGATAGCTTGGATAGGTTATATGGAAGGTGTTTGAACAAGTTTGAGGCAAAACGCACGAGGGATTTTTGCTATGGGAGTCAAACTGCAGGGAGTGCCCTGTTTTGCCAATGGAAGGTGATTTTGTGCTATGGCAGGCTTAAGGACTCAAAGGCTCGTGTTTTTAGGTTCAATAAAATGTGTGAAACTTGTCTCAAATGTTTGCAAAAGTCGGTTTCCTCAGATGTTCAAGTTCTAGTGTATTTGACAAGTTTCTTGGTTATGAAGCAAAAGTGAGAAGTGACAAAGAGCAGGCATGTACAGGCCAGCTCTAACCCTACATACATTGTGCAAGCTTGGCCCAAAGTTTATGGATTTGATTTGCTGTACAAGATCTTGTTCAAGGCTCAAGGATTCTATTTGACATAAAGCAAGATTTTGACCAAAATGGCAATGTTACCTTTTACTATTTTTGGATTAATCTATTGTATAATCCTCTAATGACCAAAACAAAGCCTTAGACCAATGGATTTGCATTTAATTATTGATTATGGAAGGTTTTTAAGACCTGTAATCAAGTACAAACAAGGCTGATTAGAGTTTGCAACTTGTATCAATATGAACATGCCATGGATCAAAAGTGAGTTTTTGCCAACTTCAAGCCTTCGATTCTCCCTAAACACAAATGATTTTGGAGAGTTCTTGGACATTTTAGAAATATTGTAACATGGTATATAATCCATCTTTGAAATGAATTTTGAGATTCCAAGTGGAACAATGTGAAAAATTTCCAAGAAGGTAGGTCAAAATCCTGCCTAAACTAGGGCAAAATTTCACTAAGTTAAAAGTTTCATGGACCCTTGTTCCAAAAATCATAACTTGAGATCCAAGCTTCTTTTGGGAAAACTTTGTGAATCAATGTTGTAGACTTTGTGGAGTACTACAACTTTCATATTGGAAGTTTTGTTTGAATCCAATTGAATCATGGTGAAAATATTAGGCAAAGTTGGGAAAAAATAAGAAATTTTCATAACTTAGAAAAATTCTAAGTTATGAAAATTTTCAATTTTAAACCCTAATTTGCAAAATTAGGTTTCTTGATGAACAAGCTTCATGTTTTGACATATCTTGATGAAAAATGACCCTTGGCACTTGATTTTGACCAAAAAGTCAAAGTTTGACTTTTCAGTGTACAGTCAAATTTTGATCAGTTAATTGAAAAATTCATCTGTCAATCCAATGCATTTGAGATCTTTTGAACCTTGTGAATAGGTCAAGATGATGCCATTGAGTCCTTGAATCGATGCTTGAACCCAATTTGCCATTGGCTAGGTCAAAAGTCAGAAATTGCCCTTATGTAGTCAAAACCCTAAAAATGACCATTTTGCCCTTTTGATGATCTGATCAAATTTCTTGAGGAGTTGTGGTCAAAACTTTATCAAATGGTTCATATGAGTCTATAATGTTGACGTGGATAAAAAATTATGAGGTTTGACTGTAAATTGGCCATAGTTGACTTTTTCCCCAATACAGTTGATTTCTAGGTCAACTGTCCAATTGACTGGTCAAAAATTTGATTCAAGGCTTGAAACTTGGTAGAGGCAATCTTGTAGATCCAATATGAAATATGAAAGTCACTTTGAGCATTAAAAGTCCAAAAATCTCTGTGCAAACTCAAACCCTAATTTAGGTCATCAGTGCAAGGAGATGTCTTGAGCAGAGCAAAACCCTAATCCTGTCTGGAGTTCAAGGAGTCTGGCGAGGGGAAATCTTGATAAAATAAGAGGGAAAATTTTGGGGTACAACAATTACCAAATCCCAAAACCTCGTTTGAGCAACCTTCTGCACTGCTGTAGTATAATCCTGCCACCAGCTACCATAACACTCCAAGGTGCTGCTGATCCAGTCCACGCCTGCGTTTTTCTCAAACCCCATAATTGCACCAAATTAGCATGCAAAAAAATGTGTTTAAAAAGAAATGGAACAGTATGCCAAAAAGGTTAAAAATCCCATTTGTTTTTCCCCCCAAAACCACAGCAAACCCATCTATAAATAAGTTGCTCCATCACACGTTCAAGGGGATGGTTTTTGGAGAGAGAGAATCATCAAGGAGAGAAAAGAAAACACTAAAACCTTCACAAATCCAGAATTCCCAAACAAAACCAAAACCTTTGTTCTTACTTTTGAATAAAAGAACACAACATTTCCTGTTTCATTCCAGAACGTCTGAAGGTAGCAACTCAAGTTCCAAATACACATTCCAGATTCAAGGTAAGTCTTTCTGACTTTTCATTTTTTCATTCAAAACATCATTAAATATGTAAATATCATAGTATTGATGTTGTCCATATCATTGCATAAGTAGGAAAAAACTATGGACCAGAACTTCTTGAATAAAGCTAGGCTCAGAATTAAAATTAGAACTTCTTTAAACTGATGTGCTTTTATCCTTTTGATTTGTTGTTAAGAACTGGATAAATTGCTGATATGCTGATTAATATGAGGAAAGAGTTGAAATGTGACACAAAACTTATGAGTTTATCTTCACTTTTTTAACACGAAAACTTCTAGGATTTCTTATTGTTTCAGCACAGAATTTCTGATCTTCACTCAATATTTAACACAACACAGAACTTCAGATTTTCACTCATTGTTTAGCATAACACAGAACTTCTGAGTTCTTCTCACTTTTTTGACACACCATAATTCCCAGGTTTTTACACTGTTATGATACGGTAACAGAACTTCTGACTTTTTACTCATTGCTAACATAGAACTTTTGACTTTTCACCCACTATTTAACACGACACAGAACTTCTGACATTTTGCTCTTTGTCTAAACACCACCCATAACATCTGCTTTCTTTCCATCTAACGTTTCTTGCAGGACCTCGGAGTGTATCAATCCAGAACTTCTGATTCCCACTGATGTTTATTTCTGAGTTACAGCGCGTCTGGCATAAGAACTTCTTATCCCTTTTGTTTTGCTTGCAGCAGAACGCTGATTCTATCCCTCATTGTTTCCCCCTTTTTTATCATTTTTAATATCAATACTCTTTTTACTAATATAAAAAAAACATAAAAATATTTCCTTTTTATTAATTAACTTTTTTTATTTAGTCTTAATTTGTTTGTTTAATTTCTTCATAATAAAAAATACTAAAAGACAAAAAAATATACAAATGATTTAAATTTCCTTAGTCAATTATTTTCTTTAAAAGAATATAATTTTATTTTCCTCTTTTCAAATTTTCTCACAAACAAAATATCAAGAATTTTTATACTTTGTTAATTAATTTTTACTTCATAGACTATTGTAGTTTTAATTAATTTGTTCAATTCGATTTGGTTGTATTAATTACCTATTTTGAATTTTAATCACATTGATCCATCCCCATTTGTAAATATGTACCCCCATTCCCGAAAGCTCTGTAATAGCGTAGAATTTTAATTTTTGCAATTTACTGTTTTCCTTATACTGTATAGTAATTAGACGTGTATGGCGAAGACATAAAATTAACCGCTAGATAACCTAATCAAGACAAAATGCATGTAAATCAAACACACTTTTCACACGCGCACCTCTAGGGTAATCTCGCTTGTTGCCTTGAAAACACAGTCATGTCCCTCGAATATGGGACGCTTTAGCAAAGACCCTTCGATTAAAAAAATCATAGTCCCTCGATGTCCCTCGATGTTGCCTTCGGTAAAATGATCTAGTCCCTTACGAAAAATTGCTAAAGCGTCTCAATAGTTTCCTTCTATGACTGTACGATTGACCCGCGCCTATGCCTTCACATCCAACGATGGGGATTCTTACCAAATCAATGGTAAGATAGCAACATCTAAAGGAGGAGGAAAAGAACATTTAAGACCTTTTGAGTAGCTAGGTTACTCTTAGTTGCTTGCTTGCTCACAACAAAAACATTTTATACACCTACACTTACATTTGTAACATTTTCAAAAGACAAACACTTTATACATGTTCTTATATAAACGAGAACCATTACAAAGACACCTTTTCAAAGTCACTTTCAAAAACACATTCCACAAACATCTCTTTGAACTATTTTCGAAACAACACTTTGTACGCGTTCTTATAGAAACGAGAACCATTAGAAAGACATTTTCAAAATACTTTCAAAACCCACACCACAAACACATTTTTTCAAACAAAAGCAAGTGATATAGCAAGCAACTAAGAGCTCGTAGATAACTACGGATGAAAAAGGGTGCTAATACCTTCCCTTTTCATAATCTACCCCCCGAACTCAAGAAAACATCTCCAAAGGTATTTCCTATTCTTTTCAGCCTTTCCTTTTGGATAAAAGAAAAGTCGGTGGAGACTCTTGCTATCCGCACAATTGCGATCAAATGCAAAACAACCAAGTCAGTTCTCCCACCGTGTTACAGAAATGGCGACCCTGTTGGGGATATTTTAAAAGTGGGGTTACCTTAGGGCTAGATCACCTTTACTTGCTTTCATTATCTGACTTGTTTGCTTTATATTACGGTTCTTTGTTTGGGTTTGCTTTGATCCTCTACCCGGATCTGGGACACCTTTTTAGGTAAGTATCAATAGATTGTGGAAACTGTACGGCATATACCGATATGGTTGAAACAACGGCTATGTTAGTGTGACGCATTTGTTGGTACCGGTATCCCTTGTGTTGAATCGAGGAGAATACGGGGCCGTTGTGTGGCGTCATGAAGCACTAACTGAATTTAGAACCGTAGTTGAACAACTTGTCCATTAGGACGTAGTGAGATAACCGGTTTTGGTGGAAAGCTGAAAATTGGTTGATACTCGATACTACACTCATTGAGATTAGAATTTTTGGATATCTCGGCCGCAAGAAAAGATTGATTGTGCTGAGACAATGCCTAAAAGAAAGGTCGGTGATATTGAGATCCTTTAGAACCTGATTACTATTACTAGGACAGGTTGAACCAACTAAACTTCAAGAGCGTACTTACCTATAAGACTTCATGCAAGCCTAAAACATAAGGACCTATTTTCCTTGTGTGTATATGCTTACTTGTACATAACATCATAAACCTCATAACATCATACACATTCTCACTAACCATTTCAAGGATTTTGGAACTTATCTTTGTTTTTTTGTTTTATAGGCCATGAGCTCCGTCCGAAGGAACACCATCCGAATTAGCTTCGTAAAAGCACACCCTTAGCTTCAAGAGTTAGCATCAAGGGTGCCCGAAGATTCTCCATTTACTAGGAAATATGGCCGACTCCTCAGTCTGGCTACCTCTAATTTCCAAGAGGAGATGATGTGTGTGCTCTTCCAATTCTTTGATCCCATACATCATTGCTTCACTTTTCCTGACTATCAGTTGGTACCTACACTTGAATAGTTCTCTCTATTATTAGTGGTGCTCGTGCTTTATCAGATACCACTCACCGGTCTAGAAGGGATTCTAAAACCTGAGGTCATCGCCGAAGCTTTTCATCTGAAGAGAGCCGACATCATAGCAAATTGGGAGACAAGAAGCAGGGTTAAAGGGTTCCTAGCTAAGTTTCTATTGGAGAAGGCTCGTTCATTCTGGGAAGATATGAATTTTCAAGCTTTTGAAGACTTCCTGGATCTTCTCATTTATGGTTTGGTTTTATTCCCCAACTCGGACCAATTCATAGATATTAATGCCATCAAAGTCTTTCTCTCTCGTAATTCTATACCTACCTTGCTGGGAGACATCTTACATTGCTTCTATACCTGCACCATGAAGACAAGAGGTGCTCTCTTGTGTTGTATTCCCCTACTCTCCAAGTGATTCACTTCAAACCTACCTCGATCAACATTGAAGAACAAGCAAAGATTGACATGGTCTCAAAGGATGATGTCCCTCACCCACTCTGATATTCATTGGTGTTCGAGATCCTTGGAAGATACTTTTATCATTGACCGTTGTGGGGAATTCCCTAATGTCCCATTGCCTAGTATTAGGGGAGGTATCACTTACAACCATTTCTTAGCTTTACGACAGTTTGGGTATGCTCGAAGAGATGGTCCTCACGAGATGCTCATCCAAGGTGTGGTGTTCGACTATGAAAGCGATGATCGAGGCTACCGTCAGAGGTTTGTACAAGCTTGGAGGATGGTAAACAAAGTGGATGGTAAGACATTGGGACGCAAAAACTCTATTCCCCTTGAGCCTTATCTTAGGTGGGTGCGAGCTCGTGCTCAGAGTCTCGTAAAGCCTTACCCTTATATCCTCCCTGTTATCATAGAGCCTATTGTTGAAGGAGATGTCCCATACACTGTCCTTCATCCAAACATGCCCACCTCTCTCGAAGACCTACAAAGGGATTGGATTCAGCTTAAGGAAGAACGAGACACTTTCGAGGCCCGATTCTACGCCAGTGAGAAGAAGGTTCTGGAACTCACCAAGCAGCTTCATGAAGAGCGGAATCTGAACGCCTACATCGCACCAAAGAGGATGTGTTCAACTTTTCTGTCTTAGGAGTTTGGTATTTTATTTATTTCATTATAAACCCAAAGAGGAATGATATATTCAAACTTGGATTTATTAATATAACGTGTGTTCCTTTTTTGTCTAAAGCAAATTTAAATCTCTAATTTCCTTGAAATCATTTGCATATGCATCTTCATTCATCATAACACAAACATGTTTCTTACAACAGATCTCCTTATCTTTCTACTGTTTATTTCAGTGAGATGGATATTGAACATATAGTAAAAGATCTCCAGGCGTAGAGCGCTCAGTTTCAACAAATGTTCTTGACTCTGGAAAAAGGACAAGAGGAGTTGAAAACTCTGCTGATCAAAGAAAAGATGAAGAAAGCGAAGAAATCAACCGGTGTTTTGAATTTGGGAAGAAGGTTCAAAGGACTATCCAGATGGACTCTAGACTTCACAACATCATCAGGTGAAAGGGATAATCAAGAAGGGAAAAACAAGGAAGTGACTGACCCTCCAGAATATGAAGAGGAAGAAAAGGTTGACTACTCTGAAGAGCAGTATCCTCCAGCTGACGACAAATACAAATAGTTGGAAGATTGCCTCAATTCTATGGAGATCTAGAAGGAACCCGGGTTGGATTTTGAAGAGCTAGGACTTGTCTCAGGGGTTGTCATCCCACAAAAATTTAAGGTCCCCACTTCCACTAAATATGATGGTGTCTCTTGTCCAAAGCTGCATTTGAGATCATACGTCAGGAAAATTCAACCCCATACTACGGATAGGAATCTATGGGTGCATTTCTTCCAAGAAATCTTATCAGGGATGCAGTTGGATTGGTTCTATCATTTGGAAGGGACCAACATCCGCAATTGGGATGATTTGGCGGCTGCTTTTTACAAGCCATACCAGTATAATGCTGGATAAGCTCTAACTCGGACACAGTTGCAAGGCTTGTCTATGGGTACTGTAGCGGTGAAAATCGGAGATCAAGCTATTAATTAACTTGACTCGCAAATAGCAAGAGTCGCCACCGTGCTTTATTATTTCAAAGGTAAAAGGAAAAAGAGCGAAATAAAACCCTAAAATATGCAATGTAAAATAATACTTAAAAGTAATGAAAATACAATGCGTTTTTGAAAGAGATCTAGAGTTCGGGGGTTGATTATGCAATGGGAAGGTATTAACACCCAATGCATCTATGGTATTTCACAAGAACCTTTTGAAATATTTGTTTTTTTAAAATTGTTTGTTTGATTAAAATGGTTCGTTTGGTAAAAATGTTTGGTTTGGCTAAAAATGATTTATTTGGACGATATTTTGAAGATACGATAACCCAATGTCGAAGTTTTGACTTAAAAAGTGTGAGTTTGAAAATTGAGTTTTTTGTCTTAATGAAATAAAAAAATGAATAAATTAAAAGGAAAATATTTTTATTTCTTTTTATGTTAATATTAAAAATGATGAAAAGGAAAATAAATGAAAGATAGAAACAACGTGCTGCTGCAGGCAAAACAACAAGGATCAGAAGTTCTGAAGCCAGGCGCGTGATGACTCAGAAAGGAACGTCAATGGAATCAGAAGTTCTGGATTTGTACACTCTAAGGTTCTACAAGAAATGTTAGAGGGAAAACATAGAAATTCTGGGTGGTATTCAGACAGTGGGATACAAGTCAGAAGTTTTGTATTACACTAAACACAGTAAGTAAACTTCAGAAGTTCAGCGTATTGTCAGCATGTAAAAAATCAGAAACTCTGAGTGTTTGAAAACAGCAAATGGAAACATCATAAGTTCTGTGTACTTGACATGTAAGGAGAACTCAGAAGTTATGTGCTGTGTTAGAACAGTGAGTGAATCATCAGAATTTATGTGTTGTGCTGAGCCAGTGAGTGAACATCAGCAGTTCAATGCATTATCGGCATGTAAAAATCAGAAGTTCAGTGCGTGTTAACAGTGAGAAAAAAAATTATAGAAGTTCTGTGTGTTAAAACAGTGAAGAGAACTCGGAAGTTCTGCGTGCTTAAACAGGGAGAAAATCCTAGAATTTTTGTGTGTTAAAATGATGAGTGAAAAACAGAAGTTGTGTTACATTTTGACTTTTAATCAGCACACCAGCAATTTATTCAATTCTTATTAAACAACAAATTAGAAGGATAACAGCACAACAACTTATAGAAGTTCTAATCCTAAATCTGAGTCTAGCCCTAATCAAGAAACTTTGATCCACAGTTTTTCTACTTATGAAATGATATGAACAACATCAATACTATGATATTTACATGTTTAATGATGTTCTGAATGAAAAAGATGCAAAGTCAAAAAGACTTACCTTGAACCTGTAACGTGGGCTTGGATCTTTGAGCTGCTACCTTTGGATGTTCTGGAATCAGCGAGAGTAACGAAAGAGGAAGTGCCAAGCTCTTTGATTCAAAAGGAAGAACAAAGGTTTGGTTTTCTGTTTAGGATTTCTGTATTCTTTATGAAGGTTTCAACTTCCTTTTCTCTCCCTTTTTACCAATCTCTCATCCAAAATCCAGCCCCTTGAACGTGTGATGGAGCAAAGTATTTATAGATGGGTTTGTTGTGGTTTTGGGGGGGGGGGGGGGGACTAATGGGATTCAAACCTTTTTGGTATATTGTTCCAATGCTTTTTAATCATAGTTTTCGTATGCTAATTTGATGCAAATATGGGGTTTGAGAAAGTCCAGGCGTGGACTGGGTCAAAAGCTAACTGCAACACTGTAATGTAACAGGGCAGCAGGTTACTTAAACGAGGTTTTAGGATTTGGTGATGTTCTGATCACAGAAGATCAGAAGCGTAACCTCTATGTGCTGAAGAGTCACGTTCTGATGGAAGATTGTGTTCTGAACCACGTTTGTAACTTATGATTGTACTTGCATGGAGGCTGAAGAGCCATGTTCTGATTGAAGGCTATGTTCTGAACCAAATTTGCAACTTCTGACTGCACTTGTATGGAGGCTGGCTCAGAAGTTCTGATGTATCACATACTCTTAACACTTAGAAAATTTTCTAAATGTTTAGAAATATTGATTTTTCCAAAGTAACTTCTGACTCCTAGTTTTTTGATGAACCAATCTCATGTCTTGATGAAATAAAATTTTTGAAACTTGATTTGATCTGAAAGTCAAAGTTTGACTTTTTAGTATGCTTTTGACCATTTTGCCCTTGCGGATAACTTTCTTGAAAAATTGCAGTTCAAGGCTTGGAATTGGATGGAAGCAAACTTGAGGATCCATGGTGATTCCTTGAGAAATGAGAGGGAAAATTTTGGGGTACAACAGCTGGAAAGGTTGGACAAGACATGATCAAATTCCATTAAATTCATAAAGCGACTTCTAACGTTTTTATTCTTCCGTGGCTTTTCAAACAAAATCAGCTCTTGACTTGTAAAGAAAAGTTGTAGATGTTGTCAAGGAGAATCATATGTAAAAGAAACACTAAAAAAATATCAAAATTTGAAGAAGTTATGAATTTTTTAAATCTGACTCGAAAAAAGGCAAAAAAAGGTCGAATTGCTTGTGAACGCTTGCTATGTAATGATACAGATGGGAGGTGGTATCTTAGGTCAAAATTTGGGGTATGACCGTTGCCCCTATTTAAGTTTCTTCTATCCAGAGATATGAAGATTAGAATCTTCATTTCGACGAGATCGAAGGGACTTAAATATAGAATACACAATTTTTGGCCTTAAGATACCGCAATTATGTTAATGATCTGATATGAATGTAATATTTTGAATTTAATGAGGAAAGATTCCGTATGAGACAAACTACTACTGGAAAAACCAAGCACATTATACAGTAATCCCACAGGAGAAGAGATTATAACTCCACTAGGGAACAGAGCCACATACTTCAAATGAGAGACTCTTATTAGAGAATAACTTTGAGGGAAGAAATGAATGATTTACATCAGTATTGAGACTGGAAAAGAAATGATTTACATTAGTACGGAGACTGGAGAAGGGAAATGATTTACATCAGTACTGAAACTGGTAAATTCAGTACTGAGATTGGTAACAAACAATTGACATCAGCATTATGACTGGAAAAGGAAATGATTGACATCAGTACTAAGACTGGCAAATGATTGGCATCAGTACTGAGACTGGAAATAAACATCTCTGACTTATGAATTTCACCAAGAACGGTAACACATTTCTTCTTTAACCAAGATATCGCTTGAAAAGGATAAAATACAAACTTCCCCACAGGACTTTTCCGAAGAGATGTTGTTTGCCGAGTAAACATTATTGTTGGGGATACAAAAGCTGCTCAAATAAAGAAGCCGCCACTTGCTATCTTTCAAAGGTGTAAATAGCATACAAGTTGCTCATGAAGAGACCGCCGCTTTTTGTTTTTTTCAAAGGTAACAATAACACACAAGTTGCTCATGAAGAGACCGTCGCTTGCTGTTTTTTTAAAGGTAACAATAACACACAAGTTTCCCATGAAGAGACCGCCGCTTGTTGTTTTTTTTAAAGGTAACAATAACACACAAGTTGCTCATGAAGAGACCGCCGCTTGCTGTTTTTTCAAAGGTATCAATAACACACAACTTGCTCATGAAGAGACCGCCGCTTGCTTTTTTTTCAAAGGTATCAATAACACACAATTTTCTCATGAAGAGACCACCACTTGCTGTTTTTAAAAGGTATCAATAACATACAAGTTGCTCATGAAGAGACCGCCGCTTGTTGTTTTTTCAAAGGAATCAATAGCACACAATTTACTCATGAAGAGACCACCGCTTGCTGTTTTTTCAAAGGTATCAATAACATACAAGTTGCTCATGAAGAGACCGCCGCTTGCTGTTTTTTCAAAGGTATCAATAACACACAAGTTGCTCATGAAGAGATCGCCGCTTGCTGTTTTTTCAAAGGTATCAATAACACACAAGTTGCTCATGAAGAGATCGCCGCTTGCTGTTTTTTCAAAGGTATAAATAACACATAATTTTCTCATGAAGAGACCGCCACTTGCTGTTTTATCAAAGGTATCAATAACACACAAGTTGCTTATGAAGAGACCGCCGCTTGCTGTTTTTTCAAAGGTATCAATAACACACAAGTTGCTCATGAAGAGACCACCGCTTGCTTTTTATCAATGGTATCAATAACATACAAGTTGCTCATGAAGAGACCGCCGCTTGCTATTTTTTTTCAAAGGTATCAATAACACATAAGTTGCTCATGAAGAGACCGCCGCTTGTTGTTTTCAAAGGTGACAATAACATACAAGTTGCTCATGAAGAGACCGTCGCTTGTTGTTTTTTTCAAAGATAACAATAACATACAAGTTGCTCATGAAGAGACTGCCGCTTGTTGTTCTATCGATATTCCAAAAGGATTTTGTGGTAACACTACTAGGGAATAAAGTTCTTCTTCAAAGGGAACCATGAATATGTCCTTCCTGAGGATACCAAGTATATTAATGTGCAAAATAAATGCGCTCTTCATCTAGGTTTCACAGCCTAGAGAACACCACGGGGTAGCCTATGCAAGAGACAAAGCTCAATCCAGGAATAAAACATAGAGAAAACAATCAAACAAGACTCCACCCAATAAGGAAATAACTCAATTGGGGATTCATCCTATCCAAAGATGGTCAAGGAAGGCTAAGCAAAATTCTTCCATGGGGATTAGCTCAGTAGGGAATTAGAAAGGAGGCGCACTTTCTGCTTAAGTTGACACTCTATTTGGAAATAGCAAATACACCATTTGAATAGACATAACCAAGGAATACGAACCCAATAACATCAGCAAATACAAATGTGCGTGCATGATGCAAGTGTGGATGAATAAATGAATTTCATGTATATGATTGACAAAATAGATAGAAAAGATAAAATGGAGATGATAAGACATCACAGTACAACTCGACACTCGGCTAATCTCAACAAGATGGGAACATTACTGGAGATAGAACAAAAGCCATCATTGGAGTAAAGTCCTTTTACAAGGCTTAAATCTCTCTGGAGAGGAAGGTATTTTTCGGTAGAAAACCCAAAGTCCAATCTTTTATCGTCAACAATCCATTAAAAGGATAACAACACGAACAATGCTTCAGTCTGAAAGAGTCTTGCTTAGCTGGAGATACTGGGAACACCGCCCTTTGATAATGTGTACAAAACATATCACATATCTTGACAAATCTGGATTTCCCCTAGAAATAGTTTTGTATGCCTCAAGTTTACTGCTGATATGCTGCATGATGCACGACAATTCTTGCGAATAACTTCACTTTTAAAATGTCCCAAGAAATCATATCAAGAGGATTTTACAAAAGACCTGGCATCCTCAATGCTCTAGTGTCTTCAAACTCTTAGAGATATTCGTCGAATCTTGACGTGATTGCCCCAAATTGACTGTACTTGGCACAACAAAGTCTTCAAATTTTGTCTCAAAAGGGTAAACAAGTTGGGAAAGCATTAACTGGGAGAAGCAACATGTCTGTGGTTAAGGTCTTCATGTGACATGCCCCTGGATATGATTTTCTTGAAATGATTCGCCAATTACTCAATAGAGTTTCAGGCCTTAAAAGAAAAAATTTATCGCCAGTGCTTATATGTGAGCTTCCTTGATGTCAAACAAATGTTTTGCAATTAGAAAAAGTTTATTATGAGAATGAAAATGCTAATGCAACAGTTATGTAAGTCTTGAAGATTTTGAAAAGATATCACACAAATTTCCCGAGTTAGAGCACCATTTATTTTTGTATAGCAAAAGCATATGATACCAACATAACTGTTTAGCAAACATTCATGGGAGTCAGGAACACTATCTCATTGAAGTATACTTTCAAAATAACCTTGCTTCAATTAGGACTTTTGAAGGTTGTAACGGGGCTTGGTTCATGGTTTTTAGAAAAAAAAGATTTTTAAAGCTCACAATTTATAGGTGCCCACCCATTCTTCGCGATGTTCTCCAACCCTATGTTCAGTTAATTCAACACGAGTGTTCATCTCTCAAAAGGATTTTGTAACGGTTAAGGAAACGACGAGGCTTTCGGAGTAGCAGCCACCCTTATGTCTTCGTGTTTGTAGTCACACCAATTTGTTCTTTACTGAGGACTTTTCTTTGTATTCCTTTCTTTGCAATTTTATTTTCCCTAACGTTTGCCTGAACTAATTCTTTTGAATTGATAGTCCAGCGGGATGCCCTAATTTTTGCCTAAGCCGCACGTTTTCAAATTCTCGACTTAGCAGGCTTTTACTTTTTTCTTGATTTTTGATTTTTGAACAAAACATGTGACATTAGCTTGTCTTTACTTGTTGAGAGGATTGTGACTTCCTCGTTTCTTGATGAATTATGGATAACGTTGTAATTCCACATCTTCTGGCTTCATTATACACGAAGGATAACCCTCACAGTTTCTCTTCAGAAATATATTCCTTATGAATTTTGAACACTCAATCAGATTAACTGAAAACTACCCTGTCCCAGGTTAAAATTTGAGGGTTTTTTCGTATAGAAAAGAAACTCCTACTTCAAGGCTCAAAAGGGGTTAGGAAGGGATTATCTTCCTTATATCTCAGGTGTTTAGGGATTTGAAACAATGCATGTACATCGTCAACAAGATTTTATTCAAAAAGCATACAACCAGAGATTTCGTGTTTTTTAGATCATCATCCTCCCTTCGATCTCTGCCTAGGCAAGAGAATGGGCAACAAGTTGGTATCATAATTCAAAAAGCAATTTAAAATTTGAAAACAAATATGAGTGAAACAAATGAATTTCTTCAAGACAAACATACGCATTGTATTAAGATAATCATTCAAATGTAAACAAAGTCTTACATGCAAATAAAGCTTTAACAAACATGAAAGATTACAAGGGAAAGCAGTAAAAATGATAATAAAATGAGAAGACTCTCTCCATTTGGACTTGAACTACCGAAAACATCCTTCAAAACTCAGAGTGACCATCAATCATGTTTACTCTTCGGCACATGCTTGATTTGAACTTCAAAACCATAGTCTTTGAATGACAAGATACCGCTTCTGACCAACTTCTGAACCACAATCTTCAAAGAAAAGCAAACCTCCAAGTCGTGCCCAGGAGCACCTTGATGAAAGGCACAACTCAAATCAGCTTTGTAATACCAATGCATCTTCTCAGGAACCTTCGGTGGAGGTCGGGTCTGAACCAAATTCCTCTGCATCAGGACAGGAAACAACTCCGTATAGGTTGTTGGAATTGGATCGAACTAAATTTTCCTCTGATTAGGAACTTGTTGATTCTGTTGATAAATAGGAGAAACATGATGATTCTGACGATGATTATTTCTTCCTCTGGTTCTCTTCTTAGGCAAGTTATTATCAAACTTCTTCACACCACTAGCTGAGCTACCATCTTCATATAAACATCCCTTTCGGGCATCTTCTTCTAGATGCACTCCCACATTCACCTTGTCAGAAAAGTCATTAGGTTCATTAACCATCAACTTCTCATGAAAGAATGATTTTAGAGTTTCAGTGAAGACTTTTATCATCACTTCTTCTCTCCTAGAAGGATTGACTTGGGCGGCAACCAAAATTTCAACCAAACCAGTTAAGTGCTCCATAATAGCTTTCAAATTAGCCATCTCTCTACGGAGTTCAGAAACCTCTTATTTTATATTCCCCATTGTTCTCTTAGCGTGAGTGTTGTATTGGTGAGACCAAAGGAAAAATTAAGACTTGGAAATGACTTTTGAAAGTGAAACAAAAAAATGTATAATGATGTATGATGTGCAAAAGAGAGTTTTTATTTGACTTTCAAGGAACTCAAGATATTAAGTTGTAAACATCAAAGTATGAAGATAGAAGATGAATTTTAAATTGGATCAAAGCGTTGATCAAGATATCATCAAGATCAATCATCCATTTTGGTGGATTAGGGTTTCCACCCCATCAACACCCAAGATCCATTGAGTTTGATGAAACTTGTGACATTTACAAAGAAAGACTTCCAAATTCCTTGAAAATCAAGTGAAAAGGATTTCATGGATGCATGAAGGCATGACTATGCAACAAACATAAGCAAGGTCACAAACAAAGTCGAAAGGTTCAACGTCACGAGTGTGGATTCAAAGGTAAAGACCATCCCCAAGGTATGTAATAAAGGTTTAATCACACCTGTAAAACAAGGTTTTAAAAGTTCCCAAAGTCTACATTCCTCCTTAGGATATTACCAACATCCTGATTACTCGGTAATTAGCAATATTCCCCAGAGAAACTCGTCTGAGTGCTGCATCGCGTGACAATACTTCCGGATTACTCTGTTATAGTCTTGGCACTACACCTAAGAGGCCAAGATGGGTTAGGGATCTACGGTTCTCAGCTTCTCTAGCTCCGAGGTTGAAAGCAATAATGTCTTCCCAATTACTCGGTAAACAAATACTACGTGTAAAGGGGATTCCACTGAGTGGGGGATTTCATGTCTCCTTCTTCGGGATTACTCCCTCAAAGTTAACATGACTATATCGCCCGTCCTATTCCTAAGTGTAACTTAGTCCAGGTATAAGACTTGTTCTTTTTAAATATTATCAACACCCAAATAATCACAATATATCACATATAATCAAACAAACAAGTAATAATAACAAAAACAGATATTACAAATTAGGCTTAACACACTTAGGGATCGACCAACAAGAGGTCAATCTTTCCCCAGCAGAATCGCCAATTCTATAGCGGTGAAAATCAGAGTTCAAGCTATTAATTAACTTGACTCACAAATATCAAGAGTCGCCACCGTGCTTTATTATTTCCAAGGGAAAATGGAAAAGGGAAAAGAGCAAAATAAAACCCTAAAATATGGAATGTAAAATAATACTTAAAAGTAATGAAAATACAATGCATTTTTGAAAGAGATCTAGAGTTCGGGGGTTGATTATGCAATGGGAAGGTATTAGCACCCAATGCATCTGCGGTACTCCACAGGAACCTTTTGAAATATTTGTTTTCTTAAAAAAATTTGTTTGATTAAAATGGTTCGTTTGGTAAAAATGTTTGGTTTGGCTAAAAATGATTTATTTGGACGAAATTTTGAAGATACGATGACCTAGTGTCGAAGTTTTGACTTAAAAGGTGTGAGTTTGAAAATTGTGTTTTTTGTCTTAATGAATTAAAAAAAGGAATAAATTAAAAGGAAAATATTTTTGTGTCTTTTTATGTTAATATTAAAAATGATGAAAAGGAAAATATATGAAAGATAGAAACAGCATGCTGCTGCATGCAAAACAGCAAGGATCAAAAGTTCTGAAGCAAGGCGCGTGTGTTGGCTCCTAAATTCGACACCTTTGTTTTGTTAATGTCAGCCATTAAAGCTGAAGGATGTTTTCGACTGGCTAAGTCTGTCGAAATGCCCGTCGAAAGATGGCAAAGTACTTAGAAGATTTCTTCCAAGGGGGAAGTTGGTTGCCTTCGACATCGAAGGAGTTTCTCGTCGAAGATGTCTCTCGACGAAAGTGTTCGATGGTTCAGAGTGGAGCAGTTTGAAATTTAAGCTTTTGGAGGGAAAACGGTTTCCAGCAGTTACTACGTGCAAAACGTGCAAGGATCTGGAGCGTCGAACGTGGAGAACGTGCCAAGTGGATTGATCTCGAAGCAGTGTAACTGCCCGACGGTTACTTGGGATGTTTTAGTATAAATAATAGTAGACATGTAGTTTCTCGCGTGTGTTCACAATTCTATACAAAGTCACTCATATAGATTCGAGTACCCAGCGTGTGAGAAAGAATTGTTGAGAAATGTATGTGTGAAACACCAATTTTATTAATCAAAGTCATTTACTTTTCTAGAAATTTACTTGCTTTCCTCTTTACATTCCTGTCGAAGCCTTTTACTTTAAGCCTTGTTTATTTTACCAAGTCCTTTCTTCATGCAATTTACTTGAAACCTCTTTATTTCATTTAAAGCCTCTTCATTTAAAGCCTTATCCAATTTAATCAAAACTTCAAAATCAACCTATGTCCTAGGATCAATCTGATCGATCCTGCGAGTAACCAAATAAGTAACCATTTGGAGGATCAGCGGTTGTTTACCAAATCCCGAGGTAAACAAATTGGCACACCTGATGGGACTGTGTGTTGATTGTTGAAAATAATCTCATCTTTTCGAGTTGTATGTTATTGAGAAGTGGTAGAATATACACTAACGATAATAATACTGCCAGAAGAAGGGAAGAGATGGCGAATCCGCCAAACAATAACGAAATCCCACAAACGAATGTGGGAGCAACGGTTAGTACGACCGTAAGTGAAGCGACAAATGTTGGTTCGACACCAGCAGTATCGGTCACAACCACGGGGCCAATACCTTCGTTAACAGGCCCCAGGATGCCTTTGGGAACTCCCTCACCAAGGGGAAATTTAGGCACAAGGCCTTTGGTTCCCCCAGGATTTATTCCATTCTATGGTATGCCAACTTCTGAAGTGGCAAGCCTGACGAATGCTGCGTCCACTTTTTCAGACCCTTTAGTGAGTGCCTCTTCGCCACTCCAAGGCTCTGGAGTAGGCATGGCGAATAGAAATAGGACCCAACTCTTAGGAGGAACGTCCCAAGTAGCCCATGGCCTTACAAATGCCTCGACAGCAGTCTTGAGGCAACAAATGGACGAAAGCAACCATGATATGGTGCAAATGTTGGCACAAACTTTGAGTACAGTGCTAAACCCTCTAATACAAAACACTACTCAATCGAATCAGCAAGTGACAGCGCAAATGACTCGTTTGGCTGATTTCTTTGGAGTACCCCAACCTGTTCGACAGCCCCAAAGGGCGCAAATAAGGGGAAATCAGGGGATATTTTTAGAGGAAGAAACCACTATTAACCAGGCTCAACAGCCTATCGAAGAAAACCTTAGGGCACGATTGGAACAACCTGTCGAGGAACCTAGGGTAATAACCCCAGAGGTAAGGTTAGTTAACAGAAACCAAAATGCTGATGAAGTGGTTCAGCATATCCAATACCAAAACATGGGTTTGGAAAACAATCTGGCAACCATGATTGAAAGGATCATGACTCAGAATGGGATGAACATGGGCTTTCGAAGGCCCAACTTTACATCTCCATTGTCAGAATACGTGTTACAAACGGACTTACCTCCTAGATGCAAAGTCCCCAAATTTACCAAGTTCTCTGGGGACACGACAGAATCTACTGTCGAGCATGTGGCGAGATACTTGATTGAAGCAGGAGATATTTCGAATAACGAAAACCTAAGGATCAAGTACTTCCCAAGTTCTTTAACAAAGAACGCCTTTACTTGGTTTACAACTCTCCCCCCCAATTTGATCCATCATTGGACCCAGTTGGAAAGATTGTTCCATGAACAATTCTACATGGGGCAAACCAAGATAAGCCTGAAAGAACTGGCCAGTGTGAAGAGACGTTTCACTGAACCTATAGACGAATATCTAAATAGGTTTAGGTTGCTCAAGGCGAGATGTTTTACACAAGTGCCAGAACATGAGTTGGTCGAAATAGCCGCAGGCGGTTTAGATTATTCCATTAGGAAGAAGCTAGACACCCAGTACCTAAGAGACATGGCCCAACTGGCCGATAGAGTTCGACAGGTAGAACGCCTCAAAGCTGAAAAAGCTAAGGCAACGAAAACTCACAAGAGAGAGAGGATAGCGTACGTTGAGATGGATGAAGAAGATCTAGAATCCTTCGACGATACTTTAACTGTCGAAGAAGGAGAAGTCGATTTAGCAGAACTGAAACAAGGGCCACCATACTCTTGTAAACTGTTAGTCCCCTCAAATGGGAAAAATCCCATTGGTCCAGAAAGGACCAACGATAGGTTCCCAAAAAAGACTTATAGTTTTGACATCACAAAATGTGATAAAATATTCGACTTGCTAGTTAAAGATGGCCAAATGATAGTACCCCCAGGGGTAAAAGTGCCTCCTCTTGATCAAAGAAAGAAGAGAGGTTTTTGCAAATATCATAATTTTTTGGGCCATAAAACTTCTCAATGTTTTCTTTTCAGGAATCTTGTGCAAGACGCTATCGAAGAAGGGAGATTGAAGTTTGCTGACAAATCCCCCATGGCTGTCGACTCAAATCCATTGCAGGCTGAAGCCCACTTTGCTGAACCCTCTGAGGTGAACGTGATAGAGGCAACCGGGATCCAGTCGAAGAAGCCAGGAATTACCATGGTCGAAGTCTCAAAGGACCACATCAACATGCCAATCTTTGGCAGTTTTTCTAGAAATTTATCCAGGAAGACAATTGAAGCTGTCCAGAAAGCGGTCGAAAACCCGAAGTCGGAGACCGCTGAAGCACAAAAAACTGGATCAAAACCCAGTTCCCACTTGGCCACCGTTCAAGGCCAGAAGGAGAATCTGGAGATACAAATGAAGCAGTTAACTCTTGCTAACAAAGATACAATGAATATCAACATGGTCGAACTTTCTGACCCAAAAGCATCAGAAGAGGCCATGAGGCAAGAACAAGCTAATAAGACTGCTTTCCCTCGGGAAAATGAAAACTTGGCAGATTTTCTACAAAGATGCCAGAAAAAGAAATCAGAGGTGATGCTGTGTCCAAGATGCAGTTCGATCTTTGATAAAAAAGCTGCTGAGCACATTCAAGGCGTAAGAGCAGCGAATAAGAGAAGGGAGAATGTTGGCCTTCGACATGATCCCAGAAGAGCCTCCCAAAGAGGTTCTAACCAAGAAAAGAGGCCATTGACTTTTAGGCCTCCAACAAATGTGCCAGTAGATACTTGGTACAAAACCTCTGGTCGGAAAAGGCCAAGTGAGGAGAAATGGCATTCTTTCTAAGTGCCAAGAGGTTCCTCTTTGACTCAAAAGAAAGAGCCTCAAGTTGCTGCACCTAAGGTTGCACAAGTGTCCAGCAACTACAAGGGTAAAAATCCCATGTCTCGATCTCAATGGAGGAGATATCAAAGGAGACGAAAAGTTGAAAGGGAGGCTGCCAATGAACCAAAGGCAGAAACCAGTTCGAATGTTCCTCAAAGGAAGCAAAGGAAACCTCTAGAAAGAGAGCCAGTGACCAACAGGCTAGTTTGGCCTAACCAAAGTGAAGTCGAAGACGAAGATGATGCTGAGTCTGATGATACTTTGGACATAATGGTGAATATAGTTTCAGTGCTGCCCAGAGAATTCAATCGACAGGTAGAAGTCGAAGCAAGTGACTGGGAAGTGGAGCAAGAAATGGCCAAACATAGGCCAGTGTGCTATTTTGTCATGGACAATGGCACTACTGAGGAACAAAATGGCTTCTTCGAGCCACCTACAGAGGCGATGAAAAATCACCTTAAGCCTTTATTCATAAGGGCTAAACTCGAAGAAACTACTGTGAATAAAATATTGGTAGATTGTGGGGCAACCATTAACATTATTCCTCACTCTATGCTAAGGAAAATTGGCAAAAGGGATGAGGACATTAAGCCTCACAACATGGTCCTGTCGAACTATGAGGGCGGCATAGGGACCACTATGGGAGTGATCCAGCTAGATATCAAAGTAGGGTCGATCCTTCGACCAACGATGTTTATGGTCATATCGGCCAAACCTAACTACAATCTTTTGTTGGGTCGTGAATGGATTCATGGTGTTGGCGCTGTGCCTTCATCAATGCACCAAAGGCTGCTGCTATGGCGTCCAGATGGGATGGTCGAAAACATAGAGGCAGATCAAAGCTATTACCTTGGCAAAGTGAATCACCTGGGTTTGGCCGATTTCGACAAGAACTTGGCTCACATAGGGCCATGTCCAACACCTGAC
The DNA here is from genome assembly GCA_948472305.1 of Vicia faba. Taxonomy (NCBI): domain Eukaryota; kingdom Viridiplantae; phylum Streptophyta; class Magnoliopsida; order Fabales; family Fabaceae; genus Vicia; species Vicia faba. The sequence continues at coordinate 1,479,169,616 of OX451741.1, read as the reverse complement.
TTCGACATGGCGCCAGCGCCAAACACTTTTTGTTCCCTATACCTGCATCCTGAGCATGGTTTCCAATGGGACAGAGAAGACTTGTCCCACATAGACTTCAGTGGGTTAACTGATATCCAACCAACTGGTTGGGGAAGCGAATTCAGTGATAATGACTGAGTCGCAATCTTTGAAGCGAATTTCGGCTTATGTAGCCGAAACCAAGATGATAACGGCTCTCGAAGCCGAAGTAAAGTACATGGCCACACAGGCCAATGATCAACAGTTATCTGCTGTAGGTCCGGGAAAGGATTTCGATCCAAAACCTCCTGATATCATGCCAGAAGAAATGCAGGAACAGAGGCTCGACGCCATCTATGACGATGAGCCTTTGGGCTTCGAAAAGGACCCCTTGGCGAACAACATTAAAATGTTAGCGCAAGACCCTTTAGAAGAAATCAACTTAGGCGAAGGATCAGAGAAAAGGCCAACTTACATCAGCGCCAAAATCGATCCAGAACTTAGGTTGGAAGTAATCCAATTGCTGAAAGAGTTTAAAGACTGTTTTGCATGGGATTATGACGAAATGCCTGGTCTCGACAGAGGATTGGTAGAACTTCAGTTGCCAATCAAACCTGGGAAGAAGCCAATCAAGCAAAATCCAAGGCGCTTCGCTCCAGAGATACTGTCGAAGATCAAAACGGAGGTCGAAAGACTTCTGAAATGCAAATTCATCCGTGTTACAAGGTATGTCGAATGGATTGCAAACATTGTGCCAGTAATTAAGAAAAATGGTACGTTAAGGGTATGCATAGATTTCAGAGATTTGAATGCTGCTACACCTAAAGATGAATATCCTATGCCTGTGGCGGAAATGCTAGTCGATTCTGCCGCTGGCTATGAATACCTGAGTATGCTCGATGGTTATTCAGGATATAATCAAATATTCATTGCTGAAGAGGATGTGTCGAAAACAACTTTTCGATGCCCTGGGGCCTTAGGCACTTACGAATGGGTAGTGATGCCTTTTGGCCTAAAAAACGCTGGGGCAACGTACCAGCGAGCAATGAATACTATCTTCCATGATTTTATTAACACTTTTATGCAAGTATATATTGATGATATTGTTATAAAATCTGTTTCCAGGAAGAATCATATTGACCACCTTCGACAATCATTCGAAAGAATGAGAGAACAGGGTCTGAAGATGAACCCTTTGAAGTGTGCGTTCTGCGTGAAAGCTGGAGATTTCTTGGGCTTCGTTGTCCACAAGAAAGGAATCGAAATCAACCAGAACAAGACGAAGGCAATTCTGGAAGCGAAAGCGCCATCGAATAAGAAGGAATTGCAATCTCTCTTAGGCAAGATAAATTTCTTAAGGAGGTTTATATCTAATCTAAGTGGGAAAGCTCAGGCCTTTTCACCCTTACTTCGACTGAATAAAGAGGGGTTCGAATGGGGGCAAGAGCAACAAGAAGCCTTCGACAAAATCAAAGGGTACCTCACTAAGCCACCTATTTTGGTGCCTCCTTGTAGCAATAGAAGTATGAGATTGTACATAGCTGCATCCGACAAAACTCTGGGAAGCATGTTAGCCCAAGAGGATGAGAATGGAGTCGAAAGACCCATTTATTATCTCAGTAGAGTTTTGAATGATGCAGAAACTAGATATAGTGAAGTTGAAAAATTGTGTCTATGTCTGTATTTCTCTTGTACAAAACTCAAGCAGTATATAAAACCAGTTGATGTGTATGTTTCGTCTCATTTTGATGTTTTCAAGTATATGTTGTCGAAACCTATCTTGCACAGTCGAATTGGCAAGTGGGCATTAGCATTAACTGAATACTCCTTGACCTTTATGCCTCTTAAGGCAGTAAAAGGACAAGTGGTTGCAGACTTCATAGTCGACCATTCAATTCAAGTCGAGGATATTAATTATGTGGAGATAGAGCCTTGGAAATTCTACTTCGATGGTTCCAGCCATAAAGATGGAACAGGGGTAGGAGTCTTGATTATTTCTCCAGATAAAATTCCAACAACATTCAAGTACAAAATATCAGGTTCTTGTTCGAACAATGAGGCTGAGTATGAAGCTCTAATTACTGGCTTTGAGATATTGTTGGAATTGGGGGCAACTCGAGTCGAAATCATGGGAGACTCAGAGTTGGTCATTAAGCAAGTCACAAAAGAATATAAATGCATAAGAGAGAATCTCATTATGTACTTTGTGATAGCAAATCGTTTATTGAAAAAATTTGAAACGATCAATATTCGACACATACCCAGAGTCGAAAATCAAATAGCCAATGACTTGGCACAAATTGCATCTGGGTATAAGATTTCAAAAACGAGATTACAAAGAGCAATCGAAGTTCGAGAAAAGATAAAAGCAACTTGTCTATCACCATCAGACTTGGAATCGACGAGACTAGGATATGCTGATCACAGTAACTTCGAGATTTCGTTCATTGATAATTTGTCAGAGCAAGATTGGAGGAAACCCATTGTGGACTATCTTCAAAATCCAGGAGCTTCGACAGAACGAAAAACAAAATACAGGGCGTTGAGTTATGTACTCATGGGTAATGAGCTATTCAAGAAGACGCCTGAAGGGGTGTTGCTGAAATGCTTAAGTGAAACTGAGGCATACGTAGCCCTTTCGACTACGCATGCTGGGGCATGTGGGGCTCACCAAGCAGGCCATAAGATGAAATGGTTGTTGTTTCGACAAGGACTATATTGGCCCACTATGCTGAAAGATTGTGTTGAGTTCGCCAAAGGTTGTCAAGAGTGTCAAGTTCATACAGGCATCCAACATGTACCAGCAAGCGAACTTCACTCGATAGTGAAGCCTTGGCCTTTTAGAGGATGGGCGTTGGACCTCATTGGAGAGATTCGACCAGCATCATCAAAGAGTCAGAAATACATACTGGTAGGCATTGATTACTTTACTAAGTGGATCGAAGCTATCCCTTTAGTCAATGTAGACCAGGAAAATGTCATTGAATTTATTCAAAAGAACATTATCTTTAGGTATGGAATCCCTGAGACGATAACAACTGATCAAGGGTCAGTTTTCACTAGTCGAAAGATGCAGGAATTTGCTCAGGAAACAGGTTTCAAACTCCTAACATCAACGCCTTATTATGCACAGGCAAATGGTCAAGTCGAAGCAGCCAACAAAGTGGTGATTGGCTTGATAAAGAAACATGTTGGGAAGAAACCAAAGAATTGGCATAAGACGTTAGACCAGATTTTATGGGCTTGTCGAACGTCCCCAAAAGAAGCCACTGGTACAACACCGTATAGGCTAACTTTTGGCCATGATGCAGTGTTGCCAGCAGAAATTTATCTTCAATCTGCAAGGGTTCAGAGGCATTATGATATTCCTTCTGAAGTCTATTGGAACATGATGTTAGACGAACTGGTGGATTTAGACGAAGAGAGATTACGCGCTCTCGACCTACTCAGGCTTCAGAAGAAAAGAGTAGAAGACTCTTATAATAAAAAGGTAAAACCTAAGGTATTTTTGCCTGAAGAACTAGTTTGGAAGGTAATTCTTCCCATGGATCGAAGGGATCGAAGCATGAGGAAATGGTCACCCAAATGGGAAGGACCCTTCAGAGTTATCCAAAATTTTTCTGGTGGAGCCTATGAAGTCGAAGAGTTAGGCGAAGATAAAAGGCTCTTGAGAGTAAATGGTAAATATTTGAAAAAATACAAACCTACACTCCAAGAGATAAAAATAAAATAATAAAAGAACAAGACTAAATTAACCATAAAAATGCCAAAATGGAAATTTTATAAATTTCAGCCAAGATGGCAATGTTGTCGAATATAGATTACAAAATATGGTTACAAAAGAGAATCAATCAAAAGGGAATAGAGTCTTTGAGTCGAAGGTACTTGGCCTGCTGCAGCTCCAGCCTTTTCTTGCACCAAGCGTTCTCCTGTACAAGCTTGGCAATCTGAGAGTCGAGGCTTTGGGCCCTCTCAGCAAATTCCAGGCCCTGTTTGATTTCAGTTTGGCTCTCGGTGTCTGGGATGGTCGAAAGAAGTTCCTCCCTGCGTTTAGTGTTGGCATTTATCTTAGCCTCTATTTCTTCGATTTGTGCCCGGAAGGAAGCATTCTCTCGATCAATGGCATCGACTTCTTCCTGCGTAGATGCTTTTTGTTTCGACAACTCCGCGATTCGAGAAGTCGTATCCAAGACAGCAGTCCATGCAGAGGAGCTTTTGCCATACAACACCTCAAGCTGACTGTTAAACCCCCTTTGGCGCCTGTAATCTGCTGAGACTTGATCAATCATAGAGTGTAACTCCATGATCAAGCCTGAGACTTCTGGGGCTACAGCTAACAAGTCGACAGCATTCAAGACATCCTTCAAGTATAATGGAGCAGTGGGGTCCCCCTCTAGAGCCTTCATCAAGTCCTTCTTGAAGAACTGGGCCTTAACCTTCGCCAAAGCGTCTTCGAGAGGAGAGGTTTCAGTAGACTTCCCCGACAGGGTAGGAATCTCCTGACTAGCATCAGACGAACTCTTGCTCTCGATGATTGCGTTGAGATAGCTAACAGGGTCAGTTTGTTTCAAGAGTTCTAAGTCCTCTTTTGACCTGTGCTTCGTTGAGGTAACCCTTGCAACAGCATTGTCTTGGGTTTGAGGCTGTTGAGTGTTAGGTGCCTCGACTTGTTGCTCTTCGACCCGGACTGGGGCAGTACCAGCGTCACCTTGGTGCTCTTCGTTAGCGTGCTCTTCGCTAGCGTCACCGTGGTGCTCTTCGCTAGCGTCACCTTGGTTCTCTTCGCCAGCAGCACCTTGATTTTCTTCGCCAGCATTGCCTTGGTCCCTTTCTTCATGATTCTCTTCTGACAGATCCACCACCTGAACCGCTTCTGGCTGTTGTTCCTCCGTTTGAGGTTCCTCTGCTGGTTTTTCTACCGTTTCAGCATTGGCCTCATTTTCAGTATGGGCTTCATCATTTCCCAAGCCTTTTTCTTGTGGCCTGCTGAGTTCAGCAGACTCCAGCGTTTCAGAGGTCCTTGGCGGAGAACTTTCAGTGGTGTCCTAAAAAAGGAAAGAAGACAAATCTTCAGAGATCGAAAGGGACACAATCGAATATGGGTATCTATACCTAAGTTATAAAAGGGTCTAAGAGATTACCTGTAAATTAGCTTCAGCCCCAGGGCTGGAATTGTCGCTTTCGACAGGCTTGTTAAGAAGAATGTTTAGTTCCTCCTCCGTTGGCTCCTCAATGATCACTGGAGGTGGCCTAGGCTTTCTCCCAGCAACCTTTATTCTGATGGTTCGACCTTCAGGAGCAGGAGCAGGAACAGGAGCATCCTTCGTCAACTTTCGCCTTTTTAAGGGGGCAGGAGGAGAATCACTTTCTTCATCGCTCCCAGATTCGACCACCAGTGCTGGCCGTTTCTTGGGCGAGGGTGCCTAGAAAACCAATGGGAATTCGATTTAATAATTACATCGAAAGTCAAAAATCGAAAGCCAGGAGGAAATAATGAGAGTCTGGTTACCGATATAGAAGGCTTCTTCGAAGAGCCTTCCCCCTGTTGGTTGTTTGTGGTCTTCGCCGGTGCTGTAGTCTTCGCTGGCGGTGGAGGTTTTGTTGAAGGGCCTCCTCCCTGTTGGCCTTCTGTAGCCTTCTTGGCTACAGGCTTTCGAACAACTGAAAGCAAATAGAAAGTTAACAGGCTAGCAGTCGAAAAAGACAAAGTAATGTAAAGGGATGAACTTACATTTCTTTATTTTGTCCAACATAAGGACAAAAGACTTCTGCAGCTCATCCATGAAGTCCTTCTCGTCGAAGAACTCCTCAGCATAATAGCTTTTCCACCACTCCTCGAAGGATGGTGAGCAAAGAAAATTGAGCTGGTAGTCAAACAACGAGAGAACTGTTCGACCAGCATATCTTCCGATATGCTTGATGGCAGCTTCTTCGGTGTAATCATTGCAGAAGTACAACATTGACTTCTCTCGTGGAAAAATCGGAGAAGGTAGGGTTTGGATAATACCAAACTGGCGAGATACCAGGTTTGGTTGGTATGCAATCAGACTCAAGTGAGTCTTAGAGCTCCTGAATCGAAGAGGCATGATCCTTGGTGTGAGGAACGCCTCCCACAGTATTGTATGTTCGTCAACATTAGGACCACTCGACGTCCTTGGGTGTGGCCTTGTGAACCATGCTGGGCCTACCTGCCATCGAGCAAATGGAGCCATAGTTGAAACAAACTCTTTCCTTCGAGCAAACATCAGGACGAAGTTGGTGAAGGTTTGCTGAAATTCCAGTCCATCTTCCATAGGTGTCAACAGAGCCAGCCTGGTTCCTTCGACGCGTCTGTTCGCTATCTCTGGAGCCTGCTCATTTATCTGAACCTTCTTAGGCAAGAAAGATTCGAAAGTGGCATTGAGCCACAGTTGGAGCAGCCAAAAAGGCCCAGCAAGTAGCAAGCTGGCCCTGTTCTCGATAATTTTTAGAAGAGTTGCCCCATTGCTGATCGAATCATAGAGGCTAGCCAGAATCAGTTCTGCCAAACAGATGTTTTGGCGATGATGCAGTTGAGTAGCGAGAGTGACCATCTTTTTGGTCACCTGTAAAGACTTCGAGCAAAACACAAAGCGAGTCAGCCATAGGGCTAGAAACGCTATGTGTTCGACATCCGACACAGCATCTATCGACCTGTCGTGATAATGGTTGATGAAAGTGGTGTATGTTGGTTTGGTGTCAGAGAAGCCAATTTGATCTTCCGACATCTCCTTCGGATCGAAGTAATCTCCGGTGGGTCGAAGGCCAGTAATAGCGGCCACATCGAAGAGTGTGGGGGTTAGCATCCCACAGGGAAGATGGAAAGTAAAGTGGGAGTAGTCCGAGAACAGCAGAGAAGCTATCAGCATCTCCGGAGAATAGTTCAAACCTGTCTTCGACAGCATCACCAGGTCGAAAATCCCCATATCCTTCCAGATCGAGGTTTGGTGCTTCTCCATCTTTGTTAGCCAAGCAACGTAATCAGGGGTAAGGCTAGGGCAGGACCTGAAGGCCCTAACACCTCTGTTGAAGAAGCGGAGGTCGATTTTTTCATGTGCAGGGTCTTCATTGTCTTCTGCGTCTTTCTTAGCGCATGCAACCGGTTTGAGTTTCTCAACCACCGGGAAATAGCTCTTGATCTTCATAGCCTCAGAGATACTTGGATACATGGGGCCAGACATTTCAAAGATCTGGTTGGAGTATCCAACCGGGATCATAAGATGGCGTGAGTAGGCATCGCGAACGGCGATGTCCAAGGGTTCAGGAACCCTTCGTTTGCCTGTAGAAGTTACTACCGGAGCAGTGACGAAAACCTTGGGTTTAGCATTTTCAGATGGTACAGTAGCGCCAGGAGCATTGGAAGCAGATGCCATTGTTAGAGTTGAGGTTGAAGACGAAGTGAAGGAGGAAATGTTTTTGCAAAGATGACAAGTTGTATGAAAACAGAGAAGTTTGAGAGCTAGATGGCGTAAAAAGTCCCACAATGGGGTACTTACTGCTATTTATAGTAGTGGGGGAAAATCCCCAAAACCGAGGACATTAAATGCCATTTAATTATTGCAGGAGTTAGTGGGACGCGTGGCAGCCCCCTGTTGTTTTAGCCGTTCTGCAGAAATAGAGGGACGCAGCGTGCGTCCTCGTTTTTGGGAATTGTCATAATGACAAATTCTGAAATGACGTTTGGTACTGCACGCCGTACTGAAAGTGACGTCCTAGGTACGGATAAATGATGGTTTTCTTGGGATTGCCAATAGTTGGTAGAAAACAACAAAAAGTGCACAAGTTAATTTGTGACTAAGCGTGAAAAGACAGGTGTCGAATGGCGTTTCAAAGAATGCCTTTTTCTTTCAGAGTCGAAATAAGGCATTCTTGGGGGGCAATTTGTTGGCTCCTAAATTCGACACCTTTGTTTTGTTAATGTCAGCCATTAAAGCTGAAGGATGTTTTCGACTGGCTAAGTCTGTCGAAATGCCCGTCGAAAGATGGCAAAGTACTTAGAAGATTTCTTCCAAGGGGGAAGTTGGTTGCCTTCGACATCGAAGGAGTTTCTCGTCGAAGATGTCTCTCGACGAAAGTGTTCGATGGTTCAGAGTGGAGCAGTTTGAAATTCAAGCTTTTGGAGGGAAAACGGTTTCCAGCAGTTACTACGTGCAAAACGTGCAAGGATCTGGAGCGTCGAACGTGGAGAACGTGCCAAGTGGATTGATCTCGAAGCAGTGTAACTGCCCGACGGTTACTTGGGATGTTTTAGTATAAATAATAGTAGACATGTAGTTTCTCGCGTGTGTTCACAATTCTATACAAAGTCACTCATATAGATTCGAGTACCCAGCGTGTGAGAAAGAATTGTTGAGAAATGTATGTGTGAAACACCAATTTTATTAATCAAAGTCATTTACTTTTCCAGAAATTTACTTGCTTTCCTCTTTACATTCCTGTCGAAGCCTTTTACTTTAAGCCTTGTTTATTTTACCAAGTCCTTTCTTCATGCAATTTACTTGAAACCTCTTTATTTCATTTAAAGCCTCTTCATTTAAAGCCTTATCCAATTTAATCAAAACTTCAAAATCAACCTATGTCCTAGGATCAATCTGATCGATCCTGCGAGTAACCAAATAAGTAACCATTTGGAGGATCAGCGGTTGTTTACCAAATCCCAAGGTAAACAGCGTGATAACTCAGAAAGGAACGTCAATAGAATCAGAAGTTCTGGATTCGTACGCTCTGACGTCCTGCAAGAAATGTTAGAGGGAAAACATAGAAATTCTGGGTGGTATTCAGACAGTGGGCCACAAGTCAGAAGTTCTGTATAACACTAAACACAGTAAGTAAACTTTAGAAGTTCAGTGTATTGTCAGCATGTGAAAAATCAGAAACTCTGAGTGTTTGAAAACAGCAAATGGAAACATCAGAAGTTCTGTGTATTTGACATGTAAGGAGTACTCAGAAGTTCTATGATGTGTTAGAAAAGTGAGTAAATCATCAGAAGTTCTGTGTTGTGTTGAGCCAGTGAGTAAACATCGGCAGTTCAGTGCGTTATCAGCATGTAAAAATCAGAAGTTCAGTGCGTGTTAACAGTGAGAAAAAAAATCATAGAAGTTTTATGTGTTAAAACAGTGAAGAAAACTCAGAAGTTTTGCATGCTTAAACAGTGAAAAAATCCTAGATGTTCTGTGTGTTAAAATGATGAGTGAAAAACAGAAGTTCTGTGTTACATTTTGACTTTTAATCAGGCCACCAGCAATTCATTCAGTTCTTATTAAACAGAAAATCAGAAGGATAACAACACAACAACTTATAGAAGTTCTAATCCTAAATCTGAGTCTAGCCCTAATCAAGAAACTCTGATCCACAGTTTTTCTACTTATGCAATGATATGAACAACATCAATACTATGATATTTACATGTTTAATGATGTTCTAAATGAAAAAGATGCAAATTCAAAAAGACTTACCTTGAACCTGGAACATGGGCTTGGAGCTTTGAGCTGCTACCTTTGGATGTTCTGGAATCAGCGAGAGTAACGAAAGAGGAAGTGCCAAGCTCTTTGATTCAAAATGAAGAACAAAGGTTTGGTTTTCTGTTTAGGATTTCTGGATTTTTTATGAAGGTTTCAACTTTCTTCTCTCCCCCTTTTTACCAATCTCTCTTCCAAAAGCCAGCTCCTTGAACGTGTGATGGAGCAAAGTATTTATAGATGGGTTTGTTGTGGTTTTGGGGGGAAAACAAATGGGATTCAAACCTTTTTGGTATATTGTTCCAATGCTTTTTAATCACAGTTTTCGTATGCTAATTTGATGCAAATATGGGGTTTGAGAAAGTGCAAGCGTGGACTGGGTCAACAGTTGATTGCAACACTGTAATGTAGCAGGGCAGCGGGTTACTTAAACAAGGTTTTAGGATTTGGTGATGTTCTGATCACAGAAGATCAGAAGTATAACTTCTATGTACTGAAGAGTCACGTTCTGATGAAAGATTGTGTTATGAACCACGTTTGCAACTTATGAATGTACTTGCATGGAGGCTGGAGAGCCATGTTCTGATTGAAGGCTATGTTTTGAACCAAATTTGCAACTTCTGACTGCACTTGCATGGAGGCTAGCTCAGAAGCTCTGAAGTATCACATACTCTTAACACAGAAAATTTTCTAAATGTTTAGAAAAATTGATTTTTCCAAAGTAACTTCTGACTCTTGATTTTTTGATGAACCAATCTCATGTCTTGATGAAATAAAATTGTTGAAACTTGATTTGAACTGAAAGTCAAAGTTTGACTTTTCAGTGTGCTTTTGACCATTTTGCCCTTGCGGATGACTTTCTTGAAAAATTGCAGTTCAAGGCTTGGAATTGGATGGAAGCAAACTTGAGGATCCAGGGTGATTCCTTGAGAAATGAGAGGGAAAATTTTGGGGTACAACAGCTGGAAAGGTTGGACAAGACATGATCAAATTCCATTAAATTCATAAAGCGACTTCTAACGTTTTCATTCTTCCGTGGCTTTTCAAACTTAATCAGCTCTTGACTTTTAAAGAAAAGTTGTAGATGTTGTCAAGGAGAATCATATGTAAAAGAAACACTAAAAAAATATCGAAATTTGAAGAAGTTGTGAATTTTTTAAATCTGACTCGAAAAATGGCAAAAAAAGGTCGAATTGCTTGTGAACGCTTGCTATGTAATGATACATATGGGAGGTGGTATCTTAGGTCAAAAATTGGGGTATGACAGGTATCGGTGAAGGTTTCAAAACCTATGCTCAAAAATGGAGGGATCTCGTGGGAAGAGTCCAACCCCCTCTATCTGACATAGAATTGGTGGATATGTTCTTAGGCACGCTATCTGGTCCATTCTTCAAACACTTGATCGGAAGCTCCTCGGTTGGATTTACCAAATTAATCATGACCGGTGTACGGGTAGAAGTGGATATAAAAAATGGAAAAATTCAAAGAGATGCATCCTTGAGCGCGATGAAAAAGCCCTTTACCGGAAAAAGGAAGTCAGTGTTGCATATTGCCATAGGAATCAGGACAGAACTTAACGTTGTCCAGCGGTAGGGGCTGTCATGATCTCTAAGCCTGCACATACTCAACAAAGGAACAATCAGTCTAGAACAGAAAGGTCGGTAAGACAGTTTACCCGGATAAATATGATGTTGTCTCAAGTCTTGCCACATTTGATGAAATCTAATCTGGTAACCCTACGGGAAGCTCCGGAGAATCCCAACACTGCCTCTCCCCGTTATAACCCAAATGCTCGTTGGGCTTACCATTCAGAAATTCCAGGTCATGATTCAAAATACTGTTGGGCTTTGAAAAACAAGGTGCAAGACCTTCTCGATGTAGAGGAAATTGAATTTGATGCCCCTGAGATCCCGAATGTTATCACTACTCCCATGCCCAAACACGGTCGTGGTGTTAACATTATTGAAGATGATGTGTTTGTTACTGTTGTTGATGAACTTGTTACTCCTATCCTAACCATCAAGAGGAACCTGTTGAAGGCCAATTTAATTCCGGGTTGTGGCAAAGGTTGCTGCCTCTGTTTATCTCTACCGACTGGTTATCATTTATTGAAGGCAGGTGTCCAGCGCCTGATGGATGACAAAGAGATTTTTTTTAAAAGACTCCCGTTCCAACCATTTCTTACAAGGATGTTTCAATAATAACCATTTCAGCCAATCCTCCCAGGGTCTCCACCAAAATACCCGTTAGTATTACATATGTTCCGAAGGTGACTCCACTAATAATTACTATGCTAGGGCCAATCCCATACTCCTCAGACAAAACTGTTCCCTGGAACTATAGGGGTGACGTCTACTACCACGGTGTCAAGCAAGATTGGATGGCTGTTGAAGACCCGGTTTTTGAGAAGGATGACCCCAACATTGGCAACATTGTGGAAACCAGCAAAATAACCAGAAGCGGAAAAGTGTTCTCCCCTGAGATTTCTCCTCCGAAATCTGTTACTGGTCCTGTGATCATTCTTGCTTTTGTTCCTACTGATACTACTACTACAGTTCCTGTGATTACCCCTGTTGACACCCCTATCACCGAGTCGACCGAGACTCGGGGAAAAGATATTTTGGTTGAGCCTGTCCTGACGAAGGCGCAGTCAGTATCTATCCCAGAGGCTTCCAAGAAGAAGATGGAAGAAATTTTGAAAATTATAAAGAGAAGCGACTACAGTGTAGTCGAACAGCTAGGGTAGACCCCTTCAAAGATTTCTATTCTAGCTTTACTGTTATGCTCTGAAGCTCATGTGAAGGCTTTGGTGAAATTTCTTAAAACTTCTCATGTGCCACAGAAAACCACTACTGACCAATTCAAAGATTGTGTGGCTAGTTTGATAGTTGATAACGATTTGGGCTTTTCTGATGCTGATCTGACACCTAGAGGGAGAAAACACAATGATGCATTGCATATCTCTATCAAATGCAAGGGCACTACTTTGGCCTATGTCCTGGTAGATACTAGTTCATCATTAAATATGTTACCTAAGAAGGCTCTGCATAGACTAGACTGTGAAGGTTTGACCTTAAAACCCAGCAACATAGTGGTAAGGGCCTTCGATGGTTCGAAGAGATTGGTGCACAGGGAGGTGGACATCCCCATCAAAGTTAGAACTCAGACCTTTGATTCAACTTTCTATGTGATGGATATTCGCCCTTCCTATTCCTGTTTATTGGGCCGACCTTGGATTCATGACGCCGGTGTCGTCACCTCTACATTACGTCAGATGTTGAAGTACCCAATCAATGGAAAAATCATCACTGTCCATGGAGAGGAGGAATATATGGTCAGTCACCTGAACTCCTTCAGGTATGTGGAAATGGATGGTGAGTTCATATAAACTCCATGTCAGCATTTCGAGGAGGTCCCACAAACAGTTGCGGTAACCAAGACAGTTTCCAAAGTCCCGAAGATTACCAGACCTCCACTAAAGATGGCTTCTCTGAAAGATGCCAAGGCAGTAGTCGGAGAAGGTGGGCGTACCATTTGGGGCCAGCTTCCGGACATTCCCTACAAATATGAAAATTTTGGTTTGGGTTTTACTTCAGGATCCCAAAAAGTTGTTCATCATGCTCGTGCCGGGGGACCACCTTTGTGGATCAACAACCATGGAGTCAACGCAGTGGAAGATAGTGATGACAGTTGTGACCTAGAAGATTGGATTTTTCCAACTATCAACGAAGGACTCAACAACTGGGAAGCCAAAGAATTTGTCCCTATTACTTTTATCCAACGGTAATTGTCTTTAAGTTTTTGTCAGACTTGTAATAATTAAACAGTTTAGACTTTAAAGCCTTGTGTCTTACCCGAGGCACAATGGTAAATTTGTGAGGGTTGTTACTTCATTTTCATATGTCATCAATAAATCATGGATGTTTTTGCATGAAAATGTTATGCTCTTTGTTCTTCTTTTTCTACATTTTTATTTTTTCAAAGATAGTTATGCTCTTACACACACTCACATATCAAAATGCAGATCCACATCCACTCAGGATCCCATGGGTAACGATTCTGCTATGGCTTATTGTGACTTTGAAAATCTTATCTACCAAGCCGAAGAAGAATGTGAGGAAGATTGTGAGGTGCCAGGGGAACTATCTAGGTTACTACAACAGGAAGAAAGGACCATACAGCCCCACGAAGAGCCGGTCGACACAGTTAACTTAGGTAATGAAGAGGATAAGAAAGAAATCAAGGTAGGTGCCAATCTGGAACCTAGTGTCAAGAAGCACTTAACTCAGTTACTACATGACTATGTTAAGGTATTTGCTTGGTCATATGAATACATGCCAGGACTCGACGCTGATATCATGGACCATCATCTGCCGACAAAAGAGGATTGCCCTCCGGTAAAATAGAAAGTCCGTCGCATGCGGCCAGAAATGTCAGAGAAGATCAAGACTGAAGTCATGAAGTAGTTCAACACCAGATTCTTAGCCTTCACCTCCTATCCACAATGGGTCGCCAATGTTGTTCCAGTTCCTAAAAAGGACGGTAAAGTACGCATGTGTGTGGATTACAGAGACTTAAATAGGGAAAGCCCTAAGGATGATTTCCTGCTTCCCCATATCGATATTCTTGTTGACAACACCACACAGCACAAAGTATTATCCTTCATGGATGGTTTCTTCGGGTACAATCAAATCAAAATGGCACTTGAGGACATGGAGAAAATGACCTTCGTCATACAGTGGGGCACGTTCTGTTACAAAGTTATGCCATTTGGGTTGAAGAACTTCGGGCATCTTATCAGCGCGCCATGGTAGTTCTGTTTCATGATATGATCCATCACGAGATAGAGGTCTACGTGGATGACATGATATCCAGATCTCAAACTGAAGAGGAACACCTTGACCATTTGCAGAAACTGTTTGAAAGACTAAAGAAATACAAACTAAGGTTGAACCTGAGTAAATGCACTTTTGGAGTGAGATCTGGTAAACTCCTAGGCTTCATTGTCGGTGGTAAAGGTATCGAGGTGAACCCTGCAAAGGTAAAATCAATACAAGAAATGATTTCTCCTCGCACCATGAAGCAAGTCAGAGGATTCTTAGGACGGCTAAACTACATCGCCAGATTCATTTCTCACCTAACCGCTACTTGTGAACCAATATTCAAATTACTGAAGAAAGATCAAGTGTTGGATTGGAACGAAGACTGCCAGGCTGCCTTCGACAGGATCAAATAGTACCTTCAAGAGCATCTTATTTTGATGCCGCCATTTGAAGGAAGACCTTTGATCATGTATCTAACTATATTAGAAAATTCAATGGGGTGTGTGCTGGGGCAGCATGACGAGTCTGGCCGAAAAGAGCATGCAATATACTACCTGAGCAAAAAGTTTACCGACTGTGAAACCAAATATTCACTGCTCGAGAAAACTTGTTGCACTCTGGCATGGGCTTCTTGCCATCTAAGACAGTATATGTTGACCCATACTACCTTATTGATATCCAAGATGGATCCAATTAAATACATATTCGAGAAGACCGCCCTCTCTGGAAGAATAACAAGATGGCAAATGATCTTGACTGAATATGACATTCAACACACTACCCGAAAAGCAATAAGGGGCAGTGTGCTAGCTGATCAACTTGCTCATCAGGGTGTGGATGACTATCAGTCCATGAAATTCAAGTTCCCAGATGAAGAAATCATGTTCGTAAACAATTGTGAAGAACTCAGACCATCTAATGGACCTGAACAAGGATCCCAATGGACCTTGGTTTTTGACGGAGCTTCCAACGCATTCGACAATGGTATAGGCGATGTGATCATATCCCCTGAAGGATTTCATACTCCCTTCACTGTGAGGCTTTGTTTCAACTGTACCAATAATATGGCAGAATATGAAGCATGTATTATGGGTCTCAAAGCCGCCATAGATTTGGGAATCAAGTCCTTAAATGTATTTGGAGATTTCAGCCTTAGTCATCAGTGAGATCAAAGGAGAATGGGGCACGAAGCATCCTAATATCATCCCTTACAAAGAACATGTGTTGACATTAATCCCACATTTTGAGGAAATTACCTTTGAGCATTTTCCATGAGAGGAAAATCAACTAGCGGACGCGCTAGCCACTATGTCATCCATGTTTAAAATCAGGTGGGATAACGAGGCTCCCCAGATCATCATTGAGCGGATGGATGAACCAGCTTACTGTCATGAGATCGATACTGAAGAAGTAGTCGACAAGCCTCGGTCTGATGAAATTAAGAGGTATCTCGAGGCCCAAGAGTATCCGGAGGGAGCTTCAGTCAATGATAAGAAGTTCTTAAAAATATTTTCTGCTAAATTCTTCCTCAGTAACAAAATCCTCTATAAATGCAACCACGAATCTAATTTTCTTTGTTGCGTAGACCAGAGTGAGACAGAAAAGATCATGGTTGATTTACACGAAGGTGCCTTTGGAACTCATTCTAGTGGACACACGATGGCTAAAACGATCCTACGGGAAGGATATTACTGGTCCACCATGGAAGCAGATTGCTATCAACATTCACAAACTTGTCACAAGTGCCAGATCTATGCTGACAAAGTACATTTGCCTCCAGTTCCCCTAAACGTCCTGACTTCTCCTTGGCCCTTCGCAATATGGGGAATTGACATGATTGGAGAGATCAAACCCACATCTTCTAATGGACAACACTTTATCTTGGTCGCCATTGATTACTTCACAAAGTGAGTCGAGGAAGCTTCATTCGCTTCTGTTACCAAGAACGTTGTGGCCTGATTCATCAAACAGAATCTCATCTATCGGTACGGTATCCCAGAGATAATCATCACAGATAATGGTACCAATTTCAATAATACTATGATTACCGCACTATGCGCGCAATTCAATATCCAGCATCATAACTCTTCTCCTTACCGGCCGAAGATGAATGGCGTTGTAGAAGCCGCAAATAAAAACATCAAAAAGATCATACACAAAATGACAGTGACCTACAAGGACTGGCATGAGATATTACCATTTTCTCTCCATGGTTACCGTACCACGGCGCGCACATCAACAGGGGCAACTCCTTTCTCCTTGGTATACGGTATGGAAGTTGTCCTTCCAATTTAAGTTCAAATACCCTCTCTGAGAATCATAAAGGATGCAGGTTTGGATGAAGATGAATGGATTCAAACTCGAATTGACCAGTTGAACTTGATTGATGAGAAGAGACTTACAACTGTTTGTCATGGTCAGATGTACCAAAAACGTATGATCAAAGCTTTTAACAAGAAGGTCAGATGTCATGTATATCGGGTTGGTGACTTGGTAATCAAGCGTATCATATTTCCACAAGGTGATCCCAGGGGCAAATGGACTCCTACATACGAAGGACCATTTGTGATCAAAAATATATTCTCTGGTGGAGCAATGATGTTACCCACTATGGATGGCAACGACCTTCCGCACCCTGTAAAAGCAGACATAGTTAAAAGATACTACGCATGAATAAAGACCCGCTAGGTCGACTGGCCTAGGAAAAAATTAGGGCATCCCAGCAAACCAAAAGGATTTGGGCAAAAATATGGGATAAAATACAAAAAATCTGTACACCCGGCAAGCTAAAAACCTGAAAGGGCGGCTTGGGCAAAAAAGGGTATCCCGGTGGACCGAAAACCCGAAAGGGCGGTCCAGGAAAAAGTTAGGGATTTAAAGCGTATGACTATGTCCTGTTGGATCACCTTACAGACAACCTTCAATATCGACTGACAAACTCAAAAGGTTCTAATCAATCCAATCAGCTTCGGATAAAGCAGCAAATGGATGAGACGCTCAGAGACATGAAGGCTATAGAAGAATGGGAACCCCATGGGATTATTTCACCTAGATATCTTTTCTTTGTATGAATTTTCATTTTTTTACGACGACATTCTCTTACTAGGATGTTCGTCTCTTTGTACGAAATACTTATTCAAGTTAATACAAAGATATTCCTTTAAAAGTGCAAAACTATCTGTTTTTCTTTTATTTTTCCAGTTTTGTTTGCAAAAAGGTTCAATGATTATTTTTGAACATATGCATTTAAACACAATTACTGTTTATAAATAAACGCCTAAAAAGGGAGAACTAAACAGAAAGACAATTACTAATGGATTTAAGAAACGGGATAACATTTGTGGGCCATTTCCTGAAATCCATGCAGGTACTTTCTCCAGCAGGGGCAGAAGCAAGAACATCTTGCTACAGGATCATTGTCATATCTCCAGCATGCAGCATGCTGGTATCTTTTGCCTTCATATCTCTGACAAAGCAAAAACTTCCAGTTACCACCTCAGAAATTCTCCAGCAAAGATCGCACGGCTTCTCAGGATTTCCCAGTAGGATTTCACGAAGTCCACAAGAAATGCATGGTGTTTCCCTTCCCCAACATATTTTATTTCTCCAATTATGTAAACCCATCCATCAACACTTCAATTTCAACAAAATATAAGGACTTACACTCCACATCCCCAACAACAGTCAGGGATTTATTTTCCCTAATCCAACAACAATGCAGCAGAACATCTTACATGCACATAAATTACATTCATACATCTTAAACATCAATGACATAAATGCATTGCATTATGCATTTCATGCATCATGGCATTACATACAACTAACTCTTTACCCTTTTCAGGAAAGATCCATCAACAGAAAATTATAATCAAATTTTCAACGAGACAAGACAAATATCTATGAACAAATCAATCGTAGGTCAATTCCAGAAACAAGACAGGGTGACTATCTACATGACCATTACTTCCTTCAGACTCCTGTCGGTTCAGTTTAAACATCTCAACAATTAATCCTGATTCTTTCCCGCAGACATCTTCTCTGGTTTAGATAAGTCGCTCCAAGATTTATTCTAATTCTTTTCCAGACCTCTGTCAGTTTAGTTTAAACTTCTCAATGGTTTATCCTGATTCTTTCCTGCAAGCATTTTCTCTGGTTCAAATAAGTCACTCCAAGATTTATTCTGATTCTTTTCCAGACCTCTGTCGGTTCAGTTTAAACCTCTCAACAGTTTATCCTGATTTTTTCTGAAAATATCTTCTCTGGTTCAGATAAGCCGCTCCAAGATTTATTCTGATTCTTTTCCAGACCTTTATCGGTTTAGTTTAAACATCTCAACAGTTTATCCTGATTCTTTCCTGCAAACATCTTCTCTGGTTCAGATAAGTCGCTTCAAGATTTATTCTGATTCTTCTCCAGACCCCATTCTCGTTTAGTTTAAACATCTCAACGGTTTATCCTAATTCTTTCCTGCAATTATCTTCTCTGGTTCAGATAATTCCCTTCAAGATTTATTTTGATTCTTCTTCAGACCCATGCTGGTTCAGTTTAAATCTCTTGACGGTTTATTCTGATTCTTTCCTGCAGACATCTTCTCTGGTTCAGATAAGTCGCTGCAAGATTTATTCTGATTCTTCTCCAGACCCCTGCTGGTTCAGTTTATATCTTTCAACAATTTATTCTGATTCTTTCCCGCAGACACTTTCTCTGGTTCAGATAAATCACTCAAAGATCTATTTTGATTCTCTCCAGTTAAAGAATACCCAAGACCTCTTTTGGTTCAGTTTAAACCTCTCAACGGTTTATCCTGATACTTTCCAAATAGACACTTTCTCTGGTTCAGATAAATCGCTCCAAGATTTACTCTGATTCTTTCCAGTCAAACAACATCATACTTCTGCTAGTTTCAGTTTAAATCGACCAAAGATTTATTCTGATTCTTTTCCAGTTGAAGTCAAGTTCAGACTTAGTCCAATTTCTATCAACAATCACTTTTGGATGGCATATATAAGCCCATCTCCAACAACTATCCATCATTCCTCTAAATAGAATCTTTAAGCCCATTCCTTACACCTCAACCATAAATATCATCAAGTTCAAATTTCTGGGCACTCTAGTGCTCAATCATCTTCTACCCTCAAGTCGCGAATGGAAGATCCACGAATCTAACTCTTCAGGTTTAATAAGATTGAACAGGGGCAGTTGTTGTACCCCAAAATTTGCCCTCTCATTTCTCAAAGGATCATCTTGGACCCTCATGTTTGCTTCTATCAAGTTTTAAGTCTTGAATTACAATGTTCCAAGAAAATCATTCACAGGGGCAAAATGGTCAAAACCACAATGAAAAGACAAACTTTGACTTTTAGATCAAAAAATTAAGTCTCAACAATTATATTTCATCAAGACATGAAATTGGTTCATCAAAAATCAGAAGTCAGAATTTACTTTGAAAAAATCAAATTGATAAACATTTGGAAATTTTTTTAAGTGTTAAGAGAATATAATACTTCAGAACTTCTGGGCCAGCCTTCACGCAAGTGCAATCAAAATTTGCAAATATGATTCAGAACATGACTCATCAATCATAACGTGACTCTTCAGCATATGGAGGCTATTTTCTATGCTTCGATCAGAGCCTCACCCTTTGAATCTCACTCTGGTCTTCTGCGATCAGAACATTACCAAATCTCAAAACCTCGTTTGAGCAACCTGTTGTACTGTTGTAGTACAGTCCTACCACCAGCTGCCACAACACTCCAAGGTGCTACTGATCCAGTCCACGCCTGCGTTTTTCTCAAACCCCATAATTGCACCAAATTAGCATGAAAAAACTGTGTTTAAAAAGCAATGGAACAGTATGCCAAAAAGATTAAAAATCCCATTTGTTTTCCCCCCAAAATCACAGCAAACCCATCTATAAATAAGTTGCTCCATCACACGTTCAAGGGGATGGTTTTTGGAGAGAGATAGAATCATCAAAGAGAGAAAAGAAAACAATAAAACCTTCACAAATCCAGAATTCCCAAACAAAACCAAAACCTTTGTTCTTCCTTTTGAATAAAAGAACACAACATTTCATGTTCCGTTCTAGAACGTCTGAAGGCAGCGGCTCAAGTCCCAAATACACATTCCAGATTCAAGGTAAGTCTTTCTGACTTTGCATTTTTTTTATTTAGAACATCATTAAATATGTAAATATCATAGTATTGATGTTTTCCATATCATTACATATGTAGGGAAAAAACTGTGGACCATAACTTCTTGAATAAAACTAGGCTCAGAATTAGAATTAGAACTTCTTTAAACTGCTGTGCTTTTATCCTTTTGATTTGCTGTTAAGAACTGAATAAATTGCTGATATGCTGATTAATATGAGGAACGTGTTGAAATGTGACACAGAACTTCTGAGTTTATCTTCACTGTTTTAAAACGAAAACTTCTAGGATTTCTTATTGTTTCAGCATAGAATTTCTGATCTTCACTCAATATTCAACACAATACAAAACTTCAAATTTTCACTCATTGTTTAGCACAACACAGAACTTCTGAGTTCTTCTCACTGTTTTGACACACCAGAATTCCTAGGTTTTTACACTGTTATGATACGGTAACAGAACTTCATACTTTTTACTCATTGCTAACACATAACTTATGACTTTTCCCCCACTATTTAACATGACACAGAACTTCTGAAATTTTCCTCACGGTCTAAACACCACCCAGAACATCTGTTTTCTTTCCATCTAACGTTTCTTGTAGGACCTCGGAGTGTATTAGTCCATAACTTCTGATTCCCACTGACGTTTCTTTCTGAGTCACAGCGCATCCGGCATCAGAACTTCTTATCCCTTTTGTTTTGCTTGCAGCAGCACGCTGATTCTATCCCTCATTATTTTCCCCTTTTTATCATTTTTAATATCAATACTCTTTTTATTAATATAAAAAGACATAAAAATATTTCCTTTTTATTAATTAACTTTTTTTCTTTAGTATTAGTTTGTTTGTTTAATTTCTTCATAATAAAAAATACTAAAATACAAAAAAATATACAAATGATTTAAATTTCCTTAGGCAATTATTTTCTTTAAAAGAATAGAATTTTATTTTCCTCTTTTCAAATTTTCTCACAAACAAAATATTAAGAATTTGTATACTTTGTTAATTAATTTTTACTTTATAGACTATTGTAGTTTTAATTAATTTGTTCAATTCGATTTGGTTGTATTGATTGCCTATTTTAACTTTTAATCGCATTGATCCATCCCCATTTGTAAATTTGTACCCCCATTCCTGAAAGCTCTGTAATAGTGTAGAATTTTAATTTCTGCAATTTACTGTTTTCCTTATACTGTATAGTAATTAGGCGTGTATGGAGAAGACATAAAATTAATCGCTAGATAACCTAATCAAGACAAAATGCATGTAAATCAAAACCACTTTTCACACGCGCACCTCTAGGGTAATCTCGCTTGTTGCCTTGGAAACACAGTCATGTCCCTCGAATATGGGACGCTTTAGCAAAGACCCTTCGATAAAAAAATTATAGTCCCTCGATGTTGCCTTCGGTAAAACGATCTAGTCCCTTACGAAAAATTGCTAAAGCGTCTCACAAGTTGCCTTCTATGACTGTACGATTGACCCGCGCCTGTCCCTTCACATCCAACGATGGGGCTTCTTACCAAATCAATGGTAAGATAGCAACATCTAAAGGAGGAGGAAAATAATATTTAAGACCTTTTGAGTAGGTAGGTTACTCTTAGTTACTCTCTTGCTCACAACAAAAACACTTTATACACCTAAACTTTCATTTGAAACATTTTCAAAAGACAAACAATTTGTACGCGTTCTTATAGAAACGAGAACCATTACAAAGACACCTTTTTGAAATCACTTTCAAAAACACATTCCACAAACACATCTTTGAACTATTTTTGAAACAACACTTTGTACGTGTTCTTATAGAAACGAGAACCATTACAAAGACATTTTCAAAATACTTTCAAAACCCACACCACAAACACATTTTTCAAACAAAAGCGAGTGATCTAGCAAGAAACTAAGAGCCCGTAAATAACTACGGATGAAAAAGGGTGCTAATACCTTCCCTTTTCATAATCTACCCCCCAAACTCAAGAAAACATCTCTAAAGGTCTAGAGACAGTTCAGATGCGATCCAGATATGGCTGACATTCTGATACTTACTCCAGATTCTCTTCTAGAAACAGTTTAGATGCGATCCAAATGTGGCTGACATTCTGATACTTACTCCAGATTCCTTCAAATACAGTCCAGATATGATCCAGATTCGGATGTAATTCTGTCACTCATTCAAATACATTCCAGATACAATCACCTTAGGATGGCATCTTTAAGCCCATCTCCAACAAGATTCTATCACCTCTCCAAATGGCATCTTTAAGCCCATTCCTCCTACCATTGCATCTTCGAGTGCAAATTTTCTGGGCACTCTAGTGTTCAATCATCTTCCATCTTCAAGTCACGAATGGCAGAATTACCAATCTAACTCTTAAGGTGTAAGATGATTGAACAGGGGCAACTGTTGTACCCCGAAATTTCCCCTCTCCTTTTCACCCTGGATCCTCAAGTTTGCTTCCATCCAATTCCAAGCCTTGAACTGCAATTTTTCAAGAAAGTCATTCATAAGGGGAAAATGGTCATTTGCACACTGAGAAGTCTAACTTTGACTTTTGGATCAAAATCAAATCTCAAAAATCATATTTCATCAAGACATGTTGGAATATGAAGTTTGTTTCATCAAGAGTTTCAAAAGTCAAATTTTACTTTGGAAAAGTCAAATTCTAAATACTTAGAAATTTTTCTAAGTGTTTAAGAAGCATGACAAAACTCAGAACTTCTGACCAGATTATCACAATAACACTCAGCAAATTCTGGACACTCTCAAGGCAGAGTTTGGTCAGAACTTCTGGGCAAGTTTTCACAAAAGCTTCAGTCAGAGTTTGCCAGGGTAATTCAAAGAAGGTTAAGAAGCATGCTGCAAGCTTTCTAGAAAGTCTAAAATTTCCTTCAGAACGTGCTGGAGCCAGAAGATACAAAGATCAGAGGATGGATGCTACGCAGAAGCAGAACTTCTGATCCAAAACTAAGCCATGGTGTAGAATCTCACGTTGCAGGATTTCTGGTTGTGATAAGTCTCATCATCATTTAATGCTCATTTAATGCTCACAACCACTTTCTGAGTCTTTATCCAAAGGATTTTCACCATGTGTACCTCTACTATCTTGGGATAGCAAACTTTGGTACTAGGCCCATGTTGTGCTTTTTACTTTTCCTTAATTCCTGTTGACAACCACCATGCTTGCTTCAAAAACAAGACAGCGCTTCAGCATATGAAGGTTATATTCAACGCTTTGGTCAGAACATGACCAAATCCCAAAACCTTGTTTATACAACCCGCCGCAGACCTATAACCAACAGCTATTTCAGCCTATGCCTACATCCCATAATTGCACCAAACTAGCATACGAAAACAGTGATGAAAAAGCAAAGGAACGAGATGCCAAAATAGGTTAAAATCCCATTTGTCTTTCCCCCCAAAATCACAATAAATTCACCTATAAATACTTGGCTCTATCACACATTCAAGGGGATGGCTTTTGGAGAGAACTATCAAAAGAGAAAAAGAAACCTGTGAAAACCCTTCATAAAAATCCAGATTTCCCAAACAGAAAACCAAACCTTTGTTCTTCCCTTTGAATCAAAGAACTTGGCATTTTCTCTTCTGTTATTCTTGCTGATTCCAGAACATCCAAAGGCAGCCACTCAAAGCTCCAAGCACACGCTCCAAGTTTAAGGTAAGGCTTTCTGACTTTACTTGTTTTTCATTCAGAACATCATTAAACATGTAAATATCATAGTATTGATGTTGTTCATATCATTGCACAAGTAGAAAAAACTGTGGATCAAAGTTTCTTGATTAAGGCTAGGCTCAAGATCAGGATTAGAACTTCTGTAAACTGTTGTGCTGTTATCCTTCTGATTTTTTGTTTATCAAGAATTGAATAGATTGCTGATGTGCTGATTGAGAGTTGAAATATAGCATAAAACTTATGATGTTCATCCATAGTCTTCACACTTAGAACTTCTGATGTTCACTCACAGCTTCAGCACAACACAGAACTTCTGAGTTCTCCTCACTGTTCATGCACACTGAACTTTTGATGTTCACTCACTGTTTTAACACTTAGAACTTCTGATTTTCATACGCCGATAACATGCTGAACTGCTGATTGTTCACTCACCGTTCTAACATAGCACAGAACTTCTGAGTTCTCCTTGCATGTCAAATACACTGAACTTCTGATGTTTCCACTCGCTGTTTTCAAATACTCAGAGTTTCTGATTTTTACATGCTGATAACGCACTGAACTGCTGATGTTACTCACTGTGATCGGTGGAAATAGAACTTATTGTTTTTTATGCTGGTTCGTGAAATGTCGCGGTAAGCAAGAATCGCCACCGTCTTTTATTTTCTCCAAAATGGAAAGGACAAAAGCACAGCAAAATTCCTTTTCGAGATGTTTCTCGGTTCGGGAGGTAGATTATATAAAGGGAAGGTGTTAACACCCTTTCTATCCGTGGTTATCCACGGGCTCTTAGGTACTTGCTCACTATGTTTTCAAAATGTTTTGCTTTTCTTGTGTTTGTGGGTTTTGAAAACTTTGTTTGAAAACTTCGTTTGACTCTTGTATCAGTCCTCAAGAGTGTATGAAGTGTTTGTTTGAAAACATTTGTCAGAAAAGTGTAGGTGCGAAAAGTATTTTTGTTTTTTGAAAGAGCAAGTACCCAGGAACCTCTGCCTACTCAAAAGAAATTAAGCTATGTAAATGTCCTTTAGACAGTACTATCCCACTATTGAGAAGTAGGTAGCACCGTCGTTGGAGTTTTCGGGTCAATTCGATTATATGAGACATGTGGTCACCAAAGCAATAGTAGGACGTCTTAGAGGTAACCCTAATATCCTAGATCCTTTTTATCCGAGGCAACCGTTTCGAGGCAACTTGGATCTTTAGACAGGAGGACAACCTCTAAAACACCCTATACTCAATGACCACGTCGAGGCAACCAAGTGAGGCGTACCCTAAGAGTGGCATGTGCGAGTGTGTCAGGTTTCATGTTAAATTATCTTTGGACAAGTTATGGTGAGCTACGAGTTGATTTTAATTTTCAGGCAAGTCTTGTCATGCATAGTTAACATACATCTAACAGTTAATAGTTGCGGAAAATAAATTGCGGAAAGTAAATCTACGCTATTACAAGGCGTCGGGTATTTACATCACCAAAAAAACAACCCTCGAAAAGTAAATGCGAGAAATTAAAGGAAAGCGATAAAAGGCCCTAATTAATGCTATTACATCCTCGGAGCAATTACATATATATGATCAAAAAATAATATGCGCGAATAAAAATTGAATCGGGGAAGTCCTTAGGGTTTTGACCCTTTTTGAGAAAGAAATAAGTTTTTTGTCCTTTTTGGCATTTAATTAAGTTAAACCTAAAACTAATTAATTAATTAATTAAAAGAAAGGTTTTTTAGTTTTTTATGTTTTTAATGAAAATAAATTAAAATAAAAAGATATATTAATTAACCTAATTCTACATGGATTTTATTTGTTGTGAAAAAAAAAAGTTAAAATTGACCTAATTAACTAAATTAATCTATGTTAGTATTTATTTACAAAATAACTAAATTAAAGGTGAAATTAATAATAATAATAATAATAATAAATAAAATATTTTAGTTTTCTGAATTTATTAAAAATAATTAATTATGTTAATTAAATATTAATAATAATAATAATTAATAAAATAGTTAAAAGAAAGAAATATAAAAGAATAAAAAGAAACCAGGGAGGGTGTTGGCCCATTTAGGAGGTATTTTAGAAATTTCTGGCCCATTAATCTCTCAAGCCCGTTTGACTTTAATGATTGTCTACGCGTGTGTTGTCCAGGAGTATGATGGTCATCCCGCTTTGGACCATTGGATTTGAGTCTTAGACACATGGCACCTGGATATTTGAAGCGCATGGTAGGACATATCCTGGAAAGCTGCATATGATTATGTGAAGAAAAAATAGAAACACGTATTTTGGGGGGCCTGGGATTCGAACCCAGGTCCCAATGGTTAATGCTCCCACGCCTTTGCCAATTGAACTAGAACGCGCATTTGTTATAAGAATGGATAATGAGTATTATATATAAAAGCAACCACTATGCTGTGAAACAACAAAATCACGCGCGCTTTTTAAACTATCCAACCATGAATCAACACCTCATCATCGTCCTCGTTGTGCCTACAAAAAATAATGTTAGATAGCGGGGGTTTTTAACCCCCACTATATACCATGAGGAAAAATAGCGATTAGGAGTATGGTGAACATAAATGTTTCGCGAGGGGTGAGTTGCAACCGTTTTGGCCTTGCGATTTCAGTGATGCATCTCACAGGTCCCAATTTTACTGGATTTAGAAAGCCCCAATTTAAAAGCTTATGAACCCTAAAACTTGTTCATGGCATCTTTGGATTCTGGGCGTTTCAATGCAATTAAACTATACCATTAGCTTTGTACAGTCCCTAGCAACACAAAACGATCAAGAAATCATGTTAAATGCTTATGAATCACGAATTACGATTATGAAAAAAAGTGGCAAACCGTGACTCTGTATAGGGTGATTTCTTGAGCTTTAGCGTGTGATTTCAATTGCCACACATTCCTGGGAACCCCTGCAAGATGTTAGAATCAACAAAAAAGCTTTTAATTGTCCTGAAATATAGAAATCAGTTTTGAGTTTCTTCTTGAATTTTCTTGAATTGCTATGGCTTTTCTGCAGCCTCTCTCACGTGTGCATGATCAGGGTTGGCTTGTATATTTATAGGAGAATGAGATTAGGTCAGAATCTTGAGTAAAAATCCATGGAATGATGATTTGAATATTTGATTGGAAATCATATATTTTTGAATCTTTTTTATTGGAGAAAGTTTCCAAACTTGGAGTTTTTGATATCCTTGATTTGTACACGAAATTGCCAGCATGGTTAGGTAATTCTTGCTTCACAAAAAGATTGAAAAATCAAATCTTTGTATTTCCTACAATTTAAAATAATTAAATGAATTAAAATTGATTAAAAATCCAATTAATTAATAAAAAATAAGAAAATAAATTTAATTAATCTTAATGGGTCGTGCATAAGTCATGGATAAAGTTTCAAGAAGAAATTTGAAGCCCATTAGCAAAAACAAGGTGTTTTGAGCAAAGTTGACTTTTGTAAATTCACAAAAATTTCCCAACTTCTCCAATGCATATCTTGCTCAATTTTGATCATATAAACAGGTTCTTGGACATTTTGGAAAGGTCTTGAAGTCCTCTAACCAATGCCTTTGGTCCCATATCATTTGGATTTACCAATCTCAAGTTATGGTCTTTGACTTAAAGTGCACTTTTGTTGACTTTTGAAATTGACCTATAATGTAGAAATTGATAACTTTTTATGAGAGAATTTCTTGGACTTGGAATGTGAAGATGGATTGTAGGAAATGTCATCCCCTTCAAAATGAGCATTGGATGGGATTTTTCTGATGAACCATGAAAAAGTTATGCCTTGGTCAAGATACAGTTGACTTTTCTACTGTCCAAAAATAGTAACTTTTTGCATCTTGATGATTTTTGAGCTATTCTTGTGGAATCATGATCAAGACTTGATAAAATGATGATTGTGAACTCAAAATAAGATGTTTGACCAAAAGTTCTGACTTTTGACTGCAAAATGACCATTTTGCCCCTGTAGTTGAATGTTGATCAAATAGGGCTTTTGACTGTGCAAATTGGCGTTGTGAGTCTTGAGACTTGACATATAGATGCTTGAGGATGTATGTAGGCCTATGAGACTTGATTGAGCCACTGAAAACCTCAAATTCCTTGAAAGAACCAAAACCCTAATTTCAGCTGGCTTAAGAGGTATTTGGACTGTGCAATCCTTGAGTAGACTTGAGAAATTTGAGGGTCATTCTTGAGGAACCTTGAAGAATATGGGAGGGAAAATTTTGGGGTACAACAGTTGCCCATGTTCAATCTTCTTAAACCTGAGGATGTAGATTGGCTTGCGTGCCTTTCGTGATCCGAAGGTGGAAGATGATTGAACACTAAAGTGCCCAGAAATTTGCACTCGTATGGTGTAGTATCAGCAATGTGATGTCGGGAATGGGCTTACAGATGCCATTTGGAGAGATGATGGATAGGGGGATGGGCTTATAGATGCCATCTGGAAACGTGATAGAATCTTGTCGGGGATGGGCTTATAGATGCCATCTGGAGATGTAATGGATAGTTGTGGAGATGGGCTTAAAGATGCCATCTGGAGATTGATCGCATAAGAGATTCCTTAGTGATAACTTGCATACCTGTAGTTCGTAGAATTGTAACTTTGTGAGTTGAAAGAAGGAACCTGTGTAGGGTTGCCTGATGATGGTCAAGTAGATAGTTGTCCTGTCTGGTTTCAGGTATTAATCTCTGACCTGAGAAAGAAAGATGGTTTCCTGGCCTGTTACAGGTATTAACCTTCAATCTCTTCAATGTAGATAACTTTCCTGTCTGGTTTCAGGTATATATCTACAATCAATCATCCACAGATACTTCCTGGCTAGTTACAGGTATTGATCTGGAACTTAAGAAAAAGTTGGTCGAGATAGCTTTCTTGTCTGGTTTCAGGTTAGATCTCTGACCTGAGAAATAAAGATAGTCTTCCTGGCTTGCTACAGGTATTGATCTTCAATCTCTTCAATGTAGATAACTTTCCTGTCTGGTTTCAGGTATATATCTACAATCAATCGTCCACAGATACTTCCTGGCTAGTTACAGGTATTAATCTGGAACTTAAGAAAAAGTTGGTCGAGATAGCTTTCCTGTCTGGTTTCAGGTATAGATCTCTGACCTGAGAAATAAAGATAGTCTTCCTGGCTTGCTACAGGTATTGATCTTCAATCTCTTCAATGTAGATAACTTTCCTGTCTGGTTTCAGGTATAGATCTACAATCAATCATCCACAGATACTTCCTGGCTAGTTACAAGTATTGATCTGGAACTTAAGAAAAAGTTGGTCGAGATAGCTTTCATGTCTGGTTTCAGGTATAGATCTCTGACCTGAGAAATAAAGATAGTTTTCCTGGCTTGCTACAGGTATTGATCTTCAATCTCTTCAATGTAGATAACTTTCCTGTCTGGTTTCAGGTATAGATCTACAATCAATCGTCCACAGATACTTCCTGGCTAGTTACAGGTATTGATCTGGAACTTAAGAAACAGTTGGTCGAGATAGCTTTCCTGTCTGGTTTCAGGTATAGATCTCTGACCTGAGAAATAAAGATAGTCTTCCTGGCTTGCTACAGGTATTGATCTTCAATCTCTTCAATGTAGATAACTTTCCTGTCTGGTTTCAGGTATAGATCTACAATCAATCGTCCGCAGATACTTCCTGGCTAGTTACAGGTATTGATATGAAACTTAAGAAAAAGTTGGTCGAGATAGCTTTCTTGTCTGGTTTCAGGTATAGATCTCTGACCTGAGAAATAAAGATAGTCTTCCTGGCTTGCTACAGGTATTGATCTTCAATCTCTTCAATGTAGATAACTTTCCTGTCTGGTTTCAGATATAGATCTATAATCAGTCGTTCATAGATATTTCCTGGCTAGATACAGGTGTTGATCTGGAACTTAAGAAAGGGTGATGGGTTTGGTCACAGAAAAATCTTTAGGAATTGATTTAACTGATTTTGTCCGGCTTCAGAAAAATATTTAGGAATCAATTTAACGGGTTTTGTCTCCATTGACTGGTTTTGCCTCAGAAAAAATCTTTAGGAATCGATTTAACTGATTTTGACAAGGTCTTGGAATATCTTCAACTGGATCGGCATCAGGAAAATCTTTAGGAATCGATTTAACTGGACCAGGCAAGGTCTTGGGATCTTCAACTGGATCGGCATCAGAAAAATCTTTAGGAATCGATTTAACTGGACCAGAGAAGGCCTTTGACTGGATCAACATCAGAAAAATCTTTAGGAATCGATTTAACTGGACCAGGCAGGGTCTTGGAATCTTCAACTGGATCGGCATCAGAAAAATCTTTAGGAATCAATTTAACTGGACCAGATAAGGCCTTTGACTGGATCGGCATCAGAAAAATCTTTAGGAATCGATTTAACTGGACCAGGCAAGGTCTTGGAATAGCTGAGAACTTAATTGGATCTTTCCTGAAAGGTAAAAGTCAGTCATATGTAATGCATGATATGGATCAAGCAATGATGTTCTCAATGTAAATGAGATTGTAAGATATGATGCGTATATGCATGTATCATGATGTATGAAAAGGTGATGTTTTAGCTGGGGAAAATAGATCCTGGAGCTGCTGGAGAATAGTGTTGAGTTCTTCGTTTCCGCTGGGGATGGTGAACGAAGCTGATTGCACGAATAAACCTGTAGGAGAGGAGGACTCCGTTGGGGAATAAACATGGCGAAGAGATTACTCTGCGGGGAATTGCTCTGTGGGGAAGAGATGCTTCGCTGAGATTTTAACGGTAACTCCGTTGGGGATTCTGTTGATGAGCTCTGTTGGGGATTTTGATGAACTCCACTGGGGATAGGAAGAACTTCGCTGAGGACGATCTTTCCGTTGCAATTTGCTGAGGATAACCCAGTTAGACTCTGGTGGGGAGTAACCTTTGTACTCTGTAGGGGATAAGCTTCCAGAATCTACTGGGGAGATGATTCAACTCTCCTGGGGAAACTTTTCAGACTGTGTTGGGAAATGGTTCCGCTTAGGGCATCTTGTATTCCGTCGGGGAACAATCTTATATTTCTGTCGAGGAATATTAAGACTGTCGGGGATGCTTGCTGAGGAATATCTGTATACTCCGTTGGGGAATATTAAGATCTTCTGGGGATACCCAACTTTTTCAGGACTGATGGTAGACCAACTCTGCTTGGGGGAGAGTATTGCTGACTTGCTGGGGATACTATGCCTTTTTAGGGCTGATGGGAGACCAACTCTGCTTAGGGAGAGTATTGCTGATTCTGGTCTTACTCTTGGGGAGTGAAGGTATCTTGGTCATACTCTTCAACTGAATCTACCTTGGTACCTGGAGGACAGAGCAGCTTGTACAATTCGGACAATTCTTATTGCCCCAGTTTCTGCGGGAGAAGAAGGCCTGCGGAGGTGCTTGATAACCGTTGATTAATAAATCTTCTTCTGGTAGGCAAATGACGAGATGACGGGACATAGTCGTACGCTTTGATCCCTAATTTTTTCCTGGACCGCCCTTTCGAGTTTTCAGTCCATCGGGATACCCTTTTTTGCCCAAGCCGCCTTTTCAGGTTTTCGACTTGCCAGGTGTACAGATTTTTTCATTTTCATCCCTTATTTTTGCCCGAACCCTTTTGGTTCGCCGGGAAGCCCTTATTTTTGCCTAGGCCAGTCGACCTAGCGGGTCTTTGATTATGCGTAGTATTTTCTGACTATGTCCACGCTCTCAGGATGTAAGGAGGTTGTGTTGCCATACTAACAGAAGATATTTGATCGTGCAAGATTCGTCGCTGGAATTCATGTCCAATGCCCCAAGTGATTCAGACGGAGATTTGCCCCAGGCTATTTGGAATCCTTGAGAGATTCCTTGAATCTTGACTTGACTGCCCCAGATGATGGACGATGATCATGCCATGCCCCTTGATTGGAAGTGCTTTTGTTCACTAGATATTCCTCGTGCGAATTTCTCTACTGTTTGAACAAATAGTCATATGCAAACAATATTATTTTAAGAATGCAAGGCTTATGTCTGTTTTGAAGTTTTTGAAAATGCAGTTTTTAATAAAACAAGTGAATTTTTGTAAAATGTGATGTCAACTCAAGATTTTACAGCAAGCCCTACAGGAGTCAGGATACCTTTCGTAACAGTATGCTTTCGAACTAACCCATGCTTCAGCTAGGACTTTTAAGGGTTATAACGTGGCCTGGCTCACGGTTTTAAGAAACAAAGGATAAAGGCTCAAATTTTATTTGTACCCACCCGTTCTTCATGATGTTCTTCGATCCTAAACTCAGCTAATCATGCATTAGATCCTGTTTGAGTCTTTGCTTTGATATTCCAGTGATGGTTCGGATGTTGATAGTTTATTTTGAATAGGCAGTCAATTCTTTTTTTCTTTTTTTCTTTTTTTTTGCCTGAACTGTTTCTTTTGTGATTACAGTCAGCGGGATGCCCCATTTTTTTTGTAAGTCTCCTTCATAGGTTTTGACTTGATGGGCTTTTATTTTGAGAGATAATGACTGCCTGTCTTGACGATTATACGGAACCATCACTGTCTTTTGCTTTGGAAGGACTCTCTTTGATGCCATTCATTGTGCACCTGGATCAACCGAGAAAACTACCCTGCCTCAGGTTATAATTAAGGGTTTTAATTTTTGCGTGAAAAGAAAAACTCCAACTTCTTTGGCTCAAAGGGGTTGACTAGGGATTATATTCCTTATAACTCCACTGTTTAGGGTTTGAAACAATGCATGTACCTCATCAGCGGGGTCTGTTCAAAAGCATACTGTAAAGATCATGGTATCATTTTCGTCATCCTCCCTCAAGAGGCTTAGAATTTTTTAATCGACAGTTTGGACATCACAAAAAAATGAAAGCAATTTGAATATAGTGAATACGAATGGATTGATTCAAAACAGACATATGCGATGCATTAATGAAATAAAAAAGTTTGCCATGACAATAATTGTTTGAATAAGCAAAGAAAAATACAACTTCGGAATTCAAATGAACAAAAGTGTTTTCAATCCTAGCCATGTTTTGGCAAGGGAGCAGTGATCACATTGGGAGTCTCGGGCGCTTCGAACTCAACCTCCTTTGCATCGATTAGGTCCTGAACCTTGTTCTTCAGGGCCCAACAGTTGTTTGTGTCATGTCCCGGACTGTCAGAGTGATACGCACACCTTTCATTGAGATGATAGGTAGGAGCGGAGGTGTTGGGATTCCGGGGAGGATCCCTTAACGTCACCAGATTCAACCTCAACAGGTGTTGTAAAGCTTGAGACAGCAACACATTGAGCTTAGTAAATTGCCTTCTGGGCTTACTCTGATCAACCCGTTGTTCTTGGTGAGGTTGTTGTTGGACCCTGGAGGTAGTAGCAACTTGGAGAGGTCCATTATTTACCATACCAAACTCTTGTCTTCTTGGAGGCTGATTAATGGTTTGATCCCCAGCCTTGACTATTTGCTTCCTACTGTTGTTATACCTGTCTTGATGAAGTTGGTGGATCATGGTTCTCATCTCTTCTTGTTCCCGAGCTAAGCCTTAGATAAGAGCCATCTGTCCCAGCATTTGGATTCTCATTGCATCTACCTCAGCTTGCAGATGCTTCAACCGTTCGTCCCTATGGTCTTCAAGACCTTTCTTGGCGAAATTCCCCATGAGGAGTGTGCTCAACTCTTCCTGCCCCTTGGATAGGTTTAGGAAGATTTCCCTGAACTGAGTCTCTTGAGTATGAAGATCCTGGTTGTCTTGTTGGAAAGCCATTGCTGAAATAAACAGTGGGAATATGAGAGACCTGCAAAGGGTAACCTGTTATGCAATGATATGTATGATATATGTATGCAATGTTTTCAAGGATCTCATGGGGTAAACAAAGAAACTTGTTAGAATTTGAATTGTGCAACTTGATTGAAGGAACTCCATGTTGCTGAGAGTCCTTCTTCAAGAGTCAAGCTCACCATATCGAGTGGGTCATAGCCCCTGACTCAAGTTATCATGTTTTGATTTCCAAACAACCTTGGCTAGAGGAAAATAAATCCCCTTTTCCCCTTGCTAGACATTTGGCTCATCCTGACCTGCATCACAAACCCTTGAGATCCTTGAAATGGTTAAGGAAATGTTATGGTATGATGTTATGATGCGTATGATGTTATGTACGTGGATGCAAAGGTGTGAGGTGTAAGTAAGCCCTGTAATAAGTCCAGATTAAGGACTGTAACCAAAACCTGCAAGGAACTCATGTTGTCAGATAACAAGAATGTGCAAGTAGTTCAGATTTGAAGGCACACAAGTCACACAAAAGAGCCCTTAGATTTCAGGCTGGCATGAAGTTTGGGTACTACCCTCTTTCAGTTTCAGTTGGTTAAGACCTGTCCTAGAAAATAGTAACCGGGTTCTAGAGGATCTCAATATCACTTACTACCCTCAATCGGTCATAACTCCAGCTTCGTAACCTTTTCTTGCGGCCGGAACCATCGCGAGAGTTTAGCCTCAATGAGTGTAGCATACTGCTACTGTTCTATGGCCAAGTTGGGTCAATTTAAGGTTCTAAGGTCGGCTGGTGCTTAATGACTCCTCAGAAGACCCATATTCTCCTCGTTCCAACACAAGGGATATCGGTACAGACCAAGGTGTCACACCAACGTAGCTACTGCTTTACCCGTGTCGGTCTATGCCGGACAGGTCCCTCACAGTTTATTGCTACCTAAAGGGTATTCCCCAGATCCGGGTTAGGATCTATGAAACTCCGATACAAGCCCACAATATTAAAGCAAACAAGGCATACAATTGAAAACATAGAATGATCTAATCCTAAGGTACACCTCACTTTTAAGAGTCCCCAGCAGAGTCGCCAGTTCTGTGATCGGTGGAAATAGAACTGACTATTTTTTATGCTGGTTCGTGAAATGTCGCGGTAAGCAAGAGTCGCCACCGTCTTTTATTTTCTCCAACATGGAAAGGACAAAAGCACAGCAAAATTCCTTTTCGAGATGTTTCTCGGTTCGGGAGGTAGATTATAGAAAGGGAAGGTGTTAGCACCCTTTCTATCTGTGGTTATCCACGGGCTCTTAGGTACTTGCTCACTATGTTTTCAAAATTTTTTGCTTTTCTTGTGTTTGTGGGTTTTGAAAAGTTTGTTTGAAAACTTCGTTTGACTCTTGTATCAGTCCTCAAGAGTGTATGAAGTGTTTGTTTGAAAACATTTGTCAGAAAAGTGTAGGTGCGAAAAGTATTTTTTTTTTTTGAAAGAGCAAGTACCCAGGAACCTCTACCTACTCAAAAGAAATTAAGCTATGTAAATTTCCTTTAGACAGTACTATCCCACTATTGAGAAGTAGGTAGCACCGTCGTTGGAGTTTTCGGGTCAATTCGATTATATGGGACATGTGGTCACCAAAGCAATAGTAGGACGTCTTAGAGGTAACCCTAATGTCCTAGATCCTTTTTATCCGAGGCAACCGTTTCGAGGCAACTTGGATCTTTAGACAGGAGGGCGACCTCTAAAACACCTTATACTCAATGACCACGTCGAGGCAACCAAGTGAGGCGTACCCTAAGAGTGGCATGTGCGAGTGTGTCAGGTTTCATGTTAAATTATCTTTGGACAAGTTATGGTGAGCTACGAGTTGATTTTAATTTTCAGGCAAGTCTTGTCATGCATAGTTAACATACATCTAACAGTTAATAGTTGCGGAAAATAAATTGCGGAAAGTAAATCTACGCTATTACAAGGCGTCGGGTATTTACATCACCAAAAAAACAACCCTCGAAAAGTAAATGCGAGAAATTAAAGGAAATCGATAAAAGGCCCTAATTAATGCTATTACATCCTCGGAGCAATTACATAAATATGATCAAAAAATAATATGCGCGAATAAAAATTGAATCGGGGAAGTCCTTAGGGTTTTGACCCTTTTTGAGAAAGAAAGAAGTTTTTTGTCCTTTTTGGCATTTAATTAAGTTAAACCTAAAACTAATTAATTAGTTAATTAAAAGAAAGGTTTTTTAGTTTTTTATGTTTTTAATGAAAATAAAATAAAATAAAAAGATAGATTAATTAACCTAATTCTACATGGATTTTATTTGTTGTGAAAAAAAAAAGTTAAAATTGACCTAATTAACTAAATTAATCTATGTTAGTATTTATTTACAAAATAACTAAATTAAAGGTGAAATTAATAATAATAATAATAATAATAATAATAATAATAAATAAAATATTTTAGTTTTCTGAATTTATTAAAAATAATTAATTATGTTAATTAAATAATAATAATAATAATAATAATAATAATTAATAAAATAGTTAAAAGAAAGAAATATAAAAGAATAAAAAGAAACCAGGGAGGGTGTTGGCCCATTTAGGAGGTATTTTAGAAATTTCTGGCCCATTAATCTCTCAAGCCCGTTTAACTTTAATGATTGTCTACGCGTGTGTTGTCCAGAAGTATGATGGTCATCCAGCTTTGGACCATTGGATTTGAGTCTTAGACACATGGCACCTGGATATTTGAACCGCATGGTAGGACATATCCTGGAAAGTTGCATATGATTATGTGAAGAAAAAATAGAAACAAGTATTTTGGGGGGCCTGGGATTCGAACCCAGGTCCCAATGGTTAATGCTCCCACGCCTTTGCCAATTGAACTAGAACGCGCATTTGTTATAAGAATGGATAATGAGTATTATATATAAAAGCAACCACTATGCTGTGAAACAACAAAATCACGCGCGCTTTTTAAACTATCCAACCATGAATCAACACCTCATCATCGTCCTCGTTGTGCCTGCAAAAAACAATGTTAGATAGCGGGGGTTTTTAACCCCCACTATATACCATGAGGAAAAATAGCGATTAGGAGTATGGTGAACATAAATGTTTCGCGAGGGGTGGGTTGCAACCGTTTTGGCCTCGCGATTTCAGTGATGCATCTCACAGGTCCCAATTTTACTGGATTTAGAAAGCCCCAATTTAAAAGCTTATGAACCCTAAAACTTGTTCATGGCATCTTTGGATTATGGGCGTTTCAATGCAATTAAACTATACCATTAGCTTTGTACAGTCCCTAGCAACACAAAACGATCAAGAAATCATGGTAAATGCTTATGAATCACGAATCACGATTATGAAAAAAAGTGGCAAACCGTGACTCTGTATAGGGTGATTTCTTGAGCTTTAGCGTGTGATTTCAATTGCCACACATTCCTGGGAACCCCTGCAAGATGTTAGAATCAACAAAAAAGCTTTTAATTGTCCTGAAATATAGAAATCAGTTTTGAGTTTCTTCTTGAATTTTCTTGAATTGTTATGGCTTTTCTGCAGCCTCTCTCACGTGTGCATGATCAGGGTTGGCTTGTATATTTATAGGAGAATGAGATTAGGTCAGAATCTTGAGTAAAAATCCATGGAATGATGATTTGAATATTTGATTGGAAATCATATATTTTTTAATCTTTTTGATTGGAGAAAGTTGCCAAACTTGGAGTTTTTGATATCCTTGATTTGTACACGAAATTGCCAGCATGATTAGGTCATTCTTGCTTCACAAAAAGATTGAAAAATCAAATCTTTGTATTTCCTACAATTTAAATTAATTAAATGAATTAAAATTGATTAAAAATCCAATTAATTAATAAAAAATAAGAAAATAAATTCAATTAATCTTAATGGGTCGTGCATAAGTCATGGATAAAGTTTCAAGAAGAAATTTGAAGCCCATTAGCAAAAACAAGGTGTTTTGAGCAAAGTTGACTTTTGCAAATTCACAAAAATTTCCCAACTTCTCCAATGCATATCTTGCTCAATTTTGATCATATGAACATGTTCTTGGACATTTTGGAAAGGTCTTGAAGTCCTCTAACCAATGCCTTTGGTCCCATGTCATTTGGATTTACCAATCTCAAGTTATGGTCTTTGACTTAAAGTGCACTTTTGTTGACTTTTGAAATTCACCTATAATGTAGAGATTGATAACTTTTTATGAGAGAATTTCTTGGACTTGGAATGTGAAGATGGATTGTAGGAAATGTCATCCCCTTCAAAATAAGCATTGGATGGGATTTTTCTGATGAACCATGAAAAAGTTATTGCTTTGGTCAAGATACAGTTGACTTTTCTACTGTCCAAAAATAGTAACTTTTTGCATCTTGATGATTTTTGAGCCATTCTTGTGGAATCATGATCAAGACTTGATAAAATGATGATTGTGAACTCAAAATAAGATGTTTGACCAAAAATTCTGCAAAATGACCATTTTGCCCGTGCAGTTGACTGTTGATCAAATAGGGCTTTTGATTGCGCAAATTGGCGTTGTGAGTCTTGAGACTTGACATGTAGATGCTTGAGGATGTATGTAGGCCTATGAGACTTGATTGAGCCACTGAAAATCTCAAATTCCTTGAAAGAACCAAAACCCTAATTTCAACTGGCTTAGGAGGTATTTGGACTGTGCAATCCTTGAGTAGACTTGAGCAATTTGAGGGTCATTCTTGAGGAACCTTGAAGAATATGGGAGGGAAAATTTTGGAGTACAACACTCACTATTTTAGTTTAATACAGAACTTTTGACTTGTGGCCCACTGTCTGAACGCAACCCTGAATTTCTGTGTATATCCTCTAACATTTCTTGCAGGACTTTAGAGCTTACCAATTCAGAACTTCTGATTCCCACTGACGTTCCTCTCCGAGTCATCACGCGCCTAGCTTCAGAACTTCTGATCCTTGTTCATTTTTCTTGCAGTAGCACGCTGTTTCTGTCTTTCATTTATTTCTGTTTTCATCATTTTTAATATTAACATAAAAGGACATAAAAATATTTTCTTTTATTAATTAATTTATTTCTTTTTTCATTAAGACAAAAACATTTTCTAAACAAGTCCATTTATTTCTTATATTATGTATTTCAATATGGTTGTAATAGATAATTAGGACTTAAATTCCTTGCTACCCCCATTCATAAATATGTACCCCCATCCCCTAAATATTGTAATAGCGTAGGACTTTACGTTTCTGCAATTTATCGCTTTTGAATATAAATGCTAGTAATTAGGGTGTGTATGGCAAGATAAAATCAACAGTAGATAACCTTAATCAAGACTAAATTCATGGAATCAAACACACTTTGCACACATGCACCCCTAGGGTAATCCCACTTGTTTCCTTACAAAAATGGCCATGTTATGCATGTGGGATGTCTTAGCACGAACAAATCGAAAATACAAGATCATAGTCCCTCAATGACGCTATCAAAGTTGCCTTTCGAAATGATCTTAGTCCCTAAAAGAAAAATGCTAAGTCATCTCACAACATTGCTATCATGGTCATACGATGACCCACGCCCGTCCCTTCACATCCAACGATGGGGCTTCTTACCAAATCAATGGTAAGATAGCAACATCTAAAGGAGGAGGAAAAGCACATCTAAGACCTTTTTATTAGGTAGGTTCTCTCTCAGTTGCTCGCTTTTTCACAACAAAAACATTTTATACACCAACACTCTCACTTTGAAACATTTTCAAAAGACAACACTTTGTACGCGGTCTTATAGAAACGAGAGCCATTACAAAGGAAACCCTTTTCAAAATCACTTTCAAAAACACCTCACAAACACCTCTTTGAACTATTTTCGAAACAAACGCTTTGTATGCGTTCTTATAGAAACGAGAATCATTACAAAGTTACATTTTCAAAATACTTTCAAAACCCACACCACAAAGCACAATTTCAAACAAAAGCAAGTGATCTAGCAAGAAACTAAGAGCCCATGGAAAACCATGGATGAAAAGGGTGTTAATACCTTCCCTTTACATAATCTACCCCCCGAACTCAAGAAAACATCTCTAAAGGTCTTTCTGTGCTTTTTCACCTTTCCTTTTGGATAAAAGAAAAGTCGGTGGTGACTCTTGCTAAACTGCAACATTTGCGAACACAAACGCAAAACTCTCAAGTCAGCTCTCCCACTGTATCACATAACTGGCGACTCTGTTGGGGAGAATATAAAAGTGGGGTTATCTTAGGGTTAGATAACATTTACTTGCTTTCTTTGTTTGATTTGTATGCTTTACATTATGGTTATCTGTTTGGGCTTACTTTGATCCTCCACCCGGATCTGGGACACCTTTTTAGGTAAGTAGCAATAGATTGTGGAAACTATACGGCGTAGACCGATACGATTGAAGCAATGGCTACGTTAGTGTGACGCATTTGTGGGTACCGGTATCCCTCATGGTGAATCGAGGAGAATATAGGGCCGCTGAGTGGCGTCGTGAAGCACTAACTGACCTTAGAACCCTAATTGAACAAACTTGACCATTAGGACGTAGTGAGATAACTGGTTTCGGTGTAGAACTGAAAATTGGTTGATACTCGATGCTACACTCATTGAGATCTGACTTTTGGGATATCTCGGCCACAAGAAAAGATTGATTGAGCTGAGACAATGCCTAAAAGAAAGGTCAGTGATATTAAGATCCCTTAGAACCCGATTACTATTAACTAGGACAGGTTGAGCCAACTGAACGTCAAGAGGGTACTGAACTACAAACTCCATGCAAGCCTAAAACCTAAGGACTTGGCTGCTTTGTATAAATATGATTATTTATATATAACTTTCTCACCTCGCATATTTGTACATAACATCATAAACATCATACCATAGCATTTCCTTAACCATTTCAAGGATCTCAAGGGCCTGTGGTGCAGGTTATGATGAACCAAACGTCTATCAAGGGACAAGAGGATTTATTTTCCTCTGACCAAACACCGTCAAAAATCAAGTACAACAAACTTAAGTCAAGGGCTATGACCCACTTGATATGGTAAGCTTGAATCTCGTAGAAGGACATTCGATGATACGAAGTTTTTCAATCAAAGATGCAAATCTCAACTTCTGACATTTTGTTGTTTACCCCACGAGATCCTTGAAAACAGGCATCCACATATCATACATCATATCATGACAGGATTCTCCCATACAGGTCTCGTTATCTTCCTGTTGTTTATTTCAGTAAGATGGATATGGAACAAACAGTGAAAGATCTCCAAGCTCAAAACGCTCAATTCCAACAAATGTTCCTGGCTATGGCTAAGGGGCAAGAAGACCTGAAGACTCTTCTTCTCAAAGACAAGAAGAAAAAGTCCAAGAAGTCAGTAGGCGTCTTGAACTTGGGAAGAAGACCTAGAGGACCAGTCAAGGGAGCTCTAGATCTTTCAACTCCACCCAACATGGGGGATAGTCATGGAGAAGACCACAATTTGGATATTGATGAAGTTGAAGCTGACTACTCCGAGGAACAATATCCTCCCACTGATGACAAGTACAAACAGTTGGAGGATCGCCTCAGTGCTATGGAGATTCAACAGATACCCAGTTTGGATTTAGGAGACATGGGTTTAGTTTCTGGAGTGTTCATCCCGCAAAAGTTTAAAGTCCCTACCTTTGCCTTATACGATGAAGTCTCTTTCCCTAAGATGCACTTAAAGTCTTATGTCCGCAAGATTCAACCATACACAACTAATCCGAAGCTTTGGATCCATTTCTTCCAAGAAAGCCTAATAGGGATTCAACTTGAATGGTTCTATCAATTGGAGAGTTCTCGCATCCACACCTGGGAGGATTTAGCTGCTGCTTTCTACAAACAGTATCAGTACAACGTTGATCTTGCACCAACTCATGTGCAATTGCAGAACATGACCATGGGTTCCAACGAGAACTTCAAAGGATACGCCCAAAAGTGGAGAGATCTGGCTGGTAGGGTGCAGCCCTCTTTAACTGACAGGGAGCTGATCGACATCTTCATGGGAACTTTGACAGGGCCTTTCTTCAAACACCTAATCGGAAGCTCCTCGGCCGGGTTCACCGAGCTAATACTGACTGGTGAAAAGGTCGAAGCTGGCATCAAAATTGGAAAGATACAAGGAGCTACACCTTCTGATGCTCAGAAAAAGCCATACAATGGGAAGAAAGAGTCCAATGT
Source organism: Vicia faba (assembly GCA_948472305.1). Classification (NCBI taxonomy): domain Eukaryota; kingdom Viridiplantae; phylum Streptophyta; class Magnoliopsida; order Fabales; family Fabaceae; genus Vicia; species Vicia faba. The sequence continues at coordinate 1,479,127,511 of OX451741.1, read as the reverse complement.
TGTGTATGGTCAAAAGAGTCGTCATGACCAACACGTAGGAGAAATCTTGATCTCTAATCCTACGCCTGCTCAACAAAGACAGGGGCATCAGCGTAAGGAGGTCGCGCCTAAAAGACAATTCACTAAGATCAACATGTCACTGGCTCAAGCGCTACAACACATGTTGAAGGCAGAGCTGATTACGTTAAAGGCTCCTCATCTGAACCCTAAGAATTCTTCTCCTAACTACAACTCAGGTGCAAGGTGTGCTTACCACTCTGATAGTCTGGGACATGACATAAACAACTGTTGGGCTCTGAAGAACAAGGTCCAAGACATGATTCATTCCAAGGAGATCGAGTTTGACCCTACGGAGACTCCAAACATAATCACTGCTCCTATGACGAATCATCGAAAGCTTTTGTTCATTTGAATTTTCAAGTTGTAATCTCTTTTGTTATTCAAACAATTATCTATTAATGTCAAACTTTGTTTCATTAATGCATTGCATATGTTTGTCTTGAATTCATCCATTTGTTTTCACTATACTTAAACTATGCTTTCTACTTTCTTTACGACATTTAACTCTTGCTAAAAGTTACAAGCCTTTAGAGGGAGGATGACAAAAACAATGCCATAATCTCATACGGTATGCTTTTGAACAGACCTTGCTGACGATGTACAAGCATTCTTTCAAATCCTAAACACTGGAGCTATAAGGAAGATAATCCCTAGTCAACCCCTTCGAGCCAAAGAAGTAGAATTTTTCTGTTTTAACACATATTGAAACCTTTAATCAAAACCTGGGGCAGGTTAGTCTCTCAGTTAATTTAAATGCGCATTCAAATCGCAAACTCTCATCTCATAATTACAATGAATGACATCAAAAACATTCCCCTGAAGTCAAAAGATGGTGATGGTTCCCTATCACATAGGCAGGAATTATCTCTCAAAAAGAAAAGCCCACTAAGTCAAAACCTACAAAGGAGACTTAAGAAAACTAGGGCATCCCATTGACTGTAATCTCAAAACAAGAACAGTCAGGCAAAAATCAGGGATAACAAATCAAAAGAAAGAGGTCACTATAAATCCTCAACAACATGAAAAAAAAGTTGCAAAAATGACTACCTTCCAACAAACTTAACTTGTCTGAACCATCACCAAAACGTCATTCCAGGCTCAATTGGAGTTCAAACGCACAATTAACTGAGCTTAGGACTGAAGAACATCACGAAGAGCGGGTGGGTACAAATATACTTTGAGCGTTTATCCTTTTTTTCTTAAACCGAGAATCAAGCCACGTTACAACCCTTCAAAAGTCCTAATTGAAGCATGGGTTAGTTCGAAAGCATACTGTTACAAAAGGTATCCTGACTCCTGTAAAGCTTTGCTCTAAATCCTGAGTTTGAATTTTCTTAGCAAAATTTCTTTACTCGCTAAAATGCATTTTCAAAAAACTTTAAGACAAACATAAACTTTTCATTACTTGAATATCATTGTTTGCATATGGCTATTTGTTTGACAACGGAGAAATTCACACAATGAATATCCAGTGAGCGAAAGCTCTCTCGGTGAACAAAATCAATTCAAGAAGGATGACACTCCCATTGACAAATCTCCTATCAACAAAGGGACTTGACATGTCACTATCCAGCACACCTGGGGCAGTCCAGTCAAGATTCCAGGAAACCTCTCAAGAAGTGCAGAGTAACCAGGGGCAGGTCTCCATCTCCTTCACTTGGGGAATTGAACGTCAATCTCAACAAAGGGTTACATACAATCAAACATTTTCTGGAAATACCACAACCATTTGCTGATAGGGGCAATGACAAAGCTCCCCAAAGTACTTCTCATAGGATAAATTCCCAGCAAGAGTTTAACCTCTGAAAACCTCTCCCCAGCTAAGTCGACTTCAAGAATCCTCGAGGATTTATGCCAGTGAAGTCGCCGCCTCCCCAACAAACCGACAACAGGGTTTATTTCCCCAATAAACGGCAGAAATCCCCATCTTGAGGTGGCCTCTCCGACTACTACACATAAAAGGACCACAACTCACCTTCCCTAGTAGACTACTCTACAATCCCAGCAAGTTACTGTGAAACCTGGACCCGGCCAGATATCAGTTCAGCTTCGACTCCCCAGTAGAGCAACGGACAACCGAGACTCCTGAACTTTTTCCCCCAAGCAAGAATCAACACTCTCAATAGATTTTTCAACTTTCCCCAACGGATTTCTCCTCAACAAAACAGGAATCCCCAGTGGAAATATTCTAAGCAAAATTTGAAGATGCACCTACTCTTCAACAGCAGTCCAGGATTTAACAACTCCCCAACATTTGTCAAGGATTTATTTTCCCAGATAAAGATACACTTCAATAAACATGTCACATTTCATACATCCTATTTGCATACATGATAAGTTCATACGACACAATCTCATTTATTTTGAGAATATCATGACATCATGCATTGCCATTGCATACAACTAACGTTCTACCTTTTTCAGGAAAGGTCAATCAACAGATGGCTACCATCAACCTTTTCAAGTTCCAGATTAATACCTGTAACAAGCCAGGAAAACTATCTGTGGACGACGGATTATAAATTAATACCTGTAATAAGCTAGGAAAACTATCTACATGAAGAGATTGAAGATTAATACCTGTAACAAACCAGGAAAACTATCTTTCTTTCTCAGGTCAGAGATTAATACCTGAAATCAGACAGGACAACTATCTCATCGACCAACCTTTTCAAGTTCCAGATTAATACCTGTAACAAGCCATGAAAACTATCTATGGACGACTGATTGTAGATTAATACCTGTAACAAGCCAGGAAAACTATCTACATGAAGAGATTGAAGATTAATACTTGTAACAAGCCAGGAAAACTATCTTTCTTTCTCAGGTCAAAGATTAATACCTGAAACCAAACAGGACAACTATCTCATTAACCAACCTTTTCAAGTTCCAGATTAATACCTGTAACAAGCCAGGAAAACTATATGTGGACGACTGATTATAGATTAATACCTGTAACAAGCCAGGAAAACTATCTACATGAAGAGATTGAAGATTAATACCTGTAACAAGCCAGGAAAAGTATCTTTCTTTCTCAGGTCAGAGATTAATACCTGAAACCAGACAGGACAACTATCCCATCGACCAACCTTTTCAAGTTCCATATTAATACCTGTAACAAGTCAGAAAAACTATATGTGGATGACTGATTGTAGATTAATACCTGTAACAAGCCAGGAAAACTATCTACATAAAGAGATTAAAGTTTAATACCTGTAACAAGCCAGGAAAACTATCTTTCTTTCTCAGGTCAAAGATTAATACATGAAACCAGACAGAACAACTATCTCATCAACCAACCTTTTCAATTTCCAGATTAATACCTGTAACAAGCCAGGAAAACTATCTGTGGACGACTGATTGTAGATTAATACCTGTAATAAGCCAGGAAAACTATCTACATGAAGAGATTGAAGATTAACGCCTGTAACAAGCCAGGAAAACTATCTTTCTTTCTCAGGTCAGAGGCTAATACCTGAGACCAGACAGGACAACTATCTCATCGACCAACCATTTCAAGTTCCAGATTAATACCTGTAACAAGCCAGGAAAACTATCTGTGGACGACTGATTATAGATTAATACCTGAAACCAGACAGGACAACTATCTCATTGACCAACCATTTCAATTTCCATATTAATACCTGTAACAAGCCAGGAAAACTATTTGTAGACGACTGATTGTAGATTAATACCTGTAACAAGCCAGGAAAACTATCTACATGAAGAGATTGAAGATTAACACCTGTAACAAGCCAAGAAAACTATCTTTCTTTCCCAGATCAGAGATTAATACCTGTAACAAGCTAGGAAAACTATCTACATGAAGAGATTGAAGATTAACACCTCTAACAAGCCAGAAAAACTATCTTTCTTTCTCAGGTCAAAGATTAATACCAGAAACCAGACAGGATAACTATCTACTCGACCAGCTCAAACAACCCAACCTTCTAGAGACAGTTCAGATGCGATCCAGATATGGCTGACATTCTGATACTTACTCCATATTCTCTTCTAGAAACAGTTCAGATGCGATCCAAATATGGCTGACATTCTGATACTTACTCCAGATTCCTTCAAATACAGTCCAGATACGATCCAAATTCGGATGTGATTGTTAGAACATAGTTTGATTCTACAACCCTTGGTTAGAGTTTTGATGATAACAAATACAAAGAATAAATAATAAATCCAAAGAACAAATATGCACCTAAAAATTATGTTTTATGAATGCATAAGTTCTGACCATATCCATCAGAAGATGAGCTATAAGAGCTTCACGCTGAAGCAATCAGAACATATGCTGAAGATTAATGACCAGAACATGCGCTTAATCAAAGTAAACTTTGATTTTGAACAAGAACATACCAATCCAAGTCATCAGTATTATGAAGCGTCATCAGCAAGTAAGGAGATAAGATTCTGAAGCGTTACTGGTCATTCAAGAAAACATCAATTCCAACGACTTCTTTCAGACAGGATCTTCTCCAAAAGTAAAGTGTGTTAATGACATTAAACATGCTTTATGATCAAACGTCATTCCACTGCCTATATAAACAAAGTCAGCTTTCAAAATCAACAACGACTTTGCCATATTACCACTCACGCATATTCAAAGCTGCAAGCTATATTCTATATATTTCCAAGCTATAATCCTGTGTAATTTATCACAGTTTTGTTAGAAACATAACAACATATATCCTGTATACTTACATTGAAACAATGTTCCTTGAGATTAATTGGACTGTGGTTGTACTCAAGAAGACTTTAACAGTTGTTAAAGTAGCTTTTGTAATCTTGTTGAGATTAGTGGATTAAGACCTCGTTGGAGAGAGGCGAAATCACCTTGACGGGTGGACTGGAGTAGTTTGAGAATAAATGAACTAGGATAAAAATACTGAGTCATTGAGCTTTTAGATTTCAAGTTTTCAATTTAACCCCCCCCCCCTTCTTGTGTTTTTCACATCTTCAGCAATTCTGTCACTCATTCAAATACATTCCAGATATAATCACCTTCGGATGGCATCTTTAAGCCCATCTCTAACAAGATTCTATCACCTCTCCAAATGGCATCTTTAAGCCCATTCCTCCTACCATCGCATCTTTGAGTGCAAATTTTCTGGGCACTCTAGTGTTCAATCATCTTCACCTTCAAGTCACGAATGAAAGAATTACCAATCTAACTCTTAAGGTGTAAGAAGATTGAACAGGGGCAGCTGTTGTACCCCGAAATTTGCCCTCTCATTTTCACCCTGGATCCTCAAGTTTGCTTTCATCCAATTCTAAGCCTTGAACTGCAATTTTTCAAGAAAGTCATTCATAAGGGAAAAATGGTCATTTGCACACTGAGAAGTCTAACTTTGACTTTTGGATCAAAATCAAATCTCAAAAATCATATTTCATCAAGACATGTTTGGAATATGAAGTTTGTTTCATCAAGAATTTCAAAAGTCAAATTTTACCTTGGAAAAGTCAAATTCTAAATAAGAAATTTTTCTAAGTGTTTAAGAAGCATGAAAAAACTCAGAACTTCTGACCAGATTATCACCATAACACTCAGAAAATTTTGGACACTCTCAAGGCAGAGTTTGGTCAGAACTTCTGGGCAAGTTTTCACAAAAGCTTCTGTCAGAGTTTTCCAGGGTAATTCAAAGAAGGTTAAGAAGCATGCTGCAAGCTTTCTAGAAAGTCTGAAAGTTCCTTCAGAACGTGCTGGAGCCAGAAGATACAAAGATCAGAGGATGGATGCTACGCAGAAGCAAAACTTCTGATCCAGAACTAAGCCATGGTGTAGAATCTCACGTTGCAGGATTTCTGGTTGTGATAAGTCTCATCATCATTTAATGCTTACAACCACTTTATGAGTCTTTATCCAAAGGATTTTCACCACATGTACCTCTACTATCTTAGGATAGCAAACTTTGGTACTAGGCCCATGCTTTTCTTTTTACTTTTCCTTAATTCCTGCTGACAACCACCATGCTTGCTTCAAGAACAAGGCAACGCTTCAGCATATGAAGGTTATATTCAACGCTTTGGTCAGAAAATGACCAAATCCCAAAACCTTGTGTATACTACCCGCTGCAGACCTATAACCAACAGCTATTTCATCCTACGCCTGCATCCCATGATTGCACCAAACTGGCATATGAAAACAGTGATGAAAAAGCAAAGGAACAGGATGCCAAAACAGGTTAAAATCCCATTTGTCTTTCCCCCCAAAATCACAACAAATTCACCTATAAATACTTGGCTCTATCATACGTTCAAGGGGATGGCTTTTGGAGAGAACTATCAAAAGAGAAAAAGAAACCTGTGAAACCCTTCATAAAAATCCAGATTTCCCAAACAGAAAACCAAACCTTTGTTCTTCCCTTTGAATCAAAGAACTTGGCATTTTCTCTTCCGTTACTCTTGTTGATTCCAGAACATCCAAAGGAAGCCACTCAAAGCTCCAAGCCCACGCTCCAGGTTCAAGGTAAGTCTTTCTGACTTTGCTTGTTTTTCATTCAGAACATCATTAAACATGTAAATATCATAGTATTGATGTTGTTCATATCATTGCACAAGTAGAAAAAACTGTGGATCAGAGTTTCTTGATTAAGGTTAGGCTCAGGATCAGGATTAGAACTTCTGTAAATTGTTGTGCTGTTATCCTTCTGATTTGCTGTTTATCAAGAACTGAATAGATTATTGATGTGCTGATTGAGAGTTGAAATATAGAATAAAAATTCGGATGTCCATCCATATTCTTCACACTTAGAACTTCCGATGTTCACTCACAGCTTCAGCATAACACAGAACTTCTGAGTTCTCCTTACTGTTAATGCACATTGAACTTATGATGTTCACTCACCATTTTAACACTTAGAACTTCTGATTTTCATACGCTGATAACATGCTGAACTGCTGATTATTCACTCACTGTTCTAACACAGCACAAAAGTTCTGAGTTCACCTTGCATGTCAAATACACTGAACTTCTGATGTTTCCACTCACTGTTTTCAAACACTCAGAGTTTCTGATTTTTACATGTTGATAACACACTGAACTGCTGATGTTACTCACTGTTTTAATATAATACAGAACTTCTGACTTGTGGCCCACTGTCTGAACGCAACCCAGAATTTCTGTGTCTGTCCTCTAACATTTCTTGCAGGACCTCAGAGCTTACCAATTCATAACTTATGATTCCCAATGACGTTCCTCTCTGAGTCATCACGCGCCTAGCTTCAAAACTTCTGACCCTTGTTCATTTTTCTTCCACTAGCACGCTGTTTCTGTCTTTCATTTATTTCTGTTTTCATCATTTTTAATATTAACATAAAAGGACATACAAATATTTTCTTTTATTAATTAATTTATTTCTTTTTTCATTAAGACAAAAACATTTTCTAAACAAGTCCATTTCTTTCGTATATTATGTATTTCAATATGGATGTAATAGATAATTAGGACTTAAATTCCTTGCTACCCCCATTCATAAATATGTACCCCCATCCCCTAAATATTGTAATAGCGTAGGACTTTACATTTCTGCAATTTATCGCTTTCGAATATAAATGCTAGTAATTAGGGTGTGTATGGCAAGATAAAATCAACAAGTAGATAACCCTAATCAAGACTAAATGCATGCAATCAAACACACTTTACACACATGCACCCCTAGGGTAATCCCACTTGTTTCCTTACAAAAATGGCCATGTTATGCATGTGGGGTGTCTTAGCATGAACAAATCAAAAATACAATATCATAGTCCCTCAATGATGCTATCAAAGTTGCATTTCGAAATGATCTTAGTCCCTAAAATAAAAATGCTAAGTCATCTTGTGATCGGTGGATCTGGAACTGACTGTTTAACGCTGGTTCGCGAAATGTCGCGGAAGCAAGAGTCGCCATCGTCTTTTATTTTCTCCAAATGGAAAGGACAAAAGCACAGAAAAATTCCTTATAGAGATTGCTCTCGGTTCGGGAGGTAGATTTATAGAAAGGGAAGGTGTTAGCACCCTTTCTATCCATGGTTATCCATGGGCTCTTAGATACTTGCTCATTGTGTTTTCAAAAATGGTTTGTTTGCTTTTCAATGTGGGTTTTAAAAAGTTTCTTTGAAAATTCCAGTTCGACTCTTGTATCAGTCCTCAAGAGTGTTTGAAAAATTGCTTTCGAAAGCTTTTTGAAAAGGTGTCGGTGTGAAAAGTATTTTTGATTTGTTTTTGAAATTAGAGCAAGTATCTAGAGTTCTCTACCTACCCTAAGGAATTCGTCTGTGTAAATGTCCTTTAAAGTAGTGCCATCCCACCATTGAGAGGTATGTAGCACCACCGTTGGAGGTGTTCGGGTCAATTCGAAGGTTCGGGACATGGTGATCACCGGAGCAATGGGAAGATACCTTAGAAGCTACCCTCATTCCAGGTTCCCGGATCATGAGGACTTACTAAAACATCTTCTACTCGACGATCACCTTTCGAGGGGCAAGGCAACAGTGAGGCGTACCCTAGGGGTGGTGTGTGATTTGTGTGTCGTTTTCAGATATTTTTATCTTGTTCATGTCGGGGGTGATCTACGCGTTGCTTTTATTTTGACATTCATTCTTGCATGCAATTTATTAGCAGTTAAAAAGTTGCGAGAAATATAAAGTTCCTAAACTATTACAAAGGCGCGGGTCCACATCGCCAAATTTAATCCAGGACCCGATTTGAATAAAGAAATAAAGTGCGAGAAATTAAACGTCCAATTTACACGGCTTTGGGAGAATTACATTAATATTATAAGAAAGGAAATAAAAAATGCGAAGAGAATTAAAATCGGGAATGCGAGGGCGTTGGACCCTTTTAAGGAAATTAAATTATAATTAACAAATTAATTAAATTAAAAAAAAAAAGAAAAGATTTTTTTTGGAGTTTTTTGTATTTATGGATTTTTAATAAGAAAAATTAAATTGGAATTAAAACCTAGTTCTAGCTATTTTTAATTTATTAAAAAAACATGTTAAAGTTAAACCTAGAATTAACCTAATTAATTAATGGCAAGTTTTATTTACAAAAATAATATTTAATAATTAATTATGGTGAGAGGAAAAAAAGAAAAAGAATAAAAAAAATACTTAAAACCCTAATTCTACACTTTTTTTAATTTATTAAGAAAAATATTTGAATTAAACCTAAATTTAAAAAGCTAAATTAATTAATGAGATTTATTTACAAAAATAAACATTAAATGAAATATATTTTAATTTTTATGACTTTCTGATTTTTATTATTTTTTATGTTTTATGAAAACAAATTAGTTTAAGGAATTAAATTAAAACTAATTAAATAACATAGAAAAAATATGGAAAAGAATAAAAAAAACAAACCAATGGGGGGTTCTGTCCCCAAACTGGAGGTCTTTGGCTAGCAATCAGGCCCAATGTTCCAAGGCCTCTTTTGACTTTCCTGGTCACGTGTGTCTGCATTGACTGATGCCCATGGTGCTCCTCAAATCTTAACCTTTAGATTGCCCTCAGTGGCCATGTGGCGCGTTTGGATTATGGACGTACAGTGGGCGCTTGGAAGCGAGCTACACAAGAACATGGTTAGAAGAAAAATATAGGGAAAGGGAGGGGACCTGGGAATCGAACCCAGGTCCCAGTGGTTATAGGACAGCACATCCACCACTTGTGCCAGGCGCTTGCTTTGTAATGTTAGTGGGATGCAATAATTATAAGAGAAAGCAAGTTAGTGGCCTGGATAAATAAAAAAACGCGCTAATCTTTGAATTGCCCATTCACGTTATGCCAACTAAGCGTCTTCCTCCTCCATTCTGCGTTTTACCTGAAAAAAGAAACAAGATTGCGGGGGTTTTAAACCCCCACTACATGACACCAGGAAAAATAGCGAATAGGCCATCTTTGATCAGAAATTGGGCGCGATATGATGGTTAGGTTCGTGTGAAGTTTCTCGTTCCAGTGGTACAAGCCTTGTTGCCTGATTTTTCCTTAAATGCAAAGCCCCAATTTTGAACCCCTGCAACCCTAAAAAACAACAATGGCAATTCTCTATACAAGCAGTGTTAGTTTAATTCAGTGATGCCATGAGTTTTGTTGAGTTCATATTAACATAAAACAAACGTTAGAATGCATGAATATGGCCTGAATTATAAAACACGATTGTGCAGAAAAGATGAAACAGCTTGACTTCTATGTACCAATTCCTGGGGTTGGAAGCGTGGAAAAGTATTTAGGCAGGTTCAAAGGTGTCCTAGGAAGCTTTTGGGATCAATATTTTCCTTTGAATCGTCCTCCAAGGCAGAGTTCAGTTTTTGATTTTTTTGACAAAAGTGCAAGCTTGGTTCTTGAGATGGGGCGCAGCTTAGAGGTTCCTTGGCATTAGGTTTGCATCTTGCTTATGTATGGAATGTATTAGGGTTAAATTCTGAGTCCACAAATCCTTGCATTGATGAAAACAATATTTGATTTTCATGGCATATATTTTCAAATCTTTTCCATGCATATTTGATACCAATCATGTCCAATCTTCCCCATTTGAGTTGTGCACGAATCTTGAATGAATCATGAGTGATTATACTGCATAAAAAGATTTGATTGCATTGGTTTAGTATTTTTTTCCACATTTTAATTAATTAAATGAATTAATTGTAATTAAAAATTCAAATAAATAATAAAAATGATTAAAAAAATCCCCTTTGGTCCAAATGGTCGTGCATATGCTTTGGGTGATGAATCTTGGAAGAAAATGTGGCCCATTAGCAATTTTAAGGCATTTGAAGCAAAGTTGACTTTTCAAAATACCCAAAAATTTCCCAACTTCCACAAGGCATATCTTGCTCAATTTTTAAGCTTTGATCATGTTCTTGGACATTTTGGAAAGGTCTTGAAGTCCTCTAACCAATTTCTTTGGTCCCATGTCATTTTGATTTACCAATCTCAAGTTATTGCCTTTGACTTAAAGTCTCTTTTTGTTGACTTTTGAAAATGACCTATAATGTTGAAACTGATAACTTTTTGTGAGAGCATTTATTGGACTTGAAGTGTGAATAAGAGTTGTAGGAAATGTCATTCTCTTCAAAATGAGCTTTGGATGGAATTTTTCTGATAAACCATGTGGAAGTTATGCCTTGGTCAAGTTACAGTTGACTTTTTCAACTGTCCAAATATGGAAACTTTTGCATCTTGAGACTTTTTGAGCCATGCCTAGGAAATCATGATCAAGCATTGATAAAATTATGTTTGTGGCTTCAAAATGAGATGTTGACCAAAAATTTGAACTTTTGACTGTCAAATGACCATTTTGCCCCTGCAGTTGACTGTAGGGCAATTAGGGTTTTTGACTGTGCAATTTTGTGCTGTAATTCTTGAAACTTGGTATAGGGATGCTTGACCATGTTTGTAGGCATGTGAGACTTGATTGGACCCTTGGAAACTTCATTTTCTTTGTCAGAACCAAAACCCTAGTTTTTGACTGTTAGGAGGCCCTTGAACTATGCAACCCTTGGGGAGATTTTGAAGCATGCTCTTTGCAATTCTTGAAGAATATGGGAGGGAAAATTTTGGGGTACAACAGTTTCCCCTGTTCAATCTTCTTAGACCTGAGGATGCAGATTGGCTGGCGTGCCTTTCGTAATCCGAAGGTGGAAGATGATTGAACACTAGAGTGCCTAGAAATTTGCGCTCACATAGTAGCAGTGTGATGGCGAAATGGGCTTATAGATTCCATTTGGAGATTGATGGATAGGATGATGGGCTTATAGATGCCATGCTGAGAGATGATGGAAGCTGGATGGGCTTATAGATGCCATCTGGATGTAGATCGCGTAAGAGATTCCTTAGCGAGAGCTTGCGTACCTGAAAAAGAAAAATGATTACCTGACCTGTTACAGGAGCTGGTCTTCAAATTCTTGTGTAGATGTGTCCTGTCTGGTTACAGGAGCTGGATCTAGAGCTTCAAAAGGTGATGAATAAACCAGGGATGGTTACTACCTCAACAGGAACGGTGAGAGAACCTTGGACGATTACTACCTCAACAGGAACGCTGAGAGAATCTTGGGCGACTTCAACCTCAACAGTATCGCTGAGAGAATCTTGGGCGAATTCAACCTCAACAGTACCGCTGAGAGAATCTTGGGCGACTTCAACCTCAACAGTAACGCTGAGAGAATCTTGGGCGACTTCTACCTCAACAGTAACGCTGAGAGAATCTTGGATATCTTCTACTGAGTCTTTATCTGAAAAATCTTTTAGGGGTCGATTTAACTGGACTAGAGAAGGCCTTTGACTGGATAAGAAACAGGAAAATCTTAGGGTCGATTTAACTGAACCGGTCTAGGTCTTGAAATCTTCAACTGGATAAGAAACAGGGAGATCTTAGGGTCGATCTGACTGAACCAGAGAAGGCCTTTGACTGGATAAGAAACAGAAAAATCTTAGGGTTGATTTAACTGAACCGGTCTAGGTCTTAAAATCTTCTACTGGATAAGAAACAGGGAGATCTTAGGGTCGATCTGACTGAACCAGAGAAGGCCTTTGACTGGATAAGAAACAGAAAAATCTTAGGGTTGATTTAACTGAACCGGTCTAGGTCTTGAAATATTCTACTGGATAAGAAACAGGGAGATCTTAGGGTCGATCTGACTGAACCAGAGAAGGCCTTTGACTGGATAAGAAACAGAAAAATCTTAGGGTTGATTTAACTGAACCGGTCTAGGTCTTGAAATCTTCTACTGGATAAGAAACAGGGAGATCTTAGGGTCGATCTGACTGAACCAGAGAAGGCCTTTGACTGGATAAGAATCAGAGAAATCTTAGGGTCGATTTAACTGAACCGGTCTAGGTCTTGAAATCTTCTACTGGATAAGAAACAGGGAGATCTTAGGGTCGATCTGACTGAACCAGAGAAGGCCTTTGACTCTATAAGAGTCAGAGAAATCTTAGGGTCGATTTAACTGAACCGGTCAAGGTCTTGAGATATAGCTGAGAACTTAACTGGATCTTTCCTGAAAGGTAAAGGTCAGTCATATGCAATGCATGATATGGATCAAGCAATGATGTTCTCAACATAAATGAGATTTGTAAGATATGATGCGTATATGCATGTTATAATGTATGGAAGTGCGATGTTTATGAATGTATCTTTTCGTCTTAGGACAATAAATCCTTGACGGGTGCCGGGAAGTCACTCTTGGGCTGATGTTGGAGAATAGATTTTGCTTCCGCTGGGGATGATAGTTGCAAGTATACCGGCAGGAGAAGATAACTCTGTTTGGGGAATAAACTTGGCAAATGGAATATTCTGCAGGGAGAAAAGTACTCTAGTGATCTTGTTGGGGAGCAATACTCTGTGGGGAGAGACGTACTTTGCTGGACTATTGATGGTAACTTCGCTGGGGATACCATTGTTGTGTTGGAAGTGTTACTGGACTTCGTTGGGGATAAGAAGACTTTGCCGAGGACGATCTTCTCCTGGCTATTGGCTGAGGATAACCCAGTTATATCCTGGTAAGGAAATAACTCTTTGAATAAAGCCGGGAGACGCGTTCGTGATCTGCGAGGATAAGCTTCCAGAATCTACTGGGGATAAGCTTACTGCTTGGGGAGATGGATTCCAACTTTCCTGGGGAAATTGGATTGGACTCTCCTGGGGAAGTTTTGAGATGTACTGGAAGTAACTCCACTGAATGTTTGATATACCGCCGGGGAACAATCTTTAGACCAAGACTGCCGGGGATGCTTGTTAAAAATGTCCGTACATTGCTGGGGAATGTTGAGATCTGCTGGAGGATACCCAACTTCCTTAAGGTTGATAATAGCTTCGCTTGAGGAGAGTGTACTGACTTGCTGGCTCACTCTCTGGGGAATTGGGATGTACTGGTTATGTTCTTCAGCTGAACCTACCTTGGTACCTTGGAGGATAGAACAATTAGATTGCTTAGACAACTCTTTATTGCCCCTGCTTCTAATGTTACCTGTAATTAATCCTTTGTTTCGTATGCGAATATTCATGAGTTAGCAAATTATTGTCAATGCATATATCACAAATTGAACCTTGGACGTTCTTCGCAAAACAAAACAGAAAAAGAAAAACAATTGGCAATTTTAACTGAAAAGTATATTTGTATTGATTTTTGAATTTGCCTGTAAATAGGCGTTTATGTACAAGAGGCTGACATCCTAGTAAGAGAATGCCGCCGAACAAAAGAGTTTATATAATTTTATACAAGAGAAAATAAAACAGCTGTGTGAAATGAATGATCCCACTGGGTTTCAACTCTGCTATCGCCCTTATATCTCCGAGCGTCTCATCACTTGATGACCTTAGTTGAAGATGAAGCTGACTGATCGATGCTGTCTGAACTCGATGTAGATACCGGATTCTGGATGCAAAGTGACCAATGAGATATAGTATTACGCTTTATCCCTAACTTTTGCCTGGACCGCCTTTTCGGGTTTTCAGTCCACCGGGATACCCATTTTTGCCCAAGCCTCCTTTTCAGGTTTTCGACTTGCCGGGTGTACAGATTTTTCATTTCATCCCTTCATTTTTCCCGAACCCTTTTGGTTCGCCGGGAAGCCCTAATTTTTGCCTAGGCATGTCAGCCTAGCGGGTCTTTTTCATGCGTAGTATCTTTTTACTATGTCTGCATTGGCAGGGTGAGGAAGGTCGTCACCATCCATGTTGGTTAGAATCATGGCTCCTCCTGAGAACACATGTTTAACCACAAATGGCCCTTCGCACGTAGGGGTCCATTTGCCCCTTGGATCACTCTGAGGAAGGATGATTCGTTTGATTACCAGATCCCCAACTTGATATTCTTGTGGTCTGACCTTTTTGTTAAATGCTCTGACCATCCGTTTCTGATACGTCTGACCATGACAGATAGCAGCAAGTCTCTTTTCATCAATGAGGTTTAACTGATCAAGTCGTGTCTGGATCCAATCATCTTCGTTCAGATCTGCATCCTTCATTATCCGGAGAGAAGGTATTTGCACTTCGATCGGTAAGACTGCCTCCATACCGTAGACCAAGGAGAAAGGAGTTGCCCCGGTTGACGTCCTGGCTGAGGTACGGTACCCATGTAGAGCGAACAGTAACATCTCGTGCCAATCTTTATAAGTCACTGTCATCTTCTGCACGATTTTCTTAATGTTCTTATTTGCTGCTTCTACAGCCCCATTCATCTTCGGTCTGTAAGGAGAAGAGTTGTGGTGCTGTATCTTAAATTGCTCGCAGAGCTCAGTGATCATCTTGTTATTGAGATTGGTACCGTTGTCTGTAATAATTCTTTCTGGGACGCCGTATCGACAGATCAGATTATGCCGAATGAACCGTGCCACAACAGTCTTGGTTACCGTAGCGTAGGATGCTGCTTCAACCCACTTCGCAAAGTAATCAATCGCTACCAGGATGAAGCGATGCCCATTAGATGCCGTAGGTTTAATCTCACCGATCATATCTATGCCCCACATTGCAAACGGCCAAGGTGCAGTCAGAACATTTAGAGGAACTGGAGGAACATGCACCTTGTCTGCATAAATCTGGCATTTATGGCATGTCCGGGAGTGTTGGTAACAGTCAGCTTCCATTGTGGACCAGAAATACCCTGCCCGAAGGATCTTCTTTGCCATAGTGTGTCCACTGGAATATGTTCCGAAGGTCCCTTCATGCAGCTCTTCCATGATCCTTTCTGCTTTTGTCTTGTCCACACAACGCAGTAAGGTCGAATCATGGTTTCACTTGTACAGAATGCCGTTGCTAAGGAAGAACTTCGCTGCGAACCTTCTCAGGAACTTTTTATCATTGACAGATGCACCTTCAGGGTATTCCTGAGCTTCCAAGTATCTCTTCACCTCATGGTACCAAGGCTTCTCAGTCACCAATTCAGTCTCGAGATCACAATAGTATGCCGGTTCGTCCAGTTTCCAGATGATGATCCGGGGAGCCTCGTTGTCCCATTTGACCTTGAACATAGAAGACATTGTAGCTAACGCGTCCGCCAGCTGATTCTCCTCTCTCGGGAAATGTCCAAAAGTTATCTCTGTGAAGTGGGGGATCAAGGTCAACACACATTCTCTGTAAGGAATAAGATTCGGATGTTTCGTATCCCACTCTCCTTTGATCTGATTGATCACAAGAGCAGAATCTCCGAAGACACTCAGAAACTTGATCCTTAAGTCGATCGCAGCTTGGAGACCCATGATGCATGCCTCATACTCCGCCATGTTGTTGGTACAGTTGAAACATAGCCGGGCAGTGAGTGGAGTATGAGTGCCTTGAGGGGATATGATCACAGCGCCGATACCGTTTCCCAAAGCGTTGGAGGCTCCGTCAAAGTGCATAGACCATCGGGATCCTTCCTCAGGTCCTTCATCCGGTCCAGGTACTTCACAATCAGTCACTATCATGATGCTCTCGTCGGGAAACTCGAAGTTCATTGACTGATAGTCGTCTACGGCCTGATGTGCCAAGTGTTCTGCCAATACACTTCCCTTGATGGCTTTCTGAGTCGTGTACTGAATGTCGTATTCCGTCAAGAATATTTGCCATCTCGCTATTCTCCCGGACAGAGCAGGCTTTTCAAATATGTACTTTATAGGATCCATCTTTGAGATCAACAAGGTAGTGTGAGTCAGCATATACTGTCTCAGCCGGCGAGCAGCCCATACCAAAGCGCAACAAGTTTTCTCGAGCAGTGAGTATCGGGTCTCACAGTCGGTAAACTTTTTGCTAAGGTAATAAATGGCCTGCTCTTTTCGGCCAGACTCGTCATGCTGCCCCAGCACACACCCCATTGAGTTGTCAAGTACTGTCAGGTATAGTATCAGAGGTCTCCCTTCAACCGGTGGCATAAGAATAGGTGGTTCTTGGAGATACTCTTTGATTCTGTCAAAAGCAGCCTGACATTCATCATTCCAACGTACTACCTGATCTTTCTTCAGCAGCTTGAAGATTGGTTCACAAGTAGCAGTTAGATGCGAGATGAACCGAGCAATGTAATTCAGGCGTCCTAGAAAGCCTCTGACCTCTTTCTCTGTCTTAGGAACCAGCATATCTTAAATAGCTTTAACCTTGGCAGGGTCCACTTGAATGCCCTTGTCACTTACAACGAAGCCTAGCAACTTTCCAGATCTTACCCCGAAGGTGCACTTGTTCGGGTTCAACCTCAGCTTGTACAACTTCAGTCGGTCAAACAATTTTTGCAGATGATCTAAGTGCTCTTCTTCAGTTTGGGACCTTGCGATCATGTCGTCAACATACACTTCTATCTCATGATGGATCATGTCATGAAATAAAGCAACCATGGCACGTTGGTAGGTTGCCCCAGCATTCTTTAGTCCAAAAGGCATGACCTTGTAGCAGAAGGTGCCCCACTGAGTAACAAAGGTAGTTTTTTCCATGTCTTCAGGAGCCATCTTGATCTGATTGTAACCTGAAAAACAATCCATGAAAGAGAACACCTTATGCTGAGCTGTATTGTCAACAAGGACATCAATGTGAGGTAGGGGGAAGTCATCTTTGTGGCTGGCCCTGTTCAGATCCCTGTAGTCGACACACATTCTGACCTTACCGTCTTTCTTCGGTACTGGCACAACATTAGCAACCCACTGAGGGTAGGAAGTCACTGCAAGGAACCCGGCATCAAACTGTTTCATAACCTCGGCTTTGATCTTCTCAGACATCTCTGGACGCATACGGCGGACCTTTTTCTTAACTGGAGGGCAGTCTTCCTTAGTAGGCAAGTGATGGACGACAATATCGGTATCCAACCCGGGCATGTCTTCGTACGACCAGGCAAAGATCTCCATATAATCATGTAGCATCTGAGTCAACCGTTGCTTCATGCTGAGCTCTAGGTTGGCACCAATCTTTACCTCCTTTCTGTCTGCCTCAGTACCCAGATTTATTGTTTCCACTGGCTCCTCATGTGGTTGAATTGCCCTCTCTTCCTGGAGTAACAGTCTTGCAAGCTCGCCAGGCACGTCGCAATCATCTTCACCTTCGTCTTCGGCTAAGTTGATCGGATTTTCGAAGTCATAACTGGCAGTAGCAGAGTCGTTACCAGTGAGATCCAGAGTGGATTGAAACCTGTATGAGTGAGTGTGTGTAAATACAGCTGTTTTGCAATATATAAAGAAAGGAAAGACAGAAAAGGAGCATAAGATTTGAAATGCGAGAAAACGTCCAAGATCTTTATTCATGATATATGAAATGACAATTTATATGCCCTTACAAATGAAGCCAATGGTGCCTCGGGTAAGACATCGGGCCATAGAGTTCAATTTATTGTTTATTACAAATAACAAAACAAAGAAGTTTATTACTGCGTAACAAAAGTAACAGGAGTATGGTCTTTGGCAATCCAATTGGTCCATCCGCCCTCAGTTGTCGGGTAGATCCAGCTATTGAACTCAGATTCATCCACTTCATCTTCGTCCCCAACAGCGTTCACCCCTGGATTGGTAATGAGCACAGGAGGTCTTCTGATCTTTGCCTTCCGCATAGCCTTTTGACCCTCTGCAGTAAAGCCCAGTCCGAACTTGTCAGTTTTCTGTGTAAAATCAGGGAGCCTGCCCCAGTTAGCATATTCACCTTTCTGGATCACAGCCCGGGCATCCTTTAGGGAAGCCATCTTCAAAGGAACATCCTCTTCGACCACTGTTTCTACTGCTGCTAAGGTTGGGGGTACCTCTTCGAAATGCTGAAAGGGGGTTTCAATAAATTCCCCGTCCATCTCAATATACCTGAAGGAATTCAAATGGCTCACCATATACTCCTCCTCTCCCTGCACAGTGACAATCTTCCCTCTGACGGGGTACTTGAGCTTCTGGTGCAAGGTAGAGGTCACTGCCCCAGCTTTGTGGATCCAAGGTCGACCCAGTAGACAAGAATAAGATGGACGGATATCCATCACATAGAAGGTAGAGTCGAATACTTGAGAACCCACACGGATAGGAATGTCCACCTCTCCATGAACCATCCTCTTAGAACCGTCAAAGGCTCTGACGATGATATTGCTAGGTTTCAGCTCCAGGCCTTCATAATCCAAACGGTCTAAGGCCTTCTTAGGTAGCACATTTAGGGAAGAGCTAGTGTCCACCAACACGTGCGCCAGAGTAGTGCCCCTGCATTCAATAGAGACATGCAGAGCGTCATTGTGGTCTCTTCCCTTAGCAGTAAGGTCAGCATCCGAGAAACCCAAACCATTGTCCGCTGTCAGATTTGCTACGCAACCAGTGAACTGGACTGCAGATGTCTCCTGTGGCACGGGCCGTCTTGAGAAATGAAATCAAGGCCTTAGCATGGGCCTCTGAGCATAATAGCAAGGAGAGCATGGAGATCTTGGAGGGCGTATGCCCCAGCTGCTCCACAACATTAAAGTCACTCTTCTTGATTATTTTCAGGATTTCCTCCATCTCTTGTTGGGAGGCCTCAACATTTACAGGTCTTGATGCCTCCATCCGGGCAGGCTCATCTTCAATCCCTTTACCCCGAGCACTGGATGACTCGGCAGCAGGGGAAACAACTTGATCAGTAACAGGAACAGGTATACTTGCAGGTGTTATAGTGAGAGGTCTTCGAATAGCGGGTGGTGCAATGTCAGGCGAGAAGAGCCTGCCACTGCGGGTAACCTTTGCTGGACCAGTGATATTGTTGATACTGGTGCCAGTGTTGAACTCTTGCTTGATTCCATTCACATACACATCTGCCCCATAGTGCCAGGGGATAGCCTTATCAGATTCGCAGGGGAGAGGCCCCGGAACAGTAATAACAACATGTGCGACAGTCATGATTTGAACAGGCTTCCTTGGGAGAGCCTTGATGGGATTATTAAAGATTGTAACAACAGAAACTTCTTCTACCGGAACAAACTGAACAGCAGTCTTCTTGAACAGAATCTCTTTGCTGTCCATTAGGCTTTGGATGCCCAACTTCAGCAAAGGACAACCAGATAGGGAAACAGCACAGAAAAGGCAACCTTCACTACAACCCGGAAATAAACCGGCCAGCGGTAGGTTCCTCTTGACAGTCATTAAGGGAGTAGCTACATCATTCACAGAAACAGCGTATACATCTTCATCAACAGCATTTACTCCATGCTGGGGCATAGGAGCCGTCACCACATTCGGCCTCTCAGGCGCTTCAAACTGTATCTCTTTTGCGTCGATAAGGTCTTGCACCTTATTCCTTAATGCCCAACAGTCATCAGTGGAATGCCCCGGGCTATCGGAGTGATAAGCACAGCGGGCATTCGGATTGTACTTCGGAGAGGCAGTGTTTACAACCTTCGGGGCCTCTCTGACAGTCACTAGGTTGGTGGACAGCAACTGCGGCAAGATTTGCGATAAAGTCATACTCAAACGGGTAAACTCCCTTCTAGGTCTTTCAGCCCTTGGTGGATTGGTTTGCCGATGAGCGGCAGCAGGTTTAGCAATCATCACCGCGTTGACAGACTGGCGGCGCTCAGATTTCTCTTGTCTTCTGGACCCATATACCGCACTGGCCTCCTTCTTGAAGGGTTTCTTCTCAGAACTTGAAGATGCAGCCTTTTGAATTTTACCAGACTTCATCCCAGCCTCTATTCTCTCCCCAGTCAGAATAAGATCAGTAAATCCTGCAGATGAGTTGCCGATAAGATGGTTGAAAAATGGCCCAGATAGGGTCCCCAAGAACATGTCTACCAACTCCCGGTCAGTTAATGGAGGCTGCACCCTGCCAGCCAGATCCCTCCACTTCTGTGCGTACTCTTTAAAACCTTCACTTGACCCTAGCGACATACCCTGGAGTTGGGTACGTGTAGGGGCAAGGTCGGTATTATATTGATACTGCTTGTAAAAAGCAGTAGCAAACTCCTCCCAGTTACGAACCTTGGTCCCATCCAGCTGATAGAACCATTCGAGATGAGTCCCTGAAAGACTCTCCTGGAAGAAGTGGATCCACAAGTTCTTATCCACTGAGTACGGTTGAATCTTCCGCACATACGATCTGAGGTGTAACTTGGGACAAGACGCCCCGTCATACTTGGTAAAGGATGGTGCTTTGAACTTATGAGGAATGATCACACCAGGAGACAAACCCAAATCTCCAAAATCCAGCCCAGGCACTTGTTGGATCTCCATTGCATTCAGTCTGTCCTCCAACTGCTTATACCGGTCTTCATTCGGAGGATACTGTTCCTCATCAAAATCAGTCTCGTTGTCAGAGACTACCGGACTAGGACCTTTTCCCCCTTGGGGACTGCTCTTGCCTATAGAAGAACCAGCCTCTTCATTTTGCAGAGTGTTGCCAAACCTTCGGCCCGAGTTGAAAAGAACAGTTCTCCTCTTCTTCTTCTTCTCCTTCTTCAGGAGCAGAGCCTTCAACTCTTCTTGGCCCTGAGCCAAACCCATGATTAATTCCTGAAATTGCGCATTCTGCGCTTGAAGAGCCTTGATGGACATCTCAGTTGATGATGAGTCAGGATTCATGATGCTGAAATAAACAGCGAAGAACGGTAAGCAACCTGAAAAGAAGAAAACCTGCTATGCACATGATGAATGATATGTGTTTATGCAATGCATTCAAGGGTTCGAAAGTTCAAATTTGTTGTAGACAAAAAAAGGAACACGCATTATCATTAAGGAAATAATTGTCCAGTACATCAAAGCCTCATGGGCACAAATTACAAAGCAAATCAATCCCAAAAGACACTACGCATCCTCTTTGGAGCTATGTAGGTGTTGAGATTCCTCTCCTCATGCAATAGGCGGGTGAGCTCCAGGACCTTCTTTTCACTAGCATGTAGACTGGTCTCAAGAGAATTCTGTTCTTCCTTAAGCTGGATCCAGCTCTTCTGCATCTCTTCCCAGGATGTGGGCATATCAGGATGCTGAATAGTGTAGGATACTTCTCCTTCCAAGACTGTCTCTTTGATCACAGGGAGCATATGAGAGTATGGCATTACTAACTTCTGGGAGCGGGCGCGTACCCACTTGAGATAAGGTTCCAACGGGATGGAGTTCTTGTGCCCCAGTGTCTTGTTGTCTATCCTACTTGGCATCCTCCAAGCCCTGATAAATCTCTGGCGAAGTCCTTGTGCATCATTGTCGAAATCAAAAACTATGTCAGGAATTAACATGTCATGAGGGCCATCCCTTCGAGCATAACCAAACTGTCTCCAAGCCAGGCACGGGTTGTAAGTAATACCTCCTCTGATTCCAAGTAAAGGAACATTAGGGTACTCCCTGCAACGATCAATGATAGTGACATCTTCTTTGGACCGAGGGCACCAATGTATATCTGCATGTGTAAGAGTCATCAATCGTTGTGACCATCTCAAACCCCGCTCGTTCTTCAAAACTGATTGTGGAAGGTGCGAAATAAACCACCTTCCCAGGAGAGGAGTGCAACACATAAGGACACCTCTTTTTCTCATGGTTCGAGTGTAACATGAGTGAAGGATGTCCCCCAGCAACGTAGGTATAGGATTCCTGGACATGAAGATCTGGACATCACTGATATCTATAAGCTGATCTGGGTTAGGGAACAACACCAAACCATAGACAAGGAGGGCCACAACTTCTTCAAAATCTTGTAAGTCAAGGGAGTTCCAACATTCATGGGCCTTTTCAAACAGAAACCTGGCTAAGAACCCTTTGATACCACTTCTAACTTCCCAATGTCCCTTGAGGTCAGATGATTGTAGGTGCAAGGCTTTAGCAATCTCCTTAAGCTTAGGTTCCTTTTTTGTACCATTGTAGGGTAGTTGATCAAGGATAGGGATCTTCAGGAGCCGGGAGAACTCCTCCAATGTAGGTACCAGCTGATAATCCAAGAAGGTGAAACAGTGATGCAGAGGGTCAAAGAACTGGAATAGGACCTTTATCATATCTTCCTCAATGTTGGTATTGACCAAGCTGATGAGTCTTCCATGTCTTTCACTGAATGAAGAGCTCTCGGGAATCCTGGATATAAGTTCCTTAAGTTGAGAAGGGATCCTTACAAGGCTGATTTGAATTGTCTTTCTGCAAACAGTTTCCATGTCCTACAAAACAAGAACAAAGATGAAGATTCGAACCCCTGAAATGGTTAGTCAATGCATATGATGCTGGATGATGTCATGATGCTATGATTAAACACACCACAGATATTTACAAAGACAAACATGTAAGGCACACAAGTCACACAAGACAAGCCCCTAGAGTTTAGGCCAGCATGGGGTCTGGGTATTACCCTCTTGAAGTTGGTGGGCTCAACCTGTCCTATTAGAAGTAACCGGGTTCTAAGGGTCCCAATATCACCGGATTGCTTTCATTGTTCATCGTTTCGATTTAGCCACTGAACTGGCGACCGAAATATTCCAGGAAAGCAACCCTCAATTGAGGGTAGTATCGAGTATCAACCAACCTCGGACTGCACCAAAGTCAGTTATCTCACTACCCTAAAGAGGCCAAGATGGTTCAATTAAGGTCCCTAAGGTCAGTTGATGCTTCACGACACCACGCGGAGGCCCCGTACTCTCCTTGACTGAACTCAAGGGTTACCGGTACACACCAAAGTGCCACATCAACGTAGCAGACTGTTTCAACCATGTCGGTATACCCCACACAGTTCCCTCACAGCCTTGTTACTACTTTCTAAGAAGGTATCCCCAGATCCGGGTTAGGATCTATAGAACTCCCAAGACAGTCCCACAATTTAAAGCAAGCAAAGAAAGCAATTGAAAACACAGTGATCTTAGTCCTAAGGTACACCTCACTTTAAGTTTGTCCCCAGCAGAGTCGCCAGTTCTGTGATCGGTGGATCTGGAACTGACTGTTTAACGCTGGTTCGCGAAATGTCGCGGAAGCAAGATTCGCCACCGTCTTTTATTTTCTCCAAATGGAAAGGACAAAAGCACAGAAAAATTCCTTATAGAGATTGCTCTCGGTTCGGGAGGTAGATTTATAGAAAGGGAAGGTGTTAGCACCCTTTCTATCCATGGTTATCCATGGGCTCTTAGATACTTGCTCATTATGTTTTCAAAAATGGTTTGTTTGCTTTTCAATGTGGGTTTTAAAAAGTTTCTTTGAAAATTCCAGTTCGACTCTTGTATCAGTCCTCAAGAGTGTTTGAAAAATTGCTTTCGAAAGCTTTTTGAAAAGGTGTCGGTGTGAAAAGTATTTTTGATTTGTTTTTGAAATTAGAGCAAGTATCTAGAGTTCTCTACCTACCCTAAGAAATTCGTCTGTGTAAATGTCCTTTAAAGTAGTGCCATCCCACCATTGAGAGGTAGGTAGCACCACCGTTGGAGGTGTTCGGGTCAATTCGAAGGTTCGGGACATGGTGATCACCGGAGCAATGGGAAGATACCTTAGAAGCTACCCTCATGCCAGGTTCCCGGATCATGAGGACTTACTAAAACATCTTCTACTCGACGATCACCTTTCGAGGGGCAAGGCAACAGTGAGGTGTACCCTAGGGGTGGTGTGTGATTTGTGTGTCGTTTTCAGATATTTTTATCTTGTTCATGTCGGGGGTGATCTACGCGTTGCTTTTATTTTGACATTCATTCTTGCATGCAATTTATTAGCAGTTAAAAAGTTGCGAGAAATATAAAGTTCCTAAACTATTACAAAGGCGCGGGTCCACATCGCCAAATTTAATCCAGGACCCGATTTGTATAAAGAAATAAAGTGCGAGGAATTAAACGTCCAATTTACACGGCTTTGGGAGAATTACATTAATATTATAAGAAAGGAAATAAAAAATGTGAAGAGAATTAAAATCGGGAATGCGAGGGCGTTGGACCCTTTTAAGGAAATTAAATTATAATTAACAAATTAATTAAATTAAAAAAAAAAGAAAAGATTTTTTTTGGAGTTTTTTGTATTTATGGATTTTTAATAAGAAAAATTAAATTGGAATTAAAACCTAGTTCTAGCTATTTTTAATTTATTAAAAAAACATGTTAAAGTTAAACCTAGAATTAACCTAATTAATTAATGGCAAGTTTTATTTACAAAAATAATATTTAATAATTAATTATGGTGAGAGGAAAAAAAAGAAAAAGAATAAAAAAATACTTAAAACCCTAATTCTACACTTTTTTTAATTTATTAAGAAAAATATTTGAATTAAACCTAAATTTAAAAAGCTAAATTAATTAATGAGATTTATTTACAAAAATAAACATTAAATGAAATATATTTTAATTTTTATGACTTTCTGATTTTTATTATTTTTTATGTTTTATGAAAACAAATTAGTTTAAGGAATTAAATTAAAACTAATTAAATAACATAGAAAAAATATGGAAAAGAATAAAAAAAACAAACCAATGGGGGGTTCTGTCCCCAAACTGGAGGTATTTGGCTAGCAATCAGGCCCAATGTTCCAAGGCCTCTTTTGACTTTCCTGGTCACGTGTGTCTGCATTGACTGATGCCCATGGTGCTCCTCAAATCTTAAAGATGGGTGCAAATGAAATCATAAAGATATATCATTCACGTTCCTTGGGAATACATGGAAATAATTTGCAGAATGAAGGATATTCGAATTGATTATGCAAAGAGATAAGAGCAAGGCGCTAGAGGATAAAATTGTGCACCATAGTACACTTACTATAGTTTTACACACATTTGTCTGATGAAAAGGACAATGTTGCCTGATTTCCCGTGCCACCAGCCTGCCACGCTACACCTTAGCCCCCACATGCTGATTGTACTTGATTATGTATTGGTACAAATTGGAAGAATTTGAGGGAATTATGTTGATCTCCTTAGGCCAGAATGCACAAATATCCACAAGACCATGATCCAATATAATAAAAGGAAGTCATAGTTGGATGTGACTAGAAAATTGACCTTTTGGAGGAAATGAAAGAGATTAAACATTTTGAGAGATAGAAACAATTAGATAAAACTAGTGAAGTAAGTGAGCTGAATAGAGTAGATATTCTTCTTCTCATCATCTCAAGTGTATTCTACCAATATTTGGCGTGATAGAAGTCATCTCTTGGTGACTAACCATTGTTGTATGTACTAAGCTCACCATGAGCTAAAACTATTTATGTTGAGCAATGTGAAGTTAATTTAAGTAGTCTTGTGTGTTAAATAATGTGTTGTTAGTGCTTTATTTTGTCACACATTAAACTGTTAGAAATATGCTTCTTTGACTGATCAACTTAGGAAAAGATACAAGCTTGTTGTTGTGAGAGATCAAACAACAAGTGGATTTCATGATAAAAGTTATTAAAAATAGTAGGATAGAGATATTCACTAAATTATCTACTTTAGAGATAAAGAGATACAATCATATAGGATATTCAAAATAAAATCAGACATGCATTGAAGTTACAAAGGACACATAGAGATTTTTCTCCTTGCTTTAATGTACATGTTTATGACGCTTTAGAGATACACCATAAGATCACTTTCTGACCTTCCATGACATAACACATCATGTACACACAAATGAAAAGTTATATTAAATGATCATTGCCTAACATTACTCAATTTCTTAACTCGTTTACTTTCTTTAAACGGTTCTTGACATTGTTTGCTATTAACTTGAACTCGTGACAACCATAAACTATTTTTATCTTGCTCGTGCTTATTTACAAAAGATAGTTCTTACAAAATCAATTTGTGTTACTTTGCACTCCATATAGGTTCAACATCCTTACTATTCTATCGCTTGCTACATAAAACATACATGTACACTTGCATGTGACATCACAAGTTTTCAACCAACACCCATATTTATACAACTTTGGATTCATTTTGGATCACACAAATGGTCGGTGCAATCACAATCGTACAACTTTGTCGGTAAAATCTCAATCCTTCAATTAACACTATCGAATTTTGGCATGATCCATTAAATATCTGGTAAGTGAAGGATGTTTAAAAAAAATCGATACTCATTAAACTACCAGTTTTTTCATCCTTAATCAAAAGTCTGGTAAATATAGGTACTTTTATAAAAACCGATTTGCGCCTTAACACATCAAATTTTTAAAATATCTGATACACCAAATTTTTTATATACACTACTAAACTTTTTGATTTGTACCCGATTTATTAGATGTTCTACTGGATTTTTCCTCTGAACTTTTTGATAAAAATTTTACAAAGACAATATTGGATATTATGGAAATTATGGGTGTGAGGTTGAAGTGGGAAGTTGCAGGATAAAATTTCGCAAAATGGAAGGCCAGAAAAAGAAAAGGATTTCTTTTTCCACCTTATAGTTTTCTAGTGCACCACGTGAAGTTACAAAAATACCCCTAGAAATCGGAAATATATTTTTGGGACGCACCAAGATTTGATAAAATGTAGGCTTAAACCGAAATTTAATTTCCAGTTTGTATCCGGACTTACATTTCTGGTTTTGTGCTACATAGAAAGCAGAAAAACAACATTGAATAATAGCAATTTCACAAATTCAAAATACAATTCATATCATACATAGATAATACATGAAGGATTAAAATATACATCAAACATTATTGTTAGTTCTCTATGTTTATGATTGACATCAATTTAGTAAAACAAATAGATAAACAATATGGATGAGTTGGCTTGCTGAGAAAACAGGTTAAATAAGAAGTCATATGTTATGAAGAAATACGTTGAGTTGAGATGTTTTATCAACTGAAGCAACATTTTGAATGAGATATCCTATGCAGATTCATTCGACATTGTGAATGTGTTTGGACTGGGTTGTTGGATCAATTTTAGATTTAACAGATGTAGAATATCTATAAATAATATTCTATCCTATGTGGCATTAATTTTAAGGTCGGGAAGATTCAAGCTGAAATCAAGAAGAAGATTGACTTTCTAATTATGGAGATAAATTAGGAAAGTCATGATTGAAGACCTATCTTTATGCAA
Organism: Vicia faba; assembly: GCA_948472305.1. Lineage (NCBI taxonomy): Eukaryota > Viridiplantae > Streptophyta > Magnoliopsida > Fabales > Fabaceae > Vicia > Vicia faba. The sequence continues at coordinate 1,479,099,603 of OX451741.1, read as the reverse complement.
AAGTTTCTGCGGATTTGTAGTAGATGTTATGTTGTGATTTAAAGACCAAAATCCAGTTGGGAAAAGGGTTATAAATAGAAGGGTATTAACCTAGAAAAGGTACCAGCCGAAAATACAAAGTTTAGATTATTAGGGTTGAGTCTGTAAGCCACTCTCTAGGAGAGTTGGTATGTGTGAGCCTCTTAAATATCATGTTGGTATGAGAAAAAGACTAATGTTATAGAGTTGTAATTCTTTGTTGTTCATTCTTAAGATTTTAAGCATATAATGTATATTGTTCTTGGATGAAGCTTTGAAGCAAATCCAAGTGTATTGTTCTTAGTCAAGAGTCTTGACTGAACATGTTGTAATTGATTTATATATCACTGAGGTGATTTAGGAAGTGAGATGTTGGTTTCTCATATTCAGGATGTTCCTAGGTAGAAGTTGCATTGGATAGGGATTAAGCGAGAAGTTGTAAACGAGGGAGTTTAGCTTTGAACCAATACTACTGATAGTAGACTTCCTTCATGGTTTGGTAGCCCCTAGAGTAGGTGTTGTTGAACACCGAACCGGGTTATCACATCTGTGTGTTATTATCTTTCTATTTTATTTTGTTTTGTTTCTTGATTGACTGACATGTCATATAAGATGTTGGAACAACTGTCACGACTCTGTTCTGATATATTTATATCAGTATGTGTGATACGGTGGGAGAACTGACTTGAGGTTTGCGTTTGTTTTCGCATTTGTTCGGTTTAGCAAGAGTCGCCACCGAATATTTTATTTTATCCTAAAGGAAAGGTTAAAAAGCACAGGAAAAACCTTTTGAGATGTTTCGTGGGTTCGGGGGGTAGATTATAGAAAGGGAAGGTATTAGCATCCTTTCTATCCATGGTTATCCATGGGCTCTTAGTTACTTGTTTTAGATCACTTTCCTTTTATTTTCAATTGCTTGAAATGGTGGTGTGTGCGTGTGTTTTGAAAATGTTTTGAAAAAGATGCCTTTGTCTCGGCAACCGTTGTAACAATTCTTTACTTGAATGTTTTACAAAGGTGTGTGTCTTTTCGAAAAGATGTTTCAAATGTTTTTGAAGGTTTGTTTTTGAAAGTGTTTGTGGAGTGGGTTTTGAAAAGTAGGCAAGCGTGTTTTGCAAGTTGATCAAGTAACTAAGAGTTGTCTACCCCTAAATTTACTCAAAGGTTTTTCCTATGTTTTAACCCTTTTAACAGTATCGTTCCACCATTGTATTTGGTGGACAATTTTGTGTTAGGATGTTAACGGGACAGGCGCGGGTCATCGTATGGACCATGAATGCAATGGTGCCAAGTGTCTTTGGCAATTTGCTTGAAGGGACTATGATCATTTTGTAGGCAACTTTCGAAAGTGTCATCGAGGGACTATGATCATTTGATTTGTTTTATTTTGCCAAAGAAACTCAACGTGCAAGCATGTCCCATTTTGGAAGGCAACAAGCGGGATTACCCTAGGGGTGCAAGTGTGATTGGTGTATTGATTGTCATGTATTTGTCTTGTATTTAGGTTATCTAGCGGTTGATTTTATTTACATACAAACCCTAGGTCTAAACATGGTATAATTGAAAGCGATAAATTGCGGGAATTTAAAGTCCTAAACTATTACAAATGAGTATCCGGGGATGGGGGTACAAGTATTTACAAATGGGGATGAGACTTATTAGGAGAGTAGTATCCAAATATATTTACAACCAAATCGAATCGCATTCTCAATATCATGTATCAATGTATAAGAATAATGTATCAAAAGTATTTGTGTAGGTGTATGTGATTATTTATAAGTGATAAAAAATGTTAACTTAATGCAAAATTAAGTATTTATTAAGTATTGTTATTTATTATTTTTATGTGTTTTTGTTAATTATGTATAAACAAAAGTTTTAATAAAAGAAAAGAAAATGCTTTAAGAGATTCTATTTTTTATGTATTAAGGTTAATGTATTTTAGTTAGTATTTTTATGTACAAAGTTTAAATTAAAAAAGGTTTTAATAAAAGACAAAAAAGAAAGTGTTTAATCTTGATACAATCTAATATTTATGTATTTTTAAGTATAATAAAAATATTATTAAAATAAGTATAATAAAAACATTGTTAAAATAAATTTATTATTAATGTATTATTTATTTGACAAAGAAAATAATTAAGTTATAAAAAAAAAGTGTTGGTTAATAAATAAAAAGAAAGAAAGTCTATAGGGGCCCAAGGGGAAAGCTGGGCCCAAAACGAAATGAAGATGGATTAGGAAAGGGGGTGCACGCCAGGTTTGGGGATATAGTGCCAGAAAAACAAATGGGCTTAAACGTTTTTGTATGGGGCAAGGCCCAACCGGTTTCACACGCTTTTGTTGTAGGGTTTCATTTCTTGTTTCATTTTGGATTTTAGGGTTACAGAGCTTAAGTTACAGAGGCTCCGTTCCTCGCTTTGCTTCGTCTTCATCTTCTCATACCAAGCTTCTGAACAAAGCTTACCGTCTATGGCCACCAAACGCCGCCTCTACCTCCTCCTCTCCAAGATCACATAGGCGGTGGCTACAAGGTTTGGTTTCTTGGTTCTGTATGTTTTACGCTTTGCATGCTTTTCTTTTTAACCTTGATAAATTCTGATTCTTTTTTATGTTATCATTGTTGGTATGAGGTATGAAAGAAAAGGGAGAAAGAAATAAACCTTTAGAGAAGAGAAGAGGTGGACGGTGGCGTCCTAGGCGGCCAAGGGCGGAGGAGCGCGATGTTGAGCTTGCTCTGTGGAAACCTGGTACCTTTATCTTTGCTTTTATGGTTTTTATGATGAATGTTTTGCAATCTGAAAAACCTTAGGGCCCTTACTTCTGTAAACTTCTTTTCCTCTTCTTCTTCTTTGGACGCTTGCTTGCTCCTTTCTGAGATGATTATCTGATGATGTTATTGGATATGCTAGTTGAAACGTTGGTTTTGAATATTGCTTTTGTTGATGTTTAGACCCTGTGATGAGCCTAGCTCTGAGGGCTTTGTTGGTTTGAAGCTGAGTTGTTTTTGTTGGGTTTCGAAAGGCTTCAAGGTTTGTCTTGAAAGGCTTGCTGTTTAGAGGCTTGGCAGGTTGTGACTTGTGTTTGATATGCTGGTGTTTGAAGCAGGTTTGCAAGACTTTTGAGTTGAAACAGGTTATGGCTTCGCTGGTTCTGGTTTGTTTGGGAATATAGGTCTTGGAGGGTTTTTGTTTGGTTTTAGAGGCTAACAGTTTGACTGGTTTGTGGCCATTTGATGGCTTTGGCTTTTGTCTTTGAAACAGGTTGCAGGGCTTTTTGGTTTGAGGTCACAGGTTTAGAGTTTCTGGTTTAGGCTTCAGGCTTATATGCTTGGATTTGAAAAGCTTGAAACAGGTTTGGCTTTGGCTTCAAGCAAATTTGAGGCAGGCCTGTATGTTTTTGTTGATACAGTTTTGTGGTCTTTTGGCTTTTTGTTATCTCTGCCTCCCTTGTACTGTGTTGTGGTATGTTTGTTTTATATCTTTTTCTTCAAGCCTAAGCCTGTAAGCCTTTTTTCTCTTCTCTATTCTCTCTCTCCAATAGAAAAGCATTGTTTATTGCTTACTATTGTACTTTCTGAAAAAGTGACAGGCTGGAAAATGATGTGAATATCTTGCTTGCAATGTGGTCTTTCTCTGCATACTTTCCATATTTCCTGCACATTGTTGACAGCTTTTTGTACTTGTGGATAGCTTGATATCTTTCTATATCTCTTGGACAGCTTTTGACAGCTTTGGCTTAGTTTGAAATTGTGACTTTGTAGTTTGTTTGGCAATTCTGGACAGTTTAGTTTTCCTTTGTACTTGGCTATTCAGTTTGAAAACTTTGGTTGACAATTTGGAATTATGAACTATGCAGCTTTATGCATTTTTTAAATTTGCAAAACATATTTCTATCCCTCTTTGTGAACCAAGAGTATTTCTTGTGATTTGCAGAGAGGGTGATCAACTGATTCCGGCCAGTCACTTTTAATGATAAGTCTTTAAATTACCGTCTGCTCTTTTATTTTATCTGCTTTTGACTTCTTTTCTTCTTTTTGCTGGTAAAAAATAATTGAGCAATGGGGAGCGTCGGTAGAAGATGAAGATTTAGAAAACTTAGGATGCAATTTTATTTCATTTCAATTATTTGTAACATTATCATTGTAAACAAAGATGTAAATAAATTTACAGTTGTTCAAATAATAATTTGTAACAAACCAATTAAAGATGAATAAAAAAATCCTTTTTTGATCAGTTAATTCTCTTTTATTTCTCTTCAATTGTTTATTTAATTATTTGAGTTTATTAAATTAAAACAACTGGAAGTAAATCCAATTATTTTGACTTAGAAAAAGAAATAATTAATAAACGTCTGGCGTTCCGAATAATCCAAAACATTGCACAGTCAATCAAACAAACGTCCACATGTTTTTCCTTTTACTGATCATATCAAACACTGCAAACTCTCAATCCAAATGCCTTAATTCAAATCTCAGAGTAAATTTGAAAAGAACTGTAGAATTAATTCTTTCTGAGAATGCGCGCACAAAACCCTAGTTCATGACTTAACACCAAAGAAATGCCTGTCTGATCAAACCTTGAGCCAAACTCAACCAAACCCTAGCAATCTGCTTGAACTGCTTCAAAAGTCCATGAAAACCCTAATTGGGATAGACTGATAAGAAAAAGTCTGTTTGACTGATTCTTACGCCATTCTGAAAAAATTAGGAAAGGTCTGAAGCTGTGATTTCTTGTGGAAAAGAGGAGGCAAAATTTTGGGGTACAACAGTTGCCCCTGTTCAATCTTCTTGAACCTGAAGAGTTAGATTGGCAAGCTTGCTTTTCGTGACTCGAGGGTAAAAGGAGATTGGACACTAGAGTGCCCAAAAAAATTTGCACTCTGTGATGTGATGGTAGAGGGAATGGGCTTAAAGATGCCATTTGGTGATGGGCTTAGAGATGCCATCTAGGGATGTGACAGGGGGATGGGCTTAGAGATGCCATCTGAAAGTTATTGGTAGGAGGATGGGCTTAAAGATGCCATCTGAAGGTGATTGTTGAACTGTATGTCATTGGTGAGTGGACGAGTATCAGAAAGGTATCCATGTTTTGGAGCATCTCTGAGCTGGGGTTCTGAACAAGCGATAGATTGACATCCATGTTTGGAGAATCCGTAAACTGTTTTCAGGAGTTGGAGTTGAATAAGCAATAGATCAGCATCCGTTGTTGGGAAGCGTCCGTAAACTGTTTTCAAAAGTTGAGTCTGAACAAGCGATAGATTAACATCCGTTGTTGGGAAGAATCCGTAAACTGTTTTCAGAGGTTGAAGAATTTGAACAAGCGATAGGTTAGCATCCATTACTGGAGAACCCGTGAACTGTTTTCAGAATTCTGGAAGTTGAATAAGCAATAGAGCAACATCCGTTGTTGGGAAGCGTCCGTGAACTGTTTTCAAAAGTTGAAGTGGAGAAGGAACCGGTGTGGGGTTTCCTGATGATGAGTCCGTGTAAAACTGCATCTGGATGAATCTGGAATAAGTATCAGAATGTCGCCATGTCCGGGTCACATCTGAACTATCTCTGGGTGAATCTGGAATAAGTATCAGAATGTCGCCATGTCTGGGTCACATCTGAACTATTTCTAGAAAGAATCTCGGAAGATGATAATCTTTGTCTGTTGATTGATCTTTCCTGAAAAGGTAAAGAGTTAGTTGTATGCAATATCATGATTCATGATGCAATGCATGCTATATCAATGTTTATGATATGAATGTGATGAATGCGCATGTAAGCTAATGAGCTGACTTGCTGAGGATAGATGAATCCTGGATAATGAGATCTTTGACTGCTGTCGGGGATTGCAAGAATCTCTTGATTGTTGAAAGTGAGAAGTCCTGGGACCACTGTTGGGGAGTCAGGATCTTGGGTTGTATGCCAATCTGCTGGGGATTCCTGTCTTGAGGAGATCTTCACTGGAGAATATTCGAATATCCTGTGAGGAACTGAGAATGAGAGTCTTCATTCTGCTTGGAGATTGATAGTTGGAAGTTTTAGCTCCGCTGGGGATTGCAAGAATCTTTTGATTATGAGGGGAATTAGATTCTGTAAGGCTCTCTGGCTGGGGGAATAAGCTTTGAGAAAGCTCTTGTTCTGCTGAGGATCCTGAAGTTAAACTCTGTTTGAGAACTCAGGTTATATGCCACTTTGAGAATGAGAATCTTCATTCTATTGGGGGGGTCAAAAATTGGGAGTGTACCAATCTTCTGAGGTGATGGGAATCTTCATGCTGTTAACGGTCAGGAACCGGGAGTATACCAATCTTCTGAGGTTTTAAGGATGAGAGTCTTCATTCTTGAGAGAAACATATTTTTCAGTTGTTTGTTATCCTGTTGGTGGTTTGTAATTTCCAACAGGTGATGATGGAATTTTGATGATGATTACTACTCCAAAAGATGAAGGAACCTGGATGATTACTACTCCAAAAGATGAAGGAACCTGAATGATTACTACTTCAAAAGATGAAGGAACCTTGACGATTACTACTTCAAAAGATGAAGGAACCTTGATGATTACTACTTCAAAAGATGAAGGAACCTTGATGATTACTACTTCAAAAGATGAAGGAACCTTGATGATTACTACTTCAAAAGATGAAGGAACCTTGATGATTACTACTTCAAAAGATGAAGGAACCTTGATGATTACTACTTCAAAAGATGAAGGAACCTTGATGATTACTACTTCAAAAGATGAAGGAACCTTGACGATTACTACTTCAAAAGATGAAGGAACCTTGACGATTACTACTTCAAAAGATAAAGGAACCTTGATGATTACTACTTCAAAAGATGAAGGAACCTTGATGATTACTACTTCAAAAGATGAAGGAACCTTGATGATTACTACTTCAAAAGATGAAGGAACCTTGATGATTACTACTTCAAAAGATGAAGGAACCTTGATGATTACTACTTCAAAAGATGAAGGAACCTTGATGATTACTACTTCAAAAGATGAAGGAACCTTGATGATTACTACTTCAAAAGATGAAGGAACCTTTATGATTACTACTTCAAAAGATGAAGAAACCTTGATGATTACTACTTCAAAAGATGAAGGAATATGTCGATCAGACTGCATATGTTAAGAATGGTGTTGAAATGTAATTTGTTTTGGAGAATAAATCCTTGACAAATGTTGGGGAAATAAACCCATGACTGCAGGTCTGCTAGAGAGGTTTCATCACTGCCCCTAGTATCAGATGCTTGTGATATTACCAGGAAACTTGGACTGTTCGTAACCCTTGAGATTGACATTCGAATGCCCCAAGTGATGGTGACGGAGACTTGCCCCAAGTTAATCTGCAATTGAGAGATTTTGTTGAAATCTTGACTGGACTGCCCCAAGTTAACTGAACTTTGAAAGATCTGCTGAAACCTTGACTGGACTGCCCCAGGTTAACTTGGATTGTGACATGTCAGGCCCCCTTGTTGATAGGAGATTTTTGCGACAGAAGTGTCATCCTTTTGAAGTGATTTTATTCACTGAGAGAGTTTTCGTTCCTCCGAACATTCGCTGTATGAATTTCTTTGCTGTCAAACAAATAGCCATGTGCAAACAACGATATTCAAATAATGCAAAGTTTATGCTTGTCTCGAAGTTTTGAAAAATGCGTTTTTTAGCAGAAAACTTTTCATAAGACAAATCAACACAAGATTTTAGAACAAAGCCTTACAGGAGTCAGGATACCTTTTGTAACAGTATGCTTTCGCACTAACCCATGCTTCAATTAGGACTTTTGAAAGGTTGTAACGTGGCTTGGTTCATGGTTTAAGAAACAAAGGATAAAGGCTCAAAGTATATTTGTACCCACCCGCTCTTCGTGATGTTCTTCAATCCTAAGCTCAGTTAATTATGCGTCGCACTCTGTTCGAGTTTGGAACGACTTTTGGGTGATGGTTCACCAATTGAATTTTATGAAAGGCAGGCATCATATCTTTTTTTTTTGCAACATTTTTTCATGTTGTTGAGGATTTGTAATGACCTCTTTCTTTTGATTTGTTATCCCTAACTTTTGCCTGACTGTTCCTGTTTTTGAGATTACAGTCAGCGGGATGCCCCAGCTTTCTTAAGCCTCCTTTACAGGTTTTGGCTTAGTGGGCTTTTTCTTTTTTGAGAGATAATGACTGCCTATGAGATAAGGAACCATCACTGTCTTTTGATTCCAGAGGAATGCTTTTTTGTTGTCGTTCATTGTATTACGAACCGAGAGTTTGCGACTTCAATGTGCATCTTTTTTTGAATTAACTGAGAGACTACTCTGCCCCAGGTTTATATCAAAGGTTTTAATTTGTTTAGAACAGAAAACTCCTACTTCTTTGGCTCGAAGGGGTTGACTAGGGATTATCTTCCTTATAACTCCAGTGTTTGGGAATTGAAAGAAATGCCTGTACATCATCAGCGAGGTATGTTCAAAAGCATACTGTATGAGATTATGGTATTGTTTCGTCATCCTCCCTCTAAAGGCTTGCAGCTTTTTATCAAGAGTTAAAATATCATAAAGAAAGCATAAGAGTAGTGAAAACGAATAGATGAATTCAAGACAATCATATGCAATGCATTAATGAAACAAAATTTGACATTAGAAGATAATTGTTTGAATAACAAAGAGATTACAACTTGGAAATTCAAATGAAACAAAAGCCTCTCAGTTTGAGCCTTGTCAATTTAGGTGGAGAACTCCTCAATGGAAGATTTTGATCTCACCGTCTGGCATGAACCTCAGCACTCCAATGTCAATCAGATCTTGAATCTTGTTCTTCAAGGCCCAATAGTCGTCGGTGTCATGTCCCGGGCTATAGGAGTGGTAAACACAAAATGCGTCGGGATGATAGTTAGGAGTGGGGGTATTGGGCTTCCGAATAGGATCCCTCAAAGCAGTCAGATTGACCTCCAACAAGCGCTCTAGTATTAGAGATGACGGTATGTCAGTCTCAGTGAACTGTCTTCCCGACGTATTTTGCTTACGCCGATTACCCCGTTGATGCTGACGAGGTTGTTGGTGGGCTTGTGACCCCGAAGCAAGTAGAGGAGCCTTCCCCCTGTCTTCTTGGCCCAAGGGGGGTTGAGGGGTGACTTGCTCTTCAACCTCAGACGTTTTCCCCAGTTGGTTGTTCCGAAGTAGTTGGTTGACGAGAACTCTGAGTTCCTCTTGTCTTTGAGCCAAGTCCTGGATGAGAGACATCTGGCCCACCAGTTGCCCCACCATTTAGATCCTCATTGTAGTCAGCTCAGACTGCAGTGCCTCCAACTGATCACTCCTGGCATTGTTTGAATTCTCCTGGACCAAGCCCCTTGTGAGGAGAGCTTTCACTTCTTCTTGTCCCAGAGATAGGTTCAAGAACATTTCCTGAAGCTGAGCATTTTGATCCTGGATATCCTTGACAGTCCTCTCTAGAGCCATCTCTTACTGAAATAAACAGTAGGAGAGTAAGGAAACCTGAAAAGGAAAAACTGTCATGATGCAATGCATGATATGTGGATGCATGTTTTCAAGGGTCTCTTGGGGTAAACACAAGAGAATGTTAGAGGTTGAACTTCGATCTTTGATTGGAGAACTTTGCACCGGTGGATGTCCTTCCACAAGAATCAAGCTCACCATGTCAAGTGGGTCATAGCCCCTGATTCAAGTTGTTGCACTTGATCTTTAATGGCGTTTGTTTAGAGGAGAAAACCTCTTGCCCTTTGGTAGACGTTTGGTTCAATGTAACCCTGCATCAAAAGAACCCTCGAGATCCTTGAAATGGTTAGTAAAAAAAATGCTATGGTATGATGTCATGATGTTATGTACATGTATGCAAAAGCAAGTGAGTGCATATACAGGTAATCATATTCACACAAAGCAAACAAGTCCTTAGGTTTAGGCTTGCATGGGGTTTGTAGGTAAGTACCCTCTTGAAGTTAGTTGGCTCATCCTGTCCTAAAAATAGAAACCGGGTTCTAAGGAGCTCAATATCATTGGATTATTTTCTGTGTTCATTGTTTTGGTTTAGCCACTTAACTGGCGACCAAAATATTCCAAGAAAACAACCCTCAATGAGTGTAGTATCGAGTATCTACCAACTTCGGACTGCACCAAAGTCGGTCATCTCACTACCCCTAAAAAGGCTAAGATGGTCAATTAAGGTTCTAAGAGTTCGTTAGTGCTTCACGACATCACTCAGCGGCCCCGTACTCTCCTTGATTGAACTCAAGGGTTACCGGTACTCACAAATATGTTACACTAACATAGCTTACTGCTTCAACCGTGTCGATATACCCCGCACAATTCCCTCACAGTTTTACTGCTATTTACCTAAAAAGGTGCCCCAAATCCGGGTGCAGGATTTATAACAAACCCAAACAAGGACCCGAAAAGTAAAGCAATCAAGGCAATCAAAGCAAGAATGTAAAGGTGATCTAAACCCTAAGGTAACCCCACTTTTAAATTACTCCCCAGCAGAGTCGCCAGTTCTGTGATACGGTGGGAGAACTGACTTGAGGTTTGCGTTTGTTTTCGCATTTGTTCGGTTTAGCAAGAGTCGCCACCGACTTTTTTATTTTATCCTAAAGGAAAGGTTAAAAAGCACAGGAAAAACCTTTTGAGATGTTTCATGGGTTCGGGGGGTAGATTATAGAAAGGGAAGGTATTAGCACCCTTTCTATCCATGGTTATCCATGGGCTCTTAGTTACTTGTTTTAGATCACTTGCCTTTAATTTTCAATTGCTTGAAATGGTGGTGTGTGCGTGTGTTTTGAAAATGTTTTGAAAAAGATGCCTTTGTCTCAGCAACCGTTGTAACAATTCTTTACTCGAATGTTTTACAAAGGTGTGTGTCTTTTCGAAAAGATGTTTCAAATGTTTTTGAAGGTTTGTTTTTGAAAGTGTTTGTGGAGTGGGTTTTGAAAAGTAGGCAAGCGTGTTTTGCAAGTTGATCAAGTAACTAAGAGTTGTCTACCCCTAAATTTACTCAAAGGTTTTTCCTATGTTTTAACCCTTTTAACAGTATCGTTCCACCATTGTATTTGGTGGACAATTTTGTGTTAGGATGTTAACGGGACAGGCGCGGGTCATCGTATGGACCATGAATGCAATGGTGCCAAGTGTCTTTGGCAATTTGCTTGAAGGGACTATGATCATTTTGTAGGCAACTTTCGAAAGTGTCATCGAGGGACTATGATCATTTGATTTGTTTTGTTTTGCCAAAGAAACTCAACGTGCAAGCATGGCCCATTTTGGAAGGCAACAAGCGGGATTACCCTAGGGGTGCAAGTGTGATTGGTGTATTGATTGTCATGTATTTGTCTTGTATTTAGGTTATCTAGCGGTTGATTTTATTTACATACAAACCCTAGGTCTAAACATGGTATAATTGAAAGCGATAAATTGCGGGAATTTAAAGTCCTAAACTATTACAAATGAGTATCCGGGGATGGGGGTACAAGTATTTACAAATGGGGATGAGACTTATTAGGAGAGTAGTGTCCAAATATATTTACAACCAAATCGAATCGCATTCTCAATATCATGTATCAATGTATAAGAATAATGTATCAAAAGTATTTGTGTAGGTGTATGTGATTATTTATAAGTGATAAAAAATGTTAACTTAATGCAAAATTAAGTATTTATTAAGTATTGTTATTTATTATTTTTATGAGTTTTTGTTAATTATGTATAAACAAAAGTTTTAATAAAAGAAAAGAAAATGCTTTAAGAGATTCTATTTTTTATGTATTAAGGTTAATGTATTTTAGTTAGTATTTTTATGTACAAAGTTTAAATTAAAAAAGGTTTTAATAAAAGACAAAAGAGAAAGTGTTTAATCTTGATACAATCTAATATTTATGTATTTTTAAGTATAATAAAAATATTATTAAAATAAGTATAATAAAAACATTGTTAAAATAAATTTATTATTAATGTATTATTTATTTGACAAAGAAAATAATTAAGTTATAAAAAAAAAGTGTTGGTTAATAAATAAAAAGAAAGAAAGTCTATATGGGCCCAAGGGGAAAGCTGGGCCCAAAACGAAATGAAGATGGATTAGGAAAGGGGGTGCACGCCAGGTTTGGGGGTATAGTGCCAGAAAAACAAATGGGCTTAAACGTTTTTGTATGGGGCAAGGCCCAACCGGTTTCACACGCTTTTGTTGTAGGGTCTCATTTCTTGTTTCATTTTGGATTTTAGGGTTACAGAGCTTAAGTTACAGAGGCGTCGTTCCTCGCTTTGCTTCGTCTTCATCTTCTCATGCCAAGCTTCTGAACAAAGCTTACCGTCTATGGCCACCAAACGCCGCCTCTACCTCCTCCTCTCCAAGATCACGCAGGCGGTGGCTACAAGGTTTGGTTTCTTGGTTCTGTATGTTTTACGCTTTGCATGCTTTTCTTTTTAACCTTGATAAATTCTGATTCTTTTTTATGTTATCATTGTTGGTATGAGGTATGAAAGAAAAGGGAGAAATAAATAAACCTTTGGAGAGAAGAAGAGGTGGACGGTGGCGTCCTAGGCGGCCAAGGGCGGAGGAGCGCGATGTTGAGCTTGCTCTGTGGAAACCTGGTACCTTTATCTTTGATTTTATGGTTTTTATGATGAATGTTTTGCAATCTGAAAAACCTTAGGGCCCTTGCTTCTGTAAACTTCTTTTCCTCTTCTTCTTCTTTGGACGCTTGCTTGCTCCTTTCTGAGATGATTATCTGATGATGTTATTGGATATGCTAGTTGAAACGTTGGTTTTGAATATAGCTTTTGTTGATGTTTAGACCCTGTGATGAGCCTAGCTCTGAGGGCTTTGTTGGTTTGAAGCTGAGTTGTTTTTGTTGGGTTTCGAAAGGCTTCAAGGTTTGTCTTGAAAGGCTTGCTATTTAGAGGCTTGGCAGGTTGTGACTTGTGTTTGATATGCTGGTGTTTGAAGCAGGTTTGCAAGACTTTTGAGTTGAAACAGGTTATGGCTTCGCTGGTTCTGGTTTGTTTGGGAATACAGGTCTTGGAGGGTTTTTGTTTGGTTTTAGAGGCTAACAGTTTGACTGGTTTGTGGCCATTTGATGGCTTTGGCTTTTGTCTTTGAAACAGGTTGCAGGGCTTTTTGGTTTGAGGTCACAGGTTTAGAGTTTCTGGTTTAGGCTTCAGGCTTATATGCTTGGATTTGAAAAGCTTGAAACAGGTTTGGCTTTGGCTTCAAGCAAATTTGAGGCAGGCCTGTATGTTTTTGTTGATACAGTTATGTGGTCTTTTAGCTTTTTGTTATCTCTGCCTCCCTTGTACTGTGTTGTGGTATGTTTGTTTTATATCTTTTTCTTCAAGCCTAAGCTTGTAAGCCTTTTTTCTCTTCTCTCTTCTCTCTCTCTCCAACAGAAAAGCATTGTTTATTGCTTACTATTGTACTTTCTGAAAAAGTGACAGGCTGGAAAATGATGTGAATATCTTGCTTGCAATGTGGTCTTTCTCTGCATACTTTCCATATTTCCTGCACATTGTTGACAGCTTTTTGTACTTGTGGATAACTTGATATCTTTCTATATCTCTTGGACAGCTTTTGACAGCTTTGGCTTAGTTTGAAATTGTGACTTTGTAGTTTGTTTGGCAATTCTGGACAGTTTAGTTTGCCTTTGTACTTGGCTATTCAGTTTGAAAACTTTGGTTGACAATTTGGAATTATGAACTATGCAGCTTTATGCATTTTTTAAATTTGCAAAACATATTTCTATCCCTCTTTGTGAACCAAGAGTATTTCTTGTGATTTGCAGAGAGGGTGATCAACTGATTCCGGCCAGTCACTTTTAATGATGAGTCTTTAAATTACTGTCTGCTCTTTTATTTTATCTGCTTTTGACTTCTTTTCTTCTTTTTGCTGGTAAAAAATAATTGAGCAATGGGGAGCGTCGGTAGAAGATGAAGATTTAGAAAACTTAGGATGCAATTTTATTTCATTTCAATTATTTGTAACATTATCATTGTAAACAAAGATGTAAATAAATTTACAGTTGTTCAAATAATAATTTGTAACAAAACAATTAAAGATGAATAAAAAAATCCTTTTTTGATCAGTTAATTCTCTTTTATTTCTCTTCAATTGTTTATTTAATTATTTGGGTTTCTTAAATTAAAACAACTGGAAGTAAATCCAATTATTTTGACTTAGAAAAAGAAATAATTAATAAACGTCCGGCGTTCCGAATAATCCAAAACACTGCACAGTCAATCGAACAAACGTCCACATGTTTTTCCTTTTACTGATTAAATCAAACACTGCAAACTCTCAATCCAAATGCCTTAATTCAAATCTCAGAGTAAATTTGAAAAGAACTGTAGAATTAATTCTTTCTGAGAATGCGCGCACAAAACCCTAGTTCATGACTTAACACCAAAGAAATGCATGTCTGATCAAACCTTGAGCCAAACTCAACCAAACCCTAGCAATCTGCTTGAACTGCTTCAAAAGTCCATGAAAACCCTAATTGGGATAGACTGATAAGAAAAAGTCTGTTTGACTGATTCTTACGCCATTCTGAAAAAATTAGGAAAGGTCCAAAGCTGTGATTTCTTGTGGAAAAGAGGAGGGCAAATTTTGGGGTACAACAGTATGCTTTATCATGCTCAAGTGTTGTTACACAGAGATTAACATCTTAGACATGTGTTAGGACATTTGTTATCTATTTACCAGAATTTCAATTGGTATCATAGTAGGCATCATGTTCTGTTCTGGGTGAGATCGGGGAAGATGCTTTCTAGTACTTTGGACAAGGAAGGATTGAAGTGTTTTGTGGAGTTACTGATATAACAGTGGTGTTACTTGTGAGGAGTTTTTTTTTAAACCTAGGGTGATCAGGTTTAACTTGTCTTCTGATGTTTTAACGTTCCTTGGAAGAGTTGGATGATTGAGATGATCTCTACCTGATGGTTTCTATGAAGGATATCTCTTTTGTATGTTATTCTATGAGATGGTCTTGACATCTCAACTGAATTCTGAGAAAAGATGAAGATGGAGGAAGCTAAAGAGACAATAGTGTTTTGATTTTTCCCACTTTGATCTGTGTATGATGTCTTACTAAATGTTATGACATTATACCTACTTCGAGGACTTAGTCATTTCATATTGTTGTTTGGATGATCTCTTAAAGCAGGAGTGATAGTTATCCATGACAACATGATTGATAGTTCTCTCTGAATATTTCATTAATGGTACTATGGTAGTGAGCTGTTGTGTATTCTGATTTGTGTGTTCATTTTAGTTTCAAACCTATGTGGTTCTAGTGTCACCTGGATTGTAGTGCTTGTAATGAGCCACTAAGGTGTAATGAAGGCTGTTGAGAAGTAGTTGATACGTATTCCGCTACATATGTAACTGATCTCAATGTCTCAGGGTGAGGCTTTAAAAAGGCATGATGATCTTGTTGTACCCCAAAATTTACCCTCCTCATTTTGACTTTAATTTGGCTTATATTGCATCATCATATGCATACATATCATTGGTTCTATAGTTATGGGATCAGGTTATTTCAGATGAGCCTAGATAAATTGCAAGAGACGTTTATTTCGTCAATAGACATTTTCAGAATTGGTTTATGCTAATAATCGGCCTGTCGTTTCACAATGGTTCGAGTATTCGGAAACTCACTGGGCCAATTCATTTCATCATATCCAGGTGTTCTTTCACCAAGATATCCCTATAGATGTATTCTCAAATTCATGTGTGGATCGAGAGCCAATTCTTTAAAGAAGAGCTCCGAATGTGCGAGTTATTTCGAAGAAATACAGTGGAAAAGTGTGTTGAAAGCGCATTTTTTGCTCAATAGAAAATTCATAACTCAAAGCCCGCAACTTGTTTTGAACTTGTTCTGGTGGCCAAAACTCTGTTTCAATGTCCTTTACATTTCAGCTTTCACAACTGTAAGCTAATTCTGCTCAGAAGGTCTCTAAAATTATGGATTTATCAAGTGTGTTCGCATGCTGAAATTGCGGGAAATGTTTATCTGCATCATATTTAAAAAATTATAACTCAGTCAATTTTCATCATGTCGAGCTGGATCTGGTAGAGTTGGTTCACAAATCTTGTCTACTTCAACTTATCTTCAAATGCTAAAAGCAAACGGTAATCTGAAGGTTCTCATTTTTGGTCCAAACCACGTGCAACATATTGAGAATCCTGAATTGGGAATTATTTTCATCTGAGATGAAACTTCAGAAATTCATAACTTTCTCACCATTTATCCAATTGAGCCCATATTCAGACACGAGGTCATTATCTACATGGGCTACATTTCGTCTTCACTTTTCGACTTCAGAAATCGCACCTAGATTCCCTCGAATTTGCTCAGGACGTGTCGCACTTAAGTGATTCAAAATCTGCATCTTTGGTTTGTGGTTATTTGAGGTCCATTGATTAAATATACTCATATAATTCCACACTATATATTCTTTTTTACTCCAACTTTCAAAGGAGGCTCTTATAATTGATAAAATCTCATAAACACTCTAAATCTTTTCTCCTAATTCTCTCAAGGATCGAATTAAAGTTCTATAACTTTTTTCAGCAAGAACACAACAACAAATTGCATCAAGATCCAAAAGCAAATCAAGAGCAATTCTCCTCCGATCTTCGATCTGTTTGTTACAATATCTATACCCAAGCCTCCTCTTCGCTTCTATTGGCGAGTTTTCTTGAATTAAGCACTTTTTTACATAAGTAATTATTTGAGAAGCACTTTTTGATCAAGTATGAATTGAATCTAGGTTGAATTTTGAATTGAGAATATAGATCTAAGCCTAATATTGTGAATGGATTTGATGATCATGTGTAAATCCGGAATTGGATAGTTAAATTAAGTTCTTTTTGAATTAAGTTGATTTACTTGAAATTGCTTAATTATTGAAACAAATTGATGATGAAACATGATGCTTAATTGTTGATCCTCAATTCATCATGAATAGTGTGAATCTAGACTTTGGATTATGCAAAATCACGTGTTTGATATGAGAGGATCTTGTGTTTGATCGATTGCCTAAACCATTGATAAATGCTCAAAAATCTGTTAAAACTTCCTTGGACACGAGGGTGACCGGTCACCAGGATTTGATAACTGGTTACCATTCATTTTGCTTACAAAATCTTCAATCTGTCACGAGGTAACCAATTACCCAAATTTAGTAACCGGTTACCCCAAGTCAGTAGCATTTTCCAAAATTCGCAAAGTTTTGGTAACTGGTCACCCAAATATGGTAACCGATTACCCAAGGTCAGTAGCCAATTTCCATCTTTTGGTAACCGATCACCCAGTTAAGGTAATCGGTTACCCAGACAAAAATATTAATTTTTTATTTGTTTTATTGCATGTTTGCACACATTGTCTTGTTAATACTAACTCCTTTTGTGAATGCTTTGCAAGGTACATTGTTAGGTCTTCAACCTTTAATTAGCACTTGATGATTAGTTTAACGGCATATTATGCGATCACTTGTTAGTGAGAATTTTCATACGACGCGTAAGATGATATTGTTCTTGCATAAATCCTGTATTTCGTGCAGGTACTCTGGTATCATACAAATGTGTCTGCTACACATTCTGTGTGATCGTTATTTTGTATATTATATGAAATGTACTTTGTGTAGGTAACCTGGTATCACACGGATGTGTCTGCTACACATTTTGTGTGATCGTTATTTTGTATATTATATGAAATGTATTTCGTACAGGTACCCTGGTATCATACAGATGTGTCTGCTACACATTCCGTGTGATTGTTATTTTGTATACCGTATGAAATATATTTCGTGTAGGTACCCTGGTATCATACGGATGTGTCCGCTACACATTCCGTATGGTCGTTATTTTGTATATTGTATGGAATGTATTTCGTGCAAGTACCCTGGCATCACACATATCTGTCCACTACACATTCCACCGTGTGATTGTTATTTTGTATCTTGTATGGATTGTAATTCATGCAGGTTCTTTGTTGTTGGTTCGGGAATTTCCGATACATATTCTGTTCCATGTGCCCACATTTGTTGTGCACCGTGTTGTTATACTTGTGTCTAGATTGATATCTAGTGCAGATGTATCTTGATACTCGGATGTGTCTGCTACATATTCTGATTTTGACTATTGATACCTTGACGCATATGCTGATGGTATTTTCTTTATTGGTGCTAGCAGCT
Organism: Vicia faba; assembly: GCA_948472305.1. NCBI lineage: Eukaryota > Viridiplantae > Streptophyta > Magnoliopsida > Fabales > Fabaceae > Vicia > Vicia faba. Next base: position 1,479,081,406 of record OX451741.1, on the reverse strand, counting down.
CGTGAAGTTTTTCGAGTTTCTTTGTTATTACTTAGCATCTATGGATTGTTATCCGTTTGATACATTTCCCTTATATTTTTCTTTCCGCATCTTACCGCTTTCTAGAGATCATGAGAAGTAGGGCTTTTACTGTTTTCCTTGCCATGAGAAGTAGGAATAGAGATGTGTAACGGGGATTTCCGTTGTGGATATATGTCTGGAATCCCTCTAGTTTATTTAAAGACGTGTTTAAGGCAATTCTACATATGTGACTTGTTTGCTACTTGTGTTTGTTTAAAATCCTACCTTTGAAGTAGGTATTCCGCACTTGTGTTTACATTTGTGCTTGCATATTCCCCCACCCCATTAAGTCCTCAAAAGGAGGCGAGCATAGAGGGTTCGCAGTCGACCCCCACATTTCGTTTGTGTCATCCTTAGCTCACATTGTACGTGGACGCTTTGGGTTTGTGCAGATCATGTGTATCAAGTCGGTCAAGTGGAAAAGGGATCCACAATCAAACCCCCACACTTTGTCAGGAGTTCGCAATGGCCATTGCTGACACTTCGCTACCCGCTTATTTGCTTTGGGTGATCCACTCCCTTTAGCTAAAGTAATGCTTTTCTTTTTTATTTCATCTCAGTCTCCCGCTTGTTTTCTTAGGGTGATACGCTCCCCTTAGCTAAAGCATTTTATCTTCATACCCCCATTCCCCGAGTCATGTACACCCCGATTATGTGCTTTTTCCAAAGCACTTGTTTGTATATACCATGCTCCCATAAGATGTGCTTGTTTCTTTCCCGATTCGAGCTAGACTTTAGGATAGTAATCCATGCATGCTAACAATAGGTAGATATTTCCCTTTTCATCCTAAACCTTAGGATCAATCATTTTATGATAACATTAGGGATAGAACTAGATAGTCTCCCTTAGATGTTTTTCTTTCTTTTGCATCCTTGCATTAAGACTAAAAATATTTTCTTGAAAAAATGCATAAAACATCTAACAACTTTCAAATCCTTCTTTAAGGTAAAAAACACTAACTAATTCCTTTCCACTACAGGTCGTGAGTCTCCAAAGGTCGAGCAGTGGTGGAATGATTGAATTTAACATTGTTCAACTAAAAAATATAAACCCACCAAAACAAATGATCTGAACTACGGATGATCTGATTCCTTAAAAGGGATACATAGGCGAAGGCTTTTCGTGGGGCCTAATCGAGCATATCTTTGTAAAAATATCTTTCTTTTCCCCATAATTTCTTTTCCTTTTATTTTGCATGCGTTCCCTCTTTATTTTTACTTTAAACCTTAAGCATTAGATTTGACCACACACATGAGATTAGAATAATAGGATTGGATACCATAGAGTACTACGGGTGTGTGGGGTGCTAATACGTTCCCTTCACGTAACACATTCCCTTACCCGATCTCTCGGTTGTTTGATCGTTATTTCATCCTTCTCAGGTTTACTAGATGTTTACCTTTCCCTTCCCGTGGGATAAAAAATGTTTGATGAGGACTTTATTGATTTCATCTCGATGATTTGTTCAGCCAGTTGTTTGAGCTGGCAACTTCACTGAGGACATATTGACCTATTACTGGTCCATCCCAGAGTTGATCCTAGCTCTTGTTTGGTTTATCCATGGGGTGTTTATTTTTTATGCTTTACATTTTGTTTATTCATACCTGTCTATGTGAGCATATATGTGCATTACATTTTATCGCTTTCCATATGCTGGTGGAATTGCTGTGCCGGTTCTATTCATGTTGGGTGGGTGTTACAAGAGGTAAAAGGTCCAATACCCAGGCCAAGTGACGACCATAGGAACCCTAGGAATAGAGTGGAACATGAACGGCTAATTGACTTTGGTTTGCTAGTACGTTCATGTCGTCCATGCTCAGTTGAGGTACAAATAAGGTGTTATCGTTTCACGTAGGTGTTTCGATGATAGTGGCCTCAGGCAGACCCATGATTCTAAGTTGCCCTTGTCTTACTGAAATTCTGGCAGCAGATACTTAATGTCACAGTGAATGTTATGGCACTGTATCTGACTTTCTTCAAGACAGTAAATCTAAAAGCAGTAAAGAACACAGTCAATTGTTTACCCAGTTCAGTGTGTAACAACACCTACTCTGGGGGATACCAAGCCAGGAAGGAAATTCACTATAAGAGATATTAAGTCAGGAATAAACCAACCAGTTTATCTCCTTCACTTAAGACTTACCCAATGCAACTTCAATCTAAGTTCAACTTAAACCTGAGTTCCTACTCACTCCCCCTCAATCACAGCAGTGATACTAAACAATTGACTAATGAAATTATGAAGACACTCTTCATAACATACACTTGATTTTGCTTCACAGCTTTTAATCAAGTAACACAAACACTCGTGCTTTAAAGCTTTAAGTGATACACAACCCTAACTTGACTTTGCTTCAAAGCTTTAATCAAGTGACACAAACACTCGTGCTTTAAAGCTTTGAGTGATACACAACCCTTACAATCAAATCCTACTCCAAGTCACTTATCACAATGATAATTGCTTGGATTACAGTAGTTACAACTATACAGTCCCTTATTGATCTTCTGTCAAAAGTATCCTTCACCAACAGTCTTCATGAGGAATATATAGGCAGCTATTCTTCAGTCAGGGCTTCCACGAAAATAGCTAGGGTTAATTAGGGTAACCTCAAGACTTGGTCATAGGACTTTAACAACCAGATTAGGGTTAAGCAAAGTTAACCTAAGTCCACGTGAGAATCTGATCTGGACTGAATAAACCAGATTCCTGAAAATTCTCAGAAAATATAAATCTGCACAAATGTTAGTTCAGTATAGGATGTCTTAACATTGGTTATGACAACAAGAATCCTGTTTACTGATTTTGGTAGAATGCAATAAATATGATCATTGCATAATGATCAGCTAAACACTCATATTGAGCAGCTCCTGTATGACATTCTTTTTCTGCAGAATGTACCTTGTGTCCCAGAATGTTATGACATCAGTCATGACATTTACATAACTGGTTTTACCAAAAAACATGCCAACAACCAAACACTTACAAACTCCCCCTTTGGCAAATTTTTGGCTAAAACCCCTAAACAATCAGAGATTAGAAAGCAGCAGAATTAATAATATCTACCAAGTCTAATTCTACCAAAATTATCACAAAATCTTCTCCCCCTCTTTAGCCATAAATAGGCCAAAGATCATTGTACTTTTAGGTTATACAGTCATCCAAAAGGAATAATAAAAACACAAAAAAAAATCAAAAATCATTTGCAGCATCAGGTACTAGCAGCAAACTTTTCAACTGCACTAATCTTCAAGCACTGTCATCTTCAGAGGAGGAACTATCTTCAGCATTAAGCTGGTCTTCAGCATCTTCCTCTTCCCTTCTTTGTCCTTCAATCTCCTCCTGTTCTAGTCTAGCAATCAGGTCCTCAAGAGTCCTTTTCCTTGTATCAAGCTCTTTGCAGGTTTCCTTCAGCACAACTATAACATCAGTTTTCGTAGAATGAGACTTGACAGTTGATGTCTTAGCTGATGTCATGACAATGTCAGGAACATGTGTTCCCTGAAATAGCTTATAGTGCAACCCAAGAGCAGGGGCTCTTTTGCATATAGTATCTTTTTCAACTAGAATGTCAGGATACTGAGCAAGGACTATACTACATAGGAGAGAGGGAAAGGCAATAAGGCCTTTAATAGCATAGCTTCCAGCATGTTTTAATGTTTAATCAAAGATATACTTGCCATAGTCAAAGTTTGTCCTGGTTCCAACAGCATAAATGAATCTTCCCAAGCCTGTGGAGATGGTTGATTTATGGTTGGTGGGAACCCAGTTAGCTGCACCAATTTTATGCAGAATGGCAAATTTCATGCTCAGCTTGCTTGCATTCAACTTCCCTTTTAAGGGCCAGCTCTTGACTTGATTTGCAGTGATGGTTTGGCACACTTGGTTGTCAGTAACCTCTAGCTCAGGGCAAGCATCATCTGGTCTTCCTAGGAATTTGTTTATTTCAGAGGGAGAGAAATTTACTTTCCTTCCTCTCACATATACACACTTAAAATCAGCTGACTTTCCATCAGCACACCCATCAGATAAATTCACTATGAATTCTTTGACAAGAACTTCATAGCAGTTGGTAAACTTTACCACAGTATTTATTAGACCAGCAGTTTTGATTAGATCCATGATCTCCTTACATTCCATGGCACTGTTGTTCAGTTCTCTTTCCAAGGCTATCCTTTTCAAACATACATACTTCCACCTGTTTGCATTCTCAGGATGGTGAAAGGAAATGTTGTCAATGGGGACTTCAGGGACTTTAGGCATTTTGCTTGAGGAGAGTTTCCTTTTGAGAGGAATGTCTTTAACATCAAATTCAAATTCTGATTCCTCATCAGATTTAGAGGGTTCAGGCTCTTTCCTTTTATTTGCTATTGGTTGTCTCACAGGTTTTGAGAGACTACCAACAGGTACTCGAGTTTTCACCTTCCCTTTTGACAATCCAGCCTTCACAGTTTCTACTCCAGTCTTGTTCTCAGACATGGTTTTCTTATGAACAACATCAGCAGTCTTCTCTTTGGAGATGCTTTTGGCAGCATCCTGCTTTCCTTTTTTGTTCATCATCCTTCTAGCTATACTAGGGTTGATATTTGCAATTAAGTCATTGTCATAGTATTCTTCATCAACATCAATAACCGGGGGTTCAACATCCTTCTCAGTAGGGTTTTGGTGATCATCAAGATTTTCAGAAGATTTCCTAATGTTGTCATCCGGTGTCTCAACATTCTGAGTGACATATGGATTCATTTCAACATTTGGACTAGCAGATTCTTGATTCAAAGGTACAGAAATGCCAGGTACATAGTGATTCTCATTTAGAATCCTAGTGACAAGTCTAGTTATAGCTTGATGAACATAAACTGAGCCTTCCCTATTTGCTATTTCCGAAGGAACAGAAGATGATGGTTGAGAGGGTTTACCAGATGAAGAAGCTTGTGACCTTCTTGCATGTCTGGTTCGCAGATTCTTAACCTTAGTGGGGTCAGCTTCCAGTTCACGAAGAGGAGTTATCTCCAGAACATCAGAATCCATGCAGTTTGTGATTGCCCTAGGTTCTCGATCAAAGGATGCGGAAGAAGCAGTCGCCTTTAAAGAGGATGATGTCATGGATAGTTGAGACATTTTGAGAGTTTTAGAAAACAGGTAGCAGTAATAGTGCAGTCTTCGTTTGAGAGATTGAAGATTGTTGCAGAAACGCGAGAGGAGTGAGATATATGAATGTCTATTCAACTTCTTAAAATCTTGGAAAGAAATAGAGAAGTAGATGATTAGCCCAATTAGAGTAGACTTAACAAAAAAATCTCTCTCATCCCTTGTTTTAAGCAAAATTAATTGCTACATATCTTCATGTTGGCAAATACCCAGCTTGCCCCTCAAATTTTCAAATTGATTTGCATCAAGTGCCTTGGTAAAAATGTCAGCCAGTTGTAGTTTTGTGGCAAGATGTTCCAGTTTAATCGTCTTCTCCTCTACAAGATCTCTGATGAAGTGATGTCTAATGTCAATATGCTTGGTCCTGCTATGCTGAATAGGATTCTTGGAAATGTTGATAGTGCTCAGATTGTCACAGTACAATGTCATAACATCTTGTGTGACATTATACTCAGTAAGCATCTGTTTCATCCAGATCATTTGAGAACAGCTACTACCAGCTGCTATGTATTCAGCTTCAGCAGTAGATAGAGACACACAGTTCTGTTTCTTGCTGAACCAGGAGACAAGATTATTTCCTAAGAAGAAACATCCTCCAGAGGTGCTCTTTCTATCATCAGCACTTCTAGCCCAATCAGCATCACAGTAACCAGTCAGAGTTGGTTCACATCCATGAGAGTACAGCAAGCCATAGTTGTGGGTTCCAATCACATACTTCAGAATTCTCTTCACTTGGTTGATATGACTTACTTTGGGTTCAGCCTGGTATCTTGCACATACTCCAACTGCAAAAGCAATGTCAGGTCTGCTGGTTGTTAAGTATAGCAGACTTCCTATCATGCTTCTGTATAAGCTTTGGTCCACCTTGACCCCACTTGAATCTTTGGACAACTTTAAGTGAGTAGGTGCAGGAGTCCTTTTGTGACTGGCATTCTTCATCCCAAACTTCTTGACAATGTTCTTTGAATACTTGCTTTGAGACAGAAAAATTGAGTCTTCCATCTGTGTGACTTGCAGTCCAAGAAAGTAGGTCAATTCTCCCATGAGGATCATTTCAAATTCAGCTTGCATCTGGTCAGCAAAATGTTTAACCATTTTATCTGACATTCCCCCAAACACTATGTCATCAACATAGATTTGAGATACCATTATCTTTCCTCCTTCATTTTTGACAAAAATAGTTTTATCCAAGCCTCCTTTCCTGTATCCTTTGTCAGAGAGGAATTTTGTCAACCTGTCATACCATGCTCTAGGAGCTTGTTTCAGGCCATATAAAGCTTTCCTCAATTTGTAGACATGATCAGGGTAGTTTGGATCCACAAATCCTTTAGGCTGTTCCACATAAACTTCCTCATTTAAGTACCCATTTAGGAAGGCACTTTTTACATTCATCTGAAATAACTTGAACTTAAGGAGACAAGCAATTCCCAATAGGAGTCTGATTGATTCCAGTCTGGCTACAGGAGCAAAAGTCTCATCAAAATCAACCCCTTCAACTTGAGTGTATCCTTGAGCAACAAGTCTTGCCTTATTCCTGGTGACAACTCCTTCAGCATCTGATTTGTTCTTGTAGATCCATTTTGTGCCAATGATGTTTGTTCCTTATGGTCTAGGAACTAACTCCCATACTTCATGTTGCTTGAATTGGTTCAATTCATCTTGTATTGCTCCAATCCAGTATTCATCAGTTTAAGCCTCCTTAACATTTCTTGGTTCAATTTTAGATACAAAGCAAGAGTTTGAGATGATTTCTCTAGATCTTGTAATGATTCCACTGTTAGGATCTCCTATGATGAGTTCCTTAGGATGATCTTTCTGAATCCTGATGGAAGGGTCTTTGTTAGCTTCCTTTGATTCAGATTCTGATGAAGTAGTTTTAGGAATATCATCCTTTTGAGTTTAAGTCTCAAAGAATGTCTCAACATCATATGGGACATTTGTTTCCTCATGGTAATCATCAACTATGACATTTATAGATTCCATCATAACTTTGGTCCTGGAATTGAATACCCTATAGACTCTACTATTGGTAGAGTATCCTAGGAATATTCCTTCATCACTTTTAGGGTCCATCTTTCTCCTTTGTTCACGATCTGTCAGAATATAGCATTTGCTTCCAAATACATGGAAGTACTTCACTGTAGGCTTTCTTCCTTTCCAAAGTTCATAAATGGTGGATGATGTTCCCTTTCTCAAGGTGACCCTGTTATGGACATAACAGGCTGTATTCATAGCTTCAGCCCAAAAATGAATAGGAAGTCTTTTGGCATGTATCATTGCTCTGGCAGATTCCTGTATAGTCCTGTTTTCCTTTCCACAACTCCATTTTGTTGAGGAGTTATGGGTGAAGAGAATTCATGATTAATTCCTTCTGAGGAGCAGAACTCATCAAACTTACTGTTTTCAAATTCCTTGCCATGATCACTTTTGATTCTGACAATGCATCCTTCTTTTTCTCTTTGAATTCTTTTGCATAGTTCCTTAAATACTTCAAATACATCAGACTTTTCTTTAATGAAGTTAATCCAGGTGAATCTGGAAAAATCATCCACAACAACATAGGCATATCTTTTTCCACCAAGACTTTCTACCTGCATTGGTCCCATCAGATCCATATGTAGAAGTTCTAACACCTTAGAGGTGGTCAGATGTCTTGACTTTGGATGTGACATTCTAGTCTGCTTTCTAACCTGACATTCACCACAGACTATCTCTTCATCAATTTGCAACCTTGGAATCCCTCTGACTGCTTCCATGGATATAATCCTTTTCATTCCTCTTAGATGTAAATGACCAAGTTTTTGGTGCCACAGTTTCACTTCTTTTTCTTCTTTGGCAATAGAGCACACAGAAGAATAATTAGTGTTCTCAGACTCCCATAAGTAGCAGTTGTCTTCAGATCTGACTCCTCTCATTACAACTTCTTGTTTTTCATTAGTTACAAGACATTCAGACTTGGTGAAGTTGACCTTGAATCCTAGATCACATAATTGACTGATACTTATAAGATTAGCAGTCAAGCCTTTTACCAGCAATACTTCATTTAAGTTTGGAACTCCAGGGCAGTCCAAGTTTCCAACTCCTTTGATTTCTCCTATAGCACCATCTCCAAAAGTCACATAGCTAGTAGTGTGAGGTTTAACATTATTGAGAAGATTCTTGATTCCAGTCATGTGTTTAGAGCATCCACTGTCAAAGTACCAGACTTCCTTTGCAGAGACTCTAAGGGAGGTGTGAGTTATCAGGGCAGTATCCTTTTTCTTCCACTGTTGAGTATATGGTGCCTTGTTAGACTTAGGTTTGATAACTGGGGTCTGATTAGGATATCCATATATCTGAAGTAGAATGGCTTTATGTGACCAAATCTCCCACAATGATGACATCTCCATCTTTGATACTTTTTCTTCATATTTCTTTGTTCTCGATGTTGAGTGTTATATTGTGACATTTGCTTTGACATTTGTTTATCAAGCCTGATCTTCTTCTTGTCTATAATAGATTTCTTTGCTGCCACAAATCCTAGACCAGACTTGTTTCCCACATTTTGTCCAACCTGGAGGATTTCTTCTAATTTGTTAGTTCCATTTGTCAGCATCTTGACAGATTTGGTCATCTGGTCAAGTTTTGAGTTTAGCATTTGAACTTCCCCTTCTAGATGACTTATAGTATCAATGTCTGCCTTCTTCTCAGCCTCCAGCTTTACTATGAGTTTTGTTTGTCTCTCATTTTCCTGACAGACTTCAGCACTTCTGATACATAACTTCTTGTAGGAGTCAGCCAGTTCTTCAAATGTCACTTCCTCATCACTAGAGTCACTATCAGAGTCACAAATACCAGTTAAAGCAGTAACTAGTTTGGCAGATTCTTCTTCAGAATTACTTTCTGATTCACAGTTAGACCAAGTAACATACATTCCTTTCTTTTGTTTCTTAAGAAAGGTTGGACATTCAGCTCGAATGTGCCCATATCATTCACATCCATGGCATTGAATTCCTTTGCTTTGATTTCCCTTCTCTTCAGACTTTGGTCTTCTGCTGGAGTCATAGGATCTGTTAATGTTAGAAGGAATGTTCTTAACATTTGACCTTGACTTTGGGTCCATTCTCTTGATGAGTTTGTTGAACTGTCTTCCAAGCATGGCTATAGCTTCTGAAATATTTTCTTCTTCATCCTCCTTGTTTTCATCTTCAGTATTAGATACAAGTGTTATGCTCTTGTTTTTCTTGTCAACATTGTCACTGATCCCCATCTCAAAGGTCTGAAGAGACCCAATGAGTTCATCCACCTTCAAGTTACAGATATCCTGAGCTTCCTCTATAGCAGTCACCTTCATTACAAATCTTTTAGGCAAGGATCTGAGAATCTTTCTCACCATCTTTTCTTCTAACATCTTTTCTCCCAATGCTCCTGAGGTGTTGGTAATTTCCAAGATGTTCATGTGAAACTCATGAATGGTCTCATCTTCCATCATCCTTAGGTTCTCAAATTTGGTAGTCAGCATCTGAAGCCTTGATATTTTTACTTTGGATGTGCCCTTATGGGTAGTTTTGAGAGTGTCCCAAACCTCCTTGGCCAGTTCACATTGATGTACTAGTCTGAATATGTTTCTATCAATTCCATTGAACAAGGCATTTAATGCTTTGGAGTTACCCAGGGCTAACTCATCTTCTTCTTTGCTCCATTCTTCCTCGGGTTTTAGACTGGTTGTCCCATCTTTCCCAGTTATGGTGGGATGGTTCCATCCTTTGTCAACAGCTCTCCAAGCCTTTTTGTCCAGTGATTTTAAGAAGGCAATCATACGAGGTTTCCAATAGTCATAATTTGATCCATCAGGAATAGGTGGTCTGTTTCCAAAACCTCCTTCTTTGTCCATAGCGCCAGAAAATAATATCCCTAGATCTCACCCAGTAAGACAGGCAGGGTGCCTGCTCTGATGCCAATTGAAATTCTGGCAGAAGATACTTAATGTCATAGTGAATGTTATGACACCATATCTGACTTTCTTCAAGACAGTAAATCTAAAAGCAGTAAAGAACACAATCAATTGTTTACCCAGTTCAGTGTGTAACAACACATACTCTGGGGGCTACCAAGCCAGGGAGAAAATTCACTATAAGAGATATTAATTCAGGAATAAACCAACCAGTTTATCTCCTTCACTTAAGACCTACCCAATGCAACTTCAATCTAAGTTCAACTTAAACCTGAGTTCCTACTCACTCCCCCTCAATCACAGCAGTGATACTAAACAATTGACTAATGAAATTATGAAGACACTCTTCAGAACATACACTTGATTTTGCTTCACAGCTTTTAATCAAGTAACACAAACACCCATGCTTCAAAGCTTTGAGTGATACACAACCCTAACTTGACTTTGCTTCAAAGCTTTAATCAAGTGACACAAACACTCGTGCTTCAAAGCTTTGAGTGATACACAACCCTTACAATCAAATCCTACTCCAAGTCACTTATCACAATGATAATTGCTTGGATTACAGTAGTTACAACTATACAGTCCCTTATTGATCTTTTGTCAAAAGTATCCTTCACCAACAGTCTTCATGAGGAATATATAGGCAGATATTCTTCAGTTAGGGCTTCCACGAAAATAGCTAGGGTTAATTAGGGTTAACCTCAAGACTCGGTCATAGGACTTTAACAACCAAATTAGGGTTAAGCAAAGTTAACCTAAGTCCACGTGAGAATCTGATCTGGACTGAATAAACCAGATTCCTGAAAATTCTCAGAAAATATAAATCTGCACAAATGTTAGTTCAGTACAGGATGTCTTAACATTGGTTATGACAACAAGAATCCTGTTTACTGATTTTGGTAGAATGCAATAAATATGATCATTGCATAATGTCAGCTAAACACTCATATTGAGCAGCTCCTGTATGACATTCTTTTTCTACAGAATGTACCTTGTGTCCCAGAATGTTATGACATCAGTCATGACATTCACATAACTGGTTTTACCAAAAAACATGCCAACAACCAAACACTTACACTTACCCTGACCTAGATTTGACCCGTGAATGGGGAAGGAATATATCTTACAGATACAAATGGTGAATGTTATGTTTTGTTGGTAACTATCTGGGTCTCATATTTATTTTCTGAGTTTTTGATTTGGTTTTTAGAGGTTCTTTTGGATTGTGTCGCGAACCTTTGATCCTAGTTTTCTCAGTATGCTCAGAAGCGGAATAGTAGATATCTCTTGTTATGGAAACCTTGATCACATAACCATTACACTTGCACCATAGCATATTTATTTTACACAAAAAGAAATGTAAAAAATTGTATGCACGAAAAAGTTAACACACGTGTTCTTTCTATTTCCAAGGAACCGTGCTTATGAGCCTTATGTTGCGGCTATCCATCTTTTATCGGATCAAAATCAAAATTAAAAGCATGCAGGTTCCTTTAAAATGTTTGGACATGGTATTGCATCCGCTCAATCACCTCATGCATCTTCATGCATCCATAACAGATACTCAAAATGGGGAATCCTTATTCAGACTCTGTTTTCTTTTCAGAACTGCAAATCTTGACTTGTCGCCGCTCTGTGATTAGATTCAAGACATGGAATAACTTTGTGGGGAATTGGATGAGATGAAAGAGAAAATTGGGTTTTTGATTCTAGACATGCAAGATTTGGTCCGCAAGCAAGAACTCTTGAGAGGAGAACACTCATTTGAAGGCTCGGTTGAGTTTGGTTATGGAAATTTTGGGGACAGTGTTGAGGAAAGAAGATGGTTCTATACCTGCTGCAATAGGAGTTACCATTCCTCCCCATAATTTGGGGACTCTTTCAAGTCAGGGAGTTCTCCTCCATAGCGTTGCGCTCTAGGATCTTCCCATCCGCAACCAGTTTTCATTTCCCAAGAGGACCGAAAGGGCAAAGTCTGTCAACAGAGGCCAAAGTAGCCCGAACGACAATTTGATCCTATTCCAATACTGTACACACAATTTCTTCCTCGCTTGTAAGGATTTCATTTGGTTAAACTCTGAATCTTCACTATGCGCGAAAGGGTCCCGCATGGCTTTGACAACAGTGTTAGGTGTGAATTTCATTCTGGGGCACCTGGCCATGATACTGAAGATTGCATAGCCTTTGAGCACCAAATCTAGGATTTTCTTGATGCAGGGACAATTCTCCTCACTCCCGAAGGTTTGAGTGTGCAAATCAATCTTATGCCAACTGCTACAGAGAATAGGGTTACACCTTCTCCTTTTCAAAGTTCAATCTCACGGCCTGAGTCACATCGTCCCAGAAAGTTCTCACTGACAAGCATTTACAAGTTGTGGAAATCAGTTGGTTAATCAAAATAAGCATGTTCCTTATGTTCATCTAGTTTAGTATGCTCCTCAGTAGCAAACCTATCGACAGAGACGTATGCAACAAGGTAAGCAAAGTGACAGGAAGCCAAAAAGAGTGTTCGACATTGTTCCTATGACTTATGGCCAGTTGTTCCCCCAGTTGCTCAAGCTTTCCTTGATGGAACCCAAGCCATTGAAGCCTGTCATTCCTCCTTATTCTGTGGATTTTGATCGTAATATGAAATATGATTACCACGCTGGGGCACTAGGCCATTCCATTGAAGACTACAGGTCCTTTAAAGAAAAGGTTCAAGACCTGCTTGACGCAAAGGCTATCAATTTCGGGCTAGCTAGTCAGACTTAAAGTCTCCTTTGACTCGGTGAATGTCAAGACTGTGAGATCATTTTCTGAAGCAACAAGTCTATATGAAGACTAGTCTCCGTAACATGGCAATTTCAAATTACATTTGCATTCTCATTTGTAATCATCCTTGTTTGGTTCAGTACTTTCTTGTATGCAAAACTTGCTTATTCTTGAATATTAATCATAATGCATTTAATATGTTTGTCTTGAATTAATCCATTCGTATTCACTCATAAAATTTTTTCTTTGCTTTTTTATACTTAACTCTTGTTAAATAAGGCAAAAAAACCTCTGGAGGAAGGATGACGAGAAATATACCAAAAATCTTAAACGGTATGCTTTTGAGTAAAACCTTGCTGATGATGTACATGCATTATTTCAAATTCCCAAACACCGGAGATATAAGGGAGATAGACCCTCATCAACCCCTTTGAGCCTTGAAGTATGAGTTTCTTTTCTGTTCAAAAAAACCCTTACATGTAACCCGGGACATGGTAGTGTTCAGTTAATCTGATCGAGCATTCAGAACTCATCAGGAGAGTGCATCTAATGATACAACAATGGTTATCCTTCAAAAGACTGAGGAAAGTCAAAACCGCAATGGTTAACCCTCATCTATCAGCAGCGTGCATCAAAAAAGGATGATACCATAATGGTTATCTCTCTCACATCAGGAAGATAAAAGATGATGATACAACAATGGTTATCCCTCATCTACCAAGGACTCAGGCGGTCACAATCACTTCCAACAAGTCGAAAACGACTCGAAGTCACACGACGTGTTCAAAAGGAAAAATGATGATGAAAGAAAGAGACAAAAAGCCCCGCTAAGTCGAAACTTGGAAAACAAGTCGCTTAGGCAAAAGTCAGGGAATCCCGCTGGACTTCAGAGTCAAATTCAAAAGGAATTTGTCCAGGAAAAATTTAGGGAAAGCGAAAAGCACGAAAAGCGAAAAAGGATTACAAAGAATATTCCTCAGCAAAGAAAAAAGTCGTGTGACCAGAAGCACAAAAGAAGGATGAGAAAGCGAGTGACTGCATTACCAAAAAACCTCGTTTGACTCCTCTACCATTGTAAATTCCTCTTGAGAGATGAGTGCTCACATTGGTTTAACTGAACGTAAGACTGGAGAACATCACGGAGAATGGGTGGGCACCAAATAATTTTGAGCCTTAAATCCTTTTTTTTAAAACCATGAACCAGGCCACGTTACAACCCTTAAAAGTCTTAACTAAAGTACGGGTTAATTCGAAAGTGTACTGTAACGAGAGTATAGTAATCTGACTCCTAGGAGGCTTGCTAAAACTTTTGAGTTGGTATCACATTATCTTTTTACTTTCTTTTGTATAGAAAAAATTTGATGTTTTGACATCTTTTCAATAATAAGTTTTTTAAACTTCAAGACAAACATGAGCTTTGCATTAGAATTGTCATTCTTAGAGTAAACATGCTTTGCATATGAAGAAGTGCTTAAACATCAAGTAAGCTTTCATAATCAGCATCAGATGGAAGTTTGATTGTCTCGATGGAGAAATTGCTTCAGGATACCATTAAAAGGTATATCATTTTGAAAAATGACCTTAATATGGGGCAGATCTTCTGTTGACTCCATTGAGTAAAAGAATACTAGTTTGAGAAATGGACTGAAGAAGATTGTGCAGAATTATGATTGCCCAGAAGTCTCTGTTGAGCAGTGGTTCATTACTTTCAGGTGGTCCAGAGGGACGATTTCTTCAAGTATCTGTTGGAGAACAAAGCAGTTCCAATTGAGAAGTATGGCTGTGTACTAACCTACTCTCAAGATGTGATTTGATTACCCTGAGGAGGTGTTGTCTTCAAAACTCTGTGAGTTTATCATTTCTCCATAGGCATGAGGCGAGGAAATGGTTTGTTGAGACTCTGTTGAGTAGGGGCAAGCATGATGAATACCCTATTGAGTAAGTGTTCAGCCAATCCGAGGCATTCAGGTCGGGATTTGATCCCTCAAAGTGCAGTCAAACTGGGGCAGTTATGTCGAGATTTGACAAACTTCTCTGAGAATCTATTAATTAGAGGGGAATCTTTTCAGAATCTGAAGATGCATGGGCATTCATTCAAGCATGGTTGAAACCATCTCCAACTTTGGTTATCTAGAAGTCGTCCTTCAACGTTCACAACATTGGGGTTGTTTATCTTGATGGTATAGGTTTTAGAAAGTCTTCTCGAGGCAAGTTTATAAAAGCCCTACATATTGGGGCAAGGCATTATGCAGGGGAATTTTATTCGCTTCAAGGGTTGATCAAATCAAGTCCATGCGCAAGCTAAACAATTTGTGTATTTGAAGAACATTTCGGAATTCAGGATCGTCATCCCCAACTGGTCAAGGATGTAAATCCATGTATTGGTGTTCCTCCATCAAAATCAAGAGACCTAAGTTTGGGTTGTTGGTGTTCTTCGATAAAAGTCATGGTCTTTATCTCCAATTGAAGTTTAGATTGTTATCCTTAGTAGGATATGAGCAAGAACGCGAAGAGCATTGAAGGTTATTACCCATATAAGGTTTGTGATGGAAATGTTGTTTCCTAGGAGTATTCCTTCCCCAGTAAAGGATCCTTTGCTACTTGACAAAGGTATCTACTAAGGGGTTTCTCTTCAGAGATCTTTATTCCTCAGCGAAGCATTCCTCATTTCTCTGCAGGAGGAGAAGGTATCTTCTCTCCATAAATTGAGAAGCGGTTTGAAGTTAAGATGATTTCTTCTCAATGGACTGCAATTTATTTTTGCAGTATCCTCTCCAAAGTCCACTTTTTTAGTGGCATTTCTCCTCGGAGTTGACATGTCGGAGCTGCAGTCCTGCATCGCAGTATTTACCCAGTGGTCAGTAGTTCAAATTATTTATTCCTCAACAGAGGTTGCCATTCCACACATGGGGCATATTGCCGCAATTTCTCTTTTTTTTTGCAAATATTATTGGTCTTTTATGACAAGAAGCATACCAGCAAATAAATCAAGAAGGGTCAGTATGCGACCAACATGAGGGCTCTGTAGAATAAGATCCAATTTCCCCAGTAAATGATCACTTCTGCTCGATACATGATCACTCATCCCCAGTGAAGGCGTACTCTCGCCTAGACAGAATCACTCATCCTCAGTGAAGGCGTACTCTCGTATAGACAGAATCCATTATCTCTAGTGAAAGCATATCCATGCATAATCCCTACTGAAGTTGGCACTCTTGATAAGAGTTTTTTTAAGAGTTTGTCCCTTCCATAGGGCTTATCTCCAAAGAAGTGAATTTCATCCACACGCTTTTGTACGACCTTCTTCTTTAACGCAACCTACTATGTTTCAAAGAATCTGGGGAGGATCATTTCATTGGACAAAATATCTTTGATATATCTCCTTGAAGTTGATACCCTGCGTCTCCATGGTAAGTATTTATCTCCCCATCGAGGTTGTCGTTCATCGTCCCCATGAAGTTCGTATCTTTTCTCCCGAGGCAAGTTTTCCCCTGTCAGGTTTTCTTGAAGAGATGTTTGATCGGCATGCTTATTATGCCCCAGTGGAGCAAGTCACCTATTTTTCTGGAAGCAGTGTGCATAAACGAATTCCGTTTAGGGCTCTTGCAACCCCAGTGATAGAATATTGTTGAAATGTTTCCTCAGTGGGGTTCTGAACCTCAAGCTTATGGTTCAAAGATGACCTCATATTCCTCAAGTGAAGATTGTTACCCTCAGCGGTAGTATCCCCAGTGTGTTCTGGGTATAATTATTTTATTTAAGAATTTTTATGATTCCCCACTCGAAGTCACTTTTATTGAGGGCTTACGTCAGAAGGTCCCAGTTCCCAGCAAGGTTCTCTTTATCTGTGGAAAGAGATGTTGGGTTTGTTCCCTATGAAGTTAAGAGTCGGATCAGAGTTCAAGATTTTCTTTGAACTGCAATTTATTTTTGCAATATTTTCCCTAGGAAGTTACTTCCCCAGTGATATCAATCATCAGAGGTTGGTGGTTCCGAATCTTGTTTCCCCATTGAAGTTCAGAGGGATTTTTCTCTACATAAGTTCAGATGTGTAAAGATAATCGTTCGGGAGTTCCTGATCTTCTCGGAAACCGATTATTAGCATGATTTCCCCAGTGCATTGCTAAACATGCATCACTATATTTCATTTACCAAAATGCGTAGCATTTCCATTGTATGGAGCATTACGCTAAAAAAAATCTCAAACATGCATTGAAGCATAAGCCAGATTAAAGTCTTTTTTAGGAACCATTTGTATCTCCGAAGAGATTATATCAATCAGAAAGACAAGTGGTATTCTCCACAGGTTTGCCTCAAGACATACATTCTTGTGTTGCTATGTACAAGCATTCTTAACCTCGTGTCGGTTTTTCACAAATCCACAATCTAATTCATCCACGAAGTGTCTTTCTCTTTGAAAACCCTTGTTACTGTATTTTTTCTTGTGTTTGCCTTTGCGATTAGAGTGTGAGTAAGAGTCGGTGTATAGACTTTCTTGCTTCTCAAGTATTTGAGTATCCATACTTGGTGTGTGGTAATTCAGATAATTGCCACTCTTGAAGAATTACACCCCGCCTTTGGCCTGAGGGATTTTTGTAGTTATTGTGTATTTGCAATCTCTTAAAGCCCAACGTGTGTTGGCAATTCTTGTTTAGAGTCCCTACAGTTGGTCTCTTGTTTCTAATTACAAGTTCTCCTTCGGTCGCTGTTCTGTTTAGGTTTAATACAAACATGAATCCCCAATGAGTTCTTTCCCAAAGAGTTCCCCTCGACTGGTCTCTGTTCTTTATGAGTTTGTAGTATGTGTTTTCTCCTCGGATCCCTTACTTCGTGTAAGTCAGTCCCCTTGTTGCCTCTCACTTAATGGAATTCCCTGTCTCCATAAAGGTTCTCATGGGTCACATTCATTCATTATTGATGTAACTTCGTTTTTGGTCTAGGAATTTCTAGTCCTTATTCAATGTCGTCCTTTTTCGAGTCGCTACTTATTAGACTTGTTACGATCCAGTTATGTCATGGCATAGCGTTTCTGTTGGTCTGGTCTTTATCATTACCTTTGATGTCGAGTTTTTACTCGTATATCTTATCAGAATACAATGTTCTGGTATTCTGAGGAGTCTAGTTATTACTAGTCCTCCCCTGTCGAGTTGTTACTCGTATATCTTATCAGAATATAGCATTGTGGTATTCTGAGGAGTCTAGTTGTTACTAGTCCTCCCCTGTCGAGTTGTTACTCGTATATCTTATCAGAATAGAGAATTATGGTATTCTGAGGAGTCTAGTTGTTACTACTCCTCCCCTATCGAGTTATTACTCGTTTGCCTTGTTGTTGTTAGCTTTGCCCTAGCGCAGCGTTGTAGGTTGGTAGGTACCATTCCTACCAAGGTCAAGTTTGCGACTTGTCACCTGATTTTTGAGTGCAACATTCTGGAATTCATTTCATATTGGTTAAATCTAGTCATTACTAGGTTCTACCGAGTCAATTAATATTTTTCTTGTTTCATCTCTGTAATTCCTTAGTTTGGGTCAGTCATTACTGCTTCTTCCGGGTCCGAGATCATCAGGTGTTCACCTTATTTTGAGGATTCAATTGTTATTGGTATCCTAAGGAGTACCCATCAAGGTCTACTTGTTACAAGTTCCTTTTAAAACAGGAGTCGATACTCTTAATTTTGGTTTGTGATCCAGTCGTGACACATTCTTTGAAGTATTCCTAAGGTCGAGTCATTACTCGTACCTTCACTCGGTCCCCCAGTGTTGTGATTAACGTGTCAATGGGTTTTGGTTTAGAAAGGAATTGCTCTAGTTTGATTGAGACCAGTTGTTACTGGTATTTTGTGAAGTATGTTTATTAACAGTCTTCCCTTATAAGGCCGTTATTCTTTCTTAGAATGCATCGTTCTGGCATTTTGTGAAGTCTAGTTGTTACTAGCATCTTTTGGTCCTTACCTTTTTCGGAATGCAACGTTCTGGCACTCTGTGAAGTCTAGTTGTTACTAGCATCTTTTGGTCCTTACCTTTTTCGGAGTGCACCATTATGGAATTCTATAAAGTCTAGTTGTTACTATCATCTTTCAGTCTTTACCATCTTTCTCAGAATGCAACGTTCTAGCATTCTGTGAAGGCTAGTTGTTACTAGCATCTTTTAGATATTACTTTTCTTCCTCAGAATGTAGCATTTTGGCATTTTGTGGAGTCGAGTTGTTACTCGCGTTCTTTGTCTTAGAATGTAGCGTTGTGGCATCCTGAGAAGTCTAGTCATTACTAGCATTTTTGGATCAAGTTCCACGGTTTTTGATCCCTATCTCCCATCCACGAACTTGTTCTTTAGTTCAGTGCCAAGAGGCCATCGAAATTATACCCTATGTTGATATGCGTTGTCTTCTTAATTCAGAGTGAAAATTTTTGAGTTCATTTTTGTATTCAATCTCCTTTCACCTTATCGCTCGAAAGGTTGTCGTAGTCAATCTCGCTTCAGGTTTAAGAAGTTTGAATAGGGGAAGTTGTTGTACCCCAAAATTTATCCTCCTAATTTGGCTTATATTGCATCATCGTATGCATACATATCATTGATTCTATAGTTATGGGATTAGGATATTTCATATGAGCCTCGATAAATTGCAAGAGACGTTTATTTCGTCAATAGACATTTTCAGAATTGGTTTATGCTAATAATTAGCCTGTCGTTTTGCAATGGTTCGGGTATTCGGAAATTCATTCGGCAAATTCGGTTTGTCATATTCATGTTTTCTTTACCTAAGATATCCATGTGGATGTGTTCTCAAATTCATGTGTGGCTCAAGAGCCAATTCTTTGAAGAAGAGCTTCGAATGTGCGAGTTGTTTCGAACAAATACAATGGAAAAGTGTGTTGAAAGCGCATTTTTTACGCACTAGAAAATTCATAAATCAAAGCCCGCGGCTCGTTTTGAACTTGTACTGGTGGCCAAAACTACGTTTTGGTGTCCTCTACATTTCATCTTTCACAACTATAATCTAATTCTGCTCAGAAGGTCTCCAAAATTATGGATTTATCAAGTGTGTTCGCATGCTGAAATTGCGGGAAATATTTATCTGCATCACATTCAAAAAATCATAACTCGATTGATTTTCATCATATCGAGATTGATCTGGTAGCGCTGATTCAAAAATCTCATCTACTTCAACTTATCTTCAGATACTAAAAGCAAATGGTATCTCGAAGGTTCTCGTTTTTGGTCCAAACCACGTGCAACATATTAAAAATCCTGAATTGAGAATTATTTTCATCTGAGACGAAACTTTGGAAATTCATAACGTTCTCATCGTTTATCCTATTGAGCCCATCTTCATAAATAAGGTCATTCTCGACATGGGCTACATTTTGTCTTCAGGTTTCAACTTCATAAATCGCACCTAGGTTCCCGCGAATTTGCCCGGGATGTGTCACACTTAAGTGATTCAAAGTCTGCATCTTTGGTTTGTGGTTATTTGAGGTCCATTGATTAAATCTACTCATATAATTCCACACTATATATTCTTTTTTACTCCAATTTTCAAAGGAGGCTCTCATAATTGATAAAATCTCACAAACACTCTAAATCTTTTCTCCTAATTCTCTCAAGGATCAAATCAAAGTTCAACAACTTTTTTCAGCAAGAACACAACAACAAATTGCATCATCCAAAAGTAAATCAATAGAAATTATCCTCCAATCTTCGATCCGTTCGTTGCGATCTCTATACCTAATCCTCCTCTTCATTTCTGTCAGTGAGTTTTCTTGAATTAAGCACTTTTTGAAATAAGTGATTATTTGAGAAGCACTTTTTGATCAAGAATGAATTGAATCTAGGTTGACTTTTGAATTGAGAATATAGATCTAAGCGTATTATTCTGAATTGATTTGATGATCATGTGTAAATCCAGAATTGGATAGTTGAGTTAAGTGCTTTTTGAATTAAGTTGATTTACTTGAAAGTGCTTAATTATTGAAACAAATTGATGATGATACATGATACTTAATTGTTGATCCTTAATTCATCATGAATAGTGTGAATCTAGACTTTGGATTATGCAAAATCATGTGTTTGATATGAGAGGATATTGTGTTTGATCAATTGCCTAAACCATTGAGAAATGCTCAAAAATATGTTAAAACTTCCTTTGACACGAGGGTAACCGGTCACCCAGATTTGATAATCGGTTACCATTCATGTTTGTCACAAAATCTTCAATTCTGTCACAAGGTAACTGGTTACCCAAATTTAGTAACCGGTTACCCCAAGTCAGTAGCATTTTCCAAAATTTGCAAAGTTTTGGTAACCGGACACCCAATTATGGTAATCGGTTACCCAAACAGAAATATTAATTTTTTCTTTGTTTTATTGCATGTTTGCACACATTTTATTATTAATACTAACTCCTTTTGTGAATGTTTTGCAAGGTACATTGTTAGGCCTTCAACCTTTAATTATCACTTTATTATTGGTTTAACGACATATTATGCAATCACTTGTTAGTGAGAATTTTCATACGATGCGCAAGATGATATTGTTCTTGCATAAATCCTGTATTTTGTGTAGGTACCCTGGTATCATACGGATGTGCCCGCTACACATTCTGTGTGATTGTTATTTTGTATACTCTATGAAATGTATTTTGTGCAGGTAACCTGGTATCACAAGGATGTGTCCGCTACAAATTCCGTGTGATTGTTGTTTTGTATACTGTATGAAATGTGTTTCGTGCAGATACCCTGGTATCATACGGATATGTTTTCTACACATTCCTGTGATTGTTATTTTATATACTGTATGAAATGTATTCCAGGAAGGTACCCCGGTGTAACACGGTGGGAGAACTGACTTGGGATGTTTTGCGTTTGATCGCAATTGTTGCGAATAGCAAGAGTCGCCACCGACTTTTCTTTTATCCAATAAAGGAAAGGGTGAAAAGAACAAGAAAGACCTTTGAGATTATTTTCTTGGGTTCGGGGGGTAGATTATGAAAAGGGAAGGTGTTAGCACCCTTTCCATTCATAGTTATCTATGGTCTCTTAGTTGCTTGCTAGATCACTTGCTTTTATTTGAAAATGTGCTTGTGGTGTGGGTTTTTGAAAGTATTTTGAAAACATGCCTTTGTAATGATTCTCGTTTCTATAAGAACGCATACAAAGTGTTGTTTGGAAAATAGTTCAAAGAAATGTTTGTTTTTGAAAGTGATTTTGAAAAGGTATCTTTGTATAGGTTCTCATCTCTATAAGAACGCATACAATGTATTTGTCTTTTGAAAAGGTTTCAAGAATGAAAGTGTTGGTGTATAAAATGTTTTTGTTGTGAGCAAGCGAGCAACTAGGAGCAACCTACCTACTCAAAAGTTATTAAATGTTATTTTCCTCCTCCTTTAAATGTTGCTATCTTACCATTGATTTGGTAAGAAGCCCCATCATTGGATGTGAAGGGACGAACATGGGTCGTCGTATAGTCATGATAGCAATGTTGTGAGATATCTTAGCATTTATCTTGAGGGACTAAGATCATTTGAAAGGCAACATTCGAAGCATCATCGAGGGACTATGATCTTGTAATTTTTACTGTTTTTGCTAAGACATCTTACGTGCATAACATGACCATGTTTTGTAAGGCAACAAGTGGAGTTAACCATAGGGGTGCATGTGTGAATAGTGTGTTTGATTTGCATGCATTTAGTCTTTGATTAGGGGTTGTCTACATGTTTATTTTATCTTCCCATATAAATCCTACTTTACTAGCATTTATATGAAAGCGATAAATTGCGGAAAGTAAATATTCTACGCTATTACAATCACTTGGGGATGGGGTGTACAAATTTAGAAATGTAGATTGCAAGAAATTAAATTCCTAATTATCTATTACAACCATATTAAAATAATGTACAAGAAATGTAAAATAGACTTGTTTTGTTTTTGTTAAGAGAAGAAATAAATTTGCTTAAGAAAATATTTTTAATCTTTTTTGTTTTAAAAGAAATAAAATAAAGCATGTGAATATAAAGTGTTTTTTGGTGTTTTTGATTAATGAAAATAAAGAGTGATGATAAAAATAAATAAGAGAGTAAGAGTCAGAATCAGCGCATTGCTGAAAGAGGAGAGAGCAGAAGTTCTGACTCAGGTCCGCTGCAAATGAGAAAGCAAATGTTAGCAAAAAATGGAAGGTCAGAAGTTCTGGATCCAGACGCACTGACGTTCTGAGGTTGCTGGGAACAAAGGAAAGCCTAGAAGTTCTGATTTGTTGAGAGAGCCTAGAAGTTCTGATTTGCTGGAAACCTAGAAGTTCTAGTGTTACTGGAAATTAGAAGTTCTGGTTGTTGAAGGAGTATAGAAGTTCTGGTTGTTGAGAGAGTGAGGTGACAATGTTGTTGGATGAGAATATCTAGAAGTTCTGGTCCAGGAATATTGTTTTGAAAAACAAATAGAGGGGTTTATCTAGAAGTTCTGGTCCAGGAATATTGTTTTTACAAACAAATGGAGAAAAAATATCAAGAAATAAATATAAAAAAGGTGTTTCTAGGGCTAGAACCCAGGATCCTTAACACTAATGCCTTATGCGTGCTCTCTCTACCACTGGGGTGTCTATACATCAGGTATTAGAAGCAAAAACATAAACATGTATCACAAAGTAAGTTCTGGTGATGATCTTCATCTTCTTCTCGATGTCAACCAGAGCATCTGCAACTTAGTCATTTCTCAACAAAAAATGGAAAATGCAAACATAGCAGTTATGGCAGATTTCATCATGTTTTCATAAATACAAAGCATCAAAACTGTAAATTAGAAGAAAACATAAAATTTTGCTAATCCTAGTTATGAACCCTAATTTCCTCAAGAAGTTCTGATCTGAAATTCTCTCTACTTAGGCCATGTAAATGCAATCTATAAATATTTACAGATTCAGAGCCATGATATCTACATTGTATATTTAAGAATGCAAGCCAAACAATGCCTAGATAAAAATCAGAAGAAACTTACCTTGCAGCTGCAAATTGTTCTATGAATTAGCATGGTTAAGATTCCTGTGATATTCTTATCAGCTTTCTCAAGTTCCCAGGAAGCTAGAATAACCCTTAACTTGAGCTATGAATGGCTGGAATATTATGGAGCAACCAAGAAGCAAAGTTCTAAATTTTGAAATGGAGGTTGGTGAAGATTGTGTTATAGTCTGAAAACAGAAGTTGGGAAGGCCTCTATGTGTATATCAGAAACCGTATGGGTGATTTGGCCAATAAATGCACAAGGAAAATTAGAGTTTGGATGCAAAAACCAGAATTTAGCAGGTTTTGTGTTTTGGGATGCAGTTTCAAGTTCTTGGGATTTTCTGCAAGGCTTTTTCCAATGTCTCTTCCCCTTTTCAGTTTGCAAGTGAGGTTAATTTATAGGCAAAGGATTTAGAAGCTTGGAGAAATCAAGAGTACAACCATCAAGGGTTATGGATCGTTGACTTGTTTTTGAAGCAAGTTTAGCCAAGCATGTTTCAAGGCAAGGTAGGGTGGTTAGCAGCTTTAAGCACACCTAATCTGAGTTTGTAAGCATGTTTTGTGGGAGAAGTATACTCAGAAGCAAAGTGAAGCATGGGCTCAAGATAAACTTTGTACAAAAGTTTGCTTTTCAAGGACATCAATGGTACCTTTATGCCACACGTGGGAAGATCCTTTGGATAAAGACTTAAAAATTGGTATAAGCATTAAATGATGATGAGGTTTAACAAGCAAGAAAGCCTGCAATATGAGATTGTGCAGCAAACTTGAATTTGGATCAGAAGTTCAGCATAAATGTAACTTGGGTTAAGAACAAATGTCCAACTTCTAATCTCTGAATCTCCCTGCTCCAACATGATCTGAATGAGTTCTCATACTTTTTAGGAAGCTTGTAAAATGCTTTGTAACCTCTTTTTGAATAATCTTAGCAAACTCTGATTGAACTTACGTGAAAACTGGCCCAGAAGTTCTAACCAAATTCGGACTTGGAAATGCTCAGAATTTACTAAGTGTTTTAGTTTCCTGGATGTGTCTTCAGGAACTTATAACTTGAAATCCCAACATTTCTAGGAGAAGTTCTATTCTGCTTTAGATCTCATTGAGATCTACAACTCTTGTGTCAGAAGTTCTTCCTGAATCAATTTGCATCATGATGAAAATCTGGCCAGAAGTTCTGAACTTATCATATTTTCTTAACACTTAGAAAAATTTCTAAATGTTTAGAATTTTTACTTTTGATTTTTCTTGATGAAACAACTTCATATTCTAACATATCTTGATGAAATGGGAGATCTTGTGAGAAATTTCTTGAGAAATGAGAGGGCAAATTTTTGGGTACAACAGCTGCCCCTGTTCAATCTTCTTAAACCTGAAGAGTTAGATTGGCGAGCCCTCCATTCGTGACTTGAAGGTGGAAGATGATTGAACACTAAAGTGCCCAGAAATTTGCACTCGATGATGTGTTAGTTGACTGTGTAGGGAATGGGCTTAAAGATGCCATCCAGAGCGACTAGGGAAGGTATCAAGATAAATCTTTTGGTTGACTTATACTGAAATAGTATATGTCGTTTGCCTGTTTTTAACTAGAAGATCTAAATATAACCAGAAGAGGTCTTCATTTGCCTGTTGTTAACTAGAAGAAATAAATCTAACTAGAAGAGGTCTTTGGTTCGCCTGTCTTTAACTGGAAGAAAATAAATCTACCTAGACGAGGACTTTAAATATTTAACTGAGAGAAGTATCAGAATAAATCTTTGGTTGATTTAATCTGAGCCAGAAAAAGGTCTACTGAGAGAAGTATCAAAATAAATCTTTGGTCGATTTAATCTGAGCCAAAAAAAGGTCTACTGAGAGAAGTATCATAATAAATCTTTGGTCTATTTAGTCTGAGCCAGCAGAGGGTTGAAGGAAGTGTTTTTCATGTAGATAGTCACCCTGTCCTGTTTAGGGAATTAACCTACAATCAATTTGTTCACAGGAAAATGTCTTGTTTCAGGTATTAGTATGAAGCTTGATTGTGATATGTGATGAAGGAATCCTGGAGGATTACTACTCCAAAAGGATGATGAAGGAATCTGAGATGATTACTACCTTAACAGGATGATGAAGGAATCTGGGAAGATTGCTACTCCAAAAGGATGATGAAGGAACCTGAGACGATTGCTACTCCTAAAGGATGATGAAGGAACCTGGGATGATTGCTACTCCAAAAGGATGATGAAGGAATCTGACACGATTGCTACTCCAAAAGGAAGATGAAGGAAATTTAGACGATTGCTACTCCAAAAATATGATGAAGGAATCTGATACAATTGCTACTCCAAAAGGATGATGAAGGAATATGAGACGATTTCTACTCCAAAAGGATGATGAAGGAATCTGAGATGATTGCTACTCCAAAAGGATTATGAATGAATCTGAGACGATTGCTACTCCAAAAGGATGATGAAGGAATCTGAGACGATTGCTACTCCAAAAGGATGATGAAGGAATCTGAGACGATTACTACCTCAATAGGATGATGAAATCCAAGCTTGATTTTATGTTGGGGAAGTTTACAGATTGATGACACTCATCTATTGATCTTTTCCTGAAAAGGTAAAGAAATAGTCGTATGCAATGTCATGATGGATGAAATGCATGGCGTAACGAAGTTTCTCAAAATAAATGAGATTATGTTGTATGCATTTATCATGTATATAAATATGATGGAATGTAATTTTGTTGGAAAAATAAATCCTTGACAAGTGTTGGGGAGTTTTGGGAAGCTGAATCTCGGACGGCCGTTGGGGATGAAGAGTGTGCACACCTTTCCAGACCTTATTTTTAGAATATTTCCACTGGGGATTCCTGTTTTGTTGTTTGAGGAGAACTCCGCTGGGGAATGTTGATTTTGCTTGAGGAAAACTCTATGAAGAGTGTTGATTCCTGTTTGGGGAAAGAGTTAAGGAGTATCAGTTGCCTGTTGCTCTACTGGGGAGTTATCTCTTGATGGAAGAGAAAGGAAAGTTAGATGTTATCTGGTCGAAATCCAGGTTTGGCAGAAATTTGGTAAAACAATGACTTGTTAATGTTTTGCTCCAAATGTTTTGTCATCTGGTCGGATTACAGGCTTCGCAACAACTATAAGTGTTTATTGGAAGCAATTTGTTGAGGATAATGAAGTTGAATGTTATCTGGTCGTATTCCTGGTTTTGCAGTTACTTACTGAGGAAGATTAAATTAACTGTTATTTGGTCAGATTCCAGGCTTTGTAGAAAATTACTTGGGAGAGTAAAGTTAAATTGTTATCTGGTCGGATTCCAGACTTCGCAACAACTTACTGAATTTAATTGTTATCTGGTCAGTTTCCAGGCTTCATAGTAATATTGAAAGGATGAAGTTGAACTGATATTTGGTCATGTCCAGGATTTGCAGTAACTTGCTTGAAAGGATGAAGTTGAACTAATATCTGGTCGGATCCAGGCTTCACAGTAACTTGCTGGGGATTGTAGAGCAGTCTACTGGGGAAAAAGAGTTGTGGTCTCTTGATTTCTGAGAGGTAAATTCAAGCTGGGGAATCTTGCCGTTTGTTGGGGAAATAAACCATGTTGCCAATCTGTTGGAGAGGTGTCTTCTTTTGGCAGAAATCCTCGAGGATTCTTGAGATCAACTCAGTTAGGAAGAAGTTTTCAGAGATTGAAACTCAGGCTCGGGATTACCTTATGAAAAGTAATTTATGGGGGATTTTGTTATTGCCCCTAGTAGCAAGTGTCTCCATACCTTCCAGGAGATGTTTTTTTGATCGTACATGATTCGCCACCAGAATTCGTGTCCAATGCCCTAAGTGATTCAGATACAGACCTGCCCCTGGTTATTCAGCAATTCTTGAGAGATTTCTTGGAATCTTGACTGGACTGCCCCAGATAGGTTGGATAGTGACACGTCATTCCCCCTTGCTTATAAGAGATCTGTTATTGAAGTGTCTTCCCACTTGAGGTGATTTTGTTCATTGAGAGATTTTTTGTTCACTGGATATTCATCGTGTGAATTTCTCCGTTGTAAAACAATTAGCCATATGCGAACAGCGATATTCAAATAATGCAAAGTTTATGCTTTTCTTGAAGTTTTGAAGATGTGTATTAGCAGATAAAAGAATTTTTGTAAGAAAATTCAACTCAGGATTTTGAGTAAGCCTTACAGGAGTCAGGACACCTTTTGTAGCAGTATGCTTTCGAACTAACCCATGCTTCAATTAGGACTTTTGAAGGGTTGTAGCGTGGCTTGGTTCACGGTTTAAGATACAAAGTATAAGGCTCAAAGTGTATTTGTATCCGCCCGTTCTTTGTGATGTTCTCCAGTCCAAAACTCAGTTCTTTGTGACGTTTATTTCCTGGATTAGGAACAAGTTCCCAAACTTCGTTCCGCTCGAATTGGTTTAACTCCTCTTGCATGGCAAGGATCCATTTATCATCTTCTAGTGCTTGAGCCACTTTAGTAGGTTCAACTTGAGATACAAACGCCATATTCAAGCATGCATCCTTAAGGTTTAGCCGTGTAGATACCCCTTTGCTAATATCTCCAATTATGTTGTCAATTGGATGATCACGATGAGTTCTCCATTCTTGAGGAAGATCATCATCATTTTCATTTTGATGTGAAACTTCATGTGTTTGTTCTGGATTGACCATTTTGCCATCTCCGCAAGAATTCTCATGAGATAGATCTATAGGATCATCATCATCACAAATAACAACTTCCTCCTTGGAGGTGTTAGATTCATCAAAAGAAACATGCATTGATTCTTCTATAGTTAAAGTTCTTTTATTGTAAATTCTAAAGGCTTTGCTAGAAAGGGAGTAACCAAAAAAAATACCTTCATCCGATTTTTCATCGAACTTACCGAGATTGTCTTTGTCGTTGTTAAGGACAAAACATTTGCACCCGAAAATATGAAAGTGAGAGATATTTGGTTTTCTTCCTTTGTAAATCTCATATGGAGTTTTCTTTAGTATAGGTCTTATGATCACGCGATTGCTTATGTAACATGCCGTGCTTACGGCATCCGCCCAAAAATATTTAGGCAAACTTGAGTCACTTAGCATGGTTCTTGCAAGCTCCACCAAAGACCTATTTTTCCTTTCAACTACTCCATTTTGTTGTGGAGTTCTTGGTGCTGGAAAATTGTGGAAGATCCCATTTTCTTCACAAAATTCTTCAAATAGACTGTTTTGGAACTCTCCACCGTGATCACTTCGGATTGATGTTATCTTTAATGACTTCTCATTTTGAACTTGTTTTTCATATCTCTTGAATGCCTTGAATGCTTCATTTTTGTGAACTAAAAACAAAGTCCAAGTGAAACGGGAAAAGTCATCTACAATAACTAAAGCATAAATGTTACCTCCGAAGCTTCTTGTTCTAGATGGACCAAAAAGATCCATGTGCAACAATTGAAGTGGTCTTGTTGTTGAAACCACATTCTTTGGTTTGAAAGTTGATTTGGTCTGTTTTCCCTTTTGGCATGCACTACATAATTTGTCTTTGATGAACTTCATCTTTGGTAGACCAATAACTAGGTCATGCTTAACCAATTTGTTCAAGTGCTCCATGTGTATGTGAGCAATCCTCTTGTGCCATAACCAAGCGTCATTGTTGTTTACCAAAAGACATTGTACCTTCATAGACAAATCATCTAGAGTAATCATAAAAATTTTGTTAGATCTTATACCTTTGAGTTTTACCTCATTGGTTGCCTCATCCATAATAAGGCATTCTTGTTTGTTGAATTTGATCTTGAACCCTCTATCGCAAAGTTGGCTTATGCTAAGAAGGTTGTGCTTTAATCCTTCAACATAGAGAACATCCTCAATTTGAATGGATGGAGGTGTGCCAACTATTCCAACGCCAAGAATCTTTCCTTTGGTGTTGTCTCCATAGGTGACATACCCTTTGGCTTTATGTACTAGATATGAAAATTGGTGTACATCTCCTGTCATATGCTTTGGACATCCACTGTCAAGATACCAACGATTTGATGTGGATTTCAAGCATACCTACAAAAACAAATTATTTCTTGTTAGGTACCCAAGTTGCCTTGGGTCCTTCATAGTTAGTTCCCTTTTTCACCCATGCATAATGTCCACTAGCCATACTGAAATTTCTAATATAGCATGCATTGGGTGTGTGTCCAATAATACCACGGTAAAAACAGTTTGGAAAAAGTTTGCTCTTGTATCTAGGAATTTGTTTTCTTTTAGATACATTATCCTTTTTCTTTTGATGATTATGAACAACTTGCTTCTTTTCTAATTTCTTGGGATTGGAACTATTACTAGCCTTTACAAAAACAGTGGGATTGTTACTTGGTTTCTTAGTATTCACATAACCAAGACCTCTTTTATCATTTGGTAACGTTGTTGGCTTAGTAATCCTTCCAATCCTATTTTTCCTTTTTCATATCGTTCAATGACTCTTTTCAATTGAACAATTTGAAAGACATTTGATTCACACTTGGAGCATGCAAAGTTTTCCTTTTCTTTTATAAAATTCTGTTTTTGAAGATCAAAATCTTTAGTCATGGTGTCAATTTTTTCTAGACAAATTAGAAGTTCTTTTTCTTGGTTTTACACCTTTTTGTATAAACTTTTGCATTCTTTCAAGAGTTCATCAATTGCACCTTGAACATCATCATCAAAAAGATTAAATTCATTACTAACCTCTTCTTCGTCGTCGGAGTGATGCGATGCCATTAAGGCTAAATTTGCACATTCGTCGCTTTCCGATTCCGATGTACTGCTCATATCATTATCTTCCCATGCTATGTAGGCTTTCTTTTGTTTTGAGTCCTTTCCTTTGAATCCATTTTTCTTTGGGAAATTTGGACAGTTTGGCTTGATATGTCCTTGCTTTCCACATTCATAGCATGAAACATCTTGTGTTGATGTGGAGGCTTCTCTTTTCTTGAAGTGCTTTCTCTTATGTGCATGAGATCCTCCTTTGTCATTTCTGCCAAAAAACTTCCCAAGTCTTTTCACAAGAAGCATGAAATTTTCATCTTCTTCCGGATTGTCTTCTTTTACAACTTCCTTTGAATCAATTTTTAAAGCAATGTTTTTGGACTTCTTTTCTAGATTCTCATGTTTTTCAAGTCTACCGAGTTTCGTTTCGTATTCTTGAAGTTTGCCAAATAATGTAGCGGAAGTCATTATGGAGAGACTCTTCTTTTCCGATATTGCCATTACCTTTGGTTGCCATTCCCTAGTCAATGATCTAAGTACTTTCAAGTTGAGTTCATCATTTGTCAAGGTTTTACCAAGAGCACTTAAGTGATTTGTCAAATGCACAAATCTCTTTTGTAAGTCAAGAATGGATTCTCCGGGCTGCATTCGAAATAGTTCATATTCTTGACTTAAGGTATTTAGCCTTGATCTTTTTACTTCAGCCGTTCCTTCATGAGTTTGAACCAAGGTATCCCAAATTTCCTTTGTTGTTCTGCATGTCGAGACACGGAAAAATTCGTCCATACTGAGTGCACCTTGAAGAAGGTTTATTGCCTTTTTGTCATAGAGAACTTTCTTTTTATCATCGTCGTCCCATGCAGTTTTAGGCTTTGAAGAGCCAACGCCATTGATTACCGTTACCGGGATAAATGGACCATTTTCAACAGCATCCCATACTTCCTCTCCTTGTGCTTCTAAATGCGCCTTCATGCGTATTTTCCAGAAGTCAAAATATTCACCACAGAATAGAGGAGGCTTGTTGTTACTACCACCATCTCTGAAAACGGGTTGATGATTTGCGGAAGCCATTCTGGATCTCTAGGAGCAGGTTACCTATAACCTGCTCTGATACCAATTGTAAGTTTAAGAATGCGCCTAAGAGGGGGGGTGAATTAGGTGGTGGTCGATTTTTGACTTATTTTATACTTTCTGGTTTTGATTTAGTGCTTTGAAAACTGTAAAGTGCAGAAAGTAAAGAGACACGGAGATTTATCCTGGTTCCTTCCACACTCCGGAAGTACGTCCAGTCCCCTTGCAAACACGCAAGAGATTTCACTATTTTGTTAGAACTTTTACAAGACTCTTCCTAGTCTTATCAACTAAAGAACCTAACAAATACCAAGAACACCCTCTTGGATTTCCAATAAGTCTCTTGAGAACAATCCTCTCAAAAGATACCTCTTGTTTCCAACAATGAATAACAAGGTACACAAGTATTCCAATACTTAATTCCAACAATCCTGGAAATAAGTTACACTTTGTATAATCCTATGAAATATGATTTCTTGAAAGATGTTGATCACATAGAGTGACTTCAATGAAGTTTCTTCTTTCTTCTCTTGTAAGCAATTCAAACTGTAACACAATGGTTAGATAATGCTTAAAGATTTCTGTTCTTATATGTGTGAAAGTGCAGAAAATCTTTGTTCTTAAAAGTTAAGAAATATGAAGTTTGAATATTTTACAAAGTTCAGAATTATTGCATTAGAGAAGAGTTGTTTATGATTTGAAAGATTTTGTATTTAAAGTAATCAAGATACCTTTCCAAATGGACACTTTTCTTTTTTAAAAACTTGAGAGGATGCAATGTATGACCATGCATCTATTGGAGAAAAGGTGTGAAGGATATCTTGAAACCAGTTCAGATTTTTCAAATTTTACAATGTGTAAATCGATTAACATAAGATGTAAATCGATTGCACGGGTTTGTAACGTTCATGTTTTCAAAAAATTTGAAGTGTAAATCGATTAGCATGTTGTGTAAATCGATTTACAAGAGTTAAAAATTCACATTGTTCTGTGATCAATCGATTTACACTTCATGTAAATCGATTGCTGGCAGAGACAATCAGTTTTTGAAAAAGCATGTGTAAATCGATTTACACAAGATGTTAATCGATTTACAGCAGAGAAAAACTTAGAATTTGTTTTGAAATTTAAGTGAAGTGTTGTGGCAAGTGTGTATATCATTTTTGAGCATTTCTAATCAATGTAGTTCAAATGAGAATTGATATACTTGATTGCTTGCCATGATCCTTGAAGCTTTGAGTGAATGATGCTTTAAGCTAATTTCCACTTCTTTTCCTTCTTGCCATAGAGCTTGTTTGTCTTTCATCAAACTAGCTTGTTTGTCTTTCATCAAAACTAAAGTTGAGTTGAGGCTTGAGATTACAGTTAGGTTACAAATTAGGGATTCAAAAATTCTCTTTGATCTTTAAGAGTTAGATTACATAATTTATATGGTTGGAATCGTGAGCTCAAATGCCACATTTTTCATGTTATGAGTTTTTGTTTTTATGCAAGCATAAGCAAGTTACAGGTTTGAACATGGAAGCGCGTGAAGAAGAGAGTGAAGGACAGGGATGAAGTCTCGTTCTGGGATTTTTGTGCTTTGGCCTTTTTGTTTTCACTAATCACACCCCCCTGACTTTCTATTGCACCCGCCTGGCTGAACTTTTTATATTTTTATATTTTTCTTCATATTTTATATTTAATACTTTCATTTATTTTTCTTAATGATAAAAAATACCAAAAAACAATTTATTTATTTTCACACTTTTTTTTTTAAATTATTTTCTCACATGAAAAATAGTTTCTTTTGATAAATAGAATTTATTTTCTTAAATAACTTATAAATATAATTAAAAATACTTAATATTTTATTATTATATATTTTATACTTGCAAATACCAATTTTTACACATATTTAATTTTTAATATTCACATATAATATTATTTATTATTTTCTTATACAAAAAATGTACAAAATAATAATATGAAACATTATTTTCTTTGAATAAAAATTAGGGTTTCATCCCTTTCAAAAAGAATTATTTATTTTTTCCTTATTTTTTAGTTTTAAGTTAAATATCCTTTTACACAAAAAACAAGACATAAGAAATCTTTTCTTTTACATACATATTGCATTGTGTGATCGGTGGATCTGGAACTGACTGTTTAACGCTGGTTTCGCGAAATGTCGCGGAAGCAAGGGTCGCCACCGTCTTTTATTTTCTCCAATATGGAAAGGACAAAAGCACAGAAAAATTCCTTATGAGATTGCTCTCGGTTCGGGAGGTAGATTTATAGAAAGGGAAGGTGTTAGCACCCTTTCTATCCATGGTTATCCACGGGCTCTTAGGTACTTGCTCTTATGTTTTCAAAAATTGTTTGCTTTTCAAGTGTGTGTGGGTTTTGAAAAAGTTTCGTTTGAAAAATTTCTAAGTAACTCTTGTATCAGTCCTCAAGAGTGTTTGAAAAGTTGTTTTGAAATCTTTTTGCAAAGTGTCGGTGTGAAAAGAAGTTTTTGATTTGTTTTGAATTAGAGCAAGTATCTACGAGTCATCTACCTACCCTAAGGAATTAGTCTGTGTAAATGTCCTTGAGGTAGTGCCATCCCACCATTGAGGGGTAGGTAGCACCACCGTTGGAGGTGTTCGGGTCAATTCGAGTTTAGGGACAGTGTGGTCACCAGAGCAATAGTAGGATACCTTAGAAGCTACCCCCATGCCATGTTCATGGACATGAGGACTTACTAAAACGTCCTATACTCGACGACCACGTTTCGAGGGGCAAGGCAACAGTGTGGTCACCAGAGCAATAGTAGGACACCTTAGAAGCTACCCTTATGCCATGTTCATGGACATAAGGACTTACTAAAATGTCCTATACTCGACGACCACATTTCGAAGGGCAAGGCAACAGTGAGGCGTACCCTAGGAGTGGTGTGTGAATCGTGTGTCATTTTCAGTTATTATTTGTCTTGTCATGCATTTAGTGAGCTACGCATTGTTTTTATTTGGGCATACATTCTTTCATGTGATTAGCAGTTTAAAGGGTGCGGGAATAAAAGTGCGGAAAATAAAAGTCCTACGCTATTACAAGGCGCAGGTCTATACATCGCCAAATTAAACAAAGACCCGATTTGAATAAATAAAATGCGGAAAGTAAATATCCTAATTAATATTACAAAGCCTTGGGGCAAATACATTATATTCACACAAAAAATAAAAATAAATGCGCGAAAAGGAATTATAATCGAAGGTGCGAGGGCGTTGGACCCTTTAAAGGAATTAATAAATTAATTAATGATTAAAGAAAGAAGAAGGTTATTTTTTATGGTTTTTGGTATTTGTGAAAATAAAGAGAATTAATTAAAATCTGAAATTTAATAAAACCCTAATTCTAAATTGTTTTTAATTATTAAAGAAAAATGTTTAAGTTTTAACCTAATTTTCCCTAATTATTTAATTACAAGTTCATTTACAAATTAATTAAGAATTAATAATAATGATGATAAGGAAATAAATTATTTATTAAGAAAAAAAAAAGAATAAAAATGCTAAAACTAATTTTTATGTATTTTAATTATTTAAGAAAAAACCATTAAAGTTAAACCTAAAATTAAACTAATTGATTATTGGAATTTATTTACAAAATAAAATATTAGTGAATTAAATATAAAAATAATAAACATATTTTATTTTTATGATTTCTGACT
Organism: Vicia faba; assembly: GCA_948472305.1. Lineage (NCBI taxonomy): Eukaryota > Viridiplantae > Streptophyta > Magnoliopsida > Fabales > Fabaceae > Vicia > Vicia faba. The sequence goes on along the minus strand of OX451741.1, from coordinate 1,479,046,040 downwards.
TTTTTTGTTTTTTATGAAAAATATTTTGGTGAATTAATAGAACAATAAAAAAGAATAATTAAAATAAAAGGGAGAGTTAAAATAAAAATCTAAATATGCAAACCATGGGGGGTTTCTGCCCAATTAGGAGGTATGTGTAAGGAATTAGGCCCACTGAATTCAAGGCCTGTTTGACTTTCAACGATCACGTGAGACTCAGTTGACCAACGCGCATGGTGAGCCACTTTTGTGGCCTTCAGATCAGAGCCCATGTACACTTGGCAGGCCAGGAGATGAGGTTGTACAATGATCCCTCATGAGCATACTGCACAGAAGCGCGTTAGAGAAAAAATTATAGAGGAAGTGGGGGACCTGGGAATCGAACCCAGGTCCCATTGCCTGCATGACAACACATCAACCAACCCAACCAACGCTTGTCTTTGTTAATTAAATGGAATAGAAATAATATAATAGAAACATAAGCATTATACTGAAGCGCTAGAAAAACGCGCTAATATTCAAATTGACCAACCATAAGCAAACAACTCAGCATCTTCTCCTTCACTTCTTCGTTTTTTCCTGAAAAATATAGAATAGATAGCGGGGGTTTTAAACCCCCACTAAGTGCAGAACCTGAAAATAGAGATTAGGTCATATGCAAATATAAAAAGGGCGCGATGGGGGGAATTGATTCGTTGGAAGGTTCTGAATCCAGTGGTACAGGTCTCGTGGCCTAATTTTTCCAAATGAGGAAAGCCCCAAATTCAAACTTCTGAAAACCTAGAAAACGTTAATGGCATATTTCGATACAGGCATGGTTAGGACAATTAAATGGTATCACGAGCTTCAGAAGGTTCATATTAATATAAATCAACATTTAAAATGTATGAAACATGCATATAAATCAAAATACGATTATGAAAGTTTTCATGAACAGGGCTATGGCGTTCTACCATTTCTCTGCGCGTGGAAGCTTGGTTTCAATTGCAAACGCCTCCTAGATGTGTCAGGAGTGTATTGGAATCGTTATTTGGCTTTGAAACACCTTGTATCTATGAAAACAGTTTTGGCCTTTTTGTGAAAAAAATGCAAGTTTTTTCTTGACCTTGCAGTGCAGCTCTCCTGTTCTTTGCATTAGGGTTATGTTATGCTTATGTATGTGAATGATTTAGGTCAGAAAAATCAAGCCCAAAGCCTTGTATTCAATGATCTTCAATATTTGATTTTCAAGCATCTTTTTCAATCTTTTCTTGCCATGGAACTTGCCTATTTTGGAAGATTTGGTCTCTTGAGCATGTGCACGAAATATTTAGGTCATAAAGAGTGAATATGCTGCATAAAAAGATTTGGAAAACATGTTTTAGTATTTTTCTTATATTTAATTTTAATTAAATGAATTAATAGGATTAAAAACTCAATTAATTAATTAAAAATAAGAAAATAACTCCCCTTTGGGTCAATGGGTCGTGCATAGCTTTTGGGTGATGATTCATGGAAGAAATTAAGGCCCATTAGCAATTTTGAGGCATTTGAAGCAAAGTTGACTTTTCAAAATTCCCAAAAATTTCCCAACTTCCACAAGGCATATCTTGCTCAATATTTAAGCTTTGATCATGTTCTTGGACATTTTGGAAAGGTCTTGGAGTCCTCTAACCAATTCCTTTGGTCCCATGTCGTTTTGATTTACCAATATCAAGTTATGGTCTTTGACTTAAAGTGCCTTTTTGTTGACTTTTGAAAATGACCTATAATGTTGAGATTGATAACTTTTTGTGAGAGCATTTCTTGGACTTGAAGTGTGAAGAGGAGTTGTAGGAAATGTCATTATCTTCAAAATGAGCTTTGGATGGAATTTTTATGATAAACCATGTGGAAGTTATGCCTTGGTCAATTTGCAGTTGACTTTTCCAACTGTCCAAAAATAGAAACTTTTGCATCTTGAGACTTTTTGAGCCATGCCTTGAGAATCATGATCAAGAATTGATCAAATGATGTTTGTGGCTTCAAAATAAGATGTTGACAAAAAATTTTGACTTTTGACTGTCAAATGACCATTTTGCCCCTACAGTTGACTGTGAAGCAATTAGGGTTTTTGACTGTGCAATTTTGTGCTGTGAGTCTTGAAACTTTAGCATATGGATGCTTGACAATGTTTATAGGCATGTGGGACTTGTTTGGGCCCTTGGAAACCTCAACTTCTTTACCAGAACCAAAACCCTAATTTTTGACTGTTTGGAGGCAATTGGACTGTGCAACCTTTGGGAGATTTTGAAGCATGCTCTTAGCAAATCTTGAAGAAAATGGGAGGGAAAATTTTGGGGTACAACAATTGCCCCTGTTCAATCTTCTTAGACCTGAGGATGTAGATTGGCTGACGTGCCTTTCGTAATCCAAAGGTGGAAGATGATTGAACACTAGAGTGCCCAGAAATTTGCGCTCACATGTTAACAGTGTGATGTGGGGAATGGGCTTACAGATGCCATTTGGAGATTGACGGATAGGAAGATGGGCTTACAGATGCCATGTTGGGAGGTGATGGATAGGTGAATGGGCTTATAGGTGCCATCTGGGTGTCGATCGCGTAAGAGTTTCCTTAGCGAGAACTTGCATACTTGAAAAAGAAAATGATTACCTGGCCTGTTATAGGAGTTGGTCTTCAAACTCTTTATATAGACGCACCCTGGTTGGTTACAGGAATCGAATCTTCAATCTCTTCAGACGTGCCCTGGCGAGATACAGGAATCGAGTCTGGAGCTTCAAAAGGTGATGAATGAATCAGGGATGGTTACTACCTCAACGGGACGATGAGAGAACCTTGGATGATTACTATCTCAACAGTAACGATGAGAGAACCTTGGGCGATTACTACCTCAACAGTAATGATGAGAGAACCTGGGGCGATTACTACCTGTTTACCCTGGTTATTGGTAAACAACCGCTGATCCTCCAAATGGTTACTTATTTGGTTACTCGCAGGATCGATCAGATTGATCCTAGGACATAGGTTGATTTTGAAGTTTTGGTTAAATTGGATATTGGTTGAATAACAATAAAATAAAGAGGCTTTAAGTAAATTGCATGAAGAAAGGACTTGGTAAAAGAAATGAAGGCTTAAAGTAAAGGACTTCGACAGGAAAGTAAAGAAGAAAGCAAGTAAATTTCTGGAAAAGTAAATGACTTTGATTAATAAAGTTGGTGTTTCACACATACATTTCTCAACAATTCTTTCTCACACGCTGGGTACTCGAATCTATATGAGTGACTTTGTATAGAATTGTGAACACACGCGAGAAACTACATGACTACTACTATTTATACTAAAACATCCCAAGTAACCGTCGGGCAGTTACACTGCTTCGAGATGATTCCACTTGGCACGTTCTCAACGTTCGACGCTCCAGATCTTTGCACGTTGCACTTGGTAACCGCTGGAAACCGTTTTCCCTCCAAACGTTTGAATTTCAAACCGTTCCACTCTGAACCATCGAACATCTTCGTCGAGACGCATCTTCGACGAGAAACACCTTCGACGTCGAAGGCAACCAACTTCTCCCTTGGAAGAAATCTTCTAAGTACTTTGCCATCTTTCGATGGACATTTCGACGGACTTAGCTGGTCGAAAACATCCTTCATCCTTAATGGCTGACATCAATGAAACAAGGGTGTCGAATTTAAGAGCTAACAAATTGCCCCCCAAGAATGCCTTATTTCGACTCTGAAAGAAAAGGGCATTCTTTGAAACGCCATTCGACACCTGTCTTTTCACGCTTAGTCACAAATTAAATTGTGCACTTTTTGTTGTCTTCTACCAACCACTGGCAATCCCAAGAAAACCATCATTTATCCGTACCTAAGACGTCACTTCAGTACGGCGTGCAGTGCCAAACGTCATTTCAGAATTTGTCATCATGACAATTCCCAAAAACGAGGACGCACGCTGCGCCTCTCCATTTCTGCAGAACGGCTAAAACAACAGGGGGATGCCACGTGTCCCACTACTTCTGCAACATTAAATGGCATTTAATGTCCTCGGTTTTGGGGATTTTCCCCCACTACTATAAATAGCAGTAAGTACCCACTGTGGGACTTTTTACGCTATCTAACTTTCAGACTTCCCCATTTGCACACAAACTTGTCATCTTTGCAAAAACCCTTTTTCCTTCACTTTGTCTTCATCCTCACCATTAACAATGGCATCTGGTCCCTCCACTGCTCCTAGCGCCACCGTACCATCTGGAAATGTCAAACCTAAGGTTTTCGTCACTGCTCCAGTGGTAACTTCCACGGGCCAACGAAGGGTCCCTGAACCCTTGGACATCGCTGTACGTGATGCTTACTCACACCACCTGATGATCCCGGTTGGATATTCCAACCAAATCTTTGCTATGTCTGGCCCCTTGTATCCAAGTATTGCTGAGGCCATGAAGATCAAGAGTTATTTTCCGGTAGTTGAGAGACTCAAACCGGTTGCATGCGCCAAGAAAGACGCAGAGGATAATGAAGACCCTGCTAAAGAGAAAATCGACCTCCGTTTCTTCAACAAAGGTGTTAGGGATTTCAGGTCTGGCCCTAGCCTTACTCCTGATTACGTTGCTTGGCTGGAAAAAATGGAGAAGCGCCAAGCTTCGATCTGGAAAGATATGGGGATTTTCGACCTGGTCATGCTGTCGAAGACAGGTCTGAACTATTCTCCAGAGATGTTGATAGCTTCTCTACTTTTCTGGGACTACTCCCACTTCACTTTCCATCTTCCCTGTGGGATGCTGACTCCTACACTCTTCGATGTGGCCGCTATCACTGGCCTTCAACCCACCGGGGATTACTTCGATCCGGAGGAGATGTCGGAGGATCAAATTGGTTTTTCTGCCACAAAGCCAACCTACACCACCTTCATCAATCACTATCACGACAGGTCGACAGATACTGTGTCGGATGTCGAACACATTGCGTTTCTAGCCTTATGGCTGACACGCTTTGTATTTTGCTCGAAGTCCTTACAGGTGACCAAGAAGATGGTCACTCTCGCCACTCAACTCCATCATGGCCAAAATATCTGTTTGGCAGAATTGATTTTGGCTAGCCTCTATGATTCGATTAGTAATGGGGCGACTCTTCTGAAGATTATCGAGAACAGGGCCAGCTTGCTGCTTGCTGGACCTTTTTGGCTGCTCCAACTGTGGCTCAATGCCACTTTCGAATCTTTCTTGCCTAAGAAGGTTCAAATAAATGAGCAGGCTCCAGAGATAGCGAACAGACGTGTCGAAGGAACCAGACTGGCTCTGTTGACACCTATGGAAGATGGACTGGAGCTTCAGCAAACTTTCACCAACTTCGTTCTGATGTTTGCTCGAAGGAAAGAGTTTGCTTCGACTATGGCTCCGTTTGCTCGACGGAAGGTAGGCCCAGCGTGGTTCACAAGGCCACATCCTAGGACGTCGAGTGGTCCTTAAGTTGACGAACATACAGCAATGTGGGAGGCGTTCCTCACACCAAGGATCATGCCTCTTCGATTCAGGAGCTCTAAGACTCATTTGAGTCTGATTGCATATCAACCAAACCTGGTGTCTCGCCAGTTTGGTATTATTCAAACCCTACCTTCTCCAATTTTTCCAAGAGAGAAGTCTATGTTGTACTTCTGCAATGACTACACCGAAGAAGCTGCCACTAAACATATCGGAAGATATGCTGGTCGAACAGTTCTCTCGTTGTTTGACTACCAGCTCAACTTTCTTTGCTCACCATCCTTCGAGGAGTGGTGGAAAAGTTATTACGCTGAGGAGTTTTTCGGCGAGAAGGACTTCGTGGATGAGCTTCAGAAATCTTTTGTCCTCGTTTTGGACAAAATAAAGAAATGTAAGTTCATCCTTTCGAATTACTTTGTCTTTCTCTTTCGACTGTTAGCCTGTTAACTATTTTATTTGCTTTCAGTTGTTCGAAAGCCTGCAGCCAAGAAGGCTGCAGAAGGCCACCAGGGAGGAGGCCCCTCAACAAAACCTCCACCGCCGGCGAAGACTATAGCGCCGGCGAAGACCACAACAAACCAACAGGGGGAAGGCCCTTCGAAAAAACCTTCTGTATCGGTAACCAGACTTTCATTATTTTCTTCTGGCTTTCGATTTTTGACTTTCGATGCGATTGCTAAATCGAATTCCCATTGGTTTTTTAGGCACCTTCGCCCAAGAAACGGCCAGCACTGACGGTCGAATCCGGGAGCGACGAAGAAGATGACTCTCCCCCTGCTCCTCTAAAAAGGCGAAAGCTGACGAAGGACGCTCCTGCTCATGCTCCTGAGGGTCGAACCATTAGAATAAAGGTTGCTGGGAGAAAGCCCAGGCCACCTCCAGTTATCATCGAGGAGCCAACGGAGGAGGAATTAAACGTTCTTCTCAATAAGCCTGTCGAAAGCGACAATTCCAGCCCTGGGGCTGAAGCTAATTTACAGGTAATCTCTTAGAACTTTTTGTAACTTAGGTGTAGATACCTATATTCAACTATGTCTCTTTCGATTCCTGAAGATTCTTCTTCTTTTCTTTTCAGGACACCACTGAAAGCTCACCGCCAAGGACTTCTGAAACACTGGAGTCTGCTGAACTCAGCAGGCCACAAGAAAAAGGCTTGGAGAATGACGAAGCCCATACTGAAATAAATGAGGCCAATGCTGAGACGGTAGAAAAACCAGCAGAAGATCCTCAAACGGAAGAACAACAGCCAAAAGAGGTTCAGGTGGTGGATCTGTCGGAAGAGAATCGTGACGAAGGGGACCATGGCAATGCTGGCGAAGAAGACCAAGATGCCGCTGGCGAAGAGAACCAAGGTGACGCCGGCGAAAGACACCAAGATGACGCTGGCGCTGCCACAGTCCGATTCGAAGGGAATCCAGTCGAGGCAACTGTCACTCCACAGCCTCAAACCCAAGACAATGTTGTTGCAAGGGCTGTTACCTCAACAAAGCACAGGTCGAAAGAGGACTTAGAACTCTTGAAGCAAACTGACCCTGTTAGCTATCTCAACGCCATCATCGAGAGCAAGAGTTCGTCTGATGCTAGTCAGGAGGTTCCTACCCTGTCGGGGAAGTCCACTGAAACTTCTCCTCTCGATGAAGCTTTGGCGAAGGTTAAGGCTCAGTTTTTCAAGAAGGACTTGATGAAAGCTTTGGAGGGGGACCCTACTGCTCCATCATACTTGAGGGATGTTTTGAATGCTGTCGACTTGTTAGCTGTAGCTCCAGAAGTTTCAGGCTTGATCATGGAGTTACACTCCATTATTGATCAAGTCTCAGCAGATTATAGGCGACAAAGGGGTTTTAATAGTCAGCTTGAGGTGCTATATGGTAAAAGCTCTTCTGCATGGACTGCTGTTTCGGAGACAACTTCTCGAATTGCGGAGTTGTCGAAACAAAAAGCATTTACACAAGAAGAAGTTGATGCCATTGATCGAGAGAATGCTTCCTTCAGGGCGCAAATCGAAGAAATAGAGGCTAAGATAAATGCCAACACGAAACGCAAGGAGGAACTTCTTTCGACCGTCTCAGACACCGAAAGTCAAACTGAAATCAAACAAGGCCTAGAATTTGCTGAGAAGGCCCAAGGCTTCGACGATCAGATTGCCAAGCTTGTGCAGGCGAATGCCTGGTGCAAGAAAAGATTGGAGCTGCAGCAAATCAAATACCTTCGACTCAAGGACTCTATTCCCTTTTGATTGATTCTGCTTCTTAACCATATTTTGTAATCTGTATTCGACAACATTGCCATCTTGGCTAAAAATTATAAAAATTTTCCATTTTGGCTTTTCTATGGTTAATTTAGTCTTGTTATTTTATTTTTATCTCTTGGAGTGTAGGTCTGTATTTTTTCAAATATTTACCATTTACTCTCAAGAGCCTTTTATCTTCACCTAACTCTTCGACTTCATAGGCTCCACCAGAAAAAATTTGGATAACTCTGAATGGTCCTTCCCATTTGGGTGACCATTTCCCCATGCTTCGATCCCTTCGATCCATGGGAAGAATCACCTTCCAAACTAGTTCTTCAGGAGAAAATACCTTAGGTTTCACCTTTTTATTATAAGAGTCTTCTACTCTTTTCTTCTGAAGCCTGAGTAGGTCAAGAGCACGCAATCTTTCTTCGTCTAAATCCACTAGTTCGTCCAACATCATATTCCAATAGATTTCAGAGGGAATATCATAATGTTTCTGAACCCTTGCAGATTGAAGACAAATTTCTGCTGGCAACACTGCATCATGGCCAAAAGTTAGCCTATATGGTGTTGTACCTATGGCTTCTTTTGGGGATGTTCGACAAGCCCATAAAATCTGGTCTAACGTCTTATGCCAATTCTTTGGTTTCTTCCCAACATGCTTCTTTATCAAGCCAATCACCACTTTGTTTGCTGCTTCGACTTGACCATTTTCCTGTGCATAATAAGGCGTTGATGTTAGGAGTTTGAAACCTGTTTCCTGAGCAAATTCTTGCATCTTTCGACCAGTGAAAACTGATCCTTGATCAGTAGTTATAGTCTCAGGGATTCCATACCTAAAGATAATGTTCTTTTGAATAAATTCAATGACATTTTCTTGGTCTACATTGACTAAAGGGATAGCTTCGATCCACTTAGTAAAATAATCAATGCCTACCAGTATGTATTTCTGACTCTTTGATGATGCTGGTCGAATCTCTCCAATGAGATCCAACGCCCATCCTCTAAAGGGCCAAGGCTTCACTATCGAGTGAAGTTCGCTTGCTGGCACATGTTGGATGCCTGTATGGACTTGACATTCTTGGCAACCTTTGGCGAACTCAACACAATCTTTCAGCATAGTGGGCCAGTATAGTCCTTGTCGAAACAACAACCATTTCATCTTATGGCCTGCTTGGTGAGCCCCACATGCTCCAGCATGCGTAGTCGAAAGGGCTATGTATGCCTCAGTTTCACTTAAGCATTTTAGCAATACCCCTTCAGGCGTCTTCTTGAATAACTCATTACCCATGAGTACATAACTCAACGCCCTGTACTTTGTTTTTCGTTCTGTCGAAGCTCCTGGATTTTGAAGATAGTCCACAATGGGTTTCCTCCAATCTTGCTCTGACAAATTATCTATGAACGAAATTTTGAAGTTACTTTGATCAGCATATCCTAGTCTCGTCGATTCCAAGTCTGTTGGTGATAGACAAGTTGCTTTTATCTTTTCTCGAACTTCGATTGCTCTTTGTAATCTCGTTTTTGAAATCTTATACCCAGATGCAATCTGTGCCAAGTCGTTGGCTATTTGATTTTCGACTCTGGGTATGTGTCGAATATTGACTGTTTCAAATTTTTTCAATAAACGATTTGCTATCACAAAGTACATAATGAGATTTTCTCTTATGCATTTATATTCCTTTGTGACTTGCTTAATGACTAACTCTGAGTCTCCCATTATTTCGACTCGAGTTGCCCCCAATTCCAACAATATTTCAAGGCCAGTAATTAGAGCTTCATACTCAGCCTCATTGTTCGAACAAGAACCTGATATCTTGTACTTGAATGTTGTTGGAATTTTTTCAGGAGAAATGATCAAGACCCCTACTCCTGTTCCATCTTTATGGCTGGAACCATCGAAGTAGAATTTCCAAGGTTCTATCTCCACGTAATTAATATCCTCAACTTGAATTGAGTGGTCGACTATAAAGTCTGCAACCACTTGTCCTTTCACTGCCTTAAGAGGCATAAAGGTCAAGGAGTATTCAGTTAATGCTAATGCCCACTTGCCAATTCGACTATGCAAGATAGGTTTCGACAACATATACTTGAAAACATCAAAATGAGACGAGACATACACATCAACTGGTTTTATATATTGCTTGAGTTTTGTACAAGAGAAATACAGACATAGACACAATTTTTCAACTTCACTATATCTAGTTTCTGCATCGTTCAGAACTCTACTAAGATAGTAAATGGGTCTTTCGACTCCATTCTCATCTTCTAGGGCTAACATGCTTCCCAAAGTTTTGTCGGATGCAGCTATGTACAATCTCATACTCCTATTGCTGCAAGGAGGCACCAAAATAGGTGGCTTAATGAGGTACCCTTTGATTTTGTCGAAGGCTTCTTGTTGCTCTTGCCCCCATTCGAACCCCTCTTTATTCAGTCGAAGTAAGGGTGAAAAGGCCTGAGCTTTCCCACTTAGGTTAGATATAAATCTCCTCAAGAAATTTATCTTGCCTAACAGAGATTGCAGTTCCTTCTTATTCGATGGCGCTTTCGCTTCCAGAATTGCCTTCGTCTTGTTCTGGTTGATCTCGATTCCTTTCTTGTGGACAACGAAACCCAAGAAATCTCCAGCTTTCACACAGAACACACACTTCAAAGGGTTCATCTTCAGACCATGTTCTCTCATTCTTTCGAATGACTGTCGAAGGTGGTCAATATGATTCTTCCTGGAAACAGATTTTATAACAATGTCATCAATATATACTTGCATAAAAGTGTTAATAAAATCATGGAAGATAGTATTCATTGCTCGCTGGTACGTTGCCCCAGCGTTCTTTAGGCCAAAAGGCATCACTACCCATTCGTAAGTGCCTAGGGCCCCAGGGCATCGAAAAGCTGTTTTCGACACATCCTCTTCAGCAATGAATATTTGATTATATCCTGAATAACCATCGAGCATGCTCAGGTATTCATAGCCAGCGGCAGAATCCACTAGCATTTCCGCCACAGGCATAGGATATTCATCTTTGGGTGTAGCAGCATTCAAATCTCTGAAATCTATGCACACCCTTAATGTACCATTTTTCTTAATTACTGGCACAATGTTTGCAATCCATTCGACATGCCTTATAACGCGTATGAATTTGCATTTCAGCAGTCTTTCGACTTCCGTTTTGATCTTCGATAGTATTTCTGGAGCGAAGCGTCTTGGATTTTGCTTGATTGGCTTCTTCCCAGGTTTGATTGGCAACTGAAGTTCTACCAATCCTCTGTCGAGACCAGGCATTTCGTCGTAATCCCATGCAAAACAATCCTTGAACTCTTTCAACAATTGGATTACTTCCAACCTAAGTTCTGGGTCAATTTTGGCGCTGATGTAAGTTGGCCTTTTCTCTGACCCTTCGCCTAAGTTGATTTCTTCTAAAGGATCTTGTGCTAACATTTTAATGTTGTTCGCCAAGGGGTCCTTTTCGAAGCCCAAAGGCTCATCGTCATAGATGGCGTCGAGCCTCTGTTCCTGCATTTCCTCTTGCATGATATCAGGGGGTTTTGGATCGAAATCTTTTCCTGGACCTGTAGCAGATAACTATTGATCATTGGCCTGTGTGGCCATGTACTTCACTTCGGCTTCGAGAGCCGTTATCATCTTAGTTTCGGCTACGTAAGCCGAAATTCGCTTCAAAGATTGTGACTCAGTCATTATCACTGAATTCACTTCCCCAACCAGTTGGTTGGATATCAGTTAACCCACTGAAGTCTATGTGGGACAAGTCTTCTCTGTCCCATTGGAAACCATGCTCTGGATGCAGGTATAGGGAACAAAAAGTGTTTGGCGCTGGCGCCATGTCGAAGTCAGGTGTTGGACATGGCCCTATGTGAGCCAAGTTCTTGTCGAAATCTGCCAACCCCAGGTGATTCACTTTGCCTAGGTAATAACTTTGATCTGCCTCTATGTTTTCGACCATCCCATCTGGACGCCATAAGAGCAGCCTCTGATGCATTGATGATGGCACAGCTCCAACACCATGAATCCATTCACGGCCCAACAAAAGATTGTAGTTAGGTTTGGCCGATATGACCATAAACATTGTTGGTCGAAGGATAGACCCTACTTTGATATCTAGCTGGATCACTCCCATAGTGGTCCCTATGCCGCCCTCATAGTTCAACAGGACCATGTTGTGAGGCTTAATGTCCTCATCCCTTTTGCCAATTTTCCTTAGCATAGAGTGAGGAATAATGTTGATGGTTGCCCCACAATCCACCAATATTTTATTCACAGTAGTTTCTTCGAGTTTAGCCCTTATGAATAAAGGCTTGAGGTGATTTTTCATCGCCTTTGTGGGTGGTTCGAAGAATCCATTTTGTTCCTCAGTGGTGCCATTGTCCATGACGAAATAGCACACTGGCCTATGTTTGGCCATTTCTTGCTCCACTTCCCAGTCACTGGCTTCGACCTCCACTTGTCGGTTGAATTCTCTGGGCAACATTGAGACTATATTCACCATTATGTCCAAAGTATCATCAGACTCAGAATCACCTTCGTCTTCGACTTCACTTTGGTTAGGCCAAACTAGCATGTTGGTTACTGGCTCTCTTTCTAGAGGTTTCCTTTGCTTCCTTTGAGGAACATTCGAACTGGTTTCTGCCTTTGGTTCGTTGGCAGCCTCCCTTTCAGCTTTTCGTCTCCTTTGGTATCTCCTCCATTGAGATCGAGACATGGGATTTTTCCCTTTGTAGTTGCTTGACACTTGTGCAACTTTAGGTGCAGCAACTTGAGGCTCTTTCTTTTGAGTCAAAGAGGAACCCCTTGGCACGTCGAAAGAGTGCCATCTCTCCTCACATGGCCTTTTTCGACCAGAGGTTTTGTACCAAGTATCTACTGGCACATTTGTTGGAGGCCTAAAAGTCAATGGCCTCTTTTCTTGGTTTGAACCTCTTTGGGAGGCTCTTCTGGGATCATGTCGAAGATCAACATTTTCCCTTCTCTTATTCGCTGCTCTTACGCCTTGAATGTGCTCAGCAGCCTTTTTGTCAAAGATCGAACTGCATCTTGGACACAGCATCACCTCTGATTTCTTTTTCTGGCATCTTTGTAGAAAATCTGCCAGATTTTCATTTTCCCGAGGGAAAGCAGTCTTATTAGCTTGTTCTTGCCTCATAGCCTCTTCTGCTGCTTTTGGGTCAGAGAGTTCGACCATGTTGATATTCATTGTATCTTTGTTGGCAAGAGTTAACTGCTTCATTTGTATCTCCAGATTCTCCGTCTGGCCTTGAACTGTGGCCAAGTGGGAACTGGGTTTTGGTCCAGTTTTTCGTGCTTCAGCGGTCTCCAATTTTGGGCTTTCGACCGCTTTCTGAACTGCTTCAATTGTCCTTCTGGATAAATTTCCAGAAAAACTGCCAAAGATTGGCATGTTGATATGGTCCTTTGAAACTTAAACCATTGTGATTCCTGACCTCTTCGACTGGCTCCTGGTTGCCTCTATCACGTTCACCTCAGAAGGCTCCGCATAGTGGGCTTCAGCCTGTAATGGATTTGAGTCGACAGCCATGGGGGTCTTGTCAGCAAACTTCAACCTCCCTTCTTCGATAGCGTCTTGCACAAGATTCCTGAAAAGAAAACATTGAGAAGTTTTATGGCCCAAGAAATTATGATATTTGCAAAAACCTCTCTTCTTTCTTTGATCAAGAGGAGGCACTTTTACCCCTGGGGGTACTATCATTTGGCCATCTTTAACAAACAAGTCAAATATTTCATCACATTTTGTGATGTCAAAACTATAAGTCTTTTTGGGGAACCTATCGTTGGTCCTTTCTGGACCAGTGGGATTTTTCCCACTTGAGGGGACTAACAGTTTACAAGAGTATGGTGGCCCTTGTTTCAGTTCCGCTAAATCGACTTCTCCTTCTTCGACAGCTAAAGTGTCGTCGAAGGATTCTGGATCTTCGTCATCCATCTCAACGTACGCTATCCTTTCTCTCTTATGAGTTTTCGTTGCCTTTGCTTTTTCAGCTTTGAGGCGTTCTACCTGTCGAACTCTATCGGCCAGTTGGGCCATGTCTCTCAGGTATTGGGTGTCTAGTTTCTTCCTAATGGAATAATCTAAACCGCCTGCGGCTATTTCGACTAACTCATGTTCTGGCACTTGTGTAAAACATCTCGCCTTGAGCAACCTAAACCTATTTAGATATTCGTCTATAGGTTCAGTGAAACGTCTCTTCACACTGGCCAATTCTTTCAGGCTTATCTTGGTTTGCCCCATGTAGAATTGTTCATGGAACAATCTTTCCAACTGGGTCCAATGATGGATCGAATTGGGGGGGAGAGTTGTAAACCAAGTAAAAGCGTTCTTTGTTAAAGAACTTGGGAAGTACTTGATCCTCAGATTTTCGTTATTCGAAATATCTCCTGCTTCGATCAAGTATCTCGCCACATGTTCGACAGTAGATTCTGTCGTGTCCCCTGAGAACTTAGTGAATTTGGGGACTTTACATCTAGGAGGTAAGTCTGTTTGTAACACGTATTCTGACAATGGGGACGTAAAGTTGGGCCTTCGAAAGCCCATGTTCATCCCGTTCTGAGTCATGATCCTTTCGATCATGGTTGCCAGATTGTTTTCCAAGCCCGTGTTTTGGTACTGGATATGCTGAACTACTTTGTCAGCATTTTGGTTTCTGTTAACTAACCTTACCTCTGGAGTTATTACCCTAGGTTCCTCGACAGGTTGCTCCAATCGTGCCCTAAGGTTTTCTTCGACAGGCTGTTGAACCTGGTTGATGGTGGTTTCTTCCTCTAAGAATATCCCCTGGTTTCCCCTTATTTGCGCCCTTTGGGGCTGTCGAATAGGTTGGGGCACTCCAAAGAAATCAGCCAAACGCGTCATTTGCGCTGTCACTTGCTGATTCGATTGAGTAGTGTTTTGTATTAGAGGGTTTAGCACTGTACTCAAAGTTTGTGCCAACATTTGCACCATATCATGATTGCTTTCGTCCATTTGTTGCCTCAAGACTGCTGTCGAGGCATTTGTAAGGCCATGGGCTACTTGGGACGTTCCTCCTAAGAGTTGGGTCCTATTTCTATTCGCCATGCCTACGCCAGAACCTTGGAGTGGCGAAGAGGCACTCACTAAAGGGTCTGAAAAAGTGGACGCATCATTCGTCAGGCTAGCCAAGTCAGAAGTTGGCATGCCATAGAGTGGCATAAATCCTGGGGGAACATAAGGCCTTGTGCCTAAATTTCCCCTTGGTGGGGGAGTTCCCAAAGGCACTCTGGGGCCTGTGAACGGAGGTAATGGCCCCGTTTCTGTGACCGTTACTGCTGGTGTCGAACCAACAGTTGTCGCTTCACTTACGGTTGTGCTAACCGTTGCTCCCACATTCGTTTGTGGGATTTCGTTATTGTTTGGCGGATTCGCCATCTCTTCCCTTCTTCTGGCAGTATTGTTATCGTTAGTGTATATTCTACCACTTCTCAATAACATACAACACTTCTCGAAAAGATGAGATTATTTTCAACAATCAACACACAGTCCCACCAGGTGTGCCAATTTGTTTACCCTGGTTATTGGTAAACAACCGCTGATCCTCCAAATGGTTACTTATTTGGTTACTCGCAGGATCGATCAGATTGATCCTAGGACATAGGTTGATTTTGAAGTTTTGGTTAAATTGGATATTGGTTGAATAACAATAAAATAAAGAGGCTTTAAGTAAATTGCATTAAGAAAGGACTTGGTAAAAGAAATGAAGGCTTAAAGTAAAGGACTTCGACAGGAAAGTAAAGAAGAAAGCAAGTAAATTTCTGGAAAAGTAAATGACTTTGATTAATAAAGTTGGTGTTTCACACATACATTTCTCAACAATTCTTTCTCACACGCTGGGTACTCGAATCTATATGAGTGACTTTGTATAGAATTGTGAACACACGCGAGAAACTACATGACTACTACTATTTATACTAAAACATCCCAAGTAACCGTCGGGCAGTTACACTACTTCGAGATGATTCCACTTGGCACGTTCTCAACGTTCGACGCTCCAGATCTTTGCACGTTGCACTTGGTAACCGCTGGAAACCGTTTTCCCTCCAAACGTTTGAATTTCAAACCGTTCCACTCTGAACCATCGAACATCTTCTTCGAGACGCATCTTCGACGAGAAACACCTTCGACGTCGAAGGCAACCAACTTCTCCCTTGGAAGAAATCTTCTAAGTACTTTGCCATCTTTCGATGGACATTTCGACGGACTTAGCTGGTCGAAAACATCCTTCAGCCTTAATGGCTGACATCAATGAAACAAGGGTGTCGAATTTAAGAGCTAACACTACCTCAACAGTAACGATGAGAGAACCTTGGGAGATTACTACCTCAACAGTAACGGTGAGAGAATCTGGGGCGATTACTACCTCAACAGTAACAATGAGAGAACCTTGGGCGATTACTACCTCAAAAGTAACGATGAGAGAACCTTGGGCGATTACTACCTCAACAGTAACGGTGAGAGAATCTGGGGCGATTACTACCTCAACAGTAACGATGAAAGAATCTTGGATGTCTTCTACTGAGTCTTCATCAGGAAAATCTTTAGGAATCGATTTAACTGGACTAGAGAAGGACTTTGACTGGATCGGCATCAGAAAAATCTTTAGGAATCGATTTAACTGAACCAGGCAAGGCCTTGGAATCTTCAACTAGAATAAGAATCAGGGAGATCTTAGCGTCGATCTGACTGAACCAGAGAAGGCCTTTGGCTGGATCGGCATCAGAAAAATCTTTAGGAGTCGATTTATCTGAACCAGGCAAGGTCTTGGAATCTTCAACTGGAATAAGAATCAGGGAGATCTTAGGGTCGATCTGACTGAACCAGAGAAGACCTTTGGCTGGATCGGCATCAGAAAAATCTTTAGGAGTCGATTTAACTGAACCAGGCAAGGTCTTGGAATCTTCAACTGGAATAAGAATCAGGGAGATCTTAGCGTCGATTTGACTGAATCCAGAGAAGGTCTTGGATTAACTTTGACTGGATAAGAATCAGAAAAATCTTAGAATCGATTTAACTGAACTAGACGAAAGTCTTGGAATATCTTTGACTGGATAAGAATCAGAGAGATCTTAGGGTCGATCTAACTGAACCAGACGAAAGTCTTGAAATAACTTCAACTGGATAAGAATCAGAGAGATCTTAGGGTCGATCTGACTAAACCAGAGGAGGTCTTGAAATAACTTCAACTGGATAAGAATCAGAAAAATCTTAGGGTCGATTTAACTGAACCAGAGAAGGTCTTGGGAATAGCTGAGAACTTGACTGGATCTTTCCTGAAAGGTAAGGGTCAGTCATATGCAATGCATGATATGGATCAAGCAATGATGTTCTCAACATAAATGAGATTGTAAGATCATGATGCGTATATGCATGCTATAATGTATGGAAGTGCGATGTTTATGAATGTATGTTTTCGTCTTAGGAAAATGAATCCTTGACGGGTGCCGGGAAATTAGATCTTGGGCTGACGTGAAGCTTTTGTTTCCACTGGGGAGGGATGGTTGCAAGAATACCGGCAGGAGAAGATGACTCCGTTGGGGAATAAACTTGGCGAATGGATTACTCTGCGGGGAGAAAATTATTCTAACGATCTTGCTGGAGAACAATACTTTGTGGGAGAGAGATACTTCGTTAGGATGTTTGATGATAACTTCACTGGGGATACCGTTGATGTGTTGGAAGTTTTGATAGACTCCACTGGGGGTGAGAAGACTTTGCCGAGGACGATCTTTCCGTGGCTTTTGGCTGAGGATAACCCAGTTATATCCTGGTAGGGAAATAACCTTTGAATAAAGCCGGGAGACGCGTTCGTGCTCTGTAGGGGATAAGCTTCCAGAATCTATTGGGGATAAGCTTACTGCTGGGGAGATGGATTCCAACTTTCCTGGGGAAATTTTGTGATGTACTGGAAGTGATTCCACTGAATGTCTGGTATGCCGCCGGGGAACAATCTTAGATCAAGACTGCCGGGGATGCTTGTTGAGGAATGTTGAGATCTGCTGGAGGATACCCAACTTCCTTAAGGCTGATAATATAGCTTTGCTTGGGGAGAGTGTATCGACTTGCTGGCTCACTCTCTGGGGGATTAAGGTATATTGGTTATGTTCCTCGGCTGAACTTACCTTGGTACCTTGGTGGACGGAACAATTAGATCGCTTAGACAACTCATTATTGCCCCTGTTTCTAATGTTACCTGTAATTAATCCTTTGTTTCGTATGCAAATATTTATGAGTTAGCAATTATTGTCAAATGCATATATCACAAATTGAACCTTGGACGTTCTTCACAAAACAAAACAGAAAAAGGAAAAAAAACAATCGGCAATTGATCTGAAAAGTGAATTTATATTAATTTTTTGAATTGCCTGTAAATAGGCGTTTTATGTACAAGAGGCTGACGTCCTAGTAAGAGAACGCCGCCGAACACAAGAGTTTATACAAATTTGTACAAAGGAAAATAAAACAGCTATGTGAAAAGAATAATCCCACTGGGTTCCAACTCTGCTATTGCCTTTATATCTTCGAGCGTCTCATCACTTGATGACCTAGCTGAAGATGAAGCTGATTGATCAATGTCGTCTGAACTTGATGTAGATACCGGATTCTGGATGCAAGGTGATCCAATGAGACATAGTATTACGCTTTATCCCTAACTTTTGCCTGGACCGCCCTTTCGGGTTTTCGGTCCACCGGGATACCCATTTTTGCCTAAGCCGCCTTTTCAGGTTTTCGACTTGTCGGGTGTACAGATTTTTTTTTTATTTCATCCCTCATTTTGCCCGAACCCTTTTGGTTCGCCGGGAAGCCCTAATTTTTGCCTAGGTATGTCAACCTAGCGGGTCTTTTATCATGCGTAGTATCTTTTTACTATGTCTGCATTGGCGGGGTGAGGAAGGTCGTCACCATCCATGGTGGTTAGAATCATGGCTCCTCCTGAGAACACATGTTTAACCACAAATGGCCCTTCGTACGTAGGGGTCCATTTTCCCCTTGGGTCACTCTGAGGAAGGATGATGCGCTTGATTACCAGATCCCCAACTTGATATTCTTGTGGTCTGACCTTTTTGTTAAATGCCCTGATCATCCGTTTTTGGCACGTCTGACCATGACAAATAGCAGTAAGTCTCTTTTCGTCAATTAAGTTTAGCTGATCAAGTCGTGTCTGGATCCAATCATCTTCGCTCAGATCTGCATCCTTCATTATCCGGAGAGAGGGTATTTGCACTTCAATCGGTAAGACTGCCTCCATGCCGTAGACCAAGGAGAAAGGAGTTGCCCCGGTTGACGTCCTTGCTGAGGTACGGTACCCGTGTAGAGAAAACGGTAACATCTCGTGCCAATCTTTATAGGTCATTGTCATCTTCTGCACAATTTTCTTGATATTTTTATTCGCTGCTTCTACAGCCCCATTCATCTTCGGCCGGTAAGGAGAAGAGTTGTGGTGCTGTATCTTAAACTGCTCACAGAGCTCAGTGATCATCTTGTTATTGAGATTGGTACCGTTGTTTGTAATGATTCTTTCTGGGACGCCGTATCGACAGATCAAGTTATGTCGAATGAACCGTGCAACGACAATCTTGGTTACTGTAGCGTAGGAAGCTGCTTCAACCCACTTTGTAAAGTAATCGATCGCTACCAGGATGAAGCGATGCCCGTTGGATGCTGTAGGTTTAATCTCGCCGATCATATCTATGCCCCACATTGCAAAAGGCCAAGGTGCAGTCAGGACGTTCAGAGGAACTGGAGGAACATGCACCTTATCTGCATAAATCTGGCATTTATGACATGTCCGAGAGTGTTGGTAGCAGTCGGCTTCCATTGTGGACCAGAAATACCCTGCCCGAAGGATCTTCTTTGCCATAGTGTGTCCACTGGAATGTGTTCCGAAGGTACCCTCATGCAGCTCTGCCATGATCCTTTCTGCTTCAGTCTTATCCACACAATGCAGTAAGGTCGAATCATGATTTCGCTTGTATAGGATGCTGTTGCTGAGGAAGAACTTTGCTGCGAACCTTCTCAGAAACTTCTTATCATTTACAGATGCACCTTCAGGATATTCCTGAGCTTCTAAGTATCTCTTCACCTCATGGTACCAGGGTTTCTCAGTCACTATCTCAGCCTCAAGATCATAACAGTATGCCGGTTCGTCCAGTTTCCAGATGATGACCCGGGGGGCCTCATTATCCCATTTGACCTTGAACATGGAAGACATCGTAGCCAACGCGTCCGCCAACTGATTCTCCTCTCTTGGGAAATGTTCAAACGTTATCTCTGTGAAATGGGGGATCAATGTCAACACACATTCCTTATAAGGAATAAGATTCGGATGTTTTGTATCCCACTCGCCTTTGATCTGATTGATCACGAGACCGGAATCTCCGAAGACACTCAGAAACTTGATCCTTAAGTCAATCGCATCTTGAAGACCCATGATGCATGCCTCATACTCCGCCATGTTGTTGGTGCAGTTGAAACATAGACGGGCAGTAAGTGGAGTATGAGTGCCTTGAGGGGATATTATCACAGCGCCGATACCGTTACCCAAAGCGTTGGAGGCTCCGTCAAAGTGCATAGACCATCGGGATCCTTCCTCAGGTCCTTCATCCGGTCCAGGTATTTCACAGTCAGTCACTATCATGATGCTCTCGTCCGGAAACTCGAAGTTCATTGACTGATAGTCGTCTACTGCCTGATGTGCCAAGTGGTCTGCCAATACACTTCCTTTGATCTCTTTCTGAGTCGTGTACTGGATGTCGTATTCCGTCAAGATCATTTGCCATCTTGCTATTCTCCCAGATAGAGCGGGCTTTTCGAATATGTATTTTATAGGATCCATCTTTGAAATCAACAAGGTAGTGTGAGTCAGCATATACTGTCTCAGCCGGCGAGCAGCCCATACCAAAGCGCAGCAAGTTTTCTCAAGCAGTGAGTATCGGGTCTCACAGTCGGTAAACCTTTTGCTAAGGTAATAAATGGCGTGCTCTTTTCGGCCAGACTCGTCATGCTGCCCCAGCACACACCCCATTGAGTTGTCAAGTACTGTCAGGTATAATATCAGAGGTCTCCCTTCAACCGGTGGCATAAGAATGGGTGGTTCTTGGAGATACTCTTTGATTCTGTCGAAAGCGGCCTGACATTCATCGTTCCAACGTACTACCTGATCTTTCTTCAGCAGCTTGAAGATTGGTTCACAAGTAGCAGTTAGGTGCGAGATGAATCGAGCAATGTAATTCAAGCGTCCTAAAAAGCCTCTGACCTCTTTCTCTGTCTTGGGAAATGGCATCTCTTGAATGGCTTTAACCTTGGCAGGGTCCACTTGAATACCCTTATCACTTACGACGAAGCCTAGCAAATTTCCAGATCTAACCCCGAATGTGCACTTATTCGGGTTCAACCTCAGCTTGTATAACTTCAGACGGTCAAACAACTTCTACAGATGGTCAAGGTGTTCCTCCTCAGTTTGGGACCTTGCAATCATATCATCGACATACACTTCAATCTCATGATGGATCATGTCATGAAATAAAGCAACCATGGCACGTTGGTAGGTTGCCCCATCATTTTTCAGTCCGAAGGGCATGACCTTGTAGCAGAAGGTGCCCCACTGAGTAACAAAGGTAGTTTTTTCCATGTCTTCAGGAGCCATCTTGATCTGATTATACCCTGAAAAACCATCCATGAAAGAGAACACCTTATGCTGAGCAGTATTGTCAACTAGAACGTCGATGTGAGGTAGAGGGAAGTCATCCTTGGGGTTGGCCCTGTTCAGATCCCTGTAGTCAACACACATTCTGACCTTACCATCCTTCTTCGGTACTGGCACCACATTAGCAACCCACTGAGGGTAAGAAGTCACTGCAAGAAACCCGGCATCAAACTGTTTCATAACCTCAGCTTTGATCTTCTCAGACATCTCTGGATGTATACGGCGGACCTTTTGCTTAACCGGAGGGCATTCTTCCTTGGTAGGAAAATGATGGACCACAATGTCGGTATCCAACCCGGGCATGTCTTCGTAGGACCAGGCAAAGATCTCCACATAATCATGTAACATCTGAGTCAACCGTTGCTTCACGCTGAGCTCTAAGTTGGCACCAATTTTAACTTCCTTCCTATCTGTCTCAGTACCCAGATTTATTGTTTCCACTGGCTCTTCGTGTGGTTGAATTGCCCTTTCTTCCTGGAGTAACAGTCTTGCAAGCTCTCCAGGCACTTCGCAATCATCTTCACCTTCGTCTTCGGCTAAGTTGATCGGATTTTCGAAGTCATAACTGGCAGTAGCAGAGTCGTTACCAGTGAGATCCAGAGTGGATTGAAACCTGTGTAGGTGAGTGTGTGTAAATACAGCTGTTTTGCAATATATAAAGAAAGAAAGAAAGAAAGAAAGGGAGCACAAGATTTGAAATGCGAAAAACGTCAAAGATCTTTATTCATGATATATGTAAATGACAGTTATAAGCCCTCACAAATGAAGCCAACGGTGCCCCGGGTAAGACACCGGGCCATAAAGTTTCAATTCATTGTTTATTACAAATAACAAAAACAAAGAAATTCATTACTGTGTAACAAAAGTCACAGGAGTATGATCTTTTGCGGTCCAATTGTTTAATCCACCATCAGTCGTCGGGTAGATCCAGCTATCGAACTCCGATTCTTCCACTTCATCTTCATCCCCAATAGCATTCACTCCTGGATTAATGATGAGCACAAGAGGTCTTCCGATCCTAGCTTTGCGCACAGCCCTCTGAGCCTTTGCAGTAAAACCCAGTCCAAACTTGTCAATTTTAGGGGTGAAATCAGGGAGCCTGCCCCAATTAGCACATTCACCTTTCTCGACTACAGCCCGGGCGTCCTTCAAGGAAGCCATCTTCAGGAGAAAGTCCTCTTCGACCACTGTTTCTGCTGCTGCCAAAGTTGGAGGTACCTCTTCAAAATGTTGAAAGGGGGTTTCAATAAACTCCCCATCCATCTCAATATACCGGAAGGAATTCAAGTGACTAACCATATACTCCTCCTCTCCCTGCACAGTGACAATCTTCCCTCTGACAGGGTACTTGAGCTTCTGGTGTAGGGTAGAGGTCACTGCCCCAGCTTTGTGAATCCAAGGTCGACCCAACAAACAGGAATAAGACGGACGAATATCCATCACATAGAAAGTTGAGTCGAAAACTTGAGAACCCACACGAATAGGAATGTCTACCTCTCCATGAACCATCATCTTCGATCCGTCAAAGGCTCGAACAATGATGTTGCTAGGTTTCAACTCCAGGCCCTCACAATCCAACCGGTCTAAAGCCTTTTTGGGTAGCACATTCAGGGAAGAACCGGTGTCCACCAACACGTGCGCAAGAGTAGTGCCCCTGCATTCTATAGAGACATGCAGGGCATCATTGTGGTTCTTTCCCTTAGCAGTAAGGTCAGCATCCGAGAAACCCAAACCATTGTCAGCTGTCAAATTGGCTACGCAATCAGTAAACTGGTCTGCAGATGTCTCTGTGGCACATGGGCCGTCTTTAGAAATGAAATCAGGGCCTTAGCATGGGCCTCTGAGCACAGCAGTAAGGAGAGCATAGAGATCTTGGAGGGGGTATGCCCCAGCTGTTCAACAACATTAAAATCGCTCTTCTTGATTATTTTAAGAATTTCCTCCATCTCTTGCTGGGAGGCTTCAACATTCACAGATTTTGGTGCCTCCATTCGGGCAGGCTCATCATCAATCCCTTTTCCCCGAGTATTAGATGACTCGGCAGCAGGGGAAGCAACTTGATCAGAAGTGGAAACGGGCGCACTTGTAGGTGTTATAATGAGAGGTCTTCGAATAGCTGGTGGTGCAATGTCAGGCGAGAAGAGCCTGCCACTGCGGGTAACTTTGGCTGGACCAGTGATATTGCTGATGCTGGTACCAGTGTTGAACTCTTGATTTATACCATGCACATATACATCTTCCCCATAGTGCCATGGGACAGCCTTATCAGATTCATAGGGGAGGGGCCCCGGAACAGTAATAACAATGGGTGCGACAGTCATGATTTTAACTGGCTTCCTCGGGGGAGCCTTGATTGGATTGTTGAAAATTGTAACGACGGATACTTCTTCCACAGGAACAAAAGGAACAGCAGTCTTCTTGAACAGAATTTCCTTGCTATCCATCAGGCTTTGGATGCCTAACTTCAGCAACGGACAACCAGTAAGGGAAACAACACACAAAAGGCAACCTTCGTTACAACCCGGAAATAAACCAGCCAGTAGTAGGTTCCTCTTAACAGTCAACAGAGGAGTAGCTACATCATTCATAGAAACGGCATACACATCTTCATCAACAGCATTTACTCCATGCTGGGGCATAGGAGCAGTCACCACATTTGGCCTCTCAGGCGCCTCAAATTGTATCTCCTTCACATCAATAAGGTCTTGCACCTTATTCCTCAAGGCCCAACAGTCATCAGTAGAATGCCCCGGGCTATCGGAGTGATAAGCACAGCGGGCATTTGGATTATACTTAGGAGAGGCAGTATTCACAACCTTCGGGGCCTCTCTGACAGTCACCAAGTTGGTCGATAGCAGCTGCGGCAAGATTTGTGACAAGGTCATACTCAGCCGGGTAAACTCTCTTCTGGGTCTTTCAGCCCTTTGTTGATTGGTTTGCCGAGGAGCGGCAGCAGGTTTAGCAATCACCACCGCGTTGACAGATTGGCAGCGCTCTGGTTTGTCTTGCCTCCTAGGCCCATACACAGCACTGGCCTCCTTCTTAAAAGGCTTCTTCTCAGAACTTGAAGACGCACCTTTCTGAATCTTTCCTGACTTCATACCGGCCTCTATCCTTTCCCCAGTCAGAATGAAGTCAGTAAACCCTGCAGACGAATTATCGATAAGATGATTGAAAAATGGCCCGGAGAGGGTCCCCAAGAACATATCCACTAGCTCGCGGTCTGTTAACGGAGGCTGCACCCTGCCAGCCAGGTCCCTCCACTTCTGCGCATACTCTTTAAAACCTTCGCCTGATCCTAGCAACATACCCTGGAGTTGGGTACGTGTAGGAGCAAGGTCGGTATTATATTGATACTGCTTGTAAAAAGCACTAGCCAACTCCTCCCAGTTACGAACCTTGGTCCCATCCAGCTGATAGAACCATTCGAGATGAGTCCCTGAAAGACTCTCCTGGAAGAAGTGGATCCACAAGTTCTTGTCCACTGTGTACGGTTGAATCTTCCGCACATAAGATCTGAGGTGTAACTTAGGGCAGGACGCCCCGTCATACTTGGTGAAAGATGGCGCTTTAAACTTGTGAGGGATGATCACACCAGTAGATAAACCCAAGTCTCCGAAATCCAATCCAGGAACCTGTTGAATCTCCATGGCGTTCAGACGGTCTTCCAATTGCTTGTACCGGTCTTCAGCTGGAGGATATTGTTCCTCATTAAAATCAGTCTCGTTGTCAAAGACTACTGGACTAGGACCTCTTTCCCCCTGGGGACTGTCTTTGCCTACAGAAGAACCAGCTTCCTCATTCTGCAGAGTGTTACCAAACCTCCGGCCCGAGTTGAATAGAACGGTTCTCTTCTTCTTCTTCTTCTCCTTCTTCAGGAGCAAAGCCTTCAGCTCTTCTTGACCTTGAGCCAAACCCATGATTAGCTCCTGAAATTGTGCGTTCTGCGCCTGAAGGGCCTTGATAGACATCTCGGTTGATGATTCAGGGTTCATGATGTTGAAATAAACAGCGAAGAACAGTAAGCAACCTGAAAAGAAGAGTACCTGCTATGCACATGATGAATGGAATGCGTATGATTTATGTTTTCAAAGACAATCGGGAATCAACTTTGTAAACAAAAAGGAACACACTTCATTAAATTCAACTTTGAAATTTAAATTGTTCAACAGGTTGCCCTTAGGCGTTACATAGAAAATGGAAATATTGAAAAGGGAAATAAAACTGTAAAAGAACATCCAAAGCTCATCATTGATCCCATGGTCTCCTCTTCTCAGTACGGATGTAGTCATTCAGAGCTCGCCCGTTCTCCAACTGCTTTGTCAGCTTCTGGATCTTCAATTCCTGCTCGTTGAACTTTTCCCGATAAGAATCCCGTTCTTCTCGCAGTTGCGACCAAGACCTCTTTAATGTCTCATAATCATTAGGTATCTGAGGAGGGAGAACATTTGGAGGAGCCCCATCTCCATCAGGATACTCAAGAATGATAGGTCTGACAGCTTCGTACGGCATACCTAACTTCTGAGCTCGGATGCGGACCCATTTGTAGTAGGCTTCCATAGGTAGAGAAGTCTTTGGTCCCAACTCTTGTGGGTCAGCTTTTGAATTCTGTCCCAAGCCTTGATGAACCTACGACGCAGCTCGTCACTATCTGCCTGAAACTCAAAACTGATGTGAGGCACCAACATCTCATGAGGCCCTACTCTTCTGGCTCTTCCAAACTGACGGAGAGCTAGACATGGATTATAAGAGATCCCTCCTTGGATACCCATCAAAGGAATATTAGGATATTCTCCGCAACGATCAATAACAGCTATCTCATCCAAACCCCTGAGAGTCCAAATGATGTCCTTATCAGTGAGAGACATTAACCTATGAGCCCAACCTCTTCCTTCTTGGTTCTTCAACACGAACTTAGGGAGGTGCAAAATAAACCACCTCACCAACAAAGGGATACAACACCACAGAGTTCCTCGTCTTCGGGCAGTACGAGCATAAAGTTGTTGCAGGATATCACCCAAGAGAGTGGGCACGGGATTCTGAGACATGAAGATCCTTATGGCAGTGACGTTAATGAAGTTATCAGAATTAGGAAACAAAACTAGACCATAGATTAAGAGAGCCAGGATGTCTTCATATGCCCTAAAGTCCAAGTCATTCCAGAAATTGTTAGCTTTACCAATCAGAAATTTAGCCAAGAAACCCTTAACTCCGCTTCTAGTCACCCAGTTGTCCATTACTTCTTGGTGAGTCAAGGGAAGAGCTGCAGCAACCTCCTCAAGCCTAAGAGTCTTTTCCCAACCAGTGTAGGGAGTCTGATCCAAGATAGGGATACCAATCAAATCAGAGAACTCTTCCAGGGTAGGGACCAGCTGGAAGTCTTGAAAGGTGAAGCACTGGTACAGAGGGTCATAGAACTGGGTCAGGACACTCATCAATTGTTGGTCCCATTTTTCCGTGACTAAACTGAGAAGAGAACCATGCCTCCGGATGAAGGAAGTAGTATTTAGAATTCTGCTAACCAACTCTTCAAGCAACTCAGGTGGGTGAACAAAGTTGAACCGGATAGTATTCCTTCGCATAGGCATCATGATATCCTACAAAACAGAGCAAAGGTGAAACCCTCTTGTCTTTGAAATGGTCAGTCCTTATGCAGGATGCATGCAATGTTTATGATGGCATGATGTTATGATAAAGCACACCACAAATATTTACAAAGGCAAACATGATAAGGCACACAAGTCATACAAGACAAGCCCTTAAAGTTTAGGCCAGCATGGGGTCTAGGTATTACCCTCTTTCATTTTGTTGGTTCAGACCTGTCCTATCAGAAGTAACCGGGTTCTAGAGGATCCCAATATCACTGACTACCCTCAATCGATCATAACTCCAGCATCGCAATCTTTTCTTGCGGCCAGAACCATCACGAGAGTTTAGCCTCAATGGGCGTAGCATACTGCTACGGTTCTATTGGCCAAGTTGGGTCATTTAAGGTTCTAAGGTCGGTTGGTGCTTAATGACTCCTCAGAAGACCCATATTCTCCTTGTTGCAACACAAGGGATATCGGTACAGACCAAGGTGCCACACCAACGTAGCCACTGCTTCACCCGTGTCGGTCTACACCGGACAGGTCCCTCACAGCTTATGCTACCTAAACAGGGTATCCCCAGATCCGGGTTAGGATCTATGTAACTCCCAAGACAGTCCCACAATGATAAAGCAAACAAGTCAAAGCAATTGAAAACACAGTGATCTTAGTCCTAAGGTACACCTCACTTTATAAGAATTCCCCAGCAGAGTCGCCAGTTCTGTGATCGGTGGATCTGGAACTGACTGTTTAACGCTGGTTTCGCGAAATGTCGCGGAAGCAAGAGTCGCCACCGTCTTTTATTTTCTCCAATATGGAAAGGACAAAAGCACAGAAAAATTCCTTATGAGATTGCTCTCGGTTCGGGAGGTAGATTTATAGAAAGGGAAGGTGTTAGCACCCTTTCTATCCATGGTTATCCACGGGCTCTTAGGTACTTGCTCTTATGTTTTCAAAAATTGTTTGCTTTTCAAGTGTGTGTGGGTTTTGAAAAAGTTTCGTTTGAAAAATTTCTAAGTAACTCTTGTATCAGTCCTCAAGAGTGTTTGAAAAGTTGTTTTGAAAGCTTTTTGCAAAGTGTCGGTGTGAAAAGAAGTTTTTGATTTGTTTTGAATTAGAGCAAGTATCTACGAGTCATCTACCTACCCTAAGGAATTAGTCTGTGTAAATGTCCTTGAGGTAGTGTCATCCCACCATTGAGGGGTAGGTAGCACCACCGTTGGAGGTGTTCGGGTCAATTCGAGTTTAGGGACAGTGTGGTCACCAGAGCAATAGTAGGATACCTTAGAAGCTACCCCCATGCCATGTTCATGGACATGAGGACTTACTAAAACGTCCTATACTCGACGACCACGTTTCGAGGGGCAAGGCAATAGTGTGGTCACCAGAGCAATAGTAGGACACCTTAGAAGCTACCCTTATGCCATGTTCATGGACATAAGGACTTACTAAAACGTCCTATACTCGACGACCACATTTTGAAGGGCAAGGCAACAGTGAGGCGTACCCTAGGAGTGGTGTGTGAATCGTGTGTCATTTTCAGTTATTATTTGTCTTGTCATGCATTTAGTGAGCTACGCATTGTTTTTATTTGGGCATACATTCTTTCATGTGATTAGCAGTTTAAAGGGTGCGGGAATAAAAGTGCGGAAAATAAAAGTCCTACGCTATTACAAGGCGCGGGTCTATACATCGCCAAATTAAACAAAGACCCGATTTGAATAAATAAAATGCGGAAAGTAAATATCCTAATTAATATTACAAAGCTTTGGGGCAAATACATTATATTCACAAAAAAAATAAAAATAAATGCGCGAAAAGGAATTATAATCGAAGGTGCGAGGGCTTTGGACCCTTTAAAGGAATTAATAAATTAATTAATGATTAAAGAAAGAAGAAGGTTATTTTTTATGGTTTTTGGTATTTGTGAAAATAAAGAGAATTAATTAAAATCTGAAATTTAATAAAACCCTAATTCTAAATTGTTTTTAATTATTAAATAAAAATGTTTAAGTTTTAACCTAATTTACCCTAATTATTTAATTACAAGTTCATTTACAAATTAATTAAGAATTAATAATAATGATGATAAGGAAATAAATTATTTATTAAGAAAAAAAAAGAATAAAAATGCTAAAACTAATTTTTATGTATTTTAATTATTTAAGAAAAAACCATTAAAGTTAAACCTAAAATTAAACTAATTGATTATTGGAATTTATTTACAAAATAAAATATTAGTGAATTAAATATAAAAATAATAAACATATTTTATTTTTATGATTTCTGACTTTTTTTGTTTTTTATGAAAAATATTTTGGTGAATTAATAGAACAATAAAAAAGAATAATTAAAATAAAAGGGAGAGTTAAAATAAAAATCTAAATATGCAAACCATGGGGGGTTTCTGCCCAATTAGGAGGTATGTGTAAGGAATTAGGCCCACTGAATTCAAGGCCTGTTTGACTTTCAACGATCACGTGAGACTCAGTTGACCAACGCGCATGGTGAGCCACTTTTGTGGCCTTCAGATCAGAGCCCATGTACACTTGGCAGGCCAGGAGATGAGGTTGTACAATGATCCCTCATGAGCATACTGCACAGAAGCGCGTTAGAGAAAAAATTATAGAGGAAGTGGGGGACCTGGGAATCGAACCCAGGTCCCATTGCCTGCATGACAACACATCAACCAACCCAACCAACGCTTGTCTTTGTTAATTAAATGGAATAGAAATAATATAATAGAAACATAAGCATTATACTGAAGCGCTAGAAAAACGTGCTAATATTCAAATTGACCAACCATAAGCAAACAACTCAGCATCTTCTCCTTCACTTCTTCGTTTTTGCCTGAAAAATATAGAATAGATAGCGGGGGTTTTAAACCCCCACTAAGTGCAGAACCTGAAAATAGCGAT
Source organism: Vicia faba (assembly GCA_948472305.1). NCBI lineage: Eukaryota > Viridiplantae > Streptophyta > Magnoliopsida > Fabales > Fabaceae > Vicia > Vicia faba. The sequence continues at coordinate 1,479,016,111 of OX451741.1, read as the reverse complement.
TAGGTCATATGCAAATATAAAAAGGGCGCGATGGGGGGAATTGATTCGTTGGAAGGTTCTGAATCCAGTGGTACAGGTCTCGTGGCCTAATTTTTCCAGATGAGGAAAGCCCCAAATTCAAACTTCTGAAAACCTAGAAAACGTTAATGGCATATTTCGATACAGGCATGGTTAGGACAATTAAATGGTATCACGAGCTTCAGAAGGTTCATATTAATATAAATCAACATTTAAAATGTATGAAACATGCATATAAATCAAAATACGATTATGAAAGTTTTCATGAACAGGGCTATGGCGTTCTACCGTTTCTCTGCGCGTGGAAGCTTGGTTTCAATTGCAAACGCCTCCTAGATGTGTCAGGAGTGTATTGGAGTCGTTATTTGGCTTTGAAACACCTTGTATCTATGAAAACAGTTTTGGCCTTTTTGTGAAAAAAATGCAAGTTTTTTCTTGACCTTGCAGCGCAGCTCTCTTGTTCTTTGCATTAGGGTTATGTTATGCTTATGTATGTGAATGATTTAGGTCAGAAAAATCAAGCCCAAAGCCTTGTATTCAATGATCTTCAATATTTGATTTTCAAGCATCTTTTTCAATCTTTTCTTGCCATGGAACTTGCCTATTTTGGAATATTTGGTCTCTTGAGCATGTGCACGAAATATTTAGGTCATAAAGAGTGAATATGCTGCATAAAAAGATTTGGAAAACATGTTTTAGTATTTTTCTTATATTTAATTTTAATTAAATGAATTAATAGGATTAAAAACTCAATTAATTAATTAAAAATAAGAAAATAACTCCCCTTTGGGTCAATGGGTCGTGCATAGCTTTTGGGTGATGATTCATGGAAGAAATTAAGGCCCATTAGCAATTTTGAGGCATTTGAAGCAAAGTTGACTTTTCAAAATTCCCAAAAATTTCCCAACTTCCACAAGGCATATCTTGCTCAATTTTTAAGCTTTGATCATGTTCTTGAACATTTTGGAAAGGTCTTGGAGTCCTCTAACCAATACCTTTGGTCCCATGTCATTTTGATTTACCAATCTCAAGTTATGGTCTTTGACTTAAAGTGCCTTTTTGTTGACTTTTGAAAATGACCTATAATGTTGAGATTGATAACTTTTTGTGAGAGCATTTCTTGGACTTGAAGTGTGAAGAGGAGTTGTAGGAAATGTCATTATCTTCAAAATGAGCTTTGGATGGAATTTTTCTGGTAAACCATGTGGAAGTTATGCCTTAGTCAATTTGCAGTTGACTTTTCCAACTGTCCAAAAATAGAAACTTTTGCATCTTGAGACTTTTTGAGCCATGCCTTGAGAATCATGATCAAGAATTGATCAAATGATGTTTGTGGCTTCAAAATAAGATGTTGACCAAAAATTTTGAGTTTTGACTGTCAAATGACCATTTTGCCCCTATAGTTGATTGTGAAGCAATTAGGGTTTTTGACTGTGCAATTTTATGTTGTGAGTCTTGAAACTTTGGCATATGGATGCTTGACAATGTTTATAGGCATGTGGGACTTGTTTGGGCCCTTGGAAACCTCAACTTCTTTACCATAACCAAAACCCTAATTTTTTACTGTTAGGAGGCAATTGGACTGTGCAACCTTTGGGAGATTTTGAAGCATGCTCTTAGCAAATCTTGAAGAAAATGGGAGGGCAAATTTTGGGGTACAACACATTGCATTTTAAATATTTGTCTATATTTATTTAAATTCGCGCATATTCGATTTAGTTGTAATAATATATTTAGTTTTATATTTATGCAAATCCCCATTCAAATTTGTATTCCCCCCTCCCATAAAAATTGTTGTAATAGCTTAGTATATTTACATTACGCAATTTATCGCTTTTATACCATGATTAGTAATTAGGGTTTGCATGACAAGAGAAAAAACAAAGCAAATAGAAAACCCTAAATACAAGACAAATCAAAAGCATGAAAATGACACCCTTTTCACACAAGCACCCTTAGGGTTTCTCCCACTTGGTTGCCTAAAATAAAATGGCCATATTATGCATGCGAAGCATCTTGGCAAAACAAAACAAATATAAAGATCATAGTCCCTCGATGACGCTATTCAAGTTGCCTAAACAAAATGATCTTGGTCCCTCAAAAAATGCTAAGATACTTGGCAACATTGTTATCATGGTTATACGATGACCCACGCCCGTCCCGTTTACATCCAAAGATAGGGTTGTTTACTAAATCAATGGTAAATCAACAATGTCAAAGGAATAAAAAATGCACAAGAAAGACATTTGAGTAGGTAGATAGCTTCTAAGTTACTTGTTCCTTTTTAAACAATCCTTGTTATTTTCAAAAACAAACACACACACATTTCAAAACATCTTACAAAACATTGAAAACATTTTCAAAAGACAAACATATTTGTATACATTCTTACGAACGAGAATCATTACAAAGATTGCCTAAACAATGGCCTCTTTTCAAAATACTTTCAAAAACCACACCAAACACCATTTCAAACAAAACAAAGCAAGTGATCTAAAACAAGTAACTAAGAGCCCATGGAAAACCATGGATGAAAAGGGTGCTAGCACCTTCCCTTTTCATAATCTACCTCCCCCCCCCCCCCCCCCCCCCGAACTCAAGAAAACATCTCAAAGGTCTTTCCTGTGCTTTTTCACCTTTCCTTTTGGATAAAAGAAAAGTCGGTGGCGACTCTTTCTAACCGCGACATTTGCGACAAAACGCAAAACCCTCAAGTCAGTTCTCCCACCGTATCACACCCCTTGATAAGCATCTGATTCAACATGACCCTACATCATAGACCCTTGAGATCCTTGAAATGGTTATTGAAAATGCTATGGTATGATGTTATGATGTTATGTACAAGTATGCAAAGCAAGAAAGTTGTTATTTACAAATAATCATATACACAAAGCAGACAAGTCCTTAGGTTTAGGCTTGCATGGAGTTTGTAGGTAAGTACCCTCTTGAAGTTAAGTTGGCTTAACCTGTCCTAGAGAGTAGCTGGGTTCTAGGGGATCTCAATATCACTGATCTTTCTTCATCGGGCATTGTTTCAGCGCAAGCCTTTTTAATGGCGACCGAAATATCCCGAAAGTCCAATCTCAATGAGTTTAGTATCGAGTATCAACCAACTTCGGACTGCACCAAAGCCTACTATCTCACTACTTCCTAATGGCCAAGTTGTTCAATTAAGGTTCTAAGGTCAGTTAGTGCTTCATGACACCACACAACGACCCTGTATTCTCGTTGACTACTCAAGGACTACCGGTGCAAACAAATGTGTCACACTAATATAGCTATTGCTTAGACCATGTCGGTATACCCTGCACAGTTTCCACAATCTATTTCTACTTACCTAAAAGGTGCCCCAGATCCGGGTAGAGGATCAAAACAAGCCCAAACAAGGAACCATAATGTAAAGCAAGCAAATAAAACAAGGAAAGCAAGTAAAGGTGATCTAGCCCTAAGGTAACCCCACTTTTAAGTAGTCCCCAACAAAGTCGCCAATTCTGTAACACGGTGGGAGAACTGACTTGGGATGTTTTGCGTTTGATCGCAATTGTTGCGGATATCGAGAGTCACCACTGATTTTTCTTTTATCCAATAAAGAAAAGGGTGAAAAGAACAAGAAAGACCTTTGAGATTATTTTCTTGGGTTCAGGGGGTAGATTATGAAAAGGGAAGGTATTAGCACCTGTGATACGGTGGGAGAACTGACTTGAGGTTTTGCGTTTGTGTTCGCAAATGTTTCAGTTTAGCAAGAGTCGCCACCGACTTTTTATTTTATCCTAAGGAAATGTCAAAAAGCACAGGAAAGACCTTTGAGATGTTTTCTTGGGTTAGGGGAGTAGATTATGAAAAGGGAAGGTGCTAGAACCCTTTTCATCCATGGTTTTCCATGGGCTCTTAGTTACTTGTTTTAGATCACTTGCCTTTGCTTTTCAATTGATTGAAATGGTGCTTTATGTGTGTGGTTTTGAAAAATGCTTTGAAAAAGAGGCCTTGTCTAGGCAACCTTTGTAATGATTCTTGTTTGAATATATACAAATGTGTGTGTCTTTTTGAAAATATATTTCAATGTTTTGAAAATTTGTTTTGAAATTGTGTTGTGAGGTGTGTTTGAAAATGGCAAGGATGTTTTGCAAGTTTTTTGATCAAGTGACTAAGAGTTGTCTACCCTATTTTACTCAAAGATCTTTCTTATGTTTTTAACCCTTTTGACAGTGTTATTTCACCATTGTATTTGGTGAACAACCTTGTGTTAGGATGTTAAACGGGACAGGCGCGGGTCATCGCATACAATCATTGAAAGCAACTTGTGAGACGCTCTAACAATTTTGTAAGGGGCGAGATCGTTTTATCAAAGGCAACATCGAGGGTCATCGAGGGACTACGATCTTTATTTATCGAAGGGGCATTCGCTAGAGTGTCTCATACTCGAGGGACATGATTGCATTTTCCGAGGCAACAAGCGAGGTTACCCTAGAGGTGCAAGTGTGAATTGTGTATTGATTTTCATGCATTTATTCTTGTATTAGGTCATCTAGCAATTGATTTTGAATCTTCGCATACAAACCCTAATTACTATACAGTATATTGAAAGAAATAAATTGCGGGAATTAAAAGTCTAAGTTATTACAAAAGAGTATCCGGGGATGGGGGTACAATTATTTACAAATGGGGATGAGTCTCACAAGAATAATAATGTCCAAATATGTGTTACAACCAAATCGAATTGTCGCAATTCAATGTAAAAATTATAACGAATTATAAAATAAGGAAAATCAAAGAACTATGAGATGCACGTATTTATTTACAAATAAACAAATAAAATTCTATTCTAAAAAGAAAGATTAAAAATTATATTATTATTATTGTGTTTTATTAATTGTGTAAATAAAAAGTTTTAAAGAAAGAAAAAATTACTTAAATCAAAGTTTCTTTTATTTACGTATTTTTATTAGTATAACAAATATTAATTAATAAAGAAAATTAAAACTATATATATAAAAATCAAAATAGTTAATCAAAATAAGATTTTAATGTATTGTTTTGTTTTATTATAAATAAAGAAAAGAAAATAAATTATTTGAAATGATATTAGTTAAAAAAAGTATTAGTTTGAAGAGATTAAAAAATAAAAATGATGGGCTTAGGATTCATGGTTAGGCCCAAGATGAAATAGAACAAAAAACAAAAACAGAATGGAAAGGGGGTGCATGCTTAGAGAATGTTGTGGGCTTAAGCATTTGTTTGGGCAAAGGCCCAGTGTGATACGGTGGGAGAACTGACTTGAGTTTTGCGTTTGTATTCGCACTTGTTCGGTTGAGCAAGAGTCGCCACCGACTTTTTATTTTATCCTAAAGGAAAGGTTGAAAAAGCACAGGAAAAACCTTTTTGAGATGTTTCGTGGGTTCGGGGGGTAGATTATGAAAAGGGAAGGTATTAGCACCCTTTTCATCCATGGTTATCCATGGGCTCTTAGTTACTTGGTTTTTAGATCACTTTCCTTGATTTTTGATTGCTTGAAATTGTGGTGTATGTGTGTGTTTTGAAAATGTTTTTGAAATAAACGCCTTTGTTTCGGCAACCAATGTAATTGACTCGTGTTTGAGTGTTTTACAAAAGTGTGTATCTTTTCGAAAAGATGTTTCAAATGTTTTTGAGAGTTTGTTTTGAAAGTGTTTGTGAGGTGTGGTTTTTGAAAAGGAGGCAAGTGTTTCTTTTTGCAAGTTGATCTCAAGTAACTAAGAGTTTTGTCTACCCCTATTGTACTCAAAGGTTTTCTCTATGTTTTCAACCCTTTTTAACAATTTTGTTCCACCATTGATTTTGGTGGACAATCTTGCGTTTAGGATGTGATCGGGACAGACGCGGGTCATCGTATGGACCATGAATGCAATGATGCCAAGTGTCTTTGGAAATTTGCTAGAAGGGACTTGATCATTTTGATAGGCGACTTTCGAAAGCGTCATCGAGGGACTTATGATCATTTGAATTTGTTTTGCCAAAGAAACTCGACGTGCAAGCATGGCCCATTTTGGAAGGCAACATGTGGGATTACCCTAGGGGGTGCAAGTGTGATTGTGTATTGATTTCAGGTATTTGTCTTGTATTAGGTTATCTAGCGTTTGATTTTATGTACATGCAAACCCTAGGTCTAACCATGGTATAATTCGAAAGCGGTAAATTGCAGGAATTTTAAAGTCTACGCTATTACAAATGGTATCCGGGAGTGGGGGTACAAATTTACAAAAGGGGATGAGACTTTAGGAATGTAGTGTCCAATAATTTATAACCAAATCGAATTGCGATCAAATGTAATCAATGTATAGCAAAGTATAAGAATAGTAATTGTATGTGTATCAAATGTAAGTATATTGTGTAAGTGCAAGTGTACATGTATTTTATTTACAAGTTGTGAATTTAATAAATTAAGTATGTTTGATTTAAATTTGTATTTTTTTATATTCTTTGTTTAATATGTACAAAATAAGAAAATTTAATCAAAGAAAGGAAAATATATTTAAATTCTATTCTTTTATGCATTTTTGGTATTAATGTTTTTGTATTATGTACAAGTAAAAAAAAATATTTTAAGTTTTATTTCTTATATATTAGTAATTAGTATTAATATGTATTTATACAAGAATTGAGGTATTGGGTTAAGTGATAAAAGATGTTAATATAAACATGATTTTAGTCTTAACAGAATGGGCTTTAGGCATTTCAGAAATGGGCAAGGCCCAAGTGTTTCACGTTTGTTTTTTAGGGTTGTGAGTTATTGTATCATTTGGATGAAGGGCTTAGGGTTTACAACGCCGTTTATTTCACTTTGTCTTCTTCTTCGCTCAATGAAACGGTTACTGATCGGGACCTCCGCCTAGAGCCACCGCGCCATCATCCGTTCTCAACCTCAGGCTCACTCGATCGGCAGTAAGAAGGGGTATGATTTCTCGTTTGCATTTTTAGGATTTTCGTTAATTCCCTTTTTGCATGCTTAGTCTTTTTTCATTTATGGATTCTGATTCTTGGTTTACGCGAGGTTTTGAAAAGGAATGAAAAGAAATTCTACCTTTTGGAGGAGGCAGAGGAGGAATGAGGATGGGATCAGAGGCGTTTGGAGGCTTGACGGCGGAGAGAAGGTGAAGACGTTGAGCTCACTTGGATTCCTGGTATTTCGTACTTTGTCCCTTAGGTTTGATGATGACACTTGAACTGAAAACCTCTTTGATTTCACTTCTTCTTCTTGCTTGTCTTGATGCCTCGCTTCTGTATGCCCTGTGAATGCTTGAGTTGCCTGTTTGTGTTTGATTTGTGAATGCTAGCCCAATGATGAACCCTAGGTTCTGAGGGTTTTGAATGCTTGATTTTGAGTCTTCTTTGGGTTGCTTGTTGTATGCTTCAGTATGCTTTAGCGTGATGCTGTATAATTTGATTATTTAGCCCTATGATGAATATCTCTGAGGGCCCTTGGGATGTTTGACCCTGTATGTTCCTGAACATGCTTTAGCTTGATGGTTTTTTTTGGCGAAGGTTTCAGGTTTGTGGCCTGAAATGCAGGTTAGTGGCTTGACAGGGTTTCACAGGTTTTAGGCTTATGAGGTCTTGACAGTTTAGGTTTTAACTGGTTTTGATTGAGGCTGGAAACAGGTTACTGATGGTTAATGGTTTGATAGGTTATTGGCTGGAGGTTTAAGCTTATGGCTTAGCAGGTTATACTGGTTTAGACATTGCTGGCTTTAGTTGACAGTGGTTTATGTTTAAGCAGGGGTTTTGGCTTTAACTTTTAGGCTTGACTGCAGGTTCTAGGCTTTGAACATGTTTGTTTCTTTTCAGCAGGTTTGGCTCTTGGGTTTGAGACTTTTTGCAGGTTGAGACTTGTGAAGGTTGAGACTTGTGAAGGTTTTTTTTTGAATGGTGAGGCTTGTATGCTGTTTAGGTTAGGCTTAGCCGGTTGTGGCTGTTTGTTTGTAAGCTTATACTGGTTTTCAGGCTTAAGGCTTCAGCTTGGACAATGGTCTTGGCTTGATGCTTTCAACAGGTTGTTGGTTTGGAGCTGGAGGCTGGAAGGTTTTTGACAGATTATGGGGCTTTGGTGGTTTGCTTCAGGCAGGTTATGGCCTTACTGGTTTTTTTAGGCTTTTGGATGGAGGTTTGGATATTCTGTATCTTTGTTTTTGTGATTTTTTCGCCCCCCCCCCCCCCTGATATGCTGGTATATTCGTTGTTTTATATATTTTCTCTTCAAGCCTAAGCCTGCTGTAAGCCTCCTCCTTTTCCTTTTCTCTCTCTCCCTTTTTGACAGATTAAAAGCATATTTTATATTGCTTATGTTTGTCCTATTCTGAAAAGGTAGCTGGCCATAGGAAAATGATGTTACATGAACCTTGCTTGCATTGTTGGTTTACTCTGCATATTTTCTGCTTTTCTGCACATTTGTTGACAGCATTCTATATTTCTTTGATAGCTTTTCATCTTTTGGCAGCTTGTGGACAGTTTAGTTGACATTCAGTTTGCCTTTTGAACTTGGTTAGGCATTTTGGACTTCATAGTTTCGTACATGCTGTTCAGTTTGGACTTTGGTTTGAATTTTGAAATGCTTTGCTTGACAATGCAGTATGTTTGCTTTTGTGCACTTCACTTTTTTTTTGCAAGACATTTTTCTATCCCTCTTTGTGAACCGGGAGAAATCTCGTGATTTGCAGAGAGGGGAAAAACTGATTCCGGCCAGTTGCTTTTAATGATGAATCTTTTTAACTGTCTACCTTTAATTATTTCATCTGCTTCTGACTTTTTCTCCTTTCTTATTCTTTGCAGATAAAATCCAATGAGGCAGAGGGAGCAAGGGATAGAAGATGAAGAATTGAAGATTTAGGAAAATATTAGGATAGTTTTATTTAAATTTAAATAAATGTAATATTATTATTGTAAATATTTTGTAAACAAAAACAATTATACAAATAATTTAAAGATAAATAAAAAGTCCTTTTATTTGATTAATTCTTTATTATCTCCAATTGTTTATTTATTATTTAAAATTCTTTAAATTATAATAATGGAAAATAAATTCCCATCATTTAAATTCAAAATAATAAATAATTAAATAAACATTGTTTCGGCCTTGATCAATTAAACTTGGCGCTTCCAAAAATCCAAAGCAAGGCACAGTCAAACACAACAACTGCCCAAACGTATTTTCCTTTCACTGATTTTAACCGAACACTGCAAATTCAATCCAAAATGCATCTTTTCACTGATTAAGTCAAACAATGCGAATTCAATCCAAATGTCTCAGCCCATATCTCGGAATAACTTGAAAAGCACTGTGGGGATTTAATTCTTTCTGAGAATGTGCGCATAAAAACCCTGATTCCGATCAAATGCCAAAGAAACATTCGCCTGATCAAAGTTGAGCCAAAATCGACCAAAACCCTAAACAAACTGTTTGAATTATTCTAGAGCCATGAAAACCAATGAAAACCCTAATTTGTCTGACTGACGAGAAAAGTCTGTTTGACCGATTCTTGAGCCAGTTTGAAAAATCAGGAAACGCCTGAAGCTGTGATTTCTTGAGGAAAAATGCAAGGGCAAATTTTGGGGTACAACAGTTGCCCCTGTTCAATCTTCTTGGACCTGAAGAGTTAGATTGGCAAGTTTGCCTTTCGCGACTCGAAGGTAAAAGGAGATTGGACACTAGAGTGCCCGGAAATTTGCACTTGGTGACGTGACGGTAGAGGGAATGGGCTTAAAGATGCCATTTGGTGATGGGCTTAAAGATGCCATCTGGTGACTGCTGGTAGGAGGATGGGCTTATAGATGTCATCTGGAAATGGGCTTAAAGATGCCATTTGGGAATGTTTGTTGAGGAGAATGGGCTTATAGATGCCATCTGGAAATGATTGTTGAACTGTATATCACTGGTGAGTGGACGAGTATCAGAAAGGTATCCATGTTTTGGAACGTCTCTGAACTGGGGGTCTGAACAAGCGATAGATCGACATCCGTGTTTGGAGAATCTGTAAACTGTTTTCAGGAGTTGAAGTTGAATAAGCAATAGAGCGGCATCCGTTGTCGGGAAGCGTCCGTAAACTGTTTTCAAAAGTTTGAGAAGAAACTGAACAAGCGATAGATTAACATCCGGTGTTGGGAAGAATCCGTAAACTGTTTTCAGAAGTCTTAAAGTGGAGAAGGAACCGGTGTGGGGTTTCCTGATGATGAGCCCGTGTAAAACTGCATCTGGATGAATCTGGAACAAGTATCAGAATGTCGCCGTGTCTGGGTCACATCTGAACTGTCTCTGAGTGAATCTGGAATAAGTATCAGAATGTCGCCGTGTCCGGGTCACATCTGAACTATTTCTAGAAATAATCTCAGAAGATGATGGTCTTTGTCTGTTAACTGATCTTTCCTGAAAAGGTAAAGAGTTAGTTGTATGCAATGTCAATGATGCATGATGCAATGTATGTTGATATGAATGTGATGAATACGCATGTAGGCTGATGAGCTATCTTGCTGAGGATAGATGAATCCTGGATGACTGAAGATAAAAGAATCTTGACTACTGCCGGGGAGAACAAATCCTTGGCTACTGCTGTGGAGGGAAAGAATCTTCGATTGTTAAAAATGAGAAGTCTTGGGACCACTGTTGGGGAAATCAGAAGCTTGGGTTGTATGCCAATCTACTGGGGAATTCCTGTCTTGAGGAGATCTTCACCGGAGAATATTCGAATATTCTGTGAGGAACTGAGAATGAGAGTTTTCAACTCTGCTTGGGGATTGATAGTTGGAAGTTTAGCTCCGCTGGGGATATTGAAACTCGATTCTGAGGGGAATTAGATTTCGGAAGGTTCTCAGGCTGGGGATTGCAAGAGTCCTCTGATTGTTGTGGGTGTTGATCTTGGGAATGGGCTTACAGATGCCATTTGGAGGTAGGATGGATAGCTACTGGAGATGTGTCGAATTGTGAGTTTGAAAGAAGGAACCTGTGTAGGGTTTTCTGATGACGAGTCCGTGTAAAACTGCATCTGATGTTTGAGAAGGAACCTGTGTAGGGTTGCTTTATGATGAGTCCGTGTAAAACTGCATCGGGAGTTTGAGAAGGAACCTGTGTAGGGTTTCTTCGGGGTAAATTCGTGTAAAACTTCCGGATGAATCGGGGTAAGGTTACCTTGGGACGAATCCGTGTAAGACTTTGGGAGGAACCGGTGTAGGGTTACCTTGAGGTAAGTTCATGTAAGACTTTGGGAGGAACCGGTGTAGGGTTACCTTGAGGTAAGTCCATGTAAGACTTTGGGAGGAACCGGTGTAGGGTTACCTTGAGGTAAGTCCGTGTAAGACTTTGGGAGGAACCGGTGTAGGGTTACCTTGAGGTAAGTCCGTGTAAGACTTTGGGAGGAACCGGTGTAGGGTTACCTTGAGGTAAGTCCTTGTAAGACTTCTGGATGAACCGGGGTAAGGTAATCTTGAGATAGGTCCGTGTAGGACTTTTTCTGAAAGAAAAGGAACCGGTGTAGGGTTACTTGTGGAGGGTGAGTCTGTGTAAGACTTCATCTGGAAATTGAGAAGGAACCGGTGTAGGGTTGCTTGATGACGAGTTCGTGTAAAACTGCATCTTGGATTTGGGAAAGAATTGTTGAACACTTTTGACATTCGAATGCCCCAAGTGGTGGTGAGGGAGGCTTGCCCCAAGTTAATCTGCAATTGAGATTTTATTAAGATCTTGACTGGACTGCCCCAGGTTAACTGAATTTTGAAAGATCTGTTGAAACCTTGACTGGACTGCCCCAAGTTAATTGGATGGTGACATGTCATGCCCCCTTGTTGATAGGAGATTTGTAAATGGAAGTGTCATCCTTTTGAAGTGATTTCGCTCACTGAGAGAGCTTCCGTTCCTCCGAACATTCGCCGTATGAATTTCTTCGCTGTCAAACAAAAAGCCAAATGCAGACAGTGATATTCAAGCAATGCAAAGTTTATGTTTGTCTCGAAGTTTTGCAAAAATGTGTTTTTTAGCAGAAAACTTTTTATAAGACAAGTCAACACAAGATTTAGAGCAAAGCCTTACAGGAGTCAGGATACCTTTTGAAACAGTATGCTTTCGAACTAACCCATGCTTCAATTAGGACTTTTGAAGGGTTGTAACGTGGCTTGGTTCACGGTTTAAGAAACAAAGGATAAAGGCTCAAAGTATATTTGTACCCACCCGCTCTTCGTGATATTCTTCATACCTAAGCTCAGTTAATTGTGCGTCGCACTCTGTTTTGAGTTTGGAACGACTTTTGGGCGATGGTTCACCAGTTGAATTGGGAGACAGTCATCCTCTCTTTTTTCTTTGCAACAGTTTTCATGTTGTTGAGGATTTGTAATGACCTCTCTATTTTGATTTTGATTTGTTATCCCTAACTTTTGCCTGACTGTCTCTGTTTCAATCAGCGGGATGCCCCAGCTTTCTTAAGCCTCCTTTACAGGTTTTGGCTTGGTGGGCTTTTCTCTTTTGAGAGATTGACTGCCTATGCGATAGGGAACCATCACTGTCTTTTGATTCCAAGGGAATGCTTTTTCTTTTTTGACGTCGTTCGTTGTGTTACGAACTGAGAGTTTGCGACTTCAATGCGCATTTTCTTTTGAATTAACTGAGATACTACCCTGCCCCAGGTTTATATCAAAGGTTTCGATTGTTTAGAACAGAAAACTCCTACTTCTTTGGCCCGAAGGGGTTGACTAGGGATTAACTTCCTTATAACTCCAGTGTTTGGGGAATTGAAAGAAATGCCTGTACATCATCAGCAAGGTCTGTTCAAAAGCGTACTGTATGAGATTATGGTATTGTTTCGTCATCCTCCCTCTAAAGGCTTGCAGCTTTTTATCAAGAGTTAAATATCATAAAGAGAAGCATAAGAGTAGTGAAAACGAATGGATGAATTCAAGACAAACATATGCAATGCATTAATGAAACAGAGTTTAACATCAACAGTTAATTGTTTGAAAACAAAAGAAATTACAACTTTGAAAATTCAAATGAAGCAAAAGTCTTTCAGCTTGAGCTTTGTCACTTCAGGTGGAGAACCCCTTAACGGAATATTTTCATCTCGCTGTCTGGCATGAATTCCAGCACTCCAATGTCGATCAGATATTGAATCTTGTTCTTCAAGGCCCAACAGTCGTCGGTGTCGTGTCTCGGGTTGCAGGAGTGGTAAACACAAAATGCGTCGGGACGATAGTTAGGAGCGGAGGTATTGAGCTTCCGAGGAGGATCCCTTAAAGTAAGCAGGTTGGCCTCCAACAGGCGCTTTAGTATGAAGGATGATGGTATGTCAGTCTCCGTGAACTGTCTTCCCGATGTTTCTTGCATACGCCGATTACCCCGTTGACGCTGGCGAGGTTGTCGATGGGCTTGTGACCCTGAAGCAAGCAAAGGAGCCTTCCCCTTGTCTTCTTGAGTAGATGGAGGCTGAGTGGTGACTTGCTCTTTAACCTCAGATGTTTGCCCCAATTGGTTGTCCTGAAGCAGTTGGCGGACGAGAACTCTGAGTTCCTCTTGTCTTTGAGACAGGTCTTGGATGAGAGCCATCTGGCCCACCAATTGCCCCATCACTTGGATCCTCAATGTTGCCAGATCAAACTGCAGCTCCGCAAGCTGATCACTCCTGGCATTGTTTGAATTCTCCAAGCCCTTTGTGAGGAGAGCTTTCATTTCTTCTTGCCCCAGAGACAAGTTTAGGAACATTTCCTGCAGCTGAGCAGTCTGGTCTTGGATGTCTTTGCAGACCTTTCTAGAGCCATCTCTTACTGAAATAAACAGTATGAGAGTAAGGAAACCTGAAAAAGGAAAAACTGTCAAAATGCAATGCATGATATGTGGATGCATGCTTTCAAGGATCTCTTGGGGTAAACACAAGAAAATGTTAGAGGTTGAACTTTGCTCTTGGATTAGAGAACTTTGCACCGGAGAATGTCTTTCCACGAGAATCAAGCTCACCATGTCAAGTGGGTCATAGCCCCTGATTCAAGTTGTTGCACTTGAACTTTGATTGGAGAACTGTGCACTGGTGGATGTCTTTCCACAAGAATCAAGCTCACCATGTCGAGTGGGTCATAGCCACTGATTCAAGTTGTTGCACTTGAACTTTGATTGGCATTGGTTAGAGGAGAAACCTCTTGCCCCTTGGTAGACGTCCGGTTCAACGTATCCCTACATCAACAGACCCTCAAGATCCTTGAAAAGGTTATTGAAAATGCTATGGTATGATGTTATGATGTTATGTACATGTATGCACAAGCAAGTAAGTGTATATACAGGCAATCATATTCACACAAAGCAAACAAGTCCCTAGGTTTAGGCTTGCATGAGGTTCAGGTACTACCCTCTTTTAGTTTCGTCGGTTAAGACCTGTCCTATCAAAAGTAACCGGGTTCTAGAGGATCTCAATATCATTGACTACCCTCAATCGGTCATAACTCCAGCATCGCTATCTTTTCTTGCGGCCGGAACCATCGCGAGAGTTTAGCCTCAATGAGTGTAGCATACTGCTACTGTTCTAATGGCCAAGTTGGGTCAATTTAGGGTTCTAAGGTCGGTTGGTGCTTAACGACTCCTTGGAAGACCCATATTATCCTCGTTTCAACACAAGGGATATCGGTACAGACCAAGGCGCCACACCAATGTAGCCACTGCTTCACCCATGTCGGTATACGCCGGACAGGTCCCTCACAGATTATGCTACCTAAAAGGGTATTCCCCAGATCTGGGTTAGGATCTATGAAACTCCGATGCAAAGCCCACGAATGTAAAAGCAAACAAAGATAGCAATTGAGAAAAAAGGTGATCTAAACCCTAAGGTAACCCCACTTTCAATAGTTCCCCAGCAGAGTCGCCAGTTCTGTGATACGGTGGGAGAACTGACTTGAGTTTTGCGTTTGTATTCGCACTTGTTCGGTTGAGCAAGAGTCGCCACCGACTTTTTATTTTATCCTAAAGGAAAGGTTGAAAAAGCACACGAAAAACCTTTTTGAGATGTTTCGTGGGTTCGGGGGGTAGATTATGAAAAAGGGAGGTATTAGCACCCTTTTCATCCATGGTTATCCATGGGCTCTTAGTTACTTGGTTTTTAGATCACTTGCCTTGATTTTTGATTGCTTGAAATTGTGGTGTATGTGTGTGTTTTGAAAATGTTTTTGAAATAAACGCCTTTGTTTCGGCAACCAATGTAATTGACTCGTGTTTGAGTGTTTTACAAAAGTGTGTATCTTTTTGAAAAGATGTTTCAAATGTTTTTGAGAGTTTGTTTTGAAAGTGTTTGTGAGGTGTGGTTTTTGAAAAGGAGGCAAGTGTTTCTTTTTGCAAGTTGATCTCAAGTAACTAAGAGTTTTGTCTACCCCTATTGTACTCAAAGGTTTTCTCTATGTTTTCAACCCTTTTTAACAATTTTGTTCCACCATTGAATTTGGTGGACAATCTTGCATTTAGGATGTGATCGGGACAGGCGCGGGTCATCGTATGGACCATGAATGCAATGATTCCAAGTGTCTTTGGCAATTTTCTAGAAGGGACTTGATCATTTTGATAGGCAACTTTCGAAAGCGTCATCGAGGGACTTATGATCATTTGAATTTGTTTTGCCAAAGAAACTCGACGTGCAAGCATGGCCCATTTTGGAAGGCAACATGTGGGATTACCCTAGGGGGTGCAAGTGTGATTGTGTATTGATTTCAGGTATTTGTCTTGTATTAGGTTATCTAGCGTTTGATTTTATGTACATGCAAACCCTAGGTCTAACTATGGTATAATTCGAAAGCGGTAAATTGCGGGAATTTTAAAGTCTACGCTATTACAAATGGTATCCGGGAGTGGGGGTACAAATTTACAAATGGGGATGAGACTTTAGGAATGTAGTGTCCAATAATTTACAACCAAATCGAATTGCGATCAAATGTAATCAATGTATAGCAAAGTATAAGAATAGTAATTGTATGTGTATCAAATGTAAGTATATTGTGTAAGTGCAAGTGTACATGTATTTTATTTACAAGTTGTGAATTTAATAAATTAAGTATGTTTGATTTAAATTTGTATTTTTTTATATTCTTTGTTTAATATGTACAAAATAAGAAAATTTAATCAAAGAAAGGAAAATATATTTAAATTCTATTCTTTTATGCATTTTTGGTATTAATGTTTTTGTATTATGTACAAGTAAAAAAAAATATTTTAAGTTTTATTTCTTATATATTAGTAATTAGTATTAAGATGTATTTATACAAGAATTGAGGCATTGGGTTAAGTGATAAAAGATGTTAATATAAACATGATTTTAGTCTTAACAGAATGGGCTTTAGGCATTTCAGAAATGGGCAAGGCTCAAGTGTTTCACGTTTGTTTTTTAGGGTTGTGAGTTATTGTATCATTTGGATGAAGGGCTTAGGGTTTACAGCGCCGTTTATTTCACTTCGTCTTCTTCTTCGCTCAATGCAACAGTTACTGATCGGGACCTCCGCCTAGAGCCACCACGCCATCATCCGTTCTCAACCTCAGGCTCACTCGATCGGCAGTAAGAAGGGGTATGATTTCTCGTTTGCGTTTTTAGGATTTTCGTTAATTCCCTTTTTGCATGCTTAGTCTTTTTTCATTTATGGATTCTGATTCTTGGTTTACGCGAGGTTTTGAAAAGGAATGAAAAGAAATTCTACCTTTTGGAGGAGGCAGAGGAGCAATGAGGATGGGATCGGAGGCGTTTGGAGGCTTGACGGCGGAGAGACGGTGTAGACGTTGAGCTCGCTTGGATTCCTGGTATTTCGTACTTTGTCCCTTAGGTTTGATGATGACACTTGAACTGAAAACCTCTTTGATTTCACTTCTTCTTCTTGCTTGTCTTGATGCCTCGCTTCTGTATGCCCTGTGAATGCTTGAGTTGCCTGTTTGTGTTTGATTTGTGAATGCTAGCCCAATGATGAACCCTAGGTTCTGAGGGTTTTGAATGCTTGATTTTGAGTCTTCTTTGGGTTGCTTGTTGTATGCTTCAGTATGCTTTAGCGTGATGCTGTATAATTTGATTATTTAGCCCTATGATGAATATCTCTGAGGGCCCTTGGGATGTTTGACCCTGTGTGTTCCTGAACATGCTTTAGCTTGATGGTTTTTTTTGGCGAAGGTTTCAGGTTTGTGGCCTGAAATGCAGGTTAGTGGCTTGACAGGGTTTCACAGGTTTTAGGCTTATGAGGTCTTGACAGTTTAGGTTTTAACTGGTTTTGATTGAGGCTGGAAATAGGTTACTGATGGTTAATGGTTTGATAGGTTATTGGCTGGAGGTTTAAGCTTATGGCTTAGCAGGTTATACTGGTTTAGACACTGTTGGCTTTAGTTGACAGTGGTTTATGTTTAAGCAGGGGTTTTGGCTTTAACTTTTAGGCTTGACTGCAGGTTCTGGGCTTTGAACATGTTTGTTTCTTTTCAGCAGGTTTGGCTCTTAGGTTTGAGACTTTTTGCAGGTTGAGACTTATGAAGGTTGAGACTTGTGAAGGTTTTTTTTTGAATGGTGAGGCTTGTATGCTGTTTAGGTTAGGCTTAGCCGGTTGTGGCTGTTTGTTTGTAAGCTTATACTGGTTTTCAGGCTTAAGGCTTCAGCTTGGACAATGGTCTTGGCTTGATGCTTTCAACAGGTTATTGGTTTGGAGCTGGAGGCTGGAAGGTTTTTGACAGATTATGGGTCTTTGGTGGTTTGCTTCAGGCAGGTTATGGCCTTACTGGTTTTTTAGGCTTTTGGATGGAGGTTTGGATATTCTGTATCTTTGTTTTTGTGATTTTTTCGCCCCCCCCCCCCCCCTGATATGCTGGTATATTTGTTGTTTTATATATTTTCTCTTCAAGCCTAAGCCTGCTGTAAGCCTCCTCCTTTTCCTCTTGTCTCTCTCCCTTTTTGACAGATTAAAAGCATATTTTATATTGCTTATGTTTGTCCTATTCTGAAAAGGTAGCTGGCCATAGGAAAATGATGTTACATGAACCTTGCTTGCATTGTTGGTTTACTCTGCATATTTTCTGCTTTTCTGCACATTTGTTGACAGCATTCTGTATTTCTTTGATAGCTTTTCATCTTTTGGCAGCTTGTGGACAGTTTAGTTGACATTCAGTTTGCCTTTTGAACTTGGTTAGGCATTTTGGACTTCATAGTTTCGTACATGCTGTTCAGTTTGGACTTTGGTTTGAATTTTGAAATGCTTTGCTTGACAATGCAGTATGTTTGCTTTTGTGCACTTCACTTTTTTTTTGCAAGACATTTTTCTATCCCTCTTTGTGAACCGGGAGAAATCTCGTGATTTGCAGAGAGGGGAAAAACTGATTCTGGCCAGTTGCTTTTAATGATGAATCTTTTTAACTGTCTACCTTTAATTATTTCATCTGCTTCTGACTTTTTCTCCTTTCTTGTTCTTTGCAGATAAAATCCAATGAGGCAGAGGGAGCAGGGGATAGAAGATGAAGAATTGAAGATTTAGGAAAATATTAGGATAGTTTTATTTAAATTTAATAAATGTAATATTATTATTGTAAATATTTTGTAAACAAAAACAATTATACAAATAATTTAAAGATAAATAAAAAGTCCTTTTATTTGATTAATTCTTTATTATCTCCAATTGTTTATTTATTATTTAAAATTCTTTAAATTATAATAATGGAAAATAAATTCCCATCATTTAAATTCAAAATAATAAATAATTAAATAAACATTGTTTCGGCCTTGATCAATTAAACTTGGCGCTTCCAAAAATCCAAAGCAAAGCACAGTCAAACACAACAACTGCCCAAACGTATTTTCCTTTCACTGATTTTAACCGAACACTGCAAATTCAATCCAAAATGCATCTTTTCACTGATTAAGTCAAACAATGCGAATTCAATCCAAATGTCTCAGCCCATATCTCGGAATAACTTGAAAAGCACTGTGGGGATTTAATTCTTTCTGAGAATGTGCGCATAAAAACCCTGATTCCGATCAAATGCCAAAGAAACGTTCGCCTGATCAAAGTTGAGCCAAAATCGACCAAAACCCTAAACAAACTGTTTGAATTGTACTAGAGCCATGAAAACCAATGAAAACCCTAATTTGTCTGACTGACGAGAAAAGTCTGTTTGACCGATTCTTGAGCCAGTTTGAAAAATCAGGAAACGCCTGAAGCTGTGATTTCTTGAGGAAAAATGCAAGGGCAAATTTTGGGGTACAACACCCAGTATCCGGTTTGCAAAATTTTGTTAGGGTTTCACTCAGTTTTAGGGTTTGTGAGTTTTGGCCATAGCGGCACCGTTTCTCTCATCTCTTCTTCTTCTCCATTTCATCTTTCTCTTCTCAAGCCATGAGCTTCTGATTCTTTCTTAAACCTCCAGGTTGTTGGAGCGCCACCCTAGCCCTTTCAACTCTTCACGACAATCCAAGGCCTTTGCTTCGAACGGTATGGTTTTGTCTAGTTTTGATTTTTAGGGTTTTTACAGTTTGCTTGCATGTTTAGCTTGCATATTTTAATCCATGGATTTTACGTGTTTGATATATAGTAAAGTTTGGAAAAAGAAATTATACCTTGAGAGATCTTTCTGGAAAATGGAGGGAGAGGAGAAAAGGGTTGGACCGGCGACGCTCTTGGTGGCCAGAGGCGGAAGAAGACGAGATGAACACGCTTCTGGTATTTTTTGTTGTTCTTTTGATTTGAATGTTGTTTGATGATGATGTGATTCTGAAAACTCTATTTGCTTCTGACTTTTGTCGATGATGAACACGTTTCTGAAACCCTAGGGTGTTTTGCTTCTAAAACTCTTCCTCTTTCTTCTTGGTTATTTGATGTCGATGATGATGATGCTCTGAGACTCCTATTGTTGCTTCTGAAAACCCTTTGTGGATTGCTTCTGATTTTCTCTTCCTCTTCTCTTGGCTACTGATGTTTTGATGATGGGTGATTCTGAAAAAAAACTTATGTTATTTTGCTTTGAGTTTGTTGCTTTTTTTATTTCTGTTAATGATGATGAAAAAGAAATCTGAAACTTTGCTTGCTCTTGATTGCTTCTGACCCTCTTGGAATGTTGATGTTGAATGTGTTTCTGGAACTTGTTAGTTAGCTTCTGAAATATTCTTCCTCTCTCTTTGATACGTTAATGATGATTGGACTCGGAAACTATTTGCTTGTTTATAGTTTGGCCAAACAGTTGGGTTCTGCGGATTGTTTGGTTGCTACCTTGGCTTGGCAGGTGTTGATCTTGTTTAGTTTTTTGTTGTATCTTTGTTACAGTTTGTGTGGCTTGAAGTTTTGCAAACTTGATAACAGTTTGGTGGTTGGTTGAAAAACTGTTATGGTTTTGTTTTGGCCTGTTTGCAAGTTGTTTAGGCAGGTTTGTTTGTACAGGTTTGGTGCTGTTTGATTGTATTCTACAGTTTTGGCCAATTGTGTTTTGTTTGACTTGCAGTTTTGGCCAAACAGGTTTGAAGTTTGGTTTTACAGGTTTGGAGTTGTAGCTTGCAGTTTTGTAAGCTAGCAGGCTTATGGTTTACAGGTTTGTTTTGGCTATGCAGGTTATGCAGGTTTGCTTGAGTTTTTTAAGCTTGGCCTTTGTTCTGTTTGTGTTTTGATAGCAGTTTTGTTTGACTAGGCTTTGGCAAGCAGGTTTGAAGGTTTTAGGATTGTAACTTTGTTACAGTTTGCCAGTTTTACTAGGCTTGGCAGATTTTGGCCATTTGATGAGCTTGGATTGATAGCAGGTTTTGAGCTATGGTGTTTGTTGGTTCTTTAGCAGGTTGGCTGTTGAGCTGCAGTTTGGAACTTTTTGTGTTTTCAAGCTTGGTTCTCCTGTTTGAAACTTTTTCAGAATTGGCTAAGTATTATTCTCCCCCTTAGACTGTTATGCAGTCCTTTCTTTTATATCTTCTTGCTCTTTTTTGTCTTTGACAGCCTGCCTTAGCCAAACTGCAAACTTTTTCACTAGGTCCTCTCTTTCTCTCTCTCTCTCTCCCCCCTAAGCACCTTTTTGCTTATTATTTTAATTCTGAAAAGTTTGTCTAGACTGGAAAGTGATGATGGCTAGGACAAGCCTCTTTGGCTTGTGTTGTACCCCAAAATTTGCCCTCGCATTTTTCTACAAGCAATCTCAGCTTCAGACATTTCCTGACTTTTCAAACTGGCTCAAGAATCGGACAAACGGACTTTTCTTGACAGTCAAGCAAAATTAGGGTTTTTACTGATTTTCGGAGCTCTGGATTGTTTCGTACAGTTGGCTTAGGGTTTTGGTTGATTTTGGCTCAGTTTTGATCAGGCGAACGTTATTTGGCATTTAATCAGGAATTAAGGGTTTTACGGGCATATTCTCAGAAAGGTTGAAATTCCACAGTACTTTGCGGTTTATTCCGAGATTCGGGTTGAATTTGCATTGTTCATAATTTAATCAGTAAGAGGAGGCAATTGGTTTGAATTCACCAGTCAAAAGATATGTGCAGTATTGGATTCACAGTGTTTATGGCAAGTCAGTGAAGAAGGAATGCGCTTGATCAGTTTATTTTGGTTGACTGCTGCTTTGCTTTGGATATTGGAAGAGACAGGTTTAATTGATCAATATTGTTTTTATTTAAGTTATTTATTATTCTAAAATTGAATGATTGAAATTTATTTTTCAATTGTTTTAATTCAAAGAGTTTTAAATAAATAAATAAACAATAAAGAAAATTAGAATTAATTGGATAATTTAGATTTTATTGATATTTGAATTATTTGTACAAATTGTTGTTTATAATTTAAATTACAAACAATAATATACATTAATTTAAATATTAAATAAAATAAAAAGCTATCCTATTTCTAATATTCTTCATTCTTCACTCCGCTCCGGTGCTCCATTTTTTATCTGCAAAAAGAAGAAGAAAAGTCAGAAAGCAGTTAATTAAAGACAGTTAAAATTTGCTCATCATTAGAGGCCACTGACTGGGATCAGTTGACCCTCTCTGCAAATCACGGGATTTCTCCCGGTTCACAGAGAGGGAAGATTTTTATTCATGAATGCAAATATCAAATGCATAAAATCCAAAGTTCAAACTGCATAGTTCAAATCCAATTCCACTTTCTATCCAAAGCAAGAAGTACAATTGTTGTCAAAAGCACACAAGGCTGTCAAAGAAGATTTTGGAAAAGATATCACAAAGTGCCAAAACTGTCAAAGCTGGATAAAGATGCAGAGTAATGTGTTATGCAAGTTAAATATCTTAATCATCATTTCCCATCAGGGCCCCTTCAGAAAGTACAGAAATAAACATTATTAAATTCTTTAAACTGTACTGAAAAATGAGAAGAAGAGAAATAAAGAAGCATAGGCAGGCTTTAGGCTGAGGTTTAGACAGTAGAGGATAAGAAGAAAAGATATACAAGAAATATACAGGACAGTTCACAGAGAGCAGAACTGCTTACCAAAAGCAAGGATAGAAAAAGAGAGAAATATACAAACTCAAAAAGCCTGAAGCCTCATTTTTCGGTCAAGACAAAGAACCTGCATCATCCTTACAAAATCACACAACTCTGCCTCAATATACAAATCCACAAGCCAATACAACACGGTGGAAGAAGAAGAAAATAGACAATCTGCAAAACCTGCTAGGCATCCAGCCTGTTACCCCGGCCTCAAAAACCTCCAAACACAACTCAAAAGACAGAGAGAAGTGCTAACAACCATCAACCTGCCTAACCCAAGCAGGCCTCACAAGTTATTAAACAAAAAACATAAAACACACTGCAAGCTCAATTCCTGTCAAAACCTCAAACACCAAGTTCTAAAACAAAATGCAAAAACTTACTGTCACAACCATGAAACCATCATCCTGTCAATAAACCATCAAACATACAGCTCAAAAACAGAATAACCTACAGAACTACCAAAACCTCACCTGTTACTGTCAAAAACCAACATAACCCCTCAAGCATAACCAACATAACCCCTCAAGCATAACCAACATAATCCCTCAAGCACACCCAAACCTCAAAGCATTCAAAATCAACTCCTAGGCCTCAGAGTTTCCTCATCATAGGCAACAACATAGGCAAAATCATAAGCAACCATTCAACGAAAATTCAAGGAAACATATAGTAGAAAAAGAGAGATAAAGAAGTGAATTAGAAAGAAGGTTTTCAGGCAAATACAAATCATCATAAAACCCTCACACAGCAAGAGGTGAGAACGAAGATACCAGGGTCACCAAGGGCAAGCATCACCGTTCACGCCGTCCCGGCCTCCTAAGCGTCTCCACTCCGCCTCTCCTCCATCTCCAAAGTCAGGTAGCCAATCTTCTCCCTCTTCTCTTCTCCTTCATAATGAAAGGTAAAAGTTAAGACTCAAATCAGAAAAACATGCAATTCGTAAAAGAAAAGAGATAAGGGCATAACACTGAAAGCAAACCTTGTATCAAGAGGACGCGAAGCTTATGCCTTGGAGGGAAGAAAGGTCTGGAGGGTGACGCTGGTGGCCGGAGTGATTTGCTCAGGAAGCTTGCAAGGATGAAGACGAACATGAACGGCGCGCCGCTGCTAACCTAATTTCCTTCCCTCAACTGAACGAAAACCTCCAACCCTAATTTGTTTTCAACCTGGGCCTTACCCACTCTGCGCCTAAGCCCATTGCTCTAAATCTTGTCTAACTAAACATTTTTACTACACACTAACCTTTTTTTTTCTTTATATTACATAAACATTTCTTCTTTTCAAAATCATTTTAATAGACAAATATATTATTTTACATTCTTTAATATTCACAAAATAATTAAAACACTTTTTATATACATGTTTAATTCAATTAACTTGAAAACATTTTTAATACACATTAAAATATATTTTCTTTTTAGCATACATAATTTATTTCTTGATATATAATTGAAATATACCTTGTACATATTTTCTTTTTTTCTTAAAATATTTTTGTACATATTATACATTTTTTGCCTCATATATTAAGATTGAAAATACCTTCCTTTTCTTAATTAAAATACATTTGTATATAAAAATAATAAAATACTTTTTTTTATAACTAAAATTGAAAACTTTTTAATTAACATACATATTTATACATAATAATAGAAATACATTTTTCTCTAATATTGAAATTCACAAACATTTAATTAAAATACTTTTTGCAAATAAAGATACATTTCTAATTTAAAACTTGAACATTTTCTTTTGTACATAATTAAATATGCAAATCAAAGATTCCTTAAAATACATGTCTAGGTCAAAAACCCTAATACGCTTCAATTTCACATTTCGCCTGTAAATATCCACATACACAAATAATTACACACAATACATATACATCTCACACTTACACTTACACAATGCATTCACATTGCCCTATACACATTTTTATCTTATATCTGTATATTCGATGTTTACATTTGATCACACATTCGATTTGGTTGTAACTTATTGGATACTATAAGTCTCATCCCCTTTTGTACATTTATACCCCCACTCCCGGATACTACTTTGTAATAGCGTAGATTTTACATTTCCGCAATTTACAGTTTTCCAATTATACCATGGTTAGACCTAGGGTTTGCATGTACATAAAATCAAATGCTAGATAACCTAATACAAGACAAATACATGTAATCAATACACAATCACACTTGCACCCCTTAGGGTAATCCCACATGTTGCCTTCCAAAATGGGCCATGCTTGCACGTCGAGTATCTTTGGCAAAACAAAATCAAATGATCATAAGTCTCAAAAATGTTGCCTAAACGGAATGATCATAGTCCCTTCAAAACAAATTGCCAAAGACACTTGGCATCATTGCATTCATGGTCCATACGATGACCCGCACCCGTCCCGAATAAACTTCCTAAACGCAAGATTGTCTACCAATTTCAATGGTAGAACAAAATTGTTAAAAGGGGTTAAAATATGACAAAAACCTTTGAGTACAATAGGGTAGACAAAACTCTTAGTTACTTGAGATCAAACTTGCAAAAACACTTGCTTTCTTTTCAAAAACCACAATCCACAACACTTTCAAACAAACTCTCAAAAACATTTGAAAACATCTTTTCGAAAAGATCCACACTTTTGTAAAACACTCAAACACGAGTCAAATACATTAGTTGCCTAAGACAAGGCATCTTTTTCCAAAACATTTTCAAAAAGCACCCACACACACACCATTTTCAAAGCAATAAAAAAAAAACAAGGCAAGTGATCTAAAAACCAAGTAACTAAGAGCCCATGGATAACCATGGATGAAAAGGGTGTTAATACCTTCCCTTTTCATAATCTACCCCCCGAACCCACGAAATATCTCAAAAGGTTTTTGTTGTGCTTTTTTAACCTTTCCTTTAGGATAAAATAAAAAGTCGGTGGCGACTCTTGCTCAACCGCACAAGTGCGAATACGAAC
Organism: Vicia faba; assembly: GCA_948472305.1. NCBI lineage: Eukaryota > Viridiplantae > Streptophyta > Magnoliopsida > Fabales > Fabaceae > Vicia > Vicia faba. The sequence goes on along the minus strand of OX451741.1, from coordinate 1,478,990,706 downwards.
GCAAAACACTAGTCAGTTCTCCCACCGTATCACAGAACTGGCGACTCTGCTGGGGATCATTCTAAAAGTGGGGTTACCTTAGGGTTTAGATCACCTTTGTTTTCAATTGATTGCTTTGTTTGCTTTACATTTGTGGGCTTTGCATCGAAGTTTCATAGATCCTAACCCGGATCTGGGAAATACCCTTTTAGGTAGCATAATCTGTGAGGGACCTGTCCGGCGTAGACCGACATGGGTGAAGCAGTGGCTACGTTGGTGTGGCGTATTAGTCTGTACCTATATCCCTTGTGTTGTAACGGGGAGAATATAGGTCTTCTAAGGGGTCATTAAGCACCAACCAACCTTAGAACCTTAAATTGACTAACTTGGCTATTAGGACAGTAGCAGTATGCTACACTCATTGAGGCTAAACTCTCGAGATGGTTCTGGCCGCGAGAAAAGATTGCGATGCTGGAGTTCTGACCGATTGAGGGTAGCCAATGATATGAGATCCTCTAGAACCCGGTTACGTTTGATAGGACAGGTTGTAACCAACAAACTGAAAGAGGGTAGTACCTGAACCTCATGCAAGCCTAAATCTAAGGCCTTGTGTGCTTTGTGTGAATATTGTTTGTCTGTATATACACTTACTTGCTTGTGCATGCATGGACATAACATCATGACATCATACCATAGCATTTTCAATAACCATTTCAAGGATCTCGAGGGTTCTGTTGATGCAGGGTTACGTTGAACCAGACATCTATCCAGGGGCAAGGGGTTTCTCCTCTAACCAATCCAGTCAAAGTCCAAGAACAACAACTTGAATCAGTGGCTATGACCCACTCGACATGGTGAGCTTGATTCTCGTGGAAGGACGTCCACCGGTGCAGAGATCTCCAATCCAAGAGCAGAGTTCAACCTCTAACATTTTCTTGTGTTTACCCCAAGAAATCCTTGAAAGCATGCATCCACATATCATGCATTTCATTTTGACAATCTTTCCTTTTTCAGGTTTCCTTACTCTCCTGTTGTTTATTTCAGCAAGAGATGGCTCTAGAAAGGTCTGTCAAAGACATCCAAGACCAGACTGCTCAGCTGCAGGAGATGTTCCTGAACTTGTCTCTGGGGCAAGAAGAGATGAAAGCTCTCCTCACCAAGGGCTTGGGGAATTCCAACAATGCCAGGAGTGATCAGATTGCGGAGCTGTAGTTTGATCTGACAACACTAAGGACCCAAATGATGGGACAGTTGGTGGGCCAGATGGCTCTCATCCAAGACCTATCTCAAAGACAAGAGGAACTCAGAGTTCTTGTCCGCCAACTGCTTCCAAACAACCAACTGGGGCAAACATCTGAGGTCGAAGAGCAAGTCACCGCTCAGCCTCCATCAACTCAAGAAGACAAAGGGAAATCTCCTTTGCTAGCTTCAGGGTCACAAACTCATAAACAACCTCGCCAGCGTCAACGGGGCAGTCGGCGTAAGCAAGAAAAGTCGGGAAGACAGTTTACGGAGACTGAAATACCATCATTCTTCATACCGGAGCGCCTGTTGGAGGTCAATTTGCTCACCGTAAAGGACCCTCCTCAGAAGCTCAACATCTCCTCTCCTCACTTTAATCCCGACGCATTCTGTGCTTACCACTCCTACAGCCCGGGACACAGCACCAACGACTGTTGGGCCTTGAAGAACAAGATTCAAGATCTGATCGATATCGGGGTGCTGGAATTCATGCCAGACGGCGAGATGAAAATCTTCCGTTAAAGGGTTCTCCATCTGAAGTGACGAAGCTCGAGCTGAGAGACTTTTGCTTCTTTTTGAATTTTCAAAGTTGTAATTTCTTTTGCTGTCAAAACAATTATCTGTTGATGTTAAAACTCTGTTTTCATTAATGCATTGCATATGTTTGTCTTGAATTCATCCATTCGTTTCACTACTCTTATGCTTTTCTTTATGATATTTGACTCTTGATAAAAAGCTGTAAGCCTTTAGAGGGAGGATGACGAAACAATACCGTGATCTTATACAGTATGCTTTTGAACAGACCTTGCTGATGATGTACAGGCATTTCTTTCAATTCCCAAACACTGGAGTTATAAGGAAGTTAATCCCTAGTCAACCCCTTCGAGCCAAAGAAGTAGGAGTTCTTTGTTCTGATACAATCAAAACCTTTGATATAAACCTGGGGCAGGGTAGTCTCTCAGTTAATTCAAAAGAAAGTGCGCATTGAAGTCGCAAACTCTCAGTTCGTAATACAACGAACGACGTCAAAAAAAAAAAAAAGCATTCCTTTGGAATCAAAAGACAAGGGTGGTTCCCTATCACATAGACAGTCAATCTCTCAAAGAGAAAAGCCCACTGAGCCAAAACCTATAAAGGAGGCTTAAGAAAGCTGGGGCATCCCGCTGACAGTAATCCCGAAAACGGTAACAGTCAGGCAAAAGTTAGGGATAACAAATCAAAATCAAAATAGTGAGGTCATTATAAAACCCTCAACAACATGAAAAGTGTTGTAAAAGAAAAAGGAGATGATGACTGTCTCCCCAAAATTCAACTGGTGAACCATCGCCCAAAAGTCGTTCCAAACTCAAAACAGAGTGCGACGCACAATTAACTGAGCTTAGGTTGAAGAACATCACGAAGAGCGGGTGGGTACAAATATACTTTGATCCTTTATCCTTTGTTCCTTAAACCGTGAACCAGGCCACGTTACAACCCTTCAAAAGTCCTAATTGAAGCATGGGTTAGTTCGAAAGCATACTGTTACAAAAGGTATCCTGACTCCTGTAGGGCTTTGCTCTAAATCTTGTGTTAACTTGTCTTATGAAAAGTTTTCTGCTAAAAACGCCTTTTTTCAAAACTTCGGGACAAACATAAACTTTGCATTATTCGAATATCACTGTCTGCATTTGACCCTTTTGTTTGACAGCGAAGAAATTCATACAGCGAATGTTCGGAGGAACGAAAATTCTCTCAGTAAGTCAAAATCTCTTCAAGAGGATAACACTTCCATCAAATCCCCAATCAACAAGGGGCATGACATGTCAAAATCCAATTAACCTGGGGCAGTCCAGTCAAGGTCCAACAGATCTTTCAAAGTTCAGTTAACCTGGGGAAGTCCAATCAAGATTTCAAGAAATCTCTCAATATGCAGAGTAATCTGATTCAAGATTCCTTCGTCACCACTTGGGGCATTCGAATGTCAAAAGTATTCAACAAATCAACTACATCATTTCCAGATTCGATTCCTGTATCCGGCCAGGGCATATCTGTTGACGACCATTTCCAGACTCGATTCCTGTATCTAGCCAGGGCACGTTTGAAGAGTTCGAGGATTCGACTCCTGTATCCAGCCAGGGCATATCTATCAACTATCACCTTTCCAGACTCGATTCCTGTATCTAGCCAGGGCACGTCTGAAGAGTTCGAGGATTCGACTCCTGTATCCAGCCAGGGCATATCTGTTGACTACATTTCCAGATTCGATTCCTGTATCCAGCCAGGGCATGTCTGAAGAATTCCAGATCAACACCTGTAACAACCCAGGAAACATCTGTGAACGACCGATTATAGACCAACACCTGTAATATGCCAGGAATTTATCTACATCACCACTTGGGGCATTCGAATGTCAAAAGTGTTCAAAAACCGATGCAGTTTTACACAAGCTCATCATCAGGAAGCCCTACACCGGTTCCTCTTCTCAACTTTTGAAGACAGTTTACGGATTCTTCCCAACAACGGATGTCAATCTACCAACTGATTCAGACTCTTCTCAACTTTTGAAGACAGTTTACGGATTCTTCCCAACAACGGATGTCAATCTACCAACTGATTCAGACTCTTCTCAACTTTTGAAGACAGTTTACGGATTCTTCCCAACAACGGATGTCAATCTACCGACTTGTTCAGACTCTTCTCAACCCTTGAAATTAGTTTACGGACGCTTCCCAACAACGGACGCGGCTCTATTGCTGATTCAACTTCAAGATTTCTGAAAATAAGTTCACGGGTTCTCCAAGTAAACGGATGTTAACCTATCACTTGTTCAGATTCTTCTCAAGCTAACCACCACGGAAGATCGCGCTCGCCAAAATTCTTCCCATCCCCAGCGGAGCCAGACCATTGAACCTTTTCCCCACAGAGTTTTGGAGAGGGCAAATCTTGAGTTCCCCAGTGAAGTCGCCAGAGTTACTTCCCATCAAGCCGAAGACTCTCAATCTGGCCTCCCCAGCATGAGTCTACTAGTTTGGAACCCCCCCCCCCCCCAGTAGAGGTCATCAGGAATTCTCTTCCCCAGCGACAGCCAAGGATTTATTTTCCCCGGCAGCAATCAAGAGGCTTTTATCTTCAGCCATCTCGGATTCATGTATCCTCGGCAAGATTAGCTCATCAGCTTACATGCGCATCCATCACATTCATGTCATAAATAGTGATGTCACGTACATTGCATCATGCATCATAACATTGCATACAACTAACCCTTTGCCTTTTCAGGTAAGATCAGTCGACAGACAAAGATCAACTCCCAAGATTCATCCAGAAATAGTTCAGATGTGACCCGGACACGGCGACATTCTGATACTTATTCCAAATTCATTCAGATGCATCAGCAGAAACCTTACGCCGGTTCCTCTTCAACTTCTCAACTCCTGAAGACAGTTTACGGATTCTTCCCAACAACGGATGACAATCTACCAACTGATTCAGACTCTTCTCAACTTTTGAAGACAGTTTACGGATTCTTCCCAACAACGGATGTCAATCTACCGACTTGTTCAGACTCTTCACAATTTCTGAAAATAGTTTACGGACACGTCCCAACAACGGATGCTGCTCTATTGCTTGTTCAATCTCAGATAGTTTACAGATTCTCCAGACATGGACGTCAATCTGTTGCTTGTTCAGACCCCAATTCAGAGACGTTCCAAAACAGGGATGCCCTTCTGACACTCGTCCACTCACCATTGACATACAGTTCAACATGTCCAGATGGCATCTATAAGCCCATCCTCCTACCAGCAGTCGCCAGATGGCATCTTTAAGCCCATCACCAAATGGCATCTCTAAGCCCATCCCCCGACAAAATTCTACCGCACCGGCTGGCATCTTTAAGCCCATCACCAAATGGCATCTTTAAGCCCATTTACCTCCACCATCAGATCGCCGAGTGCAAATTTTCTGGGCACATTAGTGTCCAATCTCCTTTTACCTTCAAGTCGCGAAAGGCAAACTTGCCAATCTAACTCTTCAGGTCAAAGAAGATTGAACAGGGGCAACTGTTGTACCCCAAAATTTGCCCTCGCATTTTTCTACAAGCAATCTCAGCTTCAGACATTTCCTGACTTTTCAAACTGGCTCAAGAATCGGACAAATGGACTTTTCTTGACAGTCAAGCAAAATTAGGGTTTTTACTGATTTTCGGAGCTCTGGATTGTTTCGTACAGTTGGCTTAGGGTTTTGGTTGATTTTGGCTCAGTTTTGATCAGGCGAACGTTATTTGGCATTTAATCAGGAATTAAGGGTTTTACGGGCATATTCTCAGAAAGGTTGAAATTCCACAGTACTTTGCGGTTTATTCCGAGATTCGGGTTGAATTTGCATTGTTCATAATTTAATCAGTAAGAGGAGGCAATTGGTTTGAATTCACCAGTCAAAAGATATGTGCAGTATTGGATTCACAGTGTTTATGGCAAGTCAGTGAAGAAGGAATGCGCTTGATCAGTTTATTTTGGTTGACTGCTGCTTTGCTTTAGATATTGGAAGAGACAGGTTTAATTGATCAATATTGTTTTTATTTAAGTTATTTATTATTCTAAAATTGAATGATTGAAATTTATTTTTCAATTGTTTTAATTCAAAGAGTTTTAAATAAATAAATAAACAATAAAGAAAATTAGAATTAATTGGATAATTTAGATTTTATTGATATTTGAATTATTTGTACAAATTGTTGTTTATAATTTAAATTACAAACAATAATATACATTAATTTAAATATTAAATAAAATAAAAAGCTATCCTATTTCTAATATTATTCATTCTTCACTCTGCTCCGGTGCTCCATTTTTTATCTGCAAAAAGAAGAAGAAAAGTCAGAAAGCAGTTAATTAAAGACAGTTAAAATTTGCTCATCATTAGAGGCCACTGACTGGGATCAGTTGACCCTCTCTGCAAATCACGGGATTTCTCCCGGTTCACAGAGAGGGAAGATTTTTATTCATGAATGCAAATGTCAAATGCATAAAATCCAAAGTTCAAACTGCATAGTTCAAATCCAATTCCACTTTCTATCCAAAGCAAGAAGTACAATTGTTGTCAAAAGCACACAAGGCTGTCAAAGAAGATTTTGGAAAAGATATCACAAAGTGCCAAAACTGTCAAAGCTGGATAAAGATGCAGAGTAATGTGTTATGCAAGTTAAATATCTTAATCATCATTTCCCATCAGGGCCCCTTCAGAAAGTACAGAAATAAACATTATTAAATTCTTTAAACTGTACTGAAAAATGAGAAGAAGAGAAATAAAGAAGCATAGGCAGGCTTTAGGCTGAGGTTTAGACAGTAGAGGATAAGAAGAAAAGATATACAAGAAATATACAGGACAGTTCACAGAGAGCAGAACTGCTTACCAAAAGCAAGGATAGAAAAAGAGAGAAATATACAAACTCAAAAAGCCTGAAGCCTCATTTTTCGGTCAAGACAAAGAACCTGCATCATCCTTACAAAATCACACAACTCTGCCTCAATATACAAATCCACAAGCCAATACAACACGGTGGAAGAAGAAGAAAATAGACAATCTGCAAAACCTGCTAGGCATCCAGCCTGTTACCCCGGCCTCAAAAACCTCCAAACACAACTCAAAAGACAGAGAGAAGTGCTAACAACCATCAACCTGCCTAACCCAAGCAGGCCTCACAAGTTATCAAACAAAAAACATAAAACACACTGCAAGCTCAATTCCTGTCAAAAGCCTCAAACACCAAGTTCTAAACCAAAATGCAAAAACTTACTGTCACAACCATGAAACCATCATCCTGTCAATAAACCATCAAACATACAGCTCAAAAACAGAATAACCTACAGAACTACCAAAACCTCACCTGTTACTGTCAAAAACCAACATAACCCCTCAAGCATAACCAACATAACCCCTCAAGCATAACCAACATAATCCCTCAAGCACACCCAAACCTCAAAGCATTCAAAATCAACTCCTAGGCCTCAGAGTTTCCTCATCATAGGCAACAACATAGGCAAAATCATAAGCAACCATTCAACGAAAATTCAAGGAAACATATAGTAGAAAAAGAGAGATAAAGAAGTGAATTAGAAAGAAGGTTTTCAGGCAAATACAAATCATCATAAAACCCTCACACAGCAAGAGGTGAGAACGAAGATACCAGGGTCACCAAGGGCAAGCATCACCGTTCACGCCGTCCCGGCCTCCTAAGCGTCTCCACTCCGCATCTCCTCCATCTCCAAAGTCAGGTAGCCAATCTTCTCCCTCTTCTCTTCTCCTTCATAATGAAAGGTAAAAGTTAAGACTCAAATCAGAAAAACATGCAATTCGTAAAAGAAAAGAGATAAGGGCATAACACTGAAAGCAAACCTTGTATCAAGAGGACGCGAAGCTTATGCCTTGGAGGGAAGAAAGGTCTGGAGGGTGACTGTTGTACCCCAAAATTTGCCCTCCCATAATTCTTCAAGAAATTGCCAAGTCAAGTCACAAAATTCCCCAAGGGTTGCACAGTGCAAAGGTCTCCTATACAGTCAAAACTAGGGTTTGTGTCCTGATCAAGGAAATGAAGTTTTCAAGGGCTCAATCAAGTCTCATATGCCTACAAATATGGTCAAATATCCTCATATCAAGTTTCAAGGCATTCAGCTCAAAATTGAACAGTCAAAACCCTAAATTGCACTACAGTCAACTGTAGGGGCAAAATGGTCATCTGGCAGTCAAAAGTTCAAATTTTTGATCAACATATCATTTTGAAGCCACAAACATCATTTGATCAATGCTTGATCATGATTCTCAAAATTTGGCTCAGAAATCATCAAAGATGCAAAAGTTTCCTTATTTGGACAGTTGAAAAAGTCAACTGAAATTGACCAGGGCATAACTTTCACATGGATTATCAGAAAAATTCCATCCAAAGCTCATTTTGAAGAGAAAGACATTTCCTACAACTCATCTTCATACTTCAAGTCCAAGAAATGCTCTCACAAAAAGTTATCAATTTCAACATTATAGGTCATTTTCAAAAGTCAACAAAAAGGGACTTTAAGTCAAAGGCCATAACTTGAGATTGGTAGATCAAAATGACATGGGACCAAAGACATTGGTTAGAGGACTCAAAGAACTTTCCAAAATGTCCAAGAACATGAGAAAAGCTTAAATATTGAGCAAGTTATGCCTTGTGGAAGTTGGGAAATGTTTGGATATTTTGAAAAGTCAACATTGATTCAAATGACCTAAAATTGCTAATGGGCCCATTTTTCTTCCATGATTCATCATTCTAAGCATGTGCACGACCACTTGGCCCAAAGGGAAGTATTTTCTCATTTTTTAATTATTTATTTAAATTATTATTTATATTAATTCATTTAAATCATTTAAATATATGAAAAATATCTAATTCACCCTAACAAATCTTTTTATACATGTTTTGCCATCAAGATTTCGTGCATATGCTAATTAGGAAAGAATTGGATTGATTGGCATGATTGAGAGCAAAGAACACTTGAAAAAGATTGAAAAAAGATCTTAAGAAATCAAATATTCAAAACAATGAATTACAAGAGATTTGATCAATATTTTTGACCTAATGCATTCACTACAAAGGCTTGATCATAAACCTAATCGTGCTACACACAAAGCTGCGCAGAAAAGCTCTCTACAAACTTGAAATTTTCTCAAAGAAACTCAAAACTGTAAACCACTTTAGAGGTTGATTCAAGGCATAATTCATAGTCCATTAGCTTCCTTGAAGGCTCCTGAACGTGTTCCAATCAAAGACAACCATCAAAGCACGAAGAATTGGTATATTGGACATGAACTGTGCAGAGAAAAACTCAAAATCGTGCATCATGATTTAAGCATTTTTACAGCACTTTATCCATTGATTCATGTTCATTAGGATGTTTTGAAGCTAACCAATATGTTCAATTGCTTTTTTCTGTGCCATACACGATTTTGCCATGTTTATTTTCTAGGGTTTTCAGAGCTTGGAATTAGGGCTTTTGCAAAGAGGAAAAATTAGGACCCAAGACCACCATCATTGGATTCAGCAGGTCTGGACGAAGAAAACAACATGCTCGCGCCCAATTTATGACCACTTGAGAGCTAATCGCTATTTTCCAATAGCATGCCTAAAACCACGCGTTTAAAACCGTTGCCTAATGTTCTTGTTTCAGAAAAATAAAAAACACATGAAGAAGATGGAGTCGTGGCAAGGGGTGATAGGCCTGTTTGAAATTCGCGCGCTGGATCCACTAACGCGTTGGTTTTTCTTTTTATTATTTATTTGTTATAATATGTTAACATGCGTTGTAGTGGCTCAGCTGGCAAACGTTGATTGCATTGACGTCCAAGACCTGGGTTCGAACCCCAGGTCTGTGTAATTTCAATATTATTTTTCCACAATAATTCCTATGCAGGCACAACATTAATGCGCACCATATTCCATCACCATCAAGCCATCCACGTATCTAACAAATTCAAATCAAAGGCTGAGATTGGATGTACATCATAAGCTTGGTCAAAGTGTTAACACGCTAGTGGCAAAAGTCAATGGATCTGAAGCTTGTTGGGCCAGATTGCTAAGGCCTACACCTCCATATTGGGGCCTGAACCCCCCCCCCCCCTGGTTTGCAATTTTCTTCATATTTTATTTTTTTTAATTGTTATTTTATTTTCTTTATTGTTTTAATTTAATTAATTATTTTTTTTACAAAATACAAAAACATCATAAAAAACTCAGAAAAAGATAAAAAATATAATGATTATTTATTTTGATATTTTCTTGTAAATAAATTAGCATGTAATTAATTAGTTTTAAATTAGGTTACAATTTTAATTCTTTTCATAATAAAATCTAAAAAATGTAGAATTAGGTTTAATTGATAATTTTTATTTCCTTTTAATTTTTCTTTTTTACCATAATATTATTTATTTATTTGTTTCTATAATTAAATTATGCATGAAAATAACTTAGGTTTAAATTAGGTCAAATTTCAACATTTTTCTTAATAATCTTAAAAATAAATAGAATTAGGGTTTGCCTTCAATTTTAATTTTAATTAATTCTTTTTCTATTAAATCTTGAAAAACATAAAAATACCAAAAACCTTTTCTTTTAATTTTAATTTTAATTCTGTATTAATTTAATTTTGCAAAAGGGTCCAACGCCCATGTTCTTAATTGTTTTATTTCGCATATTTACCTTATCTCGTTTAAATAATTATGTACCTCTCCCGAAGCCTTGTAACGTTTAAATTACTTTTCGCACTTTTAATTCTTTATTTTCCGTCAAATCGGGTCCGGTTTAATTTTTGGCGATGTGGACCCGCGCCTTTTGTAATAGCTTTAGATTTACTTTTCCTGCAAATATTTAATTGTTAAACAAAGCATGCAAGAATGAATGGACTTAAATAAAATCAAGCGTAGAGCACCAATAAACATGACAAGACAAATGCAAATGAAAACGACACACAATTCGCACACACCACCCCTAGGGTACGCCTCACTGTTGCCTTGCCTCGAAAGGTGATCGTCGAGTAGAGGATGTCTTAGTAAGTCCTCATGATCCGGGAACCTGGCATGAGGGTAGCTTCTAAGATGTCTTCCCATTGCTCTGGTGATCACCATGTCCCGAACCTCGAATTGACCCGAACACCTCCAACGGTGGTGCTACCTACCTCTCAATGGTGGGATGGCACTACTTTAAAGGACATTTACACAGACGAATTCCTTAGGGTAGGTAGGTTCTCGTAGATACTTGCTCTAATTTCAAAATAAATTCAAAAATACTTTTCACACCGACACCTTTTCAAAAAGCTTTCGAAAGCAACTTTTCAAACACTCTTGAGGACTGATACAAGAGTCGAACTGAAATTTTCAAAGAAACTTTTTTAAACCCACAGTTGAAAAGCAAACAAACCATTTTTGAAAACACAATGAGCAAGTATCTAAGAGCCCATGGATAACCATGGATAGAAAGGGTGCTAACACCTTCCCTTTCTATAACCTACCTCCCGAACCGAGAGCAATCTCTTTAAGGAATTTTTCTGTGCTTTTGTCCTTTCCATTTGGAGAAAATAAAAGACGGTGGCGACTCTTGCTTCCGCGACATTTCGCGAACCAGCGTTAAACAGTCAGTTCCAGATCCACCGATCACAGAACTGGCGACTCTGCTGGGGACTCTTTATAAAGTGAGGTGTACCTTAGGACTAAGTTCATAACTGTGTTTTCAATTGCTTTCCTTGTTTGCTTTATTATTGTGGGACTGTCTTGGGAGTTCTATAGATCCTAACCCGGATCTGGGGGATACCTTCTTAGAAAGTAGCAACAAGGCTGTGAGGGAACTGTGCGGGGTATACCGACATGGTTGAAACAGTCTGCTACGTTGATGTGGCACTTTGGTGTGTACCGGTAACCCCTGAGTTCAGTCAAGGAGAGTACGGGGCCTCCGCGTGGTGTCGTGAAGCATCAACAGACCTTAGGAACCTTAATTGAACTATCTTGGCCTCTTTAGGGTAGTGAGATAACTGATCTTGGTGCAGTCCGAGGTTGGTTGATACTCGATACTACACTCAATTGAGGGTTGCTTTCCTGGAATATTTCGGTCGCCAGTTCAGTGGCTAAATCGAAATGATGAACAATGAAAGCAGTCCCGTGATATTGGGAACCTTAGAACCCGGTTACTTCTAATAGGACAGGTTGAACCCACCAACTTCAAGAGGGTACTACCCAGACCCCATGCTGGCCTTAAACCCTAAGGGCTTGTCTTGTGTGACTTGTGTGCCTTCGTACTTGACTATCTGCACGCTTATTACCTGACACTTGTTCCTTGCAGGTTTTGTCTATAGTCCTTAATTGGGACTCACAACAGGGTTACATACATTACCCCATGCATAGCATAACATCATACCATTGCATACATCCTAACCCATTTCAAGGATCTCAAGGGCTTGTGATGCAGGTCATGATAAATCAAACATCTAGCCAGGGGCAAAGAGGATTTATTTTCCTCTAGCCAAGGTTGTCAGGGGCTATGACCCACTGGATATGGTGAGCCTTTGACCCTTGACGAAGGACTCTCAACAACATGAAGTACCTTCAATCGAGTCGCCAGTTTTTCAACTCTAACAAGTTTCTCTGTTTACCCCGCGAGGTCCTTGAAATCATTGCATGCGCATCATACATATCATTGCATAACAGGTACCCTTTCTCTGCAGGTTACTTACCTTCTTCGCTGTTTATTTCAGCAGTCTCGTCATGAATCCTGAATCCTCAACCGAGCACACTATCAAGGCTCTCCAGGCTCAGAACGCCCAGTTCCAAGGGCTGATCATGAATTTGACCCAGGGGCAACAAGATCTGAAAGCTCTGCTCTTGAAGAAGGAAAAGAAGAAGAAGAGGACTGTTTTATTCAGCCCTAGACGTAGATCTGGGAACACGCTGCAGACTGAAACTGAGAGGACTACTCCATCTGTGAGGGAAAGCAGTCACCATGAGAGAGAGGTGCCTAGTCCAGTGGTCTCCGACAACGAGACAGATTTCAACAACGAACAATACCCTCCGGCTGAGGATAAGTACAAACAGTTGGAAGACCGGCTCAGTGCTATGGAGATACAAAAAGTGCCCGGCCTAGACTTCGAGGATCTAGGTCTGTCTTCTGGGGTAGTAATCCCGCACAAGTTTAAGGCACCTGCCTTTGCTAAATACGACGGGGCATCCTGTCCTAAGTTGCATCTCAGGGCTTACACGAGGAGGATCCAACCCTATACAGCTGACAAAAACTTATGGATCCATTTCTTCCAAGAGAGTCTTTCAGCTACTCAGCTCGAGTGGTTTTATCAATTGAATGGAGCCAACATCCGTACCTGGGAAGACTTAGCCACTGCTTTCTACAAGCATTACCAGTACAATGCCGACCTTGCTCCCACACGCACTCAGCTTCAGGAAATGTCTATAGGTGTAGACGAAGGTTTCAAAGAGTATGCACAGAAATGGAGAGACCTTGCTGGAAGGGTACAGCCTCCATTAACTGACCGGGAACTCGTTGATATGTTCTTGGGGACCCTATCCGGGCCATTCTTCAACCACCTGATTGGTAATTCATCTGCTGGATTCACCGACCTCATCCTGACCGGCGAAAGAATTGAAGCTGGTATCAAGAGTGGGAAAATTCAAGAGGCCACACCTTCTGATATTCATAAAAAGCCTTACACGGGAAAGAAGGAATCTAATGTTGCATACAGTCAAAAGAGTCGCCGTGATCAACATGCAGGGGCAGTCATGATCTCTGGGTCTGCACCACGCCGTCAACCACAAAAGGGAAACCAGCAAAGGCCGGACGGGCCTAAAAGGCAATTCACCAACATTAACATGCCATGGTCACAAGCATTGCAGCACATGTTGAAGATGAACCTGATTGCAGTAATCAACCCTCCTGCAAATCCTAAGACTTCCTCTCCTAGCTACAATCCAGAAGCAAGGTGTGCTTATCATTCTGATAGCCCGGGGCACGATACTGAGGACTGTTGGGCACTGAAGTACAAAATTCAGAACATGATCGATGCCAAAGAGATCGAGTTCGAGCCTGTCGAGACTCCCAACGTGATCACTGCTCCATTGCCAAAACATGGCTAGAGTCGAGAGATTTTTGTTCATTTGAATTCAAGTTGTATCTTTCTTTTCTTGTTCAAACAAACAATTATCATGCTAAACTCTTTTATTTCATGAATGCATTACACATGTCTGTCTTGATTTAATTATGTTTATTATGCTTAAAACTGCTTTCATATTTTGGGATGATCAACTCTTGACTGAAAATTCTAAACCTCTTGAGGGAGGATGACGAAAACGATGCCATAATTTACAGTACGCTTTTGAACAGACCCCGCTGATGAGGTACAGGCATTGTTTCAATCCCTAAACACTGGAGTTATAAGGATGATAATCCCTCGTCAACCCCTCTGAGCCAAAGAAGTAGGAGTTTTTATTTTCGAAAATCAAAACCCTTAATCATAACCTGGGGCAGGGTAGTCTCTCAGTTGATCCAAGTGCATAACAAATGGCACCAAAGAAGTCCTTACAAAACGAAGAAAGACAGTGATGGTTCCAAATAATCAATAAAGAAAGGCAGTCATTATCTCAAAAATAAAGAACCCATTAAGTCGAAACCCATGAAGGAGACTTACAAAGCTGGGGCATCCCGCTGACTGTAATTCCAAAAAAGGAAACAGTTCAGGCAAAAAAAAAAAGAAAGGGATAACAAAAAAAAATCAAAAAAGAGAGAGGTCCAACAAACCCTCAACAAAAAAGGAATGACTGCCTATTCAAAATAAGTTATCAACATCCGAATCATCACCGGAAAATCAGAGCAAAAATAAGGTCTAACGTATGATCAACTGAGTTTAGGTTTGGAGAACATCACGAAGAGCGGGTGGGTACAAATAATTTGAGCCTTTATCCTTTGTTTCTTAAACCGTGAACCAGGCCACGATACAACCCTTAAAAGTCCTAGCTGAAGCATGGGTTAGTTCGAAAGCATACTGTTACGAAGGTATCCTGACTCCTGAAGGTTTGCTGTAAAATCTTGAGTTGACACCGCACTGTATTACAAAAAATGCATTTTCAAAATTCAAGACAGACATAGGCTTTTGCATTCTTAAAATAACCTTGTTTGCATATGACTATTTGTTTGAACAGCAGGGAAATTCGCACGATGAACACCTTGTGAACAGAAGTACCTCCAATCAAGGGGCACAGTAGGAGCATTGCCCATTATCTGGGGCATGGCAAAATACTTCCAACAGGGGCAACTCCCTACATTCTGAAAGCATGGACATAGTCGGAAAGATACTACGCATAATCAAAGACCCGCTAGGTTGACACACCTAGACAAAAATAAGGGCTTCCCGGCGAACCAAAAGGGTTCGGGCAAAATGAAGGGGTGAAATGAAACAAATCTGTACACCCGGCAAGTCGAAAACCTGAAAAGGAGGCTTGGGCAAAAATGGGTATCCCGGTGGACTGAAAACCCGAAAGGGCGGTCCAGGCAAAAGTTAGGGATCAAAGCGTACGACTATGTTCCGGTATCTCATCACTTGTCTACTCGAAGATTTGTCAATCACCCACACAGGTATCCTCTTCCCTCATCTCCGAAGCAGGGGCAATAATGAGTTATCCAGGCGATCCAATTGCTCTGTCAACCAAAGTACAAAGGAAAGATCAACATAAGGATGATTACCATCTACCTTTACAAATTCCAGATCGTGGGCTAACATCCGAGATCGAACAGGACAATCATCCACTTAATCAAAATCATGCAACCCTACACCGGTTCCTTCTCAATTTTCATCCAGAAGTTTTACACAAACTTATCCCGAAGCAACCTTACCCCGGTTCCTCCAGAAATCTTACATGGATTTATCCCAAGGCAACCTAACCCCGGTTCCTCCAGAAATCTTACATGGATTTATCCAAGCAACCTTACCCCGGTTCCTCCTGAAGTCTTACATGGACCTATCTCAAGATGACCTAACCCCGGTTCATCAAGAAGTTTTTACACAAACTTATCCAAGCAACCTTACCCCGGTTCCTCCTGAAGTCTTACATGGACCTATCTCAAGATGACCTAACTCCGGTTCATCAAGAAGTTTTTACACAAACTTATCCAAGCAACCTTACCCCGGTTCCTCCTGAAGTCTTACATGGACCTATCTCAAGATGACCTAACTCCGGTTCATCAAGAAGTTTTTACACAAACTTATCCAAGCAACCTTACCCCGGTTCCTCCTGAAGTCTTACATGGACCTATCTCAAGATGACCTAACCCCGGTTCATCAAGAAGTTCTACACAAACTTATCCTGCCGTAACCTAACCCTGGTTCCTCCAGAAGTCTTACATGGACCTATCTCAAGATGACCTAACCCCGGTTCATCAAGAAGTTTTTACACGAACTTATCCAAGTAACCTAACCCCGGTTCCTCCAGAAGTCTTACATGGATTTAGCTCAAGATAACCTTACCCCGGTTCATCAAGAAGTTTTACATGAACTTACCTCACCAGGCAACCCTACACAGGGTCTCCTTCTCCGGACGTAGTTTTACACGAACTCGACATCAAGCAACCCTACACCGGTTCCCTCTCTTCAAGATGCAGTTTTACATGGACTCGTCGCCCAGCAACCCTACACAGGTTCTCCCTTTCCAAAAACGAAGTTTTACACGAACTCATCAAAGTAATCCTACACAGGTTCCTTCTCCATTTCAGATGCGGTTTTACACGAGCTCATCAGCATGCAACCCTACATAGGTTCCCTCTTTCAACTTACAAAATTACAGTTCAAAGCTTCCCCAGGAGAGTCCAATCTAGTTCTCCAGGAAAGTTGGAATTCATCTCCCCAAGCAGTAAGCTTACCCCCAGTGGATTCTGGAAGCTTATCCTCGCAGAACCCGAACGCGTCGTCCGGCTTTATTTAAAGAGTTATTTCCTCAACAGGATATAACTGGGTTATCCTCAGCCAAAAGCCACGGAAAGAGCGTCCCCAACGAAGTCTTCTTACCCCAGCGAAGTCCTTCAACACTTCCAATAACAAGGGTATCCTCAGCAAATTATTATCAACACTCAGCAAGGCATCTCTCTTCCCACAGAGTATTGCTTCCCAGCATGGTCGCTAGAGTATTTTTTCTCCCCGCAGAATCTTCATTTGCCAAGTTTATCCCGCAACGGAGTTATTTTCTCTTACCGGTATTCTTGCAGTTATTATCCCCAGCAGAAGCAAAATCTATTCTTCAACATCAGCCCAGGATATGACTTCCCGGCAACCGTCAAGGATTTACTTTCCTAGACAAAAAGCATACATAAGACATCACATACATCATTATAGCATGCATAGACGCATCATATCATACGAATCTCATTTATGTTGAGAACATCATTGCCTGATTCATATCATGCATTGCATATGACTGACCTTTACCTTTCAGGAAAGATCCAGTTAAGTTCTCAAGCTACATTTCAAGACCTAGACCGGTTCAGTTAAATCGACCCTAAGATTTTCCTGATGCTTATCCAGTCAAAGGCCTTCTCTGGTTCAGTCGGATCGATCCTAAGATCTCCCTGATGCTCATCCAGTTGAAGATATTTCAAGACCTAGACCGGTTCAGTTAAATCGACCCTAAGATTTTCCTGATGCTTATCCAGTCAAAGGCCTTCTCTGGTTCAGTCAGATCGACCCTAAGATCTCCCTGATGCTTATCCAGTTGAAGATACTCCAAGACCTTGTCCGGTTCAGTTAAATCGACCCTAAGATTTTCCTGATGCTTATCCAGTCAAAGGCCTTCTCTGGTTCAGTCAGATCGACCCTAAGATCTCCCTGATGCTTATCCAGTTGAAGATATTTCAAGACCTTGTATGGTTCAGTCAGATCGACCCTAAGATCTCCCTGATGCTTATCCAGTTGAAGATATTTCATGACCTTGTCCGGTTCAGTTAAATCGACCCTAAGATTTTCCTGATGCTTATCCAGTCAAAGGCCTTCTCTGGTTCAGTCAGATCGACCCTAAGATCTCCCTGATACTTATCCAGTTGAAGATATTTCAAGACCTAGACCGGTTCAGTTAAATCGACCTTAAGATTTTCCTGATGCTTATCCAGTCAAAGGCCTTCTCTGGTTCAGTCAGATCGACCCTAAGATCTCCCTGATTCTTATCCCAGTAGAAGACACCCAAGATTTTTCTCAACGAGCGTTGTTGAAGTTAAAGTCGCCCAAGGTTCTCTTACCATCCATGCTAAGGCAACAACCATCCCTGGTTCATTCATCACCGTTTGAAGCTCCAGACTCAGATCCTGTAACCAGTCAGGACATATCTATACCAAGCATCTAAAAATCAGCTCCTGCAACGTGTCAGGTACTCATTTTCTGTTTTGCAGGTATGCAGGTTCTCGCCAAGGAACCTCTTACGCGATCAACATTCAGATGGCATCTATAAGCCCATCATCCTATCCAGAAATCTCCAAATGGCATCTATAAGCCCATTCCCCCATCACACTGCTAACATGTGAGCGCAAATTTCTGGGCACTCTAGTGTCCAATCATCTTCTACCCTCGGATTACGAAAGGCACGTCAGCCAATCTGCATCCTCAGGTCTAAGAAGATTGAACAGGGGCAACTGTTGTACCCCAAAATTTTCCCTCCCATAATTCTTCAAGAAATTGCCAAGTCAAGTCACAAAATTCCCCAAGGGTTGCACAGTGCAAAGGTCTCATATACAGTCAAAACTAGGGTTTGTGTCCTGATCAAGGAAATGAAGTTTTCAAGGGCTCAATCAAGTCTCATATGCCTACAAATATGGTCAAATATCCTCATATCAAGTTTCAAGGCATTCAGCTCAAAATTGCACAGTCAAAACCCTAAATTGCACTACAGTCAACTATAGGGGCAAAATGGTCATCTGGCAGTCAAAAGTTCAAATTTTTGATCAACATATCATTTTGAAGCCACAAACATCATTTGATCAATGCTTGATCATGATTCTCAAAATTTGGCTCAGAAATCATCAAAGATGCAAAAGTTTCCTTATTTGGACAGCTGAAAAAGTCAACTGAAATTGACCAGGGCATAACTTTCACATGGATTATCAGAAAAATTCCATCCAAATCTCATTTTGAAGAGAAAGAAATTTCCTACAACTCATCTTCATACTTCAAGTCCAAGAAATGCTCTCACAAAAAGTTATCAATTTCAACATTATAGGTCATTTTCAAAAGTCAACAAAAAGGGACTTTAAGTCAAAGGCCATAACTTGAGATTGGTAGATCAAAATGACATGGGACCAAAGACATTGGTTAGAGGACTCAAAGAACTTTCCAAAATGTCCAAGAACATGAGAAAAGCTTAAATATTGAGCAAGTTATGCCTTGTGGAAGTTGGGAAATTTTTGGATATTTTGAAAAGTCAACATTGATTCAAATGACCTAAAATTGCTAATGGGCCCATTTTTCTTCCATGATTCATCATTCTAAGCATGTGCACGACCACTTGGCCCAAAGGGAAGTATTTTCTCATTTTTTAATTATTTATTTGAATTATTATTTATATTAATTCATTTAAATCATTTAAATATATGAAAAATATCTAATTCACCCTAACAAATCTTTTTATACATGTTTTGCCATCAAGATTTCGTGCATATGCTAATTAGGAAAGAATTGGATTGATTGGCATGATTGAGAGCAAAGAACACTTGAAAAAGATTGAAAAAAGATCTTAAGAAATCAAATATTCAAAACAATGAATTACAAGAGATTTGATCAATATTTTTGACCTAATGCATTCACTACAAAGGCTTGATCATAAACCTAATCGTGCTACACACAAAGCTGCGCAGAAAAGCTCTCTACAAACTTGAAATTTTCTCAAAGAAACTCAAAACTGTAAACCACTTTAGAGGTTGATTCAAGGCATAATTCATAGTCCATTAGCTTCCTTGAAGGCTCCTGAACGTGTTCCAATCAAAGACAACCATCAAAGCACGAAGAATTGGTATATTAGACATGAACTGTGCAGAGAAAAACTCAAAATCGTGCATCATGATTTAAGCATTTTTACAGCACTTTATCCATTGATTCATGTTCATTAGGATGTTTTGAAGCTAACCAATATGTTCAATTGCTTTTTTCTGTGCCATACACGATTTTGCCATGTTTATTTTCTAGGGTTTTCAGAGCTTGGAATTAGGGCTTTTGCAAAGAGGAAAAATTAGGACCCAAGACCACCATCATTGGATTCAGCAGGTCTGGACGAAGAAAACAACATGCTCGCGCCCAATTTATGACCACTTGAGAGCTAATCGCTATTTTCCAATAGCATGCCTAAAACCACGCGTTTAAAACCGTTGCTTAATGTTCTTGTTTCAGAAAAATAAAAAACACATGAAGAAGACGGAGTCGTGGCAAGGGGTGATAGGCCTGTTTGAAATTCGCGCGCTGGATCCACTAACGCGTTGGTTTTTCTTTTTATTATTTATTTGTTATAATATGTTAACATGCGTTGTAGTGGCTCAGCTGGCAAACGTTGATTGCATTGACGTCCAAGACCTGGGTTCGAACCCCAGGTCTGTGTAATTTCAATATTATTTTTCCACAATAATTCCTATGCAGGCACAACATTAATGCGCACCATATTCCATCACCATCAAGCCATCCACGTATCTAACAAATTCAAATCAAAGGCTGAGATTGGATGTACATCATAAGCTTGGTCAAAGTGTTAACACGCTAGTGGCAAAAGTCAATGGATCTGAAGCTTGTTGGGCCAGATTGCTAAGGCTTACACCTCCATATTGGGGCCTGAACCCCCCCCCCCCCTGGTTTGCAATTTTCTTCATATTTTATTTTTTTTAATTGTTATTTTATTTTCTTTATTGTTTTAATTTAATTAATTATTTTTTTTACAAAATACAAAAACATCATAAAAAACTCAGAAAAAGATAAAAAATATAATGATTATTTATTTTGATATTTTCTTGTAAATAAATTAGCATGTAATTAATTAGTTTTAAATTAGGTTACAATTTTAATTCTTTTCATAATAAAATCTAAAAAATGTAGAATTAGGTTTAATTGATAATTTTTATTTCCTTTTAATTTTTCTTTTTTACCATAATATTATTTATTTATTTGTTTCTATAATTAAATTATGCATGAAAATAACTTAGGTTTAAATTAGGTCAAATTTCAACATTTTTCTTAATAATCTTAAAAATAAATAGAATTAGGGTTTGCCTTCAATTTTAATTTTAATTAATTCTTTTTCTATTAAATCTTGAAAAACATAAAAATACCAAAAACCTTTTCTTTTAATTTTAATTTTAATTCTGTATTAATTTAATTTTGCAAAAGGGTCCAACGCCCATGTTCTTAATTGTTTTATTTCGCATATTTACCTTATCTCGTTTAAATAATTATGTACCTCTCCCGAAGCCTTGTAACGTTTAAATTACTTTTCGCACTTTTAATTCTTTATTTTCCGTCAAATCGGGTCCGGTTTAATTTTTGGCGATGTGGACCCGCGCCTTTTGTAATAGCTTTAGATTTACTTTTCCTGCAAATATTTAATTGTTAAACAAAGCATGCAAGAATGAATGGACTTAAATAAAATCAAGCATAGAGCACCAATAAACATGACAAGACAAATGCAAATGAAAACGACACACAATTCGCACACACCACCCCTAGGGTACGCCTCACTGTTGCCTTGCCTCGAAAGGTGATCGTCGAGTAGAGGATGTCTTAGTAAGTCCTCATGATCCGGGAACCTGGCATGAGGGTAGCTTCTAAGATGTCTTCCCATTGCTCTGGTGATCACCATGTCCCGAACCTCGAATTGACCCGAACACCTCCAACGGTGGTGCTACCTACCTCTCAATGGTGGGATGGCACTACTTTAAAGGACATTTACACAGACGAATTCCTTAGGGTAGGTAGGTTCTCGTAGATACTTGCTCTAATTTCAAAATAAATTCAAAAATACTTTTCACACCGACACCTTTTCAAAAAGCTTTCGAAAGCAACTTTTCAAACACTCTTGAGGACTGATACAAGAGTCGAACTGAAATTTTCAAAGAAACTTTTTTAAACCCACAGTTGAAAAGCAAACAAACCATTTTTGAAAACACAATGAGCAAGTATCTAAGAGCCCATGGATAACCATGGATAGAAAGGGTGCTAACACCTTCCCTTTCTATAACCTACCTCCCGAACCGAGAGCAATCTCTTTAAGGAATTTTTCTGTGCTTTTGTCCTTTCCATTTGGAGAAAATAAAAGACGGTGGCGACTCTTGCTTCCGTGACATTTCGCGAACCAGCGTTAAACAGACAGTTCCAGATCCACCGATCACAGTGACGCTGGTGGCCGGAGTGAGTTGCTCAGGAAGCTTGCAAGGATGAAGACGAACATGAACGGCGCACCGCTGCTAACCTAATTTCCTTCCCTCAACTGAACGAAAACCTCCAACCCTAATTTGTTTTCAACCTGGGCCTTACCCACTCTGCGCCTAAGCCCATTGCTCTAAATCTTGTCTAACTAAACATTTTTACTACACACTAACCTTTTTTTTCTTTATATTACATAAACATTTCTTCTTTTCAAAATCATTTTAATAGACAAATATATTATTTTACATTCTTTAATATTCACAAAATAATTAAAACACTTTTTATATACATGTTTAATTCAATTAACTTGAAAACATTTTTAATACACATTAAAATATATTTTCTTTTTAGCATACGTAATTTATTTCTTGATATATAATTGAAATATACCTTGTACATATTTTCTTTTTTTCTTAAAATATTTTTGTACATATTATACATTTTTTGCCTCATATATTAAGATTGAAAATACCTTCCTTTTCTTAATTAAAATACATTTGTATATAAAAATAATAAAATACTTTTTTTTATAACTAAAATTGAAAACTTTTTAATTAACATACATATTTATACATAATAATAGAAATACATTTTTCTCTAATATTGAAATTCACAAACATTTAATTAAAATACTTTTTGCAAATAAAGATACATTTCTAATTTAAAACTTGAACATTTTCTTTTGTACATAATTAAATATGCAAATCAAAGATTCCTTAAAATACATGTCTAGGTCAAAAACCCTAATACGCTTCAATTTCACATTTCGCCTGTAAATATCCACATACACAAATAATTACACACAATACATATACATCTCACACTTACACTTACACAATGCATTCACATTGCCCTATACACATTTTTATCTTATATCTGTATATTCGATGTTTACATTTGATCACACATTCGATTTGGTTGTAACTTATTGGATACTATAAGTCTCATCCCCTTTTGTACATTTATACCCCCACTCCCGGATACTACTTTGTAATAGCGTAGATTTTACATTTCCGCAATTTACAGTTTTCCAATTATACCATGGTTAGACCTAGGGTTTGCATGTACATAAAATCAAATGCTAGATAACCTAATACAAGACAAATACATGTAATCAATACACAATCACACTTGCACCCCTTAGGGTAATCCCACATGTTGCCTTCCAAAATGGGCCATGCTTGCACGTCGAGTATCTTTGGCAAAACAAAATCAAATGATCATAAGTCTCAAAAATGTTGCCTAAACGGAATGATCATAGTCCCTTCAAAACAAATTGCCAAAGACACTTGGCATCATTGCATTCATGGTCCATACGATGACCCGCGCCCGTCCCGAATAAACTTCCTAAACGCAAGATTGTCTACCAATTTCAATGGTAGAACAAAATTGTTAAAAGGGGTTAAAACATGACAAAAACCTTTGAGTACAATAGGGTAGACAAAACTCTTAGTTACTTGAGATCAAACTTGCAAAAACACTTGCTTTCTTTTCAAAAACCACAATCCACAACACTTTCAAACAAACTCTCAAAAACATTTGAAAACATCTTTTCGAAAAGATCCACACTTTTGTAAAACACTCAAACACGAGTCAAATACATTAGTTGCCTAAGACAAGGCATCTTTTTCCAAAACATTTTCAAAAAGCACCCACACACACACCATTTTCAAAGCAATCAAAAAAAAAAACAAGGCAAGTGATCTAAAAACCAAGTTGTTAGAACAATGTTTGAATCTACTACCCTATATTTGAGTTTTGATGACAACAAAGTGAAAAGATAGAGTATTTATATGTTTCATGTTTGAACTATATGCTGCCTAAAATCACTATGCTCCGACTTGCAGATACGCTGATTAAAATAAGCAAGATCACTTCTTCAGCATCAGAATTTGATTTCATACACCAGCATCAGAAGTTGCTGAATCAGAATGTCAAGATCAGATGATCAACTCACGTACATGCTGAAACTTGATGAACAGAACTGCGCGTAAACACTCTGATACAGAAACACAATAGTTCATCAGCAGCGAAGCAGAATCAGAATGAGCCAAGCCAGAACGTGCATTGAAGAAGCAACGGTACTGTGCATTGAACGCTAATTAATTCCAACGGCTTCATTCCAGACAAGATCTGCTCAAAAAGGAAAGCTTGTTATTAGCATTGAATCAAGAATATTGCATTCAACGTTCATCTTCTCAAGTGCTATATAAACAAGGCTTCGAAGATTATAATGGCTAATGCTCTCCAAATCTCTACACGCACAAAGCTGAACCATAATCTTCACTCTACCAGTTTTGCTAAACCAAACTCTGATATTCTATTTCTGTTTAGCAATCTAGTTTCTAAGCTTAATTTGTGTATACATCACAGTTGTGATAAAGTTTTGTAGAAAACATTCACACACATTGTTTTATACCTTTGTAAGAAAGTGTTGCCTTGACAAACCGGATTGTGGTTTGAATCAAGAAGGCTTTAGCAGTTGTTAAAGCAGTCTGTAATATTCAGTTGAATATAGTGAATTAAGACCTCGTTGGAGAGAGGCGAAATCACCTTGACGGGTGGACTGGAGTAGTTTGAGATCAAACGAACCAGGATAAAAATATCTTGTCAATTGCTTTAAGATTTCAGTTTTACAATTCAACCCCCCCCCCCCCCCTTCTTGTGTTTTTCACCCCTTCAATTGGCATCAGAGCGCCTGGTTCTGAGCTAAAACACCTAACCGTGTCAGTACAAGATCCAGCGTCAGAAAAACACAATGGCAGGAAACAACTCTCACTTCAGCAATGACAACAATGAGGACAGAGACAGATTCAGCGGCAAACCTCCAGTCTTTGATGGAGAAAACTTTGATTACTGGAAAGACAGAATTGAAAGCTTCTTTCTAGCACATGATGCTGATCTGTGGGATATGGTGACAGATGGATACACGCACCCTGTGAATGCAACTGGTCAGAATATTGATAGAAAATCAATGTCTGATCAACAAAAGCGTGATTTCAAGAATCACCATAAGGCCAGAACCATCCTCCTTAGTGCCATCTCCTATACTGAGTATGAAAAGATCTCCAACAGAGACACAGCTAAGAACATCTTTGATTCTCTCAGAATGACGCATGAGGGCAACGTTCAAGTCAAAGAAACAAAAGCTCTGGCGCTCATTCAGAAGTATGAGGCGTTCAAAATGGAAGAATCTGAATCCATTGAAACTATGTTCTCTAGATTCCAGATTCTGGTAGCTGGTCTCAAAGTTCTGGACAAAGGATACTCTACTGCTGACCATGTCAAGAAGATAATCAGAAGTTTACCCAAGCAGTGGAGGCCTATGGTTACCGCTCTGAAGCTAGCGAAAGATCTCAACAAAATCACTCTGGAGGAACTTATAAGCTCCCTCAGAAGTCATGAGATAGAGCTAGAAGCTGATGAGCCTCAGAAGCAAGGTAAGCCTTTAGCATTAAAATCTAACAGAAAATCTGAGTCTAAAGTTTTGCAGGCAGTTGAAGAAACATCTGATGGATCCTCATCAGAAGAAGACGAACTTTCCCTTCTCTCCAGAAGAGTAAATCAACTGTGGAAGCAAAGACAAAGGAAGTTCAGGAATCCCAGAAGATCTGATCAGAACGAGTCTTCTTCCAGATACAGAAGGACAGATTCTTCCTCTGGATACAGAAGATCTGAAGGCTCCTCCAGTAGCAAGAAGCCAAACACAAAAGACATCATCTGCTACGAGTGCAATGAGCAAGGACACTACAAGAGTGATTGCCCAAAGCTTCAGAGGGAAAAGCCCAAAAAGAAGTTTGGAAGAGAGAAGAAGAAAAGTCTCATGGCCACATGGGATGACTCTGACTCGTCTGAAGCTGACTCAGAATCAGATGATGAAAGGGCAAACATAGCGCTCATGGCTAACATTCCAGATGATAGTGAAGCTTCTGAATCAGACTCAGAATCAGACACAGAAGAGGTATTCCCTAACTTCGCTGTTAATTTTACAAAGGCTGAACTTGCTGAAAGCCTCAATGAAATTTTGGAACGTTATCAGCAGATTAGAGCTAAATTCAGAGACCTGAAAAGGAATCTTGAATCTGACTCTAATAAGTCTGTGAGTCTCAAATTGGAAAACTCTGAGCTGAGAGATAAAATTTCAAAATTAGAAAACTCTTTACAAAACTCTCAGAAGGAACCAATTTCTGAAACTCCCAGCAACGCTGATGAGATCATCAAGGAGTATGATCACAGTTTCCAGAAGTTCCTTGCTAAAAGCATAGATAGAAGCAGAATGGCTTCAATGATCTATGGAGTTAGCATAAACGGCAGGAAAGGAATAGGATACCTAGGTAAGGTTCCTACACCAAAGAATGTCATGGATTTAACCATTAAACACACTCCTTTAAATTCACACTTTGTGTATGGTCACACACATGACATCAAATATACTAGCAGTAAGCACTCTGTGAAACCAAAATTCAACCAGAGTTTTGGTAAAACTAACAAATCAGGACCCAAGAAGATCTGGGTACCTAAGGATAAAATAATACATGTTGCAGATATCTTTAGCAGCAAGTCAGAAACACCAGTCATGGTACCTGGACTCTGGCTGCTCACGACACATGACGGGAAGAAGGCATATGTTCCAAAGCCTGGAACTTAAGCCTGGAGGCCACGTTGGCTTTGGAGGCAATCAGAGGGGAAAGATAATTGGCTCTGGAACTGTAGGTAACGGAAATCTTCCCTCTATTAATAATGTTCTGCTAGTTGATGGATTGATGCATAATCTGTTATCCATAAGTCAATTAAGTGATAACGGTTATGATATAATCTTTAATCAAAAATCATGTAAAGCTGTTAGTCAGAAAGATGGGACTATCCTGTTTAATGGAAAGAGGAAAAACAACATTTACAAAATCAAACTTTCTGAACTAAAAAGTCAGAACGTAAAATGTCTTCTGTCTGTTAACAACGAGCAGTGGATCTGGCACAGAAGATTGGGGCATGTTAGTATGAGAAGAATATCTCAGATTAACAAACTCAATCTGGTCAGAGGACTTCCTAATCTGAAGTTCAATTCAGATGCTCTGTGTGAAGCATGTCAGAAAGGCAAATTTGCAAAACCTTCTTTTAAATCCAAAAATGTTGTTTCTACCTCTAAGCCATTAGAACTTCTGCACATTGACTTATTTGGACCAGTTAAAACTGCTTCAGTCAGTGGTAAGAAGTATGGGTTAGTAATCGTAGATGACTATAGCAGATGGACATGGGTAAAGTTCTTAAGACACAAGGACGAGTCACACTCTGTGTTTGTTACCTTTTGTAACCAAGTTCAGAATGAAAAAGATCTTAGAATCGTTAAAGTCAGAAGTGATCATGGTGGAGAATTTGAAAATAAAGATTTTGAGTCATTCTTTAATGACAAAGGCATTTTGCATGATTTCTCTTGTCCTAGAACTCCCCAACAAAATGGAGTTGTAGAACGAAAGAACAGAACATTGCAAGAAATGGCCAGAACCATGATCAATGAGACAAACGTTGCTAAGACTTTCTGGGCAGAGGCAATAAACACAGCGTGCTACATTCAGAATAGAATCTCAATAAGACCTATTCTGGAAAAGACTCCATATGAATTGTGGAAGAACAGAAAGCCCAACATTTCGTATTTTCATCCATTTGGATGTACTTCCTTTATGTTAAATACAAAGAATTATTTGAACAAGTTTGATTCTAAGGCACAGAAGTGTATTATGTTAGGATACTCTGAACGCTCAAGAGGGTACAGAGTATACAATACAGAAACACAGATTGTGGAAGAATCAATCAGTGTTCGTTTTGATGACAAGCTTGACTCTGAAAAGTCAAAGCAGAATGAAACTTTTGCAGGTATAGAAATTGAATTTGCAGGTTCTGAAGACAAGTCATCAGAAGCTCTCAACACAGACATTCCTTCAACGTCTGAAAGGAGCAATGCTAGAAATCCTACAACTGCTGCTGATCAACCTCAGAAGAGATTACCCAGAAGCAGTTTGGATCACCCAGAAGAGACTATCCTAGGAAGAAAGGAAGATCCAATCAGAACAAGAGCAAGCTTCAGAAACTCTGAAGAAACTCTTATGGGACTTGTGTCTCTGATTGAACCTTCTTCTATTGATGAAGCACTTCTGGATAATGACTGGATTCTGGCAATGCAAGAAGAGCTGAATCAATTCACCAGAAACGACGTATGGGATCTCGTTCCCAGACCAAAAGGATTCAACGTCATTGGAACAAGATGGGTGTTCAGAAACAAGCTTAATGAACAAGGTGAAGTCATCAGAAACAAGGCACGACTGGTTGCACAAGGTTATAGTCAGCAAGAGGGGATAGACTATACAGAAACCTTTGCCCCAGTCGCCAGGTTAGAATCTATCAGACTTTTAATCTCATTTGCTGTTAATAGAGGCATCACTCTGTATCAGATGGATGTCAAAAGTGCATTCTTAAATGGTTATATAGAAGAAGAAGTGTATGTTCACCAACCCCCAGGTTTTGAAAATACAAAACATCCAGAACATGTTTTCAAACTAAAGAAGTCACTGTATGGTCTGAAACAAGCTCCCAGAGCTTGGTATGAAAGGCTAAGTAACTTTCTGCTTGAAAATGAATTCACCAGAGGGAAAGTGGACACTACTCTATTCTGTAAAACAGTTAAGAGTGACATTTTAGTCTGTCAAATTTATGTTGATGATATCATTTTTGGTTCTACTAATCCTTCTCTTGGAAGAAAATTTGCTAAGTGTATGCAGGCAGAATTTGAGATGAGCCTCATGGGGGAACTGAAATTCTTTCTAGGAATTCAGATCAATCAAACTCCAGAAGGAACTTACATTCATCAGAGCAAATACATCAGAGATCTTCTGAAGAAATTTGACCTCTCAGAATGTAAGCCATCAAAGATTCCAATGCATCCCACGTGCATTCTGGAAAGAGAAGAGGTAAGCAAAAGTGTAGAACAGAAAGTCTACAGAGGTATGATTGGTTCTCTCCTTTATCTGACAGCTTCAAGACCTGACATATTATTCAGCGTTTGTATCTGTGCTAGATTCCAATCAGATCCTAGAGAATCTCACTTAACAGCTGTTAAGCGAATTTTCAAGTATCTGAAAGGTACTACTAATCTGGGTTTGTTTTATAGAAAATCTAGTGATTACAGCTTAGTAGGCTACTGTGATGCTGATTTTGCTGGAGACAGAGTGGAACGTAAAAGTACTTCTGGAAGCTGCCAGTTTCTGGGAGAAAATCTGATCTCGTGGTACAGCAAAAGGCAGTCAACAATTGCTCTGTCAACAGTAGAAGCTGAGTACATAGCAGCAGCAGGATGTAGCACACAAATGCTCTGGATGAAAAGTCAGCTTGAAGACTTCCAGATTTTTGAGAGTAACATTCCTATTCTTTGTGATAATACTTCTGCTATTTGCTTAAGTAAGAATCCTATTTTACATTCTAGAGCTAAGCATATAGAAATAAAACATCATTTCATTAGGGACTATATTCAGAAAGGTATTTTAAACTTAAAATTTATAGATACAGACCATCAATGGGCTGATATCTTTACTAAACCCCTTTCAGAAGATAGGTTCAATTTCATTCTGAAACATGTCAGCATGAAAGTATGCCCAGAATGAAAACGTTTTAATTCCATATATTTATCTTCAGAATGTAATTATATTACTGTGAACTTCTGATCAATCTTCTTTCAGAAAGATAGAACATGCAGATTGTATCAGATGCAAGTCTAAAGATCTGAGAGTCTAATCTCAAAGACAGACGTGCTGATCACTACATCAAACAAGTGTCATCCAATCATCAGCAAATCTCTGAAGCAGAACGCGTGCACGCTTCTGAGAAGGCAAAGCGCTGATTGGGTGCATTGAGACACATGTCTGGTAACCGTTTTTAAGTATCTTTCTCAAATCCCCCAAAATCAGCAAGCATTTAATGAAAAGTAATCACGCTTGTTAAATGGCAATCATTATTTTTTTCTCTCTCTTAAAAACGTTTAATTTTTCAAAATAATTTTGAAAAACTCTATTTAAGCACATTAATCCTTCACTCTTATTCTTTACGCTTTCTCATAATCACTCAAGCATTTTCTGCATATTTCTGAGTTTATCTCCTACAAACCTTTTTCTCTCAAATCATTCTCAAAGCTTTTTTAGTGTGAACAATGGCATCCTCCAGCATTTCTGCAGGCAATCAGAAGAAAGAAACTTCTGAGCAATATCAGGTGCCCCTCAGAACTCTTCTCACACCGGTAAAGAACCTCGAAGTTCTCTCTGAGTTAATCATCGACTTTGAAAGTTTGAAGGAAAATGGATTTGACCTAACTGAAGAAATTAGGGCTCAAAAGTGGGAGAGGTATTTCGATAGGTTGGTTGGACCAACATTCCCAGCGCTTGTCAAGGAATTTTGGATTCACGCCAAGATTTCTAAACATCTAGTCATCTCTTCTGTTATGGGAAAGAAGATTGTTATTTCTGAAGATCTCATTGCTAGGCTAATCGGTCAAAGTGGTGGTGGAGTCCGTTGTGTGGACATGGCTGAAAGATGCCCTGATATAGGTGTGGTAGCCAACAGAATTTTTACTCTTGGAATGCCCAGCAGCAAAATTAAGGATCTGAAGGATCACTGCAGAGTATGGGCTAAGATTGTTCTTGGATGCTTCAATCACAGGAAACCAACAAGTTCTCCTGATTATATAAACGTGGATCAGCAGTTTCTGATCTACTTTATTGATCAGAGGGTAAAGATCAATCTGGCACACTTCCTGTTCAACCATCTCAAGACCAGTGTCAAAGAAACAAGAGAAGAAGAAAGGACCAAAAGGGACTGGATACTGTTTGGAAGGCTCATATCAGATATTCTGACAGAGAATAGGCTGATAGAGTATCTGAGCGAAGCTCAAGTGCTGAGCACTATTGAACCAACTGTTGGAAAACCGCTGAATGCTAAGAACCTGAAAAAGATGAAGCTGATAGAAAATATTAAGAAGGAACCCAGAGCTACTTCAACTGTTGATATCTCCAGCAGAAGAGTGCCTCTGAGTGATTTTCCAAAATTTTCTGAAATGGAATCCAAACCAGAGATGTTTCTCAGGTACCCAGATGCGTACAAGGCAGAAGATACAGGTTCAAAGCTGAAGATCAAAGATCTGAGTCAAACCCAACCAGAAGTGACTCAGAAGAAGACAAAGAAGAGGAAAGCGCCAGCAGAAGGATCATCTCATCAGACTCCAAAGAAAAGAGGTATTTCATCTGCTGCCCCTGTTTTAATTTCATCTACTATTCCAACATCTGCTGCCCCTTCTCAAACCTCTCACAGAATATCCATTCCAATCCCTACCATTGATGAAACCATACCAGAAGACCCTTCTGAGGCATTACTACTCAGAAGACCCAGAACCAAGATTCCCAAACAACCAACAGTCTCAACTACACCAGCACTTGATCGAGTGCTAGCTGATATTGAGCGTGAACATGCTTCTGCTCAACCACATTCTGAACCACTAAATATTCCTCCTCCACAACCAGAACCACAACCTGAACCAGAAATACAACCACAACCAGAACCAGAACAACAACAACAACAACCTCTCACAGAAGAACCTCTGATCCCTGAGCAATCAGAGATTCCACCTCCATCTCCCCAACCAGAAAATAATCCACCTTCACCACAAACAGAGTTTCACCACTATGAAACCCCTTCTCCTCATCATTCTGACCCTCACTCACCTCAACCATCACCGTTGGCAATCCAGTTGCCATGTGGAACCACTGTTTTCAGGCCCCAGTTGCCATCCTCATTAGGATCGACACCTCCAAAAACTCCTACCACTCCAATCGAAATATCTGATTCTGATACCCCTCCTCCAAAACAAACAACCTCTCAGAAAACCGCTGAAAACACCAGCAGAACTTTCATTGACTTAACAAGTCTTGAACGTCTTGCTGATCTAAGACACAAAATTGCCATCCCCAAACCAAAGCAACCAGATGTTGGCTCTGGTATTTTGAATTTTGAAACAGGTATGCTGCAATGGATTGCTTCTTTGAAGCAAGTCTGTCCTAGGATGATTGACCCAGCTGCTTCTGATCAGCTCTGGTCACAGTTCAGACTATGGGTACGTGCTGAAGCCCTCAAGTTGCAGGATGTCAACTATGAGCAGGCTCAACAGAACTTCAGCAAGCTGCTGAAAGAAGTTGAAAGTCAGCTGCCTCAAGAAGTTGTGCTCCCTCTGGACAGTGAATCTTGGTCTGAGAAAGAGCAAGCTGCAAAGGTGCAACCATCGGAAGAAGACAAGACCATTCAGGCTGAAGAAAATCCAGCAGAAGATGTCGCTGAAAGTTCTGAGAAGCTTCCTCCTTCTGATACTTCTCAAGCTGCCTTGGACAGGCAGGCTCTGGAAGAATTAAGGCTGAATGACTTGCGTCTACAGCAGCGGATGGAAGAGAATGATCAGAAGATGAAAGCACGAATGGATGTGCAGGACAGCAAAATTGACACTGTGGTCAACATGGTTCAGAACAGAATGAAACTTCTGAAAAGATTCAAGCGATGCTGGAGAGCCTGTTCTCACGCATGCCCCCTCAACCTTAAATCTTTTTCATGCATAACTTTTTTATGTTTTCTTCATTTTCTGATGTACTGTTTTGATTAAGTTTTTGTAATATTCTCTTGCTCTGATTTTGAACTATCTTAATATAATTAGTTTTTCTGATCAAATTGTTTTAGCACATCACCAACACTTTTTGATTGCTGACAAAAAGGGGGAGAACAAGAATGATATTTAAAATCAATAACGGCTAACTAGACAGAAATTCTCAAACATTCTAACTCTATTACTTGAAATGTTTTTCTGTTTTGTTTTAAGTCTACAGGCACAAGGAAGCTCCTGAACACTATGAAGACTAGAAGCTCTGATCAAAATGTAGAAGCTCTGATCAATGTTGCTCTGATCAAATATGAAGTTCTGATCGTCTTAACACTCTGATCCAAAGCAAAGCTCTGACAAGAAAAGCTCTGAAGCTCTGTCAAGACTCTGATAATCTGATGTTCAACGAAAGAAAAAGATCTGATCCTGAAGTACACGTATCATCAAAGGGAAGTAATCAACTCAGGGGGAGTATCTCTTAACTCTGATTTCTCCTTACTTCTTAACTCTGAAACATTTCCCAGATACCTTTTCACGTTATTTTTTATTTAAAATATCTAGTTTTTGTCATCATCAAAAAGGGGGAGATTGTTAGAACAATGTTTGAATCTACTACCCTATATTTGAGTTTTGATGACAACAAAGTGAAAAGATAGAGTATTTATATGTTTCATGTTTGAACTATATGCTGCCTAAAATCACTATGCTCCGACTTGCAGATACGCTGATTAAAATAAGCAAGATCACTTCTTCAGCATCAGAATTTGATTTCATACACCAGCATCAGAAGTTGCTGAATCAGAATGTCAAGATCAGATGATCAACTCACGTACATGCTGAAACTTGATGAACAGAACTGCGCGTAAACACTCTGATACAGAAACACAATAGTTCATCAGCAGCGAAGCAGAATCAGAATGAGCCAAGCCAGAACGTGCATTGAAGAAGCAACGGTACTGTGCATTGAACGCTAATTAATTCCAACGGCTTCATTCCAGACAAGATCTGCTCAAAAAGGAAAGCTTGTTATTAGCATTGAATCAAGAATATTGCATTCAACGTTCATCTTCTCAAGTGCTATATAAACAAGGCTTCGAAGATTATAATGGCTAATGCTCTCCAAATCTCTACACGCACAAAGCTGAACCATAATCTTCACTCTACCAGTTTTGCTAAACCAAACTCTGATATTCTATTTCTGTTTAGCAATCTAGTTTCTAAGCTTAATTTGTGTATACATCACAGTTGTGATAAATTTTTGTAGAAAACATTCACACACATTGTTTTATACCTTTGTAAGAAAGTGTTGCCTTGACAAACCGGATTGTGGTTTGAATCAAGAAGGCTTTAGCAGTTGTTAAAGCAGTCTGTAATATTCAGTTGAATATAGTGAATTAAGACCTCGTTGGAGAGAGGCGAAATCACCTTGACGGGTGGACTGGAGTAGTTTGAGATCAAACGAACCAGGATAAAAATATCTTGTCAATTGCTTTAAGATTTCAGTTTTACAATTCAACCCCCCCCCCCCCCCTTCTTGTGTTTTTCACCCCTTCACAAGTAACTAAGAGCCCATGGATAACCATGGATGAAAAGGGTGCTAATACCTTCCCTTTTCATAATCTACCCCCCGAACCCACGAAATATCTCAAAAGGTTTTTGCTGTGCTTTTTTAACCTTTCCTTTAGGATAAAATAAAAAGTCGGTGGCGACTCTTGCTCAACCGCACAAGTGCGAATACGAACGCAAAACACTAGTCAGTTCTCCCACCGTATCACAGCTTGTAATTTGGTTTATCTCTCTGCATTGTGTACTTTTGATTGCATATTTTCTGCATTGTGTACTTTGCCTTGACAGTTTTGAATCTTAGTTTGACATGCTTAGTTTGCTTTGCTGACTTGGTTTGATTACTACAGTTTGGTTTAGTTTGTAGTACAGTTTCCTTTGTAATGCAGCCTTGTACCTTTGTATTTGAACCATGTTTTTGCATCTAGCTTGACATGCTTGCATTTTATTATTTGTTTTTACTTTTCTCTTTGTGAACCAAGAAGAGAAATCTTCTTGTGATTTGCAAAGAGAATAATAAAAACATGATGAACAAATAGCATTCTGATTCCGACCGACAAACTTTAATGATGATTTTCTTTCTTCTGCTTGAAAATTCTTTTCAGTTAACTGTGCTAATTTCTTTCCTTTCTTCTTTTTCAGGTGAATGCATCCTGGGCAATAGAGGAAGCAGTAGAAGCCAAAGATCTTAGGAGATTAGGCTTAGATTTATTTTTTCATTTATTGTAAACAAATATTATCTTAAATACTATAAGTTGTAATCTTATAATATTCAAATAAATTTTGTAACAACATTTGAAGTAAATAAAAGTCTTTATCCAAAAGAAAATTTCTAATGTCAAATATCTTTTCCATTATTCCTTGCATGTTTATTTAATTATTTAAGACTCTCAAATCAAAATAATTGAAACTGTGTCCCAATAATTCTAATCCAGATAAAATAAATAATCAACAAACTTTCCAGTCTCGTAACCTTGCATCAATCACAATACGCATGGTATTCCAATTAACATATGCATTGTACAAACAAGCATTCCATTAAACGGTAAACCTTTCACTCCACTAATCAAGCAGATGCCTTAATGTTCCAAACAAAAGTCTCAGCTCTTATCCCAGATAATCAGGCTTTGAGAAACAACCAATAAACTTGAACAAGCGTGAAAGCAATGTAACAGTTAACTGAATTTCTGAGGATTCAGTTTCTTCTGAGAAATACGAGCGAAAACCTTAATTCTGGATTTGTTGCCAAAGAAAGGTTTGCTTGATTAATTCCTGAGCCAATCTCATAAATCAGAGAAAACCCTGGGGTTGTGATTTTCTTGTGAAAAAGGGAGGGCAAATTTTGGGGTACAACAGTTGCCCCTGTTCAATCTTCTTGAACCTGAAGAGTCAGATTGGCGAGTTCGCCGTTCGTGACTCGAAGGTAAAAGATGATTGGACACTAGGGTGCCCCTAAATTTGCACTCGTCAAAGCATAGTTGATGGAATGGGCTTAAAGATGCCATTTGGAGATGTGACAGAATCTTGTCGGAGATGGGCTTAAAGATGCCATCCAAGAATGTTTGTTGAACTGTATGTTGTGAAGTAGTGAAAAACACAAGAAGGGGGGGGGGGGGGTTGAATTGTAAAACTGAAATCTAATGCAATGAACAAGATATTTTTATCCTGGTTCGTTTGATCTCAAACTACTCCAGTCCACCCGTCAAGGTGATTTCGCCTCTCTCCAACGAGGTCTTAATCCACTATATTCAACTGAATATTACAGACTGCTTTAACAACTACTAAAGCCTTCTTGATGCAAACCACAACCCGGTTTGTCAAGGAAACACTTTCTTACAAAGAAATCAAATCTAAGTGTGTGAATGTTTTCTACAAAACTGTATCACAACTGTGATGTATACACAACTTAAAGCTTAGAAACTAGATTGCTAAACAATGATAGAATATCAGAATGTGTAGTGTTTAGCAAAACTGAGAGAAAGAAGATTTTGATCAGCTTTTATGCGTGTAAAGATTTGGAGAGCATTAGCCATTTTAATCTTCAAAGTCTTGTTTATATAGCACTGAGATGTTGAACGTTGGATGCAATATTCTTGATTCAATGCTAATAACAAACTTTCCTTATCGAGAAGATCTTGTCTGGAATGAGGCCGTTGGTATTAATTTGCTTTCAATGCACAGTATCGTTGCTTACTTAATGCAAGTTCTGGCTTGGCTCATTCTGACTCTGCTTAGCTGCTGATGAACTGTTGTGTTTCTTTATCAGAGTGTTGAGCGCAGTCTTGTTCATCGGGCTTTAGCATGTATGTGAGTTGATCATCTGATTCTGACATTCTGATAAGGCAACTTCTGATGCTGATGTCAGGAACCAAATTCTGATGCTGAATAGGTGTGTTCTTGCTTATATCAATCAGAGTATCTGCAAATTAGAACATAATAATTTAGGCAGCAGATAGTTCATACATGAATCACATAAATGATATATCTTTTCACTTTGTTATCATCAAAACTTAAATGTAGGGTAGTAGATTCAAACTTTGTTCTAACAATCTCCCCCTTTTTGATGATGACAAAAACTAGATATTTTTAAATGAAAATAACGTGAAAAGGTATCAGATAGATGCATCAGAGTAAGAATTTATCAAAGATGAGGGATAAAAAGATATCAGAGTTGAGAGATAATCCCCCTGAGTTTATTACTTCCCTTTGATTACACGTGTTCTTCAGGATCAGATCTTTTTGCCTTTCTTTGAACATCAGAGTATCAGAGTCTTTGACTATCAGAAGCTTTAGATCAGCATATCAGAGCAGAGCTTCAGATCAGCGTATCAGAGCTTTTCTTGTCAGAGCTTTGCTTTGGATCAGAGTATCAGAGCGTATCAGAGCTTCATGGTGATCAGAGCTTCATAGCTTTTAGTCTTCAGAGTGTTCAGGAGCTTTCTTGTACCTGTAGACTTTAAGCAAAACAAAAAAAAAATTCAAGTAATAGAGTTAGAATGTTTGAGAATTTCTGTCTTAGTAAACCGTTATTGTTTAAAATATCATTCTTGTTCTCCCCCTTTTTGTCAGCAATCAAAAAGTGTAGGTGAGTGCTAAAACAATTAAGATCAGAAAAACTTGTCATATTGAAAGGTTCAGAATCAAAACATGAAAATAGTACAAAACATATTCAAAAAGTTCATCAGAAAATCAAAGAAAACATGAAAATATTTTGAAAAGATAAACGTTTTTAAGAAAGAGAAAAAATCATGATTGCATTTTAAAAGCATGATTACTTTTTATTAAATGCTTGCTGATTTTGGGGGATTTGAGAAAGATACTTAAAAACGGTTACCAGACATGTGTCTCAATGCACCCAATCAGCGCTTTGCCTTCTCAGAAGCGTGCACGCGTTCTGCTTCAGAGATTTGCTGATGATTGGATGACACTTGTTTGATGTAGTGATCAGCACGTCTGTCTTTGAGCTTAGACTCTCAGATCTTTAGACTTGCATCTGATACAATCTGCATATTCTATCTTTCTGAAAGAAGATTGATCAGAAGTTCACAGTAAAACAATTACATTCTGAAGGTAAATATATGGAATTAAAACATTTTCACTCTGGACAGATTTTCATGCTGAGATGTTTCAGAATGAAATTAAACCTATCTTCTGAAAGGGGTTTAGTAAAGATATCAGCCCATTGATGGTCTGTATATATAAATTTTAAGTTCAAAATTCCTTTCTGAATATAGTCCCTAATGAAGTGATGTTTTATTTCTATATGCTTAGCTCTAGAATGTAAAATGGGATTCTTACTTAAGCAAATAGCAGAAGTATTATCACAGAGTATAGGAATGTTACTCTCAAAAATCTGGAAGTCTTCAAGCTGACTTTTCATCCAGAGCATTTGTGAGCTACATCCTGCTGCTGCTATGTACTCAGCTTCTGCTGTTGATAGCGCAATTGTTGATTGCCTTTTGCTGGACCAAGAGATCAGATTTTCTCCCAGAAACTGGCAGCTTCCAGAAGTACTTTTACGTTCCACTCTGTCTCCAGCAAAATCAGCATCGCAGTAGCCTACTAAGCTGTAATCACTAGATTTTCTATAAAACAAACCCAGATTAGTAGTACCTTTCAGATACTTGAAAATTCGCTTAACAGATGTTAAGTGAGATTCTCTAGGATCTGATTGGAATCTAGCACAGATACAAACACTGAATAATATGTCAGGTCTTGAAGCAGTCAGATAGAGAAGAGAACCAATCATACCTCTGTAGACTTTCTGTTCTACACTTTTGCTTACCTCTTCTCTTTCCAGAATGCACGTGGGATGCATTGGAATCTTTGATGGCTTACATTCTGAGAGGTCAAATTTCTTCAGAAGATCTCTGATGTATTTGCTCTGAAGAATGTAAGTTCCCTCTGGAGTTTGATTGATCTGAATTCCTAGAAAGAATTTTAGTTCCCCCATGAGGCTCATCTCAAATTCTGCCTGCATACACTTAGCAAATTTTCTTCCAAGAGAAGGATTAGTAGAACCAAAAATAATATCATCAACATAAATTTGACAGACTAAGATGTCATTCTTAACTGATTTACAGAATAGAGTAGTGTCCACTTTCCCTATGGTGAATTCATTTTCTAACAGAAAGTTACTTAGCCTTTCATACCAAGCTCTGGGAGCTTGTTTCAGACCATATAGTGACTTCTTTAGTTTGAAAACATGTTCTGGATGTTTTGTATTTTC
This sequence comes from Vicia faba, assembly GCA_948472305.1. Lineage (NCBI taxonomy): Eukaryota > Viridiplantae > Streptophyta > Magnoliopsida > Fabales > Fabaceae > Vicia > Vicia faba. The sequence goes on along the minus strand of OX451741.1, from coordinate 1,478,951,582 downwards.
AAAACCAGGGGGTTGGTGTACATAAACTTCTTCTTCTATATAACCATTTAAGAATGCACTTTTGACATCCATCTGATACAGAGTGATGCCTCTATTAACAGCAAATGAAATTAAAAGTCTGATAGATTCTAACCTGGCGACTGGGGCAAAGGTTTCTGTATAGTCTATCCCCTCTTGCTGACTATAACCTTGTGCAACCAGTCGTGCCTTGTTTCTGATGACTTCACCTTGTTCATTTAGCTTGTTTCTGAACACCCATCTTGTTCCAATGACGTTGAATCCTTTTGGTCTGGGAACGAGATCCCACACGTCGTTTCTGGTGAATTGATTCATCTCTTCTTGCATTGCCAGAATCCAGTCATTATCCAGAAGTGCTTCATCAATAGAAGAAGGTTCAATCAGAGACACAAGTCCCATGAGAGTTTCTTCAGAGTTTCTGAAGCTTGCTCTTGTTCTGATTGGATCTTCCTTTCTTCCTAAGATAGTTTCTTCTGGGTGATCCAAGCTGCTTCTGGGTAATCTCTTCTGAGGTTGATCGGCAGTTGTTGTAGGATTGCTAGCAGTGCTCCTTTCAGACGTTGAAGGAGTGTCTGTATTGAAAGCTTCTGATGACTTGTCTTCCGAACCTGTAAATTCAATTTCCATACCTGCAAAAACTTCATTCTGCTTTGACTTTTCAGAGTCAAGCTTATCATCAAAACGAACATTGATTGATTCTTCCACAATCTGTGTTTCTGTATTGTATATTCTGTACCCTCTTGAGCGTTCAGAGTATCCTAACATAATACACTTCTGTGCTTTAGAGTCAAACTTGTTCAAATAATTCTTTGTATTTAATATAAAGCAAGTACATCCAAATGGATGAAAATATGAAATGTTGGGCTTTCTGTTCTTCCACAATTCATATGGAGTCTTTTCCAGAATAGGTCTTATTGAGATTCTATTCTGAATGTAGCACGCTGTGTTTATTGCCTCTGCCCAGAAGGTCTTAGCAACGTTTGTCTCATTGATCATGGTTCTGGCCATTTCTTGCAATGTTCTGTTCTTTCGTTCTACAACTCCATTTTGTTGGGGAGTTCTAGGACAAGAGAAATCATGCAGAATGCCTCTGTCATTAAAGAATGACTCAAAATCTTTGTTTTCAAATTCTCCACCATGATCACTTCTGACTTTAACGATTCTAAGATCCTTTTCATTCTGAACTTGGTTACAGAAGGTAACAAACACAGAGTGTGACTCGTCCTTGTGTCTTAAGAACTTTACCCATGTCCATCTGCTATAGTCATCTACGATTACTAACCCATACTTCTTGCCACTTACTGAAGCAGTTTTAACTGGTCCAAATAAGTCAATGTGCAGAAGTTCTAATGGCTTAGAGGTAGAAACAACATTTTTGGATTTAAAAGAAGGTTTTGCAAATTTGCCTTTCTGACATGCTTCACACAGAGCATCTGAATTGAACTTCAAATTAGGAAGTCCTCTGACCAGATTGAGTTTGTTAATCTGAGATATTCTTCTCATACTAACATGCCCCAATCTTCTGTGCCAGATCCACTGCTCGTTGTTAACAGACAGAAGGCATTTTACATTCTGACTCTTTAGTTCAGAAAGTTTGATTTTGTAAATTTTGTTTTTCCTCTTACCATTAAACAGGATAGTCCCATCTTTCTGACTAACAGCTTTACATGATTTTTGATTAAAGATTATATCATAACTGTTATCACTTAATTGACTTATGGATAACAGATTATGCATCAATCCATCTACTAGCAGAACATTATTAATAGAGGGAAGATTTCCATTACCTACAGTTCCAGAGCCAATTATCTTTCCCCTCTGATTGCCTCCAAAGCAAACGTGGCCTCCTGGCTTAAGTTCCAGGCTTTGGAACATATGCCTTCTTCCCGTCATGTGTCGTGAGCAGCCAGAGTCCAGGTACCATGACTGGTGTTTCTGACTTGCTGCTAAAGATATCTGCAACATGTATTATTTTATCCTTAGGTACCCAGATTTTCTTGGGTCCTGATTTGTTAGTTTTACCAAAACTCTGGTTGAATTTTGGTTTCACAAAGTGCTTACTGCTAGTGTATTTAATATCATGTGTGTGACCATACACAAAGTGTGAATTCAGAGGAGTGTGTTTAATGGTTAAGTCCATGACATTCTTTGGTGTAGGAACCTTACCTTGGTATCCTATTCCTTTCCTGCCGTTTCTGCTAACTCCATAGATCATTGAAGCCATTTTGCTTCTATCTATGCTTTTAGCGAGGAACTTCTGGAAACTGTGATCATACTCCTTGATGATCTCATCAGCGTTGCTGGGAGTTTCAGAAATTGGTTCCTTCTGAGAGTTTTGTAAAGTGTTTTCTAATTTTGAAATCTTATTTCTCAGCTCAGACATCTCCAATTTGAGACTCTCAGTCTTATTAGAGTCAGATTCAAGATTCCTTTTCAGGTCTCTGAATTTAACTCTAATTTGTTGATACCGTTCCAGAATCTCATTAAGGCTTTCAGCAAGTTCAGCCTTTGTAAAGTTAACAGCAAAGTTAGGAAATACCTCTTCAGTATCTGATTTTGAGTCTGATTCAGAAGCTTTACTATCTTCTGAGATGTTAGCCATGAGAGCTATGTTTGCCCTCTCATCATCTGATTCTGAGTCAGCTTCAGACGAGTCAGAGTCATCCCATGTAGCCATGAGACTTTTCTTCTTCTCTCTTCCAAACTTCTTTTTGGGCTTTTCCCTCTGAAGCTTTGGGCAGTCACTCTTATAGTGTCCTTGCTCATTGCACTCATAGCAGATGATGTCCTTGGTGTTTGGCTTTTTGCTACTGGAGGAGCCTTCAGATCTTCTGTATCCAGAGGAAGAATCTGTCCTTCTGTATCTGGAAGAAGACTCGTTCTGATCAGATCTTCTGGGATTCCTGAACTTCCTTTGTCTTTGCTTCCACAGTTGATTTACTCTTCTGGAGAGGAGGGAGAGTTCGTCTTCTTCTGATGAGGATCCATCAGATGTTTCTTCAACTGCCTGCAAAACTTTAGACTCAAATTTTTTGTTAGATTTTAATGCTAAAGGCTTACCTTGCTTCTGAGGCTCGTCAGCTTCTAGCTCTATCTCATGACTTCTGAGGGAGCTGATAAGTTCCTCCAGAGTGATTTTGTTGAGATCTTTAGCTAGCTTCAGAGCTGTAACCATAGGTCTCCACTGCTTGGGTAAACTTCTGATGATTTTCTTGACATGGTCAGCAGTAGAGTATCCTTTGTCCAGAACCTTGAGACCAGCTACCAGAATCTGGAATCTTGAGAACATTGTTTCAATGGATTCAGATTCTTCCATTTTGAACGCCTCATACTTCTGAATGAGCGCCAGAGCTTTAGTTTCTTTGACCTGAACGTTGCCCTCATGCGTCATTCTGAGTGAGTCAAAAATGTTCTTTGCTGTGTCTCTGTTGGAGATCTTTTCATATTCAGTATAGGAGATGGCGCTGAGGAGGATGGTTTTGGCCTTGTGGTGATTCTTGAAGTCACGCTTTTGTTGGTCAGACATTGTTTTTCTATCAATCTTCTGACCGCTTGCATTCACAGGGTGCGTGTATCCATCTGTCACCATATCCCACAGATCAGCATCATGTGCCAGAAAGAAGCTTTCAATTCTTTCTTTCCAGTAATCAAAGTTTTCTCCATCAAAGACTGGAGGTTTGCCACTGAATCTGTCTCTGTCCTCATGGTTGTCATTGCTGATGTGAGAATTGTTTCCTGCCATTGTGTTTTTCTGACGCTGGATCTTGTACTGACACGGTTAAGTGTTTTAGCTCAGAACCAGGCGCTCTGATGCCAATTGAAGTAGTGAAAAACACAAGAAGGGGGGGGGGGTTGAATTGTAAAACTAAAATCTAATGCAATGAACAAGATATTTTTATCCTGGTTCGTTTGATCTCAAACTACTCCAGTCCACCCGTCAAGGTGATTTCGCCTCTCTCCAACGAGGTCTTAATCCACTATATTCAACTGAATATTACAGACTGCTTTAACAACTGCTAAAGCCTTCTTGATGCAAACCACAACCCGGTTTGTCAAGGAAACACTTTCTTACAAAGAAATCAAATCTAAGTGTGTGAATGTTTTCTACAAAACTGTATCACAACTGTGATGTATACACAACTTAAAGCTTAGAAAATAGATTGCTAAACAATGATAGAATATCATAATGTGTAGTGTTTAGCAAAACTGAGAGAAAGAAGATTTTGATCAGCTTTTATGCGTGTAAAGATTTGGAGAGCATTAGCCATTTTAATCTTCAAAGTCTTGTTTATATAGCACTGAGATGTTGAACGTTGGATGCAATATTCTTGATTCAATGCTAATAACAAACTTTCCTTATCGAGCAGATCTTGTCTGGAATGAGGTCGTTGGCATTAATTTGCTTTCAATGCACAGTACCGTTGCTTACTTAATGCAAGTTCTGGCTTGGCTCATTCTGACTCTGCTTAGCTGCTGATGAACTGTTGTGTTTCTTTATCAGAGTGTTGAGCGCAGTCTTGTTCATCAGGCTTCAGCATGTACGTGAGTTGATCATCTGATTCTGACATTCTGATAAGGCAACTTCTGATGCTGATGTCAGGAACCAAATTCTGATGCTGAATAGGTGTGTTCTTGCTTATATCAATCAGAGTATCTGCAAATTAGAACATAATAATTTAGGCAGCAGATAGTTCATACATGAATCACATAAATGATATATATTTTCACTTTGTTATCATCAAAACTTAAATGTAGGGTAGTAGATTCAAACTTTGTTCTAACATGTTGTAGGTGAAAGAATGAGCATCAGAAATGTGTCCATGTTTGGAACTTCTCTGAGCTGGGGATCTGAATAAGCAATAGATTAGCATCTGTGTTCGGGGCTTCCGTAAATTGTTTTCAGTGAGCTGGGTCGAAGCTTGCTAATCTTATCCTGAAAATGGTAGAATATTATCCGAAACACAAATTTATGTTGCATGAAATGTATAATGCAACATATGTGTTATGTCAATGCTTATGATATATGAATGCAATGAATGCGCATATAAGCTGATTAGCCGTCCTGCCGAGGAAAATAAATCCTGGATAGTTGGAGATAATAAAATTTGACCGCTTTCGGGGAAAATAAACCATTGACTGCTGTTGGGGATTGAAAACCCTTTGATCGTTTGAGAATGAGAAGCCCTGGGACCACTGTTGAAGAGTATGTGTATCTTCAATATTTTTGACAATCTTTGTGGGGAGAAGTTATACTACTGGGGAAAGTCAGGAGTTTGGGTTGTATGCCAATCTACTAGGGATTCCTGTTTTGAGGATAACTTTGCTGGGGAATATCTGGAAACTCTGTGGAGAATTGAGAATGAGAATCTTCAATCTGCTAGGGGAATTTGTACTGAGGAGTCAAGAACGAGAATCTTCGATCTGCAGGGGATTTGAAATTCTGACAAATTCATGCGGAGAGTAAAGAAAACTCTGGAGAATCAAGGATGAGAATCTTGATTTTATTGGGGAGTAAGAACTCTGTGGGGAATAGCCATACTGTTGAAGAGTAGCTATCATGTTGGAGAGTAAAACTCAGGACTCTGGAAAAACTTATTCCTGTTTGGAAGAAGTTCAGGAGTTAAGATCATACGCCACTTTGAGAATGAGAATCTTCATTCTGTCGGGAATATCAGGAACTCAAGTTGTATACCACTTTGAGAATGAGAATCTTCATTCTGTCGAGAATATCGGGAATCTAGGTTATATGCCACTTTGAGAATGAGAATCTTCATTCTGTCAGGAATATCAGGTTATATGGGTGTATATACCACTTTGAGAATGAGAATCTTCATTCTGTCGGGAATATCAGGAGGTTGGGAGTATGCCAATCTACTGGGGAAGCAAAATATGAGAATCTTCATTCAAGCGTTTAGGTCAGAAGGTTGGGTGTATGCCAATCCACTAGGGAAGCAAAAATGAGAATCTTCATTCAGGCGTTTGGGTCAGAAGGTTGGGTGTATGCCAATCCACTGGGGAAGCAAAAATGAGAATCTTCATTCAGGCGTTTGGGTCAGGAGGTTGGGAGTATGCCAATCTACTGAGGTTTTAAGGATGAGAATCTTCATTCTGTTAACGGTATCAGGAGCTTGGGAGTATACCAATCTACTGGGGTTTTAAGGATGAGAATCTTCATTCTGTTAACGGTATCAGGAGCTTGGGAGTACACCAAATCTTCTGAAGTTTCAAGGACAAGAGTCTTCATTCTATTAAGGGTATCAGGAGCTTGGGGAGTATACCAATCTTTTGAGGTTTCAAGGATGAGAATCTTCATTCTGTTAAGGGTATCAGGAGCTTGGGGAGTATACCAATCTTCTGAGGTTTCAAGGATGAGAATCTTCATTCTTGAGAGAAACAAAATTTTAGGAGCTTCAATTGTCCATTATTCTGCTGGTGGGTTGTTTCTGTTGAGATTTAGGAACTTGTCCGTAATTCAACTGAAGTAAAAGCTTTTGTCGAATTTTAAGAACTTGTCTGTAATTTGACTGAAGTAAAGCTTTGCCGCTGAATTTGATTGTACCTTTCCTGAAAGGTAAAGGTTAGTGGCATACATCAAACAATGATGTTCTCAAAATAAATGGGATTGCGTTGCATGATGTCCTGATGCACGGAGGTGTAATGTCTTTCAAGACGACCTTTCGCTGGGGAAAATAAATCCCGCGCTGGTGAAGGAGAAAAGAGTTGGATTCTTCATCTCTGATAGTGAAGAAAATCAGGATAAATTGCTGAGAGATTTATCTGAAATATCAAAAACCCGGAATATCTTCCACTGGCATAAGAATCAGGGAGATCTTAGTGTCGATCTGACCAAAACAGAGAGGGTCTTGGATTTACTTTGATTCAACCGGATGATGGAGGAAACTTTGACGACTGTAACTCCAATAGGTGATGAAGGAATCTTCGACGACCGTAACTTACAATAGGTGATGAGGGAATCTTCGACGACCGTAACTTCGAACAGGTGATGAAGGAATCCTCGACGACCGTAACTTCCAACAGATGATGAAGGAATCTTTACCTGCCGATCAACCTGAGTATGTTATGACTGTTGTTGAAATGTAATTTGTTTTGGACAATAAATCCTTGACAAGTGTTGGGGAAATAAACCCATGACTGCTGGTCTGCTAGAGAGGTGATAAACTTCTCGAGGATGCTTGAATTCCTCTTCAGAAGGACTTTGGAGAGATTCGTCACTGCCCCTAGTATCAGATATTTGTGACACTGTCAGGGAATTTGGAATGTATGTAAACCTTTGGGACTGACGTTCAATGCCCCAAGTGATGGTGATGGAGACTTGCCCCTGGTTAATCTGCAATTGAGAGATTTCTTAAAATCTTGACTGGACTGCCCCAGGTTTACTGGACTTTGAAAGATTTGTTGAAATCTTGACTGGACCGCCCCAGGTTTACTGGGCTTTGAAAGATTTGTTGAAATCTTGACTGGACTGCCCTAGGTTCACTGGGCAATACCATATCAAGTCCCCTTTTGTTGATGGGAGATTTTTGCAACGGGAGTGTCATCCTTCTTGAAGTGATTTTATTCACTGAGAGAGCTTTCGTTCATCCGAACATTCACTGTATGAATTTCTTCGCTGTCAAACAAATAAACATGTGCAGACAACGATATTCAAATAATGCAAAGTTCATGCTTGTCTTGAAGTTTTGAAAAAAAATGCGTTTTTTAGCAGAAAACTTTTTATAAGACAAATTCAACACAAGATTTAGAGCAAAGCCTTACAGGAGTCAGGATACCTTTTGTAACAGTATGCTTTTGAACTAACCCATGCTTCAATTAGGACTTTTGAAGGGTTATAACGTGGCTTGGTTCACGATTTAAGAAACAAAGGATAAAGGCTCAAAGTATATTTGTACCCACCCGCTCTTCGTAATGTTCTTCAATCCTAACTCAGTTAATTGTGCGTCGAACTCTATTCGAGTTTGGAACGACGTTTTGGTGATGGTTCACACAAGTTGGATTTTGGAAGGCAGTCATCATTCATTTTTTTTACAACATTTTTCATGCTGTTGAGAATTTGTAATGACCTCTTTCTTTTGATTTTGTTATCCCTAATTTTTGCCTGACTGTTCTTATTTTTGAGATTACAGTCAGCGGGATGCCCCAGCTTTCTTAAGTCTCCTTTATAGGTTTTGACTCAATGGGCTTTTCTTTTTGAGAGGTAATGACTGCCTATGAGATAAGGAACCGTCACTGTCTTTTGGTTCCAAAGGAAATCTTGATGTCATTCATTGTATTACGAACTGAGAGTTTGCGATTTTAACACGCACTTGAATTAACTGAGAGACTACCCTGCCCCAGGTTTGATTAAAAGGTTTCAATTTGTGTTTAAAACAGAAAACTTCTACTTCTTTGGCTCGAAGGGGTTGACTAGGGATTATCTTCCTTATAACTCCAGTGTTTAGGATTTGAAAGAAACGCATGTACATCGTCAACAAGGTCTGTTCAAAAGCATACCGTATGAGATTATGGCATTGTTTTCGTCATCCTCCCTCTAAAGGCTTGTAGCTTTTTGCAAGAGTTAAATGCCATAAAGAAAGTAGAAAGCATAGTTCAAGAATAGTGAAAACTAATGGATGAATTCAAGACAAACATATGCAATGCATTAATGAAATAGAGTTTGACATCAACAGATAATTGTTTGAATAACAAAAGAAATTACAACTTGAAAATTCAAATGAAACCAAAAGTATCTTAGTTCGAACTTGTCATTTCAGGTGGAGAACCCTCAACGGAAGATTTTCATCTCGCCATCCGGCATGAATTTCAGCACTCTTCTGTCAATAAAATCTTGGATTTTGTTTTTCAAAGCCCAACAGTCGTCGGTGTCATGTCCAGGACTATAGGAGTGGTACACACAAAATGCGTCGGGGTGATAGCTAGGAGCAGAGGTATTGTGATTCCGAAGAGGATCCTTTAAAGCAGTCAGATTGACCTCCAACAAGTGTTTCAGTATTAGAGATGATGGTATGTCAGTCTCAGTTAAATGTCTTCCAGATGTATTTTGCTTACACCGATTACCCCGTTGACGTTGGCGAGGTTGTTGCTGGGCTTGTGACCCTGAAGCAAGTTGGGGAGCCTTTCCCTTGTCTTCTTGTCTCAAAGGAGGTTGAATGATGACTTAATCTTCAATCCTAGTTGTTTGCCCCACTTGGTTATCTTGAAGCAGTTTGTTGATGAGGACCTTGAGCTTCTCTTGTCTTTGAGCCAGGTCTTGAATGAGAGCCATATGGCCCACCAATTGTCCCATCATCTAGATTTTCATTGTTTCCAACTCAATCTGTAGCCCTTCCAACTGATCATTCCTGATGCCGCATGGATTTCCTAGGACCATGCCCCTTGTGAGGAGAGCTTTTACCTCTTCTTTCCCCTGGGACAGATTCAAGAACTTTTCTTGAAGTTGAGCGTTTTGAGCCTGGATATCTTCGACAGTCCTCTCTAGAGTCATCTCTACTAAAATAAACAGTAGGAGAATAAGGAGACCTGAAAGGGAGAACCTGTCATGATACAATGCATGATATGTGGATGCATGTTTTCAAGGATCTCTCGGGGTAAACACAAGAAAATGTTAGAGATTGAACTTCGATCAACATCTTTGATTGGAGAACTTTGTATCAGTGGATGTCTTTCCACGAGAATCAAGCTCACCATGTCAAGTGGGTCATAACCCTTGACTCAAGTTATTATACTTGATCTTTGACGGCGTTTGTTTAGAGGAAAATGAATCCTCTTGCCCTTTGGTAGACATCTAGTTCAACGTGACCCTGCATCAAAGACCCTCGAGATCCTTTGAAATGGTTATTAAAAATGCTATGGAATGATGTTATGATGTTATGTACAAGTATGCAAAAATTAAGCAAGTGTATATACAAGTAATCACATTCACACAAAGCAGACAAATCCTTAGGTTTAGGCTTGCATGGGGTTTGTAGGTAAGTACCCTCTTGAAGTTAGTTGGCTCAACCTGTCCTATAAATAGTAACCGGGTTCTAAGGAACTCAATATCACTAGATTATTTTCTGTGTTCATCGTTTTGGTTTAGCCACTTAACTGGCGACCAAAATATTCCAAGAAAACAATCCTCAATGAGTGTAGTATCGAGTATCTACCAACTTCGAACTGCACCAAAGTCGGTCATCTCACTACCCCTAATAAGGCCAAGATGGTCAAGTAAGGTTCTAAGAGTTCGTTAGTGCTTCATGACATCACTCAGCGGCCCCGTATTCTATTTGATTGACTCAAAGGCTACCGGTACCCACAAATATGTCACACTAACGTAGCCACTGCTTCAACCATGTCGGTATACCCCGCACAGTTCCCTCACAGTTTATTGCTACCTACCTAAAAGGTGTCCCCAAATCCGGGTGTAGGATTTAAAACAAACCCAAGCAAGGGATCAAAAAGTAAAGCAATCAAAGCAATCAAGGTAAGCATGTAAAGGTGATCTAAAACCCTAAGGTAGCCCCACTTTTAAAGTTATCCCCAGCAGAGTTGCCAGTTCTGTGATACGGTGGGAGAACTGACTTGAGGTTTTGCGTTTGTGTTTGCAAATGTTTCAGTTTAGCAAGAGTCGCCATCGACTTTTTATTTTATCCTAAGGAAAGGTCAAAAAGCACAGGAAAGACCTTTGAGATGTTTTGTTGGGTTCAGGGAGTAGATTATGAAAAGGGAAGGTGCTAGCACCCTTTTCATCCATGGTTTTCCATGGGCTCTTAGTTACTTGTTTTAGATCACTTGCCTTTGCTTTTCAATTGTTTAAAATGGTGCTTTATGTGTGTGGTTTTGAAAAATGCTTTGAAAAAGAGGCCTTGTCTAGGCAACCTTTGTAATGATTCTTGTTTGAATATATACAAAGGTGTGTGTCTTTTTGAAGATATTTCAATGTTTTGAAAATTTGTTTTGAAATTGTGTTGTGAGGTGTGTTTGAAAATGGCAAGGATGTTTTGCAAGTTTTTTGATCAAGTAACTAAGAGTTGTCTACCCTATTTTACTCAAAGATCTTTCTTATGTTTTTAACCCTTTTGACAGTGTTATTTCACCATTGTATTTGGTGAACAACCTTGTGTTAGGATGTTAAACGGGACAGGCGCGGGTCATCGCATACAATCATTGAAAGAAACTTGTGAGACGCTCTAACAATTTTGTAAGGGGCGAGATCGTTTTATCAAAGGCAACATCGAGGGTCATCGAGGGACTATGATCTTTGTTTATCGAAGGGGCATTCGCTAGAGTGTCTCATACTCGAGGGACATAATTGCATTTTCCGAGGCAACAAGTGAGGTTACCCTAGAGGTGAAAGTGTGAATTGTGTATTGATTTTCATGCATTTATTCTTGTATTAGGTCATCTAGCGATTGATTTTGAATCTTCGCATACAAACCCTAATTACTATACAGTATATTGAAAGTAATAAATTGCGGGAATTAAAAGTCCAAGTTATTACAAAAGAGTATCCAGGGATGGGGGTACAATTATTTACAAATGGGGATGAGTCTCACAATAATAATAATGTCCAAATATGTGTTACAACCAAATCGAATTGTCGCAATTCAATGTAAAAATTATAACGAATTATAAAATAAGGAAAATCAAAGAACTATGAGATGCACGTATTTATTTACAAATAAACAAATAAAATTCTATTCTAAAAAGCAAGATTAAAAATTATATTATTATTATTTTGTTTTATTAATTGTGTAAATAAAAAGTTTTAAAGAAAGAAAAAATTACTTAAATTAAAGTTTCTTTTATTTACGTATTTTTATTAGTATAACAAATATTAATTAATAAAGAAAATTAAAACTATATATATAAAAATCAAAATAGTTAATCAAAATAAGATTTTAATGTATTGTTTTGTTTTATTATAAATAAAGAAAAGAAAATAAATTATTTGAAATGATATTAGTTAAAAAAAGTATTAGTTTGAAGAGATTAAAAAAGAAAAATGATGGGCTTAGGATTCATGGTTAGGCCCAAGATGAAATAGAACAAAAAACAAAAACAGAATGGAAAGGGGGGTGCATGCTTAGAGAATGTTGTGGGCTTAAGCATTTGTTTGGGCAAAGGCCCAGTATCCGGTTTGCACAATTTTGTTAGGGTTTCACTCAGTTTTAGGGTTTGTGAGTTTTGGCCATAGCGGCGCCGTTTCTCTCATCTCTTCTTCTTCTCCGTTTCATCTTTCTCTTCTCAAGCCATGAGCTTCTGATTCTTTCTTAAACCTCCAGGTTATTGGAGCGCCACCCTAGCCCTTTAAACTCTTCACGATAATCCAAGGCCTTTGCTTCGAACGGTATGGTTTCGTCTAGTTTTGATTTTTATGGTTTTACAGTTTGCTTGCATGTTTAGCTTGCATATTTTAATCCATGGCTTTTACGTGTTTGATATGTAGTAAACTTTGGAAAAAGAAATTATACCTTAAGATATCTTTCTGGAAAATGGAGGGAGAGGAGAAAAGGGATGGACCGGCGACGCTCTTGGTGGCCAGAGGCGGAAGAAGACGAGATGAACACGCTTCTGGTATTTTTTGTTGTTCTTTTGATTTGAATGTTGTTTGATGCTGATGTGATTCTGAAAACTCTATTTGCTTCTGACTTTTGTCGATGATGAACACGTTTCTGAAACCCTAGGTTGTTTTGCTTCTAAAACTCTTCCTCTTTCTTCTTGGTTATTTGATGTCGATGATGATGATGCTCTGAGACTCCTATTGTTGCTTCTGAAAACCCTTTGTGGATTGCTTCTGATTTTCTCTTCCTCTTCTCTTGGCTACTGATGTTTTGATGATGGGTGATTCTGAAAAAAAACTTATGTTATTTTTCTTTGAGTTTGTTGCTTTTTTTTTCTGTTAATGATGATGAAAAAGAAATCTGAAACTTTGCTTGCTCTTGATTGCTTCTGACCCTCTTGGAATGTTGATGTTGAATGTGTTTCTGGAACTTGTTGGTTAGCTTCTGAAATATTCTTCCTCTCTCTTTGATACGTTAATGATGATTGGACTCTGAAACTATTTGCTTGTTTATAGTTTGGCCAAACAGTTGGGTTCTGCGGATTGTTTGGTTGCTAGCTTGGCTTGGCAGGTGTTGAGCTTGTTTAGGTTTTTGTTGTATCTTTGTTACAGTTTGTGTGGCTTGAAGTTTTGCAAACTTGATAACAGTTTGGTGGTTGGTTGGAAAACTGTTATGGTTTTGTTTTGGCCTGTTTGCAAGTTGTTTAGGCAGGTTTGTTTGTACAGGTTTGGTGTTGTTTGATTGTATTCTGCAGTTTTGGCCAGTTGTGTTTTGTTTGACTTGCAGTTTTGGCCAAACAGGTTTGAAGTTTGGTTTTACAGGTTTGGAGTTGTAGCTTGCAGTTTTGTAAGCTAGCAGGCTTATGGTTTACAGGTTGGTTTTGGCTATCCAAGTTATGCATGTTTGCTTGAGTTTTTTAAGCTTGGCCTTTGTTCTGTTTGTGTTTTGATAGCAGTTTTGTTTGACTAGGCTTTGGCAAGCAGGTTTGAAGGTTTCAGGGTTGTAACTTTGTTACAGTTTGCCAGTTTTACTAGGCTTGGCAGATTTTGGCCATTTGATGAGCTTGGATTGATAGCAGGTTTTGAGCTATGGTGTTTGTTGGTTCTTTAGCAGGTTGGCTGTTGAGCTGCAGTTTGGAACTTTTTGTGTTTTCAAGCTTGGTTCTCCTGTTTGAAACTTTTTTAGAATTGGCTAAGTATTATTCTCCCCCTTAGACTGTTATCCAGTCCTTTCTTTTATATCTTCTTGCTCTTTTTTGTCTTTGACAGCCTGCCTTAGCCAAACTGCAAACTTTTTCACTAGGTCCTCTCTTTCTCTCTCTCTCTCCCCTAAGCACCTTTTTGCTTATTATTTTAATTCTGAAAAGTTTGTCTAGACTGGAAAGTGATGATGGCTAGGACAAGCCTCTTTGGCTTGTAATTTGGTTTATCTCTCTGCATTGTGTACTTTTGATTGCATATTTTCTGCATTGTGTACTTTGCCTTGACAGTTTTGAATCTTATTTTGACATGCTTAGTTTGCTTTGCTGACTTGGTTTGATTACTGCAGTTTGGTTTAGTTTGCAGTACAGTTTGCTTTGTAATGCAGCCTTGTACCTTTGTATTTGAACCATGTTTTTGCATCTAGCTTGACATGCTTGCATTTTATTATTTGTTTTTACTTTTCTCTTTGTGAACCAAGAAGAGTAATCTTCTTGTGATTTGCAAAGAGAATAATAAAAACATGATGAACAAATAGCATTCTGATTCCGGCCGGCAAACTTTAATGATGATTTTCTTTCTTCTGCTTGAAAATTCTTTTCAGTTAACTGTGCTAATTTCTTTCCTTTCTTATTTTTCAGGTGAATGCATCCTGGGCAATAGAGGAAGCAGTAGAAGCCAAAGATCTTAGGAGATTAGGCTTAGATTTATTTTTTCATTTATTGTAAACAAATATTATCTTAAATACTATAAGTTGTAATCTTATAATATTCAAATAAATTTTGTAACAACATTTGAAGTAAATAAAAGTCTTTATCCAAAAGAAAATTTCTACTGTCAAATATCTTTTCCATTCTTCCTTGCATGTTTATTTAATTATTTAAGACTCTCAAATCAAAATAATTGAAACTGTGTCCCAATAATTCTAATCCAGATAAAATAAATAATCAACAAACTTTGCAGTCTCGCAACCTTGCATCAATCACAATACGCATGGTATTCCAATTAACATATGCATTGTACAAACAAGCATTCCATTAAACGGTAAACCTTTCACTCCACTAATCAAGCAGATGCCTTAATGTTCCAAACAAAAGTCTCAACTCTTATCCCAGATAATCAGGCTTTGAGAAACAACCAATAAACTTGAACAAGCGTGAAAAAATGTAACAGTTAACTAAATTTCTGAGGATTCAGTTTCTTCTGAGAAATACGAGCGAAAACCCTAATTCTGGATTTGTTGCCAAAGAAAGGTCTGCTTGATCAATTCCTGAGCCAATCTCATAAATCAGAGAAAACCCCGGGGTTGTGATTTTCTTGTGAAAAAGGGAGGGCAAATTTTGGGGTACAACAACACCCTTTCCATCCATATTTATCCATGGGCTCTTAGTTGCTTGCTAGATCACTTGCTTTTGTTTGAAAATGTGCTTGTGGTGTAGGTTTTTGAAAGTATTTTGAAAACATGCCTTTGTAATGATTCTCGTCTCTATAAGAACGCATATAAAGTGTTGTTTGGAAAATAGTTCAAGGAAATGTTTGTTTTTGAAAGTGATTTTGAAAAGGTATCTTTGTAATGATTCTCGTCTCTATAAGAACGCATACAAAGTGTTTGTCTTTTGAAAATGTTTCAAGAATGAAAGTGTTGGTGTTTAAAATGTTTTTGTTGTGAGCAAGCGAGCAACTAGGAGTAACCTACCTACTCAAAAGGTCTTAAATGTTCTTTTCCTCCTCCTTTAGATGTTGCTATATTACCATTGATTTGGTAAGAATCCCCATCATTGGATGTGAAGGGATGAGCATGGATCATCGTATAGTCATGATAGCAATGTTGTCATATATCTTAGCATTTCTCTTGAGGGACTAAGATCATTTGAAAGGCAACATTCGAAGCGTCATCGAGGGACTATGATCTTGCATTTTTTACTGTTTTTGCTAAGACATCTCACGTGCATAACATGACCATTTTTTGTAAGGCAACAAGTGGAGTTAACCCTAGGGGTGCATGTGTGAATAGTGTGTTTGATTTGCATGCATTTAGTCTTTGATTAAGGGTTGTCTACTTGTTGATTTTATCTTCCCATACAAATTCTACTTTACTAGCATTTATATGAAAGCGATAAATTGCGGAAAGTAAATATTCTACGGTATTACAATCATTTGGGGATGGGTGTACAAATTTACAAATGAGGATTTCAAGAAATTAATGTCCTAATTATCTATTACAACCATATTGAAATAATGTACAATAAATGTAAAATAGACTTGTTTTGTTTTTGTTAAGAGAAGAAATAAATTTGCTTAAGAAAATATTTTTAGTCTTTTTTGTTTTAAAAGAAACAAAATAAAGCATGTGAATATAAAGTATTTTTTGTTGTTTTTGATTAATGAAAATAAAGAGTGATTATAAAAATAAATAAGAGAGTAAGAGTCAGAATCAGCGCATTGCTGGAAGAAGAGAGAGCAGAAGTTCTGACTCAGGCACGCTGCAAATCAGAAAGAAAATGTTAGCAAAAAAGGGAAGGTCAGAAGTTCTGGATCCAGACGCACTGACGTTCTGAGGTTGCTGGGAACAAAGGAAATCCTAGAAGTTATGATTTGTTGAGAGAGCCTAGAAGTTCTGATTTGCTGGAAACCTAGAAGTTCTAGTGTTACTGGAAGTTTAGAAGTTCTGGTTGTTGAAGGAGTCAAAAGTTCTGGTTGTTGAGAGAGTGAGGTGACAATGCTATTGGATGAGAATATCTAGAAGTTCTGGTCCAGGAATATTGTTTTGACAAACAAACGGAGGGGTTTATCTAGAAGTTCTGGTCCAGGAATATTGTTTTGACAAACAAATGGAGAAAAAAGATCAAGAAATAAACATAAAAAAGGTGTTTTGAGGGCTAGAACCCATGACCCTTAACATTAATGCCTTATGCGCGTGCTCTCTACCACTGGGTTGTCTATACATCTGATATTAGAAGCAAAAACATAAACATGTATCACAAAGTAAGTTCTGGTGATGAACATTATCTCCTTCTCCACGTCAGCCAGAGCATTTGAAACTTAGTCATTTCTCAACAAAAAATGGAAAATGCAAACATAGCAGTTATGGCAGATTTCATCATGTTTTGAGAAATACAAAGCATCAAAACTGTAAATCAGAAGAAAACATGAATTTTGCTAATCCAAATTTTGAACCCTAATTTCCTTAAGAAGTTCTGATATGAAATTCTCTCTACTTAGGCCATGTAAATGCAATCTATAAATATGTACAGATTTAGAGCCATGATATCTACATTGTATCTTTGAGAATGCAAGTCTAACAATGCCTAGATAAAATTCAGAAGAAACTTACCTTGCAGCTGCAAATTATTCTGTGAATTAGCCTGGTTCAGATTGATGTGATATTCTGATCAGTTTTCTCAAGATCCCAGGAAGCTAGAATAACCTTTAACTTGAGCTATGAATGGCTGAAATATTCTGGAGCAGCCAAGAAGCAAAGTTCTGATTTTTGAAATGGAGGTTGGTGAAGATTGTGTTACAATTTGAAAACAGAAGTTGGGAAGGCCTCTATGTGTATATCAGAAACTGTATGGGTGATCTGGCCAAGAAATGCACAAGGAAAATTAGAGTTAGGATGCAAAAACCAGAAATTAGCAGGTTTTGTGTTTTGGGCTGCAGTTTCAGGTTCTTGAGATTTCCAGCAAGGTTTCAAGGCTTTTTCCAATGTCTCCCCCCTTTTCAGTTTGCAAGTGAGGTTAATTTATAGGCAAAGGATTTAGAAGCTTGGATAAATCAAGATTACAACCATCATGGGTTATGGATCGTTGACTTGTTTTTGAAGCAAGTTTAGCCAAGCATGTTTCAAGGTAAGGTAGGGTGGTTAACAGCTTTAAGCACACCTAATCTGAGTTTGTAAGCATGATTTGTGGAAGAAGTACACTCAGAAGAAAAGTGAAGCATGGGCTCAAGATAAACTTTGTACAAAAGTTTGCTTTTCAAGGACAACAATGGTACCTTCATGCCACACGTGGGAAGATCCTTTAGATAAAGACTCAAAAGTTGTTATAAGCATTAAATAATGATGAGACTTAACAAGCAAGAAAGCCTGCAACATGAGATTGTGCAGCAAATTTGAATCTGGATCAGAAGTTCAGCATAATCGTAACTTGGGTTAAGAATAAATGTCTAACTTCTAATCTTTGAATCACCCTGCTCCAGCATTATCTGAAGGATTTCCCAGACTTTTCAGAAAGCTTATAACATGCTTTGCAACCTCTTTTTGAATCACCTTAGCAAACTCTGATTGAACCTACGTGAAAACTGGCCCAAAAGTTCTAACCAAATTCTGACTTGGAAATGCTCAGAATTTACTAAGTGTTTTAGTTTCATGGACATGTCTTCAGGAACTTATAACTTGAAATCCCAACATTTCTAGGAGAAGTTCATGTCTGCAATGTTTTAGATCTCATTGAGATCTCAACTCTTGTTTCAGAATTTCTTCCTGAATCAATTTGCATCATGGTGAAAATCTGGCCAGAAGTTCTGAACTTATCATATTTTCTTAACACTTAGAAAAATTTCTAAATGTTTAAAAATTTGACTTTTCCAAAGCAATTTTGACTTTTGATTTTTCTTGATGAAACAACTTCATATTCTAACATATCTTGATGAAATGGGAGATCTTGTGAGAAGTTTCTTGAGAAATGAGAGGGAAAATTTTGGGGTACAACACCTGGTATCATACAGATGTGTCCGCTACACATTCTGTGTGATTGTTATTTTGTATACTGTATGGAATGTATTTTGTGCAGGTATCCTGGCATCACACGGATATGTCCTCTACACATTCCATCGTGTGATTATTATTTTGTGTCTTGTATAAATTGTAATTCATGGAGGTACTTTGTTGTTACGGGAATGTCCGATACATATTTTGTGCCATGTGCCCACATTTGTTGTGCACCATGTTGTTATACTTGTGTCTGGATTGATATCTAGTGAAGGTGTATCTTAATACTCGAATGTGTCCGCTACACATTCCAATTTTCACTATTGATACCTTGATGCATATGCTGATGGTATTTTCTTTATTGGTGCTAGCAGCTCACGAAGTTTTTCGGGTTTCTTTGTTATTACTTAGCATCTACAAATTGTTATCCATTTGGTACATTTCCCTTCTATTTTTCTTTCTGCATCTTATCGCTTTCTATATATCATGAGAAGTAGGGCTTTTACCGCTTTCCTTTCCATGATAAGTAGGAATAGAGATGTGTGACGGAGATTTCCGTTGTGGACATATGTCAGGAATCCCTCTGGCTTATTTAAAGACATGTTTAAGGCAATTCCATATATGTTACTTGTTTGTTACTTGTGTTTGTTTAAAATCCTACCTTTGAAGTAGGTATTATGCACGTGTGTTTACATTTGTGCTCGCATATTCCTCCGCCCCATTAAGTCCTCAAAAGGAGGCGAGCATAGAGGGTTCGCAATCGACCCCCGCATTTCTTCTGTGTCATCCTTAGCTCACGTTGTACATTGATGCTTGGGTTTTGTGCAAATCATGTGTATCGAGTTGGTCAGGTGAAAAAGGGTTCCGCAATCAAACCCTCACACTTTGTCAGGAGTTTGCAATGGCCATTGTTGACACTTCGCTACCCGCTTGTTTTCTTCGGGTGATCCGCTCCCCTTAGCTAAAGTAATACTTTTCTTTTTTATTTCATCTCATTCTCCCGCTTGTTTGATTCAGGTGATACACTCCCCTTAGCTAAAGCATTTTCTCTTCATACCCCCATTCCCCGAGTCATGTACACCCCGATTGTGTGCTTTTGCCAAAGCACTTGTTTGTATATACCATGCTCCCTTAGGATGTGCTTGTTTCTTTCCAGATTCGAGCTAGACTTTATGATAGTAATCCTTTCATGCTAACAATAGGTAGATATTTCCCTTTTCATCCTCGACCTTAGGATAAATCATTGTATTATAACATTAGGGATATAACTAGATAGTCTCCCTTAGATGTTTTTATTTCTTTTGCATCCTTGCATTAAGACTAAAACTCTTTTCTTGAAAAATGCATAGAACATCTAACAACTTTCAAATCCTTCTTTAAAGTAAAAAACACTAACTAATTCCTTTCTTTTTGCCAATCGACTTTTCTCCTCTAAGAGCGTGTTAGTTCCTTTTCACTACAGATCGTAAGTCTCCAAAGGTCGAGCAACGGTGGAATGATTGAATTTAACATTGTTCAACTAAAAAACAAAAACCCACCAAAACAAATGATTCTAACTACATCTGCTCTGATTCCTTAAAAGGGATACGTAGGCAGAGGCTTTTTGTGGGGCCTAATCAAGCATATCTTTGTAAAAATATCTTTCTTTTCCCCACACTTTCTTTTCCTTTTATTTTGCATGTGTTCCCTCTTTATTTTTACTTTAAACCTTAAGCATTAGATTTGACCACACCCATTAGATTAGAATAACAAGAGTGGATGCCATAGAGTACTACAGGCGTGTGGGGTGCTAATAACTTCTCCTCACGTAGCAGACTCCCTTACCCGATCTCTCGGTCATTTGATCGTGATTTCACCCTTCTCAGGTTTACTCGATGTTTACCTTTTCCTTCCTGTGGGATAAAAAATGTTCGATGGCGACTTCATTGATTTCATCTCGATGATTTGTTCAGCCAGTTGTTTCAGATCTGATCTTCTCTGAAAGGTATCCCCTGTTGCTGTGATTAAAAGTTGCCAAAGATACTTGAGGTTAATCTCAACTCCATTCATAAAGGCACTTATAAGTGAGTTTGTTGAACAGAGACCTGAAGAAAGTAAGGAGCCATTTATTTTTGCTTCCAAAAAAGGCTTATCTCTGGTATTTGATAAAGGATCTCTTGTTGTGTCCCTTGGAATGATGTTCTACCAAATGTTAGAACATCACGTCAGCAGGTTATGAAGATTTCTACTGGCTAAAAGAATGAAGTTGTAGATTCTTTGGGTGCTAAACAAATGTGTGTTGGTCGCATATGTTTAGAACCTTCTCCTGAACTGGAAGAGGAGGCATCTCGGGTGTGTGTCTAAGAAGTTCTTGTTGGTTGAGCTCAAAGATTATAGAGGAGATTTATTTTCTCAACTAGATTCTTCACATGTGGATGTTAAGTTCAAATGTAAAGGACATTCTCTGCATGATATTGCTTATGACTATTCTAATGGAATAGTTTCTGACTGAGTTGGCACAAGGAGGAGTCTCTAATCTGGAGATTGGAAGGCCGTGAAGATATAATTTCTTAAGATCTTTGTGGTAAGAATTTATGTTTCTCAACTTGTTTGTACGATGGTTCCCATAAATAAGATGGAGGGATATCATATATCTCTAGGTTTGTTGTAGTAAAAGAGACAGTTAAAGGGTTGTATGCAATGAAGAAGCAGACCTATTCTGAAGTCTGTTTATGGTTATTGCATAAACTTATGATTTGGGCTTAAAGGGTGATCAGCTGATAATGAGTAGCAGTATGATTCTCCTGTGTTCTTTTCAAGAAGTGATGATGGATTACTATGGGTGTTAAAATCCATTGGTATCTGATTTGATGTTAGAACATCATCTCAGTGGTTTTCTACTTTAGAAAAGGAAAGTTGTGAAGGGAGGAATATGTGGATATGTTTCTCGGATAAAGGTGTGCATGTAACTGATGACAAATACCCTGATGGGAGCTGTGTATTTGTCTGGTGTGTATATGCAAGTCTGCAACCTGAACTCTTTGCTTAAAAAAGTATGTGAGAGTTTATTTCTCTCTATGTCATTCAAGTGTTTGATAACCGAAATGAGCTGCATTGGGAGCTTCTTGAAGGACTTCCATGCATAATGAGTCCTTTGGATGGTTATTTAAGAACCAAAGTGTTTGGGTTCTATAATAAGAAGTTATATCCTAAATGATGTTATAACATCATGCTTGCTGATGGATGGCTGTCTTTGGAAGATGCTTGGGATTGAAGAGTATGTTGATCGACATTATTTTCAGAAGAGGCATTTATGACCTTGTGAATTAGAATGAGAAGATTCTGGTCTTATCTACAACTGCATGCTTGGTAAATGGATGACTACTGTGTTGAAGACTTCACTAATATCATTTATTGCTATTAGAGTGTGAGGGAAGAGTATCAAATAAATAAATCAAATTTTTATGCTCATGAGGAAATGGTTTCTACTACTAGAAGCACCTCTAGAACTTGTGAAGTAAGCAAACTGAAGATTATTTCTAAACCAAAAGTGTATGACATTTATGATAGTGTGTGTGAACCTATAAGGTCACGCTTCAAGAAATGCTCTTAAAAAATCCAGAAGATTTGGATATGCTCTAAAAGAAGCTATAATATTCGTTTCTGAATTGTCTTCACAAGAGTATGAATGGGTTCAATAGGGGAGTAAAGTTATTGCACTTCACCATGAGAATGTGAAGTCCTTCGTTTGATTTCATCTGATGCTCAAAAGATTCATCTTCAAGCTAGTATGGTGGTGTACTCTTAACAGTGCATATGTGGCTCTAGCCATGTGAAGATTATTGAATCATGTGTACACATAATTCTTAGGCTTACTCTGGAGAATGGAAGCGTTGGTTGTTGATGAGATATGTCACTTATGTGATGCTCAAATGACTTGGACATTATGCAGGACATGTTTCCCTTGTGACTAACAAGGAAATAGTATGAACGGTGCAATCTAAACACGCCAGGAGGGAGTCTAAAACGTGCTTGTTGCCTATGCATGCACTTTTATTGGAAATAACTCTTCCCATAAGAACCAGTCCAGAGTCAATGAAGGTAGTCAAAAGTTGTTTTAGAAGGTGTACCTGTTTTTGGTTATTTTCCTCAAATAACGTTCTTGACCGAGACCACTGACTTAGTTTAGAATCGTTAATTCCTATATCATTACTTAGGTATTTATTGAGGTCATTCCTTTTCTTCGCCTCACATTCTGGTTGTTTGTTGTTTACATAAGTCCTTATGACCATTGTTCGGGTATGGGTAAGTATCTTTTGGGTTTGGTTTTGTGAGGGATGTATTTGTCAATTTTTGGCCAAAAAAGGGGAGAGAAGTATTGGTCAGATTAGATGTTGTTAAGTCTAAGGTCTCATATTTAGATGTTGTTAAGTCTAAAGTCTGTATTTGCATTTGTTTTGCAAAGATGTCGAATAGAATGTCCTATTCTAGTTTGGTATTTTTGGGTGCTTGTGGTCTTGTCTCTTGTGATCTAAGTTATGAACACAGTTGTGTCTTGTGTTCTGAGTTATCCAGGAGTAACAATGAGGTCACCTAAGGTTCCCTAGGTTGAGTAGGTGGTTATTTCTTAATGGTTCTCTTATGCCACCCCAATATTTTCTTCTCAAATTATATTGAGAAGAGCTGTCTTCTGTTTTGCTTAAATATAAATTGTAATGTGTTGTGCTTATTTATTTTAGCCAAAATTTACCAAATAGGGAGATTGTTAGTTCTTTGTGTTTACGATTGGCATCAATTTTAGTAAAACAAATATAGCGACAATATGGATGAGTTGACTTGCTGAGAAAATCAATTAAAAAAGAAGTCCTATGTTATAAAAAATATGTTGAGTTGAGATGTTTCATCAACTGAAGCAACATGTCAGACGAGATGTCCTATGCAGAGTAATTTGACATCATGACTATGCTTGGGCTGGGTTGTTGGATCTATTTTATATTTAAGAGATGGAGAATATCTTGGAATATTATGCTATCCTATGTGACGCTAATTTTAAGGTCTGGAAGATTCAAGCTGAATTCTAGAAGAATATTGACTTTCTAATTATGGAGATAAATTAGGAAAGTCATGATTGAAGACCCATCTTTATGTAGAAGTTTCTGTAGATTTGTAGCAGCTGTTATACTATGATTTGAATCCCAAAATCCATTTGGGAAAAGGGTTATAAATAGAAGGGTATTAACATAGAAAAGGTACCAGTCGAAAATAGAAAGTTTAGATTATTAGGGTTGAGTCTGTAAGCCACTATCTAGGAGAGTTGGTATGTTTGAGCCTCTCAAATATCATGTTGGTATGAGAGCAAGGCTAATGTTATAGAGTTGTAATTCTCTGTTGTTCATTCTTAAGCTTTTAAGCATAGAATATATATTGTTCTTGGATGAAGCTTTAAAGCAAATCTAAGTGTATTGTTCTTAGTCAATAGTCTTGGCTGAGCAGGTTGTAATTGATTTATATATCACTGAGATGATTTAGGAAGTGAGATATCGATTTCTCATATTTAGGATGTTCCTAGGTAGAAGTTGCATTGGATAAGGATTAGGCGAGAAGTTGTAAACGATGAAGGTTAGCTTTGAACTAATACTGGTGATAGTGGAATTCCTTCATGGTTTGGCAGCCCTCATAGTAGGTCTTATTGTACACCAAATTGGTTCATCACATTTGTGTGTTATTATCTTTTTTTTTGTTCTGTTTTGTTTCTTGATTGATTGACATGTCGTATAAGATGTTGGAACATCTGTCACGACTCTATTCTGATATGTTTATATCAGTGTGCTTTATCATGTTCAAGTGTTGTTACATAGAGATCAATGTCTTAGACATGTGTTAGGATATTTGTTATTTGTTTACCAAAACTTGAATTAGACTTCAACATCCACGTGGACGTTGCAACATCATGATAATATCATCTACCGATCTCGAAACAGTTGCATCTACCTCGATTGGAACTTTCGCTTTAAAACGAGTAAAAGTATTCCACATAGTCGTATATCAGCGTCATTCTTCAGCTCACGGTTGATGAGCTCAAGCTTCCCATCTTTGTCAACGGATGGCGAGCAGTACTCGATCTTCATAACTTTGTGATTGTCGCCATAAGGTAACAGGTCCTGCAATATGTCTTGCAGATCTTCAAGAGGGGTGTACTCGGTGAACTTAAATTCTCGTGATGCTATATTGTCGGTAAAGTGGACATTTCCAACAGGCCACTTGATGTTCATTTTGATTTTTGGTGTTTTGTTATGAAATAATATGCCAAGTGAGCTTATTTATAGTAGTTGAAAGGCAAACATAGACCTTAGAAATCCTATCCTGTGACTGAGTGTAAAGCGAAATTTCATTTTCGATTCCCCCTAATAATGTACTGGAATTATATTTTTGGTAAGTCCCCTGGGACTAAAAACCAGAACAGAAATAGAAACAGAAGCATATATAAAAACAAAAACATAAATCCCATGTATTGAAAGATTGATATTTTTGGTCAAACTACAAAATTGCTATATTCCACAGCATAATACATTGACAAAATAACATATACAATAAAATGATACCTAAATACTTAAATGATCCGAAATAATCGTCGCCGACCATAACATTCTATGCATCCATAACTTTCTCCATAATAACACCCGCCTTGACCAGTTTTCCATTTTCATCTACAATATGTTTTGTCCTTACCGCGGGTTTAACCCGACTTCTCACATTTTTAGTAATGTGGTACCTACAAAGTAATACACAAGAAGTGGGAAATACCGTTGCAACCGAATTCATTATGTTGTATCTTGGTCGGTGACAATGACTTTTGATATATCTTCTTGGTCCTTCAACCGAAAATGTATTTCCGGTTAAGATCAACTACTAACCGAAATTATATTTCCGGTATTAGCGTAACCTTTTTCAATATGAAAAACAAATTACTGTGAAAAATGAGGATTGCAATGAATAAACTTCATCTTGAATTCCACTTGCTTGAACTCCATTTGATATGATGAACCACAAGAATGAAGATTTGGAGTGAAAAAATGGATTGAGAATGGAAGGGTTTTTTAGAGGGTTTATGAAAAGATGAATAAATAATTTGGATCACCCTTGTCCATGCTGATTACTGTTTTAAGTAATATGTATTTTTCATAATACCAGAAGTATATTTTCGACAATATATAAAATGATAAGGTAACAGAAAATTCAATCTTCCTGCTATACAAACCGAAAATATAATACTAGTTGCAACCAGAACTATAAGGTGAAACCACATTTAATCTATTTATGTGTGAGACATAACGCGTAGTAGAAATATATTTCTGATTTCTAAGGAACATTTTAGAAATTGTGTAGAATTTTTTTTTCTCGAAAAAGAAATTCTCATAAAAGAAAAAGAAAAGAAGGCTCGTTATTATATTCCAGCCCAAACAAAAGAACCGGCGATAAGCCCATTTTTCATTTCCCCCCACACTCCACCAATCTCCATCTTTCTTCAACAATTGGACTCTGTTCAGCGTTGAAACGCACCACCACATTTCTACACTCACTGCTACACTTGACTTTCAAATTCAATGCTCACAAGAAGAAAATTCCTCTCCATTTGTTCATCTTCCAACCTTTCTCAACTAATTTCTCACCAATTACAATCAAATGCACTTCCAAATCCAATCCACAACCCTCTCCCCCAAATTTCAACCAATTCTAGGGTTTTACTCTTCCATCTCTACGGAACCCAAGATTCAAAATTTCCCGAATACGAGATGCCTACAGTCACATGGGGAGTGATTCAAGGCCGAAAAGAGAAACTCGTTTCGCGTGTCATCATTTTCGATTACCTCAAGGGTTTGGGAATTATCCCCGACGAGTTGCAGGATCTGGAGCTTCCTTCGACTGTCGATGTCATGAGGGAACGCGTCGAGTTTCTTCAGAAACTGGGTTTATCGATTGATGATATAAATCAGTATCCTTTAATGTTGGGTTGCAGTGTGAGAAAAAATGTGATTCCTGTTTTAGGGTATTTGGAAAAAATTGGGATTTCTAGGTCTAAGCTTGGTGAGTTTGTTAAGAGTTATCCTCAGGTTTTGCATGCTAGTGTTATTGTTGAGCTTGCTCCTGTTATTAAGTTTCTTAGAGGGCTTGATGTGGAGAAAGATGATATTGGGTTTGTCTTGCACAAATATCCTGAACTTTTAGGGTTTAAGCTTGAAGGGACTATGAGTACTTCTGTGGCTTATCTTGTTAGTATTGGTGTTAATCCTAGGGATATTGGTCCTATGGTTACACAGTATCCTTATCTTTTAGGGATGAGAGTTGGGACTATGATAAAGCCTCTTGTTGATTATTTGGTTGATTTAGGGTTGCCTAAGAAGATTCTAGCTAGGATGTTGGAGAAAAGAGCTTATATACTTGGGTATGATCTTGAAGAGACTGTGAAATGTAATGTTGATTGTTTGATTAGTTTTGGTGTGAGGAAGGAATGTTTGGCTTCGATTATAGCGCAGTATCCGCAGATTATTGGGCTGCCTCTTAAGGCTAAATTGTCTTCGCAGCAATATTTTTTTAGTTTGAAGGTTAAGATTGATCCGGAAGGGTTTGCGAGGGTGGTGGAGAAGATGCCGCAGGTGGTTAGTCTTCACCAGAATGTGATTATGAAGCCGGTTGAGTTTTTACTCGGTAGAGCAATACCGTCGCAAGATGTTGCTAGTATGGTGGTCAAGTGTCCTCAGTTGGTTGCGCTGCGAGTTGAGTTAATGAAGAATAGTTATTTCTTCTTCAAAAGTGAGATGGGGAGACCGATAAAAGAGCTTGTGGAGTTTCCTGAATACTTTACTTATAGTCTGGAATCGAGGATTAAACCTAGATACCAGAGGCTTAAGAGCAAGGGGATAAAGTGTTCATTGAATTGGATGCTGAATTGTAGTGACCAGAGATTTGAAGAAAGATTGCAGGGAAGTTATATCGAAACTGAAAGTATAGGTCCTTCGTTTTGTATTGGTGGAAAATTAGAGTTACCAGGGAATGACATAGTTTCGGATGAGGAAGAAGAGAGTGATGATGAAATGCTATACAGAAGAACTGTTTCTCTTTAGCATAACAATGTATTTTTATTTTTATTTTGCTTGATGAAACTACTATAGAATGTAACTGTCATGTTATCAAATGAAGGATAAAGATTCATCTACATTATCGTTATTATTCCTGCATTTGTTTGCTGCTATGATAGAGTAATAGTTGACATTTCAAGTTTTCTATCTATTCCTCATCCTAAAAGCCACAACGATCATTTAGGTGAAGTGAGGCTTGAAACGAATGAGAACATCTGGTTCAGTTCATGTTAATTATCTTGTATTCTTGTCCTTAACGTCCATGCATTTTGTCTGTTTTTAAATCAATGTGGTAGGAACACATGCAACATGTAAATCATCAAAAACTGTCATGTTGAAATTGTTATTCTTGGTCTTTTGTTCTTCTGATTTCTGGATATAGGGTCCTGATCGTCTGACCTTTGATAAGTATACAATAACTCAATGGCTTAGTGGATAAAACGTCGTAATGTTCTATATCTAACTCATTAATCTTTTTTAACTTTTTCTATGTTTCACTCTATCTTTAGTGATTAAAATTTGAAGCCAGTTTTATAAAATAATTGACTTATAAAAATGTTTTATGTTAATTTTATCAATCAAACCAAGCCAAACGGAGAAATGGAGAAAAAGAAATACAACATAATAAGTAACGTAGTACATTATAGTAGTCCGTAATTGCTAAAAAAATTGAATAAAGATAACCTAGTGGCCAATTACAAAAAAATTGAATAAAGATAACCTAGTGGCATAGCCATTGCTTATTTATCACGGGAGACGTGGTGACTAGCTTTGACTTTATCAGGATCAATCACTTTTACTTGTTTAGCTGAGATGATCTGCCTTATTTGTAGGAGGACAGATAACCATGTCTCACAGTTGTTATATTAGAGAGGCTATGACTTTGGCTTCACCTTTTTTGGTCCTGCTGCAAAGCCTTATAGATCATCTTCGCCCCAAATAGGTCGGCACTAATCGTTACCGGTTCGTTGTGGATGTTTTGGTACTTCAACTTGAGATGGATTAAGGGTGCTACTACGTTCAAGGTTCCCACGAAGGATTTATCTAGGATGCAGTTGTAGACACTCTTGTAGAGGACTGTCGGGAATTGACAATCTATTGTTATAATATCCCTTCCTTCTTCTAAGGTGATCTTCAACTCAATGTATCCCCAAGGATGGGTTATACTGTCGTTGAAAACCTGTAAGTCAAACCCTTCAAAGGGCCACAACTTCTCCTTCTTCAACCTCATATTCTCAAAGAGATATGAAAACATGATGTTACAGGAGCTTCCACAATCAATAAGTACCCAAGGGACATCTAAACTAGCGATTGTGGTTGTTATCACTGGGGGAAAGATCTTGTTTATGACCCCCCATACTTTTTCATTGTTAAAGAATTGAAGGATTAACCTCTCTAGCCCTTTGATCGAAGTGCTCCAGTCTTTCTTGCTAACGACTATCAACTCGACAATCTTCATCTTTATTGTCCCTTTGGAGGGACATGGGCCTACCAATGTTAGAAGCGATGTACTGGCATTTTCTCGTGTGTCACTCCTCTTATTTGTTGCTGGTATCTTTGTCTTTGACCTTGACAACAACTTCAATAGTTTTCATGGGAGATTATTCTCTCAGAGGAGAACACTTATTCTTCAACGACTCTTCTCGGCTTCTCTTGTCATCCCTGGTGTACTCGGCCAACCATTCTTTCTTAATCATCCATTAAATTGTGTCATTCAATTGTATATATTCCGTCGTGTTGTGGGGGTGACTATTGTGGAAAGGACAATACTTGGATTTATCTGTCTAGGAAGACTTTCTGACCAGACACGAGTTCCTGATCTCAGCTTCTTTGAACTTTGTATTCACCCGTTCTTTCCAATCTGCAGTGGGGTTTGCGCACACTTTTTTCTTTATGCCGACCATCATCTTTCTTTGATGGTCGACTGAATATGGTGCTCCTAGGTGCTCGATTGATCCCCATGGCCAAGAGTTTTTATTCATAGTTGATGTAAGGTTGTTCCCTGTAACACCCGTTAATTAATTAATTATTTTTGAAATTATTCGTTGAAATTGTAAGATATTGTGAATTGTTGGCACAAGTTGCTAGATTATTACTAGTTAATTAATTAGTTGATTAACAATAGTAATAATGCTAGAATTAATGGAATACTAGAATAATTATGTTGGGCATATTTTAATGGTTGAAAGTAGTAATACATGGGGTGTGTCGTGAGCCCATTAAGAAGAATATTAATGTGAGGTTTTACTTAAATGAATAATTAGGTCAATTGGAATAAAACAAGTCTTGGTGTGCTGTCCGTGAGAAGTGCAAAGCAAAAGAATAAGGAGAAGAAGCGAAGCAAGGTTCCCGTCGGAGCTGTCGAGCGATCTTCAATCCAAGGTAAGGGTGAGGTCCTGACCTTATAATGGGGCGTATGATGAATATTGTATAGGGGTTGGTCATAGGAATAATTGCTATGCATTGTTTGTTCTGGACCTGTTCTTGAAAGTTGTCTGTTTTCATGTTGTGGTTGTTTAGGAATCTCATGTAGGACTGTATTATACAATTGATGAATCTGTCAATAGGAAATTTTGGTTTCCCCGTTGCTATGTTATTTTCATGCGGTTGGTCGGAAATTAATGGCCGAAGAGGATACTGTAAGACTGGGTTAATGTTTGTCACGGACTGGACGAAATTTGTGCAAGGATATTGAAGACGCATCGTGCCAAAGAGCACAGGTATTTGTGTCGAGTGACACAAGGCTGCAAAGTGCACCGAGGAGAACAGGTACATGTGTCGAGCGACACAAGGCTGTATAATGTGCCGAAGATGTATAGAGTGTGTTGGTCGGTACAGGGGCATGAAGGGAAGGTGCAGAGCGACATGGCCATTGTGTCGAGGGGTGCACGTCCTATCAACTCGTTCCCGTGCAGGCTATTTAGTTATTTAATTTAGTTTAATAATCTCGGTATAATAATTAGACTTTTTAAGGTATTATATCCCTATAAGAATGATGAATTTTAGTAAAAATAAGTTAGTAGCAGGAGAGATAATATAATTGATAAATGACTAGCAATATATAGGCGAATTATCCGAATAATTGCGCAGGACATCATAGTATATTTTGGTTGATAGAGTGTATTGTATACTTGCTATAATTTGAGAATTTGCAGGTAATATGGAATTTTGTTGAGATTCCTCTAATTATTGGAAGATATTAAGATGTAGGCTTATGGCCAATGTTGAATTATGTTAAGTTGTTGTTGAATTATTGTTGTTGTTGTTGTTACTACATTTATGTGGTTGTCGCATACATAGCATATCAAGTTGGGAGCTCATGCTCGGTAAGTTGGCCTGGATTGGTAAATATAAAGTTGAAGGCTTATGTCTTGTTGATGCCTCTATTAATTGATATATTATTAAGTTGGGAGTTTTGCTCCGCTGGTACCACATGCATGTGCGTAAAAATAAGTCGCATTTCATGTTGTATCCTGAGTTGTTGTGTGGTTGAATTGATTAGGTTAAATGTTGTTAAAGAGCCGCGAAGTGGTGATTTTGTATGAACTGATTTTGATGTATTATTTATCATGCGTTCTATTATATTGTTTGATATCCCACCCCTTATGTTTGAATTCTACCCATATGTTGGTAACATGTAGGTAATCCAGAGTGAATGTGGTTTACCTTCAGTAGTTCGAGTCGGCGTCGTTGCTTTAATACATAACACTCGGGAGGATGAACGCTTATTGCTTTATTGTTGATTTTACTTTTGTTTGTGAATTTTAAGCTGTTTTCGTTAAAAAATTGTTATTTGAAGTTATTTCAGTTGGATAAAGATGTTACATCTTTTTCAGTTGAATATTATGATTCTGCTGCGTAGTTATGAAATTTGTTGGTTTTAAAAGACTATTTATAATGTTGTTGGTTCATCCGAGTTTAAAGTGTTATGTATTTGGGTTAAATGTCATTATTTTAAGTTGAAAGTGTATCATTCCATTTGTTTGTTTGAAATTTTGTAACTCTGATTTTATATATAATTCGTGGGTAGTAATGGGGTGTTACATTAGTGGTATCAGAGCGAGTCGGTCCGTCCGACCAAGTTGTCGAGTCGTAGTTTTATCTAACAATCGAGTATTGTTAACTCGAGTTCTAACCGTTGTTTATGTTATAGTGATAAGTTGAGATGGCTAGAAGGAATGGCGTTGCACTTGCTGCTGCTTTGGAAGCGGTGGCGCATGCTATGGAGAATCAGCCGAACACTGACGAGAATG
Source organism: Vicia faba (assembly GCA_948472305.1). Taxonomy (NCBI): domain Eukaryota; kingdom Viridiplantae; phylum Streptophyta; class Magnoliopsida; order Fabales; family Fabaceae; genus Vicia; species Vicia faba. Next base: position 1,478,919,725 of record OX451741.1, on the reverse strand, counting down.
TTGGATCTCGTAGCTTGGCGGCCTTCCAGAGGGAGAATCCGCCTACCTTCAAGGGTAAGTATGATTCTGACAGAGCGTTGGATTGGTTGAAAGAGATTGAGAGAATCTTCCGTGTGATGGACTACACTCCAGCGCAGAAGGTTCGATATGGTACTCATATGCTAGCAGTCGAGGTTGATGACTGGTGGCTAGAGACTTGTCATAAATTGGAGACTGCAGATGAAAATGTCACTTGGACTGTGTTCCGTAAGGAGTTTCTGAGGAAGTATTTTCCTGAAGATGTTCGTGGTAAGAAGGAAATTTAGTTTCTTGAGCTGAAGCAAGGGAGTATGTCGGTTGTTGAATATGCTGTAAAGTTTGTTGAGTTGGCTAAGTTTTATCCGCATTGCAACAAGGCAAATGCTGCGTTTTCAAAGTGCATCAAGTTTGAGAACGGATTGCGCCCAGAGGTCAAGAAGGCAGATGGATACCATAAGATTCGTGTCTTTGCTGATTTGATTGATAGTTACAGGATTTATGAATAGGACAATAATGCTCATTATAAGATTATCAATGAGAAGAGGGGTAAGCTCCAACAGAACTGTGGTAAGCCTTATGATGCCCCAACTGGTAAAGGTAAACAAAAAGTTGCTCAGGATCATAGAACTAGTGGGGGAGATGCTCCTCCTGGTGTGGCTTGTTTTAAATGTGGAAACCCGATCATAAGAGTAACATGTGTACTGTTAAGGTGAAGAGATGTTTTTGTCGTGGTAAGACTGGACATGCTATATCTGAGTGTAAGCATAAAGAGGTGATTTGCTTCAATTGTGGTGAACAAGGACATATTGGTAGTCAGTGTTAGAAACCAAAGAAGGTGCAAACTAGTGGAAAAGTGTTCGCTTTGGCTGAGAATCAAACGACTAATGAGGACAGACTCAACAGAGGTACATGTTTCATTAATAGTACTCCTTTAATTACTATTATTGATATCAGTGATACTCATTGCTTTATTGCTGCTGATTATGTTGAAAGATTGGATCTTATGTTGTCTTCTATGAATGGAGAGATGTTCGTCAATACTCCAGCTAAGGGATTAGTGACTACTTCTTTTGTGTGTTTAAAGTTCCCGTTGTTGATCTTCGACAGAGTCTTTTCTGTCGATTTAGTTTGTTCCCCTTTAAGTGGGTTAGATGTGATCTTAGGTATGAACTGGTTAGAGCATAACTATGTTCATATTAACTATTATAACAAGTCGGTGAGGTTTTCTACTCCTGAAGAAGAGGAAGCTGGTCTATTATATGTAGACAGTTAAGACAGTTGATGTAAGAAGAGGCTCAGATGTTCTCGTTGATGGTGTCACTATCTGTCAAGAATCAAGCTATAATTGAGGAATTGCAAGTGATGCGTGAATTTCCTGAAGTTTTCCCTGATGAAATTCCTGATGCACCGCCAGAGAGAGAAGTCGAATTTGCTATTGATCTTGTACCTGGTACTAGACCTGTTGTATGTCACCATACAAGATGTCTGCATCTGAATTGTCAGAATTAAAGAAGAAATTGGAAGAGTTACTTGAAAAGAAATTTGTAAGACCAAGTGTATCGCCGTGGGGAGCTCTAGTGTTGCTAGTAAAGAAGAAAGATGAAAGTATAAGGCTTTGTGTTGATTATATACAATTGAATAAAGTGATGATTAAGAACAAGTATCCGCTTTCTAGAATAGACGACTTGATGGATCAATTGGTGGGTGCTTGAGTGTTTAGTAAGATTGATTTGAGGGCGGGTTATAATCAGATTAAAGTGAAGGATGAAGATATCTAGAAGATGGATTTCAGAACACTTTATGGACATTATGAGTATTCGGTGATGCCTTTCAGTGTTACTAATGCGTCGGGAGTATTCATGGAGTACATGAACCGTATCTTCATACTTATTTGGATTAGTTTATAATGGTGTTCACTGATGAAATTTTGATTTATTCTAAATCAGAAGAAGAGCTTGCAAAACACTTAAGAATAATATTGCAAGTTTTGAAAGATAAGAAGTTGTATGCAAAGCTGTCTAAGTGTGAATTTTGGTTAAAGGAGATTAGTTTTCTTGGTCTTGTTATCTCAGGTAGTGGCATTGCTGTAGATCCATCTAAAGTAGATGTTGTGTTGCAATTGGAAACTCCAAAGCTGGCTACCGAGATTAGAAGCTTTTTGGGACTAGCTGGCTACTATAGAAGATTTATCGAAGATTTTTCTAAGTTGGAACTTCCGTTAACTAAGCTGACTTGTAAAGGTAGAGCTTATGTGTGGGATGTTCAGTGTAAAGAAAGTTTTGCAGAATTGAAGAAGAGATTGACGTCGGCTCCGATTTTGACATTACCTAATCAAGGAGAATCTTTTGTGGTATATTGTGATGCTTCTAAGATGGGTTTAATAGGTGTGCTTATGCAGAATGAAAAGGTAGTTTCTTATGCGTCAAGGCAGTTGAGGACTCATGAAAAGAACTATCCTACGCATGATTTAGAAATTGATGCAGTTATGTTTGTGTTGAAGATTTGAAGGCATTATCTTTATGGTTCTAGATTTGAAGTATTTAGTGACCATAAGAGCTTAAAATATCTATTTGATCAGAAATAATTGAATATGAGACAACGAAGATGGTTGGAGTTGTTAAAAGATTACGATTTTGGTTTAAATTTTCATCCATGAAAAGCGAATGTGGTGGCCGATGCGTTAAGTCGAAAGACTTAACATATGTCGACAATGATGGTTAAAGAGTTGTAATTAATTTAACAATTCATAGATATGAGCTTAGTTTGCGAGGTGACACCGCATAGTGTTATGTTGGGTGATTGTTGATAGGCTTACGAAATCGGCTCATTTTATTCCTATTAACGTCAATTTTCTAATATCAAAGTTGGTAGAGATTTATACTAGTGTAATTGTAAAGCTGCATGGTGTTGCTTTATGTATTGTGTCAGATAGAGATCCGAGGTTTACTTCAGATTTTTAGAAGAGCTTGCAAGAGGCGTTGGGTTCTAAGTTGAGGTTGAGTTCAGCGTATCATCCTCAGACGGATGGTCAAACTGAAAGGACTATTCAGTCATTAGAAGATTTGTTGAGAGCATGTGTTCTTGAGCAGGGAGGTTCGTGGGATACTTATCGCCCGTTAATAGAGTTCACATATAATAACAATTACCATTTTTGTATTGGAATGACACTTTTTGAAGCGTTGTATGGTCGAAGAGGTAGAACTCCTTCATGTTGGCATGAGCCTGGAGAAAGTGTAGTACTTGGACCTGAACTTGTTCGAGAGACTACTGAGAAGGTGAAGTTGATTCTAGAAAAGATGAAGACTTCCCAAAGTAGACAGAAGAGTTATCATGACAAGCGAAGGGAAGATTTAGAATTTCAAGCAGGTGATCGTGTGTTTCTGAGAGTTACACTTGTGACCGGTGTTGGGCGAGTATTGAAGTCTAAGAAGCTCACTCCTAGTTTTATTGGTCTGTATCAGATTTTAGACAGAGTTGGGAATGTCGCTTATAGATTGGCTTTACCGCCTAATCTTTCGAATTTGCATGATGTGTTCCATGTATCACAACTCCAGAAGTATATTTCAGATCCATTTCATGTGATTCATATGGATGATGTGCAGTTATAGGATAATCATATTGTGGAGATGATGCCTGTACGAATTACATATCATGAAATGAAGACTCTAAGAGGCAAAGAGATCGCTTTGGGGAAAGTAGTATGTCTAGGAGCTTTCGGAGAAAGTATGACGCGAGAGTTGGAAAGCAAGATGCGTAACACCTATCCCAAGTTGTTTGAACAAGGCAAATTTTCGAGGATGAAAATATTCTAAGTGGGGGAGAGTTGTAATGCTCGTTAATTAATGAATTATTTAATTAATTAATTTTGAAATTATTTGTTGAAATTTTAAGATGTTGTGAATTGTTGGCATAAGTTGCTAGATTATTACTAGTTAAATAACAATAGTAATAATGCTAGAATTAGTGGAATACTAGAATAATCATGTTGGGCCTGTTTTAATGGTTGAAAGTAGTAATACAAGGGGTGTGTCGTGAGCCCATTAATAAGAATATTAATGTGAGGTTTTACTTAAATGAAGAATTAGGTCAATTGGAATAAAACAAGTCTTGGTGTGACGACCATGAGAAGTGCAAAGCAAAGGAATAAGGAGAAGAAGCGAAGCAAGGTTCCGTTCGGAGCTGTCGAGCGACCTTCAATCCAAGGTAAGGGTGGAGTTCTTACCTTATAATGGTACGTATGATTAATATTGTATATGGGTTATTCGTAGGAATGATTGTTGTGCATTGTTTGTTTTGGACCTGTTCTTGAAAGTTTCCCGTTTTCATGTTGTGGTCGTTTAGGAATCTCATGTAGGACTGTATTGTATAATTGATGAATTTGTCAATAGGAAATTTAGTTTCCCCGTTGCTATGTTGTTTCCACGTGGTTGGTTGGAAATTAATGGTCGAAGAGGATACTGTAAGACTGGGTTAATGTTCGTCACATACTGGACGAAGTCTGTGTAAGAATATTGAAGACGCGCCGTGCTGAGGAGCACAAGTATTTGCATTGAGCGGAACAAGGTTGAAAAGTGTGTGAAGGAGAACAGGTAAATGTGTTGAGAGGCACAAGGCTGCGTAATGTGCCGAGGATGTATAAAGTGTGTCGACTGGTACATGGGTATGAAGGGAAGGTGGCGAGCGGCATGGCCACTGTGTCGAGTGGTGCACGTCGTATTAACTCGTTCCCATGCAGACTATTTAGTTATTTAACTTAGTTTAATAATCTCAGTATAATAATTATAATTCTTAAGGTATTTTATCCCTATAAGATTGATGAATTCTAGTAAAAATAAGTTAGTAGCAGGAGATATAATATAATTTATAAGTGACTAGCAATATATAGTTGAATTACCCAAATAATTATGTAGGACATCATAGTATATTTTGGTTAATACGGTGTATTGTATACTTGCTGTAAATTGAGAAATTGCAGGTAATATGGAATTTTGTTGAGATGCCTGTAATTATTGGCAGATATTAAGTTGTAGGCTTATGGCCAATGTTGAGTTGTGTTAAGTTGTTGTTGAATTATTATTGTTGTTGTTACTACATTCATGTGGTTGTCGCATACATAATATATCAAGTTGGGAGCTCATGCTCGGTAAGTTGTCCTGGATTGGAAAATATAAAGTTGAAGGATTATGCCTTGTTGATGCCTCTATTAATTGACATATTATTAAGTTGGGAGTTTTGCTCCGCTGGTACCACATGCATGTGCATAAAAACAAGTTACATTTCATGTTGCATCCTAAGTCGTTGTGTGGATGAATTGATTATGTTAAATGTTATTAAAGATCCGCGAAGTGGTGATTTTATATGAACTGATTTTGATATACTATTTATCACGTGTTCTATTATATTGTTTGATATCTAACCCCTTCTGTTTAAATGTTACCCATATGTTCGTAATGTGCAGGTAATCTAGAGTGAAGGCAGTTTACCTTCAGTAGTTCGAGTAGGTGTCGTCGCTCTAATACATAACACTCGGGGGGATGAACGCTTATTGCTTTATTGTTGATTTTACTTATGTTGATGAATTTTAAGTTGTTTTCGTTAAAAACTTGTTATTTGAAGTTGTTTCAGTTGGATAAAGATGTTACATCCTTTTAAGTCGAATATTATGATTCCACAACGTAGTTATAAAAGTTATTGGTTTTAAAAGACTAATTTATGATGTTGTTGGTTCATCCGAGTTTAAAGTGTTATGTATCTGTGTTAAATGCCATTATTTTAAGTTGAAAGTTTTGCATTCCATTTGTTTGTTGGAAATTTTGTAACTCTGATTTTATATAAAATTCATGGGTAGTAATGGGGTGTTACATGCCCTGTTAGGGGACAATATGCACTCAAATGGTTTAAAAGGGGGTGAGGGGTTGAATAGACTATTCTCAAAAATACCAATTCACAAAATGTTTTTTTTAAATTAGAGTTTATTAAAATCGCTCCGCGTAGCAAATTTTTTGCACAATATATATGTGATTCGAGTGATTGTCACATACACTAAAACCAAAAATAAAATGAACGAGAGATGAAGAGACTAAAGAAATCAATACTTCAATTGACCTAAATTTGGATTACATGAGACGTGTAAATTGAAGCTATTCCATTGATTAAGAAATATGTTATTATCTTTTTCAGATTTAATCAAAAGTAATATCGTTCAAAATCTTGAACGAATACAAACCTTGTTTTTATACACGAAATTGTTGTGAATGCACTAAGACCTAACAACATGCAATTTCTAAGAAAACATCAAAACCTAGACATACAATTCTAAATGAAATATAAAAGAGATAGGAAAAGAGATAAAGTGCGCTAGATTTATAATGGTTCAACATGTTCACTCTCGCTTTGTGCCTACTCCACTCTCCAATGGTTTCCTATTGAAAATTTATAGTCTTCCACCATGATTTGACTATTTTTTACATATTCTTTTAATACAATTACAAGAATCAAGATAATGATGAAAAATTAAACAATCTTTAATATGATCTTTTCTTCAAATTTATATAGTGTCTGAAACTGATATGTACAAGATCTTCACTCGATATCGACTTCCACCTTCCCAATTCAAGAATCCTTCTCCAAGCGTTTGTTTCATAGAAGCTTTTCCTAAGTTCCTTCAGTTCCTCGTTGAAACAACTGACCGAACCGTCATCCGATATCATGAAAATATCGATCAATGAAGTCGCCACCGAATGTCTTTTATCCCGCCGAGAGGGGAAATGTAAACATCGAGAAAACTTGAAGAGGGTGAAATCACGGTCTTGCGACTGAGAGATCGGGTGAGGGAGTCTATTACGCGAGGGGAAGATATTAGCACCCCACACGCACGTAGTACTCTACGGTATCCACTCTTGTTGTCTAATCTAATGGGTGTGTAAAAATCTATATCTAAGCTGTACAGGGAATGCATGCAAAAGAAAGGAGAAAAGGATGTAAGGAAAATAAAAGTTGTGCTCACTCGGGCCCTACCCTAATGCCTACGTATCCCTTTTAAGTAATCAGAGCAGCCGTAGTTCGGCTCATATATTTTGGTTGGTTTGTGTTTTTTAGTTAGGAAGATAAAAGCAACAATCAAGATAGCAAAACATCAGATAATAACAATAATATCAACAATGATGATAAAATAGAAAAAAGAGATGACAAAACATCGCATGGCAACACAAACTCAGATAAGGAGGTAAAATGCCAGCATGATAGCAAAACATCATACAAGACGATGAAATATTACACCTAACAATGATCTTGAAAATCAAAGTAGGATAACAAACATGTGCGATGGCGAAACATCGACTAAAAGAATGTGCGATGGCGAAACATCAACTAAAAGAATGTGTGATGGCAAAACATCGGCTGAGAGAATGTGCGATGGTAAAACATCGACTGAGAGGTAGGAAGATAACATGGCAAAGATGGTGAAACATCAATAAAACAGAAAACAAAACATCACACCTAACAATGATATCGAGGATCATAGTAGGATAACAAACATGTGCGATGGCGAAACATCGGCTAAAGAATGTGCGATGGAAAAACATTGTCTAAGAGGTAGGAAGATAATATGGCAAAGATTTGAAGAAAAGCCAAGAGGAGCACAAACAAATAGGATTGGTTTGTATTTTTTACCTTAAAGAAGTGTTTAAGTTCATTAGAGATATTTTATGATTTTCCAAAAAGAAGTTTTAGTTTTAAGATGCAATATGCAAAAGAAAGGAAAAACAACTAAGGGAGACTATCCTAATATCTAGCCCTAATGTTATCATACAATGATTGGCCCTAAGGTTGAAGATGAAAAAGGTAAGTTTCTACCCTATGTTAGCATGCATGGATTCCTATCCTAAGGTCTAACTCGAGGACTAAACCTACACGAAAAATCCTAAGGGAACATGGTAAAAATGTCACAGATCATGTGATAAAAACAAGCAAGCAGATGGCGAAACATCTGGACAAACAATAGCTCGAGTACCACTCGAATATCAAACACCTACAAGGCACATGCCTAGTAGTAGAAAGGGAGGTCCCTCCATAGACAAGAAACCAAGCATCAGACCAAGGGTCAAGCCATAGCCAAGGGGAGCGTATCACCCGAGTCAACAAGCTATAGAATTACAGGAATATGAAAGGATCTTTAACCGTGATATCAATTATCAGAGAGAGAAAGATCTGGGGGAAAAGACATAGTGCATGCATACACTAAGCATCAGTGTTAGTCAACATGAGCTAAAGAAAGCGTGGGGATCCGATTGCGGGAACCCTTTTCATTTGCCTTTAAAGGACTTAAATTCATTCAAATCTTAGGAACATGTTCGAAGCATATACTTTTAGAAAGTGAGCATAGGAACAACATGGACTGAAATGTGCAGGGGTCAATTACGAACCCTTTCTGCTCGCCTCCTTTTTAGGACTTATAACTTGTAATATAATGCGGGCATAAATGTAAACACTCGTGCAGAATACCTACTTCCAAGGTAGGAATTTAAACAAACACAATTAGCATACAGAAAACGGTGCATGCTACAGGACTTTAAACAGCGACTTCGAGCGCACGCTCTTTATTTCCTGCTTCCTACTTCACATGATTTTTAGAAAGCAATAAACGTCCCTACTATACATGATCTCTAGAAAGTGGTAAAATATAGTATTTATAATATTTACAACAATAATGATCTGAATATGTACCAAACGGATAAAACAAATCCGTATACAACAAACTCTACAACAAATATTTGAAATCTTCTGCAAAAGCTTCAAAAGCTAGCATAGACATGAGAGAGCGTCAGAAATATAGCACAACAAGTGCAAGTAAGCGCATCCGTTACCAAAGCAGTCAATGTCTGAATTTGCTTCTTAAGGCATGCACAACTCACCAAAATGGTTAGCAAATAACAACATAATTTAAATACAAATTGTAAGTAAGCAACAATGATTACAAGTAAGCATGACTATGTATAATACAAAATGAGCAAGTTGCTTGAACATAGTATGATATTTCCGGACAACATTGTATTAGTATCAGAAAGAGTACCAAAATTAGCATGGAAGCGAAAGAAGTTAGATCAGATATAAGTATGAACATGAATGGTCATATGGTAAAAAGTGAACCATGTTTAGACGCTAATAGCAATACTCCGGAAAGCCATGCCACATTCAAGTAATTAAACTTAAAAAGCGGTAAAAACGCATATGTACAAGTTAACGGTATCAATAAAACACAGTATTTACATAAAGCGGTAATCTCTTGAATGTCAACATCCATGTTCAAGCTACCAGGTTAGTTGGTATGCTACAAGTTAGTATATTTATAAACTAGGAGGGAATGGTATCACAAACCAAAATTAGTACAAAATGGTATTTTTCAAGTAACGGCGTAATACGTACATAAATCGAAAAGCGCATCCGAAACAAACGGTAACCTCTTGAAAATTGTTTGGAATGAATTATAAAAAATAATGGAACTTATATTCATGCAAACGGATCACAAAAATATAATCGATTCCGCCAAATTTCACCCGGAAACACGATTTTCGCAACAAGTCAGCAACAGTAAAAGTCGGGTGAAAAGTGCCCGAATAAAAAAATTATGCACGCAGGGAGCTTCAGATGGTTTGAGAAACTCAGCTTTCAATAACGAAAGTCGGAAAAACTCAAAGCGGATCAAAAGTTAGAGCAAAAACAACAATTATGTCAAGAATTTGTCAATGTTCAAGTGTTGAGGAATTTTCCACCAAACTCAATCAAACTTATTTCCAATGTGTTTTATAATGTCATTTAAGTCTATTAGAATTTATCTCGACACATGTAAATGACAAACAATAAGTGTCAATCTACAAATTGGTAAAAAGTAGTTTATGTCAAAAATCAAACAACTTGAAATTATACACCAAAAATGCATTTCAAATGCACAAAAAAACACAATGATCAACAATCAAATGGTTAGAAACAATTGATATTATTGATATCAAGATATTAAAGAAAATTCTCAACATCAATTTCCAACTCATGGGATAATTCAACAATATTTTTCAATCAAGTTGTAAACTCAAAAATTTACACATAATCTCATGAATTATCAACTAATGCCAAGCCTTTTTAATATTTCGATTTCAATAATTTTGAGAAATCAAAGAATTAGGCATAAACTAGGCTAATATTAGAAAACAAACAAATGCTACAAGTATCACATAATTAGCACAATCACAAACTATGAAAAATAATGAATTAAGATAAAAAAGTCACATTTAGGCCATGAATCACAATTATGGACAAGTTGAAAAAGTGAACCAGTACACAAGGCACAAACTTAAAAATCAACCAGAATGATTTATCAAAATTATCGGAAGCTACGCACACGCATACGGTCTCAAAATGCTGACGATTCGGTCAAATTTCGTTCAAAAATGCGATTTTTGCACACAAGTCAACAGCTCCCAAATTTGACTGAAACATCTCCGAATCGAGAAACCGTTCTCGTGGAGAGCCTCGGATGGTTCGAGAAAGTCGGCTTTCATTAAAGAAAGTCGTAAAAACTCAAAACGGATCAAGATTTAGAGCAAAAACACCAATTATGTCAAACTTTGCCAATTTACTAAATATTGAGATATTTTTTATCAAACTCAATCAAACTTGTTGCAAATGTGTTTTGCAATAATATTTGAGTCCATTAGAAATTATCTCAACTCATTAAAATGGCAAACAACAAACAATCAATCAACAATTGACAAAAATATTAGTTTCTGTCAAGAATTGGTAACTTGAGATCATATACAAAAATGCATTTTAAATGCACAAAAATATCAATGATCATCAACCAAAAATAATTGGGAACATGTAATAAAGCTTTAAAATCAAAGATTGAGCCTAAACTACACTAATTATTAGTTTATGTTACAACACCTAAATCAAAATTAGTGTTAGAATCTACCTAACCTAAACAATTAACAAATTCTACATCAATAATTAGGAACTAGTGTTAATTTAATCAAGAGTTCAAAATCCCAAACTAGTGTTAGTGCTAACTAGTTTTCTATATTTAATTCAACCTAAACACTAGTGTAACTACACCTAGGGCTAAAAATCAACACAACAACACTATGTCAATTTCAAGTTACAACCAAAATCAACTTCTCAAGTTCAATTAATCACTTATTTCAATAAGCAATTCAACAAAATGGTATTAAATCCTTAATTCAAATCAATTCTCAATAATTAAGCCTCATTTATACAATTAAAACCTCAATCAACAACAAAACCAAGAAAAATCACTTATTCAAAAAAATCACTTATTTCAAAAAGTACTTAATTCAAGAAAACTCACTGATAGAAGTGAAGAGGAGGATTAAGTATAAAGATCGTAACAAATGGATCATTAATTGGAGAAGAATTGTTCTTGATCTTGACTTTTTGATCTTGATGAAATTGTTGTTGTGTTCTTGATAAAAAAAGTGTAGAACCTTGATTTTATCTTTGAGAGAATTGAGATAAAAGTTTTGATTGTTTGTGGATATTGGGGAGATATGAGAGAAATTGGAGTAAATAGAATAGATAGTATGGGCTTATGTGAGTGGATTTGGTTAATGGGTCTCAAATATCTATAAATAGTAATGCAAAATTTTAATTAACTTGAGTGCGACATATCCCGGGCAAATTCGCAGGAATCTCGGTGCGAATTTTGAAGTTGAAATGTGAAACCAAAATGTAGCCGACATTGTGAACAAACTCCTGTTCGAAAATGGGCTCAATCGGATAAACAGTGATTTAGTTATGAATTTTTAAAATTTTGCCTCAGACAACTTTAATTCTCAGCTTCAGAATTTTCAGTGAGTTGCACATGTTTCGGACCAAAAACGGAAGACTTCAGGGTACCGTTGGCTCTTGAAAATGGAAACCAAAATTTAGATAACTCAACTTGCGAGACAGTGCCACCGAAGCGGGATCGATACAGTAAAAATCGACCGAGTTATGATTTTTTGGATATGGTGCAGATAAACATTTGCCATAATTTTCCTGTGCGAAAATACTTGATAAATCCACATTTTTAGGGCCTTTCTGAGCAGAATTAGCTTCCGGCCGTGAGAGATGAAAATATAGATGATGTCAGGACAAAATTTTGGCTACCAGAACGGGTTCAAAACGAGTCACATACTTCGAGTTATGAATTTTTTTAGTGCGTGCAAAACACGGTTCAGCCAACTGTTTATCAATATTTTCCACTATTCAGCTTTGTCTGATTTGTGAATTCGGAGACCTTCCTTCGAGAATTAGCTTTAGGCCCCAACATAGAAGTTGGAGAGGATATCGAGGCTGATTTAACAATGGAAAAATCACTTAGAGACAGTATACGATATCAGAGTTAGAAATTTCTGAACGCCTGAAGTACCGTTGATCGGTAACCTGAAAAATCAGTAATAAAATTATTTAACCACCTTCTGCACATAATTGGCTCCCAACTCGAATACAAAAAGTGAAGATAATATCAACACGAATTTGGTGATCAAATTTCAACCTATAACAGTACTCTGACTCGCAGTTAGAAAATTATGAAGTTGACGCACCGAAAAAGATTTTTAACCCGAATTGTTCTGAATCAGATCAAAACCTCTGGTTCTCTTATATTGCCCGAGATATGAGAAAATACACGGGAATAGAACATGGTGATAACTCGTTCCCCAGTTGATTAAATTGCTTGCACAAAGCCTTTGACACTTCTAATAAATAGTCGATGCTTTACTGGCATACCTTGATCCAATAGCAACAGACCCAATGTATGCATGTGTATGCAGATGAAATGTAAGCCAAATAAAAATTCTGAAATCAAGAGGGTAAATTTTGGGGTGCAACACTCGTCTAGGCCTTGAGTTCTCTGTCTATAGAAACTTTGTCACAATACTATTGAAGCAATCTTGGAGAAAAGAAACTCCTTTTTTTCATAGCTGGATTATCAATCTAAACCATAACCACACAATGACGCCAACATGAAATCTTCAAACCTTCATAAAATTTTAAGCAGAAATGAACCTCCTCACACAAATATCACACCCTCGGCCAAGAAAGTAAATCAAACAAAAAATGGTATAAGTTAGAGGTTGAAGATGAAGAGAAATTTCAGTTGCAATCTCAAAAAAAAGAACCTCATTATTTTTTTGAATGTTTGAGATAAAAATGTGTTGTGTGTGCTATGACTCACAAAATCATATGCATGTTATATTTTTAAATCATAGATGTTATAAGAGAGATTTTGAAAAATTATTTATATATGTATTGGAGATAAGGCACAAAATGAGAGAAAATGCTCATTTGTTTCAAGTCAAGAGAAAATAGTACTGCTCGAGTCAAGAGAGTGAAATGGGTTTCCTCTTTCAAGCGGTGAAGTGGGTGGTGAAAGCTTTTCATAGATAGGACTAGGAATCTATGCTCCCATCAAGAAGGGACTTGAACCAAGCCATCATTTATCTAATCAAATATGATATAATGATCTTTAATTTTATAGACCCATGAGAGTGGTAATAGTCTAGACGGCCATCTAAGTGCTCGATGTGTTCGTCTGAATCCCTTGTCCCGTCATTTTTTGGAGCTTTGGGGGCTTCTCCAATGATATTGGAATCCTACTATCGAGGATGCAAGTGGATATGGAATTTCTCTTTCGCTAAGAGTTTGAAATATCTTATTCATACATTTCTCTCTTATAGGGGCGTCAGACTTCTGGAAGAGTGCGACTACCTCTTCCCTTTCAAAATCAGGGGAATGGATCTTGTGTTTATGGTGTTGTAGTCAGTTTAGTGACTTCTGGATTTTTTTTAATTTGATGATGCCCAGATTGGTATCGTTCAGATATGGCAGCTTAGTTCCTTTGTGATTCTGCTTATTTCCCATTACTGTTGATAAGTGCCAAAATATCGTTATTTTGTGTATGTAATTTGTGGCACTTATAGGTTATTTTGTTAATATTCTTTGAATAATTCCCTGCTTTGTTTGTAAATATGTATACTTTGTATATAGTTGAGTTTTCGAATCATTTGTGTATTATTTAATAGTTTTAATATCTTTTTGTAGGTATTATCGCATATTTGGAGCATTGAGGAATAAGGTGTCGAAGGCACGACTCCGAATAGGCATTTTTGGACAAAAATAAGAAATAAAGATGCTTCATGTCGCACTTAGCACGCTCCCAGCACAGATTCTGGAGGAGAGGCAGTGGTTTTGGCGCTAAGCCCGGTATTTGACGCTTAGCTCCATTTAAGGCAGTTTAGTTCAATAAATGAGGGCACACTTATCACAGTTTTTGGGGCACAGTTTGTTCAGTTTTGTATTTTAGTTTTCTATAAATAGCTTAGAATATATTTTTGTTAGGTTTTATCATCTCCTCCTTGACAAGGTTGAGCTCTAATCCGATTTTCTATAGCTTAGAGGTTTAAGAAACATCATTGGGTGCTATATTTCATTGTAAGGCTATGGGTTATCTCTGATCGTGTTGACATCGCGAGAATTTTCCGCTTGTTCTTCTTATTCTCTGTGTTTCTTTCTAATGCTGGGTGTTGTATGTATATTTTACTCTTATTGTATGTATATTGTTGATCATAGGATTGTATATATGCTTGCTTTACAAATCTTTATTGATGTTTTTCCTTGACTTTTTTGCATTTATGTTTGGGGTTTAGGTTGTTCTAGAGATAGACTTTATAAATCTTGGTTAGGGAATAATATCTATTAGTTTTTAAACTCTAGACATAGATTTAGAGCTAATAATCGCTGTGGGTATCAGAGCTTAATGTCTCTGTTGTTTGTGTTGCACTGAGAGATCGCCGACGCGGGCAATACAGTTATCTCAACTTTGCGTTAGACATAACCTCTGTTGAGGCACCTTTACAATAATGCCTGATGAGTTAGATGCGTATGGTTGGTTGGGTGTGACTGATCTGCAAGTTTAAGTATTTGACGGGTAGATTGAAATGCGATTCCAGAATGAATTCTCTTAGGCTACAAATGATTGTTTATCACTTTCTTTATTGCTTGATTTACTTTTCTCGCATTTTACTTTCCAAACCCTTTTCCAAACTTAGAGAGTCAAATATGTTTAATGGTAGTTTTTCCCTCTCACTAATCCCTGTGGAGACGATATGATAAAACTAAATAAATAGTTACTTTTGCTTGCTGCTATACCGCTCCAGCAAAATGGCGCCATTGTCAGGGATTGGTGTTGATATTAATTACATAGCGATATTTTTGCTTTCTAAGTTTCGTAAATATGTATATATCGTATTGTTGTACCCCAAAATTTCCCCTCCATTTTCTCCAAGACATTCCTCACAAAAGATCTCAAATGCTCAAGGATTCTCAAAGAGTTGATCAGACAAGCTCACCTCCTAAGCACTGAGACCACAAATTAGGGTTTTGGTTTTCACAAGGAAAATTGGACTTATAATGCCTCAAATGACTTTCATGGTTCATCATATACCTCCAAGAATGCTCATGCCAAGTTTCAAGTCTTGCATCTTAAAATTGCTCAGTCAATTACTGAGACGGTTGAAAATCAACTATATTAGATAAAAAGTCAATTATGGTCAACATACAGTCAAACTTCAAGATTTTTTGTCAACATCAACATTTTTAAGTTATATTCATCATTTGATTAAGTGTTGATCATAATTCTTTAAGGAAATCATTTAAATGGGTAAAATTGTCAAAATTAGGGTTTTGACTGAGAATGACTGATCATTGACTTTTGAGCTAATACATGGCCTAATGACTTTAAGAATGATCTTAAGGACTCAAACACAATATATTGACCTATTTTCATGGTTTAAAACATCCTCAATGATCAAGTGATTGATAGTTGAAATTTGGATCAACTGATGAAAAGTCAACTCACATAAAAGTCAAACTTTGACTTTTTGGTCAACATTGCATTTCAAAGATCAAGATTCATAAAGACATTCAAAAATATCAAACTTGATCATCAAGAATCAAGAAAGTCAAGAAAATTCAACAAAAAGTCAAGATTTCTAATACTTGGAAAAATTCTAATATTTTTTACCTTGATAATTTCACTACTTCATGACTATTTTTCATTATGATGCAAGATGATTTAAGGAAAACTTTCAACATGAAAATTTTAGATCATGATGAATTCTTCAACTTTGTCCTTGAGGGTTTATGTCCAAAAAATTCTTGGATTAGGAGATATAGGCCCATGAAATTATGACATTTTTAACAAAACACTTAGTGAAATTTTTAACAAGTTTGGTCAGATTTTTGTCCCAACTTCTTGGAAAATTTTCACCAAGTTCCAAGTTGATTTAGCATAAGGGGTGAACATGAAGGTTGTATATAATTTTTCAAGCTTTCGAAAATGTCAAAGAACTTGAATAGATCATTTTTGAGCTAAGAGATTCAAAGAGATGAAGTTGAGCATTCATTCTTAAATTACAAGACATTTTCATAAAGAACACATGATCAAATCTTAAACCTATGCTGCATAATCTTGCTTTGCAGGATCCTAACTTGCAAATCACTCCATAATTTAATGTTTACATAATTTATTGAGCCATGATCCAAGTTTTTAAGGTATTGTCCAAACCATTTTTCCATTAATGGAAGAAAGCCAAGACTTCCATTTTGGAAAAGTGACTTTAATCACAAAGTCCACTCTCCTTGAGCCTTGCACTTGTTTCTTATGAACATACACAATGTCAAATCCATAAGCAACATATCTAAAGCCTCTAGACATTTCATACCATGCTTGTACTATGCATTGGAACAATGTATTTCAAATTGCTTCAAAATAAGTTTCAAAACCACAATTTGTCATCTTACAAATATGTTTGCTTGAACCTCCAAAACCTATTGCCTATAAACAGAAGAAGTATTTGCAAGCTAACACACGATTTTACAAACCTCCTAACCCCCTCAAACTCCCTGAAATCAGAATTTGCACACAAATCCTCCATTGTTGCAACTTCTGACCTTGAACACCAAACTCCAAATCCCTTCGTGTGTTTTCACTTTTAATCAATCACAAAGCTTCTATAACTCATATAGAAGCTATCCAAACACTTGCTACAAAACTGTAAAACCATCTTCATCATCCTCTATTTCCAAAAAACAGCAACCTGCAACTTGACTTCTCCAGAAGAATTCAACCACTCTCAATCCAAAGTAAGTATTGTAATAGCTTCCTAGGAGTTCAGTGAAGCTATCTATATCATCACAACACCTCCAGGAGTGCTCCAACTTCAAACACGATTTCCAGTTTTAAGGTAAGTTTTCTCAACTTTGAACTTCTTATACAAGCATCATTAATGGTTACTTTGTGAATAAAAAATGTAGACATCATTGCCATGAAGCTAACCATGCCTTTAGCTTTCATTTATGTTAACTGTACGTGGAGAATTTTGAAGTTGAAGTTTCTAAAAAATTCGGGTTTATTTTGGTACCAACAGAAAATCATGTTTATCTTTGAGAATTAGCTTAAGTTGTTTACATGGTCGAATTCGTGGTGAAAAGACAAGAAAGTTTCATGTTTATACTTTTCAATTTGGTTGAGAAATGAACAAGTTTGAAAATTCAAAAATGTTGATGAAGTTACTGGCGCGAGGTAGGAGATGAAGTTGCATTCAGGAAGAAATTTGTAATATATTTATTGTTTTGAGTTTTAATTACCGGATGTATCACCACCCCAGTGGTTTATAGCGCACTTGTTACCCTTGTGACCTGGGCTTGAGCCCCAACATTCCTTTTATCATTTTTTTCATGTTATTTTGTGACCCTCACGATCTAGCATGGGCCTCTTGACCATTGGGCCCAATTTCCTTTTTTTTCCATCGCACCCCCTACTGTTCACAACATTGGCCCACTATAATTTTTTTGTTATTTTGTTTCTTATTCAAACAAAAAATAGATTTTGGGCCTAACCCCTTTATTTTCTTTTCACACCCTGTAAACACCATAAGCCCAACATTTTATTTCTTTTTATTTTAATTAACTTTTTCTTTTCTAATTTATTTCTATTTAATCAAAATTATATTTAAATCATAAAATTACAAAAAATAGTTTTAGATTTTATTTAATTTAAACATTTTGTTTTATTATGTTAATTAAAATATTTAGGACTACATTTTGTTATTTTTCACACTTCAAAATATTTTTCCAAATTGACATTAATATTCAAATTATTTTATAAACAAATTAATAAACTTAAGTTTCATTTTTAAGTAACTTAGATTTTTAGGTTTTATTTAAAATATTAGTTAATTTATCTTTCCAAATTAATTAATTTAATTAGGTTAAAACATTAAATTTTGTTTCCATCAAAAATCATCAAAAACAATTTCCTTTTCCTCTACTTTACATTCTTGTGCATTTTATTATTTCATATTATTAACTATTCAATGGTTTGTAATAGATTATTAGGCTTTATTGCTTTCCTTTATTCACAAACTTGTACCCCCCATTCCCAATGCGTTGTAATAGTGTAGGGAATTTAAATTCTATAATTTATAATTTTCCTTATTATTGTTAGTAATTAGGGTTTACATGGCAAGATTTAAAATCAAACATTAGACAACCCTAAATACAAGACATATACTTGAAATTAACACACTTTGCACACATGCACCTCTAGGGTTAACCCACACTTGTTGCCTCAGACATAAACAGTCATGTCCCTCGAACGTGGGATGGTTTAGAAAAGACCCTCAATTAAAAGGTCGTAGTCTCTTGATGACCCTTCGATGTTTCCTTCGGTAATCTTAATTGCTTACGACAGATTGCTAAATTATCTTATAAGTTGCCTTTTATGACTGTACGATGACCCACGTCTGTTCTTGAAATCCAATGATATGGATTCCTACTAACCAATAGTAGGTAAGAACTATCTAAAGGAGGAGCAAAAGAAAAAAGGCTTTTGAGTAGGTAGATTTCTCGTAATTGCTTGCTCACAAAACCATTACACCTCACACTTTCAAAACAACTATTTTCAAAACACTTTTCAAAAACAAACATTTTGTATACATTCTCAACGATACGAGAATCATTACAAAATTGCCTTACATTGGAATTTTCAAACATCTTTCCAAACACCAAATATTTTCAAAACAAACATTTTGTATACATTCTTAACGATGCGAGAATCATTGCAAAATTGCTGCACTTAGGCATTTTTAAAAATATTTGCAAACATACACAAACCCAAAGCATTTTCAAAGTGATCAAGCAATTAAGAGCCCGTAGATAACTACAGATGAAAAGGGTGCTAACACCTTCCATTTTCATAACCTACCCCCCGAACTCAAGAAAATTTTCAAAAGGTCTTTCCTGTTCTTTTCACCCTTTCCTTTATTGGATAAAAGAAAAGTCGATGGCGACTCTTGCTATCTGCAACATTTGCAATCAAACGCAAAACACCAAGTCATTTCTCCCACCGTATCACAGAACTGACGACTTTGCTGGGGAAAAACTAAAAGTGGGGTTACCTTAAGAGCTAGATCACCTTTACTGATTTACTTGTTTGCCTTGTTTGCTTTACATTTTGGGTTATGCCCGAGTTTATTTCTTGTATAGATCCTATACCTGGATCTGGGGAATTTTAGGTAAGTAGCAATAGATCGTGGAAACAGTACGACGTAGACCAATATGGTTGAAGTGATGGCTACATTAGTGTGACACATTTGTTGGTACCGGTGTCCCTTAAGTTGAATCAAGGAGAATACGGGGCCGCTGTGTGGTGTCATAAAGCACTAACTGACTGTAGAACCTTAGTTTAACAACTTGGCCATTAGAAAGTAGTGAGATAGATGGCTTTGGTGCAGACTGAAGTTGGTTGATACTCGATACTACAATCATTGGGATCAGACTTTCGGGATATTTCGGTCGCAGTTTGATGCTTGTGCTGAAACAATGCCCGATGAAGAAAGATTAATGATATTGAGATTCCTTAGAACTCGATTAATTTTTTTAGGACATGTTGAGCCAACTAAAACTTCAAGAGGGTACTTACCTATAAACCCCATGCAAGCTTAAACCTAAGGTCTTGTGTGTTTTGTTTGTGATTAATTATTCATAACATCATAAACATCATGACATCATGCCATAGCCTTTTCACTGACCATTTCAAGGACCTAGGGATTTATCTTTGTTCTGTTTTATAGGATATGGCTTCCGCTAGCAGAAATACCATCTGAATCAGCTTTGTAAGGGTGCCTTCTCAACTCAAAGAGTTAGAATCAAGGGTTCCTGAAAATTCTCCATTCACCAAGAAATATGGTCGACCTCTCAATCTGGTTATCTCAAGATTTGAAGAAGACATGATGTGTGTGCTCTTTCAGTTCTTTGATCCCGTACATCATTGTTTCACCTTTCCTAATTATCAATTGGTGCCCATAATGGAAGAATTCTCTCAACTATTGGGAGGAACCGTTCTTGATCAAATGTCTTTCACCAGTTTAGAGAAAGATCTATATCCCAAAGAGATTGCATTAGTCTTACATTTGAAGCCACCGACATTATAGTAAATTGGGAAACAAGGAGTGGAGTCAAGGGCTTTCTAGCTAAGTTTCTGTTAGAGAAGGCTCAACTATTTTGGGATGCTATAGATTTTCAAGATTTTAAAGAAGTCTTGGCTCTTCTAATCTATGGTTTGGTACTGTTCCCTAATCCATACCAACTCATAGATGTGAATGCTGTCAAGATTTTCCTTTCTCGTAACTCTGTGCCTACTTTGCTTAGAAACATTTTCCATTCTCTTCACACTCGTACTATGAGGAGGAGAGGGGATCTTATGTGTTACATATCGTTTCTATCTAGGTGTTTTATTTTGCACCTTCCCCGGTCAGTATTGAAGAATGAACAAGGCTTGAGGTGGTCTCAAAGGATAATGTCGCTCTCTCATTCGGATATTTATTGGTGTTCCCGATCTCTTGAAGATGTTACCATCATTAACCTCTATGGGGAATTCCCTAATGTTCATCTCCTTGAAATTAGGGGAGGTATTAATTATAACCCTTCTCTGGCTCTATGACAATTTGGTTATGCTCGAAGAGATGGTCCTTATGATGCGCTTATCCAGGGTATTGTATTCGACTACGAGAATGATGTTCAAGGTTACCATCAAAGATATGTACGAGCTTGGGGCATGGTAAACAAGGTTGATAACAAGACTTTGGGACATAAGAATTCTATTCCTTTGGAGCCTTATGTCAAATGGGTGCGAGCTCACGCTCTAAACCTCATGTTGCCATATCCAGCTATCCTACCAATAGTTATGGAGCCTGTTGTTGAGGGGGATATTCCTTATACCATTCTCCATCCTGACATGCCTACTGAATTTGAAGAATTTCAGAAATACTGGGTTCAACTCAAAGGAGAATGAGACACCTTTGAAGCTCGATTCTACGCAAGCGAGAAGAAAGTGTTGGAGCTCACAAAGCAACTTCACGAGGAGAAAAGTCTGAACGCATGCATCGACACAAAGAGGAAGCGTCAGTGGGAGACTTAAGTATTAGGACTTAGGAGTTTTTATTTTGTCGTCTCTTTGAGACCTTTTTGCTTTTCTATTGTAATCCCAAGGGGTAATTGTATTTTTTAACCTATTAATGCAATTATTGTTTTTGTTTCCTTTTTGGCTAGAAAATTTAAATCTCCTGAGGTCCTTGAAAATATTGCATCCATATAGCATGCATCATGTCATAAGCAGGTTTTTCGATACAGGTTTCCTTATCTATTTCCTATTTATTTCAGTATAAGATGGTAATCGAGCAAACTGTCAAAGATCTGCAAACTCAATACGCACAATTCCAAGAGACTCTCTTGAACTTAGCCAAAGGACAACAACAGAGGATGGCACTCCTTGTCACAAAAAAGAAGACTAAGAAAAAGTCTATTATCAACATGGGAAGAAGGTTCAAAGGCCCTGCCCGACTAGCTCAAGCTGAAGATATTTCATCTGAGGAGGACGACAATCAAAACGAGGATGTTAGAAGCACTAGGGCTGGGGGTGGAAATAACCAGATTTATGAGGATGAAGACTACTCCGATGAGCAGTACCCACCGACAGATGACAAATACAAACAACTAGAAGACCGACTTAAGGCTGTGGAGATCCAAACAGTTCCAGGTTTGGACTTTAAAGACTTAGGTTTGGTCCCTGGGGTGGTCATTCCCCATAAATTCAAGGTACCTGTTTTCGCCAAATATGATGGAATCTCTTGTCCAAAACTCCACCTAAGGTCCTATGTCTGAAAGATACAACCACACATCGCCGATAGGAAGTTATGGGTTCATTTCTTCCAAGAAATCTTATCCAAAACACAGTTGGAGTGGTTCTATTAACTAGAAGGCACTAATATCCACACATGGGAGGATCTGGTTGCCGCCTTTTACAGACAATACCAATACAATGCTGATCTTGCACAAACTCGCGTGTAATTACAAAGTATGATTATGGGCTCAAATGAAGGCTTTAAGAAGTATCTCCAAAAATGGAGGGACCTGGATGGGAGGGTGCAACCTCCATTGACTGACCAAGAATTGGTGGACATATTCATGGGCACTCTGACGAGTCCATTCTTTAATTTGCTGATTGGGAGTTCTTTATCAGGCTTTACTGAGCTGATTTTGACTGGCGAACAAGTTGAAAGTGGAATCAAAAGTGGGAAGATCCCAATGGCCTCAACCTCTACTGCTGTAAAGAAACCATTTGTTGGTAAGAAGGAAACTAATACTGTTTATGGACACAGGAGCCGTATCAAGAATGATCATCATTAGTCGGTAGGAGCAGTATTGATTTCTAACCCGACCCCAATTCAACGATCACAACAACAAAATAATCAGCAAAGGCCAGACGCCACAAGAAGGCAGTTCACTAGGATCAACATGCTATTATCTAAAGCTTTACAACACCTGTTGAAGGAAGATTTGGTAATGCTACGAGATCCTCATCCTAATCCCAATACTTCCTCTCCCAAATATAATCCGAACATGAAATGCGCCTATCATTCAAATAGTCCTGGCCATGATACCAACAACTATTGGGCGTTGAAGAACAAGATCCAAGATTTGATTGACAACAAAGTGATTAAGTTTGACCCTCCATAGACCCCTAATGTGATTACCGCACCCATGCCCAATCATGGTAAATGTGTTAATTCCATTGATGATGTCTCCTTTGTCTCCACCATCAATGATTTGACTACTCCCTTGATGACCGTTAAGAAGAATTTGTTGAGAGCCGGTTTATTTCCAGGATGCCTTGAAAATTGTTACCATTGTGCTTCCCGAACTAATGGCTGTATGTAGCTGAAGAAAGGTATCCAACGTCTGATTGATAGCCATGAAATTCTGTTCAAGAAAACTCCATCCATGAAGGGTTTGCTTGAAAGTATACCTCAA
The DNA here is from genome assembly GCA_948472305.1 of Vicia faba. Taxonomy (NCBI): domain Eukaryota; kingdom Viridiplantae; phylum Streptophyta; class Magnoliopsida; order Fabales; family Fabaceae; genus Vicia; species Vicia faba. Next base: position 1,478,896,283 of record OX451741.1, on the reverse strand, counting down.
GAACTAAGACTTGGAGATTTTTCCATAATCACAATTTCTGATACTCCTATAAGGATCACCTCTAGAGGCCCTATAAGGATTCATGATGATCTAAGAGTGGCTCCTCTGATCATCATGACACCGGGGCCAGTCCCTTATTCCTCTAACAAAGTTGTTCCCTGGAACTATGGGGCATATGTTTATTATCATGGTGTCAAGCAAGAGCCATGGATTACTGAAAATGAAGATCTTGAAATTACAAACATTGTCGGAACTAGTAAGGTCACTAGGACAGGAAGAGTTTTCTCTCCATAGATCTCTCCTCCAAAACATACTAAAACACCTGTTCACATTGTAAGTGTTTGTTGGCAACAATTTTGGTAAAACAATGACTTGATAATGTTTTGCTAAATTCCCTAACATTTGAAGTAAAACTGTTTTGAATGATGTCAAAGAAGATGTCTTGATATCTGCCTCCTAAACTGAACTCATCCCAATATCAGTTCATGTTTTCTGTTTCTTGATTTCCCGCGCACCATAATTCAGGATTTGTGACTCATAGGCTGCAAAAAATATGGAGGAATATTTTTCTATTTAAATTATATTTATGGATTATATCTTGGCCTGTTTTCATGGAAATATTTAAAATATTTGAATATTTGTTTTTCAGCCCTAGCCCACTGCTGCGCATATATAAGGACCTGCTTCCTTATTCAGAACTGCAACATTTTGTAAGAAGAATACTTTCTTTCTGTTTTAGAAGTCTAAGGATTTTTATTTGTAATACACTATAAGTATTAGGTTAATACTTGAGTTGTTATTTGAGTTGTCAATTGTGTATCATTCATAAGCTTTTAAGTATTGAATGATTGAAGTCTTTTAAACTTATTATTCATGTTGTTTCTTCACTGTAAGTGATTGAAGGGATTTGAGGAGGGCCTCATACCTAGGTGAGTCTTAGGTAGAAGTATAGCACGAGTAGTGATTAAGTTATTAGAACATAAATTGGTTGTCTACTGAGGGTCTATGAATTGATACTATTTAGTGGAATTGTCCCTGGCTTGGTAGCCCCCAGAGTAGGTGTTGTTGTACACTAAACCGGGTTCACAATCCCTTGTGTTTTTACTGCTTTTATTATTGTTTCACTTTACTTTATTCCTCATATATTTATGTCGTGACATCTCATTCGACATCACATATCTGACATAAGAATTTCAATTGGTATCAGAGCAGGAATCCTACTCTTTATTTGGGTGAGATCCAGGGAATATACTTTCTGGTACTACGGACAAGGAAGGAGGATTTGTGAACAGACCACCCATTATAGATGGAAGTAATTATGACCACTAGAAACCACATATGGTTGCCTTTTTAAAGTCTTTGGAAAGCAAGGCTTGGAAAGCTGTTTTAAAAGGATGGAAACACCCTGTCAAATTAGGATAAAATGGAGAACCTACTTCTGAGTTAAAACCAGAAGAAGATTGGTCTAAAAAAGAAGATGAAAATTTCTCTTGGAAATTCTAAAGCCTTGAATGCTATATTCAATGGAATTGACAAGAACATTTTCAGATTAGTGAACACATGTGAAGTAGCTAAGGATGAATGGGGAATTCTTCAATCTACTCATGAAGGCACATCCAAAGTTAAGATGTTAAGACTTTAGTTGCTCACCACAAAATTTGAGAATTTGAGAATGAAGGATGATGAAAGTATTAATGACTTCCATATGAACATTCTTGAAATTGCTAATGCATCCAGTGCTTTAGGAGAGAAAATACCTGAAGACAAATTGGTGAGAAATATGCTCAGGTCTCTTCCCAAGAGATTTAATATGAAAGTGACTGCTATAGAAGAAGCTCAAGATATTGAGAAAATGAAAGTGGATGAACTTGTTGGATCCCTCCTGACATTTGAATTAAGCATCAATGAAAGATCTGAAAAGAAGAACAAAAGCATAGCCTTTGATTCAAATACTGAAGATGAAGAGGAAGACTGTGATCTGGATACAAATGGAGGAATATCAAATGTCTTAGCTATGCTTTGAAGATAGTTTAACAAAGTGATAAAAATAATGGATAGGAACCAAAGATCAAATGTCAAGAACATCTCATTTGGCATCCATAAGTTAAATGAGTTTGGAAGAAAAAGGGCTGAAGAAAAATCCACTCAAGGGAAGGGAGTACAATGTCATGAATGTGAAGGCTTTGGTCACATTAGAGCGGAATGTCCTACATATCTTAAGAAAGAAAATAAGAATTTGTCTGTTACTTGTTCTGAAGAGGACTCAGAGAGTGATCTTGAAGAATCTACCAAATATGTTAAAGCATTAACAGGGAAATATGTATCTGATGAAGAGTCTAGTGATGGGGAACTAACCTTTGATGAGTTAGCTGCTTCTTACAAAGAATTATGTCTCAGAAGTGTGCCTTAAAGGGGAGAAACAAAAAGTCCTCATAACTCAGCTGAACGCAGAAAGGGAAGAGCATTTAAAAACTATTTCTAATCTGGAAAGTGAATTGACCTCCTTGAATTCAAACCTTGATAGAATGGTCAAATCTCTCAAAATGTTGAATAATGGGTCGGACACTTTAGATGAAATTCTTCAAGCAGGAAGAGTGATAAGAGACAAGAGTAGTCTAGGGTTTAATGAGAAAAAGGAACCAAATTCTAAAGAACCTTCAGTAGATTCCACTCATTCCAAGTCTAAACCAAGGATGTCGAATCAAATGTCTAAACATCATGGAAAGAAAGGACATCATGGCAAGAAAAATTTTAATCACACTAGGGAGAATACCCAGCCCTAGAGATGTCACCACTCTAGTAGGCTTGGTCATATAAGGACCTTCTATTTCAAGTTGTATGGGTACCCTAAGACTACTCCTCTTCCCAAAACTGATCAAAATTCCCAAAATAGAAAAAAGAAGAAAAAGTGGGTTCCCAAGTCTAATGTTGTTAGTTTCATAGCTCATACCTTTCTCAGAGTATCAACCAAAGATGACTGGTATTTTGACAGTGGATGTTCTAGACACATGAAAGGTGTCAATAATCTATTGACAGATATCAAATCTCACTCCACCAGTTATGTACATTTTGGTGATGGAGCCAAAGGTGAAATCAAAGGAGTTAGAAAGGTGGAATGTTCAGGAGTTCCCAAACTTGATGATGTGTTACTTGTTAAAGGGTTAACAGCTAACCTGATAAGTATAAGCCAATTGTGTGATCAAGGATTCAAAGTTATCTTCACCAAGGAAGAATGTCTTATTTGCAATGAAAAGAATGAAGTTATTATGAAAGGAATCAAATATAAAGACAACTGTTATTTATGGGTCCCTCAAGAGTTGAACTTTTCCTCAACATGTACTTTGGCCAAAGAAAATGAAGTTAAACTATGGCATCAAAAATTGGGACACTTGCATCTGAAAGGAATGAAAAGAATTATATATGAAGAAGTTGTGAGAGGGATTCCTAAGCTCAAGATAGAAGAAGGAAGAGTATATGGTGACTTCCAGATTGGAAAGCAGACTAAGATGTCACATCAGAAGATTCAACATCTGACTACATCAAATTTTTTGGAACTTCTTCACATGGACTTGATGGGACCTATGCAGGTTGAAAGTCTTGGTGGAAAGAAGTATGCATATGTTGTTGTGGATGACTTCTCTAGATACACATGGATAAGTTTTATTAGAGAAAAATCAGAAACTTTTGAAGTGTTTAAATATATCTGTCAAAAACTTCAAAGGGAAAAAGATAGTCATGTCATCAGAATTAAAAGTGATCATAGAAAGGAATTTGAGAATAACAAATTTGCTGACTTTTTCTCTTCTGAAGGAATTAGCCATGAATTCTCTTCTCCCATTACTCCTCAAAAAAATGGGATTGTGGAATGCAAGAACAAAACCCTTCAAGAATCTGCCAGAGCCATGATTCATGCTAAGAAGTTACCCTACCATTTTTGGGTTGAAGCTATGAATACTACATGGTATATCCATAACAGAGTCACTCTAAGGAAAGGCACTTCATCCACCTTGTATGAAATATGGAAGGGAAGAAAACCAACTGTTAAATACTTTCATGTTTTTGGAAGTAAATGTTACATCTTAGCTGATTGTGAACAAAGAAGGAAGATGGATTCCAAGAGTGATGAAGGAATATTCCTGGGTTACTTTACAAATAGTAGAGTTTACAGAGTTTTTAACTCCAGAACCAAAGTTATGATGGGGGTCAATAAATGTTATTATTGATGATAGAGGATGGAATGCTGAAGAAGATGTCTCAGAAGATGTTGGAACACCTTTGTCTGATATTCCAACAAAATAAAATGACAGAAGTATTGATTCTAATCTACCTCAAGAAGATCCTGAGCCTAGTCATCTCAATAAAGGACATTCAATTAGAACTCAGAGAGATCATCCTAAGGAGCTCATGATAGGAAATCTAAACAAAGGAGTTACTACCAGATCAAGAGATGGGATATCAAACTCTTGCTTTGTGTCAAAAATTGAGCCTAAGAATGTCAAAGAGGCCCTAAATGATGAGTTCTTGATTAATGCTATGCAGGAAGAGCTAGAACAATTCAGTAGAAATGAAGTTTGGGATCTAGTTCCAAGACCTGAAGGGACAAATGTGATTTGCACTAAATGGGTGTACACGAATAAAACTGATGAAAAAGGGGTGGTCACTAGAAACAAGGCAAGGTTAGTTGAACAAGGGTACACTTAAATTGAAGGAGTTAACTTTGATGAAACCTTTGCTCCTATGGCCAGACTTGAATCAATCAGAGATCTATTGGGAGTTGCATGCTGTTGTACCCCAAAATTTTCCCTCCCATATTCTTCAAAGTTTTGACAAGCATCATCTCAATTTGCTCAAGTCTACTCAAGGGTTGCACAGTTCAAACACTCTCCTAAGCCAGTCAAATTAGGGTTTTGGTTCTTGCAACGAAGTTGAGGTTTTCAAGGGCTCAATCAAGTAACATATGCCTATACACATTGTCAAGCATCTACATGCCCAGTTTAAAGGCTCACAAGGTCATGTTGCACAGTCAAAAACCCTAATTGCTTCATAATCAACTATAGGGGTAAAATGGTCATTTGGCAGTCAAAAGTCAAAATTTTTGGTCAACATATTATTTTTAAGCCACAATCATCATTTGATCAAGTATTGATCATGATTCTACAAGAATGGCTCAAAAATCATCAAGATGCAAAAGTTTCCATTTTTGGACAGCTGAAAAGTCAACTGTAACTTGACCAAAGCATACTTTTTTCATGGTTTATCAGAAAAATCCCATCCAATGCTCATTTTGAAGGGGATGACATTTCCTACAACTCATCTTCACATTCCAAGTCCAGGAAATGCTCTCACAAAAAGTTATCAATTTCAACATTATAGGTCATTTCCAAAAGTCAACAAAAAGGCACTTTAAGTCAAAGACCATAACTTGAGATTGGTAAATCAAAATTACATGGGACCAAAGGCATTGGTTAGAGGACTTCAAGACCTTTCCAAAATGTCCAAGAACATGTTCATATGATCAAAATTGAGCAAGATATGCATTGGAGAAGTTGGGAAATTTTTGTGAAATGGCCAAAGTCAACTATCCTTGAAACTTCAATTTTTGACAAAAGGGCCCACTTTTTTCCACTTGTTTCAGCCTTGTCATGCCACCCACGTGTCCCATGATTAATTTCAAGATTAAACATTAATTTTTCTATTTTCTATTTAATTTTATTGATTTAATTCATTTTAAATCCATAAAATTCAAATAAAAATCAAAAAAATTAATTCAATGATATCTTGTGGTTTGAATGACCTTGATTAAGCATAATGCACCTACCAAATTCGTGTAAGGTCCATTTTAAGCATAAAATTCAAATTTGAACAAAATTGGCAAGTTGCTTTAATGGTGGTTATGGAGAAATCCAAAGTTTAATTGCAATGGTTAAGAGCTCATAATAGTGACTGATTCTCACTCATTACTATATATACAAGCCTTGAAAGCCTCATTCACAACCTAGAAAAAGTGCACAAACGGCCAGAGCAAAGTTCAAAATTTGTCAAAAAAAGTGTGAGATCAAAAGGAGTTTTTGCAAGCATTTTCAGGCCAAGAGGAGAACGTGACTCTCTTCTTTGCCATACCCTGATGCTAAAGCAACCCTTGCCACGTCCTAAGGTCTATTATCAAGCACTGTAAGTATTCCCAGGTCCCCCAATTTACTTGTTTCCATTTTTTCTCAATGTATTCCTGTGCAGCTTTCTAAAAGTGGTACACCATGTGCCCTGACGCTTCAGTATGCCAAGTGTCTACAAACAACAATCCAATGGCCAGGAAATGATGAGCACCATGCTTTTCAGTCAACCATACGCACATGATTCCAGGAGTCAACGTGACTTTGTGCAAATGGGCCACAACAATGCTAAACAAACCCTCAATTTTGGCCCAACACCCCTATGGTTCTATTTTATTTTCTTTTGTTTTCTTTTCCTTTTTTATTTTCTTTTAACTAATTTTTTAATTACTATCATTATTGTTAATTAACCTAACATAATTAATATTTTTCATAAAAAAATCAAAAAAAGAAAACGTTTTATTATTTATTAACTTATCTTGTAAATAAACTATAATTAATTAATTAGTTTAAATAGGCAACTTTAATCTTTTTTTTAACAACTAAAATAAATTTAGAACTAGTTTTTTTTCTACTTCTTTTAATCTTAATCCATTTTGTTTTATTTTCATTAAAAACGTAAAAACACAAAAAATATTTTCTTAATTAATTAATTAATTAGTTATTAATTTTAGTTTCATTAATTACAAAAAAAAGACAAAATTCAATTCTTATTCAAAAAAGGGTCAAAACCCTCATGACGTTCCAATTTAATTTCTATTCGCGCGTTATTTTTATATTTTGATTATTATGTAACTGCTTCCAAGAATGTAATAGTAATTAGGTTTACCGCTTTACTTAATTTCTCGTACTTATTTACCAAAACGGGTCTTTGTTTTTTTTTGGCGATGTATAGACCCGCGCCTTGTAATAGTTAGAATTTACATTTCTGCAATTTACTTTCCGCACCCCTAACTGTTAAATGCATGAAAGAATGTATGTAAATAAAATTAATCCGTAGCTCACAAATAACATGCAAAGACAAATTAACTGAAAAAAAACACACAAAGCACATGCCACCCCTAGGGTACGCCTCACTGGTTGCCTCGAACGTGGTCATCAAGTATAGGGTGTCTTAGAGGTCGTCCTCCTGCCTAAGATCCAGTTGCCTCGAAACGGTTGCCTCGGATAAAAGGATCTAGGACATTAGGGTTACTTCTAAGATGTCCTACCGTTGCTTCGGTGACCACACTGTCCCGATAATCGAATTGACCCGAACACCTCCAACGATGGTGCTACCTACCTCTCAATGGTGGGATAGCACTATCTAAAGGACACTTACACAGCTTAATTCCTTAGGGTAGGTATATGACTCATGGGTACTTGCTCTTTTTTTAAAAAAACAAACAAAATACTTTTCACACCTTACACTTTCAAAAAGTTTTCAAACAATACTTCATACACTCTTGAGGACTGATACAAGAGTTACCTAGAAGTTTTCAAACGAATTTTTTTCAAAACCCACACACACTTGAAAAGCAAACAAATTTTTGAAAACATAAGAGCAAGTACCTAAGAGCCCGTGGATAACCACGGATAAAAAGGGTGCTAACACCTTCCCTTTCTATAAATCTACCTCCCGAACCGAGAAACATTCTCAAAGAAGGAATTTTTCTATGCTTTTGTCCTTTCCATGTTGGAGAACATAAAATACGGTGGCGACTCTTGCTTACCGCGACATTTCGCGAAACCAGCTAAAAAACAGTCAGTTCTATTCCCACCGATCACAGAACTGGCGACTCTGCTGGGGAAATTAAAAGTGAGGTGTACCTTAGGAATAGTTCATCATCATGTTTTCAATTGCTTGATCTGCTTGCTTTAATATTGTGGGCCTGTCTTGGGAGTTTCATAGATCCTAACCCGGATCTGGGGGATACCTTCTTAGAAAGTAGCAACAAACTGTGAGGGAACTGTGCGGGGTATACCAACACGGTTGAAGCAGTTTGCTACATTGATGTGGCACTTTGGTGAGTACCGGTAACCCTTGAGTCAAGTCAAGGAGAGTACGGGGCCGCCGCGTGGTGTCGTGAAGCATCAACTGACCTTAGGAACCTTACTTGACCATCCTGGCCTCTTTAGGGGTAGTGAGATGACCGACTTTGGTGCAGTCCGAAGTTGGTAGATACTCGATACTACACTCATTGAGGGTTGTTTTCTTGGAATATTTTGATCGCCAGTTCAGTGGCTAAATCAAAACGATGAACACAGAAAACAACCCAATGATATTGAGCTCCTTAGGACCCGGTTACTTTTGATAGGACAGGTTTTGAGCCCACCAACTTCAAGAGGGTAGTACCCCAAACTTCATGCTGGCCTAAACTCTAAGGGCTCTTTGTGTGACTTGTGTGCCTTCAAACTTGACTACTTGCATGCTTGTTATCTGACACATGGGTTCCTTGCAGGTTTTGTTTACAGTCCTTAATTGGGACTCATTACAGGGCCTACTTACATCACTCCATGCATAGCATAACATCATACCATTGCATGCATCCTGCATAAAGACTAATCCATTTCAAGGATCTCAAGGGTTTGTGGTGCAGGTCATGATGAATCAAAATGTCTAGCAAGGGGCAAAGGGGATTTATTTTCCTCTAGCCAAGGTTAATGACTTGAGTCAGGGGCTATGACCCACTCGATATGGTAAGCCTTTACTCTTGAAGAAGGACTCTCAACAAAATGAAGTTCCTTCAATCAAGCTATAAAATTCAAGTTCTAACAATCTTTCTTGTTTATCCCGCGAGGTCCTTGAAAACATTGCATGCATATCATACATATCATTGCATTACAGGTACCCTTGTTACAGGTCACTTACCTTCTCCGCTGTTTATTTCAGCAATGGCTTCCCAACAAGACAACCAGGATCTTCATGCTCAGGAGACTCGGTTCGGGGAGATCCTCCTAAACCTATCCAAGGGGCAGGAAGAGCTGAGAACACTCCTCACGGGAACTTTGGTCAGGAACAGTCCAGAAGACAGTAAGGATGAACAACTGAAACATCTGCAAGCTGAGGTGGATACAATGAGAACCCAGATGCTGGGGCAAATGGATCTTGTCCAAGACTTATCTCAAAAACAAGGAGAGCTCAGGGTTCTCGTCAACCAACTGCTTCGGGATAACCAACTGGGGAAAACATCTAAGGTTGAAGAGCAGGCCATCATTCAACCACCTGTGGGGCAAGAAGACAAGGGAAAAGCTCCTCAATTTGCTTCGGGGTCACAAGCCCAACATCAACCTCACCAGCGTCAACAGGGTAATCGGCGTAAGCGAAATAAGTCTGGAAGACATTTCTCGGAGACTGGTGTGCCATCCTCACTAATACTGAAATGCCTGTTGGAGGTTAAGCTGATTGCTTTAAATGATCCTCCTAAAAAGCTCAACATAACCTCCCTAAAGTACAATCCTGATGAAAGGTGTGCCTACCATTCTGACAGTCCTGGACACGACACTGACGACTGTTGGAGCCTGAGGAACAAGATCCAAGACTTGATCGACGGAAGGGTGCTGGAGTTTATGCCGGATGGAAAAATGAAAATCTTCTGCTGAGAATCTTCCATCTGAGATGACTAGTTCAAACTAAGAAGCTTTTGTTCATTCGAATGTTCAAGTTGTATATTTCTTTGATTGTTCAAACATTTGTTCATGTCAAACTCTTTTACTTTATCAATGCATCGCATATGTCTGTTTTGAATCAATATATTCGCATTCGCTATATTCAAACTGCTTTCCATTTTTTGAGATGTTCAACTCTCGATTGAAAATTCTAAGCCTCTTGAGGGAGGATGACGAAAATGATACCACGACATTTACAATATGCTTTTGAACGAACCCCGCTGATGAGGTACATGCATTGTTTCAATTCCTAAACACTGGAGTTATAAGGAAGATAATCCCTCGTCAACCCCTCTGAGCCAAAGAAGTAGGAGTTTTTTCTTTTCGAAAATTAAAACCCTTAATCATAACCTGGGACAGGGTAGTTCTCTCAGTTGATCCAAGTACACAACGAAGAAGTCCTTCCAAAACAAAAGACGATGATGGTTCTGAATAATCATAAAGACAGGCAGTCATTATCTACCAAAATCAAAACCTAATAAGTCAAAACCTATGAAGGAGACTTACAAAACTGGGGCATCCCGCTGACTGTAATCACAAAAGAAACAGTTCAGGCAAAAAATAGGGATAACAAAATCAAAAAGAAAGAGGTCCTATAAACCCTCAACAAAAAGAAATGACTGCCTATTCAAAATAAACCGTCAACATCCGAACCATCACTGGTATAACAGAGCATAGACTCAAGCAAGGTCTAACGCACGATCAGCTGAGTTTAGGTCTGAAGAACATCACGAAGAGCGGGTGGGTACAAATACATTTTGAGCCTTTATCCTTTGTTTCTTAAACCGTGAACCAGGCCATGCTACAACCCTTAAAAGTCCTAGATGAAGCATGGGTTAGTTCGAAAGCATACCGTTACAAAGGTATCCTGACTCCTTAAGGCTCACTGTAAAATAACGAGTTGATATCACATTTTACAAAAACTTGCTTGTTTTACTAAAAAAAAAATACATTTTCAAAAAAAAAACTTCGAAACAGACATAAGCTTTGCATTTTTAAAAATAACATTGTTTGCATATGACCATTTGTTTGAACAGCATGGAAGTTCGCACGACGAATGTCTAATGAACAAAAGCACCTCCAATCAAGGGGCATGGCATGATCATTGTCCATCATCTGGGGCTGTTAAGTCAAGATTCAGAGAATCTCTCAAAAGGCCAACCAGCTTGGGGCAAATCTCCATCTCGATCACTTGGGGCATTGGATGATCAAACGAAGATCTTCTGGTGATATGGTAACACTGCGCTACTGACGATGACAACTCCTTGCATTCTGAGCACGGACATAGTCGAAAAAATACTACACATAATCAAAGACCCGCTAGGTTGACACACCTAGACAAAAATAAGGGCTTCCCGGCGAACCAAAAGGGTTCGAACAAAAATAAGGGATGAAATGAAAAAAATCTGTACACCTGGCAAGTCGAAAACCTGAAAAGGCGGCTTGGGAAAAAATGGGTATCCCGGTGGACTGAAAACCCGAAAGGGCAGTCCAGGCAAAAATTAGGGATCAAAGCGTACGACTATGTCCCGACATCTCGTCACTTGTCTATCAGAAGAAGATTCGTCGATCAGCAATCATCAAGCGCCTCCTAGGTCTTTTTTCTTCCGCAGAAACAGGGGCAATAATGAGTTGTCCGAGCGATCTAGTTGCTTTGTCCGCCAAGGTACCAAGGTAGGTTCAGCTGAAGAACGTGACCAAGATACCTTCACTCCCCGTAGAGTAAGATAAGATTCAGCAATACTCTCTCCCGAGCAGAGTTGGTCTCTCATCAGCCCTGAAAAGGCACAGTATCTCCAGCAAGTCAACAACACTCTCCCCAAGCAGAGTTAGTCTACTGTCAGCCTTAAGGAAGTTGGGTATCCCCAGAAAATCTCAATATTCTCCAGCAGTATGCAGATGTTCCTAAGCAAGCATCCCCGGCAGTCTTAATATAAGATTATTCCCCGGCGGAATACCAGACACCCCAGTGGAGCCATTCCCCAGTACAGTTCAAAAGTCTCCCCAGGAGAGTTGAATCAATCTCCCCAATAGATTCTGGGAGCTCATCCCCAGTAGATTCTGGAAGCTTATCACCGGCAGAGTACGAACGCTTCTCCCCGGCTTTATTCAAAGTTATTCCCCACCAGAACTTATAACTGGGTTATCCTTAGCTAATTACCCCGGAAAGATCGTCCTCGGCGAAGCTCTTCCTCTCCCCAGCGGAGTTCATCAAATCTTCCAACAGAGCTTATCAACGGAATCCCCAGCGGAGTTCTCATCAAAACCTCAGCGAAGTATCTCTTCCCACAGAGTAATTCCCCGCAGAGTATCTCTCCAACAAGTTTATTCCCCAACGGAGTCATCTTCTCCTACCAGTTTATTGTTGGAACCATCATCCCCAGCGGAAACGAAGAACTCTACTCTTCAAACATCAAGCCCAGGATTCAATAAGCTCCCGGCATCCGTCAAGGATTTATTTTCCTAGAAGAGAATACATTCATAAACATCGCATCATCATGATGCATGCATATACACATCATACAATCTCATTTTATGTTGAGAACATCATCGCTTGATCCATGTCATGCATTGCATGTGACTGACCTTACATTTCAGGAAGGATACAGTTAAATGATCAGCTATGTCAAAGAAGACAGATACAGTCGAAAGAGACCAATCCAGACAAATCCAGTCAAAGAAGACAAGTCCAGTTAAATCCCAAAGGTTTTTCTGATGCTCATCCAGTCAAAGAAGACAAATCCAGTCAAAGAAGACAAATCCGGTTCCTAAAAGATTTTTCTGACGCTAATCCAGTCAAAGAAGACAAGTCCAGTTAAATCCCAAAGGTTTTTCTGATGCTCATCCAGTCAAAGAAGACAAATCCAGTCAAAGAAGACAAATCCGGTTCCTAAAAGATTTTTCTGACGCTAATCCAGTCAAAGAAGACAAATACAGTTAAATCAATTCCTAGAGATTTTTCTGACGCAAATTCGTCATCATAGACATCCGTCATCATAGACACCCGTCGTTATAGACACCCGTCGTTATAGACACCCGTCGTTATAGACACCTCGTCATTTGAGACACCTGTCGTCATAGACACTCGTCGTTATAGACACCCGTCGTTGTAGACACCCGTCAATGTAGACACCCGTCAATATAGACACCCATCAATATAGACACCCGTCAATATAGACACCCGTCAGTGAAGACAACCCGTTATTGAAGACAACCCGTCATTATAGACAACTCGTCATTTAAGACAACCCGTCATTGAAGACAACTCGTCATTGAAGACAACTCGTCATTTAAGACAACCTCGTCATTTAAGACAACTCGTCATTGAAGACAACTCGTCATTGAAGACAACTCGTCATTGAAGACAACTCGTCATTGAAGACAACTCGTCATTTAAGACAACCTCATCATTGAAGACATCTCGTCATTGAAGACACCTCGTCGTTGAAGACTACTCGTCATTTAAGACAACTCGTCATTGAAGACAACTCGTCATTGAAGACAACTCGTCATTGAAGACAACTCGTCATTGAAGACAACTCGTCATTTAAGACAACCTCGTCATTGAAGACATCTCGTCATTGAAGACAACTCGTCATTGAAGACAACCCGTCAGTATAGACACCCGTCATTGAAGACACCTCGTCGTTGAAGACTACTCGTCATTTAAGACAACTCGTCATTGGAGACAACTCGTCATTGAAGACATCTCGTCATTGAAGACTACCCGTCATTGAAGACAACTCATCATTGAAGACAACCGGTCATTGAAGACAACTCGTCATTGAAGATCACTCGTCGTTGAAGACAACCCGTCCCTGAAGACAACCCGTCCAAGGAGACAACTCGTCAAGAAAGACAAAACCTCCTCTGGTTCAGTTAAATCCTAAAGATTTTTCTGAGATAACCTGTCAGTAGAGATAACCCATCAACCTTTTGAAGTTCCAGATTCGATACCTGTATCTAGCCAGGGCATGTCTATGAGCGACTGAGTGAAGATCGACCCCTGTAACAGGCCAGGTAATTATCTTTCTTTCTCAGGTACGCGAGTTCTCGCTAAGGAATCTCTTACGCGATCGACACCTAGATGGCATCTAAAAGCCCATCCTCCCATTATAGTTCCAAATGGCATCTATAAGCCCATTCCCGAAAAGGTTCTGTCACATTTCCAGATGGCATCTATAAGCCCATCCTCCTATCCATCATCTCTCCAAATGGCATCTGTAAGCCCATTCCCGCCATCACGCTGCTGATACTCTACTATGTGAGTGCAAATTTCTGGGCACTCTAGTGTTCAATCATCTTCCACCTTCGGATCACGAAAGGCATGCTAGCCAATCTACATCCTCAGGTCTAAGAAGATTGAACAGGGGCAACTGTTGTACCCCAAAATTTTCCCTCCCATATTCTTCAAAGTTTTGACAAGCATCATCTCAATTTGCTCAAGTCTACTCAAGGGTTGCACAGTTCAAACACCCTCCTAAGCCAGTCAAATTAGGGTTTTGGTTCTTGCAAGGAAGTTGAGGTTTTCAAGGGCTCAATCAAGTCACATATGCCTATACACATTGTCAAGCATCTACATGCCAAGTTTCAAGGCTCACAAGGTCAAGTTGCACAGTCAAAAACCCTAATTGCTTCACAATCAACTGTAGGGGTAAAATGGTCATTTGGCAGTCAAAAGTCAAAATTTTTAGTCAACATCTTATTTTGAAGCCACAATCATCATTTGATCAAGTCTTGATCACGATTCTACAAGAATGGCTCAAAAATCATCAAGATGCAAAAGTTTCCATTTTTGGACAGCTGAAAAGTCAACTGTAACTTGACCAAAGCATAACTTTTTCATGGTTCATCAGAAAAATCCCATCCAATGCTCATTTTGAAGGGTATGACATTTCCTACAACTCATCTTCACATTCCAAGTCCAAGAAATGCTCTCACAAAAAGTTATCAATTTCAACATTATAAGTCATTTCCAAAAGTCAACAAAAAGGCACTTTAAGTCAAAGACCATAACTTGAGATTGGTAAATCAAAATGACATGGGACCAAAGGCATTGGTTAGAGGACTTCAAGACCTTTCCAAAATGTCCAAGAACATGTTCATATGATCAAAATTGAGCAAGATATGCATTGGAGAAGTTGGGAAATTTTTGTGAAATGGCCAAAGTCAACTATCCTTGAAACTTCAATTTTTCACAAAAGGGCCCACTTTTTTCCACTTGGTTCAGCCTTGTCATGCCACCCACGTGTCCCATGATTAATTTCAAGATTAAACATTAATTTTTCTATTTTCTATTTAATTTTATTGATTTAATTCATTTTAAATCCATAAAATTCAAATAAAAATCAAAAAAATTAATTCAATGATATCTTGTGGTTTGAATGACCTTGATTAATCATAATTCACCTACCAAATTCGTGTAAGGTCCATTTTAAGCATAAAATTCAAATTTGAACAAAATTGGCAAGTTGCTTTAATGGTGGTTATGGAGAAATCCAAAGTTTAATTGCAATGGTTAAGAGCTCATAATAGTGAATGATTCTCACTCATTACTATATATACAAGTCTTGCAAGCCTCATTCATAACCTAGAAGAAGTGCACAAACGGTCAGAGCAAAGTTCAAAATTTGTCAAAAAAAATGTGAGATCAAAAGGAGTTTTTGCAAGCATTTTCAGGCCAAGAGGAGAACGTGACTCTCTTCTTTGCCATACCCTGAAGCTAAAGCAACCCTTGCCACGTCCTAAGGTCCATTATCAAGCACTGTAAGTATTCCCAGGTCCCCCAATTTCCTTGTTTCCATTTTTTCTCAATGTATTCCTGTGCAGGTTTCTAAAAGTGGTACACCATGTGCCCTGACGCTTCAGTATGCCAAGTGTCTACAAACAACAATCCAGTGGCCAGGAAATGATGAGCACCATGCTTTTCAGTCAACCATACACACATGATTCCAGGAGTCAACGTGACTTTGTGCAAATGGGCCACAACAATGCTAAACAAACCCTCAATTTTGGCCCAACACCCCTATGGTTCTATTTTATTTTCTTTTGTTTTCTTTTCCTTTTTTATTTTCTTTTAACTAATTTTTTAATTACTATCATTATTGTTAATTAACCTAACATAATTAATATTTTTCATAAAAAAATCAAAAAAAGAAAACATTTTATTATTTATTAACTTATCTTGTAAATAAACTATAATTAATTAATTAGTTTAAATAGGCAACTTTAATCTTTTTTTTAACAACTAAAATAAATTTAGAACTAGTTTTTTTTTTCTTCTTTTAATCTTAATCCCTTTTATTTTATTTTCATTAAAAACATAAAAACACAAAAAAATATTTTCTTAATTAATTAATTAATTAATTATTAATTTTAGTTTCATTAATTACAAAAAAAAAGACAAAATTCAATTCTTATTCAAAAAAGGGTCAAAACCCTCATGACGTTCCAATTTAATTTCTATTCGCGCGTTATTTTTATATTTTGATTATTATGTAACTGCTTCTAAGAATGTAATAGTAATTAGGTTTACCGCTTTACTTAATTTCTCGTACTTATTTACCAAAACGGGTCTTTGTTTTTTTTGGCGATGTATAGACCCGCGCCTTGTAATAGTTAGAATTTACATTTATGCAATTTACTTTCCGCACCCCTAACTGTTAAATGCATGAAAGAATGTATGTAAATAAAATTAATCTGTAGCTCACAAATAACATGCAAAGACAAATTAACTGAAAAAAAACACACAAAGCACATGCCACCCCTAGGGTACGCCTCACTGGTTGCCTCGAACGTGATCATCAAGTATAGGGTGTCTTAGAGGTCGCCCTCCTGCCTAAGATCCAGTTGCCTCGAAACGGTTTCCTCGGATAAAAGGATCTAGGACATTAGGGTTACTTCTAAGATGTCCTACCGTTGCTTCGGTGACCACACTGTCCCGATAATCGAATTGACCCGAACACCTCCAACGATGGTGCTACCTACCTCTCAATGATGGGATAGCACTATCTAAAGGACACTTACACAGCTTAATTCCTTAGGGTAGGTAGATGACTCATGGGTACTTGCTCTTTTTTAAAAAAACAAACAAAATACTTTTCACACCTTACACTTTCAAAAAGTTTTCAAACAATACTTCATACACTCTTGAGGACTGATACAAGAGTTACCTAGAAGTTTTCAAACGAATTTTTTTCAAAACCCACACACACTTAAAAAGCAAACAAATTTTTGAAAACATAAGAGCAAGTACCTAAGAGCCCGTGGATAACCACAGATAGAAAGGGTGCTAACACCTTCCCTTTCTATAAATCTACCTCCCGAACCGAGAAACATTCTCAAAGAAGGAATTTTGTTGTGCTTTTGTCCTTTCCATGTTGGAGAACATAAAAGACGGTGGCGACTCTTGCTTACCGCGACATTTCGCGAAACCAGCTAAAAAACAGTCAGTTCTATTCCCACCGATCACACATGCATACTGAGATTTAAATTGTTTCAAATGGATGTAAAGAGTGCCTTCTTAAATGGATATCTGAATGAAGAAGTCTATGTGGAACAACCAAAGGGATTCGTTGATCCAAGTTTCCCTAAACATGTTTACAAACTAAAGATCTGTATGGATTAAAGCAAGCTCCAAGAGCTTGGTATGATAGGTTGACATAATTTCTTGGTGAGAATGGATATAGGAAATGTGGCATAGACAAAACCCTTTTTGTCAAGGAAGAAGAAGGGAAGATCATGATTGCACAAATTTATGTTGATGATATTATGTTTGGTGGGATGTCAAATGAGATGGTTCAACATTTTTTCAAGCAAACGAAGTCAGAATTTGAGATGAGCCTTGTTGGTGAATTAACCTATTTTCTTGATCTACAAGTTAAACAAATGCAAGATTCCATATTTTTATCTCAGAGCAAGTATGCCCAAAATATAGTAAAGAAATTTGGATGGGAAATTCCAGTAAAAAAAGAACTTCTTCTCTCACACATATGAAGTTGTCTAAAGATGAAAAAGGAGTAAGTATGGAACAAAGTCTTTACAGAAGTATGATAGGTAGTCTTCTATATCTCACAACTAGCAGACCTGACATTTCCTTTGCTGTAGGAGTGTGTGAAAGGTATCAAGCTGATCCTAAAGTTAGCCATGCCAACCATGTGAATATAATACTTAAATATGTGAATGCGACAAGTGACTATGGTATGATATAATCTCATGGATCCAATTCTGCCTTAACTGGTTATTTTTATGTTGATTGGGAAGGAAGTGTTGATGATAGAAAAAGTACATCAGGAGGATGCTTGTTTTTGGGAAATAATCTCATATCTTGGTTCAGTAAGAAGAAAAATTGTGTGTCTCTGTCCACTGCAGAGGCTGAGTATATTGCTGTAGGAAGCAGTTGTTCTCAATTGGTTTGGATGAAACAAATGTTAACATAATACAATGTCAAACAAGATGTCATGACATTATTCTATGACAATATAAGTGCCATAAACATATCAAAGAATCCCATTTAACACAGCAGGACCAAACATATTGATATCTGTCATCACTTCATAAGAGAGCTTGTTGAAGAAAATATTGTTGCCTTAGAACATGTAGCCACTGCATTGCAATTGGCTGACATCTTCACTAAGGCCTTGGATGCTAATCAGTTTGA
Organism: Vicia faba; assembly: GCA_948472305.1. Classification (NCBI taxonomy): domain Eukaryota; kingdom Viridiplantae; phylum Streptophyta; class Magnoliopsida; order Fabales; family Fabaceae; genus Vicia; species Vicia faba. The sequence continues at coordinate 1,478,877,866 of OX451741.1, read as the reverse complement.
GAACTTAAGAAGAAAATTAGGGATTTGCCTATATGAAGGTTTGTAGCAATTAAGGGCATTTGGGAATATCATTAAAATGATATTATTTTATTTGTGTTTCCAACAAATAAAATTTTGAAAGCAATCATTACAAGACTACCTCATAGTGTTTCCCACACGCTACGAAATTTCATCTTTCTACTTTCACAAACTCTTAATTTTCCTCTACAGAAAAAGATCCCTTGTCATTTTTCATCTCCTTGCTCAAAAATCTTCAAAGATGCCTCAACATCATACATTGTCTTCCTCAAAATCTGTCAACCTCCCTGAAAATATCTCCCTTGACAGAGTACTTGATGCTACTCCTCTAACAACTATTCCACCTCTTAAGAAAAAGGTCAAGAAACCCAGATCATCACCTGCAAAGAAATCCAAAAATGATAAAAGTAACTCTACTACTACTACTACTACTACTACTACTACTACTACTACTACTACTGAAAATATGATAGAAGAAGAGATTATTAATGTTGATTGAAGCATCAGAATGCTAGTAGACATAATATTAAATGAAGGATTTGTTGTGCCTGTGATTTCTACTCCTCTTACTCGAATGCCTCCTCCGGCTAACAATGGAAGTAACCCTATAAGTGCTACTGCTGAATCATCCACCATCAAGAAATATGCTGCTAAAAGAAAACTTGAGAAACTTGCTATCTCTGCTCTAAAGGAAGTGGAAGAAGAAAATGTTGAACAAGATTTTGAAGAGAACTCTCCTACTAAGGAAGATGCTGCTGCCTCCAAGGATGTAGAAGGTTAAAATGCTGAGAATGTAGTTAATGTAGATGAGCTATCTAACAATGAGCTCATTACTAACGTGGTGCCTGGTATTGCAAGAAGGCTCAAATCCAATAAAGTGAAGGATGCAAGTGTCACACCCCCTGCCAAGACAATCAAGAATAAAACCATGTATGGACCCCTAAAGCATGGAAGTAAAGTGGTTCTTCCCTCTAGAAAAAGGAAAGCTAGACCTGAAAGCTCCACAGATGATGATGAGGATGCTGTAAAGAGATCTAAGAGTAAGAAGAAAGTTGTACTAGTTGAAGAAACTGACTCTGAGTATGATGTCGAGCAAGATGTCCAAGACATATCTCCTATCAAAAGGTTTGCAAGCAAGAAACTGTCTGTTAGGGTACCTGATTCCCCTATTGACAAAATTTCCTTCCATTCTGTTGGGAATGCTGAAAAGTGGAAGTATGTGTTTCAAAGAAGAATTGCCCTGGAAAGAGAATTGGGAGATGATGCTCTAGAATGCAAAGAAATCATGGAGGTGATATCTTATGCTAGACTGATGAAAACTGTTACCAAGTTTTCCAAATTCTATAAGACTCTTGTTAAGGAATTCATTGTTAATATTCCTGTTGACTGTGCTAATCATAAAAGTAAGGAGTATAGAAAGGCGTATGTTAGGGGTAGGTGTGTAGAATTTTCCCCTGCTATCATAAACATATTTCTGGATAGGTCTGAAGATGACTTTTGTGAGCTAGAAGTAACAGATAATCAAGTGTGTAGAGCCATCACTACCAATCAAGTAAGTGAGTGGCCCTTGAAGAACAAACTTCCTGTTAGCAAGCTGTGATCGATGGATCTGGAACTGACTGTTTAACGCTGGTTCGCGAAATGTCGCGGTAAGCAAGAGTCGCCACCGTCTTTTATTTTCTCCAAATGGAAAGGACAAAAGCACAGAAAAATTCCTTAAAGAGATTGCTCTCGGTTCGGGAGGTAGGTTATAGAAAGGGAAGGTGTTAGCACCCTTTCTATCCATGGTTATCCATGGGCTCTTAGATACTTGCTCACTTGTGTTTTCAAAAATGGTTTGTTTGCTTTTCAACTGTGGGTTTTAAAAAAGTTTCTTTGAAAATTCCAGTTCGACTCTTGTATCGGTCCTCAAGAGTGTTTGAAAAAATGCTTTCGAAAGCTTTTTGAAAATGTGTTGGTGTGAAAAGTATTTTTGATTTGTTTTGAGATTTAGAGCAAGTATCTACGAGAACCTACCTACCCTAAGGAATTCGTCTGTGTAGATGTCCTTTAAAGTAGTGCCATCCCACCATTGAGAGGTAGGTAGCACCACCGTTGGAGGTGTGCGGGTCAATTCGAGTTTGTAGGGACATGGTGATCACCAGAGCAATGGGAAGATACCTTAGAAGCTACCCTCATGCCAGGTTCCCGGATCATGAGGACTTACTAAGACATCCTCTACTCGACGATCACCTTTCGAGGCAAGGCAACAGTGAGGCGTACCCTAGGGGTGGTGTGTGATTTGTGTGTCAGATTCAGATATTTTTGTCTTGTCATGTTATGGGTGATCTACGCGTTTGTTTTTATTTTGTCATTCATTCTTGCATGCATTTATTTAACAGTTAAAAATATGCGGAAAATTAAAAGTTCTAAACTATTACAAAGGCGCGGGTCCACATCGCCAAATTAAAATCCAGGACCCGATTTGACAGAAAATAAAATAAAGTAAAGTGCGAGAAATTAAGTTTACACGGCTTTGGGAGAATTACATAAATATTTAAAAGAAGGAAATAAATAAGATGCGCGAATAGGAATTAAAATTGGAAACGAGGGCGTTGGACCCTTTTTAATGAAATTAAATTAAGTGATTAAATTAATTAAATTAAAATAAAAAAAGAAATTATTTTGGTATTTTTTGGATTTATGAATTTTTATGAGAAAGATTAAATGAAATTAAAATATTAACCCTAATTCTAATTTTTATTTATTAAGAAAACATGTTAAAATTAAACCTAAGATTAATCTAATTATTTACATGGTGATTTAATTGCAAAAATAATATTTAATAATTAATTATTGTGAAAGAAAAAAGGATAAAAATACTTAAAAACCCTAATTCTACAAATTTTAAGTTTATAAAAAAAATATTAAGATTTAAACCTAAATTAAAAAACTAAAATCAATTAATGGTATTTATTTACAAAAAATAACATTAAATAAAAATACTTATTTTTGTCTTTTTTCTGATTTTATATTGTTTTTATATTTTTTTATGAAAATATTAAATCAAAGAATCAAAGGAAATTAATTAAAACAAAGAAAAGAAAAATATAAGAAAAGAATAAAAGAAACAAACCCTAGGGGGTTCTGTCCCCAATAGGAGGTATCATTAGCATTGCTGGCCCAAGGTTTTAAGGCCTTATTTGACTTTGTGGTTAGCGTGTGGCTTCGTTAACTAGCGCCTATGATATTCTCCCAATCAGTGCCTTTGGATTGATCTCAGGATGCACGTGGAAGGCTTGATATGGTGGATGTATGATAGACCCTAGTACTGAAACTACACAGAAGCATTAATAGAAAAATGTCATTGAAAGGGAGGGGGACCTGGGATTCGAACCCAGGTCCCAGGGATTACCACTACACGCCTGGACCAACTGTACCACACACGCACTTTGTTATTTATATAATCAACAATTAATATGAAAGAAAACAAACGTTAGTGGAAACTTTTAGCGCGAAATTCAAATGAACCATTTATGCCTTGCCACCTCATCTTCTTCTTCTTCGTTTGCTTTTTCCCTGAAAATAAAAGAAGGTTAGCGGGGGTTTTAAACCCCCCCAAAATATGCAGTATCCAATAATAACGAATAGGCCGTCTTGGAATATAAATTGGGCGCGACCCCATCATTGAATTCGTTGGAAGCTTGTGATTCTCATGGTGCCAGTCCTATGTCCCAATTTTTCCTTGAACGTAAAGCCCTAAATTAGAATCCCTGTAACCCTAAAACCTTCCAATGGTGGAATCGCGTATGAGTGATAAAAACTTAATTAAATCACATGGTTAGTTTCAGAATCATCCAATTAGTATAAATCCATAAATAAAATGCCATAAGAATGCTTAAAAATCAAAACACGAATATGCATATTATTGAAAACAGTTTGACTTATAACTACCAATTCTCAAGGTTTCAGGCTATGATATTGATTCAGTCTCCTTCCTTGAAGTTTCAGCAAGCCAATGGAACAATTATTTTGGCTTGAATCGCCCTAGAACCTAGTTTTCAGTATTGGACTTTTTTGAGAAAATTGCAAGTTTGGCTATGGCTTTTCTGCGCAGCTTTGTTGTCATGAACACTAGGGTTTGCATCAGTATTTATGTGTGAATGATTAGGGTTCAATTTTTTGTCCAAAGAATCCTTGAATTGATGGAGAAGATATTTGATTTTCAAGCCATGAGTTTTCAATCTTTTTCATGCTATTTTGGTTTCAATCATATCCAATCACCATAATTCCTTCCATATCTGATTGTGCACGAAATCTTAAGCCTATTCCATGCACAAAAAGATTTAAAAAGTTAGGTTTAGTATTTTTCACCTACTTATTTTAATTAAATGAATTATTAATAATTAAAAATCCAAATAAATAAATAAAAATGATAAAAAACTTCCCTTTGGGCCAAATGGTCGTGCACATGATTTGGATGATGAATTGTGGAAGAAAAAGAGGCCCATTAGCATTTTTAAGACATTTGAAGCAATGTTGACTTTTCAAAATATCCAAAAATTTCCCAACTTCCACAAGGCATAACTTGCTCAATTTTTAAGCTTTGCTCATGTTCTTGGACATTTTGGAAAGGTCTTTGAGTCCTATAACCAATGCCTTTGGTCCCATGTCATTTTGATTTACCAATCTAAAGTTATGGCCTTTGACTTAAAGTCCCTTTTTGTTGACTTTTGAAAATGACCTATAATGTTGAAATTGATAACTTTTTGTGAGAGCATTTCTTGGACTTGAAGTGTGAAGAGGAGTTGTAGAAAATGTCTTTCTCTTCAAAATGAGCTTTGGATGGAATTTTTCTGATAATCCATGTGAAAGTTATGCCCTGGTCAAGTTACAGTTGACTTTTTCAACTGTCCAAATATGGAAACTTTTGCATCTTGAGACTTTTTGAGCCAAGCTTTGAGAATCATGATCAAGCATTGATCAAATGATGTTTGTGGCTTAAAAATGAGATGTTGACCAAAAATTTGAACTTTTGACTGTCAAATGACCATTTTGCCCCTGCAGTTGACTGTAGTGCAATTAGGGTTTTTGACTGTGCAATTTTATGCTGAAAGTCTTGAAACTTGGTATGAGGATGCTTGACCATATTTATAGGCATGTGGGACTTGATTGGAACCTTGGAAACTTCATTTTCTTTGTCAGAACCAAAACCCTAATTTTTGACTGTTAAGAGGCCCTTGAACTGTGCAACCCTGGGGAGATTTTGAAGCTTTGACTTGGAAAATTTGAAGAATATGGGAGGGCAAATTTTGGGGTACAACAGTTGCCCCTGTTCAATCTTCTTAGACCTGAGGATGCAGATTGGCTGGCGTGCCTTTCGTAATCCGAAGGTGGAAGATGATTGAACACTAGAGTGCCCAGAAATTTGCGCTCACATAGTAGCAATGTGATGGTGGAATGGGCTTATAGATGCCATTTGGAGATTGATGGATAGGATGATGGGCTTATAGATGCCATGCTAAGAGATGATGGAAGGTGGATGGGCTTATAGATGCCATCTGGATGTTGATCGCGTAAGAGATTCCTTAGCGAGAACTTGCGTACCTGCAAAAGAAAAGGATTACCTGACCCGTTACAGGAGCTGGTCTTCAGATTCTTTGTATAGATGTGTCCTGACTGGTTACAGGAGCTGAATCTGGATCTTCAAAAGGTGATGAATGAACCAGGGATGGTTACTACCTCAACAGGAACGCTGAGAGAACCTTGGACGATTACTACTTCAACAGGAACGCTGAGGGAATCTGGGGCGATTACAACCTCAACAGTAACGCTGAGAGAATCTGGGGACGATTACTAACTCCGCAGTATCGGGGAGAGAACCATAGGCGACTTCAACCTCAACAGTAATCATTGAGAGAATCTTGGACGACTTCAACCTCAACAGTAATCATTGAGAATCTTGGGCGACTTCAACCTCAACAGTAATCATTGAGAGAATCTTGGGCGACTTCAACCTCAACAGTAATCATTGAGAGAATCTTGGGCGACTTCAACCTCAACAGTAATCATTGAGAGAATCTTTAGACAACTTCAACCTCAACAGTAACGCTGAGAGAATCCTTGATGACTCCAACTGGATAAGAAACAGGGGGAGCTGGAATAAGTGTCAGAACGTTGCCATATCTGGTTCACATCTGAACTATATCTAGAAGGAAATCTGGAAGAAGTATCAGAACGTCACCATATTTGGTTCACATCTGAACTATATCTAGAAGGAAATCTGGAAGAAGTATCAGAACGTCACCTTATCTGGTTCACATCCGAACTATATCTAGAAGGAAATCTGGAAGAAGTACCAGAACGTCACCATATCTGGTTCACATCTGAACTATATCTAGAAAAAGTCTGGAAGAAGTATCAGAATGTCACCATATCTGGTTCACATCTGAACTATATCTAGAAAAAGTCTGGAAGAAGTATCAGAACGTCGCCATATCTGGTTCACATCTGAACTATATCTAGAAGGAAATCTGGAAGAAGTATCAGAACGTCACCATATCTGGTTCACATCTGAACTATATCTAGAAAAAATCTGGAAGAAGTATCAGAACGTCACCATATCTGGTTCACATCTGAACTATATCTAGAAGGAAATCTGGAAGAAGTATCAGAACGTCACCATATCTGGTTCACATCTGATCTAGAAAAAATCTGGAAGAAGTATCAGAACGTCACCATATCTGGTTCACATCTGAACTATATCTAGAAGGAAATCTGGAAGAAGTATCAGAACGTCGCCATATCTGGTTCACATCTGAACTATATCTAGAAGGAAATCTGGAAGAAGTATCAGAATGTCGCCATATCCGGTTCACATCTGAACTATATCTAGAAAGATTTGCGATAGTTGATAGTAATCATCTTTGTATTGACCTTTCCTGAAAAGGTAAAGCATCAGTTGTATGCAAGATCATGATGCATGAACTGCATGATTTCAGGATGTCCTCAAAATTGATGAGATTCGTGTAGTATGATGCATATGCATGCTATAATGTATGAAGATGTAATGCTCATGAATGTATTTTTGTCTAAGAAAATAAATCCTTGACGGGTGCCAGGAAGTTAACTCCTGGGCTGGTGTTGAAGAATAGATTTTGCTTCCGCTGGGGATGATAGTTGTAAGAATACCAGTAGGAGAAGATAACTCCATTGGGGAATAAACTTGGCGAATGAAGTACTCTAACGATCTTGCTGGGAACCATACTCTGTGGGGAGAGAGGTACTTTGTTGGATTGTTGATAATAACTTGCTGGGGATACCCTTGTTGTGTTGGAAGTATTAATAGACTTCGTTGGGGATAAGAAGACTTAGTCGAGGACGATCTTTCCGTGGCTTTTGGCTGAGGATAACCCAGTTATATCCTAGTAAGGAAATAACTCTTTGAATAAAATCGGGAGACGCGTGTTCGTGCTCTGCGAGGGTAAGCTTCCAAAATCTACTAGGGATAAGCTTACTGCTTGGGGAGATGGATTCCAACTTTCTTGGGGAAACTGGATTGGACTCTCTTGGGGAAGTGTTGAACTGTATTGGTTATGTTCTTCAACGGAACCTACCTTGATACCTTGGAGGACAGAACAATCAGATTGTTTAGACTACCCATTATTGCCCCTGTTTCTATGGGGGAGGCACCTGTGGGATGCTGATAATTGTTGAGGGTCAAACCTTCTTCAGGTAGGCAGGTGACAAGATGACAGGACATAGTCGTACGCTCTGATCCCTAACTTTTGCCTGGACCGCCCTTTCGGGTTTTCAGTCCACCGGGATATCCATTTTTGCCCAAGCCGCCTTTTCAGGTTTTCGACTTGCCGGGTGTACAGGTTTTTTTCATTTCATCCCTTCATTTTGCCCGAACCCTTTTGGTTCGCCGGGAAGCCCTTATTTTTGCCTAGGTGTGTCAACCTAGCGGGTCTTTGATTTTGCGCAGTATTTTTTCGACTATGTCCATGCTTTTAGAATGTAGGGAGTTACCCCTGTTAGAAGTGTTTTGTCATGCCACCAGAAGGTGCTTGATCAGGCAAGATTCGTTGTTGGAATGCCCCCAAGTGACTCAGGCGGAGATTTGCACCAGGCTATTTGGCCTTTGAGTGATTCTCTGAATCTTGATTGGATTGCCCCAGATGATGGACCATGCTCATGCCATGCCCCTTGATCGGAAGTGCTTCTGTTTATTAGGTATTCATCGTGCGAATTTCCCTGCTGTTCAAACAAAAAGTCATATGCAAACAAAGTTATGTTAAAAATGCAAAGCTCATGTCTGTCTTGAAGATTTTAAAAATGCATTTTGTCATAAAACAATGTGATGTCAACTCAAGATTTTACAGCGAGCCTTCAGGAGTCAGGATACCTTTCGTAACAGTATGCTTTCGAACTAACCCATGCTTCAGCTAGGACTTTTAAGGGTTATAACGTGGCCTGGTTCACGGTTTAAGAAACAAAGGATAAAGGCTCAAATTATTTGTACCCACCCACTCTTCGTGATGTTCTCCAAACCTAAACTCAGTTGATCATACGTTAGACCTTGTTTGAGTCTTTGCTTTGATATTCCCGTGATGGTTCGGATGTTGATAACTTATTTTGGATAGGCAGTCATTCCTTTTGAGGGTTTGTAAGACCTCTTTCTTGATTTTTGTTATCCCTTTCTTTTTTGCCTGAATTGTTTCCTTTTTTTTGGAATTACAGTCAGCGGGATGCCCCAGTTTTGTAAGTCTCCTTCATGGGTTTTGACTTAATGGTTTTTTATTTTTTTGGTAATGACTACCGGTTTTTATGGTTATTTGGAACCATCACTGTCTTTTGTTTCAGAAGGACTTCTTTTGATGCCATTCGTTGTGCACCTGGATCAGCTGAGAGAACTACCCTGCCCCAGGTTATGATTAAGGGTTTTAATTTTCGAAAAGAAAACTCCTACTTCTTTGGCTCAGAGGGGTTGACGAGGGATTATCTTCCTTATAACTCCAGTGTTTAGGAATTGAAACAATGCCTGTACCCCATCAGCGGGGTCCGTTCAAAAGCATACTGTAGAGATCGTGGTATCGTTTTCGTCATCCTCCCTCAAGAGGCTTAGAATTATTAACCGAGAGTTGATCATCACAGAAAAATGAAAAGAATTTTGAATATAATGAAAACAATTGTATTAATTCCCAAAACAGACACATGCGATGCATTGATAGAATAAAAGAGTTTGCTATGACATTAATTGTTTGTATGAGCAAAGAAAAATACAACTCGGAAATTCAAATAAACAAAAGGTCTTCAATGATTGGGCAACGGAGCAGTGATTATGTTAGGAGTCTCAGGTACTTCAAATTGAATCTCTCCGGAGTCGATCATGTCTTGAATCTTGTTCTTGAGAGGCCAACATTTGTCCGTAGTATGCCCCGGGCTATCGGAGTGGTAGGCACACCTCTCATTAGGATGGTAGTTCAGAGCAGAAGTGTTCGGATTCCGAAGAGGAGCCCTTAAGGTGATCAGCCCTGCCTTCAACATTTGTTGTAGTGCTTGATCCAGCGACATGTTGATCTTGGTGAACTGTCGTTTGGGTGCGACCTCCTTGCGCTGCTGCCCCTGTCCTTGTTGAGCAGGTCTAGGATTGGAGATCTGGGTTGCCCCTACCTCATGATGGCTCTTTTTACCGTGCACAGCATTGGACTCCTTCTTTCCATGATGGGGCTTTTTGTCAGAAGGTGCAGCCTCCTGAATCTTTCCAGACCGGATGCCGGCTTCTATTCGCTCTCCAGTCAAGATAAGATCTGTGAATCCAGCAGACGAATTCCCAATCAGGTGGTTGTAGAATGGACCAGACAGGGTCCCCAAGAACATGTCCACAAGTTCACGGTCAGTCAGCGGTGGTTGTACCCTACCGGCCAGGTCTCTCCATTTCTGCGCATACTCTTTAAAACCTTCTCCCGATCCTAGCGACATACCCTGGAGTTGGATACGCGTAGGGGCGAGGTCGGCATTATACTAATACTGCTTGTAAAAAGCAGTAGCCAACTCCTCCCAGTTACGAACCTTGGTTCCATCCAGCTGATAGAACCATTCGAGATGAGTCCCTGAAAGACTTTCCTGGAAGAAGTGGATCCACAAATTCTTGTCCACAGTATACGGTTGAATCTTCCGCACATAAGACCTGAAATGCAGCCTGGGACAGGATGCTCCATCGTACTTAGCAAAAGAGGGTGCTTTGAATTTGTGTGGGATCACCACACCAGAAGTTAGACCCAAATCTCCGAAATCCAAACCAGGCACTTGTTGAATTTCCATTGCATTCAGGCGGTCTTCCAACTGTTTGTACTTGTCCTCGGCAGGAGGGTATTGTTCGTCGTTGAAATCTGTCTCGTTGTCGGAGACCACTGGGCTGGGAACCCTTTCCTCTTGATGACTGACTTCCCCAACAAATGGAGTAGTCCTCTCAGCTTCATTTTGTGTGCCCTTCCCAGGTTTGCGTCTAGGGTTGAACCACACAGTCCTCTTCTTTTTCTTTTTCAAGAGCAGGGTCTTCAGATCTTGCTGCCCCTGGGCCAGATTCATGATCAGCTCTTGGAACTGGGCGTTCTGAGCCTGGAGGGCCTTGATGGATTGCTCAGTAGACGTTTCCGGATTCATGACGATTGGCTGAAATAAACAGCGAAGAAGGTAAGAGACCTGCAACAAGGGTACCTGTTATGCAATGATGTGTATGACATATATGCAATGTTTTCAAGGATCCCGCAGAGTAAACAAGAAATTTGTTAGCATTTGGATCCGGTAGCTTGATTGAAAGAAATTCATATTTGTTGAGAGTCTTTCTTCCAAGGGTCAAAGGCTCACCATATCCAGTGGGTCATAGCCCCTGTCAGCCTTGGCTAGAGGAAAATAAATCCTCTTTGCCCCTTGCTAGATGTTTGATTTATCATGACCTGCATCACAAGCCCTTGAGATCCTTGAAATGGATTAGGATATATGCAATGGTATGATGTTATGGTATGCATGGGGTAATGTGAGTAACCCTGTTATGAGTCCCCATTAAGGACTATAAACAAAACCTGCAAGAAACTTAGTAAACCCTGTTATAAGTCCTAATTAAGGACTATAAACAAAACCTGCAAGAAACTTAGTAAGCCCTGTCATGGGTCCCAATTAAGGACTATAACAAAACCTGCAAGTAGTTCATGTGTCAGATAAAGCATGCAAATAGTCAAGTACGAAGGCACACAAGTCACACAAGAGAAGCCCTTAGAGTTTAGGCCAACATGGGGCCTGGGTATTACCCTCTTGAAGTTGGTGGGCTCAACCTGTCCTATTAGAAGTAACCGGGTTCTAAGGGTCACAATATCACCGGATTGCTTTCATTGTTCATCGTTTCGATTTAGCCACTGAACTGGCGACCGAAATATTCCAGGAAAGCAACCCTCAATTGAGTGTAGTATCGAGTATCAACCAACCTCGGACTGCACCAAAGTCAGTTATCTCACTACCCTAAAGAGGCCAAGATAGTTCAATTAAGGTTCCTAAGGTCTGTTGATGCTTCACGACACCACGCGGAGGCCCCGTACTCTCCTTGACTGAACTTAAGGGTTACCGGTACACACCAAAGTGCCACATCAACGTAGCAGACTGTTTCAACCATGTCGGTATACCCCACACAGTTCCCTCACAGCCTTGTTGCTACTTTCTAAGAAGGTATCCCCCAGATCCGGGTTAGGATCTTATAGAACTCCCAAGCAACCCACAATTTAAAGCAAGCAAAGCAAGCAATTGAAAACACATTTATGAACTAACCCTAAGGTACACCTCACTTTAAGTCAAAAGTTCCCCAGCAGAGTCGCCAGTTCTGTGATCGGTGGATCTGGAACTGACTGTTTAACACTGGTTCGCGAAATGTCGCGGTAAGCAAGAGTCGCCACCGTCTTTTATTTTCTCCAAATGGAAAGGACAAAAGCATAGAAAAATTCCTTAAAGAGATTGCTCTCGGTTCGGGAGGTAGGTTATAGAAAGGGAAGGTGTTAGCACCATTTCTATCCATGGTTATCCATGGGCTCTTAGATACTTGCTCACTTGTGTTTTCAAAAATGGTTTGTTTGCTTTTCAACTGTGGGTTTTAAAAAAGTTTCTTTGAAAATTCCAGTTCGACTCTTGTATCGGTCCTCAAGAGTGTTTGAAAAAATGCTTTCGAAAGCTTTTTGAAAATGTGTTGGTGTGAAAAGTATTTTTGATTTGTTTTGAGATTTAGAGCAAGTATCTACGAGAACCTACCTACCCTAAGGAATTCGTCTGTGTAGATGTCCTTTAAAGTAGTGCCATCCCACCATTGAGAGGTAGGTAGCACCACTGTTGGAGGTGTGCGGGTCAATTCGAGTTTGTAGGGACATGGTGATCACCAGAGCAATGAGAAGATACCTTAGAAGCTACCCTCATGCCAGGTTCCCGGATCATGAGGACTTACTAAGACATCCTCTACTCGACGATCACCTTTCGAGGCAAGGCAACAGTGAGGCGTACCCTAGGGGTGGTGTGTGATTTGTGTGTCAGATTCAGATATTTTTGTCTTGTCATGTTATGGGTGATCTACGCGTTTGTTTTTATTTTGTCATTCATTCTTGCATGCATTTATTTAACAGTTAAAAAGATGCGGAAAATTAAAATTTCTAAACTATTACAAAGGCGCGGGTCCACATCGCCAAATTAAAATCCAGGACCCGATATGACAGAAAATAAAATAAAGTAAAGTGCGAGAAATTAAGTTTACACGGCTTTGGGAGAATTACATAAATATTTAAAAGAAGGAAATAAATAAGATGCGCGAATAGGAATTAAAATTGGAAACGAGGGCGTTGGACCCTTTTTAATGAAATTAAATTAAGTGATTAAATTAATTAAATTAAAATAAAAAAAGAAATTATTTTGGTATTTTTTGGATTTATGAATTTTTATGAGAAAGATTAAATGAAATTAAAATATTAACCCTAATTCTAATTTTTATTTATTAAGAAAACATGTTAAAATTAAACCTAAGATTAATCTAATTATTTACATGGTGATTTAATTGCAAAAATAATATTTAATAATTAATTATTGTGAAAGAAAAAAAGGATAAAAATACTTAAAAACCCTAATTCTACAAATTTTAAGTTTATAAAAAAAATATTAAGATTTAAACCTAAATTAAAAAACTAAAATCAATTAATGGTATTTATTTACAAAAAATAACATTAAATAAAAATACTTATTTTTGTCTTTTTTCTGATTTTATATTGTTTTTATATTTTTTAATGAAAATATTAAATCAAAGAATCAAAGGAAATTAATTAAAACAAAGAAAAGAAAAATATAAGAAAAGAATAAAAGAAACAAACCCTAGGGGGTTCTGTCCCCAATAGGAGGTATCATTAGCATTGCTGGCTCAAGGTTTTAAGGCCTTATTTGACTTTGTGGTTAGCGTGTGGCTTCGTTGACTAGCGCCTATGATATTCTCCCAATCAGTGCCTTTGGATTGATCTCAGGATGCACGTGGAAGGCTTGATATGGTGGATGTATGATAGACCCTAGTACTGAAACTACACAGAAGCATTAATAGAAAAATGTCATTGAAAGGGAGGGGGACCTGGGATTCGAACCCAGGTCCCAGGGATTACCACTACACGCCTGGACCAACTGTACCACACACGCACTTTGTTATTTATATAATCAACAATTAATATGAAAGAAAACAAACGTTAGTGGAAACTTTTAGCGCGAAATTCAAATGAACCATTTATGCCTTGCCACCTCATCTTCTTCTTCTTCGTTCGCTTTTTCCCTGAAAATAAAAGAAGGTTAGCGGGGGTTTTAAACCCCCCCAAAATATGTAGTATCCAATAATAGCGAATAGGCCGTCTTGGAATATAAATTGGGCGCGACCCCATCATTGAATTCGTTGGAAGCTTGTGATTCTCATGGTGCCAGTCCTATGTCCCAATTTTTCCTTGAACGTAAAGCCCTAAATTAGAATCCCTGTAACCCTAAAACCTTCCAATGGTGGAATCGCGTATGAGTGATAAAAACTTAATTAAATCACATGGTTAGTTTCAGAATCATCCAATTAGTATAAATCCATAAATAAAATGCCATGAGAATGCTTAAAAATCAAAACACGAATATGCATATTATTGAAAACAGTTTGACTTATAACTACCAATTCTCAAGGTTTCAGGCTATGATATTGATTCAGTCTCCTTCCTTGAAGTTTCAGCAAGCCAATGGAACAATTATTTTGGCTTGAATCGCCCTAGAACCTAGTTTTGAGTATTGGACTTTTTTGAGAAAATTGCAAGTTTGGCTATGGCTTTTCTGCGCAACTTTGTTGTCATGAACACTAGGGTTTGCATCAATATTTATGTGTGAATGATTAGGGTTCAATTTTTTGTCCAAAGAATCCTTGAATTGATGGAGAAGATATTTGATTTTCAAGCCATGAGTTTTCAATCTTTTTCATGCTATTTTGGTTTCAATCATATCCAATCACCATAATTCCTTCCATATCTGATTGTGCACGAAATCTTAAGCCTATTCCATGCACAAAAAGATTTAAAAAGTTAGGTTTAGTATTTTTCACCTACTTATTTTAATTAAATGAATTATTAATAATTAAAAAATCCAAATAAATAAATAAAAATGATAAAAAACTTCCCTTTGGGCCAAATGGTCGTGCACATGCTTTGGATGATGAATTGTGGAAGAAAAAGAGGCCCATTAGCATTTTTAAGACATTTGAAGCAATGTTGACTTTTCAAAATATCCAAAAATTTCCCAACTTCCACAAGGCATAACTTGCTCAATTTTTAAGCTTTGCTCATGTTATTGGACATTTTGGAAAGGTCTTTGAGTCCTCTAACCAATTCCTTTGGTCCCATGTCATTTTTATTTACCAATCTCAAGTTACGGCCTTTGACTTAAAGTCCCTGTTTGTTGACTTTTGAAAATGACCTATAATGTTGAAATTGATAACTTTTTGTGAGAGCATTTCTTGGACTTGAAGTGTGAAGAGGAGTTGTAGGAAATGTCTTTCTCTTAAAAATGAGATTTGGATGGAATTTTTCTGATAATCCATGTGAAAGTTATGCCCTGGTCAAGTTACAGTTGACTTTTTCAACTGTCCAAATATGGAAACTTTTGCATCTTGAGACTTTTTGAGCCAAGCTTTGAGAATCATGATCAAGCATTGATCAAATGATGTTTGTGGCTTAAAAATGAGATGTTGACCAAAAATTTGAACTTTTGACTGTCAAATGACCATTTTGCCCCTGCAGTTGACTGTAGTGCAATTAGGGTTTTTGACTGTGCAATTTTGTGCTGAAAGTCTTGAAACTTGGTATGAGGATGCTTGACCATATTTATAGGCATGTGGGACTTGATTGGAACCTTGGAAACTTCATTTTCTTTGTCAGAACCAAAACCCTAATTTTTGACTATTAAGAGGCCCTTGAACTGTGCAACCCTGGGGAGATTTTGAAGCTTTGACTTGGCAAATTTTGAAGAATATGGGAGGGCAAATTTTGGGGTACAACACAAGCTAAGTGTGAAATATGCTATTTTGCACAAAATTGGAGCTGCAAATTAGGTTCCTACAAATCATACTTTAACCATCACTATTGGCTTAGGAAATTTTATTTATGCTATTGGAAACAAG
This sequence comes from Vicia faba, assembly GCA_948472305.1. Classification (NCBI taxonomy): domain Eukaryota; kingdom Viridiplantae; phylum Streptophyta; class Magnoliopsida; order Fabales; family Fabaceae; genus Vicia; species Vicia faba. The sequence continues at coordinate 1,478,862,160 of OX451741.1, read as the reverse complement.
AAACTATTTGATTATGGTACTTACATCTTTGATCAGACTATTAAGTATGCAGGAACTTGTGCCATTAAGATGCCAATTGATTTTCCTTTCCTCATATGTGGAATTATTCTTAATCAGCATCCTGGGATTCTAAGTGGTAATGATGTAATGTGCAAGAGAGAGTCTGCTTTGACTCTTCATTTTAAGCTTTTTTCAGGAAAACATATCCCAAACATTGTTTTGACATCCGCACCTGCTGAATATAAGACCCTCCACCAAGGATGACATGATTAATGAATTAAGGGAAGCCTGCAAAGAACTAGATGATGTGATCAAAGTTAGTTCAGCAAGGAAGCTAACTTTTGAAAAGATGATCAAAGAGCTGCAAAAGGACAACAATTTTGATGATAGAATAAGCTCAGAAGGAGGAGATTCTAGTGAGGAAGGAAGTTTTGGATCAGCCAAGTCTACTAGTCCTGAAGACAGTTAGACTATTTGATGTTTATTTATCTGTACCCTATGTTTCTTTTTGGAACTTGCATGTGCTTGACATTTTATTTCTATGTCCTGTACCTAAATTACTGATACACTCTTGAATGCATCCTTTTATTTGGCATATTATGACTAAAAAGGGGGAGAGAAACTGACCACTGACCGACCACTGATTGAGGGGGAGCCTCATGTATCTGAAGATGTTCTGACATCTTCCTATGCTAATAGCTAAATGCTAACTGAGTTGTTTTTGTTTTGCTTGCTTTGCTTATGCTGCTGCTCTGATAATATGCTCTGATAATCTTTTAGCCAAAATTTGCCAAATGGGGGAGTTTGTAAGTGTTTGCTGGCAACAATTTTGGTAAAATAATGACTTGATAATGTTTTGCTAAATGTCCTAACATTTGAAGCAAAACTGTTTTGAATGATGTCAAAGCAGATGTCTTGACATCTGCCTCCTAAAATAAACTCAGCCCAATATCAATTCGTGTTTTCTGTTTCCTGATTTCCTGTGCACCATAGTTCAGGATTTGTGACTCACAGGCTGCAAAAAATATGGAGGAATATTTTTCTATTTTAATTATCTTTATGGATTATATCTTGGCCTGTTTTCATGGAAATATTCAAAAGATCTGAATATTTGTTTTTCAGCCCAAGCCCACTGATGCACATATATAATGACATGCTTCCTTATTCAGAACCACACCTTTTTGAAGAAGAATACTTTCTTTCAGTTTTAGAATCCTAAGGATTTTTATTTGTAATACACTCTAAGTATTGGGTTAATACTTGACTTGTTATTTGGGTTGTCAATTGTGTATCATTCATAAGCTTTTAAGCATTGAATGATTGAAGTCTTTTAAACTTATTATTTCTGTTGTTTCTTCTCTGTAAGTGATTAAAGGGATTTGAGGAGGGCCTCATACCTAGGTGAGTCTTATGTAGAAGTATATCACGGGTAGTGATTAAGTGATTAGATCGTAAACTAGTTGTTTACTGAGGTTCTATGAATTAATAATATTTAGTGGACTTGTCCCTGGCTTGGTAGCCCATAGAGTAGGTGTTGTTGTACACTGAACTGGGTTAACAATCCCTTGTGTTTTTACTGCTTTTATTATTGTTGCACTTTACTTTGTTCTTCAGAAATTTGTGTCGCGACATCTGATTCGACATCACATATTTGATACCAGAATTTCACATATTCCTGCTGCTAGGTGAGCTGCTGACGTCTGGGGCAAAGAGAAAGTAACTAAGCCTACCCAAACAGAGGCACCCTCAAAATATGTTACAATTGAAGACCCTTCGAGGCAAGATATGGAATAGATTCTGAAGATCATCCGTAAAAGTGACTATAAAATAGTTGAATAACTAGGGCAGACACCCTCAAAAATATCCATGTTGTCCTTGTTATTATGCTCTGAAGCACATGCTCAAGCTTTGTTGAAATTCCTGAAGAATGCCCATGTACCACAAGAGACTACTGTTGATCAATTTGAGAATTATGTTGTGAGCCTAACTGCTGATAATGGTTTAGGCTTTTATGATGCAGATTTAACCCCGACGGGAAATAATCATAACAAGGCTCCACACATCTCTATTGAGTGTAACGGAACTACTTTAGCGCATGTGTTAGTTGATACAGGTTCCTACCTGAATGTTTTACCCAAAGGTGCTTTGGATAGGCTGGATTCTGACAGGCTAGTGCTGAAACCTAGCGATATTATGGTAAGAGCCTTTGATGGGTCGAAGAGAATGGTACACAGAGAGGTTGATCTTCCGATCAAGGTGGGATATCAAGTATTCAATTAAATTTTTATGTAATAGATATCCTCCTGACTTATTCCTGCTTTCTCGGACACCCATGGATTCATGGGGCAGGTGCGGTTACCTCTACATTGCATCAAAAGCTGAAGCACCCAGTGAAAGGGAAGGTTGTCATAGTCTACAGAGAGGAAGAATATATGGTCAGTCATTTGAATTCTTTAAAATATGTTGAAATGGATGGTGAATTCATTGAAACCCCCTGCCAAACATTTGAGGTAATCCCTCTGATGATTGATATTGCTAAAGCTACTCTTTCTACTCCTAAGATTGCCAAGGACACACCGATAATGGCCTCTCTGAAGGATGCTAGGGCTGTTGTAGAAGATGGAGGTTGCACTATCTGGGGACAACTTCATAATACCCCTACAAATCTAACAAATTTGGATTGGTTTTCACTTCAAAGGCTCAAAAGGAGGTTCATCGTGTTCGTGCTAGAGGACCACCTCTCCGTATTAGCAACGATGAAGTCAATGCTCTGGAAGACACTGATAGTGATGGTGACTTGGACGATGGGATATTCCCAAGTACTGGCGGTGGACTCAACAACTGGATGACTAAGGACTTTGTATCGATCTCCTTCAACCAGGAGTAATTGCTATTTCCTATTTTTATTTCTTTAAGAAGTTTTCCTGTATAATTTCTTTTAAAACAATGACTTTAAATCTTGTGCCTTGCCCGGGGCATAAAGGTCCATTTGTTAAGGGTTGTCATTTCATATATCACATGCTCATTTAATGAAAACATTGGATGATTTTGCATTCAAAATTTTGCGCTCTTTGTCTTTCTTTTATTTTACTGCATTTTCAAATAGCCATGTGACCTTACACGCACACACACACACACACACACACACACACACACACATATTTATAGATCCACATCCACTCCGGATCTCATTGACAATAATTCTGCTATTGTCGTTTATGACTTTGAAAATCCAATCTATCAAGATGAAGACGAAGGTGAAGAAGATTGTGAGATACCTGGATAACTTTCCAGACTCCTGATATAAGAGGAAAAGGCTATGCGACCGCATGAAGAATAAGTCAAAGTGATAAACTTGGATACTGAGGCAGATAGGAAAGAAGTCAAGATTGGTGCCAAATTGGAAGATAATTTCAAGAGCAGATTGATTCAGATGCTACATGACTATGTTGAGGTATTCACTTGGTTATACGAAGACATTCCAGGGCTCAATACTGAGATCGTGGTTCATCGTCTTCCAATGAAAGAGGGTTTTTCTCTGATCAAACAAAAGATTCGTTGCTTGCGTCCTAATATGTCAGAGAAAATCAAGGCTGAGGTAATGAAACAGTTTAATGTAGGTTTCTTGGCAGTGATGTCGTATCCCCAATGGGTTGAAAATGTCGTTCCAGTACCAAAGAAAGACGGAAAGTCTGTATGTGTGTAGACTACATTAATTTAAATAGGGCAAGCCCAAAAGATGACTTCCCCTCCCACATATTAATGTCTTGGTTGACAACACCGCTCAACACAAGGTATTCTCCTTCATGGATGGCTTCTTAGGGTACAACCAAATCAAAATTGCACCTAAAGACATGGAGAAAACTACTTTTGTCACACAGTGGGGAACCTTCTGTTATAAGGTCATGCCTTTTCGGTTGAAGAATGCAAGCGCAACTTATCAACGGGCTATGGTGGCTTTATTTCATGACATGATTCATCATGAGATAGAAATCTATGTTGATGACATGATAGTGAGATCACAAACTGAGGAAGAACACCTTGATCATCCGCACAAGCTATTTGAAAGGCTGAAGAAGTACAAGTTGAGATTGAATCCCAACAAATGCACCTTTGGGGTGAGATCTGGAAAGCTCCTAGGCTTCGTCATCAGTGGAAATGGTATTGAGGTTGATCCTGCAAAGGTCAAAGATATCTAAGAAATTCCAGCTCCCCGTACTAAGAAGGAGGTCAGAGGTTTCTTAGGATGACTCAACTACATTGCCCAATTCATCTCTCATTTGACTGCTACTTGTGAGCCAATCTTCAAGCTGCTGAAGAAAGATCAAGTGGTAAGATGGAATGACGACTGTCAAATGGCTTTTGATAAAATCAAGGAGTACTTACAAGAACCTCCAATTCTGATGCCACCAGTTGAAGGAAGACCTTTGATCATGTACTTAACCGTGTTAGAGAATTCAATGGGGTGTGTGCTGGGGCAACATGACGAGTCTAGTCAAAAAGAGCATGCAATATACTACCTTAGCAAAACGTTTACCGCCTGTGAAACAAGATATTCACTGCTCGAAAAAAATTGCTGCGCTTTGGCATGGGTTGCTCGCCGGTTAAGACATTATATGTTGACTCATACTACTCTATTGATCTCTAAGATGGATCCCATCAAGTACATATTTGAGAAGCCAGCTCTCACCGGGAGAATAACCCGATGGCAAATGATCTTAATTGAATATGACATCTAGTACACCACTCAAAAAGAAATCAAAAGAATTGTGCTGGCAGATCATTTGGCGCATAAAGCTGTAAATGACCATCAGTCTATGCACTTCGAATTCCTGGATGAGAATATTATGATGATTACAAATTATGAAAATCCTGGACTGTATGAAGGACCTGAACCAGGATCCCGAAGCTGTGATTTCTTGTGGAAAAAGAGGAGGGCAAATTTTGGGGTACAACAGTTTCCCCTGTTCAATCTTCTTGAACCTGAAGAGTTAGATTGGCAAGCTTACCTTTCGCGACTCGAGGGTAAAAGGAGATTGGACACTAGAGTTCCCAAATATTTGCACTCGGTGATGTGATGGTAGAGGGAATGGGCTTACAGATGCCATTTGGTGATGGGCTTAAAGATGCCATCTAGGGATGTGACAGAATCTTGTCGGGGGATGGGCTTAGAGATGCCATCTGGAAATGGGCTTAAAGATGCCATTTGGAAGTTGCTGGTAGGAGGATGGGCTTAAAGATGCCATCTGGAAATGTTGAACTGTATGTCATTGGTGAGTGGACGAGTATCAGCAAGGTATCCATGTTTTGGAACATCTCTGAACTGGGGGTCTGAACAAGCAATAGATTGACATCCATGTTTGGAGAATCCGTAAACTGTTTTCAGGAGTTGGAGTTGAATAAGCAATAGAGTAGCATCTGTTGTTGGGAGGCGTCCGTAAAATGTTTTCAAAAGTTGAGAAGAATCTGAACAAGCGATAGGTCAACATCCGTTACTTGGAGAACCCGTGAACTGTTTTCAGAAGTCTTGACGTTGAATAAGCAATAGAGCAGCATCCGTTGTTGGGCAGCGTCCGTAAACTGTTTTCAAAAGTTGCATCTGAACAAGCGATAGATTAACATCCGTTGTTGGGAAGAATCTGTAAACTGTTTTCAGAAGTCTTGAAGTTGAATAAGCAATGGAGCAGCATCCGTTGTTGGGAAGCGTCCGTAAACTGTTTTCAAAAGTTGCATCTGAACAAGCGATAGATTAACATCCGTTGTTGGGAAGAATCCGTAAACTGTTTTCAGAAGTCTTGAAGTTGAATAAGCAATATAGCAGCATCCGTTGTTGGGAAACGTCCGTAAACTGTTTTCAAAAGTTGCATCTGAACAAGTGATAGATTAACATCCGTTGTTGGGAAGAATCCGTAAACTGTTTGAAATTCTGGTGTATGCCAGAATTCAGATGTTATACTCAATGTCTAGACATCTGATATGACATAATACATACACTGCAAGGTAGATACCCAATTTTTCGTGATTCAGTACTGAAGAGAAACAGAAGCACAGTTTAACCAAGTTGTGCCAGATATACTTTGAGGGTGCAGAGGATAGAACAACGATGTACCTAGTTCTGTTCATCTATTGCACATGATCAGCAGAGAGCGAACAACCTTCACAGTTCTGTTTCTTCTGCACAGATATCAGCATGATGTCTTAACATGTTCTGAGACATCATCTGTTACAACATTACAGTTTTGCCTTGATATATAACAGACAGAATTATAAAGTGTTGAAGGTAAAAACACAAATCAGTTGTTGACCTAGTTCGGTGAAACACACCTACTCTGGGGGCATACCAAGCCAGGAAGAAGATCCACTATCAGCAATATTAATTCAGGACTAAACTTCACAAGTTCCCATCCTTCACTTAATCATCTACCCAGTGCAACCTATACCTAGGAACTCCTAGATAGAAACCTACCAGTTTCCATTCCTATTGCCGCAGCAACAGAAGTCTTACTCCTACTCAAGAAGTAGAGCCCTCCCACTTGATTTCCTACATTACAATGTATATGAAGTAATGCAGAAATACTTAGACTTGCTTCATAGCTTCGTCCAAGAACACTCAAACCCTTACCTACAGGTATTGAGTTACACACATGGTAACCTTGCCACAGACCGACAGGTTTACCTAACAAAACACCCCCAATGTTACATTATGTGAGGCTTACAAACCCTAGGTTACAATCTGCTATTTATAACCTATTACCCAACTGGATTTGGGCCTTCAAAAATCTCAGCAAGCTTTTCTCCTTGCTGTTACAACTCAGTAGCAAACTTCTGCTATAATCAAGGTCTTCAATCTTCTAGTTCCTAAAATATCTCCATATTTAGAAACAGTATTTTCTTCAACTATTCTGATTGATTCTTGATTGATCTTCAGATTCTCCATAAGAAACGCCACATATATTCTCAGAGTATTTAAGTACCATCACTGTAACTGAATTATCAATTCTGTTGACGTGATGTCAAGTCAGATGTCATGACATTACATCTAACATGTTGTCCTAGATGTTGAACTTCTTCAACACAACAAATAACCTCTTTCATGATTTAGATCACTTAGAATAGTTAGGTTACAAGTCACAGCTGTTACAAACATTCAACATATAACATAGTTACTTAATTAGTACTTAATTTCAGGCGCGATGTCATATGCTGATGTTGTGACATCTTACATAACATGTTGGTCCAGATGTTGAACTTCTTCAACCCAACATATTAAAACAACAGAGGGAATATGGGTAAACTTGCTTTCTTATTTGTTTTACAAATGAAGCCAACTCTCCAGCCAGGGCACTTACAATCTCCCCCTTTGGCAAATTTTGGCTAAAACAAATAAGTGCAAGTTGTATTTTGGGACCAGGCCACAACACAGTTGAGATGTTACAACATCTTGTCCAACATCTTCTTTGTAGAGGCTGATGTCCTTTGAGCAAACAACAAACCTCTATCCCTCAACTGTGAGCCACTCCAAGCCATCGATGGCCCAAGAGGATTTCTTTTCTCAAGATTATTGTTGATAATCTTGATACTTATTACTTGTGATCATGTAACTCAGATCACAAGTCACAACTATCCTCTTAACTCAGAACACAAGACACAAACAAAGTCACTTACTTAGGGATCATGTTGCTTTCACCTGAGTCTCGCTGGACATTGCCGTGTTTTGCTTTCACCTGAGTCTCGCCTGAGACTGGGTCCCTATCTTTCTCCCCCTTTTTGGCCAGAATTTGACAAAGGCTGCCCATACAGATCCATACCCATGCACAATTTTCCCAGATGCTAACAAACTTCATATTGCTGAAACCCTCTGATGAAGAGAAAGAATAGAGAGAGTCTTCATAAATAATGCAATTTTGGCATAGATAGTAACGATCTTGGTACTTTACTCTGACAGTTTCAGTACCCTAGGACTGGTTTTAATGCAGGTACCTACCCTTGGGTTTGACCCTTTGACCATTGTCAGGATGAAGTATGTCTTGCCCTTTTTAAAACAGACATTTGTCTTTTAGAACCGACTACTCCTTTTAAGTATTTGTCTTAGGATCCCCTATCCAAGAAACATCGTTGTCTCTGCCTCAGTTATATAATACCTTTATTAGATGACAAGTTATCATCTAAACATTCCAGCTCACTAAACAGCTCCATAATGAGACACAACCGCCCTGTTTTCTTAGCAGATGAAAACACGCTCAAATCCTATGTTGTCATACATTCTGCTAATTTGAAACCATTCCATTTTTCACAAAGAGGATGGTTACTCCCTCTGAGTCATACAGCTGTACACACATGGGTTTATTAATAATAATCCACACTTCATCCAATTTTCCTCCTGTCTGTAGTTTTAGAGGAAATTAGGAACAATGTCATTACCAATGTGATGACATTCGGTCATACATAGTCCTCTTCAGTCTCGAACACATCATCCCAATAGTTAATAAGGTGCCACACTTTATATCCTACGAGTTTGATGAAGACCTTTCGTACAAACCAATACTCCCCCTGTTAGGGACAATCACTTCTCTTCATGGAAACAAGTAGGTCACATTCAATACTCAGTTGGACCTTCAAGACAACTTTTGATTCAAGGTAAATAAGACCCCTTGATGAATGGAAAACATAAGACGCATCTTCATGTCTTCAAGAGCGCACCCTCTGCTCAACAATATTGGTTGAACGCATTCATACTGTGAATCAAGCTTTCTCGATAATAATCAGCTGCCACATGTTGATTATCTTGATTCTCTGAATCCACTGCTGAGATAGACCAAATGCCACTGTTTGATTGTCTCCATGTTTATCAGACTTCTCACTAAGACAGGAACATGTAACATCTTCTCCACCCAACAACTCCAAAGAGCTGCAAAGAGACGATCTTTTTGAAGGATCTAATCTTCAACTTCGTAGATCATCCTATCTTAAGTTGATATGCCACTTCACCAACCAAGAATCTGATGTTGAACCAAATGTCACAGCATTATGTTATAACATCTAGTTGTTGAATTCAGCTCCAGACTGATCCAAGTGACCATCACCAAGATTATGATGTCTTCTTCTTCTTGTAGCTTTAAGTCTGAACATGTTTCCAGGAAACCTTTTCAAGGATCAAATGATTTTGCTGTCACCAAAGAGATAGCTCTAAAGCATCACTCTTCCTGTGATTCTTCACAGGGTCTAGAAGAAGGAATGTTCCCACATCTTTAAGAACATCAGTTATCTTGAACTCCAAGGATAATCAATTAAATACTTGTACTTGTCAAATAACAATTGATCATAAATCCTTCCCATTATCCAGTAAGATACTTTCACCATTTGAATACTTTGACATACTCTTCGTGTGTTAATATCTTCTTCTTGCAAGCTCTTTCTTTGAGAGACCAAAGAGTTGAGATATCTAGGTTGCCACCCTTGACTCAAGTAAATAGAATTTTCTCTGAACAAACTCTACTTACTTCAACAGATTTGAGACTCCTACCAGATCAGATTCATACTTAGGAATGAGAGAGATGAATCCTTCCTTGCAAATATGTCACACAACACCCAGAACCCATGTGACATAGATCAACAGCCAGCTAAACACCAGGCTGAACTAATGTGAGGAGGTTAACCAAATCTCCCCCTCAAACTACCAGTCATGGAAGCTCCACACAAAATATCCATGCATTGTGCACAAATGTCTCGACATGACATATGACATCCCTACCAGATTTAAGTAACTCCAAGAGCTATACCTGTTCATACTCCAATCACACCAATCAGACTTCAGCTGACCTTAAGTACTTTAGTGAAGCCAGCAACACCAATCATCAGCAGATATGTATTGCCAGAACATACTACCTTAACCGAACTCCGAGTCTTCATATTCTTGAAAGATCTTCCACTTCTAATCATGATGTTTAAATGACAAGACTCATGATCCCAATCTACCTCTATGAAGGAGCAATAATGCTGCACCATCATTGAATTTTATTAACCAATGGGCTTGTCTTTCTTCACACCATATTACTCCAGGGAACAACTGCTCAGTCCTGATCAATCTTCAGGAATAAGCCCACCAATAGGGATTGCACAATGTCACATCTCAACCAGCTCTACTTCTAGAGTTCTGACTTCTAAAAGTAACCTTCGGGAGCACACAGACATAGTTGACTCTACCATTGTCAACTTTGCACACACAGATGTCTCCTCTTCCAGGTCAGGAGTAGGTTTCAAACAAAAGTATCCCTTTGTTTGACACCCGAAACATATGCTTTTCAACTAGTAGCTGCATACTTGTTGAACACATGTTCCACCGTCGCATAGAACATCAGTTCCATCACCTTGGAATGAAACCCTCCTTGAAATTCTTCAAGGTCTTCGTATAACACTACTCAAGAGAGTAAGGGAATAAATGATTATGTGATTCTTGCCATCCTGAACGAAGAACGTCTTCATGAGTGGACTTGACAGGACTTCAAGTATCTGTGACATTTTCAATAGCTTACGTTGAAATCTTGAATACAGTAGCCTTCAATCCACAAGAGGGGAAACACATCAGAGCTTGAGTTTTGCCAAGTATTATGCAGCGGAAGAACATAATACAACTCAATCTTTGCACACACACTACTTCAGGCGTACACAAATCCTAGGTTTGAAAATAAATCAAACCTGGAGCAGCTACCACACAACCAGGCCAAATGCCAATCACAAAGACAAGTACACACAGTTCTTGTCATGAATAGTCCATCCTCCCACTTTAAGGGATCATTCAGGGAAATAACAAACCTTTCAAGGTTACAATCTCCAGTACTAAGATTGACCTTGCAGATACCAGAAAGTATCACCCATGGATCTCATCCAGAAACAGAACAGGATGCCTGCTCTGATACCAATTGAAATTCTGGTGTATGCCAGAATTCAGATGTTATACTCAATGTCTAGACATCTGATATGACATAATACATACACTGCAAGGTAGATACCCAATTTTTCGTGATTCAGTACTGAAGAGAAACAGAAGCACAGTTTAACCAAGTTGTGCCAGATATACTTTGAGGCTGCAGAGGATAGAACAACGATGTACCTAGTTCTGTTCATCTATTGCACATGATCAGCAGAGAGCGAACAACCTTCACAGTTCTGTTTCTTCTGCACAGATATCAACATGATGTCTTAACATGTTCTGAGACATCATCTGTTACAACATTACAGTTTTGCCTTGATATATAACAGACAGAATTATAAAGTGTTGAAGGTAAAAACACAAATCAGTTGTTGACCCAGTTCGGTGAAACACACCTACTCTGGGGGCATACCAAGCCAGGAAGAAGATCCACTATCAGCAATATTAATTCAGGACTAAACTTCACAAGTTCCCATCCTTCACTTAATCATCTACCCAGTGCAACCTATACCTAGGAACTCCTAGATAGAAACCTACCAGTTTCCATTCCTATTGCCGCAGCAACAGAAGTCTTACTCCTACTCAAGAAGTAGAGCCCTCCTACTTGATTTCCTACATTACAATGTATATGAAGTAATGCATAAATACTTAGACTTGCTTCATAGCTTCGTCCAAGAACACTCAAACCCTTACCTACAGGTATTGAGTTACACACATGGTAACCTTGCCACAGACCGACAGGTTTACCTAACAAAACACCCCCAATGTTACATTATGTGAGGCTTACAAACCCTAGGTTACAATCTGCTATTTATAACCTATTACCCAACTGGATTTGGGCCTTCAAAAATCTCAGCAAGCTTTTCTCCTTGCTGTTACAACTCAGCAGCAAACTTCTGCTATAATCAAGGTCTTCAATCTTCTAGTTCCTAAAATATCTCCATATTTAGAAACAGTATTTTCTTCAACTATTCTGATTGATTCTTGATTGATCTTAAGATTCTCCATAAGAAACGCCACATATATTCTCAGAGTATTTAAGTACCAGCACTGTAACTGAATTATCAATTCTGTTGACGTGATGTCAAGTCAGATGTCATGACATTACATCTAACATGTTGTCCTAGATGTTGAACTTCTTCAACACAACAAATAACCTCTTTCATGATTTAGATCACTTAGAATAGTTAGGTTACAAGTCACAGCTGTTACAAACATTCAACATATAACATAGTTACTTAATTAGTACTTAATTTCAGGCGCGATGTCATATGCTGATGTTGTGACATCTTACATAACATGTTGGTCCAGATGTTGAACTTCTTCAACCCAACATATTAAAACAACAGAGGGAATATGGGTAAACTTGCTTTCTTATTTGTTTTACAAATGAAGCCAACTCTCCAGCCAGGGCACTTACACTGTTTTCAGAAGTCTTGAAGTTGAATAAGCAATAGAGCAGCATCCGTTGTTGGGAAGCGTCCGTAAACTGTTTTCAAAAGTTGCATCTGAACAAGCGATAGATTAACATCCGTTGTTGGGAAGAATCCGTAAACTGTTTTCAGAAGTCTTGAAGTTGAATAAGCAATAGAGCAGCATCCATTGTTGGGAAGCGTCCGTAAACTGTTTTCAAAAGTTGAGAAGAATCTGAATAAGCGATAGGTTGACATCTGTTACTGGAGAACCCGTAAACTGTTTTTAGAGGTCTTGAAAGTGGAGGAGGAACCAGTGTAGGGTTTCTTGATGATGAGTCCGTGTAAAACTGCATCTGGAATAAGTATCAGAATGTCGCCATGTCTGGGTCACATCTGAACTATCTCTGGGTGAATCTAGAATAAGTATTAGAATGTTGCCATGTCTGGGTCACATCTGAACTATTTCTAGAGAGACTTTCAGAAGATGATGATCTTTGTCTGTCGACTGATCTTTCCTGAAAGAAGGTAAAGAGTTAGATGTATGCACTGTCATGATGCATGATGCAATGTATGTTATATCAATGTTTATGATATGAATGTGATGAATGCGCATGTAAGCTGATGAGATATCTTGCTGAGGATAGATGAATCCTGGATGGCTGAAGATAAAATAATCTTGACTGCTGTCGGGGAAAATAATTCCTTGACTGCTGCTGGGGAGAGCAAGAATCTTTGATTGCTGCAGATGAGGAGTCCTGGGACCACTGTTGGGGGATCAGGAGCTTGGGTCATATGCCAATCTACTGGGGATTCCCGTCTTGAGAAGATCTTCACTGAGGAATATTCAAATATTCTGTGAGGAACTGAGAATGAGAGTCTTCACTCTACTTGGGGATTGATAGTTGGAGGTTTTAGCTCCGCTGGGGATTGCAAGAATCTTGACTCTGAGGGGAATTAGATTCTATAAGGCTCTCTGGTTGGGGATTACAAGAATCTTTTGAGTTTTGAGAAGGAACCGGTGTAGGGTTTCCTGATGATGAATCCGTGTAAAACTGCATCTGGGTTTGAAGAGGAACCGGTATAGGGTTTCCTGATGATGAGTCCGTGTAAAACTACATCTTGGATTTGAGATCTGTATGAGTAGCAAAATGACTTCCGTGTCTGGAGTATATCTGAAACTGTAACTAGGATCTGAATGAGTGACAAAATGGCTACCGTGTCTGGAGCGTATCTGAAACTGTATCTTGGAGTAGAGATCTGTATGAGTAGCAGAATGACTTCCGTGTCTGGAGTGTATCTGAAACTGTAACTGGGATCTGAATGAGTGACAGAATGGCTACCGTGTCTAGAGCGTATCTGAAATTGTATCTTGGAGTAGAGATCTGTATGAGTAGCAGAATGACTTCTGTGTCTGGAGTGTATTTGAAACTGTAACTGGGATCTGAATGAGTGACAGAATGGCTACCGTGTTTGGAGCGTATCTGAAACTGTATCTTGGAGTAGAGATCTGTATGAGTAGCAGAATGACTTCCGTGTCTGGAGTGTATCTGAAACTGTAACTAGGATCTGAATGAGTGACAGAATGGCTACCGTGTCTGGAGCGTATCTGAAACTGTATCTTCTAACAGGTGATGAAGGAATTGTTGAACACTTTTGACATTCGAATGCCCCAAGTGGTGATGAAGGAGACTTTTTATGTAGATGATTTCTTGGCTTGTTTCAGGTGTTGATCCATAATCAGTCGTCCACATATATTTTCCTGGCTTGTTACAGGTATTAATCCGGAACTTAAGAAAGGTTGGTCAAGGAGATACTGTCCTGGCTGGTTTCAGGTGTTGATCTATGACCTGAGAAAGAAAGATAGTTTTCCTGGCTTGTTTCAGGTATTGATCTTCAATCTCTTCATGTAGATGACTTCCTGGCTTGTTACAGGCGTTAATCCACAATTAGTCGTCCACAGATATTTTCCTGGCTTGTTACAGGTATTAATCTGGAACTTAAGAAAGGTGACATAATGGCAACTGTGTCTGGAGCATATCTGGACCGTATCTTCCAACAGGTGATGAAGGAATTGTTGAACACTTTTGACTTTTGAATGCCCCAAGTGGTGATGAAGGAGACTTGCCCCAAGTTCATTGAACTTTTGAGAGATTTGTTGAAATCTTGACTGGACTGCCCCAGGTTAACTGAACTTTGAAAGATCTGTTGAAACCTTGACCGGACTGCCCCAGGCCTGCTGGATAGTGACATGTCATGCCCTTGTTGATAGGAGATTTTTGCGACAGAAGTGTCATCCTTTTGAAGTGATTTTTGTTCACTGAGTGAGTTTTCGTTCCTCCGAACATTCGCTGTATGAATTTCTTCGCTGTCAAACAAATAGTCAAATGCAAACAGTGATATTCAAGCAATGCAAAGTTTATGTTTGTCTCGAAGTTTTGAAAAATGCGTTTTTTAGCAGAAAACTTTTTATAAGACAAGTCAACACAGATTTAGAGAAAAGCCTTACAGGAGTCAGGATACCTTTTGTAACAGTATGCTTTCGAACTAACCCATGCTTCAATTAGGACTTTTGAAGGGTTGTAACGTGGCTTGGTTCACGGTTTAAGAAACAAAGGATAAAGGCTCAAAGTATATTTGTACCCACCCACTCTTCGTGATGTTCTTCAACCCTAAGCTCAGTTAATTTGTGCGTCGAACTCCATTCGAATTTGGAACGACTTTTTGGGTGATGGTTCACCAATTGGATATAGGAGACAATCATCATCTCCTTTTTCTTTTGCAACATTTTTCATGTTGTTGAGGATTTGTAATGACCTCTTTATTTTGATTTTGATTTGTTATCCCTAACTTTTGCCTGACTGTTCCCGTTTTTGAGATCACAGTCAGCGGGATGCCCCAGATTTCTTAAGCTTCCTTTGTAGGTTTTGGCTTAGTGGGCTTTTTTTTTTAGAGATTGACTGCCTATGTGATAGGGAACCATCATTGTCTTTTGATTCCATAGGAATGTTTTTGATTTTTTTGATGTCGTTCGTTGTATTACGAATTGAGATTTTGCGACTTCCATGCGCACCTTTTTGAATTAACTGAGATACTACCCTGCCCCAGGTTTATATCAAAGGTTTTGATTGTTTAGAACAGAAAACTCCTACTTCTTTGGCTCGAAGGGGTTGACTAGGGATCATCTTCCTTATAACTCTAGTGTTTGGGAATTGAAAGAAATGCCTATACATCACCAGCAAGGTCTGTTCAAAAGCATATTGTATGAGATTATGGTATTGTTTCTTCATCCTCCCTCTAAAGGCTTGCAGCTTTTTATCAAGAGTTAAATATCATAAAGAAAGCATAAGAGTAGTGAAAACGAATGGATGAATTCAAGACAAACATATGCAATGCATTAATGAAACAAAGTTTGACATTAACAGTTAATTGTTTGAATAACAAAGGAAATTACAACTTTGAAAATTCAAATGAAGCAAAAGTCTTTCAGTTTGAGCTTTGTCACTTCAGGTGGAGAAACCCTTAACGGAAGATTTTCATCTCGCCGTCTGGCATGAACCTCAGTACTCCAATGTCGATCAGATCTTGAATCTTGTTCTTCAAGGCCCAACAGTCGTCGGTGTCATGTCCTGGGCTGTAGGAGTGGTATACACAAAATGCATCGGGATGATAGTTAGGAGCAGAGGTATTGGGCTTCCGGATAGGATCCCTCAAAGCAGTCAGATTGACCTCCAACAAACGTTCCAGTACTAGAGATGACGGTATGTCAGTCTCAGTGAACTGTCTTCCCGACGTATTTTGATTACGCTGATTACCCCGTTGACGTTGGCGAGGTTGTTGCTGGGCTTGTGACCCTGAAGAAAGCAGAGGAGCCTTCCCCTTGTCTTCTTGTCTGGAGGGGGGTTGAGTGGTGACTTGCTCTTCAACCTCAGATGTCTGCCCCAGTTAGTTGTTCCAAAGCAGTTGGTTGACGAGAACTCTGATTTCCTCTTGTCTTTGAGACAAATCCTGGATGAGAGCCATCTGGCCCACTAGTTGTCCCATCATTTGGATCCTCAATGTTGCCAAATCAAACTGCAGTTCCCCCAGCTGATCACTCCTGGCATTGTTTGAATTCTCCTGGACCAAACCCTTTGTGAGGAGAGCTTTCATTTCTTCCTGCCCCAGAGACAGGTTCAAGAACATCTCTTGAAGCTGAGCAGTCTGGTCCTGGATATCCTTGACAATCCTCTCTAGAACCATCTCTTACTGAAATAAACAGTATGAGAGTAAGGAAACATGAAAAAGGAAAAACTGTTATGATGCAATGCATGATATGTGGATGCATGCTTTCAAGGATCTCTTGGGGTAAACACAAGAGAATGTTAGAGGTTGAACTTCGATCTTTGATTGGAGAACTTTGCACCGGTGGATGTCTTTCCACGAGAATCAAGCTTACCATGTCAAGTGGGTCATAGCCCCTGATTTAAGTTGTTGCACTTGATCTTTGATGGCATTTGTTTAGAGGAGAAACCTCTTGCCCTTTTGGTAGACGTCTGGTTCAACGTAACCCTGCATTAAAAGAACCCTTGAGATCCTTGAAATGGTTAGTGAAAATGCCATGTTTATGATGTCATGATGTTATGTACATGCATGCAAAAGCAAGTAAGTGTATATACAGGTAATCATATTCACACAAAGAAAAACAAGTCCTTAGGTTTAGGCTTGCATGGGGTTTGTAGGTAAGTACCCTCTTGAAGTTAGTTGGCTCATCCTGTCCTAAAATAGAAACCGGGTTCTAAGGAGCTCAATATCATTGGATTGTTTTTTGTGTTCATTGTTTTGGTTTAGCCACTTAACCAGCGACCAAAATATTCCAAGAAAACAACCCTCAATGAGTGTAGTATCGAGTATCTACCAACTTCGGACTGCACCAAAGTCGGTCATCTCACTACCCCTAAAAAGGCTAGGATGGTCAATTAAGGTTCTAAGAGTTCGTTAGTGCTTCACGACATCACTCAGCGGCCCCGTACTCTCATTGATTGAACTCAAGGGTTACCGGTACTCACAAATATGTCACACTAACATAGCTTACTGCTTCAACCATGTCGGTATACCCCGCGCAGTTCCCTCACAGTTTTATTGCTATTTACCTAAAAAGGTGCCCCAAATCCGGGTGTAGGATTTACAACAAACCCAAACAAGGACCCAAAAAGTAAAGCAATCAAAGTAATCAAAGCAAGAATGTAAAGGTGATCTAAACCCTAAGGTAACCCCACTTTTAAATTTATCCCCAGCAGAGTCGCCAGTTCTGTGATACGGTGGGAGAACTGACTTGAGGTTTGCGTTTGTATTCGCACTTGTTCGGTTTAGCAAGAGTCGCCACCGACTTTTTATTTTATCCTAAGGAAAGGTTAAAAAGCACAGGAAAAACCTTTTGAGATGTTTCGTGGGTTCGGGGGGTAGATTATGAAAAGGGAAGGTATTAGCACCCTTTTCATCCATGGTTATCCATGGGCTCTTAGTTACTTGGTTAGATCACTTGCCTTTGATTTTCAATTGCTTGAAATGGTGGTGTGTGTGTGTTTTGGAAATGTTATGAAAAAGAGGCCTTGTCTAGGCAACCATTGTAATGACTCGTGTTTGAGTATATACAAAGGTGTGTATCTTTTCGAAAAGATGTTTCAAATGTTTTTGAAAGTTTGTTTTGAAAGTGTGTTGAAAGTGTATTGTGAAGTGGATTTTGAAAAGTAGGCAAGTATGTTTTGCAAGTTGATCAAGTAACTAAGAGTTGTCTACCCCTAAATTTACTCAATGGTTTTTTTTTTCATGTTTTAACCCTTTTAACAATTTTGTTCCACCATTGTATTTGGTGGACAATTTTGCGTTAGGATGTTTAACAGGACAGGCGCGGGTCATTGTATGGACCATGAATGCAATGGTGCCAAGTATCTTTGGCAATTTGCTTGAAGGGACTATGATCATTTTGATAGGCAACTTTTGAAAGCGTCATCGAGGGACTATGATCATTTGATTTGTTTTGTTTTGCCAAAGAAACTCAACGTGCAAGCATGGCCCATTTTGGAAGGTAACAAGCGGGATTACCCTAGGGGGTGCAAGTGTGAATTGTGTATTGATTATCATGCATTTGTCTTGTGTTAGGTTGTCTAGCGTTTGATTTTATTTACATACAAACCCTAGGTCTAACCATGGTATATTTGAAAGCGATAAGTTGAGGGAATTTAAAGTCTACGCTATTACAAATAAGTATCCGGGAGTGGGGGTACAAGTATTTACAAATGGGGATGAGACTTTAATAGGAGAGTAGTGTCCAAATAATTTACAACCAAATCGAATTGCGATCTCAAATGTAATATGTATCAATGTATAGGAATAAAGCAATGTAAATGTGTCAATGTATTTGTGTAAGTGTATGATTATTTACAGGTGAGAAAAATGTATTTATTAAGCATGTATTTATTCTTTTTTGTATTTTGTTAAATATGTACAAAACAAAATATTTTAAGAAAAGAAAAGGAAATGTTTTAAGTTTAAGAAAAAGAAAATATTTTAAGTTTTATGTATTAATGCCTTATGTTAGTATTTTTTATGTACAAATATACAAAAGTTTTAATTAAAAAAAAGAATGAAAATTGTTTTAAATTTAAGAAAAATTATTTAACTCAAAAGTTCTATTCCTCTATATATTTTAATTATACTAGCTAACATAAAAAGTAATTAAGACATTTTTATATAAAAGAGTTAATGTGTTATTTTTTATTTACAAAATTTAATCATATTATAAAAAAGAAAATAAAAAGAGTATTGTTAATTAAATTTAACATGAAAAAATTAGTATGATATGATGTATATGTAAAAAAGTATTATGTGATAAAAAAAAGAGTTGATTTCTAAACAAAAAAGAGAATTAACATGGGCTTTATGGGTGTAAGAGGGGGCAATCACAAACAACAAACAAGCATCATGAGAAATGGGGGGTATACACGCTGAATAGGGGGTACAGAGCCAAATTAGACATGGGCTTAAGGCAGATGACGGGGCAAGGCCTAAACATGTTTGAACAATTGTTTTATTTAGGGTTCTCACAGTTTCGTTTCATTTCTGGAGTTTAGGGTTTGGTGGGTTACAGCGCGGCGCTCTTCTTCATCTTCGTTCCTTTTCATCCTCTCAAACCAAGCACGCCTCCTGACGCTCCTCTGCCTAGGGCCACCGGGCTCCATTGTCCATTCCTCTTCCCTCTATGGTCGCTCAGTGATGTTTGTACACAGGTACCGGCTCCGTTTTAGGTCTTAACATGCTTTTAGGTTTTCAAGCTTTTATGTGTTACTTATGTTCTGATTTTGATGTGTTGGTATTTGTTTGCTATTTGAGGTGTATGAAAAGAAAAGAAATTATACCTTTGTTGGAGACGGAGGAGGACGGAGCTGGAGGCGCTTTAGGCGGCCAAGGGCGAGGGTGCGGTAAAGCTGGCTTTTACTGGAAAGCCTGGTATTCGTATTTGCCCTTTTAATGGTTTAATGATGTTTGCCTGAGAACCTTAGCCTCTGATTCTCTCTTCTGCTTATATGCCTTTGTTGCCTTTGATTGCTCCTTCTGTATGCTTGTGTGCTTGTATGCTTCTGAGGTGCTTGCTGATATGCTTCTGAGTATTGTTGCCCTGTGATGATTATATTCTGAGGGTTTGGTTGCTTTGAATGCTTGGTGTTTGTACAAGCTTCTGTTTGTAAGTTGTTTGTTTTTGATGAACAAGATTCTCAATAGGCAGGTTTCAGGCTTATTTGGAGCCTTAGGCTTTGAACAACTTATGGGCTTGTGGTTTGGGTTGGTAACTATACATGCTTTTTCTGGTTTAAATGAGGGCTTCAGTTTGTGGCTTCTTGTTTTGGCGTTGAAACAGGTCAGGCTTGTTGAAAGGTTTTGAGGCTTATGCTTCTGGTTTGTTTGAAATGGTTTAAGGCTTTTGGTTTATACAGTTTGGCTTGATGCTGTTTAAAGCTTGGACATAGGTTTGTGAGTTGGTTTATGCAGGATATGGCAGGTTAAGGCTTATGCTATTGAAGGCTTGGTGTTTGTACAAGCTTCAGACTTTATCATAGGCTTGGCTTGGTGATTTGTGAGTTATGTGTTTGGTAAGGCTTAAGGCTTTGAATACAGGTTAGCAGGTGAAGGCTTTTGTGAGGTTTGGAGGCAGCTCTGTATCTTTGATGACACAATTTTGTGGTATTTTCTTTTTGTGATATCTCTGCCCCCTCCTGAAACTGTGCTGGTTGTTTGTTTTATATATTTTTCTTCAAGCCTAAGCCTGCTGTAAGCCTTCTTCTTTTTTCTCTTTTTCTCTCTCCACACAGATTTAAAGCATTTAATATTGCTTAAATTTGTCTTATGCTGAAAAAGTACTGGCCTGAAAATGATGATATTTTGAAGTGTTTGCTTGCACACTAGTTTTCCTCTGCATACTTTGTACTTCTTGATATCTTTCTATATCTCTTTGACAGCTTTTTGGATAGCCTTTTTAGTGGCTCTTGTACCTTTGACAGTTTGGATAGTTTGACATCTTTGGCTTAGTTTGAAATTGTGATTCAGTTTGCCTTTATACTTGTACATGCTGTTTGGAAACTTTGGTTGATAATTTTTGGATTTATGCAGTATGCTTGACAAACTTTGAATTTGTGCAATTTGTAAATTTGTGCATTTCATACTTTAATTGCAAGCAACTTCTATCCCTCTTTGTGAACCAAGAGAAATCTTGTGATTTGCAGAGAGGGCAAACTGATTCCGGCCAGTCGCTTTTAATGATGATTTATGAATTAACTGTCCGTCTTTTATTTTATCTGCTTTTGACTTCTTTTCTTTTCTTTTTGCAGGTAAAGATAATTGAGCAAAGGAGCATTGGATAGAAGATGAAGACTTAGGAAATTTTAGGATAGTTTCAATTTATTCTTCAATTATTTGTAACATTATCATTGGAAACAACATGTAAATAAGTTTACAGTTGTTTAAATAATAATTTGTAACAAACAATTAAATATGAATAAAAATCCCTTTTTGTCAGTTAATTCCTTCTTTCAATTCCCTATTTATTTAATCATTTGAATTTATTAAATTGAAACAACTGGAAGTAAATCCAATTATTTTGACTTAAAAAAAGAAATAATTAATAAACGTCCGGCGTTCCGAATAATCCAAAACATTGCACAGTTAATCAAACAAAACGTCCACATGCCTTTTCTTTTACTGATTCAATCAAACACTGCAAATTCTCAATCAGAAACCTCAGTCCATATCTCAGAGTAATTTGAAAAGAACTGTAGAATTAATTCTTTCTGAGAATGCGCGCACGAAAACTCTGATTCTCGTTTTAATTTTCAAAGAAGCGTCCGCTTGATCAAAACCTGAGCCAACTCAACCAAACCCTAAGCAATCTGTTTGAACTGCTTTAAAATCAAAGAAAACCCTAAATTTTGTCTGACTGACGAGAAAAGTCTGTTTGACCGATTCTTGAGCCAGTCTGAAAAATCAGGAAAAGCCCGAAGCTGTGATTTCTTGTGGAAAAAGAGGAGGGCAAATTTTGGGGTACAACAGTTTCCCCTGTTCAATCTTCTTGAACCTGAAGAGTTAGATTGGCAAGCTTGCCTTTCGCGACTCGAGGGTAAAAGGAGATTGGACACTAGAGTGCCCAAAAATTTGCACTCGGTGATGTGATGGTAGAGGGAATGGGCTTACAGATGCCATTTGGTTATGGGCTTAAAGATGCCATCTAGGGATGTGATAGAATCTTGTCGGGGGATGGGCTTAGAGATGCCATCTGGAAATGGGCTTAAAGATGCCATTTGGAAGTTGCTGGTAGGAGGATGGGCTTAAAGATGGCATCTGGAAATGTTGAACTGTATGTCATTGGTGAGTGGACGAGTATCAACAAGGTATCCATATTTTGGAACATCTCTGAACTGGGGGTCTGAACAAGCAATAGATTGACATCCATGTTTGGAGAATCCGTAAACTGTTTTCAGGAGTTGGAGTTGAATAAGCAATAGAGTAGCATCCGTTGTTGGGAGGCTTCCGTAAACTGTTTTCAAAAGTTGAGAAGAATCAGAACAAGCGATAGGTCAACATCCGTTACTTGGAGAACCCGTGAACTGTTTTCAGAAGTCTTGACGTTGAATAAGCAATAGAGAAATATCCGTTGTTGGGAAGCGTCCGTAAACTGTTTTCAAAAGTTGCATCTGAACAAGCGATAGATTAACATCCGTTGTTGGGAAGAATCCGTAAACTGTTTTCAGAAGTCTTGAAGTTGAATAAGCAATGGAGCAGCATCCGTTGTTGGGAAGCGTCCGTAAACTGTTTTCAAAAGTTGCATTGAACAAGCGATAGATTAACATCGGTTGTTGGTAAGAATCCGTAAACTGTTTTCAGAAGTCTTAAAGTTGAATAAGCAATAGAGCAGCATCCGTTGTTGGGAAACGTCCGTAAACTGTTTTCAAAAGTTACATCTGAACAAGTGATAGATTAACATCCGTTGTTGGGAAGAATCCGTAAACTGTTTTCAGAAGTCTTGAAGTTGAATAAGCAATAGAGCAACATCCGTTGTTGGGAAGCATCCGTAAACTGTTTTCAAAAGTTGCATCTGAACAAGCGATAGATTAACATCTATTGTTGGGAAGAATCCGTAAACTGTTTTCAGAAGTCTTGAAGTTGAATAAGCAATAGAGCAGCATCCGTTATTGGGAAGCGTCCGTAAACTATTTTCAAAAGTTGAGAAGAATCTGAATAAGCGATAGGTTGACATCTGTTACTAGAGAACCCGTAAACTATTTTCAGAGGTCTTGAAAGTGGAGGAGGAACCGGTGTAGGGTTTCCTGATGATGAGTCCGTGTAAAACTGCATCTGGAATAAGTATCAGAATGTCGCCATGTCTGGGTCACATCTGAACTATCTCTGGGTGAATCTGGAATAAGTATCAGAATGTTTCCATGTCTGGGTCACATCTGAACTATTTCTAGAGAGACTTTCAGAAGATGATGATCTTTGTCTGTCGACTGATCATTCCTGAAAGAAGGTAAAGAGTTAGTTGTATGCACTGTCATGATGCATGATGTAATGTATGTTATATCAATGTTTATGATATGAATGTGATGAATGTGCATGTAAGCCGATGAGCTATCTTGTTGAGGATAGATTAATCTTGGATGGCTGAAGATAAAAGAATCTTGACTGCTGTCGGGGAAAATAATTCCTTGACTGCTGCTGGGGAGAGCAAGAATCTTTGATTGCTGCAGATGAGGAGTCCTGGGACCACTGTTGGGGGATCAGGAGCTTGGGTCATATGCCAATCTACTGGGGATTCCCGTCTTGAGAAGATCTTCACTGAGGAATATTCGAATATTCTGTGAGGAACTGAGAATGAGAGTCTTCACTCTGCTTGGGGATTGATAGTTGGAAGTTTTAGCTCCGCTGGGGATTGCAAGAATCTTGACTCTGAGCGGAATTAGATTCTGTAAGGCTCTCTGGTTGGGGATTACAAGAATCTTTTGAGTTTTGAGAAGGAACCGGTGTAGGGTTTCCTGATGATGAGTCCGTGTAAAACTGCATCTGGGTATGAAGAGGAATCGGTGTAGGTTTCCTGATGATGAGTCCATGTAAAACTACATCTTGGATTTGAGATCTGTATGAGTAGCAGAATGACTTCTGTGTCTGGAGTGTATCTGAAACTGTAACTAGGATCTGAATGAGTGACAGAATGGCTACCGTGTCTGGAGCATATCTGAAACTGTATCTTGGAGTAGAGGTCTGTATGAGTAGCAGAATGACTTCCGTGTCTGGAGTGTATCTAAAACTGTAACTGGGATCTGAATGAGTGACAGAATGGCTACCGTGTCTGGAGCGTATCTGAAACTGTATCTTGGAGTAGAGATCTGTATGAGTAGCAGAATGACTTCCGTGTTTGGAGTGTATCTGAAACTGTAACTGGGATCTGAATGAGTGACAAAATGGCTACCGTGTTTGGAGCGTATCTGAAACTGTATCTTGGAGTAGAGATTTGTATGAGTAGCAGAATGACTTCCGTGTCTGGAGTGTATCTGAAACTGTAACTAGGATCTGAATGAGTGACAGAATGGCTACCGTGTCTGGAGCGTATCTGAAACTGTATCTTCCAACAGGTGATGAAGGAATTGTTGAACACTTTTGGCATTCGAATGCCCCAAGTGGTGATGAAGGAGACTTTTTATGTAGATAATTTCCTGGCTTGTTTCAGGTGTTGATCCATAATCAGTCGTCCACATATATTTTCCTGGCTTATTACAGGTATTAATCCGGAACTTAAGAAAGGTTGGTCAAGGAGATACTGTCCTGGCTGGTTTCAGGTGTTGATCTCTGACCTGAGAAAGAAAGATAGTTTTCCTGGCTTGTTTCGGGTATTGATCTTCAATCTCTTCATGTAGATGACTTCCTGGCTTGTTACAGGCGTTAATCCACAATCAATCGTCCACAGATATTTTCCTGGCTTGTTACAGGTATTAATCCGGAACATAAGAAAGGTGACAGAATGGCAACCGTGTCTGGAGCATATCTGGACCGTATCTTCCAACAGGTGATGAAGTAATTGTTGAACACTTTTGACATTCGAATGCCCCAAGTGGTGATGAAGGAGACTTGCCCCAAGTTCACTGAACTTTTGAGAGATTTGTTGAAATCTTGACTGGACTACCCCAGGTTAACTGAACTTTGAAAGATCTGTTGAAACCTTGACCAGACTGCCCCAGGCGTGCTGGATAGTGACATGTCATGCCCCTTGTTGATAGGAGATTTTTGCGACAGAAGTGTCATCCTTTTGAAGGGATTTTTGTTCACTGAGAGAGTTTTCGTTCCTCCGAACATTCGCTGTATGAATTTCTTCGCTGTCAAATAAATTGTCAAATGCAAACAGTGATATTCAAGCAATGCAAAGTTTATGTTTGTCTCGAAGTTTTGAAAAATGCGTTTTTTAGCAGAAAACTTTTTATAAGACAAGTCAACACAGATTTAGAGCAAAGCCTTACAGGAGTCAGGATACCTTTTGTAACAGTATGCTTGTGAACTAACCCATGCTTCAATTAGGACTTTTGAAGGGTTGTAACGTGGCTTGGTTCACGGTTTAAGAAACAAAGGATAAAGGCTCAAAGTATATTTGTACCCACCCGCTCTTTGTGATGTTCTTCAACCCTAAGCTCAGTTAATTTGTGCGTCGAACTCCATTAGAATTTGGAACGACTTTTTGGGTGATGGTTCACCAATTGGATTTAGGAGACAGTCATCATCTCCTTTTTCTTTTGCAACATTTTTTAATGTTGTTGAGGATTTGTAATGACCTCTTTATTTTGATTTTGATTTGTTATCCCTAACTTTTGCCTGACTGTTCCCATTTTTGAGATCACAGTCAGCGGGATGCCCTCGCTTTCTTAAGCTTCCTTTGTAGGTTTTGGCTTAATGGGCTTTTTTTTTGAGAGATTGACTGCCTATGTGATAGGGAACCATCACTGTCTTTTGATTCCAGAGGAATGTTTTTGATTTTTTTGATGTCGTTCGTTGTATTATGAACTGAGAGTTTGCGACTTCCATGCGCACCTTTTTGAATTAATTGAGATACTACCCTGCCCCAGGTTTATATCAAAGGTTTTGATTGTTTAGAACAGAAAACTCCTACTTCTTTGGCTCGAAGGTGTTGACTAGGGATTATCTTCCTTATAACTCTAGTGTTTGGGAATTGAAAGAAATGCCTGTACATCACCAGCAAGGTCTGTTCAAAAGCATACTGTATAAGATTATGGTATTGTTTCGTCATCCTCCCTCTAAAGGCTTGCAGCTTTTTATCAAGAGTTAAATATCATAAAGAAAGCATAAGAGTAGTGAAAACGAATGGCTGAATTCAAGACAAACATATGCAATGCATTAATGAAACAGAGTTTGACATTAACAGTTAATTGTTTGAATAACAAAGGAAATTACAACTTTGAAAATTCAAATGAAGCAAAAGTCTTTCAGTTTGAGCTTTGTCACTTCAGGTGGAGAAACCCTTAATGGAAGATTTTCATCTCGCTGTCTGGCATGAACCTCAGTACTCCAATGTCGATCAGATCTTGAATCTTGTTCTTCAAGGCCCAACAATCGTCGGTGTCATGTCCCGGGCTGTAGGAGTGGTATACACAAAATGCATCGGGATGATAGTTAGGAGCGGAGGTATTGGGCTTCCGGATAGGATCCCTCAAAGCAGTCAGATTTACCTCCAACAAACGTTCCAGTACTAGAGATGACAGTATGTCAGTCTCAGTGAACTGTCTTCCCGATGTATTTTGATTATGCCGATTACCCCGTTGACGCTGGCGAGGTTGTTGCTGGGCTTGTGACCCTGAAGCAAGCAGAGGAGCCTTCCCCTTGTCTTCTTGTCTGGAGGGGGGTTGAGTGGTGACTTGCTATTCAACCTCAGATGTCTGCCCCAGTTGGTTGTTCCGAAGCAGTTGGTTGACGAGAACTCTGAGTTCCTCTTGTCTTTGAGATAAATCCTGGATGAGAGCCATCTGGCCCACTAGTTGTCCCATTATTTGGATCCTCAATGTTTCCAAATCAAACTGCAGTTCCCCCAGCTGATCACTCCTGGCATTGTTTGAATTCTCCTGGACCAAACCCTTTGTAAGGAGAGCTTTCATTTCTTCTTGCCCCAGAGACAGGTTCAAGAACATCTCTTGAAGCTAAGCAGTCTGGTCCTGGATATCCTTGACAGTCCTCTCTAGAGCCATCTCTTACTGAAATAAACAGTATGAGAGTAAGGAAACCTGAAAAAGGAAAAACTGTTATGATGCAATGCATGATATGTGGATGCATGCTTTCAAGGATCTCTTGGGGTAAACACAAGAGAATGTTAGAGGTTGAACTTCGATCTTTGATTGGAGAACTTTGCACCGGTGGATGTCTTTCCACGGGAATCAAGCTCACCATGTCAAGTGGGTCATAGCCCCTGATTCAAGTTGTTGCACTTGATCTTTGATGGCATTTGTTTAGAGGAGAAACCTCTTGCCCTTTTGGTAGACGTCTGGTTCAACGTAACCCTGCATCAAAAGAACCCTTGAGATCCTTGAAATGGTTAGTGAAAATGCTATGTTTATGATGTCATGATGTTATGTACATGCATGCAAAAGCAAGTAAGTGTATATACAGGTAATCATATTCACACAAAGCAAAACAAGTCCTTAGGTTTAGGATTGCATGGGGTTTGTAGGTAAGTACCCTCTTGAAGTTAGTTGGCTCATCCTGTCCTAAAATAGAAACCGGGTTCTAAGGAGCTCAATATCATTGGATTGTTTTTTGTGTTCATTGTTTTGGTTTAGCCACTTAACTGGCGACCAAAATATTCCAAGAAAATAACCCTCAATGAGTGTAGTATCGAGTATCTACCAACTTCGGACTGCACCAAAGTCGGTCATCTCACTACCCCTAAAAAGGCTAGGATGGTCAATTAAGGTTCTAAGAGTTCGTTAGTGCTTCACGACATCACTCAGCGGCCCCGTACTCTCCTTGATTGAACTCAAGGGTTACCGGTACTCACAAATATGTCACACTAACATAGCTTACTGCTTCAACCATGTCAGTATACCCCGCACAGTTCCCTCACAGTTTTATTGCTATTTACCTAAAAAGGTGCCCCAAATCCGGGTGTAGGATTTACGACAAACCCAAACAAGGACCCAAAAAGTAAAGAAATCAAAGCAAGAATGTAAAGGTGATCTAAACCCTAAGGTAACCCCACTTTTAAATTTATCCCCAGCAGAGTCGGCAGTTCTGTGATACGGTGGGAGAACTGACTTGAGGTTTGCGTTTGTATTCGCACTTGTTCGGTTTAGCAAGAGTCGCCACCGACTTTTTATTTTATCCTAAGGAAAGGTTAAAAAGCACAGGAAAAACCTTTTGAGATGTTTCGTGGGTTCGGGGGGTAGATCATGAAAAGGGAAGGTATTAGCACCCTTTTCATCCATGGTTATCCATGGGCTCTTAGTTACTTGGTTAGATCACTTGCCTTTGATTTTCAATTGCTTGAAATGGTGGTGTGTGTGTGTTTTGAAAATGTTTTGAAAAAGAGGCCTTGTCTAGGCAACCATTGTAATGACTCGTGTTTGAGTATATACAAAGGTGTGTATCTTTTCGAAAAGATGTTTCAAATGTTTTTGAAAGTTTGTTTTGAAAGTGTGTTGAAAGTGTATTGTGGAGTGGATTTTGAAAAGTAGGCAAGTATGTTTTGCAAGTTGATCAAGTAACTAAGAGTTTTCTACCCCTAAATTTACTCAGAGGTTTTTTTCTTCATGTTTTAACCCTTTTAACAATTTTGTTCCACCATTGTATTTGGTGGACAATTTTGCGTTAGGATGTTTAACGGGACAGGCGCGGGTCATCGTATGGACCATGAATGCAATGGTGCCAAGTATCTTTGGCAATTTGCTTGAAGGGACTATGATCATTTTGATAGGCAACTTTTGAAAGCGTCATCGAGGGACTATGATCATTTGATTTGTTTTGTTTTGCCAAAGAAACTCAACGTGCAAGCATGGCCCATTTTGGAAGGCAACAAGCAGGATTACCCTAGGGGGTGCAAGTGTGAATTGTGTATTGATTATCATGCATTTGTCTTGTGTTAGGTTGTCTAGCGTTTGATTTTATTTACATACAAACCCTAGGTCTAACCATGGTATATTTGAAAGCGATAAATTGCGGGAATTTAAAGTCTATGCTATTACAAATAAGTATCCGGGAGTGGGGGTACAAGTATTTACAAATGGGGATGAGACTTTAATAGGAGAGTAGTGTCCAAATAATTTACAACCAAATCGAATTGCGATCTCAAATGTAATATGTATTAATGTATAGGAATAAAGCAATGTAAATGTGTCAATGTATTTGTGTAAGTGTATGATTATTTACAGGTGAGAAAAATGTATTTATTAAGCATGTATTTATTCTTTTTTGTATTTTGTTAAATATGTACAAAACAAAATATTTTAAGAAAAGAAAAGGAAATGTTTTAAGTTTAAGAAAAAGAAAATATTTTAAGTTTTATGTATTAATGCCTTATGTTGGTATTTTTTATGTACAAATATACAAAAGTTTTAATTAAAAAAAAGAATGAAAATTGTTTTAAATTTAAGAAAAATTATTTAACTCAAAAGTTCTATTCCTCTATATATTTTAATTATACTAGCTAACATAAAAAGTAATTAAGACATTTTTATATAAAAGAGTTAATGTGTTATTTTTTATTTACAAAATTTAATCATATTATAAAAAAGAAAATAAAAAGAGTATTGTTAATTAAATTTAACATGAAAAAATTAGTATGATATGATGTATATGTAAAAAAGTATTATGTGATAAAAAAAAGAGTTGATTTCTAAATATAAAAGAGAATTAACATGGGCTTTATGGGTGTAAGAGGCGGCAAGCCCAAACAACAAACAAGCATCATGAGAAATGGGGGGTATGCACGCTGAATAGGGGGTACAAAGCCAAATTGGACATGGGCTTAAGGCAGATGACGGGGCAAGGCCTAAACATGTTTGAACAATTGTTTTGTTTAGGGTTCTCACAGTTTCGTTTCATTTCTGGAGTTTAGGGTTTGGTGGGTTACAGCGCGGCGCGCTTCTTCGTCTTCGTTCCTTTTCATCCTCTCAAAACAAGCACGCCTCCTGACGCTCCTCTGCCTAGGGCCACCGGGATCCACCGTCCATTCCTCTTGCCTCCATGGTCGCTCAGTGATGTTTGTACACAGGTAACAGCTCCGTTTTAGGTCTTAACATGCTTTTAGGTTTTCAAGCTTTTATGTGTTACTTATGTTCTGATTTTGATGTGTTGGTATTTGTTTGCTATTTGAGGTGTATGAAAAGAAAATAAATTATACCTTTGTTGGAGACGGAGGAGGACGAAGCTGGAGGCGCTCTAGGAGGCCAAGGGCGAGGGTGCAGTGAAGCTGGCTTTTGCTGGAAAACCTGGTATTCGTATTTGACCTTTTAATGGTTTAATGATGTTTGCCTGAGAACCTTAGCCTTTGATTCTCTCTTCTGCTTATATGCCTCTGTTGCCTTTGATTGCTCCTTCTGTATGCTTGTGTGCTTGTATGCTTGTGTGCTTGTATGCTTCTGAGGTGCTTGCTGATATGCTTCTGAGTATTGTTGCCCTGTGATGATTATATTCTGAGGGTTTGGTTGCTTTGAATGCTTGGTGTTTGTACAAGCTTCTGTTTATAAGTTGTTTGTTTTTTATGAACAAGATTCTCAATAGGCAGGCTTCAGGCTTATTTGGAGCCTTAGGCTTAGAACAACTTATGGGCTTGTGGTTTGGGTTGGTAACTATACAGGCTTTTTCTGATTTAAATGAGGGCTTCAGTTTGTGGCTTCTTGTTTTGGCGTTGAAACAGGTCAGGCTTGTTGAAAGGTTTTGAGGCTTATGCTTCTGGTTTGTTTGAAATGGTTTAAGGCTTTTGGTTTATACAGTTTGGCTTGATGCTGTTTAAAGCTTGGACATAGGTTTGTGAGTTGGTTTATGCAGGATATGGCAGGTTAAGGCTTATGCTATTGAAGGCTTGGTGTTTGTACAAGCTTCAGACTTGATCATAGGCTTGGCTTGGTGATTTGTGAGTTATGTGTTTGGTAAGGCTTAAGGCTTTGAATACAGGTTAGCAGGTGAAGGCTTTTGTGAGGTTTGGAGGCAGCTCTGTATCTTTGCTGACACAGTTTTATGGTATTTTCTTTTTGTGATATCTCTGCCCCCTCCTGAAACTGTGCTGGTTGTTTGTTTTATATATTTTTCTTCAAGCCTAAGCCTGCTGTAAGCCTTCTTCTTTTTTCTCTTTTTCTCTCTCCACACAGATTTAAAGCATTTAATATTGCTTAAATTTGTCTTATGCTGAAAAAGTACTGGCCTGAAAATGATGATATTTTGAAGTGTTTGCTTGCACACTAGTTTTCCTCTACATACTTTGTACTTCTTGATATCTTTCTATATCTCTTTGACAGCTTTTTGGATAGCCTTTTTGGTGGCTCTTGTACCTTTGACAGTTTGGATAGTTTGACATCTTTGGCTTAGTTTGAAATTGTGATTCAGTTTGCCTTTATACTTGTACATGCTGTTTGGAAACTTTGGTTGACAATTTTTGGATTTATGCAGTATGCTTGACAAACTTTGAATTTGTGCAATTTGTAAATTTGTGCATTTCATACTTTAATTGCAAGCAACTTCTATCCCTCTTTGTGAACCAAGAGAAATCTTGTGATTTGTAGAGAGGGCAAACTGATTCCGACCAGTCGCTTTTAATGATGATTTCTGAATTAACTGTCCGTCTTTTATTTTATCTGCTTTTGACTTCTTTTCTTTTCTTTTTGCAGGTAAAGATAATTGAGCAAAGGAGCATTGGATAGAAGATGAAGACTTAGGAAATTTTAGGATAGTTTCAATTTATTCTTCAATTATTTGTAACATTTTCATTGGAAACAAAATGTAAATAAGTTTACAGTTGTTTAAATAATAATTTGTAACAAACAATTAAATATGAATAAAAATACCTTTTTGTCAGTTAATTCCTTCTTTCAATTCCCTGTTTATTTAATCATTTGAATTTCTTAAATTGAAACAACTGGAAGTGAATCCAATTATTTTGACTTAAAAAAAGAAATAATTAATAAACGTCCGGTGTTCCGAATAATCCAAAACATTGCACAGTTAATCAAACAAAACATCCACATGCCTTTTCTTTTACTGATTCAATCAAACACTGCAAATTCTCAATCAGAAACCTCAGTCCATATCTCAGAGTAATTTGAAAAGAACTGTAGAATTAATTCTTTCTGAGAATGCGCGCACGAAAACTCTGATTCTCGTTTTAATTTTCAAAGAAGCATCCGCTTGATCAAAACCTGAGCCAACTCAACCAAACCCTAAGCAATCTGTTTGAACTGCTTTAAAATCAAAGAAAACCCTAAATTTTTTTTGACTGACGAGAAAAGTCTGTTTGACCGATTCTTGAGCCAATCTGAAAAATCAGGAAAAGCCCGAAGCTGTGATTTCTTGTGGAAAAAGAGGAGGGCAAATTTTGGGGTACAACAGTGGGGTATTTATATGATCGAAGAAATCAAGCCCACTGCTTCTAATAGACATCGCTTCATTCTCATCGCCATTGACTACTTCACAAAATGGGTTGAAGCAGCTTCATTCGCCTCGGTTACCAAGAATGTGGTTGCTTGATTCATCAAGCATAATCTCATATGTCAATATGGTATCCCTGAGAGGATCATCACTGACAATGGTACCAACCTCAATAATGCCATGACCATTGAACTCTATACGTAGTTCAAGATCAAGCACCACAATTCTTCTCTATACAGACCAAAGATGAATGGCACAATGGAAGTCGCCAACAAGAATATAAAGAAGATTGTGCAAAAGATGGTTGTGACCTACAAAGACTGGCATGAGATCTTACCATTTTCTCTTCATGGCTATCATACTTCAGCGCAAACCTCAAATGGGGCAACCCCATTCTCTCTAGTCTATGATATGGAAGTTGTCCTGCCTGTCGAAGTTCAAATCCCTTCTCTAAGGATTATGAAAGAAGCATACTTAGACGAAGACGAGTGAGTTCAGACTAGGTTAGATCAGTTGAATTTGATTGACAAAAAGAGCCTGGCGGCTGTTTGTCATGGTCAGATGTATCAAAAATGTATGATCAAGGCATTCAATAACAAGATCAAACATAGGATATACCAAATAGGTGACTTGGTAATAAAGCGCATCATTCTACCACAAGGAAATCCTAGGGGCAAATGGACTCCCACCTATGAATGGGCCATTTGTTGCCAAGAAAGTATTCTCGGGCGGTGCTATGATGCTAATCACTATGGACGGCGAAGATTTCCCGCACCTTGTGAATGTAGACATAGTCAAAAGATACTACGTATAAGAATGACCCGCTAGGTTGACATACCTAGGCAAAAATAAGGGCATCCCGGCGAACCAAAAGGGTTCGGGAAAAAATTAGGGATATATATAAAATATTGTACACCTAGCAAGTCGAAAACCAGAAAAGGCGGCTTTGGCAAAAAAGGGTATCCTGGTGGACTGAAAACCTGAAAGGGCGGTCCAGGAAAAAATTAGGGATTAAAAGCGTATGACTATGTCCCGTTGGATAACTTACATGCAAGCTTTATTACTAAGGTTGAAAGTTCAAATGGTTCAATCAACTTCTTCCGATGGCAAGGGACGAGATGTTCGAAGACATAGGGGTAATAGCAGAGTTTGGAACCCAATGAGATCACTTCCAAATGGATATACATTTTGTTTTCACTTTGTACTCTTTTCATTTCACGACGACTTCCTCTTACTAGGATTTTCGTCTCTTTGTACAAAATCGCATGTTTATAGGCAAATTATCAATACAAATACATCTTAAAGTTCAAACTCTTGGTTTTTTATATTTTGTTTGCAAAAACGTCCAATGACTAAATTGAATGAACATATGCATATGAACATGATTAACTGTTAACAAATATATGCATAAGAACAGGAATATGCATTTACTCAAGATTCTAGGAGCTGGAATGACACTAAAGCTGTCAATAAATCCCCACAGAGCTAATTCTATGATATTATCCCCACAGAATAATCTTCACAAAATTCATCCCCAATAAGGACACATTCCCCACAATTTTATTACAGAGTTCCAATCAATACACGTCATGAAAATTTTCTTCCCCAACTGAGTTTGAAAACTGTAAAACCCCTATAGATTTTCTCTCTCTAGCATATTCAATTTCCCCAGGAGAGTTTGTTTCCTCAGCAAAGTATTTTTCCAACAACAGGGTTTATTTCCCTAACAGACTACAATTTCCCCAGCTCGAGTTTATTCCTTAGATTACTATGAATCACCAACAAAATTGCTCTTCCCAATCGAAGTCACCAGTATCCCCATAAAATTACTGTAAAACCTGGAATCAGACTAGATATCAGTTAGCTTTATCCTCCCCAGACGAGTCAGAAGGTTATCCATCTTTTTTATCCACAATTAGGGTGTATAAAAATTATCTTCCCCAGATTATTCGGAAGATTATCCATCTCTTTTATCCCCAGTCAGGATATATAAGAATTAAATTCCCCAGTAGAGCAATGAACAATCGATGTTCCTAAACTCTTCTCCCTAAAGCAGAAATTAACATCCCCAACGAAGTTTCCTCAAACAAGTAAGCAGGAATCCCCAGCGGAAGCATTCTAGATAAGATTGAAGATACACATACTCTTCATCCCCAACAATAGGCAAGGAATTATTTTCCTAGACAAAGATACTGCGCGGGTCTACAAATACACTTAAACAACATTTCACATTCATACGTCATAACATATAAATACGAAACGCATATAGCACAATCTCATTTATTTTGAGAACATCATCACGTGATGCATTTCATACATCATGACATTGCATACAACTAACTCTTTATCTTTTCAGGAAAGATCAATTAAAAGACGAATATCACCAACAATTCATAAATAGGTCCAAGATTAATTCCTGAAACAAGATGGGGCAACTATATACGAGACCGGGTTAGAGATTAATTACCAAAACAAGACGGGGCAACTATCTCAACAACCAACAAAAAGCAGGTTCCAGATTAATTATCGAAACAAGACAGGCCAACTATCTAGATGATCAGCCACAAATTAATTCCCGAAACAAGACAGGTCAACTATCTGCAAAGAACTGATTGTAGATCAATTCCAAAAACGGGACAGGGCGACTATCTACATGAACAAATTGAAGATTAACTCCCGAAATAGGACAGGAAAACTATCTTTCTTTCTTTATGGTCAGATAAAGATCAATTTTCGAAACAGGACGAGGTGACTATCTTTATCACCAATGGTATGAATTCCAGAAACAAGACAAGTTTACCAACAAATCAGATTGTAGATCAATTCCGGAAATTGGACGGTGTGACTATCTGCATGAACATATTGAAGATTAATTCCCGAAATAGGACGAGGTGACTATATTTATCACCAATGGTATAAACTCCTGAAACAGGACGAGTTTACTAATAAAATGATTATTGATCAATTCCCGAAATAGGACGGGGCGACTATCTATATGATAAGAAGCTACTCAAACACCTTTCCCAGAGATTCATTCTGGAAAGCACTCTTCAGATACAGTCAAGCGTAGACTTATTCTAATATTTCTATCAACAATTACCTCTATATGGCATCTATAATCCCATCTCTGTCACCTCTCCAAATTTCATCTCTAATCCCATTCCCAATATAATCAACAAATAATTTTACTTCATACACATGCGAGTGCAAATTTCTGGGCACTTAATTGTTCAATCATCTTCTACCTTCAAGTCACGAATGGAGGACATGCCAATCTAACTCTTCAGGTTTAGGAAGATTGAACATGGGAAGTTGTTGTACCCTAAAGTTTTCCCTCCCTTTTCTCCAAGACATTCCTCACAAAAGATCTCAAATGCTCAAGGATTCTCAAAGAGTTGACCAGACAAGCTCACCTCCTAAGCATTGAGACCACAAATTAGGGTTTTGGTTTTCACAAGGAAAATTGGACCTCTAATGCCTAAAATTACTTTCATGGTTCATCATAGACCTCCAAGAATGCTCATGCCAAGTTCCAAGTCTTGCATCTCAAAA